>BSBN01000118.1:6643650-7972380 GCA_027924645.1 Cunninghamia lanceolata
ATATGTTCTTGTTGGAGAAGTTTAGATAAGATCTTCATCTTAGAGCCATACCTAGTCTAGAGGATGAGGTGTGTCAAATCCAGAGAAAGGTATCCACCAATCTTGGCATTGAAGTCTCATGAAGCTAGAGGTTGAAGGCTGGCAAGATATCAAGGATTGCCACTTCTTAAAGCACCATGATATTTGGGCAAGAGTATAATGTAAGGGATAGAGCTTTGATGACTCCTACTATTTGGACTTACTTCTCATCCAACTGCATGACTCCCTTCTAGAAAGCTTCATATTCCAGTTGAAGGGCATCTACTACCTTCTTGGGCATGATTGTAGTGCTAGCACTAGTGTCTATCATAAAATTGTGTAGCAGTTTCTCGCCTACTATCACCGTCAAGTAGAAGGGTGTTGGTTTGGGCTTTCTTACCTCTTTCTTTGCATTTTTGAGGACCACGGGGATTTGAGTCTATGTTGTGTTTTGGGACTGCACTGCTTCTTTTTACACACTAGTGATTGCTAGTTTTATTGGGAGAGTATCCTCCTTTCTCTCCATAGCTTCTTGAAGCAATGTATTTTTCTCCAAGATAGATAGAACATCCCACAACAAGATGTTAGTTGGGTCTTTCTTGAGTTGTTCCACCACATTGAGTGTAGAAGGAATTTGCAACTTTAGGACATACCATGAATATCTTGACTTTTCTATTGGGATATTTGGTGTTGTGTTTCTCTATGCCGCTATTATGTCATTATACAAGTTGGTATCCCATAATTGAATGTTTGAATGATAGGAGCGATTGGTCTACTTAAGAGGGTTGGTTTAGACTAAGAAACTGCTTCTAGATCACCTAGCGTACGTCTCTTTGAGTGTGTGAAATAATCATACTAAACCTGTGGAGCCTTTGATGTAGAGGGATCATTCTCAAACACAACATCTTCCCCTTCAATCCATGAGAACAATGCATGTTCTAGAGCTATTTCTTATTCTAGCTATAATGGCATTCCCTGCATCTGGGCCACTAAGATAGCGTTTTGCATCCTTAGTGACTGGTATAAAGATTTCCTAGTTTGGGCCCCTCCTTGAAAGCCTTGTTTCCTCTGTTGTACTACTATTTTCTAGAGATTTCCCTGTAGACAAGCTCTGGGTGGATGACTTTCATTGCAGGGAAAAAACCACACATTTGAATCATTCACAATGTTGTTTTGTCCTAGAATCAAGTCACACACCAGGTTAGGAGGGATTTGTTGCAAAGGGGTAGGGACAGGCATAATCTGCTATTTGGTTGGACCTACTCCTTGGGAGTTTTGGTATTTGTTAGACTGATATGGGGGCTTAGGATTTCAGTAACCCTAATAAGGAGGTCTTGGCTATGAGCCTTGGTATCTCTTTAGGTTAATGATCTCATTTGAAAAGCTCCATAAGATACTATTATCAATCAGACATGCACCCTATGCTAAGCTTACGAAAGACTTAGCTATCTATTAACACATGGAAACACTCTCAGATTGTGGGTGATCTGTGTTGAGAGTGAATCTCTAGAGCGAGCTGGTTCTCCTAATGATTTTACTAATCTAAATGATTTGCAGGGGAAAAGGGAGAAGAAGAACTGAAATGAAACTCTAAATTTTAATCTAAATAAAATAATTTTAGTCACAAGCAACCCTTCAAACTTAAACTTCCACAACCCCACCTACGATATTTGATCCAAAAATAATTTATAATAAGGTTCAGATTGAACACAAATTACAACTAGGATCAACATGCAATTTCATAGTAAAGAGACATAACAAAGGACATAACATTGCCACAATGAGACATCAGATCAAAACTACAAAATAGACCTATATATAAAAATAGGGAAACCTGTTATATTAAATTGGAAGGCATACAATACCAAAATCAACTAATTGAGTCAAATTCCTATATACAAACTCTCTGTGTGCTCAAGAGAGAAGAAACAAATGGTATCAACTGACTAAGAAAAAACTAACTTTTTCTCCTATAAATGCCCTGCCAAAAATATCTCTCCGAAAAAGCTCCTAAAAATAGATGTAAGAATCCATTTTCGAGCTTCACAAAAAAGCCAAAAATTAAGCCCTCAAATCACCTCCAAGCTATGTGAAAGTTGTCAAAATCTTCTCCAAGGTAGTCCCCACCAAAAATCTGCTTTGGCTACCGAAGTAATCTCAGTTTTTTGTCATCATCTACCTCAAAATAAAGCAAATCCAAAAAGGATATTTGATTTTCTTTAAATAGCTTTAACTGCATAAAAATAGCATTCATTTTAAAGCAATTTATAAAACGTTGCTTTAAAACAAAGCTTCACAATGTTTGCAGTTTTGTCCCATATCTTGATTCGATTTGATTTTGCAAAAAATAATAATACATGGCTTATAATTTTGCCAAGTATACACATTACATAGCTTGTGCAAAAAAAAAAAAAAAACCTGTATCCTACCCTCCAAATGATCTGCAAAATATATCTAAGGGTATATAAAGTTTTCTCAAAGGGGACTGAATGAGTTTTGAGGCTAAAAGTGATCAAATAGCCTTTAGGCATAAAGCCTAGGCTATAAACATACCAAAAGGACCTCGTACACTTCATATTCAAAGTTGTGTGGATCCTAAGGCATTTTAATTTTTCTAAGTCATGATGATATAGTACCCCAAGGGTATTAATCAAGGTATATACAAATATAACAATGTGACAAAAATACCCCACTTAACTTAGGGCATATTGGAATCCTAAACTCAAAACCCTCGATGCCCTACTTTTTCTATTATTTTCATTTACAACTTCTGCACGAGGGATATCTACAACCTGTTGACATGGATGAGGGTTTTGAAGCAAAAATTTAGCATTTCTCTATGCATCTAGTCGATTCTCTTGAGGGTTTCACCGGGAAATGAAGATAAACCTTTCTGCAACATATGAGATCCATATTCTTTGATTTTTCTTCCATTTCTAAGATGAAAGTGATTTCCCATACCACAGCTATGATAATCTCTGATGAACCTATGTATCTTGCTTTACTCTACATGACTTCCTTTGTTAACACACTTGGTTTTAATACCACGGGCCACCATTGTGAATGGGGTTTGAGCCTAAGAAAATCTATCAATCTCCATTTTTATTCAGCGATTTTGTGTAAGACTCTACAGAAAACAAAGAGGTAAGGAATTTTTTTGTCATTTCTCTTCATTTTGAGGCATCACTGGGCCTTCTAGGTCGCGGCTTGACTATATTTTCTGATGAAATTTTGATCTCTATATTCTTTATTTCAATTCCTCTCGAGCCACCATGGGCGACTGGAGTTTGAGCTTATTTTGAGATAGCGTAAAGGCAAAGCATCTTCGGCATCGTATACATATACTTCTTCACTCATGAACAGGTAAAACTTACACCCTCTGAACATTGTATCTTGCTATCATTCCTTGATATCTGGAAAAACATGGCTCAGGAACGCGAATGCACTTTCTTCTATATCTGAAGATTTCTCCTATGAGGCTGCAGCCATATACTATATTTCTCATCATTTTCTTAGTATGTAAACAAATTTCAGGAGTTCAAGACATTTCTCACTTCTTCTCTATGCTTATAATTCCTATATGCAACAAGGGTTTTCGAGATTTTGAAGGAAACTATATTCTTGACCACATCTTAGAAACTTATAACACCTGATATTATTTGCATTTTGACATTTCTGTATGCAGAAAGCTCAACCTTGAATTTATCCCATAAAGGAATAATGCAAAACTTCAGATTGTGATGTACCCTATTCATTATTATTTCTGAGTCTCTAATTTATTAGAGGTTGTGGTTCATTTTGCAATTCTGGACTTCTCTGATCCTCTTGACCATGTCTATGATAGCTCAATCTAAGTTTCTCTCATTTTTGTTTGTAAGAATGAATCCTAGGGTTCAAAGCTCTTCATTACATTATTCAGTATGAGTATATCCTTCATGGCATTGGTGTTTAATCCAATGTATTTTCATTGTGTATCTCGTTCACTTGAAGGTTGCGGCTGTGTTAGCATGATACTGGGTTTTTATCATAAAAATATTCCTGGCAGACTTTGTTGGCACAAAAATAATTATTTCCATTCATTTTTGAGTTTGCAAAACATAAACTTCCACTGTATTGTAAGTCATCACTGTTCCTTTAACACTTCACCTATCTTTTGCTCTACAAGAAATGCTCTTTTGGTGAAAACAATCATGACAAAAGGGTGATGGGGGAGTCTTTCCCTGATGCTTCCACTGTACTCTCTGATGACAATATAGATGCTATCCCTTTGTACTTCATGTAGACAACATATATGCCATTCCTTTCTTCTCACATGACTGCGACAGTTGCTCATTCATATGTGATAAGGATACTCATCTCTTACAATTGTTTCTACTCAATAGCATGTGACTAAAACACTTATACATCATTAAGTAATGTTGTTCATTTTGTGACTATATCTGCATATAAATGCTGTAACTTGAAATTGTATATGAGAATTTGTAAAAGAACTCAGATTTTCTAGCACATGAACTGAGCCTTATTCCATATATGCAATCATACTCCCTCATTTCTTCTAAGTATTATTTGATATGGTTACTCTTACTGTAGCATGGAAATGAGATACATGATAAAAGCATCAGCTTGGTTGTCCTTTCCTGTAGCATTCAAATATGCAAATTATATTTGTATACGCGTAAAAATGACACGACTTTGTCTAAATAAATATTCTTAATATTTATTTAAGTGTATTTCCTCTATAAATAAATAAATAAACAAATTTATTTGTTTGATTCATATTCCTCTAAGTTAATTAAATATCAAAGTATTTAATTGCCTCTTCTAAAGTCAAAATTAAATAAATCCTTTATTTAATTTAATTCTTCCAAAACAATTAAATTATTCTAAATTATTTAATTAAGTCATTTATTCCTCCAGATTTAAATAAATCAATTAAATTTATTTAAATCCTCTCAATCTTTAAAAATAAAATATAACCAAATATTTTATTTATTCTTCCAAATCATGCACAAACAATTAAATAAATTTATTTATTTAATTTGCTTTCTATCTTCTAATTCCACAATTAAATAAACTTATTTATTTAATTTGCTTTCTTATGTTCTAATTCCTCAATTAAATAAATTTATTTATTTAATTTGCTTTCTTATCTTCTAATTCCTCAATTAAATAAATTTATTTATTTAATTTTCTTTCTTATCTTCTAATTCCTTAATTAAATAAATTTATTTATTTAATTCTCTTTCTTATCTTCCAAATCTTCTAAAAATAAATCTTCCTTGTCATGCAAAAGCAAAAGCTAAGTTAACTGATTTAAAGCAACTTTATTTTTATCAACAAACTCTTAAATTAGAAAAATATATCCTAATTTAAGAAATAAAAGCTCATCCTCATCAAGAAAGTAGTTAACTCAATAAAGCTTCCTTTTTGAATGACACATGTATTCTTTTTATTCATGCACGTTCTCTCAACTATCCTCTACCATTGATCTTGTTACTTCTTCTACACCGTTGATCCTCTCTCACACAAGTCTATAAATACACCTCTATTCTTCCATTTTATATCACGAAGCTTTCAAGTAAACTTATGCTGCAGAATCCATAGCGTGCCATTGGCACCCCCACTCTCACATCATTCACTACTCATCATATATTGTGTTGAAGCTCATCTTCAACACAAGTATCTGAGCCATTTCTCCTTTGTCATCTTGAGGAATCAAAGAAACAAAGCAAGCTTCCTGAGGGCTACATTCATCACCAAAGATCAAATGAGAATAGGTGAACAATGGAAGTCGCCAGGTAACAAAGCACTGTAAGTTGATTCATTTATGTTTTAATCTTTGTTATTTGCACATTTCATTGAAGTTATTGGATTTTATAATTCATTTTATTTATCATCCATTTTCCATATAACATTTTTGGCGCCCACCGTGGAGCGTTTGCTCCAAATCTAACCAAAAAACTAAGTTTTTGAGTGACATGTTCCGTACATATTTCGTACAGTCTTCAAACAGGTTCAGTCAGTGCATCTAATCGATCTTGAGGCGCATCTGAGCATGGTTCCAGTGCATGCAACTATTCGGTACATACATCCTCCAAGGTGGCGCATCTACAACCTATTTCAACGCTTGTGATATTTTGGTGCATATACCCCCAAACACAATGCTTTCATCCTTTAAAACGACACATCCATAGAAACTGTGCATATGTCCTTTATTCCCATGCTTTTGACACTTGTCTTAGGGCATTTGTAATTATGCGCTCATAGTCTTTGTTTCTATGCATACAGACTATGAAGCTGCGCATCTATTCTTCACAATGATTCTAGGGATTTCTTGCAAGTTTTCTAACACTGACATTTGTCTTTTAAGATTAATTTCTTTGATTTTTGTTCAAGGTTAAGAGCTGGATAGTTTCATTTTCCTTAAAACACACATCTTAGATTAATTAGGAGGAAAAGTAAAAAAAATGTATGCATGCAAATCTCACGTAGTTCTTAATTAGGAGGGTAGTAATGAACATTATTGCTATCTTTGCACTATTGCTATCTTACAAGAGGAAAATGAATCATTGTTATCTTTAATCACTTCAAAGTTAACAACTGTGTGAGTGCCCAAGTAGATAACACATATAGTTTTTTATTTTATTTTAAATAGGATTGGATAAACCTCTATTTTTTATGTCTGCTGAATGACAATAGGCTTATGCTCTCCCCTTTACTGGGTGACCAGAATGCTAGACTTATTATTCTTTGTGTATAACCTTTAGAGGGGCATGACCTTGGATGCCCACCTATCCAAGTGGGAACAACCCTAAGTGGAAACAGGCTAAAGCCAAGCCCTACCAATCCACTTTAAATAAATTGTGCTTGAAGCGAAAGCTTCCTACAATGAGTGTCGATGTGTTACACCGATAACCAACCTCCCCCAAAACCCTCCAAGGCACAACCCTTGGAGGCTGGGAGACTCCATAACGAAGAGTAGCGCTACCGCATGTGTAACCACTCAAATGATTGCCCTGACTACTTAGCCATTGTCTAGTGTACCAAAATCCTCTATTTGTTGGCACAAAAGGTGGAACCTTTGAAGTGGCCCCTGATTCATGTGATTCTTAGCAGAGGTAGCAGGGACAACCCTAAGGTTCGGTGGGGGTACGAGCCTAAGGAAACTTGGATCTGGTATGTGTGAGAAGTGAGTACCATGGAGAGGAGCCGGTGCTACCAGATCCTGAAGCTACATGCTTTGAATATGCACAGCTAGGGGACTCAACAAATACTATCTTTTTCAGCCTAGGTTGTAATTCTTATTGTATCAAAAAGTCCACAAAAATACCAAAAAAAAATAACAAAAGATAAAAATCATGAAAACTTCTATGTTTGCTGTGTCTTTATCTACCATAATTGAAAATCAAAAGCAAAAAAAAGACTAAGTTTTCAACCAAAAATAGAAATTTTTGAAAAACGTGCCGAAAAACTCTGCAAAACAAACTGAAAAACTTGAACGGCACATCCACTGTGACTTGCTACGCATCCATTTTGACATACTGTGCATTTGATTACTATTGTTGCGCACATAAAATTTGCTAGATTTGCGCATGTGCTTTGGCCTACGGCATTTTTGCCTTTTGTTCCGACGCATTTATTGTTGTGCATCTATTCCAGAGAGTTGTTCCATACTTCCTAGGAGAAAAAAACTGTCAACTTTTCAGGAACCCATTTCAAACTTGTCTTAGTTTTTCCAAGATCTGATTAAAATCGTGCAAGTCAACCATTTCACTCTTTTTCTGCACCATCGCTACTTTTCCTGCACTGTATCATCCAAAACTTCACAAAATTATTCCAATAATCCAACAAGGTTAGAACCAAGCTATTCTTGATCACATCAAACCTAAAAAAACCTAGTGAGTCTCCACTATCAAGGATCAATCATACTTTTCTCTCGGAACTCCACTAGTGGCTTGTGCAAAACTAGTTTACATCAAGTAACTGGATTTCTATCATCCTTACTTTGACTATTGTTTTGCTCATCCAACTTGTTTGACACCAATTAGATCTAAGGAGAACCTTGCTCAAACCTTAGCACATTCTATCACCTCTTGTTCAAAACTTTCAAGCTCGCTCCATCCCATCTCACATCACCTTGCATGGTCTTAACAAGGTCTCAAAAACAAAAGCAAATTGAAATGGTAGAGAAAACTATTCCATCTTCTCATGACAGTGATGAAGAAATTACTTTGGAAGAGATTCTACAATCCCAACAAGATCGAAGATTCCAACACTTAATGAACAAGATGCTTGCCCAAGACCCTACTAGGTTCTTTCTTCACTTAGCACACCAAGGAGTCAAGCTTCCTAAAGATTTCGACATAGAAGTGTTAAAAGAAACTGAAGAAGAAAGAAACCCTGAGGAAAGCACACAAGAAGGAAGAAAAGCAACCATTGATTCTTCAAATGCCCTAAGATTAATGCACCAACAAATTCAAGCTTTACAACAACAATTCACAGACATGCAAACATGAACTTCAACTAAACACTATTCCCTAGAGGATATTTCACCATATCCTTTTGATAGGACCTTGATCATGATACCTTTCCCCTCTAAATTTGAGGTACCAAAATTTGATAAATATCGTGGAAAGGGTGATCCAAGGGACCACATTAGGGAATTTAACGATGCATGCCTTAAAGTCGGCCACAATGATACTTACCTTATGCGACTGTTTCCAAGAAGCTTAGGAGGACAAGCCATGGAGTGGTTTTCTAGACTACCACCTAGCATTAGAACCTTTAACAAACTTGTAGACATATTTGTCACACACTTCTCCTACAATATTGAGCATGACACCTCAATTTTAGAGCTTTGTAACACCAAGCAAAAAGGTGGAGAATCTTTCGCTGCCTTCCTACAAAGATGGAGATAGTTGGCAAGTAAGTGCCCACATCAAATGCCTAAAAAACAAATGATAGAGATGTTTGTCCATAACTTACAAACTGACCTAAGCTATCAGATACAAATCCAATGTCCTACTTCCTTTAGTAAGGTCATTGAGATGGGTCTAATCATCGAAAAGGCTTTAATCGCCAAAGGTCAAATAAAGCTATATAAGGACACTCCTAGCACCAATACCAAAATAGATAAACCAAGATTTTGGACAAAGAACAAGAACCTTGTGAATGATGGGGTGGTAGATGTCAAGAACATGGCACCAAAGCAATCAATATTCAACTTGTAGAACCCTCAAAACAACCCCCCACAAAATAAGCCATGAAATACTGAATCATAGTTTACAAGCTATCAGCCTCGGAGGAAATTCACACCCCTAGGGGAAACACTAGAAACTGCTCTACCAAAATTGATCACAAGAAAACTCATAATGCTTCTAACAATGCGAGAATATGAACCAAAAGTCAAACCTCATTGGTGGAATGACAATGATTTCTGTGAATACCACCGAAATAGGGGGCACAAAACCAATGACTACATTGCACTCAAACACACTATCTAAGATTTAATAGATCAAAACAAAGTTTCACTTGATGGACATACCTCTAATAATGATCATCAGGCATTTAAAGATCTGCTTCCCAATTATGAGCAGGGAGGACCTTCCAATCAAAACAATAGTCAAACTAACAATGCCAATTACACAAATGTGTCATTCGACTATGTTGTTAAGCATATCTCAGAAAGTGATCCACACATCAATGTGATTACCATCAACAAAGACTTAGATTGTAACGCTACCACTCATAGTAATAGAGTCACTCTTATAGGAGTCCCCACCTCTTTGTCTAATCAGTATAATATCATCGATCAGCTCCATAAGACACCTGCACATATCTCCATTCTGGAACTTGTACGTCTGACCTCGTCCCATAGGGCCATACTTGACAAAGTCTTATCAGAAGCCTCTGTTCCAATGAACCTTGCTGAAGAACAGTTTCAAACCATGGTAGGTCACATTACCTCACCTCACTCCCTATCATTCACTGAAAAGGATGATATGTCAATTACCTAACCTCATAACGCATCACTTCATATTGAAGCCTTCATCCACAAACACAAGATAAAAAGAGTCCTAATCGATGGAGGAGCTAGTTTGAATATTTGTACCTTGAAGCTAATCCTTGCATTGGGGTTTGCAGAGAAAGCTATTGATCCAAAAAAGAAAATCACTATCAAAGCCTATGATGAGGAGGAGAGAACTTCCAAAGGAACTATTATTTTACCAATCAGAGTTGGACCTATAGTAAAAGATGTGGCTTGCCAAGTCCTTGACATGGAGTTAGTGTATAACATTCTTCTTGGGAGACCTTGGATACATGCTCTGAAAGTAGTGCTATCAACATACCACCAATGTATCAAATTCCCTTATGAAGGTAAAGAGATCACCATTCAAGGTGACCCCAATCCATTTCAGTATTGCAACTCCATTCATCCTAAACCTGAAGTTGTGATTCCTCATAACCGTGCTTCTGCTTCATCTTCATCTCGTGTTGACCCAGCTTCACTTGCTTCCACATCAAAGGCTTCCCAACCTGACCTCAAACTCAAGGATAAGGGCTTGGGTGAGTACACAATCTCCCAATCCCTCTATTTGGCACAACTCCCCCTATCTCCCAGATCATATGGAAGACCTACCCTGAGCAAATCCAAAACAATCAAAACTACCAAATGTCCATTTATCAAATGGGGAAGCCTCAAAGATGAGAGCGATGAAAAGGATATCCTTCAATGGTTAAATAAGGATGAAAGAAATTTAGAAACACAACAAGACCATCACACCACTATACAAATTGAACAATATGGTCAAGGATTCCAAATGCTACAAAGAATGGGTTATGAAGGACATGGCCCCCTTGGTTTGAGAAAGGAAGGTATCATTGAACCCATCCAACCCCATACCTTGATAGCCTGAGACACTACAGAGCTAGGTTACACTGGCACAATAAGAACCAACAGAACAAATAAGCATAAAGTCAAACAACCAGAAACATCCGCTACTAATCTGGTTGATCAAATTCAGTAACTGCAAATGGGGAGTGAGACTGATTCCAATGAATATGAATGGAATAGCCTCTCTGAGCTATCTTGTGACAAGAAAGATATTGATGTTGTCCATGAGTATGACCCAACCCATACAACTGAGGGACAAGGTCCAAGGACTAGACCACTAGAGTCAGACCCACATAATATCGATAGTGAAAGTCATGAGGAAAGAATGATACCCCCTTGACGGATCAGCTAATGGAGAGTACCATCATAGGCATTGTCCGTGCTTATAATGACCACCATAACACCTCTATCTTGACCATCAATATCATCAAACTAGACCAACCCAATGACCCCTTACCATTATTGCACCTCGAACTCATAGATTGGGACTTACAAGACACTACCCTTGAGCTTGATACCTTTCAGAATGATGAATCCATCATAGACTATCTTGAGCTTAGAGATCACATACCCACAGGGGACCACAGAGCTAGCTATGCCATAGAACTCAATGACAAGGCCTATTTTGGAGAGAATGTCAAGCCTTTTAGTCTCAAAAATGTTAAAATGAAAGAAAGATCTAATGGTGAAAACCGCTCTGCGACAGTGTTAGATCATGAAAAAAGTAAAAATATAGACATATCCAATGGTGAAAACCTCTCTGAGGTGCCAAAGGATGGAAGGCTTGACCCTCTACCCAATCTCACACATCAGGAGAGATCTTCAATTTTGATAGAACCAGTAGAACCAATCAATGTCAGCACAAGTGATAGTCCCAGAATGATCCACATGGCAGTCTTTAACAGCACAAGAAAAGCCAGCATTCATTGAATTCTTTAAAAGAAAACAAATCAACTTTTCTTGGACATATGCGGACATGCCAGGGTTAGATCTAAATCTCATAATGCATCACTTATCCTTAGCTCCAAGAGCTAAGCTAGTAAAACAAAAACTTAGGAAGATGCACCCACATGTGGCCCTCATGGTGAAAGAAGAGCTGAAGAAACTGTTGGATGTTGGATTCATCAGACTAATAGACTATCTTGAGTGGATTTCAAACATAGTACTAGTCGCCAAACCAGATGGCAGAGTCTGAATATGTAATGACTTCAGGGACCTAAACAAAGCTTGTCCAAAAGATGATTTCCCCTACCAAACATTGACATTATTATAGATCTCACAGTAGGACACACCATGCTATCACTAATGGATGGTTTCTCTGGATACAACCAGATCAAAATTACACCTGAAGACCAACACAAGACTGCGTTCACATGTCCATGGGGCACCTATTGTTGGTGTGTCATGCCATTTGGTTTGAAAAATGCTGGCACAACATATCAGAGAGCTATGACCACAATCTTCCATGACATGATTCACACTATAATGGAAGATTATGTTGATGACATATTGGCAAAATCACTCACAAGAGGACACTTGGAAGTACTTGACAAAATATTCACAAGACTAGAATAGTTTAATGTGTGCCTCAATCTAAAGAAGTGCATGTTTGGAGTTACATCAGGCAAACTACTTGGGTACATATTGTCTACCAACGGAATCGAAGTCAACCCAGCTAAAGTAAAGGCCATCATGGAAATGCCACCTCCTAAGAATCTCACTCAACTAAGTTCTCTACAAGGAAAACTATAGTCTATCTGAAGATTCATTTCTCAATTGGTAGACAAGTGCCACCCATTTTCACACCTCCTACATAAGAATGTCCCTTTCAAATGGAACGATTCATGCGAATAGGCATTTTAGAAGTTAAAAGAGTATCTCATGAAACCACCTGTATTAATGCCACTGATTTAGGGTAAACCTCTACTACTGTATATATCAGCCACACCAACAGCTCTGGGAGCTCTCCTCGCACAACAAAACTATGAAGGAAAAGAATAAGTGATCTACTATATCAGCTGAACACTTGTTGGGTATGAACTACAATACACATCAATTGAAAGAGCATGCCTCACTGTGGTCTTCACCTCACAAAAGTGGAGACATTACATGTTTTCACATTTGCTCAAACTAGTAGCAAAGATTGATCCACTCAAGTATTTACTCAACAAAGTGACCCTTACTGGTAGATTGTCCAAATGGGTCATGCTTCTCAGCAAATTTGACATCGAATATGTAGACAGGAGGGCAATAAAAGACCAAGTACTTGCAAATCAGCTGGTAGATGCACCTCTAATAGATGATAGCCCTTTGAGCTTTGAATTTCTAGATGAATCTATCTTTCACATAAACACAACCTAGAAAATGTACTTCGATGGCTCATACACTCGGCATGGGTTAGGAGCAGGTATCTTGTTGATCACCCCTAGTGGTGACACCATTCCTAAATCATACAGATTACTCTTTCCCTGCACTAACAATGTGGCAGAGTATGAGGCCCTTGTCATTGGCATCAAGCTAGCAATGGAATGGAATATCAAAGAACTTAAGGTGTATGGTGACTCACAGCTGGTCATAAACTAAGTAAATGATGACTACTAGACAAAAGATGAGAAATTAATCCCTTACAAATGGATGGTAGATGATTTCAAAGAATACTTTGTCTAGATCTCTTTTGAGAAGATATCAAGGATTGAGAACAAAGCCGTAGATGCCATGGCCACAATTGCATCTCTCCTTGATATTCCAAATAATCAATCACATTACGAGTTATTGGTAGAGCAGTGTCATGTCCTGCATATAACACCCTTGAATCCCATATCATTTGCCACATTGTCGAAACTAATTCCCCCCTCTATGGAAAAATATTTTCCTATCTTAAAGAGAATACCCTCTCACCTGATCTCTCTAGAAACCAAAAACAAACCTTCATCCGTTAGGCATCCTAGTATGCCATTCTTGCCAATACCTTATATTGTAGAGGTCTCGATGGTACTCTCCTTAGGTGTCTCAATAGTGAGGAACATCAAACCACCTTGAACGAAGTGCACGATGATATATGTGGGACCTACTCTAGTAGCCCTACCCTAGCCAAGAAACTCATATGAATGGGATACTACTGGCCAACCATGGAACAAGATTCCTACCATTTTGTAAAGAAGTACAAGAAATGCCAAATCCATGAGAATCTGATACATGCACCAGCACAGGAGCTACAACCATTAACAACCCCTTGGCCCTTCTATCAATGGGGACTCGACTTAGTGGGCAAGATACACCCTCCTTCATCCTGTGGCCATAAATTCATAATCACTAGCACCGAGTACTTTACGAAGTGGACTGAAGCCGTGCCCTTAGCCAATATCACAGGCAAGAAGATTGCCTCCTTTACCTTGAACTATCTCATTTATCTCTATGGTATCCCTTCATCCATTATCATGGATAATGGATGACCATTCAAAAATTAGGATGTTAGGGAACTATGTGACAAATTCCATATCCAACACTACTTTTCTACCCCCTATTACCCCCAAGACAATGGCCAGGTGGAGGCATCAAATAAAACTATCTTGAAAATTCTAAAAAAGACTGTCAATGAGGCCAGCTGTGATTGGCATATCTAGTTAAATCCAGTGTTGTGGGCCTATCATACAAGTATCCGCACACCCACAGGTGCAACACCATCCTCCCTAGTCTACAGATCTGAAGCCATCTTGCCCATTGAAGTTGAGATCCCATCCTTGCAAGTTTCGTTAAAAGGCCTCATATTTGATGAAGAGTACAGAGTTTCCAGACTTCAAGAGTTAGAGCTGCTCGAAGAGAGAAGGCAACAGGCCTTTAACCATCTCAAAGCTTATCAACAACAAATGTCTAGAAGTTACAACCATAGGGTAAAGCCTTGAGTATTCCAAGTTGGTGATCTAGTCCTCAGAGAAAATCCCAGAAATCAACAAGATCGAGAGAAGAAAGGCAAGTTTGAACCCAACTGGCTAGGTCCCTATGTCATCATTGTAGTCTATGGGTCAAGAGCATATCAATTGGCTACATCTGAAGGTGAACTATTTGATGATCCTATCAACAACATGCATCTTTGCAAGTTCTATACCTAAAAACCCCAATGCAAGGGAGTCCTTAAAAAATTCAAAGAAATTGAAAAAGTGATAAAAAAACAAACAAAAAAATAAAATAAAAAATAGAAAAATAACAAAAAAATCATCCTCTAGTGAAAACCTGGCAAATAGGCACCTAGGATAGATACCATGATGAAAACCTGAAAAATAGGCATCATGCGTATTTTTAGCTATTGTGCAAATAAAAGCAAGTGGTGAAAACCTAGTAGATTGGCACTATATGTGACAAACCACTTCCTCCATCTATTGTGACCTCATGTCTCTTGTGTCCATCATATCATTCATATTGAACTGATCCATTGAACCATTGTCGAACTACGCTTCCTCTGGGTCGTCATGTAGCAAGGCCACTCTCAATGAGCCCCCGAGGCTCCACTCCACTCCACTTCTTTCCTCTCCATTCCTTTGAGTTTCATTTGTCTTGCTATCCATACCGACTCTGCGTCTTTACCATCGCCTAGGTCCTAGGTCCATCAGGTTCACCCTGAACTACGTTGCCTTTGCATTGTCAAGTAGGCAAGGCCATTTAGTAATGAGCCCCCGAGGCACTAGGTCAGTCCCTTAGGGTCCGTCTCTTCATATCTGTTTGTTGGGTCATCCATAATAAGTTGATCCTTAGTTTTCACTGGGGGCAACTCCTCACCCTAGTTGCAGACTTGGATTCTTGAATGCCGCATGTTCTAAGAGGATACCAATAAAGGATTGTGATACCTGTCACTAAACAAGCGCACGCAGCAAAGCTTCCCAAATCAACAAAAATCTTGGCACAGAACATCAACCTATCCAAAGCAAAGAAAAATGTACTGAAACACTCAAACTGACTCTATATCAATTATGGAAAGAAGACACATCTAATGCAAGAATTCTTTGTGTTTTTATATCAGTTAACTTACAATGTCTTGATTTTCTATTATTATGTCTTTCTATGCTAATCGAGGATGCCAAAAGATAGAGATGCTAGGATGGGGGCATAATCATTTTTCTTTGTCTGCTACTTATGGATCAAACTTTAGTAATGTGACGACTTTTGTCTAACGACATGATCAGTAAAACATCTTTGAGGACTTTCGAAGGTCTGAACATGAAAAGGAGCAATCCTTGTCTATTGAAATGCAAGAAATACTCAGGTCATCTAGATTCAATTTTGACTAGATGCTTGTATTAACTTGCTATATCAAAATCCATGTAAGTAATACTCAGGTCATCTTGGTTTAATTATACCTAGATGCTTGTATTTTCTTACAACATAATAAATGCCTGATGATGAAATAAGCACTTCAAAATACTTGCAATATCAAGATGGCAAATATCCATATCCATAACATATCCAAAAAGCATTCTTTATCCCTATCCATAACATATCCAATTACATCGCATATCTGTATCCATATCCATATCCCATGCAATAAAATTCTATGTAGAGTATCAATGTTTGCAAAAGCTTGTGATTCCTTCTATCGAGTCATTCTTCTATCAATCAAATTTCTATCTATCATTGTATCTCTTGTCAACAGTTCTAGTTGTCAATCTAAGCAATGATCCAAATGCAAGTCTATCCTTAATCCATACCAATCATGTTAGTCAATCTTGTCAAATGATCCACTCACAATCAGTGGTCTTGATCCTTGTCTGGTTGTAAACCAACTCAATCAATTATAATCACTCAATTATCTTATACAGGATGTAATATTGTCAAAATCAGACCAACACACGCATCTTACATGGCATGTTTCATTTCCTGAAACCAAACACTATCCTCATGTTTCTCTAGGGATATATTGTTCCCCACCATGACAACACTATTGTATATCATTATCGATTTGGTTTACCGCTTACCAAGGCCAATACTACTTGTGTGTGTTATCATTTTATCTTGCATCGTGTATCATTCAGCTTTTTCTTCACCCTAACCGGTTTCTCCTCTTCTTCATTGTGACATTGTCCATCTCATGCCCTTCTACTTTCTTCCTGTCCAATCTCCCAAGGGGGCATCCTACCGTTGTTAAACCTATACCAGGGGCAAACTGGGGCATGTATCATTTTCAGACAATCTTATTCTTTGAAACAACGTGATAAAACACATTGCATCAAAGAGGGGCAAAATGTATACGCCTAAAAATGACACGACTTTGTCTAAATAAATATTCTTAATATTTATTTAAGTCTATTTCCTCTATCAATAAATAAATAAACAAATTTATTTATTTGATTCATATTCCTCTAAGTTAATTAAATATCAAAGTATTTAATTGCCTCTTCTAAAGTCAAAATTAAATAAATCCTTTATTTAATTTAATTCTTCCAAAACAATTAAATCATTCTAAATTATTTAATTAAGTCATTTATTCCTCCAGATTTAAATAAATCAATTAAATTTATTTAAATCCTCTCAATCTTTAAAAATAAAATATAATCAAATATTTTATTTATTCTTCCAAATCATGCACAAACAATTAAATAAATTTATTTATTTAATTTGCTTTCTTATGTTCTAATTCCACTATTAAATAATTTATTTATTTAATTTGCTTTCTTATCTTCTAATTCCTCAATTAAATAAATTTATTTAATTTGCTTTCTTATCTTTTAATTCCTTAATTAAATAAATTTATTTATTTAATTTTCTTTCTTATCTTCTAATTCCTTAATTAAATAAATTTATTTATTTAATTTGCTTTCTTATCTTCTAATTCCTTAATTAAATAAATTTATTTATTTAATTCTCTTTCTTATCTTCCAAATCTTCTAAAAATGAATCTTCCTTGTCATGCAAAAGCAAAAGCTAAGTTAACTAATTTAAAGCAACTTTATTTTTATCAACAAACTCTTAAATTAGAAAAATATATTCTAAGTTAAGAAATAAAGGCTCATCCTCATCAAGAAAGTAGTTAACTCAATAAAGCTTCCTTTTGAATGACACGTGTCTTCTTTTTATTCGCACATGTTCTCTCAACTATCCTCTACCATTGATCTTCTTACTTCTTCTACACCGTTGATCCTCTCTCACACAAGTCTATAAATATGCCTCTATTCTTCCATTTTATATCACGAAGCTTTCAAGTAAACTTATGCTGTAGAATTCATAGCGCGCCATTGGCACCCCCACTCTCACATCATTCACTACTTATCTTATAGTGTGTTGAAGCTCATGTTCAACACAACAAGTATCCGAGTCATTTCTCCTTTGTCATCTTGAGGAATTAAAGAAAGGAAGCAAGCTTCCTGAGGGCTACATTCATCACCAAAGATCAAACGAGAATAGGCGAACAATGGAAGCCGCCAGGTAACAAAGCCCTGTAAGTTGATTCATTTATGTTTTAATCTTTGTTATTTGCACATTTCATTGAAGTTATTGGGTTTTATAATTCATTTTATTTATCATCCATTTTCCCTTTAACAATATCTTGATGTTCACAGAGTTAAAACTTCATTCTATAACAAGATTTATCTATAATATGTGATCTAAGCTGCAATTTATTTCCTCTAAGAATCAAGGGCAATACACTGGGCTCAACCCTTGTGGGAGCCCATTTTATACCACGTGTTGATATGTCTTCAAAACAAGTACATGACTTATCCTATACCTGCACATGAAACAAACACATTAGTAAAAAAATAATGATGCTTGGTGATGTTTCATTTCTTTCTCTCTCTCCTGATGGATATTGCACTTTTTGATCTTGTCTATCACATACAGTCTATTATGCATTCTATTTTGACTGATGCAGTGTATGAATGAAAGCATGTCATGAGCTCTAACCCCTTCTTCTCTCTCATCCAATGCAGGTTCAAGTATCTTCGGAGCTTGGCAACAAAGGACTAGTTGCAGTGCGATCAACCTTGCTCCAAACTTAGACAATGATTGACATCCTTTTTTATATGCTTTGTCAGTTTATTCCTTTCACAGTTGCATAGTATATTGTATTTGATATTCTAGTTCAACTACTCCCACAGCTTGTGTGGGGTAAATAATTGCTCTCTCCTGTTCTTTATTCAATGCAATGTGATTCCATCTTATGTATCTCATCTAATGATATGAATAAAACACTACAATGTATTATGAGACATCTTTTAATCAATGATAAGCATTGAAACAAGCAATGAATGTTAACTTATTTATACTTTCTTTTGCATAACAATAGCTGATATATCAAACTAATCTATTATGATAACTTATACAACTAATACCACCAAAAATGCTATGAATTTTCTCTTTTAAAATAATGAATTGTAATGCACCAGCTCTGCTAATTTGAGCTGGGAGTGAAAATTGGTAACATTTGTGGTGACGTTTACTAGATGCTTGCCTGCTAAGCATCATAACCAGTTGCCTTAAACATACATTGGACATGGAGTCTAGCTCTATTCAATTTGAACTCAGAAAAGTGAAAATCTGTACTCAAATCCACTCCTAATAGCAGCAGCAAACAAAAACAAACCAAACTGAAAAAAACTAGAAGGCCTTGGTGGCTAGAAAAACCTGTGCAGCAGCACTTAGGGAAACAAAATACTGAAAGTAAATGTGCATGAAGCACTTATTAACACTAACTCTACCCTATCCTACTCTAACCAGCCAGAGTGATTGATCAGACAAAACCATTCACTGGCTCAAGAAAATAACTACCCTTCCGTTGCAGTCTGCAATACTCCATAAGGTGGTTAGTCAACCCAAAAAGATGGAAAGCAATCAAAACTTTAGAAAACTGCTGTAACACCTTTCTGAGAAAGAAAGTATAGTCACTCACCCACTTGACTTCCTTTGCTAACTGATCAAATGAACACATAGACTGGCAGTGCTCAACTTGATACCCTTCTTGATGAGCCAACTCAGTGTCAATATGAGGCTGTCCTCTGTTGTTGATTTCCAAACTAGCCAGATACCTAATAGGACATCCCCTCGAAGGTTTTAGACTAGAAACAATAGCATGATCTACACCTTGCATGAGAGCCTGCCATGTGGCTTCCTCCTCTTTGATTAATGGATCATCCACCTCCGTTAGAGTAGCTAGTAGCTTATCAAAACTATCAAAGCCTAGAAGATTCTTATCTAGAGCTATACTAGACTCAAAATATTCAAGATTGCTCAAGGAGATACACTCCCAAATAGGTGTTTCTTCAATAATGAATTTGAAAAATGAACTAACCTCTTGTAACAAGCCATCAATTTGCACAACAGCTTCAAGTTGCTCTACGAAACATGAAGGCAGCCCCTCTAACCAGTCACAATTAGGCTGCTGATTAGGTTGCTTTATAACCAATGATTCATCTAAGAATATAGCCATTTCCACTTCTTTATTTTTCTATTCCAAGTAACCCTCTTCCATGAAATGTTGGCATAACCTTTAAATGTGAGCAGAAAAGCTTAATTTCTGCTTGAAATGGATCCTCCTCAAGCTCTGTACTTTTCAAATCAAGGATGCTCCTTCTTGTTGGCTCTTGGACCAGCACATTATCTGAGTAGTCCTCATTACCATGGTGGTCAGAACTTGGTATATCCATGTCATTCTCACTTTCATGCACAAAGTCAGGAAGCTCATCAAATAGGTTAACTAAAAACTGAGGTTCAACACCCTCTTTTTGCATATTAGCTATGTTTGTAACAGGAATCTCAGGACTATTCAAAAATATTTTTTCTTGATTTTCTGACGGAAGAAGGATGTTCTGTACCTCGTAATAGCTTTCACTAAGCTTATTGTGATCCAAATCAGGCTCCTCTGTATTCCCTTCTTCTTGATCCAAGGCTCTATGATGATATTGATGATCTTCATTCAACAACTCCTTGTATTGTTGAGGATCCTCTTGCTGTTCAAAAGCTGGTTCTTGCTCCAACGCAACCTGAGCATTCTGTCTTTGCAATTTCAGACTTTCACCTTGATGTTGGATTAAAATAGTCCAATCTATCCTAATCTTTTTTTCACAAGCTGAATGCACTAGTTCTTCATGCAAGACTAGAAAATTGAGTCTTCAGGTACATTTGTAAAAAGCCTCCAAAGGTTGGAACACTGCTACATATACTAGAACAAAATCTTTGAGGATTGAAAAATTTCTCTAAAAAAAAACTTGCAGTCCCACCGGGTGTGCCAAAAGCTGCTATCAATCAGATATGCACCCTATGCTAAGCTTATAGAAGACTTAGCTATCTGTTGACACATGGAAACACTCTTAGATTGTGAGTGACCTGTGTTGAGAGTGAATCTCTAGAGTGAGCTAGTTCTCCTAATGATTTTACTAATCTAAATTATTTGCAGGGGAAAAGGGAGAAGAAGAACTGAAATGAAACTCTAAACTCTAAATTTTAATCTAAATGAAATACTTTTACTCACAAACAACCCTTCAAACTTACACTTCCACAACCCCAACTACGAGATTTGATCCAAAAATAATTTATAATAAGGTTTACATTGGACAGAAATTACAACTAGGATCAACATGCAATTTCATAGTAAAGAGACATAACAAAGGACATAACACTACTACAATGAGACATTAGATCAAAACTACAAAATAGACTAGTAGATGAAAATAGGGAAACCTGTTATATTGAACTGGAAGGAGTACAATGCCAAAATCAACTAACTAAGTCAACTTCTTGTATACAAACTCCCTATGTGCTCAAGAGAGAAGAAACAAATGGTATCAACTGACTAAGAAAAACCTAACTTTTTCTCCTATAAATGCCCTGCTGAAAAGATCTCTTTGAAAAAGATCCTAAGAATAGATGTAGGAATCCATTTTTGAGCTTCACAAAAAAGCCAAAAATTAAGCCCTCAAATCACCTCCAAACTGTGTGTGAAAGTTGCCAAAATCTTCTCCAAGGTAGCCCCCACCAAAATTCTACTTTGTCTACCCAAGTAATCTCAATTTCTTCTCCTCATCTGCCACAAAATAAAGCAAATCCAAAAAAGGATATTTGATTTTCTTTAAATAGCTTTAACTGCATAAAAATAGTATTCATTTTAAAGCAATTTATAAAACATTGCTTTAAAACAAAGCTTTACAATGTTTGCAGTTTTGTCCCATATCTTGATTCGATTTGATTTTACAAAAAATAATAATACATGGCTTATAATTTCGCCAAGTATACACATTACATAGCTTGTGCAAAAAAAATAAAAAATAAAAACATGTATCCTACCCTCCAAATGATCTGTAAAATATATCTAAGGGTATATAAAGTTTTCTCAAAGGGGACTAAATGAGTTTTGACGCCAAAAGTGATCAAATAGCCTTTAAGCATAAAACCTAGGCTACAAACATACCAAAAGGACCTAGTACACTTCATATTCAAAGTTATGTGGATCCTAAGGCATTTCAATGTTTCTAAGTCATGATGATATAATTCCCTGAGGGTATTAATCGAGATATATGCAAATATAACAATGTGACAAAAATACCCCACTTGACTTAGGGCATATTGGAACCCTAAACTCAAAACCCTTGATGCCCTACTTTCTCCATCATTTTCATGTGCAACTTTTGCATGAGGCCTCTCTGCAACCTACCGACATGGATGAGGGTTTTGAAGTAAAAATTTAGCATTTCTCTATGCATCTAGTCGATTCTCTTGAGGGTTTCACTAGGAAATGAAGGTAAACCTTTCTACAACATATGAGATCCATATTCTTTGATTTTTCTTCTATTTCTAAGATGAAAGTAATTTCCCATAGCACAACTATGATAATCTCTGATGAACCTGTGTATCTTGCTTTACTCTGCATGACTTCCTTTGTTAACACACTTGGTTTTAATACCACGAGCCACCATTGTAAATGGGGTTTGATCCTAAGAAAATCCATCGACCTCCATTTTTCTTAAGTGATTTTGTGTAAGATTGTAGAAAACAAAGAGGTAAGGCATTTTTTTGTCATTTCTCTTCATTTGGAGGCATCACTAGGCCTTCTAGGCCACAGCTTGACTATATTTTCTAATGAAAATTTGATCTTTGTATTCTTTATTTGGTTCCTCTCGAGCCGCCATGGGTGACTGGGGTTTGAGCTTATTTTAAGGCAACGTAAAGGAAAAGCATCCACGGCATCGTATGCATATACTTCTTCACTCAGGAACCAAGTAAAACTTACACCCTCTGAACATCATATGTTTGTATCATTCCTTGATATCTGGCAAAACATGACTCAGGAATGCAAATGCACTTTCTTCTGTATCTAAAGCTTTCTCCTATGAGCCTGCGACCATATACTGTATTTCTCATCATTTTCTAAGTATGTAAACAACTTTCAGGAGTTTGAGACCTTTCTGACTTCCTCTCTATGCTTATAATTCCTATATGCAACAAGAATTTTCAAGATTTTGAAGGAAACTATATTCCTGACCACATCTTGGAAACTCATAACACCTGATATTATTCGCATTTTGACATTTTTGTATGCAGAAATCTCAACCTTGAATTTATCCCATAAAGGAATAATGCAAAACTTCAGACTATCATGTGCTCTATTCATTATTATTTCTGAGTCTCTAATTCATTAGAGGTTGCAGTTCATTTTGTAATTCTGGACATCTCCAATCCTCTTGACCACGACTATGATAGCTTGATTTGAGTTTCTTTCATTTTTTGTTTGTAAGAATGAACCCTGGGGTTCGAAGCTCTTCATTACATTATTTAGTATGAGTATATCCTTCATGGCATTGGTGTTTAATCCATTATATTTTCATTGTGTATCTCATTCACTTGAAGGTTGCAGCTATGTTAGCATGATACTGGGTTTTTATCATAAAAAAATATTCCTGGCAGACTTTGTTGGCACAAAAATGATTATTTGCATTCATTTCTGAGTTTGTAAAACATAAACTTCCACTATACTGTAAGTCATCACTATTCCTTTAACACTTCAACTATCTTTTTCTTTGCAAGAAATGCTCTTTTGGTGAAAATAATCATGACAAAAGGGTGAAGGAGTAGTCTTTCCCTGATGCTTCCACTGTACTCTCTGATGACAATACAAATGCTATCCCTTTGTACTTCCTATAGACAACATATATGCCATTCCTTTCTGCTCACATGACTGCAACAATTGCTCATTCATATGTGATAAGGATACTCAGCTCTTACAATTGTTTCTACTCAATAGCATGTGACTGAAGCACTTATACATCATTAAGTGATGTTGTTCATTTTGTTACTATATCTGCATAAAAATGTTGTAACTTGAAATTGTATATGAGAATTTGTAAAAGAACTCAAATTCTCTAGCACATGAACTGAGCCCTATTCCATATATGTAATCATACTCCCTCATTTCTTTTGAGTATTATTTGATATGCTTACTCTTACTATAGCATGGAAATGAGATACATGATAAAAGGATTAGCTTAGTTGTCCTTTCATGTAGCATTCAAATCTACAAATTATATCTTGATATTCACAGAGTTAAAACTTCATTTTGTAACAAGATTTATCTGTAATATGTGATCTAATCTAATATTTATTTCCTTTGAGAATCAGGGACAACAAGTTGGGCTCAACCCTTATGGGAGGCCATTTTATACCAAGTGCTGATATGTCTTCCAAATAGCTACATGACTTATCCTATACCTACACATGAAACAAACACGTTAGTAAAAAAAACAATGATGCTTGGTGATGCTGTTTCATTTCTTTCTCTCTCTCTTGATGGATATTGCACTTTTTGATCCTTTCTATCACATACAGTCTATTATGCATTCTGTTTTGACTGATACAGTGTATGAATGAAAGCATGTCATGAGCTCTAACCCCTTCTTTTCTCTCCTCCAATGCAGGTTCAGGAATCTTCAGAGCTCAGCAACAAAGGAGCAGCTACAACGCGATCAACCCGGCTCCGAACTCAGGCAATTATTGACATCCTTTTATTCATATGCTTTGTTAGTTTATTCCTTTCACAGTTGCATAGTATATTGTATTTGATATTCTGGTTTAGCTACACCCACGGATCGTGTGGGGCAAATAATTGCTCTCATATTCTTTATTCATTGCAATGTGATTCTATCTTATGTATCTCATCTGATGATATGAATAGAACACTATAATGTATTATGAGACATCTTTTAATCAATGATAAGCACTGAAACAAGCAATAAATTTTAACTGATTTGTACTTTCTTCTACATAACAATAGCTGATAAAACTAAACCAATTTGTTATGATAACTTATACAACTAATGCCACCAAAAATGCTATGAATTTTCACTTTTAAAATAATGAACTGTAATGCACCAGTTCTGCCAATTTGAGCTAGGAGTGAAAATTGGTAACAGATACTTTTCATATCATCTATTTCTAAGACAACTTGTGAGTCAATACCAAAGGTCTTTGGGTTTGGGGAGTGGGATAGGTGTATGTAGAGAGAGAAGAAACTGACCTTGTATTGGATAGGAGGCCCTCAGCTTTAAGCGCTTCTTCTTGTAATGAAAACTTAGGAAACACTAGCATAGGAGGCCTAGGGGAAGCTTTCCAGGATCTATAAGGTTATTTTTTAGCTCTTATTCGCTAAGTCATGTGCACTCAGGAGAGTTTGTCCTCCTAACGACTAAATTATTATGGCTATGTTTGAATTGAAAGATTTCAAATAGAATACAATGTCCATACCTAGTGGAGGGTGAGTAGTCACCGGGATCCATTGCCAAGTATTATGAAACTGGGTGTTGAAGTTGGTAATATCTTCTTGTGACACTCACTTAATGGTGATGAGTTGTTGCAACAGTGAAGATTTGTCTCCTTTCTCACTAAATATTTCAAAAAATAGATCTATAAAATGATCCCATATGCCTATTGAATTCAAGGGCAAGGACCTATACTACTCAAGCACCTTGGATTTGAATGATGCTACCAATAGCCTTACGGTGACATTTTTCTTTGGTACATAGTGAACTATATAGATATCAACCACATCTTGAAGGTGCTCTTTAGGAGTTCTTGAGTCTTTCCCTGTGTATTTTGGTAGTGCCTTAAGGGTGTTAGATAGGATATGGTCCCATATTTCTGGTGGGGTTGGCAAAATTAGTGGGCTACCACAATTCTAGTTTACAAAGTTCTTAGGAGGAGAAGGTAGAGCCATTTGAACAAGTCATGGGTTTAGAAGTACTACTATCCTTCTAGGAACTATGACAAGTGGAGGAACTAAGAGGCCTAGATGTGATGTCGCAAATGATCTTGTTACAAGCCTTTTACTCATATATTCTGACTTCTAATAAGGTGATTGTGGGTTTGAGTCCCACCGGGCATGCCAAAAGATATTGTTGATAGTTTTTGTTGTATGTACCTAGGAATTGAATCTTTAACATAGGTAACCACCAAAGTAATGGGAAATCCTATGACTATGGGACTCAATTTGTGAATCATACAATAACCTCTAGGATTTTAGAAGCTATCTCTTCTTAAGATTGTCATTAATTCTTTCGAAATGTTGGGGAGGCGAAAAATAAGAGAGAAACTTAAAATAAAATCTATTTTAAGGCAATGTGCTAGAAAATATGAGTTGAAATGATGCAACAAAGGCATAGTGCTTCCCTATTTAACTTACAACATTAACTCGTGGCTACCAAGAGCTCAAAGGAGCATGATTTTAAACCACTTACTAACATCATTCATTGAAACTAAAAATAAAAGCATACATCAATGTTTTAGATTCAAAAGAAAAACTCAATAGGCATAGATAAGCATAGAGCATCACTTCTTCTTCATTGATGAATAGAGAACAAGTTACAAAAGACACAAAGGCATAATCATAAAACATTCAATCCACTCTTGAAGAGCATACACAAAGGCTTGAAGGCTTATTGATTCTTCTCCTACAATCTAAGAATTGGATCAATGAATAAACATTGCCCAACCCTTATTACAATGGCTCATGGCCCTATATATAACAAACTAACTGCCTTAACATGTTATATTAGGCAAGAATTATCTACTGCAATTGCTTTTGGTAGCACAACATTGAATCATTTTGACTCATTTGTCCTTTCTATTGATGAAGCTTGATGGTGCCAGACTGTAGTATTGAAGTATTACCAAAACTCCTAGAGATTCAACCACCACCTTTGATGCTTTGCCAGGCCATTAAGAATGTTTCAGCCTTTTTATTTGCCTCGAAAAGTCCTTGAAAATTTCCCCATTGTCAAATCCCTTGTGCTTATGATTGACTACTCTGTAGTGCTTTCAACCTCATTGAAACCTCTTTAGCCTAGTTGGCATGTGGCCCCATGGCACTTAATTTAGGATGTGTCGAAACATTCTTTCACAGGAAAGTGCAGACATGAAAAATGTCAGCAATGAAAGATTCCTTCTTTATTTCTTTCTCAGACTTCCTTTTATCAGACCCTGTTAACCAAGTTTTTGTATTTGTACCCTACCAGTTTTAATTTCTATTCAATATGAAAACTTGGGTTGTCTTGTGTCTTTTCTATCTTGTTCCCTTTTTGTGAAAACCTTCTTTTTCTAAGTGAAATCAGTAACTTTGTATTTTTGTGAACCCCATCGCTAGGTTTGCCAGTTCATGAACTTGTCAATGTAGTGACAAAGAGTCAAGTGCTTCATCAATATGTTCCCTATCGATATTTCTCTTCTTTTGTGAACTTGTCTCATCCTTGTGTCTTCCGTATCGCTTAGTTCTTTAGTTTGTGAACTCCCTGACTAGTCGATGATCCTACCTTATAAGTCTAAGTCCGTGAAGTCTTTTGGTAAAGAAAATTAATGTCTAGTCACATTGCCAATTTTGGATGTTCATGAAGTCTTGAGTACACCAATTGGTGAAGTCCCTAATTAAGATACATAAAAGTGAAGATCGTCCAAGAAGAAAAGAAGTGAAAATTTGATTAATGAAATTGTCAATTCACCGAAGAATAGGTTCATCGATGAATAGGTTTGTCAATGGTCTATACTATTGATGAAGAAGAATTCATGAAGACACCACTAACATCATCATTTTCAAAGGTTCATAAAATGGATATTTCACTAATGGAGAGATTCAATGATGAAGACTTCCGCCGATAATGCAAAAACTCCTCCATAATTGAAAATAAACTCAGGGGAAAAAAAGACACCGACTTGGGGCATGTTGACCTAAAATATTTTTGGACGAGGATGAATGAAAACCCTAGAGAACCACTAGCTAAGCAAACATTTTCTAGTGGACTTTCTCATGCTGGTGATTTTTCTCATGCAGTACGGTGCCTTGATCTTGTGTTTTCCTACATTGAGAAATACCATAGTGAATCTAGACAAATCATTGGAATAGATGGGAGTGTAATTATGAAGTTAGATGTCAAATCAATTAGTAATACCTTCAGGCTACCCATATGGGATGAATACGCTGATATGTCTATGGAGACTGGCTGGGCCTATTACATAGATGTGAAGGATTGGTGTAAAAAGTGCACTGATAAAACTTGGTTAGTGAAAGACAAGAAGGGATAATCATAGATCACTAAAAATCTAGTAAGATCCCATTTCAAACAAGATATTTCAAACATGATAAGGGTAGGGGCAAGAAGATGGGGGGCCAAAAAGGGGTCTTAAGTGGCCACTTTTTTTTCTGAAATCAGGAAATGCTAGCCTTGGATGAGAAATTAAGCATAGTTACACTCAAAATTTGGAGATGCAACCAAAATAATGTTCGTAGTGCTCTGAGTCTACTTTCTAAACTACTATTTTTTTAAAAAATGGTATAGATTAAGGGGTTCAAAAGAGGGAGCCATAGAAATTGGTGTTGTTTCTATCAAAAAAACATAACATAGCATGTTTTGTGGCTCCCTCAAAAGGTTAACTTTTTTTTGGTATTTTTAAAATCACTTCAGTGAGAAATTAGCTAATAGCATGTAGTTTATGCCTGATTTTTTTGATAATTTTTTGATGAATATTTGATTTTTTACTAATTTTCGAAGTGGACACATCCTAAAAAATAGAATTTTGGCCATGCTACCCCTATAAAATTTGAAAACTAATTGAAAATCAATTTTTTTTAATATGTGTAGAATGGAGTCTAGTTTCAAAAATATAATTTTTTGAAATTTCAATGAACAGTTAATTTACAATGAAAAAATGACCAAGCACTAGTTTTTGCCCAAAAACGGACACAAACAAAAGAAATTAAAGATGAAAGGCTTAACATTGTCAAAATGTGAAAAAAAATACATCATTAAATAGCTAAGAGAAATCATAACATTACCTAGGTGTTTGATTTGTTTGACCTTGAAACATGTACAAATCTGAGGGTTAGCATGAATGAAATTATGTGAAATCCTGTAGAATCTGCAAAAACACGTCTGTGGATGTTGGGAAGGCACTCCAAGCCTTTGGTTTGGAAATCCAAAGCAAATCCCAAGCCTAATTCTTGGGATTCCCAAAGCAAATTATAATGCGAGCACATTATAATGTGCTCGCGTTATGTTTTGTTTTGCACTTTTTCCTTTTTCACAAAAGTTTGCCCAATGTTTGTCATGTTCGACATAACGTGAGCATGTTATAACTCGCTTGCGTTATGTCTCCCTTGGAATGTTTTATGTTCAAGGTTATTTAGCATGTATGTATGTATATATGTATGCCTCTATGTATCTATGTATGTATGTATAGTGTCGAGGGTAGAGGATGGAATGTAGATGTCTCCCTTGGAATGTTTTATGTCTCCCTTGGAATCTTATAACTTTTCTTATTTTTACTTTCTTTTCTTATCTTGTCATTTAGTGCTATATCAAAACAATGCAATCATAAGAACTGAATAGGAATTAACACATAACACAAGGATTTTTATGTGGAAACCCCGCTAAGGGAAAAACCATGGGGTGACTAACTCAAGATTGTATTCTCTGTTAAAAGAATAAAGAGTACAAATTTAGCACTTGCCAATTAGGGCTTACTGCCCGAGCACACTGCTCACAAGAGACCCACTGCCTACAAGAGAATCACTATCTACAAATGCTTACAAATGATACCAAGGTGTTTGAACTGAAGAACATCATCTATATATGCAAGAAGTCAGTTCTGGTTAGGCGTAGTATACTGATCTGGCACATTTCATTCTTCCTTTGCTTAATATCACTCTTCAGTCATATTCTGGGTTCAGATATTTGTTTTTGCACTTCTTCCAATATTTTCTTCAACATCTACATGCACACTAATAATTCACAAGCTTGATACCATCAAGTATATATATCCACATTAAGGATTTCAACTTACTTCATAGTCGGCAATAATAACACTTGAGATATTTGCAAGTTTTTGTTCTGCGGTTGAATCCTTGCTTGGTTGCTAATGCACATCAAAACTTAGACATAGAATTCATTAATCATGTCAGCCAATAATGTATAATGCCACAAATTGCTTGATCAACACCTTTTATACATCCGGATTGAAGTCTAGTACTCTGTCAGTCAGTTCTTCCTCTGTTTGCTCTGTCTGACTAGAACCCAACACTCAGAAGCTAATATCTTTTTCATGCTTTATCACTGGAGGCCAAATCTCTGGAATACAATAGTCATGATACCCTTCTTGATTTGTCCAAGTCCACAACTTACTGAGTTACACCATCTGAGAGATCTGGACCTGATTGTCAGACCATGTTGCATACTCTGTTCTAGTCCACCAGACCAAAACAATTTTCATCCTGACTTCTGGTATAGGCATATTATGTACTATAGATGTGTAGAATAGACTTTGTTTTCATCAATGACAACACTTATGAAGCCACACAGTGTCTCTTGCCAACAATCTCCCCCTTTGGCATTGATGGCAACACTTAGTGAAAAATGACCAAGTGTCGCAGTGACTCCCCCTTTGCTTGTGCTTTGTTTCTTTGCATTGTTTTACCAGAGCTCCCCCTTTGCTAGATTCCTCATTTTTCACTTCTCTTCACTCCCCCTTTGACATCAATGGCAAAGGGTGGAATCCGCATACCAAAATTATGCAAAAATTATCATATACATGGCCGCATATGTATAAACAAATCATACATTATACTTACATATACTTAAATATATCTGCAAAGGTTGTCTTCAACTGTATAATTTATGTGGCCCAACTCCTCTTCATTCTATCCAAAATGGAGATGTGTCCACTTAATAAAAATGCATATGTTTTTCCCCTCTTCAAATCTATTGGATAACTAGTTTGGGCTGTACTTTGAGCATCTATTAAAGCATCATGCAATACTTCTAACTTAGGCAAGATTATTCCCCTAAGTTCACCCATTCTATCCATCAGATTCCTCTTCTCCTTAACCAGTTTCTTTATCTCATTTATGATAACAACTACCTGACATTCTTGGTTTACCAGAGAGATGGTAAGAGGATCAAAATTCTAGGACATGCTTAACAACTTTTCTTCTTATTCTTTTAGCTTCTTTTCAATGTCCACTAAAACTTGAGGCCTAGATAAACAAAATTTATATATATCTCCTCCATTCTTAAGGGAATTTTCAATGCTCTTTATTCCAATGTCTAAGGTTCTTCTGTCATTGTTAATTAGTCCTTGTACCTCACTAAACCTTTTTCAAAGAACTCTTTCCAGACTTTAGTTTCTGCCAATTTTTTAAGAGATTCAAAGTGAGAATTGACAGAATTAACCAAGTTTTTCAAGTTACCTAATGGAGAGGCAGATGCATCCTTTTGATATGTAGGCATGATCTTCTCTAGTACACTGGATGTAATATTCAATAGTTCACTATCCTCCATGTGTGATTTTAGAAGTTTCTCTTTTTCTTTGGCCTGAGCAAAAGATGCTACTTTCATTATCTAAACTGGAGAGAGTGTCAAAATTTAATGGCCCTTGAATCAACTCAAGTTCAACCAGCTCCATTTCTTTGTCCAAGAAATTATGTACTGTCTCTGCAGTGTCTCTTGCTGGTGATTCAGACTTCTTTCCTTTAGAGATATCAGGACTGCCTAGTTTGGATAAGTCATCACCATCCCTTTCTGCTTGTTCTTCTTCTTTTACCTTATCCTCTTTCTCTTGATTCTCCTTCTCTTCTCTTCTTCCTTCCCCTTCTTCTTTAGTGCTTGGAAGATTTGTCTTAACAACTGTGGGATCTAGAGGAGTAACATTACCATAGTTTACTATTTTGTGAACTTCCTCTTTCAGAACAGAGGAGTCTAAGTCTTCATATTTTTCTTCATCTATTTTCTTTAATCCTTTGACATCCTTGTCAGAGAATTCTTCATTGATTACTTTTAATCCTTAAACATCCATGGTAGAAGGCTCTTCATTTGTTTCCTCTACAATAGGAAGATTAAATCTCTTCAAGGCTTTCCAAAGAATTTCTTTTGTTTCATCAGCTATTTGATTGGTTTCTCCAATCATGAGTTTATTCATCCAGGACTTGCTTCGGAAATCATCTTTACAATCCTTGAACACCATGTCCATTTGTTTTGGAGTGATAGAGGGACATAGCTGTATTACTATCTTCTCCTGGATCTCCAAGTCTTTTACCTTTGCATTCTCTTTTCTTTGCTCCAATACTTCTTCTAGGCTCTTTGGAATTAATGAAATTATTTCAATGAATGCTTTGTTATAGATATTCAAATACCTGACAGTTGCCTCCTCCAGTATTCTCTTGTCTGCATCATTGTATTCATCATAAAATTCTATTATTGGCTGTAGGTTTCCATCCACATTGACTGCCTTAATGATGTCTTCAATTGAGAGAATAGGATTCTCAACAAAGTCCTCTATCTTCTCTTCCTCATTTTTGCTATTAGAGGACTTCTCGGATGTTCTTTTCTTCTTCAATTTCCTGATTTCCTCATCTGATTCTATTTCTTCCTCATCCTTTTGGCTCGTATATGTCCTTTTTGTTGATAACTGAGAGGGGGGTGAATCAGTTATCCTAATTATTTCTACTTTCTGAACTTTCTTATTAATCAATGCATCATTAATTCAAACAAGCAAACATAACCATGAAATGGAAATACACATGACACAATAATTTTTACATGGAAACCCTATTAAGGGAGAAAACCATGGGGTGATTAACCCAAAGATTATTCTCTGTTAGAAGAATAAGGAAAAACAAAATGGCACTTGCCAATTAGGGCTCACTGCCTGAGCACACTGCTCACAAGAGGCACACTTCCTACAAGAGACTCACTGTCTACAAAAGGAATGTAATAAAATACTTGAACTGATATAGGAGCATCTACATATGCTGGAGTTCAGTTTCGGTTAGGCTCAGTACATTGATCTACTGTACTTCATCTTTCTTCTTCTCTTATGCTGCTTTCTTTACATACCGAATCTTCCTTACTACTTCTGCTCTGCACTTCTACTTTTATTCACACATTATTAACACACACAACACTTCTCACAACTAAATCCATCGTGCATATATATCCACACAAGTGATTTCATCACCTTTCAAGTTGGCACCCAGAATAGTCAATCTTTTCACAAACTTTGATCTATTGGCTAAATCCTTGCACACCAAGTAATGTGGATCAAGCATATACTTGTAGAAGTCATCAATCATGTCGGCCAAACATAACTTATGCATTAAGAACCTTTTCCATCATCAATAACACATCCAAAAAATAGTCTGATGTTCTGTCAGTCAGTTCTTCCTCTATTCACACTATCACTCAGGAACCTGATACTCAAGTATTCATACCTTTTACCTCATCTATCACCGGAGGCTAAATCCTTGGAATCTATCACTCAAGGTAGTCCTCTTGACTTCCCCAAATCCGTACTTCACCAAGATACTTGCTCTGAGAGATCTGAACCTGTCTGTCGGACCTTGCCACATGCTTTGTTCTTGTTTACCAGACCACCACATTCTTCACTCTGACTTCTGGTAGAGACACACCATGTCCTGCGGATGTGTGGGATGAACTTTGTTACCATCAATGACAACAATCATGAATCCATATAGTGTCTCTTGCCAACAATCTCCCCCTTTGGTATTGATGGCAACACTTAGTGAAAAATGACTAAGTGTTTACACTATGCTCCCCCTTGGCTGATGCTCTATTTTTATATACATTTTTTGGAGCTCCCCCTTAGTTGGATTCCTCATTTTTCACTGCTCTTCACTCCCTCTTTGACATCAATGGCAAAGGGTAGGGTAGGGTCCGCATACCAAAATTTTCAAAAATTTTACTATATTTAGCCGCATAAGTATATACTCACATAAACTGAAGAATGTCTGCAAAAGTTGTTTTCAGTTGAATGAATTTTGTAGCCCAACTTTGCTTCATTTTGTCCAAAATTGATATATGACCGCTCAAAAGAAATGCAAATGCATCTGCCCTTTTTAGATCTATTGGATCATTTGTCTGGGCTGTGATTTGAGCTTCTTTTATGGACTCATGCATGGCCTCTAACTTAGGGACAATTATCCCTCTGAGCTCACCCATCCTGCTTATTCTATTTTTCTTCTCTTTTTCAAGCTTCTTAATCTCATTCAAAACTGCAACCGTTTGACATTCTTGATTTATTATTGATGTAGAAAGTGGATCAAAATTTTGAGAAAGATTTGTCAATTTATCCTCCTGTTCTTTCAATTTCTTTTCAATCTCCACTGTTGCTTTGGACCAAGAAATACAAAATTTGTATACTTCACCGCCATCTTTAAGAGCATTTTCTAAGCTCTTTATCCCAATATTCATATTTCTCCTATCATTAATGATCAAACCTTGTACCTCTGAGAATCTCTTATCCAAGAACTCCTTCCAGACCTTTTCTTCAGCTGATTTCTCTAGAGAATCAAAATGTGTACTAACACTGCTGACCAGGGTTTTGAGATTACTGGAATAGGAGGCTGTGGGATCCTTCTGAAAAGATGGCATGATCTTTTCCAGCACTCTGGATGCTACCTCCATAAGCTCACAGTCTTCCATGTGAGATTTCAGTAGTTTCTCTTTGACCTTCTCATTTGCAAATGAGGCTATTTTTATTGTTTGCACTGGTGACAGAGAGTCAAAATCTAATGGTCCTTTTAATAGGTCTGGTTCATCAATTTCTATAGTTGCTTTTGTCAAAAGGTCCTTGATTGATTCTATAGTGTCTCTTGCTGGAGACAGATTTTTCTTTATTTCTGCATACTTAGAGCTGTCTCTTGGAGCTTTCTCTCTTTCTACAACCTTAGTATTGTCATCTTCTTTTTCCTTCACCTCTACTTCTTTCTCCTGTAATCTTTCTTCTCCTTTAGATCCAGAGACTGTAGGGGAAACTAGAGGAGAAATGTTAGTCTATTCAAGGCCCACCTCTTCTGTCATTTTCTCAGTAGTTTCTTTTGCAACATTTGTGGTCGAGGGGTTAGTACCCAAGTCCTCTATAGTAGGAAGATTAAATCTTTTGAAGGCCTTCTAGAGGATCTCTTCTGTGTCCTTGGCTACCTTGTCAGTCTCACCAAGCATAAGTTGATTCATCCTTGCTTTGCTTCTGAAATCATCCTTACAATCTTTGAATACCATATTCATTGTCTTAGGGTCGATTGAAGGATATAGCTGAATTGCTATTTGTTCCCAGATTTCTAGGTCTTTAGCTTGGGCAGTGTTCTTTCTTGTTTCTAGTTCCTTCTCTAAGCTTTTAGGGATCAGAGATATAATTTCAATAAATGCTTTGTTGTAGATATTTAGGTACCTAACTATGGCATCTTGCAATATCTTCTGATCTACCTCACCATAATCATCATAGAACTCAACCATCGTCTAAAGATTTTCATCCACTATGACTGATTTGATTATGTCATCAATGTGAAGAGTGGGTTTTTCAACATATTCCTCTGTCTTTTCTTCTTCCTTCTGTCCGGTAGAGGGTTGACCAGATGTTTTCTTCTTTTTCTTCATTTTCCTGATTTCTTCATCAGATTCAGTCTCCTCTTCATCCTTTTGACTAGCATAAGCTCTAGTAGCTTTTGTCTTTGTTCTTTTCTCTCCTTTGCCAGATGACTGGACTTCCAGTTTTGAGCTTTTAGCAGGGACAGGTGCTAGTCTCTTTGATGATCTGGTCTGGGTGGAAGATTTGACTGGAACATTTTCCTCACTTTTCTTTTCTGCCTCTTTCTTCTTTTCCTCAGCCCTTTCCATCTTTTTCTGTGGGCATCAAGTGCCTCCTTTGAGATGCCAAGGCCTTGGGCAACATGTTCTACTTCTTTTCTCAACTTCCTTTTGATCTCTGGTTCTCTGAGTTCCACATGAATCTTTACACTTAGCTCCTCAAAGGTTCCAAACCTTTCTGCCTTTACATCCTTTGGCTGACTTAGCATGTGTTGAACATGCAGCTCCACAATTTGTTCATCAACTTCATACCCCATGGGCATGATCCATACAGTTCTTGGTTCCACTGCCTCCATTAGGCACTGATCATTCTCCACCATAAAACATATTGTATCTTTGTATTTCTCACAAGAGACTGGGGAATCCTTTCTCTTGCATGCATCATGTTCTGAAAGTTCTTGAAATATCCCCACATGGCTGTATTTCTTGCTTTAGCATCCCCAAGCCCATGCAAATAGTCTCTGATCTGAATTGCAACCAGTCTGTCATTCTGCGATACCCAGCCATTGGATTCAGGAAGCTCATTCATGTAATAAAAGAATAGGCAGAGTAACAAGCCACCATACTTGAAGGTATTCTTCTTATCCTTCTTGATCTTTTATAGATTTTCCAATAGTTGGCTGAGAAGAAGTTCACACCGATCACAGTCAGCATTTTCTTTTAGCATTTGATAGGCTATGTAAACTACAGTTCCCGGTACTGAATTTTCCCTACTGGAGTGATAAATCTTGTAACCAATTATTATGGAAGCAAATTTGACATCTGGTTCAGTGATGTCTTCAATTGTCATAGATCTCTTGTCAAATTTTGATCTAGTTGCATCACTTACTGTCTGATTCTTGATAGACTTGAGAATAGGTATTCCACTGGATGAGTGTAGACCGGTTACTGCCATAATTACATCTTTGGTGATCTTAAATGGTTTATTCAACCATAGGAAATTGTCATGCACTCTACTCAATACATACCGGACCCATTCATCTTCTTCAAAATAGGGGAAATGAATGCACTGTGCAAAATGCTTATCCTTGATGACTTTATACTAAGGTTTAATCTCAAAAGAATCATCTAACAACTATTTTTGATAGATATCTACTAACTTTGATTGCATTCTTCAATACTCACATGTATGTAAACCCTAATATCTTCGGTGTGCAAAACACCATGCGGAACACTAGAGAAGGCTCCTAGGGGATCTACCTCCAAGGATTTGTATGGATGCTTTTTAATTATGGGGCGAGGTCTATCAGAAATCTTTACTATATTTGGAGTACCCATCATCAAGGAATCTTACTGAGAGATATCAAGAACAAAGAATACCTTTTGCACTGTTTAGGGCACACATGATGAAATCCAGATTGAGCTATAGAAGAATCGTCTTGATCTTTGGGAGAAGTAGTTGCATAGCTCCTTTTCTCTCTTCTTCTTGAATGCATAATGAACAAGTGATTAATGAGAAAACCCTTATATTGCTCCGCAAACCCTAATGTCAGGTTGCAATAAATGCTCGACCTAAGTTATTCCGGTTGGCCTTATTCAGATGACTTGAAGAATCGGATCAGTCTTGATCTTTAAACATCATGCAGATCTTCCAAATCTTAACCATAGTTTGTTTGGATGTTTCCCTTATGAACCCTTCAATCCGCAACTCTTCTTGTGCCAGTTCTGGCACCAATTGACTGGCTGGGGGAACAAGGTTTTCTTGTGTCTCCCCCTGCGCCAGAGCTCACTTTTTAATTTCTGGAAGGAATATCAGCACCAGAGTCTGGTGCAGATCCAACCTCTACATTCTCTATACTTTTCTTCACCCAAATCTTTCTCATCTCACTTTTAACGTCATCTGCATTCACTTTTTGTTTACCCTTATCTTGATTCTGATTATGATATACCGGACCTCTTTTGTCCTAATTCTTGCTTCTATAGAATTTTGCACTATGACTGGATCTATTGCAGATTTGGCAAACAACATTTCTTTGCATATTTGACTGATATCCTCTTGATCTGCATTGATTAGCCATATGGCCTATTCTATTGCATGCAAAGCATCTACCATTGAATGTTTTGTTCATTTGCATATTTCTGCATTCGTGAGATTTGTGACTATACCTTTTGTAGTTGAAACACTATCCGGAGAAGGATGAATTAGTCTGATTCATTCTCTTTCTGCACTAATTAGCTTTGTGACCAAAGTGATTGCAGTTGTGGCAGTAACCATTGAAAGATGGATATCTTTGAGCATTAGGCTGTCTTACCGAAGGTCTTCTAGGCCTGTTCCTTAGATTTTTTGATCCAAAATTCTTCTGACCGGATCTGGAGCTTTCTCCTTTCTCATATCCCAAACCACACTTGTCATCTACCTTCTTTTGACTTCCAAGAAGAACTTCAAGTTGAGTAGAACTTATCTTGAATTTCTCTTTATATTCATTTGCTGTTTGAAGATCCCTTTTGAGAGAGACAATTTGATCCTCAAGTTTTTCTTCATTAGCTTTAGCATCTTCAAGATTAGATTCAAGATGTCTAATAATTCTATCCATCCGGTGGCAATCTTCTAATTTTTCCTTGAGAGATTGTCTTAGATTATCTTCAGTTTTTCTTTTCTCTTCAACTTCTTGGGTAAACTTCATGACTCCTAATTCCATTTCATGTCTTACCATAATGATTTCTTTTGATAACTTTTCACACAACTCAATTTTTTCCTTCAGCTCTTGATTTGCATCATTTGCTTCACCTTGTCTTGCCAATTTTTGAAGCAACTCCTTTCTCTTTTTCATAGAGAGACTTAATTTGTCTTTTAGTTCTCTCATGAAATCATCAGCCTGTTTGAGTCTTTCCTTTAATTCATTGACTTCAAAGTTTGACTGTTCAAGATCCTCAAGGGCAGTCTTGAGTTGCTCCCTTAAACCATATGCATCATTTGGATTCCCAGATCTTCCTCGAGTTGTTAGACTCTGTTAGGAGGAACTTAGCTTTGATACCAATTGTTGATAACTGAGAGGGGGGTGAATTAGTTATCCTAATTATTTCTACTTTCTGAACTTTCTTATTAATCAGTACATCATTAATTCAAACAAGCAAACATAACCATGAAATAGAAATACACATGACACAATAATTTTGACATGGAAACCCTGTTAAGGGAGAAAACCATGGGGTGATTAATCCAAAGATTATTCTCTGTTAGAATAATAAGGAAAACTAAAATGGCACTTGCCAATTAGGGCTCACTGCCTGAGCACACTGCTCACAAGAGGCACACTGCCTACAAGAGACTCACTATCTACAAAAGGAATGTAATACAATACTTGAACTGATATAGGAGCATCTACATATGCTAGAGTTCAGTTCCGGTTAGGCTCAGTACACTAATCTGCTGCACTTCATCTTTCTTCTTCTCTTATGCTGCTTTCTTTACATACCGGATCTTCCTTACTGTTTCTGCTCTACACTTCTACTTTTATTCGCACATTATTAACACACACAACACTTCTCACAAGTAAATCCATCGTGCATATATATCTGCACAAATGATTTCATCACCTTTCAAGTCGGCACTTGGAATAGTCAATCTTTTCACAAACTTTGATCTTTCAGTTGAATCCTTGCACACCAAGTAATGCGGATCAAGCATATACTTGTAGAAGTCATTAATCATGTCGGCCAAACATAACTTATGCCTTAAAAACCCTTTCCATCATCAGTAACACATCCGCAAAATAATCTGATGTTCTATCAATCAGTTCTTCCTCTGTTCACACTGTCACTCAGGAACCCGGTACTCAAGTATTCATATCTTTTACCTCATCTATCACTCAAGGTAGTCCTCTTGACTTCCCCAAATCTGTACTTCACCAAGATACTTGCTCTGAGAGATCAGGACCTGTCTGTCAGACTTTGCCACATGCTCTATTATTGTTTACTGAACCACCACATTCTTCACTCTGACTTCCGATAGAGACACACCATGTCCTACAGATGTGTGGGATGAACTTTGTTGCCATCAATGACAACAATCATGAATCCATATAGTGTCTCTTGCCAACACTTGTGGCTTTAGTCTTCATTCTCTTTTCTCCTTTCCTAGATGACTTGACTTCCAGTTTCGTAGTCTTTGAGATTTTAGAAGTGACAAGAATAGAACTCTTGGAAGATATAGTCCGGGATGAGGCTTGCACCGGAATGCTTTCTTTCTTTGCTTCTTGTCTTTCTTTTTCAGCCTTCTCCATTTTCTCTCTATTGGCATCTACTGCCTCCTTTGATATGCCAAATCTTTTGGCAAGTTCTTCAACTTCCTTTCTTACTTTTCTCTTTATCTCAAGCTACTTTAATTCAACATGTATTTTTATGCTTAGCTCTTCAAAAGTGCCAAACCTTTCTGCTTCAGTGTCCTTAGGTTGGCTCAACAGGTGTTGAATATGTACCTCTAAAATGTTTTCATCAACCTCATATCCCATAGGCATTATCCACACAGTTCCTGGCTCAACTGCCTCCATTAGGCATTGGTTAGTGTCAACCATGAAGTAGACTGTGTCTTTGTATTTCTCAACTATTGATTGTGGTATTCTCTCTCTGGCATGCATCATGCTTTGGAAATTCTTGAAGTAACCCCAGAGGGCTGAGTTTTGGGCTTGAGCATCACCAAGTCCATACATGTAATCTCTGATTTGAATTGCAATGGGTTTATCATTTTGCCAGACTGAACCCTTTGATCTAGGTAGCTCATTCATATAGTAGAAAAATAGACATAGTATTAGACTGCCATATTTGAAAGAGTTTTTCTTATCTTTCTTGATCTTCTGCAAGTTTTCCATCAGTTGACTCAGTAGAAGCTCACATAGATCATAATCTTCACCTTCCTTCAACATTTGATATGCAACATAGATTGTTGTACCAGACACAGAATTCTCCCTGCTCGAGTGGTAGATTTTGTAGCCAATTATCATTGAAGCAAACTTGACATGTGGATCTGTGATGTCATCTATAGTCATTGCTCTTTTGTCAAATTGTGATCCAGTGGCTTTAATTACTATTTGGTTCTTCACAAATTTAAGTGTGGGTAACCCACTAGATGAATGTAGTCTGGTCACAGCCCTGATGGCATCTTTAGTTATCTTGAATGGCCTCATTAGCCACATAAAATTATCATGCATCCTACTTAGAACATACCGGACCCAATCGTCTTCTACAAACGATGGAAAATGTATGCAGTGTTCGAAGTGTTTGTCCCTTAGGGTCTTGAATTCAGGTCTAAGTTCAAAATTCTCATCTATTAACTAGTTTTAATAAATGTCAATCAATTTTGAGTCTCCAAAATCTTTGATGTTTGCATGGATATAAACCCTAATATCTTCTACATGCAAGACACCATGCAGAATACTAGAAAATGCACCCAAGGGACCAGCTTCTAGAGACTTGTAAGGGTGTTTCTTGAATTTTGGTCTCGGCCTTTCAGAGATATTAACAACCATTGGAGTAGCCATTCTAGTAGAGAAATCCAGAGAGAATTTGTAGAAGGGAAGTACCTTTTCACACCTTAGGGTTTGAAGTAGATGTTGGAGTGATTTTTTTTGTTTGAATTCAATCTTTAGCTTGAACTTGAGTAAACTATAGGATCTTCTTCTCAGAGCTCTTCTTTTCTTCTTCGTGAGTGCAAATGTGTAAATAATGAGAGAAAGAACCCTTTTATATTTGCATAAAACCTAATTCCCTTTTGTAATAAATGCACAATCTTTTAAGTCATCTGGTTACCCTGCTTCTCAAGTGAGATTTTATTGAATTGCCTTGTGGATCTTCAAACTAGTACCTTAGTGAGTTGGTAGCACCCAGATGCCTTGAAGACTTTCCTCTGAAATTTGCATATCAGAGTATTGTATTTGTAGATCATACCGGATCGATTTGTATTGTTCTATTAATACTAATTGGTTGTCAGAATTGGATCTACTCAAGTGGTCATAAACCTTGTGAAACTTCATGCAGACCTCTCGCATTCTAACTAAAATTTCTTTGGGGAATTTTATAGGAACCCTTTAAACTGCCATACTAGATGTTTACTCAATGTGCCGAATTCAGGCACTTACCGACTGGCTAGGAGAAAATAATTTTCTCTGTAGTTCCCCTTGAGCTAGAGCTCACTTTTTAGTTTTAGGAAGGATTATCAGCACCAAATTCTAGTGCAAATCCATCCTCAATATTCATTGTACTCTTCTTTACCCACATCTTTCTCATCTCCTTTTGAACTTCATCTGCATTTACTTTACCTTTGCCTTTATCTAGTTTCTAATTAGGTTTTACCAGACCCCTTTCATCATGATTTTTTCTTTTGCATAATCTGGCTATATGACCGGATTTATTGCAATTATAACATACAACATTTCTTTGCTTATTTGGTGGATATCCTTTTGATCTGCACTAATTAGCCATATGCCCCATTCTATTGCATGTAAAGCATCTACCATTGAAAGAATTGTTCATTTGCATATTTATGCATTCATGAGATTTGTGACCATACCTTTTGCAACTAAAACATTGACCAGAGAAGGATGAATTGTTCTGATTCATTTTGTTCTTGCACTAAGTTGCTTTATGACCAAATTTGTTGTAATTGAAGTAGTTTCCATTGAAAGATGGATATCTTTGGGCATTTGGTTGCCTTACTAGAGGTCTTCTAGGCCTATTTCCTTGACTTCTTGATCCAATGTTCCTTTGACCAGATCCAAACCTTTCACCTTTCAAATATCCCAAGCCACGCTTATCATCTACCCTCTTTTGACTTTCAAGAAGAACTTCAAGTTGGGCTAAGCTTATCCTAAATTTTTCCTTGTATTCATTTGCAGATTGAAGATCTTGTTTAAGAGTGTCTATCTAGCTCTCAAGTTGTTCTTCATTGTCTCTGGCTTCTTCAAGATTAGATTCAAGATGTCTGATTATTCTATCCATTTTTTGGTAGTCCTTTGTTTTCTCCTTGAGGGATTGTTTTAGGTTATCTTCAGTCTTTCTCTTCTCTTCAATTTCTCAGGTGAATTTCATAACCCCTGATTCCATTTCATGTCTTATAATAATGACTTCTTTTTACAACTTCTCACATAGCTTAGTTTTCTCATTTAGATCCTCATTAGTATTATTGGCTTCATTCTAATTTGCTAATTTCTTGAGTAGTTCCTTTCTCTTTTTCATAGAATTACTGAGTTTTTCTTTCAGCTCATTGATGAAATAATCAGCTTCTTTGAGTAACTCTCAAATTATTGACCTCAGAGTGGGATTGTTCAAGATCATCTAGGGTAGACTAAAGTTGTTCTTTCATACCATATGCATCCATTGAGATTCCTAGATCTTCCTCAAGTTGTTAGGCTTGTTCAGAGGAAATTGGCTCTGATACCAATTGTTGGAAACAATGCAGATAACTAAGAGGGGGGTGAATTAGTTATCTTATAACTTTTCTTATTTTTACTTTCTTTTCTTATCTTATCATTTAGTGCTATATCAAAATAATGCAATCATAAGAACTGAATAGGAATAAACACATAATACAAGGATTTGTATGTGGAAACCCTGCTAAGGGAAAAACCACGGGGTGACTAACCTAAGATTGTATTCTCTGTTAAAAGAATAAAGAGTACAAATTTGGCACTTACCAATTAGGGCTCACTATTCGAGCACACTGCTCACAAGAGGCCCACTGCCTACAAGAGACTCACTGTCTACAAATGCTTACAGATGATACCAAGGTGTTTGAATTGAAGAACAACATCTATATATGTAAGAAGTCAGTTCCGGTTAGGCGCAGTATACTGATCTAACACATTTCATTCTTCCTCTACTCAATATCACTCTTCAGTCATATTCCTGGTTTAAATCTTTGTTTTCACACTTCTTCCAATATTTTCTTCAACATCTACATGCACACTAATAATTCACAAGGTTATGACCATCGAGTATATATATCTGCATTAAGGATTTCAACTAACTTCATAGTCGGTAATAAGAACACTTGAGATATTTGCAAGTTTATGTTATGTTGGTTGAATCCTTGCTTGGTTGATGATGCACATCAAAACTTAGACATAGACTTCATTAATCATGTCAGCCAATAATGTATAATTCCACAAATTACTTGATCAACACCTTTTATACATCCAGATTGAAGTTTGGTACTCTGTCAGTCAGTTCTTCATCTGTCTTCTCTATCTGACTGGAACCCAACACTCAGAAGCTGATATCTTTTTCATACTTTATCACCGGAGGCCAAATCTCTGGAATACAAAAATAATGATACCCTTCTTTATTTGTCCAAGTTTGCAACTTACTGAGTTACACCATCTAAGAGATCTAGACCTAATTGTCAAACCATGTTGCATACTCTATTCTAGTCCACCTGACCAAAACAATTTTCATCCTGACTTTCGGTATAGGCATATTATGTACTGCAGATGTGTAGAATAGCCTTTTTTTCCATCAATGACAACACTTATGAAGCCACACAGTGTCTCTTTCCAACAAGGAGAGGGGTGGATAAGGGTTGAGGGTTTAAGGTCAAGAGGGATTATGGTTTAGGGTTGAGGGATTAGGGTTTAGGGTTGAGGGTTTAGGGTTTAGGGATAGGATTTAGAGTTTAGGGATAAGGGATTAGGTTTTAGGACCTTGAGGGATTAGGTTTTAGGGTTGAGGATTTAGGTATAGCATTTAGGGTTGAGGGTCGAGGGATTAGGGTTAAGGTAGAGTGTTGAGGATAGAGGGATTAGGGAGAGGGTTTAGGGTTGACGATTTAGGGTTGAGGGGTTAGGGTTTAGGGTTGAGGACTTAGGGATAAGGGATTAGGGTTTAAGGTATAGTGTCGAGGGTTGATGATTTAGGAATAGGGATAGAATTAGGGTTTAGGGTTTATGGATGTAAGGGTTTAGGGTTTAGGGATAAGGAATTAGGGTTGAGGGATTAAGGTTTAAGGTTGAGGGTTTAGGAATAGGGTTTAGAGTTTAGGGATAAGGGATTAGGGTTTAGGACCTTAAGGGATTAGGGTTTAGGGTTGAGGCTTTAAGGATAGCATTTAGGGTTGAGGGATTAGGGTTGATGGTTGATGGATTAGGGTTAAGGTAGAGTGTTAAGGGTAGAGGGATTAGGGATAGGGTTTAGGGTTGAAGGTTTAGGGTTTAGGGATAAGAGATTAGGGATAAGGCCTTTCTTTGAAGAACCCTAGACATTATGGACCCTATCATCTAGAAAAGCACATGACAGTGAACTCTGCCCCACCTTTCAAATTAGATAAACCTTTTTATTTAATCAAAATGAAGTCACTGAATGTAAACCTACCATGCATACTAGTAAGATCAAATTCTCTACCTTCTATTCTTATTACTCTTACTTTATTAAGAAAAGAGTGTCAAAAATAATGGGTTTAACAAGCTAACATAAGTCAAAGTAGTTTTGTTATTACATTTTTGTGATGGGTCTCTAATAGTCTAATATAATGCAGTCTTCCATAATATGAACAACTACATTTGTGTGAATGCTAAGATTTAATAGTAGTATATTAAATCAATGTAATCAACTATTTATTGGGTTAAAATAACTTAGTTTTTGTAATGGTGTGGGAATGTAGGAGTTTCCAAAAATAGGTGAATGTCCTCTACAATTACCAAGAGAAAAAAGTTTAGTAGTTCTTGTGGATAGAGCCAGTAAACAATGGGAGATTATTTGCCTATTTCATAACAATAGACTTTCCCTAAGTGTAGGGTGGGGATATTTTGTACGTCATAATAATATCAAGGAAGGAGACGTTTGCATCTTTGAGCAGGTGGATAGAAAGAAACATAGATTTATGTTTAGAGTTCATATAGATTGAAAGATAAAATAAGGATCCTTCTGAAAGAGAGGAGGGAAAAGATAGGCCAAAGATAAAAGGAGAAAATTATACAAGAAAAGATCTTCATGAGGATTGTAATATTTTGTCTAAAACAAACAAAAATTAGTTAATTAAAAATACAAAATCAAGAAAGAAACAGTACTAAAATGTATAGTTACTGATATCTAAAATGTATAGTTACTAATATCTATTTTAAAAAGGTTGATTGATTTTTATGACCAAATTTGTTTATTTTACCTAGTTTATAGTTTTAATTACACCCAGACCTTATACAGTGGGAGCAGATGTATGCACATTTTTATGGTCCCAATTTTTATTTTACCTAGAGTATGCCGATCTTTTAAAAAAATCTTAGTAAAAAAATGTTCACTTAATGTTGACCAGGGGTTCTGATTTCAACCATTCATTGCCCACTGTGGATGTACCCCAATGCAAAGCTTTTCTCATAATGATCATCCTTCTGATTTCAACTATTAATTACTCACTATGGATGTACCAGACGTGAATCTTTTTTGATAGTGGGTACACCTATTGGCATAATGAATCCCAGATGGGCCAGAAAAAGATGCCATATAATTTGAATATTCACTTTAGCTAGAAAGTTTTACTGATGGAGCTAGAAACTCAGAGAATTGACAAGGCACAATATGGCCCAAGATGTGAGATGCAAGCAAGGACAACTCATGAATCTAAAGAGTTAAGGTGCACTTGGACCTTTCCTAATTTCAATGGGTGACATTTGCTCTTGCTAGTTGATGGTAAATGTACTGCAATTTTGTAGACTTTATTTTCATTATCCAAGAGAGAAGCATATACCATAGCACCAGTCTTGGATAGTATACCTGGTCTTCATGCCATTTTTTTTTCAAGACAAATAGGTTCCCATGTGCTAGGGATAGAATTCATTGTAAATAATATTTAATAGCATCGCATATATAAAACCTGCCATTGGGTTCTTTGTAGTCAATCAAGTCTAATTTGCTAACCTTCTTTACTAATTAACTAACCCCTGAAAACTCAAAAAATATCCTCATGGAAACCACTTAAAATACACATAGTTATAATAAATATGGTGTAAAATTCAACTATAAATTACATAAATAAATAAGATTAGGTTTGAGGATTGAAGGATTAGGGTTTAAGGTATAGTGTCGAGGGTTGAGGGTTTAGGGATAGGGTTTAGGGTTTAGGGTTAAGGGATTAGGATTTAAGGTATAGTGTTGAGGGTTAAGGGTTTAGGGATAGGGTTTAGGTTTGAGGGATTAGGGTTAGGGTTGACAGATTAGGGTTTAATGTTGAGAGTTGACGGTTGAGGTTTTAGGGATAGGGTTGATGGTCAAGGGATTAGAATTAAAGTAGAGTGTCGAGGGTAGAGCGATTAGGGATAGGGTTTAGGGTTGAAGGTTTAAGGATTGATAGTTGAGGCTTTAGGGATAAGGTTTAAGGGATTAGGGTTTAAGATATAGTGTTGAGCATCAAGGGTTTAGGGATAGGTTTTAGGGTTTAAGTTTTAAAGGTTAAGGGTTGAGGGATAGGGTTTAGGGATAAGGGATTAGGGTTTAAGGTAGTGTGTTGAGGGTTGAGGGTTTAGGAATAGGGATAGTATTTAGGGTTTAGGGATGAGGGATTAGGGTTGAGAGTTGAGGGTTGAGGGTTGAGGGTTGAGGGATTAGGGTTTAAGGTATAGTGTTGAGGGTTGAGGGTTTAGGGTTTAGGGTTTAGGGTTGAGGGATTAGGGTTTAGGGTTTAGGGTTTAGGGATTAGGATTTAGGGTTGAGGGATTAGGGTTTAAGGTATAGTGTTGAGGGTTGAGGGTTGAGGGTTAAGAGTTGAGGGTTGAGGGTTGAGGGTTGAGGGTCGAGTGATTAGGGTTTAGGGTTTAGGGTTTAGGGTTTAGGGTCAAGGGATTAGGGTTTAAGGTATAGTGTTGAGGGTTTAGGGTTGAGGGATTAGGGTTTAGGGTTGATAGATTAGGGTTTGACATTGAGGGTTAAGCATTGAGGGTCGAGGGATTACCTATTTAAAGTAGAGTGTTGAGGGTTTAGGAATATGGATAGCATTTAGGGTTTAGGGATGAGGGGTTAGGGTTGAGGGTTTAAGGATTAGGGTTGAGGGTTGGGGGATTAGGGTTTAGGGATAGTTTTTAGGGTTTAGGGATCAGGGATTAGGGTTAAGGGTTGAGGGATTAGGGTTAAGGGTTGGGGATTAGGGTTTAGGGTTTAGAGTTGAGAGATTAGGGTTTAAGGTATAGTGTTGAGGGTTTAGGGATAGGGTTTAGGGTTAAGGGATTAGGGTTAAGGGTTGAGGGATTAGGGTTGAGGGTTGGGGATTAGGGTTTAGGGTTTAGGGATGAGGGATTAGGGTTAAGGGTTGAGGGATTAGGGTTGAGGGTTGGGGATTAGGATTTAAGATATAGTGTTGAGGGTTTAGGGATAGGGTTTAGGGTTGATGGATTAGGGTTTAGGGTTGACCTATTAGGGTTTGACGTTGAGGGTTTAGGGCTGAGGGTTGAGGGTCAAGGGATTACCTAGTTAGAGTGTCAAGGGTTGAGTGTTTAGGAATAGGGATAGCATTTAGGGTTTAGGGATGAGGGATTAGGGTTGAGGGTTGAGGGATTAGGGTTGAGGGTTGGGGGATTAGGGTTTAGGGATAGGTTTAGGGTTTAGGGATTAGGGATTAGGGTTACAGGTTGAGGGATTAGGGTTGAGGGTTGGGGGATTAGGGTTTAGGGATAGGGTTTAGGGTTTAGGGTTTAGGGTTGAGGGATTAGGGTTAAGGGTTGAGGGATTAGGGTTGAGGGTTGGGGGATTAGGGTTTAGGGATATGGTTTAGGGTTTAGGGATGAGGGATTAGGGTTAAGTGTTGAGGGATTAGGGTTGAGGGTTGGGGGTTTAGGGTTTAGGGATAGGGTTTAGGGTTTAGGGTTGAGGAATTAGGGTTTAAGGTATAGCGTTGAGGGTTTAGGGATAGGGTTTAGGGTTTAGGTATTAGGGTTAAGGGTTGAGGGATTAGGGTTGAGGGTTAAGGGATTAGGGTTAAGGGTTGGGGGATTAGGGTTTAGGGATAGGGTTTAGGGTTTAGGATTAAAGGTTTAATGATTGAGGGTTGAGGCTTTAGGGCTGATGGTTAAGGGTATAGGGTTTAAGATATAGTGTCGAGGGTCAAGGTTTTAAGGATAGGTTTTAGGGTTTAAGGCTTAAGGCTTAAGGGTTGAGGGATAGGGTTTAGGGTTTAGGGATAAGGGGTTAGGGTTTAATGTATAGTGTTGAGGGTTGAGGGTTTAGGAATATGGATAGCGTTTAGGGTTTAGGGTTTAGGGATGAGGGATGAGGGATTATGGTTGAGGGTTGAGGGTCAAGGGATTAGGGTTGAGGGTTGAGGGTCAAGGGATTAGGGTTAAGGTAGAGTGTTGTGGGTTTAGTGATAGGGTGTAGGGTTTAGGATTTAAGGTTTAAGGGTTGAGGGTTAAGGCTTTAGGGTTTAGCGTTAAGTGAGACCTAGATGGCTAAGGATGGATGGAGAGTTAGACAAGGAGTGACTTAAAGACATATAGTGGGGAGAGGTAGAGAGGTAGAGAGGTGAGGGGGAGAGATAAGTGAGATATAGAGAGGTGAGAAATAGAACATGAGCTAATGGAACTAGAGGTGAGAGAATTGCAAAGGTGCTATCAAAGGTGAGATAGGCACAAATATTTATGGATCAATCTATAGTAGGATAAAATGCGAGCGCGTTATAACACGCTCACATTTTGTTCTACTATACAAATGGTAAAAAGGCCTAGACCCCCATGATCTAGGCCCACATGCTCTATCTTCATGCTGTTTATTCGTGTGTTCTAACAAAAAGAAAGTGTTTTCATACTATTGGGAAGTTCACATGCACATTTTGCTCATTCTACCACCTTTTCATTATCTTTCCACCACCTTTTATGCTTTGCCAACTTGAGAAGGAGGAAATAATATAGTTTTCACATCGAATTTGATATATATCTATTCAAGTTTCAATTTTTGTAGTGTTGCAATGTTATTGTGATTGAATTTTAGGAATTTAACATTATAGATTGGTTAATAGTATTGTTGTTACTAATTCTATTTGAGTGTTATTAAATTTAACATTGAAAAGGAAGCAAGTGGTGAAAAACTCAAATTGTTGAGGAGTTTGATGCAAGAAGAAAAAACACTACATAATTGGGTACTCTCTCCATTCGAATCTCCATTTTTTAGGTATGTCAAGTCTTTACATGCATGTTCTTTACATTTTCGTTAATTCTATTTGAATTAATTTATCATGCTTTATCATACATGTTTATATCACTTGTATCCAGTATGCATAATAAAGACTATGTATACATATTTTGTGTTTATATAATAGACTATGTTTTAAATTAGTTCAAGGTACATGTATAATAAAAGATATCTCAAAGGTCAACATTAATTAAAATAGAATTAAACACAAAGTTCAACATTAATAATTATGTGTAATAATGAATTAAATAGACCTTAACATACCATGATGTCAAACTATACAAGAATAAATCCTTACAACATATAAATATACAATCTCTTAAGCATAATGAAATACTATTATCTTGTCATATTAACAAGTTAAAATACAAATGAATAGGTGCCAAGATCATACAAGTATGCACATGACACAACAATATTTCAGAATTTCCTAATTGTCCTTTGTTAGCACATGATGGTGGTTACCTTGATCAACTATATATCATTCAATACCCTAAATTATAGAGATTAGTCTAATGATTTTTATGACAGTCCTAGGCATGTCTCCAAATATTTATGTTTCCAAGCTAATGTCCACTTGTTTCCAATTTCTTAGATGTGCAAGAAACAATTCAAAGCATTATATTCATCATAAATAAGTCACTTTTAGTCAATAGAAGCCAAAATACATCCATTTGCAATCATGGATTAGTTAAGGACAGCTAGGTGGATTAGTCCTCCTTGGTTGTGTCCATGGATCTCCATCATTGTCTTCATGAATCGTATAATTCATCATGTCATAGTGGCTTCATCATTCCATAATTATCTTCTATTTCCCTTGTAGGATAGCAAATAGGGTTTTTGTGGTATATCTTGCAGAAAACAACTCCAACCCACAATCCAAAAGATGTTTAGGATACCCTTTTGGGAGTTTTAAAACATATCCAAAATTTGAGGGTGGTTGTTTTGTAATACAAGACCTTAAAATGACTATCCCACTTGACAAGAGGCCTAATTAGGCTTGTAAAAATAGGTCACTATAGGTTTTTCATCTCCAGGCTTCCAATCTTCAAACCATGACTCCAAACATGTCAAATTGGGTCTACCTCAACCTTTTCAAGCATTACAAACACCTTCCAAAGAGTTTCTCTACAATCCCTAACCCTTATGCAACTTAATTGCCTAAAAACATGAGTTTTTAGCCTAGAATAATTTGCCTCTAAAATGCACATGATTATCTACTTGAGTTTGGCATTGCTATATTAATGAGCCTTGACTTTAATAATTGTCTCTTGATATCCCTTCTTCACCCTCTACACTAATCCAAAGCATTCCCTAGTGTGATGGCTGCAATAATGCTTTGTATGCTTTGTATGACTACAATATATTTTAGTTATTTGTATGGATTCATTTCTTAGAAACTAATATTGGTCTCTTTATCATTCTACGGACAAATTCTCCATCATGCTGAGGAAATGATCAAGAATTAAACCAACACAAGAAGAGATAGAAGCTAAGATGCAAAGAAAGCAACAGCTATGAGGGAACTTCGTGAGAAGAGGAAATTAGACATGATAAATGAAGACATATAGGTAATGTATAAAATATAGGTGTCTCTAGGTGTCTTGGTTTCTAACTAGATAATAGGTGTCTCTACTTGTATCTTAGATATATACTATATGTCAACTAGGTAGATAGAGACTAGAAAAAATGTATTTAATCTAATCTAGGTGTCTTAGGTAGATACTATATATCAACAACCTATCTAGAGACTAGAATAAGGTATAATCTAGAATGATCTAGGTGTCTTCTAGGTAGATACTATATATCAACTATCTGTCTAGAGACTAGGATAAGGTATAATTTAATCTAGGTGTCTTAGGTAGGTACTATACGTCAACTAGGTCTACCATAATAGGTGTCTTAGGTAGAACTATAATCTAGGTGTCTAGGTGACTTAGGTCTAGACTCCAATAAGGTATAAAGACTAGGTGTCTTAGGTCTACTATGTCTATAAAATCTAGATACATACTATACAATAGGTGTCTTAGGTGTCCTACGTCTACTAGAGTACATGTGTCTTAGGTCTTAGGTGAGGCCACATGAGCTTCCACCTTCACGTGGTTAGCCTTGTCAGTATAGAATATTTATATTTCTTGAAGCTAAGGGAAGCTCTTTTTCTTAATAGGAAAACTTTATCAACTTTAGTGTCCTCATGGCGCAGGGGCACCCGAGTTGTCATGCCTCCAAGAGGGGTCAAAAAGTGAAATTTTGTTTTGATTGAATCAATTGTATGTAATAAGGTCTTCTAAGACCATTTCACATGTTTTTGAGTTAGTTTGAGTCATTTGGGGTCAATTTGAGTCTTTGAGTCTTGTTGCAAAAAAGTGTCAATGTTGTCAAGTTGCACAAAGCAACTCTTGCATTCTTGCATTTTGGTGTCCTGCTCCTGATGCGACCAAACTAACAATTCCAACGCATTTCGATGGGTACATTTAGGCTAGGCATGGACCTGTTTCACACCCAAACACGCCGAAACAGTCCAAGCTACATTGTACCAGCGATATCCCTAAAGAGTCCAAAGTGCAAAAAGGTCGCAATCTTTGACGAGCTGTTACTTAAAAACTACGTCACTTAGAGACATTCTGTTTGAGGTAACATGATCATTTAGGGTCCCTCTACAATAACCTTTATCAATTTTTATATCTCTAAGGTATTTGCCCATGGTGAAAGGTTTTCTACTGCCCCAAAAATCATTAGGAGGCAGTGTAAAGTTACAAAGGGGTGTAACTTTTGTTCTTCTCCTCGTGTGTCCAAACTAATAGTTCCAATGCATTCAAATGGGTATCTTTAGGCTAGGCATGGTCTTTTTTTACACCCAAACATGCTGAAACAGTCTGAGCTACATTGTACCAGCAATATCCCTGAAGAGTCCAAAGTACAAAAAAGCAGCAATCTTTGACGAGTTGTTACTCAAAAACTGTGTCACTTAGAAACATTTTGTTTGTGGCAGCGTGATCACATCATTTCTCTACAATAATCTCTCTCAGTTTTTTATATCTCTGAGGCATTTTCCCATGGTGAAAGGTTTTCTGCTGCCCCAAAAATTGTCAGGAGGTAGTGTAAAGTTGTAAAGGGGTGTAACTTTTGTCGTGCTCTTGATGTGACCAAACTGACTATTCCAATGCATCCAGATGGGTACGTTTAGGCTAGGCATGGTCTTGCTTTTCACCCAAACATGCCAAAATATTTTGAGCTACATTGTACCGGTGATATCCCTGAAGAGTCCAAAGTGCAAAAAGGAAGTGACCTTTGACGAGCTGTTACTTAGAAAAAGTGTCACTTAGAGACATTCTATCTGAGACAATATGATCATGTAGGGTCCCTCTATAATAACCTCTCTCAGTTTTTTATATATCTAAGGCATTTACCCATGGTGAAAGGTTTTCTGCTGCCCCAAAAATCATCAGAAGGAGATAGTGTAATGTTTCAAAGGGGTGTAACTTTCATCCTACTCCTGATGTAGCCAAACTGACTATTCTGACGCATTCAGATGGGTACATTTAAGCTAGGCATGGTCTTGTTTCACACCCAAACATGCTGAAATAGTCCAAGCTACATTGTATCGGTGATATCACTAAAGAGTCCAAAGTACAAAAAGGTAGCAATATTTGACGAGCTATTACTCAGAAACAATGTCACTTAGAGACATTCTGTTTGAGGCAACATGATCACGTAGGGTCCCTTTACAATAACTTGTCTCAGTTTTTTATATCTCTAAGGTGTTTGCCTATGGTGAAAGGTTTTTTGCTGCCCATAAAATCATCAAAAGGAGGTAGTGTAAAGTTACAAAGGGGTGTAACTTTTGTTCTTCTCCTTGTGCAGCCAAAATGATAGTTCCAACCCATCTAGATGGGTACATTTAGGCTAGGCATAGTTGTGTTTCACACCCAAACATGTCGAAACAGTCTGAGCTACGAACACTAACTAGTCTTCAATCTTCAAACACTGCAAATACCATGATATCCTGCATAAAACTGATCAATCCTAATTTAGACATGTAGATATTCCTTCCAAAAACTCATATCAATGACCAAAATCTTGAAATATATCACATAGATCTCATTCTAAAATTTACTAGCCCTCTGCATCATATTACAAGCCCTAAATGATAAAATTCCTTAACAATTTCTCTGTAATTTCCTTAAAAGACACTGGATTCAATCATCAGTTATTCTTCACAATTCTTTTCATGCTGCACATCATCACTTAGGTATGTCTCTGTATGTGCTCGAGCTTATGAGAGTTTATCAAAGAGGTCAATTGAGTTAGGTTGAAGGGCTGGTGAACTAATGACTTAAAGACCCTTTAGTAGGTTCACTTAAGTGATAGTAACCTATGATTATACATCAATATTAAATTAAAACAAAAGTGTACTTTACACACCACAAGCAATTGAGGGTTTTAAGGTCTTAAGAAAAGTAGATTCTTTTCAGTGTTTAATGCCCAATATGCAAACCCTAACTATCAATAAGAAAGACTTAAACATTCTAACTTTCATCAAGAGATATCTAGAACATTTCAGAGACCTGAAGGACATCAGAAGAAAGACATTAGAGCATGACACTTATCATAGGCTTAGGTTTCTAAGACATGAACAACTTCACATTTGAATCAAACTCATGACCCCCCTTGATGAATATTGTAGACACCCAAATTTGTCCCAAATTTGTGTATGTCCTGCAACACCTAGTCAAATACATTATCCTAGACATCATGTAGCATTTTGTCCTAAATCCCACTCTTAACCCCACTTATCCCATTAAGCCAATTAATTAAATAAATTTTATTTATTTAATTAAAATCCCATTCAATCCCATCCTCATCCTACTTAGCCAATTAATTAAATAAACTTTATTTATTTCATTAATTTCACATGCATAATCCCACTTTCCAATTAATTAAATAAATTTTATTTATTTAATTAATTTCCACATCATATCTTATCCCATCCTATCCATCTTCCCAATTAATTAAATAAAATCTTATTTATTTAATTAATTTCCCAACTATATCCCAACTAATTCAAATATTTTATTTGAATTAAGTCCTCACCTTTCACCACATTCCAACACTTGTCCATTCAATCATGTGTTGTAGTACAACTTTTATCTTTCACATGCACAACTAATGGGACCTAATTTTAGTATTTATCTACACAAGCACACCTAAGTCTTATCTTCCCTTGCCACATGTCAATTGACTACAATTTCTTAATGTGCAAAGAAACCTAACTTAATCATATCCATCCATTTCACTTAAAGCCCTAATTGATCCTAGCCATCCATTTGAACCAAGCCAATCCTATAAAGCAAGCCTCTTTTGAGCCATTTGAAAAAAAAAAGAGGAGAGATTAGGAGGGAGACATTAAAGAAGATTAGAGAAAAGGAGGGATCTATTCTTCATCTCAATCCATCATCCATCATCTTTCAATCCATCTAGCTTGCATCTATCAACCATCAACCATCCATCATCTATCTCCTTATCAATGTTATGCTGTGGAATCGAGCAATCAACACAACAAAGTGATCAATCAATCGAGCTCATCTTACATCTTTGAGGTATTGAATTATTTGGGTTTAGGTTATGCATTTCATTATTTGATCATTTCCATTTGCAAAATCCAAATTTTTTGATATACATTTTGGCATGCCTGGTGGGACTCACATCCCTAATCAACTCTCTTGTTTGAGTTCTTTTTGTGAAGATCAGATCTCTTAGAGCGTCAATCTTTCATTTTTACAGGTTTTTGTTGCAAAAAATTTCATCTTTCTAACCCTAGTTTTGTCTAGATTTGCAAATTTTGAGGGTAAACTATCATAGATTGTGTCCTGGGCAAAAATGAACTGCACCATTGCGATCAAGAGGTCATTTTCATGAATTTTGACTATAAATTTGCCTATCTTTCATGACTAGAATTTTTGAAAAAATTTGATTTTTTTTTAGTTTTGCAAGTTGTACCGTAACGAATTCGTACGACCTGTGCATGGTTTTTTGTTGGCATCATTTGTTTTAATGTTCATTATATATCAAGGCTAATCAATTTCTGTTGCAGGTTTTGATCTCTAGTTTATAGACTTTAAATCTTGTTATTGGGTTACGGGTTTTATATTTGGGCTTACATATTATTTGTTGCAGGATCTTCTGTCTGCTTGACCCTTGCCCTACAAACCCTTGCTGTTGCTATATATGCCCTCCACCCATCAAGGTCCCTTCTCAAAACACCTTTAATGTGAAACCACAGATTTGCCATTATCTCTTGCCCATCCTCAGCTTGGTTGACACCTATAGAAGTGTCGAATCCCCCCTCATCACCACCACCTTAATGATGATCATCACCTATGATTTTTATCGCCACGCTTTGGCTCAATTTGCCTAAACCTAGATCTATTTCCAAACATCTAGTCGCCATTCACTGCCTCACCTAATCTGTTATTAGCTAGCTTTAAAACCCATCTAAAAAGTTTCTCAGTCGCTTCTTGTTTAGACTGTCGACTTCTGCATTCCAACCCGCTACCACTGCCTCATCTGTAGCAGCCCTCAAAATTCTTGGTTGTCACCATGTCGGCCACCTTTAGGGCCGACCTTCATTCTAAAAACACTCAGTCAACACCATTTTTTGTACCTGCTGCCACCTTCAAAATTGGTTGCCACCACTGGTAAAGAACCTCTCAACGCCACTGGTCTCAAACCCTAAGATCTTCTGTCACATCCATATTCAAAACATTGGTCGATATCCATAAATCTTTGCTCAGTATCTACGAACCCACAGTCGTCGCCTCTGCCTTTGTTCATAAACCCTCACCCTCGCAGCCTTGCAAGCAAAGGATTCAGTCTTTAATAATTTCACAGATCTTCTAACATCTGCAGGTTTTCAAGATTTTGGCTTTTGAAATTGTTTAGGCCAAACTTTCAAGCGGTCTCAAATCTTCATCAATGATAGTTGTCTTTTGCTTATCATTAGGCGACCTTTGCAACTCCAAAATCTGGTGGACAATTTCATTTGCAGATCTAAATCAATTAGACGACAGTTTATTATATTCGACAGTCTATTACTACTATTATAGTCTGGTGGTCATCATTGATCTCCACATATTGGCCGTCTTTTTAAATCTCTGGCATTTCATTGTAATCCACAAGGATCTAAGGCTAAAATCATTGGTGGTCTCCAAACAATCTTTAACAGCTATGGGGAGATCTCTTCTTCTACGAGGAGAGGATTTCATATCTCCAGTGGCTGTTTCAAGCAATCACGGCAGTCAAGGATACTTATTGGCAATCTTTGCTCACATCATTGACAATGGTTCCAATTTGCTTTCATCAATAGGCATCTGCAAATCTAAGATCACCACCATTGGCGATCGACCCTAAAAAAGATCATTCCAATCCAAAGCGACCACATAGTCAGTATTTCATGCGGTGGTTTCTAAACATCTCCCAGTGGTTTTCCAATTTGTAGTTCAATGTAGCAATCGGCATTTAGAAAAGCTTCGTTGGCAATTTAGATTGCAAAGTCAGTGATTATTCTTTGCACAATGGTTAACAATCAATCTTGGTAGAATTTGGCGATCAAAATCAAAAGTTGACTTCCTTTTTTCTGTGGATCATTCATCTCTGGCATTGTTTACTATAACTGGCTAACCTGCGATCTAAAATAGAGACCAAGTCTTCAACAAATCCGCAGTCTATTTTCTCACCTAGTAGAGGCCACTCTTCCAATCTCAGTGTGTTCCTTAAAACAACAGGTGTTTAATAAGCGTCTGCAAACAAAAATCCTGGCACTTTGAAAAATAACAATCGGTGGACTCCTTGATTCTCCATGCTAGTTTCCATACATACTCTATCATGGTAGTTGGCAGCCTTTGATGGTATAAACAGTTAGCATTCAATCTCATTTCTCCGACAGTCAGCAAATATTCCTCTACCATTTTTTCAAAAACTTCAGCGACCAAGCTTGATCTTCGGTGTCGGCTAACATGATATCGATGACCTCAAGTTTTATCCGCAAGTTTAAGAATTCTCAGGTGGTCAACATCTAAATTTCTACCACTCAACATTTTTTGATTCATTGGATGTACCTTCATGGCTACCCCATTGTCTAAGCCTTGACCATGAGATCGTTGTCGGTCTATGTTCGGCATCCTTTACAGCGTGGTCAGCATCAATTGTTCTCTCTGGGATGTCTTCCTTAGACATTGTTGGATCTTTCAAACCTCTGGAGCAGCATATTCTTTGTCCATATCTCTGGCTATCTTAATCTCAATGGCGTCATCCATTCTCGACAATGGTGATTAATATCTCTCTTACAGCAGTCTAAAGCCAACGACACATTTGCCACAATCGACATCAACATAAATCTCTATTGGCATTTCATTCTTTTAGATCTATAGTTTCAAAAGCAATTTCATTCGTTGGAATTCCTTATAAAGCCATGGATCTCACAAAGTTCACAATCGTTAGGCATTTTGTTATCAAAACATACATTGGCAACGTCCAAAAATATCTAATAGGGTTTACCAAGTGATCTCATTAGAATCAGCGACCATAGTCCGTATTCTTTCAGCGGTTGAAGATCTTGTTATCTATTAGCGATCTGGTCGGCATCATTTTCACAGTAACCAGTAACCTTCTATTGTGGTGACCACAATCAATCTCATCACCGACAACACGACAGTTGGCATCTCATTTGTTTATGTAGATCTTTGAAATCTATCGATGTTCAAATGATTCATTCGGTAGTTATACCAAGCAATCGGTGGTCAAGGAGAATTTTATATAACTCATTGGTTGTAATTGTTAGCATTTTAAAACCATCAACGGTGGCTATCTCAACATCAGTGGAAAAATATGTGAGCATTCACAAGCTTGGAATTGTCAAATGTCATAGAAAGATCAGCTGGAAAGTTTCAAAACTCATGGGTTGTTCATATCGGTTTATTCCTTAAACATTCCACAGCAATCTTCAATTCTTTACAGTGGCCATCTAAGACCTCGGCATTCCGAAGATCCTAATTCTGTAGTTTACAAATCATCAGTGAAATTTAACTTCATCCACAGTAAACAAATTCTATCATAGGGTGGTTTGATTTGTCTTCACAGAGATTTGTTTTCCTCGATAGCATTCACATCTCGTAGTCTTCAAAGGTCGGTGTTTTACACAGAGTGTATGGTCGCAGGTTGCATACCGATAAAGACCAAATTGTAATCATCAAAATAGACTACTAACAATAATTGTTAGTTGTAACCATCACATGTGACTACCAGGACATAACTATTCACAGCCAAGTCAAACCGCCAGTCAACTAGCCTTGTTTTGCCTTCTACATGCCAAAGGAGGCTAATTTTTTCTTTTCATCATAACTGGAGCATACAGTATCAAAATCATGCAAACAAGGACTCGTTGGAAAGATGAAAGGACAAACTTCACAAATGTACCACTTTTATTAGGTGACTATACCATTTTTCAAGATTTTTTATCAGTCAAAGTTTAGCTTCATTGCAAACTTCATTTGAGAATAACTTGAGCAATTTTGATCGTTTTTCAGCGAAACGTTTTTTCAAATTTCTTAGAATCTCCTAAATTTTATGTTTAGGAAATCCATTCTTTTGTATCAGATCATTTTCATCAGAATTTTTAGATAATCATCTTCATTGCAAGTTTACTTGTTTCTTTTTGGAATTGGTGACTTGTAAGGGCATCTAAGGAGCTGGAGCAGCATTGGCATCAACATCTACAACATATTTGGATAGAAAATAACCAGGTTTAATCATTTCATCTCTTATCTTCAAATCTTGCTCGACCACACATTTGGATTTTGGGCATAAACAAACAACTTGTTTGCAATCATACCATTGAAATTGGGCTAAAACAAACCACTGTCTTCTATCACTTCTTGGATTTGGGTCTAAAAAGAACAAGTGCCTGAATCCTCTTCAACACATCTCATTTCTAAAAGGTTAATTAACAAGTGCGAGTGTGAATCAAGTGACAACTCACTTGGTTTGCTTTTGTAAACCCTATTTAGGAGGCCTACTTGGAGACACACCACTCCAAGGGACGACCTCAATCGAGGCTGAATCGAAAGACACCCTCATTGGGAGTTGTAAATCTTGTCACTCTTGGCTAATCCCTAAAGAACTTTACACCTTTGGGAAGTGAAGGTGAAGGGTGGGTTACCCCTTTCTCCCGGCTGTGTGGTAGGATTTCACTTTCAATTCCATAGTCAACCTTGTGCAAACTAGCCTAAGACCTAATTGGCCATACCCTATTTCAAACTAGACATTAGGCTTGTTGATGTGTCTTCCACAAGTGCTTGCTTAATCATCACATTTCAATTTCAAAGTTAAACTTGCTTATGTGTCTTGTGTGAGTGATTCATGTGTGTATATGCATAATCATTTGTTTGAACATTACCAAATCAAGCTTTAAACACCAAACACATAAAGACAAGTCAATCTAAACATTCATCCTAGTCAACACACATCATATCCAACTCAATTTCATCCACATCATCCAAACAATCCACATCATCATCGAATCATAACCAAGCACTTGCCAAAAAGGACTTAAGACTTAAACACTTATGTGACATCATGTCAATCTTAGAGGACCTCCAAAAGCTCCTTCATATGCTTCGCCACATGTATGCAAGCCAATCACCTTTAGAGCAGCAAACATTTCAAAGCATTTAAGAACTGATTCAAATATGTTGAACAAACCAATCCTCACACATACAATACCTCTTGGCAGAAATCCAACACCTCTTAGCCACTTGCAAAGTCCAATGACCATCCTATCTAGCACCTATCCCATCATATCTATCCACTCATCAACCCAATTCAATACCAACTTATTCCATTTCTTCTAATGTTATCCCTTATCCACATCAACACATCATATCACAACACCAACCAATTCAACAATTCCAACAACAACAAATCATATCACAACAACAAGTCCAAACACCATCCCAACCTCGACAAATTCCACATCAACCTTACATGTCATCATCTTCCACTTCCTATCAACTTAATCCACCTATCCACCAAGTCAATGCCACATCAACCTATGAATATCCACCTCAATCTTATTCAATCCCTCATGCCGACATTCCAATGCACTACCAAGCCCATCCACAAGGCAATCAAGTGATATCACATGAACAACATGCAAGTCCAAATGGCCTTTTGTATATAAATTAAGTGAGTACAAGTCAACCTTGCAAACAAGATCAAATACCCGCATCTTTGGGTCCACCTCAAAATATTTTGTCTACATATCCTACCATTACACCTAGCTACCAAGACCATCAATGGCCTCCACAACAAGCATAAGTGAGCCTGAGTCCACCTTTGCAACAAGAAGCACATGCAGCTCCAAGTGGCCCTTTGTACATAAACCATGTGAGCCTAATGCAACAAGACTTAATTACCTTTGACAAGGGAGATACCAACCTAGCTAATTCATCCTATGAATACCCTCCATCATCCAATCACATGCTGACACATGAGCCAACTAATCCTATCCCAACACCACCATGTGATCCTACTCCTAGTCCATTGGTCCATCAACCTTCCAAACCACCAAGCCCTCTGTTACCTTCATCACCATGTCATTCTAATCCTTCACCAAAGGATGTAGCTAAGATAGTTTTACAAAGAATGCTTGAAGAAAAACTCATTAAACTTCCTGAAGTCAAACCATGTGAAGAAAGTCCATATAATGAAAATCATTATTGTGCATAGCATAGGTATAAGGGCCATACAACAACAAATTGTGTCAAACTTAAGAGATTGATCACAAACCTCATAAATTGTGGTAAGATTATCCATTCAGCCAATCCAAATCCTAATCCACCCAATCCAATTAGCCCCCAACCTAATCCTAGTCCTAATCCTACAACATCATCTGCTATTATTGCTCATCCATTATATTGCCCATCCACTCATACCCTTGCGAAGGATGTGATCCATTGGCTACTAGCTAGGAATAAACTACCTCCATGTCAAACACCCATTCATGAGCCTACCAAAGAACTTCCAAAGGTCATGTCCAAGCTTATAATCCCATCATGCGGTCCACCTATCCTTGAGCCTACCAAGAGCCTTCCATTAACATACCTAGCCCTTCAAGCCCATCATGTGACATACAAGCCATCAAGCCTATTTGTGAATCTTCTATCATTAATCCAAGTCAAGAGTCATCATGTTCTCATGTTGTTGACCAAGAGCCTATCCAAGAGTCATCTACTTCCATTCAAGAAACCCAAGAGGTATGTCAAAGGTTTAATCCTAAGCATGTGGAAACATTAAGCCCTAGTCCAACTCAAGATCAAAACACTTTCATTCAATCCATCCATAACATTTACCTTCTTTATGATCAAGATGATACCTATGAAGAAGCTATCCATGAGCACCTTGATCCTATCCATAATGAACAAACATCCACTTGTCATGATGAGAAACTTGTCCCCCAAGTAAGCATAAAAGATCAAACAAATAGCTTGGATCTTAGCAAACATAATCAAGATCCTAATGATCCTCCTTCCACATCCACCATCGATTCCACTTCAAATTCACCATCATGTCCACTTGGTCTTACCACCCTTATACATGAGTGTTCCTCCTTAGGACAACAATGACCTTTATCCACTTCACCTTCTCCATCCAATAAAGAGCTCAAGTCTAGTGTTCAAACCACACCAAGTCCTATAGTCCATCGCATGCTTCAAAACATGAACTACAAAGGTAAAGGCCTAGGTCTTTATGAACAAGTTATTTTGGAGCCAAACCATGTCAAAGTTCATCCATGCTCATATGGCCTTGGATACACACCCCAAGGTAAACAAGGCCAAGATGTTGGTAATCCTTTCATGCATCCTAAACCTAAGTCCACTTTCCATCACAAACCACATCATGTTCACAAAACATATGTTATCATTCCATCTCCATCAACCTACAAATGTCAAAAGCATGTGACTGTGCACCTTCCACCATCCACTTTGCCTCCACTTTTACCAACTCCAAATATCCCTCCATCCACCTTGCCACCATTGCTTCCAACACCTAACATAGCTATCATTCATAAGTATCATTACATCCCTAATCATGACCAACAAATGCACACATCACCTAAGCATAAAGCTATCAATCATTCCATCCACTCCACCCACCCCATGGGATTCAAAAGTAAAACTTTTAATGCCTTTACTTATAAAGCCAAAAATCCAACTAAAACTCCTAAGGACCCTCATGCCTTAGGGCATAAATGTGAAAAGTCTTTAAATCATCCATCTTCTAAGCAAAGTACACTCACAAAGCTATCCAAGCCCATACCTTCAAAAGCAAAGCCTAAAAGCAAAATGGTTTGGGTTCCTAAACAAATAGCTAGCAAGTCAAATGAGGCATCCTCATTCACATCTCAAGAATCCCAACCACATATCCATCCAAAAGCCTACTTCCATCCAAAACTCCCATTCCCTTCAAAAATCCCACAAGCAAAACAACAGCACTAAAAATACTAAATCTATGTGGGTTTCTAAATCACTTCATCAACCATCTCCTATGCAAACATCTCCGTTGCTTCCTACACCACCATCTAATCAAAAGCTTCAATGTTTATCATGGTGTGTGCAACTGTTGGTCATGGTTCCCTTCCACTCCTCAGCACCTCCACATAACTACATCTCCCCATCTTCCATCCATTATCCTACATATTTCTTCCATGCTATCCCTATGGTCCATGCTTTTGCATAAGCCTTTCACCCATCTTCATTCCATAAGCCTATGTAAATCCACACCATAAGCCACTAGCCTACCCTACCATAAATCCACATCATAATCCACTATCCCCATCCATCTATCCTTGCATGAACCTTTCATAATCTATTTCATCATCCACTATTTACCTAATCCATCTCTCAACCACAATCCCTTATCAACATCTATGAGCATAATGACATGGTCCATGTGAAGACATCATCCATCTGTAATGGGACACTATCACCTCTCATAGCACTAGACACTTGAGTCCCTCCTATCCATTACCATGGTGAAAACCTGGCAAACAGGTGCCATGTGTAATTGTCATGCTATCCCATAAAAAAAATCAAAAAAAAAAAAAAAGAAAAGAAAAAAAAATGAAAATAGTAAAGAGAAATTCCTTCGTCCAATGGTGAAAACTTGGTAAACAAGCACCTTGGATAAGTACCATGATGAAAACCTGGCAAACAGGCGTCATGTGTAGGTTGATCTTCTATGTCACTTACACTTGGGGGCACATTGTCTCATCCAACCTATCCATTTCCAAACTATTACCATACCATCCTGCCATCCTTATCCATTACATAAATATGCCTATCCTATTGAACCCATTTATCTATCCTCCTTTTGATCTTGATGAAGACATAGGGGAAAAATGTTGAAACATGTTTGGATATTTCTTGACATACCTTCTTTTCAAACCCAGTCCTATCCATTGACCATTTATCCATCCCATTCAAACCAATCTATCATGTCATCCCATTGTCATGAACTTTATCATGTAAAAATCCTAGAATGGGACAAGTTATTCTTCCTATGCAACATAGCCTTTGGAGATCACATCCTAACTCGCTTATGATCCATCCACTATGGTGTATCCTTATCACAAGCTTTCCATCTTATAGCTTATCCCCATCTGTTTATCATGAGCTTTCCACTATAGCCTACCTATCCATTTATCATGAGCTTTCCCTTTTATGGTCTATCCTCTTATCTATCCATCCAACTCTCATGAACCTTCCATCCCATCCAACTATCATTAGCCTTTCATCTTATCCACTATCATCCATCCCTTGCACCTAGACTTGGTCTTCCCTTGTCATTGGTATCAAGCACAAAGGCTACCCAAATTGTAAATCCATTGACATCCCAAAAATATTCAAAAAACACAAAAAAATCAAAATATCTCAAAAAAACAAAAAAAAATCAAAATATGTCAAAAAAAATCTAAAAAATTAAATATCCAATGAAAAATTCAAGCAATAAAACCAATCATATCATCCAAAACAATCCACTCCATCAACATTCAATCAAAATTAAATCATCATCATCATCAATTCTTCCTATAAATAACATTCATTCATCTATTTCAATCAATCACTTCTTCCAATCATATCAATCAAATCAATCTAAGCAATGATCTTAAATCTACGTCACATTAATCCGTATCAAGCAAGCTAATCAATCAAGGAACATTATCCAATCAAATCAACATGTTTTGATCCTAATCTTGTCATGAGCCCAATTAAACATCATCAATCATTATCAATGGGATATAGTGTTCCCACATCTTTGTGTTGATCTAGGGATATAGCTTTCCCCACAATGACAACACTATCTATCAAAAAAACAAACAATCAATTATTAGTTTATGACTTGACAAGGGAAATACCTTGTTTGTTTTACATCCTTTGAACACACTAAGAATACTTGCTTATGCTTACATTGAGTGGACACTCTAATCATCACACCATCACTATCATCATTCAAAACAATCCAATCATCAAAACAATCAACCTAGCAATAGCAAACATTAACACCAAAGCAAATCAACTCAAGCACATCAACTCCAATCAGAACAAATCCAATCACTTTAGCAAATAAAAATTAGCTCAATCCACCACATATCATCACATCATCAACATTTCATCAATCAATCTCAATCAAATCAATCTTGATTCATCATTTTCTCATCCTCAAATTATTCCAAACAATGATCCAAATGCAAGCCCATCTTTAATCCATACCAATCAAGTTAATCAATCAAGCCATGTTATCCAAACATAATCAATGGTCTTGATCCTAGCCTTGTTGTAAGCCAAATCAATTAGCCAATTAGCCAACCAACTCAGCAAACAACCTTGTGTTGATCTAGGGATATAGCTTTCCCCGCAATGACAACACTCTCAACTATCATCAATCAAACAATTAATTAATGGTTTATAGGTTGATAGGCGCAATACCTTGTTTGTTTTTGAATCATTTGTGCATGCTTACTTGCTTGTTTGCTTGTGTGTGTTATCATTTTATCTTGCATTTGTATCAAATTGGTAATCATTCCAGCTAATATTCATATCTTGTGTATGTTGGAATAACTTTTTGCACTATCCTTTGCATCTAAGGTCATATCATACCTTTTGTGCATTAGGACTTCAATGCTCTAAGTTTTCTTCCTCATATGTTAGACAAGGTTGTATTACGCTGGGGCATAAGACACATAATCACCTTGGTCCTTATACCTTGGTGCATAATGTCTAGTGCTATATCAAACATCATGGTTGCTCACTTTCCTTGTAGCATAACACATCATCCATTTCTTCTATCCATCCCCTTATCTTTCTTTTGCAGCCAAGCCATTTCTTTTCAAGAGCATACTCGTGTTTGTCCAACCCACCTATCCTCTCGAGGGGGCATCATCATCCCATTTCATTGTCATCCTCATCCTATCCTACATCATTATCATCATCCCTATCCTCTATCCATTACTTCACTTCTTTGAAATGATGTTACTCAACACAAATCTCATCATCTCGAACATCATCTCAAAGAGGGGCAAAATGTAGACACCCAAATTTGTCCCAAATTTGTGTATGTCCTGTAACACCTAGTCAAATACATTATCCTAGACATCATGTAGCATTTTGTCCTAAATCCCACTCTTAACCCCACTTATCCCATTAAGACAATTAATTAAATAAATTTTATTTATTTAATTAATTTCACATGCATAATCCCACTTTCCAATTAATTAAATAAATTTTATTTATTTAATTAATTTCCACATCATATCTTATCCCATCCTATTCATCTTCCCAATTAATTAAATAAAATCTTATTTATTTAATTAATTTCCCAACTATATCCCAACTAATTCAAATATTTTATTTGAATTAAGTCCTCACCTTTCACCACATTCCAACACTTGTCCATTCAATCATGTGTTGTAGTATAACTTTTATCTTTCACATGCACAACTAATGGGACCTAATTTTAGTATTTATCTACACAAGCACACCTAAGCCTTATCTTCCCTTGCCACATGTCAATTGACTACAATTTCTTAATGTGCAAGGAAACCTAACTTAATCCTATCCATCCATTTCACCTAAAGCCCTAATTGATCCTAGCCATCCATTTGAACCAAGCCAATCCTATAAAGCAAGCCTCTTTTGAGCCATTTGAAAAAAAAAAGAGGAGAGATTAGGAGGGAGACATTAAAGAAGATTAGAGAAAAGGAGGGATCTATTCTTCATCTCAAACCATCATCCATCATCTTTCAATCCATCTAGCTTGTATCTATCAACCATCAACCATCCATCATCTATCTCCTTATCAATGATATGCTGCAGAATCGAGCAATCAACACAACAAAGTGATCAATCAATCAAGCTCATCTTACATCTTCGAGGTATTGAATTATTTGGGTTTAGGTTATGCATTTCATTATTTGATCATTTTCATTTGCAAAATCCAAGTTTTTTGATATACAAATATAACTCTCCTTGATGATGACATTGAAATATGATTATGAAAGCTTGTGTCTTCTCTGACTTCTTATTGTATGAACAAAACCACATCCACCATTAACATGAACCTTGCATCATATCAACCTTCCAAGATAGACATTATCATGAAAACCATATTCACAACAAAACCTTGCATGAACAAAACCACATCCACCATGAACATGAACCTTGCATCATATGAACCATGTTTGTCTTGTGCAACATCAACATGAACTGAGAGACCTTATCATGAAAACCATATTCACAACATCATGCACCTCATGACCATCACCTACCTTGAATAATTGTTTCACCTTATTAGTATCATGGTATCAACCTTGACATGAATGACAAACAACCTTGACCCTTTGACATCAATGACAAACAATCTACAAATTGCTTTATGGAATTAGAGTCAAATTGGTAAATGTGATGACATGATACATATTAACATGGTGAGATGCAAAATATACATTTATAATATTAACCACATTCTCAAAGGGATTGTTGATGACTTATGGAAGCCTATAGCCCCAATGTTATGTTGCATACTCAAATTAGGTAAGACTCAATGTACTCTCATAACCTTGCCTTATATGCAAGAGGAATTACATTTAATAATCACAATGGTCATCAGGTGCTCATAAGCATATGATTTTGACTATCTTATTCAAGACAACAAACATACTCTTTGCATCATATAATAACAAGAAATTAAGAAATATTTTCAATTGAGCAACTCATAAAAAATATGGATCAGCATACTCATTTGAATATTTTCAATTGAGCAACTCATAAAGAATATGAATGTTTTCTATTCAACATGATGATTCATTTTTATTTTAAATACAACTTTTATCTTTTAGTTCTAGAATGAGGTTTAGGTGATACTTGAATAACAATAGCTAGCTTATTGGATCAACAAACATCCTATGTAATACAATTGGACTTTAAATAGTTGAAGTAACCATCTACAAATATCCATTGAAATGTTGATTTATAATGCAAATATGGACACCATCAATAAAAAAGATTTGTATTAACCAAATATCTATATAGGCATACATCAATATCTGTCGATATAAGTATAACATAAATACAAAATAGCCATATAGGCTTACAAGAATGCCATATAGGCTTACAATGTCTCCTATATGCAATACAAAATATATGTCCACAAATGCCATATATACATACAACAAAGGACCCCAATAAGCATTCATTCTCCTCTGTTCGGTGAAGGGAATAGATCATGAGTAGCCTTTGATCTTCAGGAGGATGGAGACATGTATGAGGGTGGTCTACTATTTAGTTCTTCGTGGATCTGTAGCTGTTACAATAAAAAAGTATAGACATTAATATATAGAAATTACATGTTATAAAAAATGAAACATTTAACAAAATAATCACTTATTGTTCCATATAATCTGTCTCCTCATTTGCCTTAGTAGCAGGATTAGGTTGTGGTGATGTCATGTCCTATAGAAACCATCCAAATAGAAATTAAACTTCAAATCAATAATCATTTGATTTTTCAAAAATAAACCACTATAACAATGAATGTAATTTGAAATTTACTAATCTACCTCATACCCCCGTCAAAGGCATTGAACTATGAATTGCAGTGGACACACCATGCTCCATTGCCCTATGAACTTTTGGAGGTGTCTCTGTAGCTTGCATCATCTAAAAATAAAACAACATTATTCAATTATGAAACTAGAATAGTGATGCAAGTCATGGCTCCTAACATACACACACATTCACCTAAACATGGAAGTACACACAATAAAGCACACTATGATATTCATTGTCACCAATGCATCACTATGATACAACTAGACACATAATACACATAATCACAGTGAAGATTTTGCTCTCTTAATGATATACTATAGCTCTTTCTTATTCTTCCTCAAGTCTCCATTATTGTTGTGCTCTTTTGGTACATGTTTATGTGAGTTCTGGGAGGATTTCGTGCTCTCTTTCATCTCAATGAATATAGTAGTATTAAATGATGGGTACTCATTAGACTTAGGTGGGTTATATGTAGGATCAAATGTAGTGATGGAAGAAATTGAGCCAATAGGATTGACATAAGTTTTTAGGGGAAAGGGTTAGTGCAGATTTGAAAATTTTGGTTAGGGGTGACTTGTTGCCCCCATAATTAATACCTAAAACCTAGATGATGTTCGAGCTATCAATCATATGCTATGCAAGATGTCATAGGCTGATGCCCCTCTTTGGTGTCATGTCCTGGGGTCTAATTGGTGGTAACTGGATGAGATTGTTAGAGAGAATTTGTCGAAGAATAGTGTGGAGGGGATCAACAAGATTTGGTAGACATGTATGGAAAATGTGGTAGCATAGACAAGGCAGTGAGCTGTTTGAAGAGATGCCTCAAAGAAAAGTGGTCTCATAGTGATGTCCATGTCTATGCATCTGCTTCTCATGGCATTCCATGAGAGCACATTTCTTTGAGGCATTTTTTCAAATTTAACTATATTGTAATTGAAATTTTGTCATCTATCAACATCTAGCTATTAGTTATGCAATGTCTAATAATGATTTGAGTTTGAAAGATTTGCAATGCAATGCAATCAATGATATGAATATAAAATACAAAAATCTAGTAAGTACAATTCATTAGTTAAACTATTTATTTTATTACCTCAGTGAAGCTTTGAACTAAACCACCATTGGCAGGTGTTGCCGTGAAATCTCCAAGATTAACCTATTCAACATCCAAAATTAGATATGAGAATACCATTCATATAACAATGCTATTCACATATAATATTTATAATTGTTTACTAGTTACATGCCCCGACAATAGATGTCGTAGTGTAAAATGCAGGTGGACTACTGCTAAGAACTGCATCAATGCTATGACCCTAAAATTTTATCAAAATCATCAAACTAAATTAGTTAATCTTGCATTTCAAAAATGAAATTTAATAAATTAAATTCAATAAACTTGCTAACATTTACTTGAGTATCAAGGCTGAAGTCTCACTCAGGAGGGTATCTGTCATCACCATCTGCTCAGTTGTAGATGTTGCCTATGCACCTACATCCTGACTATCCATGGGGTCATAACCACAGGATGACCCGCAAGTCTGACAAGTATGGGGTGGAACCCTACTCCTCGCACTCTCCCCCGACCCACGCTGTGCTGCAAGACTGGCATGCTCTATGATGCTCTGGGTCAAGGCACTACTGGACTGAAGTGTCTCGACTTCAACACTCTCCTTCACAATGGAAGGGATAGACACATGCTCATGGGTTGGTCTTCTGACTACTCATCTCACTAGTCGCTATGGGTCAACAGTGCCCATGGTCTATTTTGTTCTGACCCCCCACCTCTACCCTGAAACTCTCACATATCAAAATAGTTTGGCACTTTATTGAGGACAAACTTGCAGTAGAGTTTCCTCAAAAAGTATTGCAGGACCTCATTATTGTTGCATGAAGGATGGTCAAAACCATCCACCACCTCTACCCAAAATTGTCCCTTATCACTTGGTTGTTGCACCAATGGATAGGGAACCTCTTGCATGAAATGAGTGGAGGTTGATTTGTTCATGGGTTTGTGAAAATGGAACACAAGTCCAATTTTGTAATTTGTAACTTTTTTACTTCTTCATATGATAGCTTGTCTGCATAATACTCTCTAAATTCTCTCCTCTTTTCAAACCAACTAGATATTTGCTTGCTAATTGAATCTACATTTGATAACATAGATTCAAGAGATTGAGCAAGCGTGGATCTATGCAAGGTTGAAGTTGAAGGATCTTTCAACCTCGCAATTATGTCTTCAATTTCTTTTTTATTGTTTTCAATTTTCCCCATTAGATTTTATTGTCTTCAAGGGGCATGTCGAGGAATGGATGGAGGAGTTTGTTGTTTGGGTTGTTCTTTGGTAGGTATTTCCTATTCAGGTGATTTAGGATTTTGTGGATTTTCAGGAGGAGGAGGAGGAGGAGGTGCATTAATATTTCCTGTCAATTAAGGAAATTTACATCAAAAATCAACTTAAACCTACCTATTTAGAAATAAATTCACACAAAAAACAAATAAAACTCACTCTTTTGGCCTGCTCTGTTGGCAAGAGACACTATATGGATTCATGAATGTTGTCATTGATGGCAACAAAGGTTACCCCACACATCCACAAGACATGATGAGTCTCTACTGGAAGTCAGATTGAAGAAGTGTTATGATCTGGTAAGCAAGAACAGAGCAGTCAGCAAGGTCCGACAGTCAGGTCTGGATCTCTTAGAAGAAGTATCTCAGTGAAGTGCGGATTTGGGGAAGTCAAGAGGAGTACCTTGACTAATAGATTCCAAGGATTTAGCCTCTAGTGATGGAAGGGTGAAGAGATATGAGCACCTGAGTGTTGGGTTCCTATCTGGCAAAGTAGACAGAGGAAGAACTGTACTGGTAGAGTGTTAGACCCAAAATTTGGAAGACATATTGATGATGACTAAGTTTCTTGAGGTATCATTCATGATTGGCCAACATGATTGATGGTTTCTACAAGCATCTCCTAGATCCGCATCACTTGGTAAGCAAGGATCCAGCCGACAGATCAAAGCTTGGGAAAATATTGACTATTCTGGATGCCGACTAGAAAGAGGATGAAATCCCTTGTACGAATATATATACCAGATGGATTTGGATGTGAAGGATATATATGTGTCATGTGTTGTGTGAAGAAAAGTAGAAGAGTTGAGTAATAACAGTAATAAAGGTTCAGTATGTGACAGGACAACAGAACCAAGAAGAGGAAGAATGAAGTGCAGTAGATCAGTGTATTGAACTTAACCAGAATTGAACCTCAGCATGTGTGGACACTTCTCATCAGTTCAAGTGTCTAGTTTCTTTGTATGAACTATTGTAGGTAGTAAGCCTCCTATGAGTAGTGTGCTCGGGCAGTGAGCCCTAATTGGCAAGTGCCATTTTGTAATTTCTATTCTACTGACAGAGAATACAATCTTGGGTTAATCACCCACGGTTTTCTCCCTTAACAGGGTTTCCACGTCAAAAATATTGTGTCATGTGTATTTCCATTTCATGGTTATGTTTTCTTATTTGAATTAATGCTACATTAATTAGAAGAAAGTTCAGAAAGTAGAAATAATTAAGATAACTGATTCACCCCCCCTCTCAGTTATCAACAATTGGTATCAGAGCCAAGTTCCTCCAAACAGAGCCCAACAGCTTGAGGAAGATCTGGGAATTAAAATGGATGTGTATGGTATGAGGGAGCAACTTCAGTCTGCTCTAGATGATCTTGAGCAATCTAATTCTGAAGTTAATGAACTGAAGGAAAGACTCAAACAGGTTGATGATTTCATAAATGAACTAAAAGGGAAACTAAGTCTCTCTATGAAAAAGAGAAAGGATCTACTTTAGCAATTGGCAAGTCAAAGTGAAGCAAATGATACAAATGAAGATCTGAAGGAGAAAACCAAGTTATGTGAAAAGTTATCAAAAGAGATCATTATGGTAAGACATGAAATCGAATCAGGAGTTATGAAATTTACTCAAGAAATTGAAGAGAAAAGAAAAACTAAAGATGATCTAAGACAATCTCTCAAGGAGAAATTAGAAGACTGCCACAAGATGGATAGAATAATCAGACATCTTGAATCTAATCTTGAAGATGCTAAAGAAAATGAAGAAAAACTTGAGGAGCAAATTATCTCTCTTAAAAGGGATCTTCAAACAACAAATGAATATAAAGAGAAATTCAAGATAAGTTTTGCTCAACTTGAAGTACTTCTTGGAAGCCAAAAGAGGGTAGATGACAAGTATGGTTTGGGATATGAGAAAGGTGAAAGCTCCGGATCTGATTAGAAGAAGTTTGGATCAGAAAACTCAAGGAATAGGCCTAGAAGACCTCCGATAAGGTAACCTAATGCTCAAAGATATACATCCTTCAATGGATACTGCCACAACTGCAATAACTTTGGTCACAAAGCTAATCAGTGTAGAAGGAGAATGAATCAGACTAACACATCCTTCTTTGGACAGTGTTTTAACTGTAAAAGGTATGGTCACAAATCTCGTGAATGCAGAAATATGCAAATGAACAATTCATTCAATGGTAGATGTTTTGAATGCAATAGAATGGGTCATATGGCTAATCAATGTAGATCAAGAGGACATCAATCAAATATGCAAAGAAATGTTGTTTGCAACAATTGCAATAGATCCAGTCATATTGCCAAATTCTGTAGAAGCAAGAATCAGGACAAAAGAGGTCCGGTACATCATAATCAAAATCAAGAGAAGGGAAAAGGAAAAATGAATGCGGATGAAGTCAAAAGTGAGATGAACAAGATCTGGGTGAAGAGAAGTACAAAAAATGTAGGGGATGGATCTGCACTAGAATCTGGTACTAATATTCCTTCTAGAAATTAAAAGGTGAGCTTTGGCTCAGGGGGAGACACAAAGAAAAACATTTTCCCCCAGCCAATTGGTGCTGGAACTGGCACAACAAGAGTTGCGTATTAAAGGGTTCACAAAGGGACATTCAAATAAGGTTTGGTTAAGAGATAAAAGATCCGCAATAAGTTTTGAACAGGTTAAAGACTAATCCGGTTCATCAGTCATCCGGTGAGTAGTAGGTTTTTCACAGTTAAATCTGACATGATTCAAACTATGAAATCTTGATCTATAGATAGATTATCACTATTCTCCAAGAACAACTCTAAGTGTATCTCAGTGATCTGGAAAAGATCTGTCTCAAAATAAGATGAACAAGGCAACTGGAATGACTTAGGTTGCGCATTTATTGCAGTATGAAATTAGGGCTTTCCCAGAAATAAAAGAGTTCATTCGTTCTTCATTTGCACATTTACACTCAAGAAGAAAAGAAAAGGAACTCTACAAATTATCTCAAATTCTCAAAGATTAATCATTGAAGTCGATTCATCCAACAAATTAATCTGGCTCATTCAGCGAACCCTAGAAGTGTAAAAGGTATTTTCTATTGCTGAATATCTCTCTGTAAATCTTTTAAAAATGACTACTCTGAATGTGGTGAAGATTTCTGATAGGCCACGCCCTAAATTTAAGAAGCACCCATACAAATCTCTAGAAGTGGATCCCTCAAGTGCTTTTTCCAGCATTCTGCATGGTATTTTGCATGTAGAAGATGTTAGGGTTTACATTCATGCGAACATTGAAGATTTTGGGGAATCCAAGCTAGCAGACATCTATTACAATCATTTAACAGATGATACTTTTGAACTCAAACCACAATACTAGGCCATCTGGGATAAACATTTTGGTCAGTGCATTCACTTCCCCTATTTTGAGGAGGATGAATGGGTCCAGTATTTGTTGAGCAGAGTACATGATAACTTCTTATGGTTGAATAGACCATTTAAGATCACTAAGGATGCAATTAGGGCAATAACCAGCTTGCACTCATCCGAAGGGATACTAGTTCTCAAATCTGTCAAAAACCAAACTATGAGTGAAGCTACCAGATCAAAATTTGATAAGAGAGCAATGACCATAGAAGATATCTCTGATCCAGATATCAAGTTTGCATCTATGATAATTGGTTATAAGATATATCACTCCAGCAGGGAGAATTCAGTACCTGGAACTGCTGTGTATACTGCTTATGAGATGTTGAGAAAGAATGTAGATTATGACCTCTATGAACTCCTTCTAAGCCAACTGATGGAAAACTTACAGAAGATTAAGAAGGATAAGAAGAACTCTTTCAAGTATGGTGGACTAATATTGTGTTTGTTTTTCTTCTTTATGAATGAGCTGCCTGGATCCAATGGTTAGGTATGGCAAAATGATAGACCTGTTGCCATTCAAATCAGAGACTACCTACATGGGCTTGGGAATGCTAAGGAAAGAAATACAGCTCTGTGGGGTTACTTCAAGAACTTTTAGAGTATGATGCAAGCAAGGGAGAGAATTCCAAAATCTCTAGTTGAAAAGTATAAGGATACAGTTTGCTTTATGGTAGAAACTGATCAGTGCCTAATGGAGGCTATGGAACCAAGGATAGTCTGGATCATGCCCATGGGGTATGAAGTAGATGAGAAAATTTTTGAGCTACATGTTCAACACATGCTTAGTCAACCCAAAGATCCTAAGGTAGAAAGGTTTGGAACGTTTGAAGAATTAAGTATAAAAATCTATGTTGAGCTCAGACAACCGGAGATGAAGAGAAAAGTGAGAAAAGAGGTAGAAGAATTTGCCAAGAGGCATGGAATCTCAAAAGAGGCACTTGATGCACATAGAGAAAAGATGGAAAGGACAGAGAAAGAGAAGGAAGAAGCAAAAAAGGAAAGTGATCTGGTAGAAGCCCCCTCCCAGACCAGATCCTCTAAGAGGTCTACACCTACAACTGCTAAGACCTCAAAGCCATCAAAACCGGAAGCAAAATCATCCAGTAAAGTAGAGAAAAGGACTAAGACAAAGGCCACAAGGTCTTATATTAGTCAGAAGGATGAAGAAGAGACAGAATCAGATGAGGAGGTAAGGAAAATGAGGAAAAAGAAGAAGGTATCTGGTGAACCCTCTACCGGTGAAGACAAGGAAAAGATGGTAGAAGAGTTTGTTGAAAAGCCCACTCTATCATTAGATGATGTCATCAAATTAGTTACTATGGATGGAAACCTTCAACCAATGGCTAAATTCTATGATGATTATAATGAGGCTGACCAAAAGATCTTGCAGGAAGTAGCAGTCAAGTATCTGAATATCTACAAGAAGGCTTTTATTGAAATTATATCTCTTATTCCCAAAAGCCTAGAGAAAGAGTTAGAAATAAGAAAGAATAATGCTATGGCAAAAGATCTTGAGATCCAAGAATAGATAGCCATTCAGCTCTTTCCTTCAGTCACTTCAAAACAAATGCACATGATCTATAAAGATTGCAAGGATGAGTTCTGGAGTAAGGCCAGAATGAATCAGCTCATGCTTGGAGAAGCTGATAAGGTGGCAAAAGAAATAGAGGAAATCCTCTGGAATGCCTATAAAAGATTCAACATTCCTATCATAGAGGACATAAGTGATGAGCCCTCTGCCATGGATGACAAGGAAGAAACCACTGAGATAGTAGTAGAAGAGGTAAGGGAGATAGGTGAAGAAAAAGGTAAGGACTTAGATTCCTCTGCTCTGGAAGAGGAAGTCCAAGGAGAAGTAAATCCGGACTCTCCAGCAGTCTCCAGATCCAAAGGTGAAAAAAGAATAGAGGATAAAGAAAAAGGAGTGAAGGAAAAAGAAGATAGTACTAAAGTTGCAGAAGGAAAGAAGACTTCAACAGAGAAGACCACAACTGTTAGTGGTAAGAATGTAGAAGGAGAGAAAGCTCCAAGAGATAGCTCTAAGACTGTAGAAGAGAGGAAGAATCTATCTTCGGCAATAGACACTGCAAAAACTATCAAAGAATTCTTAGACAAAGAGACAATGGAGATTGATGAACCGGAACTTCTACAAGGGGCCATTTAATTTTGATTCTCTTTCCCCGGTACAAACAATGAAGATAGCTTCATTTGATAATGCAAAGGCAAAAGAAAAACTCTTGAAGTCTCACATGGAAGACTGTGAGCTAATAGAAGTTGCATCTGGAGTATTAGAAAAGATCATGCCATCTTTTCAGAAGGATCCCTCAGCCTCCTCATCCGGTAATCTCAAAACTCTAGTCAATAGTGTTAGCACACATTTTGGTTCCCTAGAGAAGTCAGCAGAAGACAAGGTCTAGAAGGAATTTTTGGCAAAAAGATTATCAGAGGTACAAGGGTTAATAACTAATGATAGGAGGAATATGAATATTGGGATAAAGAGCTTAGAAAATGCTCTTAAAGATGGCGGGGAAATGTACAAATTTTGTTTATCATGGTCCAAAGTAACATTGAATATTGAGAAGAAAGTGAAAGAACAAGAGGACAAACTGACAAAACTCTCTAAGAATTTTGATCCTCTCTCCTCTTCCATAATAAATCAAGAATGTTAGACTATTGCAGTCTTGAATGAAATCAAGAAGCTTGAGAAGGAAAAGAAAAATAGAATAAGCAGGTTGGGTGAACTTAGAAGGATAATTATCCCTAAGTTAGAGGCCATGCATGAGGCCATAAAAGAAGCTCAGATCATAGCCCGGATTAGTGATCTGACAGATCTAAAAAGGGTAGACACGTTTACATTCCTATTGAATGGTCACATCTCAATTTTGGACAGGATGAAGCAAAGTTGGGCGACATAATTCATCTAATTGAAGACAACTTTTGCAGACATACTTCAATGTATATAAGTATGCTATATATATATATATTTATGTAGCTAAGTATAGTTGACTTTTTGAGAATTTTGGTGTACGAACCCTACCCTTTGCCATTGATGTCAAAGGGGGAGTGGAGTAGTGAAAAATGAGGAATCCAGCTAAGGGGGAGCTTTGGAAAATGTATTTAAAAATAGAGCATCAGTTAAGGGGGAGTATAGTATGACACTTAGTCATTTTTCACTAAGTGTTGCCATCAATGCCAAAGGGGGAGATTGTTGGAAAGAGACACTATATGGATTCATGAATGTTGTCATTGATGGAAACAAAGGTTACCCCACACATCCGCAAGACATGATGAGTCTCTACCGGAAGTCAGATTAAAGAAATGTTATGATCCGGTAAGCAAGAACAGAGCAGTCAGCAAGGTCCGACAGTTAGGTCCGGATCTCTCAAAGGAAGTATCTCAGTGAAGTGCAGATTTGGGGAAGTCAAGAGGAGTACCTTGACTAATAGATTCCAAGGATTTAGTCTCCGATGATGGAAGGGTGAAGAGATATGAGCACCTGAGTGTTGGGTTCCTGTCTGGCAGAGTAGACAGAGGAAGAACTGTACCAGCAGAGTGTTAGACCCAAACTCTGGAAGACATATTGATGATGACTAAGTTTCTTGAGGTATCATTCATGATTGGCTAACATGATTGATGACTTCTACAAGCATCTCCTAGATCCACATCACTTGGTAAGCAAGGATCTAGTCGACAGATCAAAGCTTGGAAAAATATTGACTATTCCGGATGCTGACTAGAAAGAGGATGAAATCCCTTGTGCGAATATATATACCAGATGGATTTGGATGTGAAGGATATATATGTGTCATGTGTTGTGCGAAGAAAAGAAGAAGAGCTAAGTAATAATAGTAATAAAGGTCCAGTATGTGACAGGACAACAGAACTAAGAAGAGGAAGAATGAAGTGCAGTAGATCAGTGTATTGAGCCTAACCAAAACTAAACCTTAGCATGTGTGGATGCTTCTCATCAGTTCAAGTGTCTAGTTTCTTTGTATGAACTATTGTAGGTAGTAAGCCTCCTGTGAGTAGTGAGCCCTAATTGGCAAGTGCCATTTTGTAATTTCTATTCTTCTGACAGAGAATACAATCTTGGGTTAATCATCTCGTGGTTTTCTCCCTTAACAAGGTTTCCACGTCAAAAATATTGTGTCATGTGTATTTCCATTTCATGGTTATGTTTTCTTATTTGAATTAATGCTGCATTAATTAGAAGAAAGTTCAGAAAGTAGAAATAATTAAGATAACTGATTCATCCCCCCTCTCAGTTATCAACATGCTCAACATCGTGGTAGTATTTTGGTGATGAATCGGTGAGATTTTGGTGTCAAATTTGGTCTTCAAAAATGCGAGCATGCTCCTTAGGGTTTGCAAGCCACGGGTGTAGAGAAAACAAAAGGAATGAATGAGCAGAAATGCTCTTTTTTTATATAGTTAAACATAACGTGCTCGCGTTATAACGTGAGTACGTTATGGCTTGGTTTTGTCGAGACTCAGGCTCATCATCACCAAACCATAATGTGAGCACGTTATAACACACACACATTATAGCTTAATTTTTTTTGAAAAAAATTGGCTACTTTTTGGCCCCCCAACTTTTTCCACCCGCCCATAACTCTACTTCATTGAGTGGTGGATATTGATTACTCCCATGAGTTTGAAGAATGGATGTGCCAATTTATACTAGTTATATGCACTGGAAAACAACACATAGACTAGGCAAAGATAATTAGGGACCACATACATTATTAGTTGACAAATTTTCATAAGAAAAACTAGTTTCATATGTGTTCTTACCTCTTTTACACCTTGGCAAGTACATAGAGGGTGTGACCAGGTTTGAAAACTTCATGTATTTTTTGGGATGATACACATGTATATGATTATTATCCTCAGTTGTAGGAGGAAAATGGTAACAAATACTATCAAAGGGTCAACGATGCCTTTCTCATGTTTAACATAAGGAAGATTTATGGAAACTTTGAGGTCCAAATTTCACCCGGAGTAGAAAATTTGATAATGCAATTTGGGAGTTATTTTATTCAATTTGACATATTTATGTATGTAAGAATTGGTAGGTTTGAGCAGCCTCTTTACAAGTTTCCTAGATGTGTTATGGATTATATTGTATTTCTAGAAAGTTGTAGATAGATGGCCCAAGCCAGTAAGAAATACTGGGCTTATAAGAAAGGGATATGTGATAGGTAAAAAAATAGGTTAATAAGATCAAGCATAGCCATGAAAACCTAACCTTACCATCATCAAAGAATCTAATCCAAATGAAATCAAAAGCATGCAATTCAAGAACAATATCACCTAGATTATATGATTCCTTGTTTATGATGTGGATTGCTTCTTCAACAATGAACAATTATGAAGATAAATGCTGCCATGATGGATGGATGATGAAGCTAATATGCTAGATGGATGTTAAAGTGCTCAATATGATTAGGATGATAATGTAGACGCTATATGAATGTTGGATTGATGTAGTATGGAATGAGAGGATGTTTATATAGAACTCAACCAAAATCAATCAACGGTGGAGATTTGGTGACTATGTGAATGGCTAAGATTAAATGATAGACATAGGTGAATGTGAAGATGACATGTGGAGATAAAATAAGGCTTATGTGTGGCCGTGTACATCAAAAGTACTACATGTGAAAGATATTAAATAAAGGATGTAGTACTACTTATCTTTTTTTAAATGAAAGAGGCACACATGTCAGCTCATGAGATAAATGATAAGAGAAATTAATTAAATAAATAAAAATTTATTTAATTAATTGGAAAGTGGGTTTATGAAAGGAATTTTTAATTAAATAAAAAAAATTATTTAATTAAAAATAGAAGAATGAAGATAATTAAATAATTAAAGATTGTTTAATTATAGCTTAGAGGAAATAGAAGAAATAGCTAATGAATTAATTAAACAAATATAAATTTATTTACTTAATAGAAGAAATAGATGTGTTAGGGATATTGCTCAAGTGTCTTAGACAAATACAGATGATGGATAATGCGATGTTTGAATGCTAGTGATAATGAGTCAATTTTGGGTGTCTACATTTTGCCCCTCTTTGATACAATGTTTGTTAGAGCATTGTGTCAAAGAAGATATGATATTCATTCAATAAACAAGGTTATGCCCCAGTGTAACTTGTAGGTGATGCCCCCTCGAGAGGTAAGCTAGGCTAACCAGGAAGGGCTGGGTTGGCTCGTGATAGAAGGAAAAGCTAGAAAATGAGGTTGACACAGAAAATAGGGGTTGGGTGGGAGAAAATGGGATGATGCAGAAGAAAAGAGGCTTTGGCATAGAAGAATTAGGGTTTGGATAGGGGCTATAAGTAGGTTCTTCAAAGGCAAATAGTCTCATTTGTGCTCAGTTGTGTTCATTTTCTTATAGATATCTAGAGCTCCTTAGAGTTGGTGTGCAACGAGAGTTGGAGAGCTATCATGATAGTGATTCCACATAGAGATCACCATGCTGAGCGAGTTAGGACAAATGGATGACCAGAGGGAGTAGGCGTACCAATATGTATCGAAAGTTTTGCTAAAAGTGTGATTTTGATAGGCTAGAAGTGTCATAAATGCACACATGTCACCATACGTAACTAGGTTTTAGGATAGGCAGTTTGAGTCACTTAGGAAGAGAAACAAGTCGCTTAAGGTAGTTGAGGTCACTTATAGGCACGTCTTGGTCGCATATGGGATAATAGGTCACTTCCAGTCAGCTAGACAAACATAGGCAAAATGTGCATATAGATAAGAGCAAGTCGCTTATGGGCTAAAAATATGCGCATATATAGGTTCAGCTTGCTTGTAAAGAAAAGATGCTCACTTATAGGATAGAGATCGCTTAGAGGCAAAAAGTATACGCATATAGAAATATAACTCGCACTTGGTCAATAAGTAGTTGCATAGGGAAAGTAGGTCGCATATGGGTGAGAAATAGGTGCATGTAGAAAAATAGGTTGTATGTGATCAACAGATAAGCGCATATGGAAAAATGAGCCACTTATAGTAGATAGAAGTCGGTATAGCAGTAAACAGTCCAGTTTTATAGCAGTTGTATGTAGCACAAGGGACTGACATGATGAATGAAATGATGCAGGATATACTACCGCCTTTGTTATCATGAGAGCCACATCCTAGGGATTTGCGGTTGGTGAGATCGATGGATGTAGAGGAGTGGCTAGTGTTAGAGATCCTTGGATTAGAGCATGTGTTTAGATTGGAGCTGGTGCAGGCACATCGAGGATTGATGACAATAATGGTGGAGCGATTGATGAGAGAGCATAATTCTTTCTTGTTGCCGACAGGAGAGGCTACGATAACACTAGAGGATGTATTCCTATTGATGGGGACCGAGTAGATTATGATCCTGATATGGGTTCATCTGCATTCAGGAGATTGTTCGAGACACCAGACATTAGAGCAGAGGGCTAAGAGATTCCCATGGCAAGGATGGAGGAGTTATGTGACAGACTCTAGCAAGTGGTAGTACCTATTATCAGATGGCTAGTGGGAGACATACAAGTGAGAGGGTTTCTAGTAGGAAGGAGGACAGTGATGGAGGGGATGTTCTCCTATGGGACGAGATATGCATGGGCCGAGTGTGTGCTTGGACAGCTCTATCATTTCCTGCATGATTGTGCATATATGTTCGGGGCTAGTATGTCTGCAGGAGTTATAGTTTTGCATGTGTGGGCATATGAGCATATTCCAGTGACGCGAATGGAGGGAAGGTTGGTTAGAGCAGTAGAAGAGCCTTATGCTAGGATGTATAGAGGAGATTTGATGTACCAACAACGCAGAGGGCTAGTGTACTAGCGGAGGATGTTGGATGGGGTAGATAGATTTATATGGAGGACATGGCTAGGATGTGAGAGATGGGATGAGGAGGATACTGAGCTTGTCTATGCTAGGCAGGCAAGATATATTTTTGGATGCGGGATATACATTATAGAGCGCTATTTGCTCGACAGGGTTTTGAGATAGTTCAGGTTACCATAGGTAATACCAGTTGGTGATGCCATTTTTGGGACTTGACAGGAGGTCTTTGATTGGGGGCCGGAGGTAGTGGTTGACACAATTTTGGTAGATAAAGAGGGGCTATAGCCAGTTGTATGGCGGTGGGGACAGGGTCCTACAAATCCAGGCACGCTACCAAATTATGATGCATACTGGGTGATAGCGAGACTAATGCAACTGACGTGGGTTGGAGAGATAGGGATGGAGAGACTAGTCAGGAGGAGGTGACGACAGGCTCCACCAGTGCATCCTTTTGTACCGGCAGTGCCAAGGATACAGATACAGGGACAGGTGCAGGGACAGCCTCAGATACTTGCACAAACTTAGTGATAGATATTAGGAGGTGACGATGTTGGGATTCAACAGCTGCAGAGGAGGATTAGAGAGGATAAGAGATGGAGGCAGCAAGCTCAGATGAGGTTGAGGAGAGTGGAGTTGGATAGACACCAAGCGGTGATTGCCTTACGGCATGCTAGGGCTCAGGCTCAGACATACCAGGCTCAGTTACAGGCTAGAGTGTAGGCTGGGGATGGGTAGGATGATGGTGCACTTGCTAGAGTGATAGGAGAGAGAGATGCAACTAGGTAGAGCGAGCAGATGATGAGATTAGAGTGAGATACTGCCATATAGCAGATGCAGGTGGTGATGGCGAAGAGAGATGGTCTGTGGATAGAGAGGGATATGGCTATGTAGTAGTTACAGGGGATGACTAGCAAGCGGGATAGAGTAGTTACTGCATTGGGTACAGATGGGGCTATGATGTATTTGGCCACACAGTTGACACAGGTACAAGCAGAGTTGTAGAGAGTACAGGGTGAGGTGGAGTACTATAGAGGCTTATACTATGGGGTTGTGCCAGTAGAGCAGAGGCAACCTAGCTTCAGGAGCAGATCAGGAGCTTTAGGTTCATGGAGGACAGGTGGATCATGATCTATAGCTGTTAGATTCAAGATAGACAACTGAGAGGGGGGGTGACTCAATTGTCCCAAAACTTTCTTCTTATTAATCAATTAAATCCTCTTTGTAATTCAAAAACATAATAATAAATCAATCTTGCAATAATTCAAGAGCAGAAACACATTAACACATATGACTCCAAGATTTTAACGTGGAAAACCTGGTTAAGGGAAAAACCATGGGGTGACTAACCCAAGATTGTATTCTCTGTTAAAAGAATAAGAAGAAAAAATGGCACATGCCAATTAGGGCTCACTGCCTAAGCACACTACTCACAAGAGGCCCACTGCCTACAGGAGACACACTATCTACAGAATAATAAATATTACATACTTGAATTGAAGAATAGCATCTTCACCATGCTTGAGTCAGTTCCATTTAAGCTCAATACTTCTAGTCTGCCTTTCGCTCCGCTCCTCTCTACCATACACTCATCTCCACAAGATGCTTTTGAAATGACTTCACAACTTCTTATTTATACAAGACATTTGACTTTGGGATAATCATCCAAGTTGGCATACATTATAGAGCAAATACATAAATACAACTTGACTAATTACAAAAAAACTTCATGCAGATCAACACACTATTGGTTACACAGATCTGAGACTTCAATCTTCTTTGAGGAACACACCATGCTTCACATAACATCTTCAAGATCATCCACAAGATGTGTAACTCATCTGATCAGCTAGACTTAGGAAGAACTTCATCATCTGGAAGTAATTCTTTAATTATGAGCTCAATCTTCAATGCAGACCACCAACACGAACTGGACACAATCCAAAGACCTCCACAACTGTCATATTGGAATAGATGCTTGCAGACCTCCAAACCCTGAACCAATTGAATTTTCAATTCACATTGACTTCCTAAACACTCCACCAAATCCGCAGAACAAGATATTGCATCTCTGGATCTCATCAGACCTATCTGTGTCATTATGTTACCTCTAAACATCTGCCAAAACTAGTTTTACTCAAGTGGCAATAACTTCTTCAAATCTTCATGCGGACCTCTCAAATCTTTGTTGGATCATCTTAAGACACATATCTACAAACCCTTTGATGTGTATCCTCTAATCTTCATCTTAGCTGGGATCTTTACCTTACTATCTTCACTATTCTTCTCTAATCCTGATAGGACTAATTTTCTCAATATCCTCAACATACAACTCATCCAATCCTTATCATCAATGTAACAGGAGTATGTTGACATCAATGACAACACCGTTTAGGCCCATACTTGCAACAAACTCCCCCTTTTTCATTGATGGCAACATATGATGTGAAAAATTGTTTTAACCATCAAGACAAGAACATCTTCTCACTAATTGACATAACTCCCCCTATCAAAAATAACCATTCACATGTCTTCTCTTCCTTTACTGCTCCCCCTTTGATCAGCAACCACTTTTTGTTTTTCACATGTCTTCTCTCCCCCTTTGACATCAATGGCAAAGGGCACATACTTGCATCACTTCATAATCATACTAGCTGCTCTCTTGAGTAGCAGCTTCCCAACATCAATCTAGACCACAAGATATGACTGTGAGATCCACTGAACTGATGCACATTAGTGCACCTTAATTTAGAACTGGAGGGGTAATAACCCCTAACTTCTTCCTGAGATATACAAAAGAGTCCTTAGGTAGAGGTTTAGTAAAAATACCTGCAATCTGATCCTTGGAATGCAGAAACTCCAATCTGACTTCATTCTTGTTCACCTACTCTCTCAGAAAATGAAATTTGATGGATATATGTTTTGTCTTTGAATGCAACACCAGATTTTTTGATATATTTATTGTACTTGAATTATCACAGAAGATTGTGATAGGTTCCTCATACTCCACTCTGATGTCTCTTAGTATTTTCTTCATCCACAATACTTGAGTGCAACTACCTGCTGCCACAATATATTTTACTTCTGCAATATACAGAGATATTACCTCTTATTTCTTGCTCAGCCAAGAAACCAATCTTTTCCCTAGAAAGAATACTCTACCACTGGTACTCTTTCGGTCATCCACATCACCTACCCAATCCACATCTGTCTATGCATGAAGTGAGAAATCATGATCTCTAGGATACCATAAACCATACTCAACTGTCCCTTTTAGATATCTAAGAATCCTCTTGATTGCCATGACATGAGATTCTCTAGGATCAGCCTGGAATCTAGCAACAAGACCAACATCATTCATAATGTCAGGTCTAGTTTGAGTAAGATATAATAGTCCTCCAATCATTGACCTATACTTTTTCTGATCAGCCTTAGGAGAGTCATCATCTTTGCTCAGTTTACATCCAGTTGCCATGGGAGTACTCATTAGTTTTGAGTCTTCCATCCCAAATTTCTTCAACAATTCTTTCACATATTTGGTCTGTGAAATGAAGAATCCTTTCTTTGTTTGAATGATTTACAAACCCAAGAAGAAATTCATTTCCCCAAACATGGACATCTCAAATTCACTTTTCATTTGATTTGCAAAAGTTTTACACATACTATCTCTTCCTCCAAAAATGATATCATCAATAAACACTTCAACAATTAAGATGTTTTCATGATCAATTTTGAAGTACAAGTTACTATCAGCAGTACCTTTGTTGAAACCATTCTTCAAAAGATGCTTGTCCAATCTTTCATACTAGGCTCTTGGGGCTTGTTTGAGTCCATACAATTCTTTCTTCAACTTGGAGACCATATCACCATGATCAGACAATTGGAATCCATCTGGTTGCTCAATGTATACTTCTTCTTCCAAGTCACCATTTAGGAAGGCAGACTTGACATCCATCTGATATACTTTGAAATCCTTAAAGGTAGCAAAGGTAAGAAATAATTTGACTGCTTCAATTCTTGCCACCGAAGCAAAAGTTTCTTCAAAATCAACTCCTACTTGAGAGTAACCCTTGCAGACCCATTTGGCTTTGTTTCTGACTACTTCACCATCTTCATTCAGTTTATTCTGGAAGACCCATTTGGTTCCAATCACATTCTTGTTTCTAGGTCTAGGAACAAGATCCCAAGTGTGATTTTTCTCAATTTGCACCAGCTCTTCCTCCATTGCTTTAGTCTAGCTTTCATCATTGCATGCTTCATTCACTGTCTTTGGTTCAATCTTTGAAATTAGACAATACTCTTCTAAATCTTAAGCAATATTTCTTCTTGTTTGAACACATTTGCTTTTATTACCTATGATATGATCTTCAGAGTGATTTAGTCTTACATACCTGGGAACTTTGGGAATTTCTTGCACTTCTATTTCTTGAACAGGTTCATTGAAACTTATCTCTTCTTCCTGATTCACCAGATCAGTCTAGATCTAAATTTTAGAAAGGGCTTGGACTTCTTGGCCCAAAACATTATTTTGATCATCTTCATCATATTCATAAAACCTTGAGGGTTTTTCAATACATTCATCAACCTTCACATTTGTACTTTCTATAATCTTTCTTAATCTCTTGTTATAACACCGGTATGCTTTGCTTTGAGTAGAATAACCCAAGAATATTCCTTCATCACTTCTAGCATCAAATTTCCCTAGATCTTCATCTCTTTTAATGTAACATTTGCTACCAAAGACTCTAAAATACTTCACAGTGGGAGTGATGCCAAACTAGAGTTCATAAGAGGTCTTACCAGTATTGCTTCTAATTTGTACTCGATTAAGAGTATAGACAGCAGTGCTTACAACTTCTCTCTAGTAGATCTAAGGAACATTTACTTCCATCATCATGGTTCTAGATGCTTCCTAGATGGTCCAGTTCTTTCTCTCCACTACTCCATTCTGTTGTGGAGTCCTTGGAGCAGACAACTGTCTTTTTATCCCATGTTTCTCACAGAATTCTATGAACTCTCTAGATGTGAATTCTCCACCTCTATCAAACCTAAGAGATTTTATGTTTAATTCGGTTTCATTCTCTACCATAGCTTTGAATATTTGAATTTCTCAAGAGCCTCAGATTTCTCTTTCAGAAAAGTCACCCACATCATCCGGGAGCGATCATCAATTAATAACATGAAGTATCTATCACCTTGCACACTCCTAATTCTTGTCGGACCACATAGATCAGTATGAACTAAGTCTAATAATCTAGTAGAAGACTGTTCCTTACTTTTGAATGTGACCCTACTTTGCTTACCCAACTGACATTCTTTGCACAAACTATTAGTAGGTTTCACCAGTCTTGGAAGATCTCTTACAGCCTGAGTGTTGCTTATCTTGATGATATTATCAAAATTCACATGACACATTCTCCCATGCCACAACCACCTCTGATCAATTTGAACAAATAAACAACTTTTACCAGGACCAACCAAGTGGAATATATTACCTTTTATTTGAGTACCAGATGCAATCTCTGTTTTGGAACTTTCAAAGATCTTACATTTTCCATTTTTGAATCAGAGATCATAGCCTTTGTCCACCAACTATCCAACACTGAGAAGATTGTGCTTTAGACCTTCAACATACAACACATTACTAGTTTTGTTCTTTCCATCAAAAGAAATAGTTCCTCTACCTCTGACCATGCCAGCAGAATTATCACCAAATTTTACAACTCCTCCTTCATATCTTTCTAAATCTATGAACTTATTTTTATCATCTGTCATATGGTGGGAGCATCCACTGTCAATGACCCAATCATCCTTTTCTTCAACTTGAGTAGCCAAAGTTCTTTCTACCACTTTATGATTGACAAATTCAAAGGGCATTGGATCTTCTTCCTTGATGGCAATAATCACCCAGTCACTTCCAAATTTGTTTCTTATCTCTGATTCATCATCTGTTACTCCTTCATCATCATCATCTTCATGAACATAGTAACATTTCTTTTAGAATCTTGATCTATTTAGATTTTCTCTTGAAAATCTTTCTGGACACCTTGAGGCAAAATGACCAATCTTATTGCAGTTAAAACATTTGAAGGACAAATTTCCTTCATACTTACCAAATCCTCTTAGCAGTCTTTTTGCAATAAGGGCTTCAAGTTGAGCAGCTTCTGCTTCATCTTCTTCCAGATCTTTTCTTACTTTTTCATACCATGAAAGTTTCTTTTAAGAGTTCTCTCCTAGATCAAACTTTTGTTTTCCTTTTACAGAGGCACTAGCTTTGAAAGAAGATTCAGTCTTGGGGGGTGCATCTCCAAACTCGGCCAATTCAAATGTAGATAATTTACCAACCAATTGATCTCTTGTGATATTTGAAAAAGATATGAATTCTTCAATAGCAGCAACCTTGTACTTGTAAGAATCAGGAAGGGATCTGAGAACTTTGGCAATAATCTCATCTTCATCCAAGATTCCACCAGCACATCTAATGCCACAAACAGGTTCATTTACCCTTGGCATAAATGTAGTGATATTTTCATCTTCTCTCATCTTTAGGTTTTCAAATTTTCCTTTCAGACTCTGTAGCTTGGCACATTTAACATACTTGTCTCATTCATGCAGAAGTTCTAGTTTTTTCCAGATCTCATATGTAGTTTTTAGATCAATAACATTTGTCAATTCTAAATTAGATAAGGCACTTAGTAGAGCTTCTTTAGTCTAAAGATTGTTTTTAGCATCTCTGATTTCATCTACGGTACTCAGACCATTCTGCAGAGGAACATACTTCTTTGAAGCCATGATCTAATATTGCATTCCCATACATTGCAAGTGACATTCCATGCAACTTTTCCAAAGAGTGAAATTGGTTCCATCAAACCTCAGACTATCCTTCTTGTAGGACAACATCCTAGATCTCCTCAAGCGGTTAAGCTCTTTTAGAGGAACTTAGTTCTAACACCAATTGTTAGATTCTAGATAGACAACTAATAGGGGGGTGAATCAGTTGTCCCAAAACTTTCTTCTTATTAATCACTTAAATCCTGTTTGTAATTCAACAACATAATATAAATCAATCATGCAATAATTCAAGAGCAAAAACACATTAACACATATGACACCAAGATTTTAACGTGGAAAACCTGGTTAAGGGAAAAACCATAGAGTGACTAACCTAAGATTGTATTCTCTGTTAAAAGAATAAGAAGAATAAATGGCACATGCCAATTAGGGCTCACTGCCCTAGCACAATGCTCACAAGAGGCCCACTACCTATAGGAGACACACTGTCTATAGAATAATAAATATTACATTCTTGAACTAAAGAATAGCATCTTCACCATGCTTGAGTCAATTCCATTTAAGGTCAATACTTCTACTCTGCTTTTTGCTTTGCTCCTCTCTACCACATAATCATCTCCACAAGATGCTTTTGAAATGACTTCACAACTTATTTATACAAGACATTTGACTTTGGGATAATCATCCAAGTCAGCATAAATTATAGAGAAAATACATAAATACAACATGACTAACTACAAAAAGACTTCACGCGGATCAACACACCATTGGCTACATAGATCTAAGACTTCAATCTTCTTTGAGGAACACGCCATGCTTCACAGAATATCTTCAAGATCATCTGTAGGATGTGTAACTCATCCGGTCAGCTAGACTTAGGAAGAACTTCATCATTCGGAAATAATTCTTCAATTACAAGCTCAATCTTCAATGCGGAGCACCAACATGAACTAGACACAATCCAAAGAGCTCCACAAGCTTGCCTAAATCACCAAGAACATCCACACTACTTCTGCTTACTAAAATCTTTCTCTCCTTCATCCAAAATCTCAAGAACATAGTCTATCATCACTGTCATATTGGAATAGATGCTTGCGGACCTCCAGACCATGAACCAATTGAGTTGTCAATTCACATTGACTTCCTAAACACGACCAAATCTGCAGAACAAGATATTGCATCTCCGGATCTCACTGGACCTATCTATGTCATTCTGTTACCTCTGAACATCTGCAAGAGCTGGTTTTACTTAAGTGGCCATAACATCTTCAAATATTCATGTAGACCTCTCAAATCTTTGTTGGATCATCTTAAGACACATAGCTACAAACCCTTTGATGTGTATCCTCTGATCTTCATCTTAGCTGGGATCTTTACCTTACTGTCTTCACTATTCTTCTCTAATCTTGATAAGACTAATTTTCTCAATATCCTCAACATACAACTCATCCAATCCTTATCATCAATGAAATAGGAGTATGTTGACATCAATGACAACACTAGTTAGGCCCATACTTGCAACAGTAGCATCAGTGATGGGGCCATAGAGAGATAGGGGGACATGTACAGGACCCAGTGGTGGCGGTCAGGGCAAGGGAGCTACCAGTAGTCAGTAGGGCTACCTTGGTTATGTATAGTATGTTGTATCGTGATGAGGCCTAGAGCTGCTTGTACATACATTCTTTATGGCTTAGCTTGTATATGTAGACACTTGTATATTGACACATGTATATATATATGATGGCATATTGCTTATCTACATGATGTTGTAATGGATGCACTATTGGTATTATCATGGTTATGCATGTTGTATTTGTATTTTTCATGGATTATGTATGGAAGTTTATGCAAATGATATGAATGGAAATGTATGATAATGCAAATATGTAAATGGTAATGATATGATATGTACTCATACGTATAGATAAATGGTAATAATATATGTGATGGACCTCTATATGCCTAACACACTTGTTTTGCAGGATAAGAGATGTGGAAGAAGGACGATGGAAATGATTGATCTTGGTTGAGGAATATATAGACAAATAAGGGGATGAATAGATGGTATGATGGGTAGATTTAAAAATAATTGCTCAAAATGAAAAGAAATGCAATCCTTATGTTTGATATAGCATGTGGATGTTATGCACTAGGGTATAGAAGACCAAGGTGTCGAGATATCCAATGCAAAAATAGCATGCTACAATCTTGTCTGAACACATGAGGTCAAGATGTTGAGCCAACATGCACAAGATATGAATAGCATCTAGTGTTTCGAGATGGACTTTGATGCTACAAGCAATGGTTTGAGCTTATCTCCACTATGCATAGTGACACCTTGTTGGTTATATGTATGGAGCTAATCTTGACATAGAATAGTCTCAAGTGCATAAGAGATTGTTTAGCTTCTCAGATGCTAGAGATATTGATATGTAGGATGCTAATCCCAACACGTACAAATACCAATATGCATAAGAAGAGAATAAGATGATCCCGCAAACACGGCATATGAAATCAACATGACCATGCCCCATTCCTTACTTCATCACAACATACCAAGATATAGATAGATCAAGGTAGTCTTGATTAGGCATAAAAAAGGGACAAAAGACAAATCAAAGATAAAAAAAAAGATACTGTCATCATGTTCTCTTACCAAATTTAGGTGCTCTTAGATGGATTTAAGCTGGGGCCTTGTTAAGAGGAAAGCTGAATCCTGTTGAAGGCTAAAGATGTTGATAAAATGCTACATCAAATGTTGGCTTAAGGCATGCAGATAAATAGCTTCTGGATTAATCTTGATTGGTTAAAGTGCTTGATCTTGTAGTATACACATAGTCTGCTTCCTTCTTGAGCTAATCAAAGAGAAGAAGATGAAGAAGATGGGGTGGATCATCTGTGCTTGACTACTAGAAACTTCCTTCGTATTCTAGACTGCCTACATACCCTATATCCATGGGATCAAAGCACATTTACGATGAAGATGAGACATGATGAATATGTAGTTCTGGTTTTTATTGATGATGTGTGTGACAAAAAATAGAAGAATGTGAGATGAAATATTGGAGGTTGATTATAAGAAAGATGAAAGATGGATGATGAAAAGAAGGCTATCATCTGTGCCTGAATCAGAGTGCTTCCTTCGCATCTCAAATTACCTACATACCCTGTATCCATGGGATCAAGGCTTTAACGATAGAGCTGAGATGTAGTTCTTGCTTATTACACTAATGAGTGATGTTGAAAGAATCAACTTATTTCTTGGATGTTTACGTTGGTGATGTTTTTTGATGTTGGTTGAGCTTGAATTGATTGCAAAGATACTAATCCTGGTTGCAAATGTTTGCCACGTTTGAAGTGGGATGAAAGCTATGGTTGAAGCTGAAAGCTTGCTGTGTTGTGAGCTAAGGTGTTCGATGTGTTGTGAGCTAGAGTTGGTGGTATCCACTTCTAAATGAGGCTCAACAAGTGCCCCCAGTGCGGGATGAGGTTTATTATGGAGAAGTGACAATGGAGAGTGTGTGCGGACAAGATGCTAAGGTGCCAAAAAGATATAGTTATCGCAACAATGTCTAAAGTATGATAGCTAGCATTGACAAAGGTGAAGATGGAAAAGTTGTTTATTGCAATGAAATGCGGATTATGATATGGATTATGTAGGATAAGATGGTGAAGTATGCTAGGAAGAGTGGTGATCAAACAAACTAAGCAGATAATGGAGGCTGGTCACTACACATAGTGCCTATTTGCCAGGTTTTCACTATGGTACTTATCCAAGGCACTTGTTTACCAGGTTTTCACCAGAGGATGGATTATTTATCTTATACTATTATTTTTTTTGTTATCCAAAGTGCCACAAAGTGGTATTCACTATTGGATGGATTTTGTTTTTTTAGGATAGCTGAGATTCATGGATAAAACTTCTTGAGATGGATGTTGTTGACTGGTTCATCCAATGGAATGCCTTCAGGTGTTGAGAGAGTCTATGTACCTAATCCATAAACTATTGTGATGATAAAAGGACCAAGCCAATTTGGTTCAAACTTGCCCTGTTTCTCACAATTTTGCTGATTCTTTTGATTTTCCTTAAGGACAAGATCTCCAACTTGAAATCTGCATTCTCTGATTTTTTTGTTGTAGCTACAGCGTAGACAGTTTTGATAGACTTAGAGATGGTTGAGTATTGTAAGACGCCATTCATCTAGTAGCTCAAGATCATGGAGTCTGGATACTCGATATTCTTCCTCTGAGATGGTATGATGTAGAGATACTCGCAGTGAGGGGATCTCAACCTCAATAGGTAAAATAGCTCTGGTTCCATACACAAGAGCATAAGGTGTAGCTCCAGTAGGAGTTCTGATACTTGTTCTATATGCCCATAATGTAGGATGGAGTTGTAAATGCCAATCACGACCAGCTTCATTGACTGTCTTTTTGAGAATCTTGATGATTGCTTTGTTAGAAGCCTCAACTTGGCCATTGCTCTAAGGATAGTAAGGGGTAGAGAATCGATGTTGGATATGGAACTTGTTGCAAAGATCTCTAACCTCTTGATTCTTGAAGGGACGACCATTATTAGTGACAATAGCTTAAGGAACTCCATAGTGGTAAATGATATAGTGTAGGATAAACTTGGATATTTGCTTACTGGTGATATAAGTCATTGGTATGGCTTCCACCCACTTTGTGAAATATTCAGTGGCAGTGGTAATGAACTTATGACCATTTGATGAAGTAGGATGGATTTTACCTATGAGATCAAGTCCCCACTATGAAAAAGGCCATGGAGTAATCATAGGTTGAAGCTCATGTGCTAGTACATGTATTAAATCTCCATGTTTCTGACATTGTAGACATCTCTTTGAGAATTGTTGTGCATCTTTTTCCATGGTTGGCCAATAGTATCCTACTCGTAGAAGTTTTTTAACAAGACCAGGGCTATCAGAATGCGAGCCGCAGACACCTTCATGTACATCATGTAAGGTCACTTTTGCTTCCTCAGAATCAGGACATCTAAGAAGGATACCATCAAGACTCCGGCGATAAAGGGTATCTCCCAAGATAGTGTAACGAGAGGCTCAATGGATAAAGGTTTTGCGTTGGGTGTTAGATAGCTGAAATGGAAAGGTTTGATTATGAAGATACTTGTATAAGTCCTCGTACCATGGTGAATTGGGACCAACAATTTCACATATAAGCTCAGACTGTGGTACTTCAAATGCTAGAATCAGAAGCTATTCAACCAAAAACTCACATTTATGTGAATTAGATGGCATGTCTAGAAGAGACCCAATCATAGCCATGGCATCTGCTGCTCTATTTTGTGGCCTTGGGATTTGTTCAAAGGTGATATTATTAAAGTACTTTTTAAAATCATCAAACATTACCTTGTATGGAAGAAGCTTCTCATCTTTTGTTTGATATTCATCTAAGACTTGTTTGATAACCAGTTGAGAATTGCCAAAGACTTGTAATTGTTTGATAGCCCATTGTACTGCCATGTGTAATCCTGTGATTAAAGCTTCATACTCTGCTATGTTATTGGTACACGGAAATGCAATTCTATATGATTTGGGTATACAATACCTTGTATGGAAGAAGCTTCTCATCTTTTGTTTGATATTCATCTAAGCCTTGTTTGATAACCAGTTGAGAATCACCAAAGACTTGTAACTATTTGATAGCCCATTGTACTGCCATGCATAATCCTGTGATTAAAACTTCATACTCTGCTATGTTATTGGTACATAGAAATGCAATTCTGTATGATTTGGGTATACAATCTCCTTGAGGGGTAACAAACAATATCCCTGCTCCTGATCCATGTTGTGTGTAAGATCCATCAAAATATAGCTACCACCATGCTGGGGAAGTTAAATTGAACAACCCTTCATCAAGGAATTCTGGATATATTGGATGAATATCTGTGATGGGTGCTACAGCTAATTGATCAGTGATGACTTGTCCTTTTATGGCTTTTTGATCCACATATTGTATGTCAAATTCACTTAAGATCATGACCCATTTTGCTAATCTTCCTGTGAGGATTGCTTTAGAAAGAAGATATTTGAGTGTATCCACATTAGATATGAGATTTGTCGTTTGGTTCAACATATAGTGTCACAACTTTTGGGAAGCAAACACTAATACTAAACATGCTTTTTCCATAGATGAATAATTAAGTTCATATCCCACAAGAGTTTGGCTGATGTAGTAGATGGCTTGTTCTTTTCTTGAATCATCATGTTGAGCTAGAAGGGCACCCAATGCTGTTGTTGTTGATGATATGTAGAGCAATAATGGGTGATCAAGCACAGGAGGTACTAACATAGGAGGTGTTGCTAGATATTCTTTTATTTTATCAAAGGCCTGTTGACATTTTTCATCCCACTTAAAAGGTTCACCCTTATGAAGAAGATGTTGAAAAGGATGACATTTGTCTGCTAGTTGTGATATAAATCTGCGGATGGACTGTAACCTTCCTTGTAGACTACGGAGCTGCTTGAGATTTGCTGGTGGAGACATTTCCATGATAGCTTTTACTTTAACTAGGTCGACTTCGATCCCTCGTCGAGACACAATGTATCCCAACAGTTTTACAGATGTTACACCAAATACACATTTCTTTGGGTTCAGTCTGACTTGATACTTCTCTAATCGATCAAAGATTTGTGCTAATACCTGTAGATGTCCATCTCTTGTCTTAGATTTTCCTAGGATGTCATCAACATAGTCCTCCATGATAGTGTGAAAAATGTCATGAAAAATAACTGTCATGGCTTGTTGATAAGTAGCTCCAGTGTTCTTGAGACCAAAAGGCATTACCACCCAGCAGTATGTGCCCCATGGACAAATGAATGATGTTTTATCTTGATCTTCCTCTTCTATTCTTATTTGGTTATATCCTGAAAATCCATCCATCAAAGATAGCATTTTCATGTCCAGCTATGAGATCTACAATGTTGTCTATGCTTGGTAATGGAAAATCATCCTTAGTACATGCTTTATTAAGATCTCTAAAGTCTATGCAACAATGAACTCGTCCATCAGGTTTTGCTACAGGTACCAAGTTTGAAACCCATTCTGGATAATCAATAGGCTTTATGAACTTTGCTTCTAATAGCTCTTGAATCTCTGCCTTGACCAATAAAGCTACTTGTAGATGCATTTTACGCAATTTTTGTTTAACAGGTTTTGCATTAGGAGATACTGCTAGGTGATGTACCATAAGTGATGGATCTAGACCCAACATGTCAACATAAGTCCATGCAAAATTTATAGCTCTTTTTACAAAAAATGTCATGAAGTCTCTTCTTTCTTGCTCTAATAGTGATGCTACCAAAAAAGTGATCTTTGGATTCTGCTCTATACCCAAGTTCATATCTTGTGATTGTTGAACTAGCACAGTTGATTTCTCATGATAGTCAGTGGCAAAAGGAAGATCAAATCCCCCATCCTCAGGTGCCTCAAAGAGGTTTTCACCTTTGGATACATCCTTTATTTTTACTTTTTCACAGTCAAGAGGCGCCTTTCAGTTTTCACCTAGTGACCTATTTTGTTTGATTTTGTTTATTTCACTTTTGCAACTGAAGGATTTGATACTTCCACCAAAATATGCTAGTTTAGGTAGATCCATCATGAAACTTGCTTTGTGATCACCCAATGGAATTCCTTGTTGTAAGCCCATAAATTCTGCAATAGCTTCATTATTCTCAAATGTATCTAATATCGGTGCCCCCTGTTGGTCCCAATCGACAAGGTCAGGATATAGGAGTGCAAGGGTAATGGAGGAATGGTTGTGGCTAGAGGAGGTTGTGGAAATCATGAAGATGGAGTTTTCTTGAAAAAGGTCAATAATATGAAAGGAGGAGTCATCGATAGTATCCAAACTAGAAGTCTCTCCTGCCGAGGAAGGTCCAGCGTCCATATTAGAAATACACTTAATGTCTTTGGAATGCGATACCTCCGGCTGATAGCCAAGGCCTTGCTTATTAAACTTCTTAGACACAACAATGGGTTCAAGAGGTCCTTTTTCCTATGATCCCAATCTACCATGTCCTTTGTAGCCCATGTTCTTTATGATGCAGAACCCATTGTTATATCTCTCCACTTCAAGTTGTACTTGGTCGTTTTCATCAAAAAATATCCAAGAGTCGATATCATCAATGTCTTCATCATCTAGGAATCCACTTGTAATGAATACTATGGGTGGGGCTTTGATGATAGCTAGGGATTAAGGTGGCTTGGATGTAGAAGGTTTACCATGAGATTTGGGAGACAAGGGAAGGGTGCCAACACAACAAGATTCTTGCAATGTGTATTCACCAGGACCATGTTTGGTGTACTTGATACAGAGATTGGAAGCGGCTTGGCTAGATGATGACTTGAGTAGGTCAGATGGATCTATATATGATGAAGATGGATATGCATCAGTGTTGATAGGAATGCAGTTTGGACTCTGGTATTTAGCTTGAAAGGCACGACAAAATTCAAATAGATTGGGATCAACATGGATAGTAATCTCAACACCTTTATGTGGAAATTTAAGACATTGATGGTATGTAGAAGGAACTGCCTTGAGGGCATGTATCCATGGATGACCAAGGATAATATTATAAGGAAGCTCAATATCAAGAACTTGACAACAGGTTTTAGTAGTGATTGGCCCAACTTGGATAGGCAAGTAAATAATCCCTTTAGTATCTCTCTCGGCATCATCATATGCTCTGATAGTAATGACCTTGGAGGTGTCAACATCTTTCTCAGAATATCCCAATTGTTTTATTAATTTCAAGGAACATATATTAAGACCAGCTCCACCATCCACCAAGATTTGTTTGATATGGTGTTGTTTGACAAAGACTTCAATGTGAAGGGCTTCATTGTGTGAAGGGTGAATAGAGGGCTGAAGATCTTTGTCAGAAAAGGTTAAATGACAAGGGGCTACAATGATAGTGACCATAGATTGAAACTGTGTGATAACAATATTGTTAGGTACCGAAGATTCTTGTAAGGCTTTGTCAAGGATAGATTTGTGAGCAGGGGATATACGAAGCAACTCTAGAATGGATATATGCGCAGGTGTTTTGCCATAGTGATCAAGGATATTATAGTTAGAGAATGGTTGAGGAGGATGGATAGGTGCTCCTTAAATGGTAACTCATCCTCTTCAAGTGGTTACGGTGCAGTTAGGTGCTTTTCCTTGGATAGTAATGGTAGAAATGCGAGCATGGTCAATGCAGCCAATAGTAGATGATTCATAGTTGTATTGAATGGCATTCCCAACATGAGGGTTACTTGATTTGTCATGAGATGGAGGTGGATTCTTGAAATCATCTAGATCATAGTTTGATGTCGGTTGTTGTATAGGTTGAGTTGTTGAAGGTGTAATTTTGAATAAACCTTGATCGATGCAATCTTGGATAACATGCTTTAAGCGCATACAACCATTTGTTTTATGTCCTTTAACTCTATGGTAATCACAATACTCATTTTCTTTATACCAAGGAGCTTTGAAGAGTGGTTCACCATTGGGTGGCGCATCCGGTAACATAATATCACCCGCTTGGAGACGTTTTCGAAAGACAACTTCCATAGGCTCTGCTAATGGTGTAAATTGTCGGTGAGGATTTGAAGTTTGTCGTTGTCGAGTTCATTGAAATGGTTGTGTTGTTGTAGAAGCAACTTGAATGTTAATGGGAGCTTTCATAGTTTGTATGTTCTTTGCATACACAACACCATCATTGACAACATTCTTGTTTTTGTTCCAAAAGTGAGACTTATCATTGGAGTTTTGAGGATAGTCTTTGTTATCGTGAAAAATCTTGATAGTGCCTTTAGAAATTAAAGCTTGTTCAATGATGGTTCCTTTGAAAACAAGTTCATCAAAGGTGCTAGCACTTTGTAATTGTAGTTGGAATGACAACTCAGGATGAAGATTTTGAACAAAGATATCAAGTTGTTGCTTCTCTGATATTTCCCATGATAGTTTGCTAGCCATATTATGCCATCGTTGAGTAAATGAAGAAAAGGCTTCACCATTGTGTTGCTTATTGTTGACAAGGTCATTCATGTTTACCTCATGTTCAATGTTAAAAGCAAAGTGCTATCAAAAATTATTTGCTAATTCCGCAAAAGACCTAATTCCCGAAGGTAAATGAGAGCACCATTCAAGAGCTTGTCCTGCTAAGCTTCGAGGAAATAGTCTCAAAAGATATGTATTGTCATGAGAAACATCGAGACGTGCCACAAAGAATGCTCTAAGATGGTCTTCCAGATTTCCTTTTCCTTTGTACTTGTCAAATTGTGGAATTTCAAAGTGTGGCAAAAAAGGTGTCATATGAAGTGACTTGTCAAATGGATAAGCACATATGTTTTCTAAGAAAAATGTCTTCTTGATTTGTCCTACCTCTTGGTTAATCATTTGTTGAACATCTGTTGGAGATAATTGATGTTGTTGCAAAGGGGGTGAAACATGGTATGATGTTTATTGAGGTTGTTGTTGTGGGATATATGAAGCCATGACCATTTGTTGAGGTTGCATACTCACAATGTATGTCAAAGGTTTTGTATGCGACACATATGTGGTTGAAGATTGCTGCCCTTGAGACACAAGTGGTGGTTGGGTATATTGTGACGAATTAGCACCAAGATTTTGCATCACATGAGAAGTGGAAGACTAATTGGCATTAGTTAATGGTTGTGAATTTGGAGTTGGATTTGTGACATGGTAAGTGATGGAAGGATTGGTAGATGCAGAAGAAGGATGGACACTTGGGTTTGTATTGTGGGAAACATGAGGATTGGTATATGTCGTGTTGGGTGACAATGGGCAAACCTTGGGTAGCATAATATGGATTGATGGTTTGTGAAGGATTGTAAGAAGATGGAATGGATGTAAGTTGCAGTGACTGTAGTGCTAGGATTGGATTGAGAAACAATAGGTGGGTCACTCATGTCAATAAGACTAACATTGGGATTGTATGATGTATTGGACAGATTAGTGGAGATAGTGGAGATCATATTAGCAGCAGTAGGAATATGAGATGTGGTGTCCACATGTGATGTAGTGGATTGTGATGGTTGTGAAGCTTGGACCGTTGGTGTTGTTTGGATAGCTTGGGAAGCTTGCAGACTATGGGATATGGGGATAGCTTGTGATGTTTGGGGAGTTTGCACTTGGGCCACATGGACAACTTGTGTTACTTGAGGCATGGAAACAATCATGGTGGGAGAAGGAGTATGTTGGGGAACATGGAAAGGTGGAATGTTCAGATTTTGTGAAATGAAAGGGAGTACATTGGTTGGAGTTATCAAAGGTTCTCGAGTGTACTCTGAGTGTGGTGGATCAAATGAAGTAACAATAGGCAGTGAAAGAGATGTGTTGGAAGATGGAGTTTGTAATATGGTATGGGATGGTGTGACTATAGTGGATGGCTCCTTTGCAACAACAATGGGAGTGTTTGGATCATGCTCTCTAATAGCGGATATGTCAAAATCTCTTGGTAATTTAGCTCCCATGTGGGCAATTTGCAAGAAGTAGCGATTAAGATTGGATAAAACAACTCTCTCAAATTAATCCCATACATGCGTATCTCAAAATCTTGATAATTCTTCTTGGGATTGTTCCTCATAAGTCTCCAAAAATGTTTGAGGTTGCACTTGTCGTGAAGATGACTCTCCAATGGTGTACCCACGGGGCATAAACATATGAGGAGGCATACCAGTCGTAAATTGAGTCGCGTCTCTAAGAGGTGTTGATCTAGATTGTTGCATCTTAGCTTCCATCTCAACTTGTAATTTGGCTTCCATTTTAGCTCACAATTTGGCTTCCATTTCAGCTCTATATTGACTCCTAATTTGAGGCATGATGAATGATGTTGAAAATTGAACTTTAGCTTGTCAAGGTTTTGAGACCCAAAAAGATGATGGTTTGCTAATTGTTTGGTTGCTGGTTGTTGATTGTTGGTTTGTTGTTTTCTTTATTGTTGGGTTGCTTGGTTGCTTTGTTGTTGGTTGGACTTCCCTAGAGAATAGATCACACACTCAAGGGAAAAGTTGTTTGCTAACGTTGCTATGTTGCTGATGTTGCTAAAGATAAAGCCAAGAGATGATGTTTTGTTGATTGATTTGATGTTTGGTTTGCTGGTTTGGGATCTCAAAAAGATGAAAATCTCACAAAGTTCAATTGGTTGGTAAACTCAAAGTAGGAGACAAAGTCTAGGTATCTGCTAATGATCAGAGATAGGTCTGAAAGCTAATGCTGAGGCTAAGCAAGCTAGAATTGTAGCTGATTCGGCTAAGTCACTAAGAGTTGCTGGTGTTTGACCACATGCAATAGGTAATAGCTCATATGCGACTCAAAAAAGGCTAAAAGTGACTGGTAATAGCTTAAATGTGATCTGGTTTTGGTTCAGATAACAGGCTACAGTGTTAACCAAAGGTGAGCCAATTTTCCACAGGCAACTGGTATTGAATCAGAAGCAATTTACTATTGATCAAAGGCAACGTAGTTTAGACCAGAGGCAACTGACTATTGTTTAAAAGTGATCCAGTTTAGTCAAAAGGTGACTGACTGTTGTTTAAAGGTGATCCAGTTGTTTGTATGCAGGTAGTTTAAGCTCAAAAGTGACTGTGTCTGTCAGGAAATATGTCTGATTTGTGTTTTTTGACAAGAAAATAGTAATTGCAGTCACTCACACTCACAACGATCACAAACTTTTACAACCTAGGCTAGGAAAGGAATATTTTTGTTGAGTCCCCTAGCTGTTCTTATTCATAGCGGATAGCTTCAGGATCTTGGTAGCATCGGCTCCTCTCCATGGCACACACTTCTCATGCATACCAAGATCTAGGTTTCCCAAGGCTTGTCCCCCCACCAAACCTTAGGATTGTCCTTGCTATCTCTTCTAAGAACCACGTGAATCAAGGTAGCTTCAAAGGTCCCACCTTTTGCATCAACAAATAGAGGGTTTTGTTGCAAGTATGGGCCTAACTAGTGTTGTCATTGATGTCAACATACTCCTATTGCATTAATGATAAGGATTAGATGAACTATGTGCTGAGGATATTGAGAAAATTAGTCTCAATTAGGAACAGTGAAGAATAGTGATGATAGTAAGGTAAAAGTCCAAGATAGGATGAGGATCAAAGAATGCAAATTAATGGGTTTGTAGATATGTGTCTTAAGGTGGTCTAGTAGAGATTTCAAAGGTCTACATGAATATCTAAAGAAGTTATGGATGTTCAAGTTAAACCGGTTCCGGTAGGTGTTCAGTGGTGACAGAGTGATACAGACAGGTCCGGTGTGATCTGGAATAGCATTATCCTATTGTGTAGATTTGAGGGAGTGTTGAGGAAGTCCTTGTGAAGTGTTAACTAGTTTGGTTCATGGGTTGAAGGTCCAGAAGCATCCATTCCTTTGTGACAGTGGTGACAGACTATGTTCTTGAGGTTTCAGATGAAGGAGAGAAGGATTTCAGTATGCAGATGAAGTGCAGATGTTCTTGGTGATTCAGGCAATCTTGTGAAGATTCTTAGATCGTGTCCAATTCATGTTGGTGGTCCGCATTGGAGTTGGAGCTCGCAATTAAAGAATAACTTCTAGATGATGGTGTTCTTCCTGAGACTGGCCGACTAGATGAGTTACACATCTTGCAGATGTTCTTGTAGATGTTTTCTGACTTAGATTATTAATCCTAAGTTGATGTATTGTATAAATAAGGGGTTACGAAGTCATTTCTAAGTTGTCTTGGAAGAGAAGAGGGTGTGCTAGCAAGGAGGAGAGCAAAAGGCAGAGCAGAATCATTGGGCTTAAATAGAACTAACTCAAGCATGGTGAAGATGTTATTTTCCTGTTCAACTATGTGATACTTATTCTTTTGTAGATAGTGTGTCTCTAGTAGGTAGTGAACCTCTTGTGAGCAGTGTGCTCGGGTAGTGATCCCTAATTGGCATGTGCTATTTTGTTCTTTCTATTCTTCTATCAGAGAATACAATCTTGAGTTAATCAACCCGTGGTTTTTCCCTTAACCGGGTTTTCCACATCAAAATCTTGGTATCTTATGTGTTGATGTGTTTCTGCTTTTGATTCAAATGCATTATGTTTCATGATTGATATACTGCTAATCACTAAGAGGATTTAAGTGTGTAATTGAGAGAACGTTTTAGACAACTGATTCACCCCCCTCTCAGTTGTCTGCCCTAAGACTAATAATTGGTATTAGAGCCAAGTTCCTCTAAAAGAGCTTAACCACTTGAGGAGATCCAGGATGTCATCCTACAAGAAGGATAGTCCGAAGTTTGATGGAACCAATTTCAATCTTTGGAAAAGTCGCATGACATGTCACTTGAAATGTATGGGAATGCAATACTGGAACATGGCTTCAATGAAGTATACTCCTCCACAGGGTGGTCTGAAATACCCAACTAAGATCACAGATGCTAAAAACAATCTGTGGACTATAGAAGCTCTTCTAAGCGCATTATTTGATTCAGAGCTTTCAAATGTTGTTGACCTACCAACTACTTTTGAGATTTGGGAAAAACTGGAACTTCTACATGAAGGAGACAAGTATGTCAAATGTGCAAGATTACAAAGTCTGAAAGGAAAATTTGAAAATCTGAAGATGAGAGAAGATGAAAATATTACTACTTTTATGCCAAGAGTAAATGTGCTTGTTTGTGGAATTAGAAATGCTGGTGGAGTCTTGGATGAAAATGAGATTGTTGGAAAAATTCTCAGATCCCTTCTTACCTCTTATAAAATCAAGGTTGCTTCCATTGAAGAATTCAGAGCCCATACAACTATCACAAGAGATCAATTGGCTGGCAAATTGGTTGCATTTGAAATGACTGAGTTTGGAGATGATCCCCCCAAGACTGAATCTGCATTCAAAGCTAGTGCATCTGTAAAAGGTAAACAAAGGTTTGATCCAGGAGAGAACTCATCAAGGAAACTATCATGGTATGAAAAAGAAAGAAAAGACCTGGAAGAAGTAGAAACTGCTCAACTTGAAGCCCTTATTGCAAAAAGGCTGCCAAGAGGATCTGGTAAGTATGAAGGAAAATTACCTTTTAAGTGTTTTAACTGCAATAAGATTGGTCATTTTGCCTCAAGATGTTCGGAAAGATTTTCAAGGCCAAATCCTAACAGATCAAGGTTCCAAAAGAATTGTTACTATGTTCATGAAGAAGATGATAATGAAGGAGTGACAGATGATGAATCAGAGACAAGAAACAAATCCGGAAGTGAATTGGTGTTTATTGCCATCAAGGAAGAAGAACCAATATCCTCTGTATCTGTCAATCATAAAGTTGTAGAAAGAGCTCTGGCTACCCAAGTTGAAGAAAAGGATGACTAGGTTATTGACAGTGGATGCTCTCACTATATGATAGGTGACAAAAAAAAAATTCATAGATTTGGAAAGGTATGAAGGAGGAGTGGTAAAGTTTGGTGATAATTCTGCTGGTAGAATCAGAGGAAGAGGAACTAATTCTTTTGATGGAAGGAACAAAACTGGTAATGTACTATATGTTGAAGGTTTGAAGCACAATCTTCTCAGTGTTGGACTGTTGGTGGACAAAGGCTATGATCTCTGGTTCAAGAATGGAAAATGCAAGATCTTTGAAAGTTCTGGAATAGAGATTGTATGCAGTACCCAAAATAAAGGTAATATCTTCCACTTGGTTGGTACTAGTAAAAGTTTCTTATTTGTTCAAGTTGATCAGAGTTGGTTATGGCATAGGAGAATGTGTCATGTGAATTTTGATAATATCATCAAGATAAGCAATACTCAAGCTGTAAGAGATCTTCCAAAATTGGTGAAACCTATAAATAGCTTGTGTAAAGAATGTCAGTTAGGTAAGCTGAGCAGAGTCACATTCAAGAGTAAGGAACTATCTTCTACTGAATTATTGGACTTAGTTCATACTGATCTTTATGGATTGGCAAGAACCAGGAGTGTGTAAGGTGATAGATAATTCATGTTACTAATTGATGACTATTCCTGGATGATGTGGGTAACCTTTCTGAAAGAGAAATCAGAAGATCTTGAGAAATTCAAAATATTCAAGGCTATGGTAGAGAATGAAACTGGATTAAAACTAAAATGTCTGAGGTCTGATAGAGGTGGGGAATTCACATTCGGTGAGTTCTTAGAGTTTTGTGAGAAACATGGAATAAAGAGATAGTTGTCTGCTCCTAGGACTCCACAGTAGAATGGAGTAGTGGAAAGAAAGAACCAGACCATCCAGGAAGCCTCTAGGACCATGATGATGGAAGCAAATGTTCCTTAGATCTATTGGAGAGAAGTTGTCAACACTGCAATCTATAGTCTCAATTGAGTTCAAATCAGAAGCAATACTGGTAAGATTCCTTATGAACTTTGGTTTGGCATCACTCCTACTATGAGGTACTTTAGAGTTTTTGGTAGCAAATGTTACATTAAAAGAGATGAAGATCTAGGAAAGTTTGATGCTAGAAGTGATGAAGGAATATTCTTGGGTTACTCTACTCAAAGAAAAGCATACCGGTGTTATAACAAGAGACTGAGAAAGATAATAGAAAGTACAAATGTGAAGGTTGATGAGGGAATTGAGAAACCCTCAAGGTTTTATGAATATGATGAAGATGATCAGAATGGTGTTCTGATTCATAGAGCCCAAACCTCTTCTAAAAGTCAGATTCAAACTGATCTAGTAAATCAAGAAGAAGAGATGAGTTTTGATGAGCCTGATCAAGAATCAGAAGTGCAAGAAACTCCCAAAGTTCCAAGGTATGTAAGACTGAACCACTCTAAAGATCAGATCATAGGTGATAAAAGCAAAGGTGTACAAACTAGAAGGAGAATTGCTCAAAATTCAGATGAGTATTGTCTGATTTCAAAGATTGAACCTAAAACAATAAATGAAGCCTGTAATGATGAAAATTGGACCAAAGCAATGGAGGAAGAGCTGATGCAAATTGAGAAAAATCACACTTGGGATCTTGTTCCTAGACCTAGAAACAAGAATGTGATTGGAACCAAATGGGTCTTCCAGAACAAACTGAATGAAGTTGGTGAAGTAATCAGAAATAAAGCCAGATTGGTCTGCAAGGGTTACTCTCAAATAGAAGGAGTTGATTTTGAAGAAACTTTTGCTCTGGTGGCAAGAATTGAAGAAGTCAAATTACTTCTTGCTTTTGCTACTTTGAAGGCAAGAATTTGAGATGTCCATACTTGGTGAAATGGATTTCTTCTTGGGTCTACAAATCACTTAAACAAAGAAAGGAATCTTCATTTCTTAGACCAAATATGTGAAAGAACTGTTGAAGAAATTTGGGATGGAAGACTCAAAACCAATGAATACTCCCATGGCAACCAGATGTAAATTGAGGAAGGATGATGACTCTCCCAAGGATGATCAGAAAAAGTATAGGTCAATGATTGGAGGACTGTTGTATCTTACTCAAACTAGACTAGACATCATGCAAGTTGTTGGTCTTGTTGCTAGATTTTAGGCTGATCTTAGAGAATCTCATGTCATGGCAATCAAGAGGATTTTGTAGATATCTAAAAGGGATAGTTGAGTATGGTATGTGGTATCCTAGAGATCATGATTTCTCTCTTCATGCATATACAGATGTTGATTGGGCAGGAGATGTGGATGACTGGAAGAGTACTAGTGGTGGAGCATTCTTTTTGGGGAAGAGATTGGTTTCTTGGCTGAGCAAGAAACAAGAGGCTATATCTTTGTCCACTACAGAAGCAGAATATATTGCAACAGCAGGTAGTTGCACTCAAGTTTTGTGGATGAAGCAGATGCTAAGAGACATCAGAGTGGAGTATGAGGAGCCTATCACAATTTTTTGTGATAATTCAAGTGCAATAAATATATCTAAGAATCCAGTGTTGCATTCAAAGACTAAACATATATCCATCAAGTTTCACTCTTTGAGAGACCAAGTGAACAAGAATGAACTCAGATTGGAGTTTGTGCCTTCCAAGGATTAGAGTGCAGACATCTTTACTAAACCTTTACCTAAGGACTCTTTTGAGTATCTCAGGGAGAAGTTAGGGTTTATTGCCCCTCCGGTGATGAACTAAGGTGCACTAATGTGCATCAGTCTGGTAAATATCACAGTCCTATCTTGTGGTCCAGATTAATGATGGGGAGCTGCTACTCAGGGGGAGCAGCATGTATGATTCTGAAGTGGTGGAATTGCAAGTATGTGCCCTTTGCCATTGATGTCAAAGGGGGAGAGAAGACATGTGAAAAACAAGTGGTTACTGATCAAAGGGGGAGTAGTAAAGGGAGAGAAGACATGTGAATGGTTGTTGCTGATAGGGGGAGTTGTGACAGTGAGAAGTTCTTGTCTTGATGGTCAAAATAGTTTTTCACATCGTATGTTGCCATCAATGACAAAGGGGGAGATTATTGCAAGTATGGGCCTAAATGGTGTTGTCATTGATGTCAACATACTCCTATTGCATTAATGATAAGGATTGGATGAACTGTGTGCTGAGGATATTGAGAAAATTAGTCTCAATCAGGAACAGTGAAGAATAGTGATGACAGTAAGCTAAAAGTCTAAGATAGGATGAGGATCAGAGAATGTGGATTAAAGGGTTTGTAGATATGTGTATTAAGGTGGTCCAGTAGAGATTTCAGAGGTCCGCATGAATATCTGAAGAAGTTATGGCTATTCAAGTTAAATTGGTTCTGGTAGGTGTTCAGTGGTGACAAAGTGATACAGACAGGTCCGGTGTGATCTGGAATAGCATTATCCTATTTTGTAGATTTGAGGGAGTGTTGAGGAAGTCCTTGTGAAGTGTTAACTAGTTTGGTTCATGGGTTGAAGGCCCAGAAGCATCCATTCCTTTTTGACAGTGGTGACAGACTATATTCGTGAGGTTCTGGATGAAGGAGAGCAGGATTTCAGTATGCAGATGAAGTGCGGATGTTCTTGGTGATTCAAGCAATCTTGTGAAGGTTCTTGGATCATGTCTAGTTCATGTTGGTGGTCCACATTGGAGTTGGAGCTCACAATTGAAGAATAACTTCTAGATGATGGTGTTCTTCATGAGACTGGCCGACTAGATGAGTTATACATCTTGCAGATGTTCTTGTAGATGTTTGCCGACTTAGATGATTATTCCTAAGTTGATGTCTTGTATAAATAAGGGGTTGAGAAGTCATTTCAAAGTTGTCCTAGAAGAGATGAGGGTGTGGTAGAAAGGAGGAGAGCGAAAGGTGGAGCAGAAGCATTGGGCTTAAATGGAACTAACTCAAGCATGGTGAAGATGATATTTTCCAGTTCAAGTATGTGATACTTATTCTTTTGTAGACAGTGTGTCTCTTGTAGGTAGTGAGCCTCTTGTGAGCAGTGTGCTTAGGCAGTGAGCCCTAATTGGCATGTGCCATTTTGTTCTTTCTATTATTCTATCAGAGAATATAATCTTGGGTTAATCACCCCGTGGTTTTTCCCTTAACTGGGTTTTCCATGTCAAAATCTTGGTGTCTTATGTGTTGATGTGTTTCTGCTTTTGATTCAAATGCATTATGTTTCGTGATTGATATACTACTAATCACTAAGAGGATTTAAGTGTGTAATTGAGAGAAAGTTTTAGACAACTAATTCACCCCCCCTCTCAGTTGTTTGCCCTAAGACTAACAGGTTTTTGGCTACTACACAAAGTTGCTAATAAGCGCATCCATTTGGGTGGCTATACATACGGCAGCGCTACTCTTTGTTATGGAGTCTCCCAGCCTTCAAGGGTTATGCCTTGGAGGGTTTTGGGGGAGGTTGGCTATCAGTAGGACACAACAACACCTATTGTTTGTGGCTTTCAACACAAACACTTTTTCTTATATAGTGGTTCAGAAGGACTTGGCTTTAGCCTGTTATCGCTTGGGTCGTATCCCTTCTCACACTGGGAAGGCAGGCCCTCTAAAGATAATAACAAGTTCTCATACACCTAAGATCCATTTGATAGGAAAGGGGAGAGGATACTTTTGTTATTAAATTTGGGTTACAATCAAGCACATGCAAGAAATCAAAAGAGCTAAATCAAGCATGGAGCAAGCAATGATTCTTTTTAAGAACCAAGCCCAAATGTTCCTAATTTAGTGAAAAACTAGAAGTCTTGGACATATTGAAGCTACAATAGATATGTTAGTAGTTTGATAACCTCCTTTTCTTGGACAATTGATAAGATGTTGCACAAATACCCAATTAGTAGCCAAGAAAACTAAACTACAAATGATAAGGACTGAAAATGACACAGTTTACCAGAGCCGATCAACTGTTGATCAAAAGAGAACTATATTTTGCCATAGGTGAAATGTTACAGATTAGAGGTGATACCAATAATGCCAGATGCAGAATGATAAAGCTCATAAGCGATGCAAAAAAGCTGGAGGCGACTAGTTACGGGTCATAAGCGACTCAGATCTGCAAAACAAAGGATGTAACAAAAACCCTAGTTTCATAATAAGTGATTCAGATAGCTAATGGTGATCATTGTTAGGTTAAAAGTGATTCAAATAAAGGCATAAGAAACCACTGTTAGCTTATAAGTGATGTGAAACAGGTAGTAAGAGACTACTATTTGCTCATAAGCGATCCAGGAATGCTAAAAGTGGTAGGTTTCAGCTTAGAAGTGATGCGTATATTTAGACAGTGACTGGTTTTCATTCAAAAGCAACTGGAACTTGCCATAAGCACTCAGAAAATCTAATCTTCATAAAAACAACTTCAAATAGCAAAGTTAATCAAGGACGTGGGTCCCACCAGGTGTGCCAAAATGTGATAGGTATAAAATTAGGTTAATAAGATCAAGCATAGCCATGAAAACCTAACCCTACCATCATCAAAGAATCTAATCCAAATGAAATCAAAAGCATGCAATTCAAGAACAATATCACCTAGATTGTATGATTCCTTGTTTATGATGTGGATTGCTTCTTCGACAATGAACAATTATGAAGATAAAAGTTGCCATGATGGATGGATGATGAAGCTAATATGCTAGATGGATGTTAAAGTGCTCAATATTCTTAGGATGATAATGTAGATGCTATATGAATACTGGATCGATGTAGCATGGAATGAGAGGATGTTTATATAGAACTCAACCAAAATCAATCAACTGTGGAGATTCGGTGGCTATATGAATGGCTAACATTAAATGATAGACATAGGTGAATGTGAAGATGACATGTGGAGATTAAATAAGGCTTATGTGTGACCGTGTACATAAAAAGTACTACATGTGAAAGATATTAAATAAAGGATGTAGTACTACTTATCTTTTTTTAAATGAAAGAGGCACACATGTCGGTTCATGAGATAAATGATAAGAGAAATTAATTAAATAAATAAAAATTTATTTAATTAATTGGAAAGTGGGTTTATGAAAGGAATTTTTAATTAAATAAATAAAATTTATTTAATTAAAAATAGAAGAATGAAGATAATTAAATAATTAAAGATTGTTTAATTATAGCTTACAGGAAATAGAAGAAATAGCTAATGAATTAATTAAACAAATATAAATTTATTTATTTAATAGAAGAAATAGATGTGTTAGGGTTATTGATCAAGTGTGTTAGACAAATACAGATGATGGATAATGTGATGTTTGAATGCTAGTGATAATGAGTCAATTTTGGGTGTCTACAGGAGATATGCCTTTCTTATAAATTTAACTCATTTCACATGCAAGACACACAAAGATGAAAGGAATGTTGATAGAATTCTTTCACAATTCAACTTTCATTTATTGATTGCTAGGCCTTACTTTGACCGTAAATTTTTTGTGAAATATAATTTCTATACTCCATTGCTACATGAACATCAGCCTCAACTTGAGGATTCTAAGAAGACTGTATCGATGAACATGAGGTAAGGAGGAGGGATTGGATGATACTTACAATGTATCAAATGAGGACCTTTAACCTAGGGTGGGACCTTCCTAACATTGTTGATGATTATTTAGACATGTTAGATGAAGGATACTATGTTGAGAGTTCAAAACCTTTACTCAGGTTGAGGTGGTTTAAAAAGGAAATTGTTGTCAATTCAAGTATGCACCCTTGTTAAGTTTGCAAAAACTTAACTACTTGTTGAAACATGGAATCATTCTCGAATGTGGGTCTCCTTTCATGAGAACGAATCTCTAGAGTGAGTTGGTTCTCTTAAAATTCCTAAATTACTGACTTGAGTGGAAAAAGGATAGAAGGATGTAACTAAAATGCAAACTAACTCTAGAATCTAAATTTGATGAAATTCTATCACTCACAAACAGATCCTCTATCCTGAATCCTCACAATTTCACTAATAGCTTATTCCTTACGTAATTTTCAACAAGGTTTGGATTAAACACAAACTACAACCAGGAAAAAACTAAGTTTTTAACAGTATTGAGACATAATAAAGGACATAAAAAGTCACAATATAACATTAGATCAAGACTGCAAAATATGTGAAACAAGATGATTTGCTATTAGAACTGGAAGGAGTACAATGCATAAACAAAATATGAGCCAACTACCTATATACAACTCTGCCTATGAACAAGAGAGAAGAAACTGATGCTAACTGACTCCTCAAAAACTTAGTTTTCTGCTATATATAACTCCAAGATTTCAAAAGAAAAGCTCCTAAAAATAGGGGAGAATATCCATTTTTGAGCTTCAGAAAAAATCTGCCAAAAATAGCACCAAATCCCCTCCAAACTACAAATAAAAGCTGCCAACCTAATCCTCTAGGCGGTCCCCCCCAAATTTGCATCCAAATATGTCCAATCTGTCTTATAAAAGAAATTTTTTTGTCCTATTCTGCTCAATTCACCAAGAGAATAAATCAAATCCAAAGAAGATCTAGCTAGATCCCTTCTGTTTATAACTGCCTAAAATAGTTTAGTTTTAAAGCAATTTATAAATCATTGCTTTAAAATCAACTTTACAATGCTGGGAGTTTTAATCCTATCTCCTATTTGATTTGAAAGAAAAACAAATCTTCATGGCTTATAATTTTGCTATTTTTGCATTACAATTGATTTTTCTATAAAAAATAATAAAAATATCAAGGGGCACTACATATTATTTGCAAAGAATAAAATCCCTGTTGGCTTGTCTTCACATGAGTTGGCAATCTCTAAGGCATAAGGTTAAAGGCATATCTCAAATGGTCAAAACCATTTTGCAACTCTCTACAAGGCAATAAGAAGGTATCTTACTATGTTATATCATAGGTATACAAAAAGGAAAAGGCTTTAAGTCCTATATGATATTCAACCCTTCCTAAGACTTAAAGATTCAAGGCACAAAAATCAACCTAGTCACTTAGTGACCCCAATAGCATTAAACTTAGCAAATAAAAAGGTTTCAAATGTGACCAAAAAACCTTAGTTTTGAATTAGGGAAAAACCCTAATGACAAAAACATGTTCAACCCAAAAAACTCAGGCTCATTTGACTTGTGACGTTTGAGGGTTTGAACTCTGCTCTATAACTAGCCACCATTATTAGGGTTCTGAAGACCTAATCTGGATCTCTCACCTCTTCTGAGCAATCATCCTAAAGACATCTGCACCTTTTGAAGGTAAGTGACCTTTAGTCACTTTCATGTTATCATTTCTATATTCTATGAGGCATTTTGGCCCTTTTAAGTCACGGCCATATACATGTTCTGATGCATTTTGTCTGTATTTGTTTTGCTGTCATTTTCCTCTTCACTTGGTCGGTCTCCATGAGGACTACTTCTTGGATTAGAAAATGTATCTCCAATGTGAAGTGAACACAGTAAGCCTCAAAAACCCCAATTCTTCTGTATTTGTCTCTTTTATGGCTTAAATAGTATTTGATGCCTTTGCATACATTTCTGTATTCTATCCTCTGTAAAGTCGCGGCTATATACATGCTAGTACTTTCTTTTTTGCTATCTTCTGGGTCTATTTGAAACCCATTGATATATGTTTAAACTTGAACTCAGGCAAACATGAAATGAAGTGTATTTTCCTCCATTTCTATCAAGAATACCAAGAAAAGGTCGCAGCTGCATATTGACACTATTCCCTAAAACCCTTATATCCCCTGTATCCTATGCTTATCAAAAGTTGCATGCATTGTGAATTTGAACGCTCTGGCTCTCTCTATATCTAATTTACCCTTGCATCTTGCTCATTAGAGGCCACAGTTGTGATGATTTTATACTGGGTTCTTGATTACCACTGGTTTATAATGCAAAAATATAAGCTTATGTTGGCCATGACTTTTTAGAGAATAGCTAAGACTCTACTCATTTTTGGAATGCAAAAGAATATTACTTCTTCATTTCTTTTCATTTTTAGTCTTCAACATGAATATCTATGTGAACAAACTTGTAACTGTATAATACTTGCTGAGGCTGTGGTTCAATGAGGCACAAGATAAATTTCATTTGGCATTATTTTTGAATATGTTAAACTTCCACAGGTACAAGCTCCTTACATTTTATTTGTCCTATCTTATGAAAGGGAACTTGACTTGAACTGAGCTATTGGGAGACCATGAGAACTTGATCCATCTCTTTACACTGAAATCACATGATTTTACTACTCTACACACACCATGACAGTTGCAATCATTGATGGAATGGAAAACTGAAGCACATGTTGATTTCTTTATACCTCCTATAACTTCATGAATACTGAAATTGTGTGAGGCTTATTGCTACTTTTTTATCATTTCTTCCTTACACCTATACCTTATGACTTCCAATTGCTTCTCTATGTACCTTCTCTTGATGAGTGCATTACTTGACTGTCTTCTTCTGGAGATGAAAACACATCCACTTAAAACTTCACACTTCTACAATGATAAGGTGTATATTGATACTATGATGACATTTGGCATTGATCTTTGAATAACTTGATGATCACACTTAGCAACTATGATATGACATCATGCATATGGTTGTCCACCTAAAACTCATGCTATCCCATTCTGAGTCTGTAAAAAAAGCTCTTTGTTGATCCTGTAGCATTACTTTTGAGCATTATTGTGATTGTATCCTTATGTGATATTGCATGGTAAAATGCAACATGATGTGGCTTTGATACTATGTAGGGGGAACACACTTTTGGTTGCTCTGTGTACTGTGGCATTGGTTATGACTATTTCTTACTTTAAATGATAATGGTAGACTTCATAAGGTGACAAATACCTGCTACATGATACTGAAATGCCTTCTTGGAAGCTGTTCTATTTCTGTTGATGCACCATTAGATGGTCTATTCTCATGCCATTCATACTGTAGCTATAGCTCACATGGAATTAATATCTTTGTGCCATGATGCAAGTGATTGTACCTTGTAAATGTTATAACAACCTTATCAAAGGTGTGATTGCTCCGACATTACTGTATATGATCATATATAATAGATGAAGGCATGCTGCTCCATGTTTGGTTGTTGTTCCACTTGTCACTATAAGACATCATTGACATTACTATTCTTCCTTAGTTTGCAAAACATAATTCTTATGACAATGACAAGGACATCTTGATACTCAAACTCATACAACTTTACATCTGAAACAAAAGAATGAACTGAAATATATGCTGTTACTACTTGGTATCTCTTATAGATACCCATGGACATTTGGACAATTCTGTCACTAAGACAACCCCCTTGTGGATGGTCACAAGACATCAACTGCTTCACTTTTGGTTTTTCTATCTGTCCTCACTTGTAGCATTGCCTACTATGGTCTATCTTGGCCTCTCTAGATATAAGACCATCTCATGCTAAATAAATGGTTTCCCACATGATGAATGCGCCTTGGTCCACCACAAGGTTACATGGTAGCTTATGTTGTTCATGATGGTTGTTTAGACAGATATAACACTTTCCTTCACTACATAGGATTTGTTGTTCCTCATTTGTTGTTTCAATGTTAATGTTATGACTGCCCTTGTATTTGGGACATGCTCTTGTACTTTGTTCAATAGCAAATATGATGCATAATTGGATATGTCTCATCATCTAAAAGGCAGCTTATGTATTTAATCCTGAATCTAATTTTTCCATTTAGTGAAAATGAGAAAGTTAATGCTTGATTACTCATTTGTTCACTCAATTTTTCTTGTTGATTGATGGTGAATACTCCTCATTGGATTATTGATCATGGATGGATGAGCAAACTCTAGGTACGCATGCTGAGCTTGACCCTTGTGGGAGCCCATTTTACACCACATGCATGATCTTCTAATAGTTGCATGACTTATCGTATACCTGCACATGAAACAAATAGATTAGAATAAAATAATGATGCTCCATGATTGTTTCCTTCTTTGTAACTGATGAATAATGTGCTTTCTGATCTTGACTATCTCATACAATCTGGTATGTATTATGTTTGTACTAATATAGAGTATGAATGAGATGATGTCATGAGTGCTAAAACCCCCTTTTCCTCTCCTCTAATGCAGGTTATGACAGTTTCAGAGCTCGGCAACAAATGGAATAACTGCCATGTGATCAACCGACCCAGAATTCAAGCAATGATCAACACCCTCTCCTTCATATGCTTTGTCAATTCTTTTACAGTTGCATAACATATTGTATTAGATATTCAGATCTAGATACTCCCATGGCTTGTGTGGCACAATTAATTTCTCTTTTGTTCTTCATTCAATGCATGAAACATTGTAATGTTCTGTCTATCTCATTTGATCAAATGAATGAAACATTGTAGTATGAAATGAGACAACTTTTTGCAACACAATGAATGTTAACTGACATACAATACTTTATGTCTCTTTACAAGCAATAAGCAAGTGATAAACTAATAAAACTAAACTTTCCACTTAAATGACTTCAAACTATGCAAATTGGTATAACATTATGAATCTTTCATCCTTAAAACAAACTAAAAACAAATAAGTTCTACCAATTTTTAGCTGTGATAAAAAATGGTAAATTTATTTGTTGCTAGGCCTTATTGTGGTATCATGTTGCCTAGGCTACGTGCCTTGGGATCCCATGACCCTTTCTATTATTTTGATTATCAGCTGAGGTCAAAACAAATGAGAGAGACCCTTTATGCTTTACAGATAGGCGGTGAGAAAATAAAGCCTAAAGGGCTTTTATTTTGTTCTTTTATCTTGCCAAGATACTCATTGGAGCCTTGTATATTTTTATGATTTTTTATAGAAAAATCAATATATTGTAAACTTGTAAATCAAGTTAAACCTTGTATAGTTTAGAGTCAAATTGAGTCAAATAGGAGATATAACTGCAGTATATATTGTAAAACACTTTTAAAGAAATGCTGTGTAATTTGCTTTAAAAGTTGTTCTTTTTATGCAATTTAGAATAAGAAAAGCTTTGTTTTTTTTCTAGATTTGATCTTGGGCAAAATTGGTAGATAAAGAAAAAATTAGAGCTTCTATGGACTAGATAAAGCAAAAATTTTGGGAGTTAAGACCCTTTCTATTGTTGCTAGGCCTTACTTTGACAGTAAATTTTTTGTGAAAGATAATTTGTATACTCCATTGCTACATGAACATCAGCCTCAACTTGAGGATTTTTGGGAAGACTATATCGATGAACATGAGGTAAGGAGGAGGGATTGGATGAGACTTACAATGTATCAAATGAGGACCTTTAACCTAGGGTGGGAACTTCCTAACATTGTTGATGATTATTCAGACATGTTAGATGAAGGATACTATGTTGAGAGTTCAAAACCTTTACTTAGGTTGAGGTGGTTTAGAAAGGAAATCACAGATGTTTTTATCATATCCTCATTTTTGTTGGAAAAGAGAAAGAGGTGGTTAAAAGCTAAAACACTTGGTCTATGATTGCAGGATCATCTCCACCTAAAGAGAAAACTTTAACAGGGTAGAAAATAGCTACAGGGTCTACTTCTCAGACACCATTTGTTAAGGCTCATCTCACTAGGTCCAAAGAAACTACAGTGGGTGGAAGTTATGGTGATGATGACCCAAATAAAAATGGTAAATTGAAGGGTAAATGTGAACATGATAGTGAACAACCAAAGAGGAAGTTGGAAGTCAAAAGAGGGCCTAAAACTAACTCCATGGGGATTTTTGGACCTAATCAAAGGCAACAAAGTGTAGACCAAGGTCTTTCTTTTTATCAATCTACTCAAGATAAGGTGCCTTCATCTCTAGTTCAAAATCCTCCATGACAACAACAAGATATTCCTAGTACTCCTTGTGATTTAGTGCCAAAAACTATAGTAGATACTTAATCAATTTTACCATCTCCTACATGGTTAAAAGAAGTTGTTGGCAAGAAAAAAATATACACACAAATGATTGACCCGGGCTTTTATGCAGTAGCTAGGTTGTTGAAATTAGATTCTAATCCTAAGAAAGCCAAGAGGATGTCTAGATTGATGGTGGACGCTGCGACTAAACATAAATTTATGGAAATTGCTGATCCAATGATTGGTAAGAATGAAGAAGAAATCTCCACAGATGATTTTAATGTTAGAAAAATAGATCTGGGCCCTCCTACTATAGAGGGAGATATTCATAACAATAAATTATCTATGGACATCCTAGCTAAAAGATCAGAAGAAATGGAGAAAGAAAAAGAATTACTAGAAGAACATGTGGAAGTCCTCACCTCTCACATTAAGTCTATTGTAGATACTACTGCACAACCCTTGGATGCTTCTCTTGAGACACCTGTGAAGTTCCCTCCTAAAGGAGTAAGTCCAAATGTAATAGATTAAATAAGTAAATACCAAACCCTAGGTAAAGCAACTGAGGCATGGACTAAAAAAATTGATAGTGGAAGGAATGATATATCTCAATGAATTAGTTTTATCGTATGAGAAGATATCAACCAAACAAAAAGAGGCACTCCCCACAGTAAAACCTATCAAGAAAGAAGAATATCGACTGATTATGGCAATGAATGATTTGTAGGAAATAACAAAGATAGACATGAGTATCTTGATATCATAAACTATCATTCATAAACCTAAGGAGAATGAATCTTTGAAATGGTTGAGTTCCATTGAATGGAAATCATTGATGGTCAAGCAGTGTTTGGTTGATTTGGAGAAGATTTCAAAGAATTATTAAATCATACTTAATGGATCTTAGAAGCAACTGTATAGCCATTGGGGTTGACATTCTAGATGAAAATAAATAGATTTGATTGATATTACCACTATCAAGCACAAATTCAAGGGTCTCATCATAGAAGAACTAGATGAGAAGGGCACTACTGATGGGAATTCTATTGACAAACTCTATAATGTGTCCTCCTACCTTATGTGTTTCAAGAAAGAAATAACTGAGTTTCACAAGAAGTATGAGGATGCTAATAATATTCTTTCCATGTCGAAGGTACGCTCGAATATGACTACTATTCCAAATGTTAAAGCCATCGCTCCTATGGTGACCGAGTTTAGAGTTTTCAAAATAAAAATGAATACTACCCAAGCATTAGAAGACCAATTGGCTAAAACTAGTAAAGGTGAATAGGTGGACCTAGATGAGAAGAATGAAGAAAGCAAAGATTCCTCCATTTAAATTCTTGTTTCTTATTTCTAAAAACTTTAATGTGTTATTATGGATATAATTAAGCTTTACCTTCATCTAATTTTTATAAGAATGAAGATAAGTTTATTTTAATACATTATTCCAAGAAATAGTTATAAGTTGGAGGTATTTTTGATATTATTCCTATTTAAGAAATGAATGAAGAAATGTAAGGTTTGGTGAAACTGATTCGTGAAGAGATCATCGAGAAGTGAATGTATGTTTTTGAAATATTATGTTTCAAAACATTGTGAAAGTTTAAACACATCATAGTACAAATTGTGTAATATTTTTCTAGAGAATGGGGTATTGTGCTCCATTCTTGCTCATTAATGCAGGAGAACGGTGGACATTGAGTCAATTTTATCTCTATTTTGTTGTGGATTCTTCTTATGTGCAGTTTATGACATGTTGAGTACAGAAAGTCTTGCATTGTTTCTATGTGAAGTGTTGATATCTTGCTTTAGTTTATATTTATGCTATCTGGTTGTTTTCATTTTTATGTTTGGTTAATGCTATGATATCTTTACAATAATTAAGTGGTATATCATCTAGTTTCTCTTTATTCTTGTGTCTAGGTAGAACTGTGTTGATTATCCGTATCTGGAAGTCACGCTTATTTTCCTGTGGATATGTTGGGTGTTAGCAAGTGTTTATTTATTTTTATATTATTAGAAAAGTGCCTTTCTCACTTTCAAGTTAAAAGCATATCCTTGAAAATTTAAAATTTTATCTTATGGAGGGAGTTGCCCCTTTTTCAAATGAAAAGAGCGATTGCAAAACACATTTGCAATTTGTTCAATTGTTAGTAAGATTGTCACTATTTGTGGGTAAATTTATATAAAGTGCTTAGTGACAAATCTGTTTACTAATAGATTTTTGGTGACTCAACTGGGGAAGAATGAATTTGACATTATTATTTAGTTGCCTTATTTTGCTCCTAGAAAATTTCATATTATGGGACTGTAATCTAACCAGACTCCTGTCCTGCAACCTAGTGAAACTTGGCTCGGTGGGAATCGCAAAGATATCATAACCAATTTCAGAGTAGTTGCCTAGAGGAATAGAAAATCAAGGGTTCATTATCAAGAGGTTTAACAAATTATTAATCAGGAAGAACAACTGGGGTGAGAGATTTTGGAAAAAGCTTAGGCTTTGATTAAGAATCTGCTTATAAGTGAAGTAGAAGAATTGATAATTTGTTACCTTGCCTAAGGATTCAAAGGGTGTAAATTTGAAAATCCATATGGTGCTTCAAAGAGGATTGTTGGTCATGATGTTAGTCACAAACAAGCATAGAATAAAAGTACACATTAACCTTTATTCATCTTGAAAGATACGATGAATTTAGAGAATTCATGATCCCAAGTCCCTGGTGATTAGGTCTTAATCGTCTGATGTTACTTAGAGGTTGATGTGCATTGCTGTTTCCATTTTGGGGCCTTATGTTGAGTTCATCATCATGACACTATTTTTGAAAAGATTCTTCATAGAGAGGTCATTTTATGCAGTTGTTTGATCAAATGATATAGAAATATTTAAATCTTTGCATGATATTCATCAATTATACATGCTTTAGCTTCAAATATGCTAAATATTTTCAATTATCTACGAGATGTCCACATATTTGCATTATTTGCTTGAGATTATCAATTATTTGCAATTATGATGGTGAAATGTTCTGAAATTTAAAGGGAATTAAAAGAAATGCTTCAAATTAATGTTGAACCTTCAGCTATTGAACCACATGTACATCAGATACAGTCATGAAGACAAGAAAACCAAACCATATGTTCACCAGGACATTCCACAGCTAGATACAGTTGATGCTAACTTCAAAGGAATTGTATGAAAACAACATATGCGAGTAGATATGCACTCCAAGGGATGTAGCAAATCACAGCATATATCCAGAATTCACACGCTGATTACTCAAGATTTACTATGAATTGTAATCAAAACAGTCTTCTCATTCATTAAGTATGCAAGGATATAAATGTATACAAAAAAAGCTTTGAAATGAGCCCTGAATATTTCAGCAGATGGATTTCAATTAAGTTTTGAATGTTTGAAATGAGGCATTCCTGCACTTTTTATAGAACAAGGTGAGGAATCCATTACAAAAGATCTATGATCTTGATTTATCTATGAATATCTACGGTGAATATTTCCTTTGACTTTGTCAACTTTATCAAATGGCACAAGTTGCCATCTGGCAACTATCTGAAATACTTATTTTCACTAAGTATTAGATGCTGATATTCACTTCATGATGCATCATCATTTACTTCATCTGACTCATGCGCTCCATCATCAGGCGCATCACTTTCTATACATTCATCATCCTGATGATGTCGACCTTGTATATGAGGCTGCATGATGACCCTGACATTTTCATACAACTGCACTATTTTATCTATTTCTCCACCATCCTAGGTCTTTGCTTTGATACTGGTGTGTTTATGTGCCTGGTATTTAGTTCTGATGCTATCCAGTTTATTTCTTCTGTTGTGTAGTGTCTCATTATAATTTTCTATTTTCACCTTGGCCCTCACTAGTCTATCCATGATTTCTTCTGTCATTTGGCCTAATGGATCATCAGCAACAAATTGGAAGTTATTATGTAGAGCTTGGATTACAAACTCCTTGTCTTGATTATCTATCTTTCCTTCCACTTTTCCTTCCAACATTTCCAAAATTTCTGCCTCAAAAGACATCATATCATGTAATTTTATACCGATTTCTCTCAACTTATTGTTACATCTTTTGAGTATATCACATTCAAATTGAATATCCTTATACCTTATATCTACCAATAATGCATTGTTATTATTCAGCACCTACTTGTTGATGAGCAATTGAGGATTTATCCTCCTTATTTCTCCCAGGACATCCAATATCTTCTCTAATTGGAAAGACCTTTTACTTGTCTCCATTTGCAGCTTGTCTACCTTTTTCCTGGAACCACTGAGAGAACTCCACCTCTTCAAAGAAGCCTTTACCACTTCTTTCGCTTCATCAAATGTGGAGTACATCCACCTTCTCAATATGGATGACTCATGTTTCATGAGATCTAACTTATTTACCTCCTCTTGGAAAATAGCAGTCAATGGGACTGCATGATCAGTGGAATTATCTTCAGAATTAGTTAACCTTCCTATATATGCATGCAACTAAGCAATGTGCTCTTTGTGTTGCTTATTTTTCTCCTTTTCTCTCTTAACCTTTTGAATCAAAGAATCTATAATGTATTTTCCTTCTTGACCCTCCTGGTCTTCATTTGCAAACCCCAAGTCAACTATATTAATCTGGAATTCTTCCAGAGTAATTTTACCCTTTTCTTTATCTACAATAGGGATTGCTATCTGTGCAGTCCTTCTTCCAGTTGTTGGATCTCTCTTAATGGTTGAAGTCATTCTGGCCTTCCTTTTTGGCTTTATTAAATTTTCCAAAAACAAAGTGGATACATCAAATTCCAAAATCTCAAAATCAACCTCTGTATTGACTTCCTTTTCCAACCATTGAGGTACCTGATCATGTTTCTCAACATCATCATGATGTTCACCTTGATCTCCTATATCCGTTAGTATATGTGATGGAGAAGGTGATTTTCTTGTTTTTTCTTCATGATGCTCATACTGAGGGTGATCTTGTGGTATATCCTTTTGCTGAGGAATTTCCTTTTCCGGAGGAGCATCATCCTGAGGTGGAGGATCTTGAGATGCATCTATATGATGATTATGATGATCATGATCCTTCTCCCTTATTACTTCATCCACTTTTGAAGACTGATCATGATCTTTAGGTGCTAGTATTTGTTCTGCACCTACATTACTTACTTCCTAAACTTTAGAAGCATGATCTTCTAAGACATCTTTCTCATCAACTTTCTTTTCCTGAACCTCTACTATAATGGGCTTAATTGATGTATCCTATTGGTGTTGTTGGCTTATTTCTGAAGCATGGCCCTCTGGTTCTGCCATCTTCACTTCTTTCTTATGTTCTCCTTTATCAGGTGTAGCTGCTGGGTGTTCAGGACTTACATCCTGTCTATATGTCAAATCCACTACTGCAGGACTTGTCACCTGTTCAACTAATGTGTCTAGCCCGATTTCTTGAGCTATCTTCTCTGGAATCTTTTCCTTTTCAGATTCCACTTGCTTCATCTCCTCTAATATTGTTTGAACTAATGGAGTCCCATGAGGAGTCATGTGTGTACCTACAGCAAGGGTTTCCATTCTATGTGAAGCTACATCCTTCACTACTTCATCATCAGATAAATTAATTGTTTCATCCAGTGAGACAATGCCACCTTCGAATATCTTGGAGGTTTCTTTCTTTGTTCTTCTGCAAGTTCAGCCTTGAACTTCACAATGGTAGGAAGTGGAACATTGTGTTGAAATTCCTTATGGAAAACTTCATTACCTGTCCCTTTCAACATTATAGGGGATTTCTTTATCTCACCCCTCATGGAGGTTCTCAGTTTCTTAGGTGTGGTAGCTACTGCCACAGGTGGGGCCTGTTGGTTTTTCTTCTGAATCAACATTAGGGTTTGCCAGTTCCTATGCACGTGTAGATTTAGCCAACTAATATAGGAGGTTGCGTGAGCTTCTCCCCTTCACTTCTAGTTCTGCCACACTAAGGGGGGTATCCCTATAGCTAAAGATGTAACTTTGACTAGCTCAATAACTGATAGATTTAGCTTGACAACGATAGGCAGAATACTCTCATGTATGGACCAAGATCTGTGTGATAGATCGCAAGGTTGGCAACATTCTTAGACATATATATCTGGTTGGGTATGAGAGTATGCAGGGGTCCTAATCCTACTCCTACAACTAATAGGTTGAAGTTATGAAATGGGTGGACATAATGTCCTAGATGCAAGACAAGGGGTTTTGGCTCATAACTACTGACCCAAGAGTAGACTGGTGCCTATCCATTGGGCAAAGAGTCAATAGACATATACAACAGATGGTTTGCAACTTGTCATTCAAGTTTCAAGGGGTTGAGCTTGATGCTTGCCTTACAAACATCACCCAAGGATGGGTATTTAGCTGCCTCTACTTACAGATATCCCTGTTGACATGCAACCTTCTCCATACATTGACCTAAAATAGTTTAATCCACTCCTTGAATGGAAGTTATAGATCAAGCATGCAGTATAGATATCTATACCCTAGAATCTATGAAACCCTTAGCAACCAGATTCAAAAGAAGGATGGCATGCAGCAAATGGAGACAAGCAGATAAACACATGCAATAAGCATTTTTCATATAAATCAACATGAAACTAAACATATGTGCAAAATACATTCATGCTACAACACATAAACTCCAAAATGGGATAAAACAACTAGGATCATGCCCTGTCTTTCGTTATTTACACAAAAATGCCCCAAGCCTTCAACAACTGACAAATGAGCAACACATCTTGCTATATACAGTAGGAAGGTGTGCCCATCATTTAGTACAATGGCACTTCAAGATATCTACCAGATACACGCATCATGAGAAATTGACACTCAAACATTCAATGCAACAGGTGGAGGAGGGGAGAGGAAGAGATCTCGAGCCTTGCGCCACCGCCTAGGGATTCACATCTTCAATCAGGTACCCAATCCATCCACATCTTCACCCATACCCTGTAACATCTGCCATTAATGGCGTACCAACCCGCGGCCTTGGGAAAAACATCATATTGTACATCATAACCGTTTCCTGCAAAGATTTATCATCCTGATATTTCAAATCATGCAAGAACAAATTATCCCACATGCACCCCGCGGGAACCTCCTCATCACCTTAATACTAGGTCGTGAGCATATATGATGTCGGTGCTTTTGCTCCTGACGACGCTAGCATAAGCCTCGTTATCATCATCCTCCAGCATGATAACCTTACCTTCATGTGAGATAGCATCCTGACATTTACCTTCATCAGCACAACTTGACACATCGGAGGGTCCACAAAATCTTGATGATGTCATCATCATATCCGCATACCGCGCACTTCCACATATCCAAATGATGTCATCGTCACATTCAAAAATTAGGGTGATATTTAGATATGAATAGAAGCATCAGCCCCCATCAGGATATCGGGCAACACTGTAGCTTCGCTGTAAGATCGGGGTGATGTTTGAATATCACCCCCTCCTTCAGAAATATCAAAAAGCTGACAGGCATATATCACCCTCATAAAATATGACATCAACAGCATCGGGTGATAAAACAACATGAAGTGATAAAATAACATTAGGATGATCTTAACTAAGATCACCTGATGTTCAAATATGATGATCCCGATGAATATCAGGTCACACTTAGAACCTTGTAGCAACATCATCAGGATGATCTTAAGTAAGATCACCTGATGTTAAGATATCACCCCTGAGCGAAAGATTAGGCTGGTAGAAAATATGATGATGACCCCCGCAAGAAACAAAAAGGGTGATGACCGGAAATATGATGATGATGACCTCCTCCTCGAAGAAAATATGATGCTGATGTTGAAAAATGTTGAGGAGGCCCAGAGACTTAGAAGTTTTTGGATTTTTTGGGAAGGTGCCTGCATGTTTACATGCTTGAAACCTGACTGCTCATGCAGGCACCAATAGTGGCTCTGTCTAGGGACGCATGCCTCTTGTAGGCATGGCGAGAACCACAGAACTCTGGGACGCAGACCAGTCTGCTATCCATTGGGCAATAGAGTCATGAAGTTACACTGACCTGCATCATAAATAGACATCTTTAAACATTATTTTGGTGGCCCTAGGCAGCCAAAAATGAAGAACCATAATTTTATCTTGTCAAATGCCTGATTCCAATCTAAATAACCCCAACCACAACTAAACACATCAACACAACCTACCCACATGCTAATCTTTTTCCTTAAATACCTCACCATTTTTGAAATCTTGCCACTATCATTGTTACCTTTGTCATTTTGGATTTCAAAATTAGACATATAACCATACATATTATAATACTCTTCCACATTAGGTAACATATGTATGTTATATTCCTTAAACATTTCATTTTATTGCTCCTGGCACTCCTCATCATCTACTTGGCTATTGCAGACTGCCAGACATTCATCCAGTTGATCCAAAAATTGAAGACATTCAAAATAAATGAGACCCTCATCATCACTTATATAAGTTATGGATAATGATAACAAAACCTGATCTGTACATCCATAATTGCACATGTCTGAATCAATTGATGATGAACATCTATCATCCATAATTTGCAAATCCACATAATCATCATCAAACAGAGGGTTAGTCCTACACCAATGTGGGTCATGACTCACAACATTAGACATCTACAGGCTCATCATAAAGGGGATTCATACTCATTGCAAAGGTCTCTATTTCTTCTTCATGACAATCCATTTCTTTTTCATCATTGTCAGACCTAGAGTCATAAGAAGAACAAACCTGATCCATGAACTGGTCATGGATATCATCTTTATCATTTTTAACATCTGATTGCCCCACATACAAAATTTTTGCTACTTCAATGCACTCTAAAGTTGAACTATCTACATCACTTTCCAGCCCTCTGACACTTCCTGATGAAATTGATATTGACTGTTGATCCACATGATCACAACTTTGCACAACTGGATCATTTAAACATGAAGGCTCTTTGATGAGGACTGGCATGTAAATATCACTTGAAAAATCATTATTTTCAACTTCATTTGCTGGACAAATCAGAACATCCTCCTCCATAGCAGAGACATCATCAACTTGGGATGATGCAAAAACTGAGACAACAGGGGTATGGGTGCTTTGACATTCATCGTCAACACCTAAATTAAATCTTTCATTAGCATTGAGGGCTGCAGGACAACAAAATTTTGTAGAAAAATAACCCTTTTGTATTCCATACCTCCAATTGTTTTCAATATCTATTGCAAACTAATGTGCTTGATGCAATGTGGTGGGCTCCTTATCTCTCAATCTATAACTCATTTTTTTATCAAATGTTCCCAAATAGACAACTAGGTACAATGCATCATTAGGTCTCATACATTCCGGTATTCTATTCAATACTTTCATAAACCTGAGGTTAAAGGCTGGGATCAACTCATCTTCTTCAATATGGATATACATAAAGTCACTAATGACTGCATATTCAGAAATTCTTTCACCATATTGTTCTAGAAATGTAGATTTAAATTCTTGCCAAGAGCTGACAGAGTAAGCTAGAAGGTAGGAGAACCAGTCCCTTGCATCTTCATCTAGAGATTGAACAAATAATCTCATAACCACATCTTCATGGTCAATCTCAAAGTCATCTATCACATTTCTAAACTGCTGCAAGTGTTTCTCAGCTGATTCATCCTTTGCACCATTGAATTTGGGCAAATACTTTCTGATTTTAGATGGAAAAGCATTTGGATAGCCACAAATGCCACTAAAATTTATGGGCTTATATTTGTCTATGTTGAAACTTCTTTTATTACATGGTTGGTACTTACCACTATACATTATTGCATTTGACACCTCATAAGGGTGCATGGGCTAACAATACATCTTTTTATGTTTTTGCAACCTTCTTGTCTACTCAGATTTTCAATAAACAATATGAGTCTTTTAACAATATTACATGCTCTTTTGAAATACAGAGTAGGTTCTAACAAAAGCATGCAAGCTCTGCTTTCACCAATGTTTCCCTTTTAACTAGTGCTATTTCACCAAATAGGGAATCTTTCAAAAACTTGTACAAATACGTGGATATGTTGCAGCAACTGCAAATTCAAAACCTCGGGTGCCCTCTCATCAGGTTCTTTACATGTAGAGTCACCACCTCCTTAGTAGAGGAATGAGCTTCAAACAAGCTAAAGTTGCAAATTGATTTCTTTCTTTCTGGGTTCTCCCATAGCAAAGTCACAATTTTACTTTTTCCTTTGCTGCAACAAAGCACCTCCAGGTCTGATTTTTCAATCTTTTAGACTCAAACTTTCATGGATATGACATTGATGTCCCCAGTAGAGTCACCATTTTGTTGGTTTTTCTTCTGAATCAACATCAGGGTTTGCCAGTTCCTATGCACATGCAAATTCAGCCAACTAATATAGGAGGTTGCATGAGCTCCCCCCCTTCACTTCTGGTTCTGCCACACCAAGGGGGGTATCCCTATAGCTAAAGATGTAACCTTGACTAGCTCAATAACTGATAGATTTAGCTTGACAGCGACAGGCAGAATACTCTCATGTATGGACCAAGATCTGTGTGATAGATCACAAGGTTGGCAACATTCTTGGACATATATGTCTGGTTGGGTATGAGAGTATGCAGGGGTCCTAATCCTACTCCTACAACTAACAGGTTGAAGTTATGAAATGGGTGGACATAATGTCCTGGATGCAAGACAAAGGGGTTTGGCTCATAACTACTGACCCAAGAGCAAACTGGTGCCTATCCACTGGGCAAGGAGTCAATAGACATATACAACAGATGGTTCACAACTTGTCATTCAAGTTTCAAGGGGGTTGAGCTTGATGCTTGCCTTACAAACATCACCCAAGGATGGGTATTTAGCTGCCTCTACATACAGATATCCCTGCTGACATACAACCTTCTCCATACATTGACCTAAAATAGTTTAATCCACTCCTTGAACGGAAGTTACAGATCAAGCATGTAGTATAGATATCTATACCCTAGAATCTATAAAACCCTTAGCAACCAGATTCAAAAGAAGGATGACATGCAACAAATGGAGACAAGCAGATGAACACATGCAATAAGCATTTTTCATAAAAATCAACATGAAACTGAACATATGTGCAAAATACATTCATGCTGCAACACATAAACTCCAAAATGGGATAAAACAACCAGGATCATGCCCTGTCTTTCATTATTTACATGAAAATGCCCCAGGCCTTCAACAACCAACAAATGAGCAACACAGCTTGCTCTATACAGTAGGAAGGTGTGCCCATCATTCAGGACAATGGCGCTTCAAAATATCTGCCAGATACACACATCATGAGAAATTGGCACTCAAACATTCAATGCAGCAGGTGGAGGAGGGGACAGGAAGAGATCTTGAGCCCTGTGCTGCCGCCTAGGGATTCACATCTTCAATCAGGTACTAGATCCGTCCGCATCTTCGCCCATACCCTGTAACATCCACCATTAATGGTGTACCAACCCCGGCCTTGGGAAAAACATCATACTGTACATCGCAACCGTTTCCTACCAAGATTTATCATCCTAATATTTCAAATCATGCAGGAACAAATTATCCCACATGCACCTCACGGCAACCTCCTCATCACCTTATATACTAGGTCGTGAGCATATATGATATCAGTGCTTTTACTCCTAACGACGCTAGCATAAGCCTCGTCATCATCATCCTCCAGCATGATAACCTTACCTTCATGTGAGATATCATCCTGACATTTACCTTCATCGGCACAACTTGACACATCAGAGGAAGATCCTCCTGCTTTGCCGACACCACACGTTTGGCCGATGAGCATCCTTCATGTCAACAAAATCCTGATGATGTCATCATCATATCAGCATACCGCGCACTTCCACATATCCGAATGATGTCATTGTCACATTCAAAAATTGGGGTGATATTTAGATATGAATAGAAGCATCACCCCCCATCAGGATATCAGGCAGCACTGTAGCTTCAGTGTAAGATCAGGGTGATGTTTGAATATCACCCCCTCCTTCAGAAATATCAAAAAGCTGACAGGCATATATCACCCTCATAAAATATGACATCAACAACATTAGGTGATAAAACAACATGAAGTGATAAAATAACATCAAGATGATCTTAACTAAGATCACCCGATGTTCAAATATGATGATCCCGATGAATATCGGGTCACACTTAGAACCTTGTAGCAACATCATCAAGATGATCTTAAGTAAGATCACCTGATGTTAAGATATCACCCCCGAGAGAAAGATCAGGCCAGCAGAAAATATGAAGAAATATGATGCCGACCTCCTCCTCGAAGAAATATGATGCTGATGTTGAAAAATGCTGAGGAGGCCTAGAGACTTAGAATTTTTTGGATTTTTTGAGAAGGTGCCTGCATGTTTACATGCTTGAAACTTGACTGCTCATGTAGGCACCAACAGGGCCTTTCTTTTCCTTTTGAATAATAAAGGGGCCTGCTCTTCCTCAGGCTCTTCCTCGAGGGGGATATCTTCTTCTCTTTGTTCTTGTGAGGATTGATCCTCTTCTTGGGTCTTAGCAGTTTCTGAAACCAGCCCATGAATCTTTTTTGCCTTTTGTTTATTGACCTGTGGTGGTGATGCTGATCCTGATCCTGATGCTATTGCATCCTTCGCTGGAAACACTGCACTTTCAATAATCACCCCTTTGGGTTCATTATCAATTTTCTTACCCGTAGGGCATCTTTTACTTTGCTGTTGTTGTGGAGGTAGCCTTTCTCCTTTAGATTTCCTTTTTTCAATTATAAAATCATCATATTCCTCATCAGGAATATCCTGTCCTTTCTTTTTATTGTCTACAGTAATGGAAAAGCCTTTCTTTTTCAATGCATCAATTTGTTCATCAACCCAAGCTTGGGTTAGGTGTAATGTCCTGGAAATGAAAGGATCCAAAGATATATCCTCTTGTATGGTCAGGTCAGGTGTAGATATTGTATCATTATATATTTTCTTTTCTTCATATTCATCTGCCATTATCCTGCCATCATCCTTTTTCAACTGCGAAGGAATGAAGATGAAGTCAAAGGTTTTGATTTGATTCAGTGTTAACCTTTGGTATCTTCTTCTTCTGGCTTCTACTTCATCTTCACAATCCGCCTAGAAGTCTTCTAAGTGCCTCTTATGAATAGGTTTCCCTATTATTTTCTATACCCTCCCATAAGGATCATATGGCCTTACTAATAGGAATGGCTGCAATTGCATTTTATTCAAACTAACCATGACTTTCTTGATATTTTCTAAATCTGGGCACATATACCAACCAATGGTTATTGGAAACAAAATTGGTGGTATTTTATGAGCATCCTTGTATGCCTTTAGTATTGTGGAGCTCTACCAAATTCCATTAATACCATTGCATCAGTGGGGTATCTTGGTAGCATGAGGGGTTGTCCTTCAAAGCCCTCAATTCTCATGTAAGAAAATGTTGCAAATTGGATGTACCAGGCTCCATGCCTGTAGATTATTTCTTGAGCCTCCATGCTCAATATTTTCATCTGGTCCTCCTCCATGGTCCTCACCAGATGCATAGAGAATGCATCATTTACCAATTTGTAATCCTAGAGGTAATTAACTCTCTGCAACTGGGGATGATGATCCCAAATATGAGCATCATTGGTGGTTCCACCAATCTTTCCAACCATTGTTAATGCATCAAATGTGCCTTTGTAAGCATAGGAGTAGATAATGTATGATGTCATGTAAAAGGAACAATTTGAACCTCCTAAGTTCGTCAGCTGCTCATGTAGAGCATCACTTATCACTTGGCCCCATAGTTGCTTAGTGTCTGCATATATGCACATCATGATGACACTGTATATCTAGTCTTTAAAACTACCAGCATCAGGCTGGCCTGTCACCCTGCTAAGCAATGCAATCATATATTGATACTCGTTGTCAAAATCATACTTATATAAGTGCACAGGAAGTTTGGCCACTGCAGGATATGTACTGTTCTTAGCCCTCCACTGATACATGTTCTTTCTGGCTTTCTTCTTATTGTTTTCATATTCAACTTAAGATTTCTTCAAATCTATGCTGTTAACTTTCCTACCCAATGGTAGTCCAAATGTCTTGGAAAGACCCTTGATGGACAGGTCTGCATATATTCTCCCATGTTTCACCACCTGTCTTGTTTGTGGATTGTAGTTTCATGTACACTCAATAACTAGCTCCAGAGACTCCATGGAGTACAGAAAACTAGCCGCATTCCACATTCCTGACATGAACACTGCATCCAACAAGGTGCTTCTATTCTTTTCATCATTCATTTTGGTGGACCTGGCCTTGAAATCGGTACTTCCTTGATGCGTATCCATTATAGACCATACTTGAACAGGATTCCTTTAGGATATGCATACATGGGCCTGCTGAATTTAGCCTCACACTTAACTAACCTCTTGTCGGCCATGGATATCTGCAATTAACAAGATTTGTCTTACAATGGATATTCACAAGCATGCACATAACAATTTATCTCTACTAACATCATGCATACTATACTTATTCAGCATTTACTTTTCATGGGATGTATAAACTACGACTTCAAACCAACAACATCATACCTGATTATGCAGAAGCAACAGGATGAGGGTTTCAATTACTTACCTAGTTATGCAGATCCCTTTGATTATACCAGCAATTTTCTAAGAAAACTTTTAATTCTGGTGATAATCTTGCGCTTCTTCCTACTTGTAAGCTCTGTTCGTCCAAGTATCACCTGTACGAGGGTTTGGAAAGCTAGCACTCTGTAAAAATGATTTTATCGCCAAGTAAGTGTAAAAATGACAATTGAATTTACCTTTTAACTTTGCAATTAGGGCAAAATTAGGGCAAACCCTGATGTATTAGATTTTAATCGTTGATTTTTCATGGAAACTCAGGATTTTGCCAGGTGTGTCATCGAGTTCTGTGGTCAGCAGGAACTACCTACCACATCTGTGCGCATTAAATGTCAATGGCAACAACAAGAGCTAGGTGATATCCGTATGAAAGGATATATTTGAATACATGATAGTATTTGGATATTGGGGTGATATTTTCAAATATCATCCCGAGTGCAATGTGATCATCCTCCTCGAGAGGAAAAAACTATCTTGACAAGATCAGGTGATGAACGCACCCTTAGGTCATGTTTTATACATCGGGAGGATATTTTAATATATTGGGTGATGTTACAAAAATGATGATGATCGGATAAACTATAACCTCTCTCTCAAAATATCAAGATGACGTCATCCAGATATTGGCTCAGTATATCACTGTGGCATCATGACGTCATCATCATGTTATGTGAGAAGGATCATGTTTAGGAAATATGCCCCCGAGAGGTAAAAAATGATGATTATGTCATCGTCATGTTTGTTTCTTTGTTTATCGGACTTGAATGACATCATCAGGATAATGGCTTAGGGGGATATTTCGCAGCAGGAGGATATTGAGAAATATCGAGTTACATTGAGAAATATGACCCTCACAAAATACATAAGGATGCTGCCGGTTAAAGGTCACTATCACCTAAAATTGACGTCCAAACATTTGGACCGCATGATTTATCGGGTGATAAATTAGATCGGGATGACCTTCTATAATATGACTGATGTTAAGAAATATGATCCTCCCCCTGTGAATATCAGGTTTGATCAGGATTTTGACCATTCATAACTTTCACATCCTAATGAATATCAAGGTGATGCAAAAGGCAAACCTGCATGAAATTTGATGCTCTTTCTAAATATGAGATTACTGGATGAAATATGAATTTTGACAAACTGACCTCATGATGATGACTTACCCAGCTTCTCTATGCATGATGTTCTACATGACTTACTTTTACCAAACCACCAGGAAGCACAAAACAAGCCAAGCCAAAAGTTGGGTCCTTGTTTTGTCAAGTCAAAACAGGGCGTGTTGTGTAACCACACAACAACTTGCCACCAAAGAAAACATCAAAATTCCAATGATTCAAGTGATGTGATCACATTCATCCATAGTATTCTAATTCTTTCTAGGCACAAGCATCATGACCTTCTGAATGATAAAAGTTCATCATGGTAACAATGCTAACAAAGGATCATGTGTGTGCAAATGATTAATTATCTTCATCTTGAAAGCAAGTTGAAAACATAAGTAACTAGTGTTAAACTACATAGTTGGAGATCATCCCTCATAGCTAACCTGGATAGAGCCTTGTTGCTAGCAGGTGTCTATAGCCCTGGTAAGGTTATCCATACAATCTCCTTAAGTAGAGCCCCACTGCCAGCAGGCGTTCATAGCCCTGGTAGAGTTACTTAGATGGCCTAATTTTATTTCTTTTCTGATTTTCTTTAAAATTTGTATCTGATATCATCATGTCAGCTCATTTATACAAGGTATAGTCACTTGCAGCTTTAGGTTGGAGATTGTATTGGTAGCAAGGGAGTCCCTTTAGATTTTTCACTTAACACCTATACTTGTGTGTTCAACAAACCCAAGGTTGTTAAGTGTTTCATTGTGATTGATTCCCTTTGATCAAGAAAAGGCACCCTGATGAAAGGATATCACAGACCTGATCATGAATACTTCTTAGAATGAATCATAACCTATGTCTGAATTTGATCTCATCACTTAAATCCTAATAATTTAGTTATTTTCTAGGATGCTAAGTTTCCTCATCTGACTAGCCAAAATAAAAGCTCAACAAGCAAACCACAAAACAAACAAACAAACAAAACAACAAAAACACAATTGTACAAGCAACTATACAAATGTACATTATGATACACATGACTGTCATGAAGTCACTTAGGCTCGAAAATAATGTTTAAGGAATTGTCCATTGACTGGCAATGGGACATCCTCACCTGTCAGATTCTTGAGCCTATAATTGTTGTCTCCTAGTATCTCAGAAATTTGAAAGGGACCTATCCATAATCTGTCAAACTTACCATGGTCTCCTTTCCTCTCATGGCCTTTATCCCACATCAAGACTAAATTAGCTATCCTGAAGGCTTTGACTTTGGCTATCTTGTCAAACCAGCGTTTGAGAACAGCCTGATGTTTTGCAAATTGGTCAATTGCTTGGCTTCTTTTCTCTTCTAGGTGCATTAGCTGAAGCAACCTGACTTCTTGTCTATTGTCTATGCCTAGGTACTCTTGGGCAAACTGTAAGATAGGAATTTTCAAGTTAACAGGGAGAATAGGATCCACCCCATATACTAAGTGAAAAGGTGAATTCCCTAGTGCAGTTTTCATTCTAGTTCTGTCTACCCATAAGGCATATTTCAGAAATGAATTTCATTCCCTAGGGTTCTTCTCTATTAATTTTCTTATGATATTCAACAAATTTTTGTTGGTGGATTCTACTAATCCATTCCCTTGGGGATAATAGTTGGATGAGAACTTGAGTATGATCCCATGATCAAAAGCCCAACTTGACAATTTGGTTGAAGTGAAGGTAGAACCATTATCACTTACTAGAGCATAAGGAGCTCCATACCTGGTAACAATGTTGCTTTCTAGAAATTTAATAACATCATCTGCAGTACAAGTCTTGTTGCTGACAACTTCAGTCCATCTAGTATAATAATCAGTAATTATTAAGACATACCTATGGCCTGAAGAGGATGGAGGATTGATTGGTCCTATGAAGTCCATGCCCCATTGTGCAAATGGGCGCTCTTCCATCATTGGCTGCAAGGGTTGTGCAGCATATTTCTCTCTATTGGCAGCAACCTGACATACATGACAACATTTAACATGTTCAGTTGTATCTTTAAAGACTGTGGGCCAATAATATCTTGCTCTGAGGATTACATGTGTTGTGGCCAGGGATGATCCATGTGTTGTTCTAAACTTGTCATGTAATTCTGATAAAACCTTATTTGCTTCTAGCTTTTCTAAGCATCTCAGGTATATTCCTTCATTTTTCTTCTTGAACAGGGTTCCTCCCTTCATCATATACTTTTGTGATCTTATCTTTAAGTCTTTTCTCTATGAATCTTGCATTCTTGAAGGACATCTTCCAGTAATCAGGATGTGCATGATATCTGAATACCACTCTTTATTGTCCTTAGCATTGATAACATACTGCTGACTTGTGATGTTTGGATCAATTTCTGATATCATTTGACTCAAAGCCTGTCATCTTACCAATTTTATTGGTGTAATCTCCATGTCATACTCTTGTAATATAGTGATCCACTTGGCTCTTTTTTCACCAAGTTCACTCTACATTAGCAACATCTTCACTGCTGCATCAGGCACTACTGGAATCACTTTGCTTCTTAGTATATAATGCCTAAATTTCTTTACTGCCCTAACCAATGCAAGTGCTTGTCTTTCAACATCCACATATCTCAGTTCAGCATCCTTGAAGGGACAGCTCATGAAAGCTATTAGTTTCTCTTCTTTCTCTTCATTCCTTTGAGTCAATACTACTGCAGAGGTATGTCTTGAGGAAAATGAATAAATATAAAAATCTTTTGTGTAATCAGGACTGATGAGGATAGGAGCATCTAATATGGCTTTCTTTATGTCCTCAAAAGTAGCTCTAGCCTTTGTTGTCCACTCAATCTTGGCATCTTTCTTCAGCATGGCGTTTAGAGGTCTGACTATCTCTGTAAAACCAGTGATGAATTTTCTTACAAAGTTAATCTTACCAAAGTAAGACTTAAGTTCCTTTTTGCTTCCAGGGAGTCGTATTTTCATAATAGACTCCACTCTGGCAGGATCAATGATGATTCCATCTTTAGTTATCAAATGACCTAATAATTTGCCTGTTGTTACCCTGAATATGCATTTCTTGGGGTTCAAGGATATTCCATATTCTTCACATTTCTTCAGAACACTTCTGAGATCTGCTACATGGTTCCCCCTTTCTTTGGAGAATACTGTCAAGTCATCCATGTATATGACTATACATTTTCCTATTAAGCCTTTGAAGGCTATGTCCATTGCTCGCTGGAATGTAGCTCTAGCATTTATAAGTCCAAATGGCATACATCTATATGCAAATATCCCCCACTTGGTGGTGAAGGCAGTTTTCAATTTGTCAATCTTATCAACCATCACTTGGTTATATCCTGAGAAACCATCTAGAAAGGACATCATTTTGGCTCCATTTACAATCTACAGAACTTCATCTAATGATGGTAAGGGATAATTATCCTTCTCTGATGCTCTGTTCAGGTTCCTGAAATCTATGCATAGCCTGATGTCTCCATTCTTCTTTCTAACTGGGACTAGATTAGCCACCCAAGTGGAGTGCCTTACAGGAAAGATTATCCGGGCATTTAACCACTTCTTGACTTCTTCAAAAATTATTGGTTCAAGCAAAGCATTGACTGGCCTCTGCTTCTGTCTGAAAGGTTTAGCATCTGGCTTGAGGGGAATAGTGTGAGTTATGACTGATGTGTCATATGTTTTTAACTCATCATAAGTCCATGCAATAACATGTATGTAATCTTTGAGGGCCTGAGTTATTCCTTTTAACTCTTCTGGTGTGCAAACCTTACCTATCAAGATATTTCTGTTGTCTTCATTTTGTCCAATATTCACTTCTGAATATTGACCTCCATCATCTTTGGGAAGATCTTTCTGTTTCAGCATATTATCCAAATCAAAGGCTCTTTCTAGTTCAATCATACCTTTGGGAATCCTGTTGCTAGGTAACTCTAATATTTCATCTTCTTCCCAAACATTATCTTCCACACTATTCTCATCTATGATATGAGCATCAAATATATCCCTGTTAGAGATGAAATCAAGGATATGTTGATCATCATCAAAGACCTGAAGATTAGTAACATTATCAGGTACTGATGGTACATATACCATTTCTACTAAAAATCTCTTTAGACCTGATATAGATAGTGGCTCCAGTGTACTAGTAGCCTGGGCAAGTGCATCTGCCCTATGGTTCTGTTCTCTAGGAATGTGGGTGATATTAAATGCATCAAAATCTTCAATCAAATCCCACACTCTGTGTCTATAATTTGATAATTTCTTATAGTTGCAAGAGTAAATTCCTCTTACCTATCTGACAACTAATTCTGAGTCTCCAAAGACATGCAAAATTCTTACCTTCTTAAGAGCAAACAATATCTCGTGAATCAGAGCTTCATACTCTGTCACATTGTTAGTGCAAGGGAACTGTAATCTGTAGGCAGCTAAGTAGGACTTTTCTGATGGATCAATGAGATCAATCCCTACTCCCGCTCCTTGTTTGGACTTGGATCCATCAAATCTTAGTATCCAAGGTTTATCTTCAGCAAGAGGCTTAGCTGAGCCTTCTCTTTTCTTTGCAGCTCTAGCAGCTACTCCACATGATATCCATTTTAGTTTTGGTATCTCAACTTTTTCAGCTTTCACCCTTTTTGCCTTCTATGGAGTTGATGACCTTTCTTCTTTCTTATCTTCCAAAGGATGATCCTTTGAACTAGGCAATGTATGCCTTTTCAAAATGTGTAAACATAAAGAACAGGTGGTTTCTGAGTATGGTGCCTCATGTAACCTGCACCAATTTTCAATTAGGACCTCCTGCGGAGATCTTTGGTGCTGTATCATTTTCTGAATCTCTTCTTTCAAGAAATCCTCAAATTTTGACAAATTATTTCCTCCATCTTCATCAGATGACTCACCATCTAATTCTAGAAAATAATCACTCCCTGGGGTGATTTTCTCCTTTTTCTTATCATTCATCTGGTCATACACCATAATTTTTTCTGATCTCAAGATATGATCCTCATCCTGACTCATATCTTCTTTTGCTCCTATAATAGACAAACAAGAATCAGTACCATCCTCATCACCAGATGTAGAACTTACCTCCAAATATGATGATGATGCCTCGTTGCATGTCTCCTCCAGCTCCATCATGTCCATGCATGCTTCACAGGTCTTTTCTGAATGTGACTCATTATGTAATCTGCACCAACCATTAAGTAGAATGTCATTAGCTGGTATATTCAATATCCTACATCGTTCTATCTGTCTAGACAAATGCCTCTCAAAACTCCTGAAGTGATATACATCATTCTCATTTTCAAGGTTATTGTCAGGTTCTACAGTTTCTTCATCATCTAGAGGATCACCATCATGATGATGATGAATGTCCAACATCAGGATCTCTTCTATTTTGACAAACTATGGCCTGATGGAGTAAACTCCAGGCTCTACGTCCACATACATGATCTCATTTGTTTTGTTATACTCGGTGATCATATGCTTCATTCTAGGCTCAGCATCAATCCTGATCTGGTTTGGTATACCCTTCCATGGTAACCACATGTGACTGAAATCTATGGACATATATCCGTTAAGTGTTTTGGACTAGTCCCAGCTAAGCAACATCCCATAAGTATCACGTATGTCAACTACCTGAATGTCAATGTAATACTGGATCCTGGGATCAGATGCTAACTACATGTGGATGTGAGTTAACTCTCCTACCACACTTACTTCTGTTTTGTCCAATTGAGTGACTTTCTTTAGGGATTTAGCAGGATGTAATCCTAAAGCGTTACATATTGACAAGGGCATAACATTCGTGGAGGCCCCTGAATCTACCAAACAGTTGTGCAGGTTCTTACTGAACATTCTTATGGTGAGGAGGAACGGAGGTGACTCGGTTTTGTCTCTATACAATGTCATGTGGGAGGTCTCTGTAGCCTGAACAGTAGCTGGCACCTTATGTTTGGCATTACTATCTCTAACAATATGATCTTTGCCACCAGGCTGACCTGAGCGATGACTATCCTCTTTAGAAGCAGGATCATCTAGTGATTTCATAAATGCCTTCTTGATGGCAGGAGTTTTCAGCAACTCAGACAAGGACAGGCTGATTTTAATTTTCTTCATTTCATCAACTAAATAATTGACTAACTTGTCAAATTCATGAGGCACATTTACAGCCTTTGATACTGTGTTTGGTGGTGATAGATATTGAGCATTTACCTTGGGGAACCCAGGGTTATTGCTAGCTTTAGGATCAGGAGGTGTATTGAAGTTGTTTAGAGGTAAGGAACTGGTTAGTGGACCCATAGGTCTATTGGAGTTACTTCTCAAATTATAATTGTGTTTACCCTGGCATTGCTGCTGGTAGGCATGCACCTCTTCAGGCTCACTTGCAAGCTCATTTTCATCCTCAAAAGGAAAAACATAATTTGACTTAAAAGCCATGGCAGATTCTTCACATGCCTGAGTATAATGCTAGTGAGCAGGCACTGTCTGTTGATAAAGGTGATTCATATAACTCTCTAATACAAATGCTGAGTCATATCCACAAGGAACAAGTTCATTTCCCTCTACCTAAGGTGGATTTCCAAAAGTGTTAGACACTTCAGTCTGGAAGATGCTAGCAGTAATTCTAAATTGTGGATAGTCCAATTCTGCATGAGCATTTGTATTATGTATTCTACGGGCTGCCTCAGCAAGATTGACTCTAGTAGTCTGTTTGGCCTCACTAGGTGGCTGATTATCTAAAGGTGATGGTAATGAACCATTATTTGGCCTAGTGTTCCATGTTTTAGGCTGTCTAGGAGGATTGTTATTATTTCCACCATTATTGCTGAAATTATTGTTGTTATATCCTCTGTCATGATAATTTGGTCTATCATTAGCATGGGCTCTGTTTTGGTTAGGCTGGGAGTAGAAACTTTGATTTCTTAGATGAGTGACTTCTATAGTTAGTTTTCTTAGTTGAGCAGAGATTTCTTTGATCTCTTCCTTCTCTTCTTGAGCTTTAGCCACCACATTTTCAGTTAAAGGCTTGAAGAAAGAGGATCCAGTGTTATTATCCTGATCTACACCCTGAGGTGTCAGTGTTTGTGTAGGATACTGTGGTATCTAGCCATTCCCATTAGGAGGAGGAAGCATGATACTTAATGGAGGAATTTGCAAAGGTGTAGGTATGGCTGCTGGAGGTATCATAGCTCCATTATACTGTGGTTGGGGAGGATATTGTGCAGGATATGTCGGATACATACCAGGCAACGTAGGGAAGATCGTATTTGGAGTAGGAGCAGGCGCCAAGTGCTAACTAACCTTTATGGCTTCTTGAAAAGCTAATGCTAAAGTTGTGATCTAAGGATGTGCTCTCCTTATGAACATGGAGGTCAAGGGATCCAAAGCTAAATAATAAATGCTCCTTGGGGCCTCATTAGACATAGTATAAGGGGTGACTACTTTGGACAACATTTTCTGAAACCTAGCATTGAAGTTTGCAATTGGTTCACCTTCAAATCATTTGATTGTGGCAAATAGGTGATAATTCATGGAAGAATCAATTGGAGCTTTAAATCTGTCTGTGAAAGCTTTCTCTAGGACATCCCACAATCCAATAGAACCATGACGAAGACTAGTATACCAATTATAAGCCTCTTCCCCTAAGGAAAAAGGAAATAATCTGCATACAACATCCTGATGTTCTACTCTGGCCCTATAGCAGGCCTCTTTAAAGGTTCGAATATGATCTTCTACATCTTGATAAGGATGATACTTTGGACAGATTTTGTTTGGGTTCTTTGGTAAATCATGATATGTAGTGAAGGTCAATGATGAATCTGCTGCAAAGAAAGACATTGCAACTAGAGGAGGTTGAGCCTGTGGTATGGTTGGCTAAGGTTGGACCTGGGGTTGTGGTTGTATAGGAGGTGTCATAGATAACCTTGAAGGTACTTGTAAACCAATAGGAGTTACATGAGGAGGCTCTAGTGAAGCTTCCGATGCACTAGATCCTAGAGTGTGATGCATATCCACAGTTCTAGGTCTGAACCCTCTAACAGGTAATTCTTCAAAGATTCCACTAGGTCTAGACCTGGTATTTATCCTGTGAGCCAAGATTTCTCAATTTTGAGGCAAATTGGCTAGATGATTGTAAAGATCAGTTGGAATATACCAGCAGTGACTATATTTATGGTCAGGGTTGGAAATTGACTTGGTACTTACAGAATATTTGTAGCTATACTACAAATATGGGGTGATTTTTGGTCTGGCAACACCTTGCAGGTTGATATCAGATTTCTAAAGTAGGATACCTCAAAGCTTTGACAATTTTACCCTAAATAAGGCCAATCTTTGCAAATACATGATGATCCACTGTAAAGATTGCAATATTTATGATCGATTTCAAAAACTTTACACAAGATTAGCATATATCAACTTAGAACAACAAATATTTATGTCTAGCTTGAGAATTTAGTGGTGGCTAAGTGTTACCTTACGATCTTTACCATCACCTGAATCACTAATGACAATCCTCGTCTTAGGCCCTCCTTCTAGTGCCAATTTATGTTGGTCATGATGTTAGTCACAAACAAGCATAGAATAAAAGTACACATTAACCTTTATTCATCTCGAAAGATACGATGAATTCAGATAATTCATGATCCAAAGTCTCCTGTGATTAGGCCTTAATTGTTTGACGTTACTTAGAGCTTGATGTGTGTTGTTGTTTCCATTTTGGGGCCTTACGTTGAGTTCATCATCATGACACTATTTTTGCAAAGATTCTTCACAGAGAGGTCATTTTATGTAGTTGTTTGATCAAATGATACAGAAATATTTAAATCTTTGCATGATATTCATCAATTATACATGCTTTAGCTTCAAATATGCTAAATATTTTCAATTATCTACGAGATGTCCACATATTTGCATTATTTGCTTGAGATTATCAATTATTTGCAATTATGATGGTGAAATGTTCTAAAATTTAAAGGAAATTAAAAGAAATGCTTCAAATTAATGTTGAACCTTCAGCTATTGAACCACATGTACATCAGATACAGTCATGAAGACAAGAAAACCAAACTATATGTTCACCAGGACATTCCACAACTAGATACAGTTGATGCTAACTTCAAAGGAATTGTATGAAAATAACATATGCGAGTAGATATGCACTCCAAGGGACGTAGCAAATCACAACATATATCCAAAATTCACGCATTGATTACTCAAGATTTACTATGAATTGTAATCAAAACAGTCTTCTCATTCATTAAGTATGCAAGGATATAAATGTATACAAAAAAGCTTTGAAATGAGCCCTGAATATTTCAGTAGACGGATTTCAATTAAGTTTTGAATGTTTGAAATGAGGTATTCTTGCACCTTTTATAGAACAAGGTGAGGAATCTGTTACAAAAGATCTACGATCTTGATTTATCTATGAATATCTATGGTGAGTATTTCCTTTGACTTTGTCAACTTTATCAAATGGCACAAGTTGCCATCTGGCAACTATCTGAAATACTTATTTTCACTAAGTATTAGATGCTGATATTTACTTCATGATGCATCATCATTTACTTCATCTGACTCATGCGCTCCATCATCAGGCGCATCACTTTCTGTACCTTCATCATCCTGATGATGTCGACCTTGTATATGAGGCTGCATGATGACCCTGACATTTTCATACAACTGCACTATTTTATCTATTTCTCCACCATCCTGGGTCTTTGCTTTGATAATGGCGTGTTTATGTGCCTAGTATTTACTTCTGATGCTATCCAGTTTATTTCTTCTATTGTGTAGTGTCTCATTATAATTTTCTATTTTCACCTTGGCCCTCACCAGTCTATCCATGATTTCTTCTGTCATTTGGCCTAATGGATCATCAGCAACAAATTGGAAGCCATTATGGAGTGCTTGGATTGCAAACTCCTCGTCTTGATTATCTATCTTTCCTTCCACTTTTCCTTCCAACGTTTCCAAAATTTCTACCTCAAAAGACATCATATCATGTAATTTTATAGTGATTTCTCTCAACTTATTGTTGCATCTTTTGAGTCTATCACATTCAAATTGAATATCCTTATACCATATATCTACCAATAATGCATTGTTATTATTCAGCACCTGCTTGTTGATGAGCAATTGAGGATTTATCCTCCTTATGTCTCCTAGGATATCCAATATCTTCTCCAATTGGAAAGACCTTTTACCTGTCTCCATTTGTAACTTGTCTACCCTTTTCCTAGAACCACTGAGAGAACTCCACCTCTTCAAAGAAGCCTTTACCACTTCTTTTGCTTCATCAAATGTGGAGTACATCCACCTTCTCAATATGGATGACTCATGTTTCATGAGATCCAATTTATTTACCTCCTCTTGGGAAATAGTAGTCAATGGGACTGCATGATCAATGGAATTATCTTTAGAATTAGTTAACCTTCCTATATATGCATGCAACTGAGCAATGTGCTCTTTGTGTTCCTTATTTTTCTCCTTTTCTCTCTTAACCTTTTGAATCAAAGAATCTATAATGTCTTTTCCTTCTTGACCCTCCTGGTCTTCATTTGCAAATCCCAAGTCAACTATATTAATCTAGAATTCTTCTAGAGTAATTTTACCTTTTTCTTTATCTACAATAGGGATTGCTATCTGTGCAGTCCTTCTTCCAGTTGTCGGATCTCTCTTAATGGCTGAAGTCATTCTGGCCTTCCTTTTTGGTTTTATTAAATTTTTTGAAAACAAAGTGGATACATCAAATTCCAAAATCTCAAAATCAACCTCTGTATTGACTTCCTTTTCGAACTATTGAGGTACTTGATCATGTTTCTCAGCATCATCATGATGTTCACCTTGATCTCCTGTATTCGTCAGCATATGTGATGGAGAAGGTGATTTTCTTATTTTTTCTTCATGATACTCATACTGAGGGCAATCCTGTGTTATATCCTCTTGCTGAGGAATTTCCTTTTCCGGAGGAGCATCATCCTGAGGTGGAGGATCTTGAGATGCGTCTATATGATGATCATGATCCTTCTCCCTTATTACTTCATCCACTTTTGAAGACTGATCATGATCTTTAGGTGCTGGTATTTGTTCTGAAACCACGATTTGTTCTGCACTTGCATTACTTACTTCCTAAACTTTAGAAGAATGATCTTCTAAGACATCTTTCTCATCAGCTTTCTTTTCCTAAACCTCTACTATAACAGGCTTAACTAATGTATCCTGTTGGTATTGTTGGCTTATTTCTGAAGCATGGCCCTCTAGTTCTGCCATCTTCACTTCTTCCTTATGTTCTCCTTTATCAGGTGTAGCTGCTGGGTGTTCAGGACTTACATCCTGTCTATATGTCAAATCCACTATTGCAGGACTTGTCACCTATTCAACTAATGTGTCCAGCCTGATTTCTTGAGCTATCTTCTCTGGACTCTTTTCCTTTTCATATTCCACTTGCTTCATCTCCTCCAATATTGTTTGAACTAATGGAGTCCCATGAGGAGTCATGTGCGTATCTACAGCAAGGGTTTCCATTCTCTGTGAAGCTACATCCTTCACTACTTCATCATCAGATAAATTAATTGTTTCATCCAGTGAGACAATGCTACCTTCGAATATCTTGGAGGTTTCTTTTCTTTGTTCTTCTGCAAGTTCAGCCTTGAACTTCACAATGGTAGGAAGTAGAACATTGTGTTGAAATTCCTTATGGAAAACTTCACTACCTGCCCCTTTCAACATTATAGGGGATTGCTTTATCTCACCCCTCATGGAGGTTCTCGGTTTCTTAGGTGTGGTAGCTACCACCACCTGTGGGGCCTTTCTTTTCATTTTGAATAATAAAGGGGCCTCCTCTTCCTCAGGCTCTTCCTCTAGGGGGATATCTTCTTCTCTTTGTTCTTGTGAGGATTGACCCTCTTCTTAGGTCTCAACAGTTTTTGTAACTAGCCCTAGAATCTTTTTTGCCTTTTGTTTATCGACCTGTGGTGGTGATCCTGATGCTGTTGCATCCTCAGCTGGAAACACTGCTCTTTCAATAATCACCCCTTTGGGTTCATTATCAATTTCCTTATCCCTAGGGGGTCTTTTACTTTGCTATTGTTGTGGAGGCAGCCTTTCCCCTTTAGATTTCCTTTTTTCAATTATAAAATCATCATATTCCTCATCAAGAATATCCTATCCTTTCTTTTTATTGTCTACAGTAATGGCAACACCTTTCTTTTTCAATGCATCAATTTGTTCATCAACCCAAGCTTGGGTTAGGTGTAATGTCCTGGCAATGAAAGGATCCAAAGATATATCCTCTTATATGGTTAGGTCAGGTGCAGATATTGTATCATTATATATTTTCTTTTCTTCATATTCATCTACGATTATCCTGCCATCATCCCTTTTCCACTGCGAAGGAATGGAGATGCAGTCAAAGGTTTTGATTTGATTCAGTGTTAACCTTTGGTATCTTCCTCTTCTGGCTTCTGCTTCATCTTCACAATCCACCCAGAAGTCTTCTAAGTGCCTCTGATGAATAGGTTTCCCTATTATTTTCTATACCCTCCCATAAGGATCATATGGCCTTACTAATGGGAATGGCTGCAATTGCATTTTATTCAAACTAACCATGACTTTCTTGATATTTTCTAAATCTGGGCACATATACCAACCAATGGTTATTGGAAACAAAATTGGTGGTATTTTATGAGCATCCTTGTATGCCTTCAGTATTGTGGAGCTCTGCCTTATAAATTCCATTAATACCACTGCATCAATGGGGTAGCTTGGCAGCATGAGGGATTGTCCTTCAAAGCACTCAATTCTCATGTAAGAAAATGTTGCAAATTGGATGTACCAGGCTCCATGCCTGTAGATTATTTCTTGAGCCTCCATGCTCAATCTTTTCGTCTGGTCCTCCTCCATGGTCCTCACCACATGCATAGAGAATGCATCATTTACCAATTTGTAATCCTGGAGGTAATTAACTCTCTGCAACTGGGGATGATGATCCCAAATATGAGCATCATTGGTGGTTCCACCAATCTTTCCAATTGTTGTTAATGCATCAAATGTGCCTTTGCAAGCACATGAGTAGACAATGTATGATGTCATGTAAAAGGAACAATTTGAACCTCTTAAGTTCGTCAGCTGCTCATGTAGAGCATCACTTATCACTTGGCCCCATAGTGGCTTAGTGTTTTCATATATGCACATCATGATGACGCCGTACATCCAGTCTTTAAAACTACCAGCATCAAGCTAGCCTATCACGCTACTAAGCAATGCAATCATATATATATACTCGTTGTCAAAATCATACTTATATAAGTGCACAGGAAGTTTGGCCGCTGCAGAATATGTACTGTTCTTAGCCCTCCACTGATACATGTTCTTTCTTGCTTTCTTCTTATTGTTTTCATATTCAACTTTAGATTTCTTCAAATCTATGCTGTTAACCTTCCTGCCCAATGGCAGTCCAAATGTCTTGGAAAGACCCTTGATGGACAGGTCTACATATATTCTCCCATGTTTCACCACCTGTCTTGTTTGTGGATTGTAGTTTCGTGCACACTCAATAACTAGCTCCGGAGACTCCATGGAGTATGGAAAACTAGCCGCATTCCACATTCCTGACATGAACACTGCATCCAACAGGGTGCTTCTATTCTTTTCATCATTCATTTTGGTGGACCAGGCCTCCAAATCGGTACTTCCTTGATGCGTATCCATTATGGCACCATACTTGAATAGGATTCCTTTAGGATATGCATACATGGGCCTGCTGAATTCAACCTCACACTTAGCTAACTTCTTGTCAGCCATGGATATCTGCAATTAACAAGATTTGTCTTACAATGGATATTCACAAGCATGCACATAACAATTTATCTCTACTAACATCATGCATACTATACTTATTCAACATTTACTTATCATGGGATGTATAAACTATGACTTCAAACCAACAACATCATACCTGATTATGCATAAGCAACAGGATGAGGGTTTCAATTACTTACCTGGTTATGCAAATCCCTGTGATTATACCAGCGATTTTCTGAGAATACTTTTAATTCTTATGATAATCTCGCAATTCTTCCTACCTATAAGCTTTGTTTGTCCAAGTATCACTTGTACGAGGGTTTGGAAAGCTATCACTCTGTAAAAATGATTTTATCGCCAAGTAAGTGTAAAAATGACAATTGAATTTACCTTTTAACTTTGCAATTAGGGTGAAATTAGGGCAAACCCTGACGCATTAGATTTTAATCGTTGATTTTTCACAGAAACTCAGGATTTCGCCAGGTGTGTCATCAGGTTCTGTGGTTGGTGGGAACTACCTACCACATCTGCATGCATTAAATGTCAATGGCGGCAACAAGAGCTGGGTGATATCCGTATGATAGGATATATTCAAATACATGATAGTATTTGGATATCAGGGTGATATTTTCAAATATCATCCTGAGTGCAATGTGATCATCCTCCTCGAGAGGAAAAAACTATCTTGACAAGATCGGGTGATGAATGCACCCTTAGGTTGTGTTTTATACATCGGGAGGATATTTCAATATATCGGGTGATGTTACAAAAATGATGATGATCGGATAAACTATAACCTCTCTCTCAAAATATCGGGATGACGTCATCCATATATTGGCTCAGTATATCATTGTGGCATCATGATGTCATCATCATGTTATGCGAGAAGGATCATGTTTAGGAAATATGCCCCCGAGAGGTAAAAAATGATGATTACGTCATCATCATGTTTGTTTCTTTGTTTATCAGACTTGAATGACATCATCAGGATAATGGCTTAGGGGGATATTTCACGGCAAGAGGATATTGAGAAATATCAGGTTACATTGAGAAATATGACCCTCGCAAAATACATAAGGCTACTGACGGTTAAAGGTCACTATCACCTAAAATTGACGTTCAGACATTTGGACCGCATGATTTATTGGGTGATAAATTAGATTGAGATGACCTTCTGTAATATGACTGATGTTAAGAAATATGATCCTCCCCCTGTGAATATCAGGTTTGACTAGGATTTTGACCATTCATAACTTTCACATCCTAATGAATATCAGGGTGATACAAAAGGCAAACCTGCATGAAATTTGATGCTCTTTCTAAATATGAGGTTACTGGAATGAAATATGAATTTTGACAAACTGACCTCATGATGATGACTTACCCAGCTTCTCCATGCATGATGTTCTACATGACCTACTTTTACCAAACCGCCAGGAAGCACAAAACAAGCCAAGCCAAAAGTTGGGTCCCTGTTTTGTCAAGTCAAAACGGGGCATGTTGTGTAACCACACAACAAGGATTTGGTCCCGTATTTTAACCAAAACTTAATTGGGTTGATGTATAACACGAAGACATTCTAACAGACATACAAAATTTGGCTTCGAGACAAAGAAGAAACAATCAAGAATTTCACCTGGTCAATCAAGTGCTTGATTACGAAGAAGATTTGGGAAAAGAACTTATCCAACAAGAAAGACAATTTAGTGTGGTGCATCATAATTTTATCATTAAAAGGATAATTGTTGTTCCCAGAAGGGATAGACCCTTTCAAATTCAAGTTGTACCTAATAATCAATAGTAGAACAATCATAACTGACAACAAAATAATCAATAGTAAGTGATCAAGTTGGCTGATAAAAGATACATGAGAGGTGATTGTAGAAAGGGAATTATTGATCCTAATTTCAAGAAATTGAGAGAGGTTGGTTTTATTACAAGTTCCTCTTTCAATAGAAAGTTATCCAAATCATCAAGTAGGCCCCCTTCACCTACCAAAACTCCTGAAGATTTTTCCACCTACCAAGTGTTAGTCTTACATATCATAGTCCTCCCTCTCACAATACTTTTTTAGAATATTATGGGTCATAATCAATCAGCACAAGCACTTGTTCCCTAAGGATGGTCAGCTATTGGCCTATTATCCCTAGGAAATTTGTTGGCAATATATGTTTGTCATTGATGTCAACATAGTATAGGGAAATATAAGGACAAACTTGTATAGAGGTTGTGTATAGAAGAAGGAGAAATTGATGGTTAAGTGGAAGATTTGAGAGAGATGGTTTGACTCAGTTGAAGTCAAGGGGTCAGCATTTCAAAGGCCAGTTTGTCTGAAAGACTTAGCAGGTGAAGTAAAACCAATCTGGGAGAAGAGAAAATATTCTAAGTATGGTGTAGTGATCAATTTTGTGTTTGAGCATGATGCAGATGTAAATAATCACATGTACTAGCATATTTCCAATATCCTTACATGTATATCCCATCAGTTTGGTGTACCGCATTTAATGATAAGTAGCTGAAATTTGTCTAAGGCATTCACAATACATATCCCAAGGTAGAGTCACATTGTTTTGGTCCACATTTCTCTGTAGAGAAAGGTTTGATATTGCGGTTCTAAAGACAAGTTTATCCAGGTATTGAAATGATATATCCAAGTTTTTTGGGTCTTCACATCTTCAGTAGGAAAAGTTACAAAGGACATAGTACCGGTTATTACTTAGATAGGGCAAAGCAATGATAGAGACTTAATGGAATGAATTGTATTCCTCTAGAAGACATTATTTTGTCATGTAGCTCTGAGAACATATTCAAGGATGTATATAGTATGCTATGATGAAGTAACAAATGGTCTAGTGGTCCAGAAGTTCAGCATTCTAGCGATAGAAACAATACAAGATTGTTCTGGGAGTCTAAGTATACATGGTTAAGTATTTGCGGAAGATAAAATATATACAAATCAATCATAAAATTTTGTGCAGAGGTCTCACATGTTCCAATGTATCTCAGGTTTGATCCACATGCAGATATTTCCTATTTTCTTGTACTGCATCTAGTAGTTAAGTTAGTAAGGGAAGATTTAAGCATAACTGTTCTCTGGACTCTAGTTTACCTTAGTCAATATTTTGTTTTCCTCTAGAAATGTTAGACAAGGATGTGTGGATCTAGTAAGGAGTATATAATGATGTTTAAGTTCATTCTTAAAGGTTTCAGGGTTTGTGATGTATCATAGTGCTATATCTTGAGTTATGAAGTGTCACAAGTGGTCTGGAATACTCTATTTCTGGAAGTTCATCATATTTATTACTATGCGGATGTATAGAATGATATGATACTTCAACAAAAAGGTGAATGGATGATGTTGAGATTGTACACAATTAAATTCTTGGTCCGCATGAATTTTTTAGCTTCTCCTAGGTGGTATGAAGATAAACAGTTAGCAGTGTTTATATAGTTTGGGCTGACATACTAGTTATTGTTATATGTGGAGGATCTTGATCTATTGTTTTGACTTTTGAAGATGTGGAGTGATGTTCCTTGATACCTTTCATGAAGCCCTGAGGTCTGCAATAGGTTTTCTTGTCATATTGTATGTATTGAGGCTGACCTTTGAAGAGTTACATGTTTCATCAATTGATGTTTATGATGCCGACCTAGTCAATCTTTTGTTGTGTTGCAGAGGATATTTATAGAAGATCAAATTTATTTGTGATGTGTAGATGTGTGAGTGAATATGATAGAGCAGAGTGCAAGACATGAAGTATACAAAATCAGTATGATGAAGTAATTGTATAGAAAAGAGGATTGCAATTTCAACATGAACTAGATACTTTCTTCATAACAGTTCATAGTTTTTTTACCAATATAATTCCTTGTAGCAGTGAGCTTATTTTAGGGAGTAGTAGCTTCCTTGGGTTGTAGCCCTAAAAAAAAGTGAGCAGGGAATTGTAGCTTTCTTGGGTTGTAGCCCTAAAACAATGTAAACATTTATATAGTAGTGAGCATTATTTTGTGAGTTAACACTCACTGTGGTTTTTCCCAATTTTGGGTTTTCACGTAAAAATCTTGGTGTCATTGTGTTGATGATTGTGTTACGTGTTTTACTTTTTGTTCTCTAAGTAAATGGATCTGATCTACAATTAAAATAGTTAATTTTTAATATATGTTGATTCACCCCCCCTCTTAACATCACTGTGTGTTCAACAATTGGTATCAGAGCCAAGTGCCTTTGAGAAGCCTAACAGCTGAGGTAGATCCTACACTTGAACACATGGAATTTGAAGCTATGGATATTGATGTATTCATTCCTAAACAAGATCTTGAAGCAATGGAACCTGAAGGTTGGGACTTTGATCCAATTGAGTGTGAAGTGGACCTTGAAGGAGAACTCAAGTCAGCCCTTGATGATCTATATGAAGCAAAAGAACTAAACATAGAATATGAAGATATGCTTAAGAAAGAAAAGGAGATAATTCAAAAATTGAAGACAAAGGCCAAAGAATCAAAAGAAGAAATTGGAAAACTAAAAAAGCAATCTTCCATTCATCTCCTTCCCTTATCCTAATTTGGTGATATCCACTCTTGAGATCAATCTTGGAGAAGTAGCATGCACCTCCTAAGCAATCCATGAGGTCCTCCATTCTGGGGATTGGGAACTTGTATCTAATGGTGATCTTGTTTATGGCCCTTGAGTCAGTACACATCCTCCACTATCCACCTTTCTTGGGTGCTAAGACTGTAGGAACAGTACAAGGACTTAAGCTCTCTCTGATGAGTCCTTTATCCAACAATTCTTGGACTTGTGCTTTGATCTCTTCATTCTGTTATGGAGTAAGCTTGTATGCAACCTTGTTAGGCAAATTGGCACTAGGTATCAGATCTATATGATGGATGATGTCTCTCATGGGAGGTAATGAACTTGGCAGCTCATCTAGCACTATGTCCTTATACTTGTCCAACAGAGACTGAACTTCACTAGGTATCTTCTCTACCTTATTTGTTGTTGCATCAAACTTAGTCTTAGGTCTGATCATTACTACAAATCCTTGTCCTTCTTCTCTTATTGTTTGTAAAAACTCCTTCTCTCCCACCACCATGATGCTAGACCCAACCTCCTTATTAGATTCTTCTTCAGGAAGGGGTGTTAATGAGAATGAGACTCCATCCTTCTCTATCACATAAATGTTCTTCTGATCATCATGTTTTCTCTTTCTATCATGTTGCCAAGGTCTTCCTAGCAATATGTGACAAACATCCATAGGGATGATGTCACAAAGGATCTTATCCTTGTAACCACCAATGTTGAACTCCACCCATGCTGATTCATTTACTAAGACTTGCTGCCCCTTGTTTAATCATGACACCTTGTAGGGTATGGGATGAGGAATCCTCTTTAGGTTTAACTTCTCTACCATTTCTAAAGAGATCAGATTGTCAGTGGAACCAAAGTCAACCACTACCTTGCATACCTTTCCATGTGACTTGCAAGTTGTCCTAAATAGTGATTTCCTCTGTGAAGGCTCCTTGGCTGCTGGCACCTTGAGGAGTGTCCTCCTTAACATCAATGCATCACCTCTCTCAAGAGTAGCAGGTTGAAGTGGTGAATAGACACTTTCACTGTCTTCTTCATGCACTATTTGGGTTCTTTTCTTACCTCCTTGAGAACATGATGCTTGCTTCTCTATGCATTTTTATGTAGGAAGTCCAAACTGATGACAGTTGTAACATTTGCCTAAGAAAGTGTTTGATCCTCTACCTTGGCGACCAAAACTTCCTCTAATATTTGATCTCCTACCTCTAAAATTACCTCTTTCACTTGACTCACTTTTTGGTTCTTGATTCTCCTTATTGCTGCCACTTGATTCTCCTTGTTGTTTTTGGGACTCTCCTCTTGCACCAAAGTTCCCTCTTCCTCTAAAAATCCTACCTCTACCCCTAGTCTGCTGATCTTGTCTTCTTTTTATCTTTTCTTCTACCCTTACTACCAATTGGAAGCATTCTTCCACATTCCTAGGGGTGGCTAGACTGATTTCATCTTAAATATTGAGCCTAAGCCCATTGATGTACCAAGTAATCTTTTCAACTTCATCCTCAGTGTGCCCTGTCCTTATGGTCAGCTTGTGGAATTCTTTAGTATAGGCTATAACATCCATGTATTTTTGTTTTAAATTCTACAATCTCCTAAAGGTTTGGATTGCATAATCCTTAGGAAGAAATTGACTCTTCACTTTGGACACCATCCAGTCCCATGAACTGATCTTTGCTTTTCCTTGCCTCAATCTCTCTGATTGAACATAGTTCCACCATGTCAATGCTGGCCCCTTCAACTTGGTCTTAGTCAATTTGACCTTCTGTACTTCTGGCATCTCCTTGTACTCAAAGTAATTGTCCAAGGCATCAATCCAATCTAATACTTCCTCACTGTTCATTTTTCCTTCATACATGGGTAACTCCATTTTGACATTAGTACTCTCTCCTTTCAAAGTCTATAGCATCTTCATAAACCTTCTATCATCTAGATCCATCTCTTCCACATTGGATTCCTCTTGAGGGCCTGCATTCTCACCCTCATTCTCTTGGTCACTGTCTTCCTTAATGACCCCACCTCTTCTCAGGTTTTCTTCAATTGCTTCAAGTCTAGCTAGGACTCCTTCTTGAGATTCCTTCATTATTCTCACTTCTCTAGTGAGGATTGGACTGGCTCTTGAAGGCATCTTGCACTATTTCTTTGCCACACTTCAACTTCCTTGTTTCTTCCCAAATAGAACCTGACCTAGGCTCTGATACCAATAGATATAGAGTAGAGGTTGAACTCAATATGGTTTTGACTATTATCTATACTGGAGCAACATGATCTAGGTTGTCTTCTTACTCTCACACCCATTTGATGGCTTGGAAGGGGAACTCCACATGAGATAATGAAAGAGATGCTTATCAAAACCTTCAAGGCAACTGAAATCTCTCTGAAAATGACTAATTACAACTTCCAAAGGTAGACAATAAGGATTCACAAGATCCCTAGTTGACTGTCCTACTATGACAGTCTTGTCTCTCCAAGTTTTATGGTTACCAAAAGATGAAAATGTGGGTAAATGAAGGGTAGATGGATTGACTAACTAACTGATCCTCTACTATACCTAAGATAGACTTAACATGACCAAAATACACTCATGAAACTCAACAAAAATCAAGGCAACTCAATCTTTCCGTCATTCCTTCCCAATCAGCCTTAGCTCCTTGTAGCCTGTCAATAAGATTTTGAACATAGCTTTGAAGAATCTTGACAAAACCATGATCAAATTGGATTTTTAAACATCCCTTAGGGAGTACTACAACATATTAAACATGCAAGGTGGATTGTTTTGGGATATGTGCTTCAAAAACCTACTGTATCTGTTGTCCTAAGTCCCATTTAGGCCACTTCCACAAAGGCTAATACTTGATACACTTGCTCTAGACTTTACTAACCAAATCTAGGGCATATAATAGGTTGATAATGGATTAATTATACTTATCCTATGGTTCTATTACCATCTCACATCAACTTCACCTCAAATGACTACTTTGCAGGCTTAATAGATGGATATATTAAGCCCTAATGGCTTCAGAACTCACACCAGCCTGATCCTCTACATATGTAATAAAATAAAAAAGAGAAAAACCATTTATTTAACCCCATTATATCCATATTAGAGCTATGGTGCATGTGGAATGGGTTAAAAACCCATCAAGTCTTCAAAACCCCCTCAAAACCCTCTAAAACCCTAGCTAAATGAGCAGTTTCAGAAAAAAGACTATAAAATCCTTCAACTCCAACAAAAATCCTCCCAATTAGACTTAAAATATAGGTAACTCTATTTACTTCAAGATTTAATGCATTGGAGTTTATGACACAGCAATACGGGCAAGTACAATCATTGGGAACAATAAACAAACTTAGAAAAATACAGGCATATTTAAAGAAATCATTTGAAACATGCTTCAATCTGCATCAAAAGTCCTCCAAATTGATTTAATACAAAGATAAGTTCCTCCATTACAACATTTCATGCATGGGAATTCATGACAATACCATATGGCCTTTTTTCAGAACACAAGAACAACAAAAAAAATGCAGAAACAAATTGTAGAAAAAACAGAGCTCCACTTCTATTATTTCTCCTTCAAACTTCAATAATAATCTTTTTCCATCTAAAGAAGGCATAATATATTTGTTTCCCAATAAATCCATGACTCCACTACTCTCAAATCATGGAAAAGCCAAAAAATAAGGCATTAAAGCCTTTCTACTAAAAAAAACAAAAAGAATGTCCTAGTTTTTAGGAAAAACTGCAGACTCACTAAACAAAAATGACTACTCTCAACCTCCACTACATGATCATGCCTCAAATGGCTTTATTACATTATTTTAAAACCAAAATCCACTATGTCTCTTATTAATGAGACCATTACACCAAAATTTGACTCTAGAACATACTAACATAACTAGGAAAACATGTAAATTTGACTCAATAGACTAGACACCATGAACCTTGTTAGGTGCCCTACACCATACACCCGAGGAGAAAGGATTTTAGGCATCTCCTAAAATCAGATCAGTTATAGTAGTGCAATGCTTCTCAATGTCTTCATCTATCATCCAAGTGGCATCCTCATGAGGGAGACCTTGCCACTTCACCGAGTATTCATTATAGACCTTATGTCTTGTTCTCTTAACCTCCTTGGTGTCTAGAATTTCTTCAAGTTTGACTGGTGTAGAAGGAGGAAGATCCTTAATCCAATCAGCATAATCACCTTCATGAACATCTGTACCTACATCTAAAGATTCCTTAAAGGGATATAAGTGAGCAATATTAAAGATTGGTGAGATAGCAACTCCAGGAGGGAGTTCTATCTCATAGGCATTCTCACCAAACTTGTGGACCACCTTACATGGCCCAATCTTCTTCATCAATAACTTAGTATATCTACCCTTAGGTAACCTCTCTTTGCTAAGATGAGAAAGTACTAAATCTCCCACTTTCAGCTGAATATTTCTCCTATTCAAATTTGCATGCTTCTTGTAGGTTTCAACACTCTTCTTGAGTTGTTCTCTAACTTGATCATGGATGTCTTTCATGGCCATAGCAAACTCCTCTCCTTTAGCACTTCTCTTCTCTACTCCTCTTAAATCTCTTAACTCAAAGATACCTCTTGGATTCAATCCATATACTACTTCAAAAGGGCTCTTACCTATGCTCCTGTTAATGGAGTCATTCTAAGCATACTCTACCTATGGGATGACAAGATCTCATTGCTATCCATGTTCCTTTGTAAGACATCTAAGTAGATTCCCCAATGATCTATTCACTACTTCACTCTGCCCATCTGTTTGTGGATGATAGGCAAAGCTGAAAGTTAGATTGTGCCTAGTTTCTTCCATAAGGTCCTCCAAAAATGACCTATAAACTTGGAATCTCTATCTAAGACAATGGTGAGGGGCAGCCCATGAATTCTAACAATCTCCTTGAAGAACAAACTTGCAATGTTGGATACATCACTAGTGCATTTGCATGGAATGAAATGTGCCATCTTGCTAAATCTATCCATAACTACAAAAACACTATCAACTCCCCTCTGAGTTTTAGGTAGGCCTAACACAAAATCCATGCTAAGATGCTCCCAAGGTCTTCTGGGAATTGGAAGAGGCAGATATAGGCCTGCATTGGAACTAGAACCCTTGGCTCTCTAACAAATTCCACAAGACTCAACAAATTTTCTAATATCAATATGCATCTTAGGCCAAAAATAAAACCTTCTTACCTAATCAAGTGTTTTGTCTATTTCAAAGTGTTCTCCAAGACTTCCATAGTGCTTCTCCCCAATGAGATTTGTCCTCATAGAGCATCTAGGGATGCATAACTGTGCTCCCTTGAATAGCAGTCCTTCTTGCAGCAGAAAATCAAAAAAATCTTCATGAAAAGTACCTTGGAATTAGTGGCAAATGGAGTAGGCATCCTTGAAATCTAGATCAGCAGCATACATGTCCTTTAGTGCTTCCAAACCAACACTCTAAAGTTGTACTTCATGCACTAGGACTAATCTTCTATTTAGTGCATCAGCTACCTTGTTTGCTTGGCCCTTCTTATGCTTGATTGTGAAAGTATAACTCTGTAAATACTCCACCCACTTGATGTGCATATGACTTAACTTGTCTTGACTATTCAAGAAACTCAGTGCATGATTGTCTATGTAGACTACAAACTCTTTGAATAAGAGGTAATGTCTCCATTTCCTCAGGGATTGTACTAATGCATAAAGCTCCAAATCATATGAAGAGTACCTCCTCTTGGCCTCATTGAGCTTTTCACTAAAGAAAGCTATTGGCCTACATTCTTGGTTCAGTACTACACCTATGGCTTCTCCACTGGCATCACATTCCATTGTAAAGACTTTTTCAAAGTCAGGTAAAGAAAGTATGGGTTGTTGTGCTACTCTCTTCTTTAGGTATTCAAAACTTTTTACTGCCTCTTCAATCTGTTGAAACTTTCTCTTCTTATCTCCCTTAATGGTGTCAAGAATAGGAGAACAAATATGACTAAATTTTTTGATAAACTTCCTATAAAATGTAGCCAAACCATGAAAAATTCTTACCTCTCCTACTAATTTTGGAGTTAATGGCCAGCTAAGAATAGCTTTAACATTGGATGGATCCATCTTCAATGTGCTTGTAGAGATGACAAAACCCAGGTAGACTAGCTCTTCTTTCATAAAGTCACACTTCTTGAGGTTTATCATTAGTTTCTCCTCATTCAACCTTTGTAAAACCATGCCAAGGTGCTGTAAGTGCTCCTCTTTTGTTTTACTGAACACAAGAATATCATCTAGATAGACAACTACAAACTTCCCAAATAAAGGTTTCAGGACCACATTCATTCACCTCATGAATGTACTAGGAGCATTTGAGAGTCCAAAAAGCATTACCATCCATTCATAGAGTCCCTCATTGGTTTTGAAGGAAGCCTTGCATTCATCTCCTCCCCTTATCCTGATTTGGTGATATCCACTCTTGAGATCAATCTTGGAGAAGTAGCATGCACCTCCTAAGCAATTCATGAGGTCCTCCATTCTGGGGATTGGGAACCTGTATCTAATGGTGATCTTGTTTATGGCCCTTGGTTTAGTATACATCCTCCACTCTCCACCTTTCTTGGGTGCTAAGACTGTAGGAACAACATAGGGACTTAAGGTCTCTATGATGAGTCCTTTATCCAACAATTATTGGACTTGTGCTTTGATCTCTTCATTCTGCTGTGGAGTAACCTTGTATGCAACCTTGTTAGGAAAACTAGCACTAGGTATCAGGTCTATATGATGGTTGATGTCTCTCATGGGAGGCAATGAACTTGGCAGCTCATCTACCACTATGTCCTTATACTTGTCCAATAGAGATTGAACTTCACTAGGTATCTCTTCTACCTTATTTGCTTTTGCATAAGACTTAGTCTTAGGTTTGATCATTACTACGAATCCTTGTCCTTCCTCTTTCATTATTTGTAAAAACTCCTTCTCTCCCACCACCATGATTCTAGACCCAACCTACTTATCAGATTCTTCTTCAAGAAGGGGTGTTAATGAGAATGAGACTCCATCCTTCTCTATCACATAAATGTTCTTCTGACCATCATGTTTTCTCTTTCTATCTTGTTGCCAGGGTCTTCCTAGAAATATGTAAAAAACATACATAGGGATGATGTCACAAAGGATCTTATCCTTGTAACCACCAATGTTGAACTCCACCCATGCCTGTTCATTTACTAAGACTTTCTACCCCTTGTTCAACCATGACACCTTATAGGGTGTGGGATGAGGAATCCTCTCCAGGTTCAACTTCTCTACCATTTCTAAAGAGACCAGATTGTCAGTGGAACTAGACTCAACCACTACCTTGCATACCTTTCCATGTGACTTGCAAGTTGTCCTAAACAGTGATTTCCTCTGTGAAGGCTCCTTGGTTGCTGGCACCTTGAAGAGTGTCCTCCTTAACATCAATGTATCACCTCTCTCAGGAGCAACAAGTTGAAGTGGTGAATAGACACTTCCACTGTCTTCTTCATGCACTATTTGGGTTCTTCGTTCACCTCCTTGAGAACTTGATGATTGCTTCTCTTGGCATTTGAATGTAGGATGTCCAAACTAATGACAGTTGTAACATTTGCTTGAGAAAGTGTTTGATCCTCTACCTTGGCCACCAAACCTTCCTCTACTATTTGATCTCCTGCCTCTAAAACTAACTCTTTCACTTGACTCACTTCTTGGTTCTTGATTCTCCTTATTGCTGCCACTTGATTTTCCTTGTTATTTCTGGGACTGTCCTCTTACACCAAAGTTCCCTCTTCCTCTGAAACTCCTACCTCTAGCCCTAGTCTGTTGATCTTGTCTTATTTTTATCTTTTCTTCTACCCTTACTACCAATTTGAAGGATTCTTCCACATTTCTAGCGGTGGCTAGACTGATTTCATCTTGAATATTGAGCCTAAGCCCATTGATGTACCTAGAAATCTTTTCAACTTCATCCTTAGTGTACCCTGTCCTCATGGTTAGCTTGTGGAATTCTTCATTATAGGCTATAACATCCATGTCTTTTTATTTTAAATTCTATAATCTCCTAAACGTTTGGATTGCATAATCCTTAGGAATAAATTGACTCTTCACTTTGGACACCATCCGGTCCCATGAATTGATCTTTGCTTTTCCTTGCCTCAATCTCTCTGATTGAACATAGTTCCACCATGTCAATGCTAGCCCCTTCAACTTGGTCTTAGCCAATTTGACCTTCTGCACTTCTGGAATCTCCTTGTACTCAAAGTAATTATCCAAGGCATCAATCCAATCTAATACTTCCTCACTATTCATTTTTCCTTCATACATGGGTAACTCCATTTTGACATCAATACCCTCTCCTTTCATAGTCTGCAGCATCTTCATAAACCTTCTATCATCTGGATCCATCTCTTCCACATTGGATCCCTCTTGAGGGTTTGCATTCTCACCCTCAATCTCTTGGTCATTGTCTTCCTCAATGACCCCACCTCTTCTCAGGTTTGCTTCAATTGCTTCAAGTCTGGCTAGGACTCCTTCTTGAGATTCCTTCATTACTCTCATTTCTCTAGTGAGGATTGGACTAGCTCTTGGAGGCATCTTGCACTATTTATTTTCCACACTTCAACTTCCTTGTTTCTTCCCAAATAGAACCTGACCTAGGGTCTAATACCAATTGATGCAGAGTAGAGGTTGAACTCAATATGGTTTTGACTATTGTCTATACTAGAGCAACATGATCTAGGTTGTCTTCTTACTCTAACACCCATTTGATGGCTTGGAAGGGGAACTCCACATGAGATAATGAAATAGATGCTTATCAATACCTTCAAGGCAACTAAAATCTCTTTGAAAATGACTAATTACAACTTCCAAGGTACACAATAAGGATTCACAAGATCGCTAGTTGACTATCCTAGTATGACAGTCTTGTCTCTCCAAGTTTTATGGTTACCAAAAGATGAAAATGTGGGTAAATAAAGTGTAGATGGATTGACTAACTAACTGATCCTTTACTGTACCTAAAACAAACTTAACATGACCAAAAGACACTCTTGAAACTCAACAAAAATCAAGGCAACTCAATCTTTCTCTCGTTCCTTCCCAATCAGCCTTAGCTCCTTGTAGCCTGTCAATGAGATTTTGAGCATAACTTGGAAGACTCCTAACAAAACCATGATCAAATTGGATTTTTAGAAATCCCTTAGGGAATACTACAACATATTAAACATGCAAGGTGGATTTTTTTGGGATATGTGCTTCAAAAACCTACTGTATTTGTTGTCCTAAGTCCCATTTAGGCCACTTCCACAAAGGCTAATACTTGATACACTTTCTCTAGACTTAAATAACCAACTCTAGGGCATGTAATAGGTTGAGAATGGATTAAATATGATTCTCCTATTGTTCTATGACCATCTCACATCAACTTCACCTCAAATGACTACTCTGTAGGCTTAATACATGGAGATATTAAGCCCTAATGGCTTCAAAACTCATACCATCCTGATCCTCTACACTTGAAATAAAAACAAAAGACAAAAACCATTTATTTAACCCCATTCCACCCATCTTGGAGCTATGGTGCATGTGGAATGGATTAAAAACCCATCGATTCTTCAAAACCCCTTTAAAACCCTCTAAAACCCTAGCTAAATGAGCAGGTTCAGAAAAAAGGACTATAAAATCCTTCAACTCCCGCAAAATCCTCCCAATTAGACTTAAATGATATGTAACTCTATGTACTTCAATATTTAATGCATTGGAGTTTATGACACATCAGTAGAGGCAAGTACAATCGGTGGGAACAACAAACAAACTTAGAAAAATATAGGCAGATTTAAAGAAATTGTTTGAAACATGCTTCAATCTCCATAAAACATCCTCCAAATTGATTTAAAACAAAGATAAGTTACTCCATTACAACATTTAATGCATGGGAATTGAAGATAGTACTGTATGGCCTTTTTTTAAAACACAAGAATAGCAAAAAAAATGCAGAAAGAAATTGTAGAAAAACAGAGCTCCTCTTCTATTATTTCTCCTTCAAACTTCAATAATAATCTTTTTCCATATAAAGAAGGCATAATATATTTGTTTCCCAAGAAATCCACAACTCCACATTCTCAAATCATGGAAAAGCTAGAAAATAAGGCATTAAATCCTTTCTACTAAAAAAATAAAAAGATTGTCCTAGTTTTTAGGAAAAACTAGACTCACTAAACAAAAATGACTATTCTCAACCTCCACTACATGTTCATGCCTCAAATGGCTTTATTAAATTATTTTAAAATGAAAATCCACTATGTCTCTTATTAATGAGACCATTACACCAAAATTTGACTCTAGAACAAGCTAACATAACTAGCAAAACATGTAAGTTTGACTCAATAGACTAGACACCATGAACCTTGTTAGGTGCTCTGCACCACTATTTTTCAAAGTTTGAAAGGTAGAGAAGTCAAGGACATGGGGACTTGTTCCCAAGTCCAAGGTACCAATTTTTGTGAGGGGTTTTAATCTCCTTCCAACACTGATCTATACTGCAACTTTAGTTTCTAGAGATTGTGATGCAGACGACACAGGGAATAGCACCCTAGTCCAGGAAAAGCACCAGTGTCCAGCTTCTTTCCAGATACCAAATCCTCTGTATCTACTAACATTCCCTACAACTCCACTCCTTCCAGATGTGACACATGTAACCTAGAATCACAAGGAGTGTGGTAGGGGGTTGTGGTGTTTAGAGGCTTGCCTCGGTTAAGCCCTAGAGAGACATTCAAGTCTTCCGAACATCGTTGTCAGATGACAATGCATATCCCAGTAGGATAGAGGCAAAAATCCAAATAATAAATGATTGAAAACACAATAAATATCACCTTGTAGTGAAGATCTCATGGAAGGAAGATGCTCTTCATGCCATGAGGAGATGGATGCCAAATCTGCAAACACAAACACAATAACAACAAAGTACTACTTTGCAACATAATGAATGCCTTGAATCACTTTCACAAAATCATAATGCTCTTCTCATATCCATCTAGTTTGCAAATGAAACCTAATCATGCTTATATAATCAACTACAAAGATTCCCGCTGAGAATTTTGTAATTCAAACTTTGGATGTCGGCATAGGACCCAAATACTAGTCACTAAACCAACATTTGAAAATAGGGCAGACCCAAAATAGGGTTGGACTAGGGCACTAGTGCCCAAGTCCACCCTACCATTTTTGCTCGGGGTTCATTAAAGTGCAGCCCCTTAGATTCCATTTGTCACAAGATCCAATGGCTTTCTCATTGGGAGCTAGAAATAACATGCAAGATTCTCTAAATACAATTATAGGACCTGGGAGCTAAACCTTAATAGGAAAAAGCCCCCAAGGTTACTTTTTCCTACATAACAGCTACAACTTTCACAGACTTGTATGATAACTTCAAAGGAGAAGAAGAGTTTGGAACAAAGAAGGAAAAGACTTGCACTAAAGTTCCTAAGAAGAACACCTCTAGAGATGCAAAAGAAGATGGATTTACCCCTATCCAAAGACAAAAGGGTTTGAGAGGTCGTCCACCTGCAAGGCAACCTGCTCCCACCAGGTATTCTCAAGTCTTCAATGGTAATTTCTATACTTGTAATAAATTTAGTCACAAATCTGTTAATTGTAGAAGGAAGAATCAAAATATTGTAAGGTGTTATACTTGCAATAAGCTTGGTCATAAAGTTGCTAAATGTAGGAGTAAGTTAAATCAAAATTCTATGAGGTGTTATACCTACAATAAAATAGGACATAAGGCTAATGAATGCAGAAGTAAAATATTGAGGAATAATAGGGATAATGTTCAACCCTTCCATGGATATTGTTACACTTGTAACAAATTTGGCCACAAGGCAACAAATTGTAGATCTAAGGTGAGGAGAAATGGCAATGCTCAATAATAAAATTTCATCTGTCATAAGTGCAATCAAACAAGGCATTCTAGAAAGAATGTAAGGCCTGCTCCTCAAAAGAAGGTAGATATTGCTCGACAAAAGAAGGAAATGAGCAAAGTATGGAAGAATAAGAAAGAATGTGAAGGTTTCAAACCTCTGCCTAGTGCAGCTGGATCCTCCAGTAGCTAAAAAGATAAGGTATTGATTCAGCAGGAGTTACAACTATAAGTTACTTCAAAACCCCTAAATGAATAAGATGTTGAATTACTCAGCATTCTGGCTAAAATTGGTATGATCATATTTAGATGATGATATGAAGAGATTTGGTCAAAGTTCTGGAGCAATTGGTTAATTTGTGGAGGATTGTTGAATGATTATTGATTTATGCATATAAAAAGGGCAAACTAGGTTAAAACTAAGAAGGCAATTAATGCGGAGAAAAATGAGTTGGTGAAAGGGATATATAGGCAATGTTTGATCATTTTTTATCTCATTTGAATGAAGCTAAGTGAGTTGAAGAGATAAACAAGAGTAGAAGATTCTTAGCAAAGTGTTGGAGCAAACCCTATTCTCTGCATCTTCAGGTATTTCTTGATTTCACCGATTAAAACCCTAGTTCCTAAAGATATTGTAATGGTGACACTAGTTGTGATAGATATGGTTGAGAGGCCAAGGCCAAAATTTAAGAAGCATCCATTCAAGTCCATTGAGACTGATAAAGATGGTGCCTTCTCACATGTTCCTACAAATGTGTTTCATACTAAAGACATTAAGATATATATTCATTCACTAATAGATGAATATGATCATCTGAAACTTGAACAGTTCAGGAATGACAATTTGTTGGGAGATGACTTTCAGTTGAAACCTGAATTTGCTAACATTGCTACTAAGCACCTGGATATCTAGAAGGGTTTTCCAAACTTATGATATGTAGAAGCTTGGGTTAGAATAGCCCTAAGTTGAATTCATGGAGACTTCTTCTGTTTAAATCACCCCTATCTAACCACTAAGGATGTTATAAAAGATGTAACTGGTTTGTGTTTTGAAATCAATTAATAATGAAGAAGTGATGAAGCTCACCAGAGAAAAATTTAACAAGATGACATTGACTATAGATGATATTAAAGATTTGGGGGTCCAGTATGCAACCATGAACATTGCATACAAGATTTACTACACTAACAGGGAAAACATCAAAATATACAGCCTATCAAATGGTCAAAGAAGGAAAAGATTTTGACCTGTGTGAGATTCTGCGACAACAACTTCTAGACAACCTAAAGAGGACAAAGAAATAAAAATACAAATTTCGGTATGGCTCTTCGATTATATGCCTCGTGTTTTACTTTTTGAAAGAATTGCCTTCATTGAAGGGAATGGTATGGAACTTAGATACCCTTGTTACCCATCAAATCAAGCAATACATGAGAAGTTTCTCTAATCATAGGCACTGCAACACTTTATTTTGGGGGTTCTTTAAGACATTCAAGGATGATATGTAATCCAGAGAAAGGATACTTGCTAAGGTAGTGGAGAAATATAAAAATGATATAATATTTATGGTTGACAAAGATAGTTGTTATACGGAGGTTGTTGAGCCAAGGACATTTTGGATTACGAACTTACCATATGAGGTTTTAGAATTTGATTTGATAGGTTATGTCGATATGCTACTAAGCAAACCTAAGGACCCTTCCACTAAAAGATTTGGCACATATGATGAAATCATCAAAAAATTAGTTAAACAAGATGTAGAGGAGAAAGTAGAAAAGATAAAATCTAGGGTAGAGAAAATGAAATATGACCTAGAAAGATACTCAAATCTCTTGAAGGCTCAGTAGGAGAAGCACAAACCATTTCCTCTGCACAACTACCAAGAAGAATAAGAAGATCAACATCAGCTACAACCACTTCCTCTGTTCCCTCCAAATCTTCATTGCCTATCAAAAGAAGTACCACAAAAATCCCTGAACAAACTCAAAGTATTGAGAAGAAGAAGCCTAGATAGAAGAGTTAGGCTAGAAGAGGCAAGATAAATCCTGTAAATATTGAAGATATTGAAGAAGAAGAAGAAAAAGAAGAAGATGTTGAGGCTTTGAAAAGAAAGAGGAAAAGAACTAGAAAAGAAACTAAAGGAGAGACCTTAAAGAAGAAAGGAAAAGGAAAATCAAAGAAGGGTAAGAAATTTGATTATGTGCCCTTACAACTTGAAGCCATAGTTAATGCAATTGTAGAACATGGTGCTTTGAAAGAAGTTGTTGAACTCTATGATGAGAGAGCATCAAATCACAAAAATACTATTTAGGAGGCAATAGTCAGATACATGGGAGCCTTAAATGTAGCTTGTTGGTTTTAGGATAGACAACTAAGAGGGGGGTGAATCAGTTGTCACCAAACCTTCTGTTCTTTAAATCCTTAAATCCTTCTTATATTTCAACAGCATAATAATTATTCAATCATGGAAGTAAAATGCATCAACTTAAGAGCAGAAACACATTCAACACATATGACACCAAGATTTTAACATGGAAAACCTAGTTAAGGGAAAAACCACGAGGTGACTAACCCAAGATTGTATTCTCTGTTAAAAGAATAAGAAGAAAAAAAATGGCACTTGCCAATTAGGGCTCACTGCCCGAGCACACTTCTCACAAGAGGCCCACTACTTATAGAAGACACACTGTCTATAGAATAATATAAATATTACATACTTGAATTGGATATTAGCATCTTCACCATGCTTGAGACAGTTCCATTTAAGCTCAACTCTTCTGCTCTACTTTTTGCTCTTCTCCTCTCTATCAATTTCTCATCATGAGCACGGTTACTTTTGAAATGACTTCACAAATCTTATTTATACAAGACATCGACTTTGGGATGATCATCAAAGTCAGCACAACACATACTTTATTTCATTACAAAGCAATTACACAAATACAACTTGACTTATTACAAGAACATCATGCGCATCACTACCCTGTCGGCCACGCATATCTAGGACTTCAATCTTCTTCAAGGAACATGCCTTGCTTTGTAAAACATATTCAAGATCATCCACAACATGTGTAAAACATCTGGTCTACCAAGACTAGGAAGAACACCATCACTGAGAGGTAAACCTTCAATTATGAGCTCTATCTTCAATGTAGACCGCCAACACAAACTAGACACTATCTGGAGACCCCAAAAGCTTTCCTGAATCACCAAGAACATCCACACCACTTCTGCTTATTGAAATCATTCATATATTCATCCAGAACCTTAAGAACATAGCTAGTCATCACTGTCACATAAGAATAATTCCTTGCGGACCTCCAAACCATGAACCAATTGAGTAGTCAATTCACATTAGCTTCCCAAACATGCCACCAGATTCGTAGAACAAGATATTGCATTTCCAGATCTCACCAGACCTATTTGTGTCACTCTATCACCTCTGAACAACTACCAGAACTAGTTTTACTTGTATGGCCATAACTTCTCCAAATCTTCATGCGAATCTCTGAAATCTTTACAGGAGCACCTTCAGACACATATCTATAAACCCTTTGATGCGCATACTCTGATCTTCAACTGACTAGAATCTTCACTTCATAGAACTTCACTATATTTACTATTCTTCTCTATTTCTTATAGGGCTAATTTTCCCAATATCCTCAGCACACAACTCATCCAATCCTTGACATCAATGTAACAAAAGTATGTTGACATCAATGACAACACTGGTTAGGCCCATTCTTGCAACAATCTCCCGCTTTGTCATTGATGGCAACATATGATGTGAAAAATTGTTTTGACCATCAAGACAAGAAATTCTCCTTACGGGCTCCCCCTAACAACATCAATTGTTCACATATCTTTCTTTCTTCATTTCACCCCCTTTGATCAGCAATCTCTTTTGTTTTTCACATGTCTTCTCTCCCCCTTTGACATCAATGGCAAAGGGCACATACTTGCATCATACTTCAGAACCATACAAACTACTTCCCTTGAGTAGCAGCTTCCTATTATCAATCCAGACCACAAGATATGACTGTGAGATCCACCAGACTGATGTACATCAGTGTACCTTAATTTAGAACCAGAGGGGTAATGACCCCTAACTTCTCCCTGAGATACTCAAAAGAGTCCTTAGGTATAGGTTTAGTAAAAATGTCTACAATCTGATCCTTTGAGGGCACAAACTCCAATCTGACTTCATTCTTGTTCACCTTCTCTCTCAAAAAGTGAAACTTGATGGATATATGTTTTGTCTTTGAATGCAACATCAGATTTTTTGATATATTTATTGCACTTGAGTTATCACAGAAGATTGTGATAGGTTCTTCATACTCCACTCTGATGTCTCTTAGCATTTGCTTCATCTACAATACCTGAGTGCAACTACCTGTTGCTGCAATATACTCTACGTCTACAGTGGACAGAGATATTGCCTCTTGTTTCTTGCTTAGCCAAGAAACCAATCTTTTCCCCAAAAAGAATGCACCACTACTGGTACTCTTCCAGTCATCCACATCTCCTACCCAATCAGCATCTGTATATGCATGAAGAGAGAAATCATAATCCTTAGGATACCATAAACCATACTCAACTATTCCCTTCAGATATTTGAGAATTATCTTGATTGACATGACATTAGACTCTCTAGGATCAGTTTGGAATCTGGCAACAAGACCAACAACATTCATAATGTCAGTTCTATTTTGAGTAAGGTACAGTAGTCCTCCAATCATTAACCTATACTTTTTCAGATCATCCTTAGGAGATTCATCATCTTTGCTCAGTTTACACCCGGTTGCCATGGGAGTATTCATTGGCTTTGAATCTTCCATCCCAAATTTCTTCAACAATTCTTTCACATATTTGCTCTGTGATATGAAGATTCCTTTCTTTGTTTGAGTGATTTGTAGACCCAAGAAGAAATTCATTTCCCCAAACATAGACATCTCAAATTCACTTTTCATTTGATTTGCAAAAGTCTTGCACATACTATCTTTTCCTCCAAAAAAATATCATCAACAAATACTTCAACAATCAAGATATTTTCATGATCAATCTTGAAGTACAAGTTACTATCAGCAATACCTTTGTTGAAACCAATCTTCAAAAGATTTTTATCCAATCTTTCATACTAGGATCTTGGGGCTTGTTTGAGTCCATACAATGCTTTCCTCAACTTGCAAACCATATCACCATGATCAGACAATTGGAATCCATCTAGTTGCTTAGTGTATATCTCTTCTTCCAAATCACCATCTAGGAAGGCAAACATGACATCTATCTGATATACTTTGAAATCCTTGAAGGCAGCAAAAGCAAGACATAATCTGACTGCTTCAATTCTTGCCACCAGAGAAAAAGTTTCTTCAAAGTCAACTCCTACTTGAGAATAACCCTTACAGACCAATTTGGATTTGTTTCTGACTATTTCACCATCTTCATTCAGTTTATTCCAGAAGACCCACTTAGTCCCAATCACATTTTTGTCTTTAGGTTTGGGAACAAGATCCTAAGTGTGATTTTTTTAATCTACATCAAGTCTTCCTCCATTCCTTTAGCCCATCTTTCATCATTGCATGCTTCACTTACTGTTTTTGGTTCAACCTTTAAAATCAAACAATACTTCACTGAATCTTGAGCAATTTTTCTTCTTGTTTAAACACCTTTGCTTCTATCTCCTATTATTTGGTCTTTAGAATGATTCAATCTTACATACCTGGGAGTTTTGGGAATTTTTTGCACTTATATTTCTTGAACAGGTTCATTCAAACTTGTCTCTTCTTCCTGTATATCAGGATTCTCTGGATCAGTCTGAATCTGAACTACAATTGGGGCTTGTTCTTCTTAGACAGAAACATCATTCTGATCATCTACTTCATACTTATAAAACCTTGAGGGATTTTCAATGCCTTTATCAACCTTCACATTTGTACTTTCTACAATCTTTCTCAATCTCTTGTTATAACACCGGTATGCTTTGCTTTGAGTAGAGTATCCCAAGAATATTCCTTCATCACTTCTAGCATCAAACTTTCCAAGGTCTTCATCTCTTTTGATATAGCACTTACTACCAAAGACTCTAAAATATTTCACAGTAGGGGTGATGCCAAACCAAAGTTCATAAGGAGTCTTACCAGTATTCCTTCTGATTTGTACTAGATTAAGAGTATAGATAGTAGTGCTTACAGCTTCTCTCCAGTAGATCTGAGGGACATTTGCTTCCATCGTCATGGTTCTAAATGCTTCCTAGATGGTCTGGTTCTTTCTCTCCACTACTCCATTCTACTGTGGAGTCCTTGGAGAAAAAAATTGTCTCTTTATCCTATGTTTCTCACAAAATTCTATGAACTCTCCGGATGTGAATTCACCACCTCTATCAGACCTGATACATTTTATGTTTAGTCCAGTTTCATTTTCTACCATAGCCTTGAATATTTTGAACTTATCAAGTGCTTCGGATTTCTCTTTCAGGAAAGTCACCCACATCATCCAAGAGTGGTCATCAATCAGTAACATGAAATATCTATCACCTTGCAGACTCCTGATTCTTGCTGGTCCACATAGATCAGTGTGTACCAAGTCCAACAATCTGGTAGAAGATTATTCCTTACTTTTAAATGTGACTCTATTCTACTTACCCAACTGACATTCGTTGCACAAACTGTTAGTAGGTTTCACCAGTCTTGGAAGATCTCTTACAACCTAAGTGTTGTTTATCTTGATGATATTATCAAAATTTACATGACACATTCTCCTATGCCATAACCAAATTTGATCAATTTGAACAAATAAACAACTTTTGCTAGTACCAACCAAGTGGAAGATGTTACCTTTTGTTTGAGTACTGGATGTAATCTTAGTTCCAGAGCTTTCAAAGATCTTGCATTTTCCATTTTTAAATTAGAGACCATAGCCTTTGTCCACCAACTATCCAACACTAAGAAGATTATTCTTTAGACCTTCAACATATAGAACAGTACTGGTTTTGTTCTTTCCATCAAAAGAAATAGTTCCTCTGCCTCTAATTCTACCAGCAGAATTATCACCAAATTTTACAACTCCTCCTTCATATCTTTTAGGATTTATGAACTTGTTCCTATCACCAGTCATATGGTGGGAGCATCCACTATCAGTGACCCATTCATCCTTTTCTTCAACCTGAGTAGCCAGAGCCCTTCCTATCTTAAGATTGGCAGATTCAATAGGCATTGGATCTTCTTCCTTGATGGCAATAAACACCCAGTCACTTCTAGATTTGGTTCCTATCTTAGATTCATCATCTGTTACTCCTTCATCATCATCTTCTTGAACATAGTAACACTTCTTTTGAAATTTTGATCTATTAGGGTTAGGCCTTGAAAATCTTTCTAGACATCTTGAGGCAAAATGACCAATCTTGTTGCAATTGAAACATTTGAAAGACAATTTTCCTTCATACTTATCAGATCCTCTTGGCAATCTTTTTGCAATAAGGGCTTCAAGTTGAGAAGATTCTGCCTCATCTTCTTCCAGATCTTTTCTTGCTTTTTCATACCATGATAATTTCTTTGAGGAATTCTCTCCTGGATCATACCTTTGTTTACCTTTTATAGAGGCACTAGCTTTGAATACAGATTTAGTCTTAGGAGGAGCATTTCCAAACTCAGCCAATTCAAATGTAGCTAACTTCCCAACCAATCGATCCCTTGTAATATTTGATAAAGATCTGAATTCCTCAATAGCAGCAACCTTGTGTTTGTAAGCAGGAGGTAAGGATCTGAGAACTTTGGCAACAATCTCATCTTCATCCAAAGTTCCACCAGAACATCTAATGCCACAAACAAGCTCATTTACTTTTGGCATAAATGTAGTGATATTCTCATCTTCATTCATCTTTAGGTTTTCAAAGTTTCCTTTCAGACTTTGTAGCTTGGCACATTTAACATATTTGTCTCCTTCATGCAAAATTTCCAGCTTTGACCAAATTTTATATGCAGTTTTTAAATCCATAACATTTGTCAGCTCTATATCAAATAAGGCACTTATTAAAGCTTCTTTAGCTTGAAGATTATCTTTAGCATCTCTGATTTCATCTAGAGTCGTCAGATCATCCTTTGGAGGAATATACTCTTTTATAGTCATGTTCCAATAGTGAAATCCCATACATTACAAGTGACATTCCATGCGGCTTTTTCAAAGAATGTAGTTCGTTCCATCAAACCTTAGACTATCCTTCTTGTAGGAAGACATCCTAGATCTCCTCAAGAGGTTAAGCTCTTTTAGAGGAACTTAGCTCTGATACCAATTATTGGTTTGAGGACATACAACTGAGAGGGTGGGTGAATCAGTTGTCACCAAACCTTCTATTCTTTAAATCCTTAAATCCTTCTTATATTTCAATAGCATAATAATTATTCAATCATGGAAGTAAAATGCAACAACTTAAGAGCAGAAACACATTCAACACATATGACACCAAGATTTTAACATGGAAAACCCGGTTAAGGGAAAAACCACGGGGTGACTAACCCAAGATTGTATTCTCTATTAAAAGAATAATAAGAACAAAAATGACACTTGCCAATTAGGGCTCACTGCCTGAGCATACTGCTCACAAGAGGCCCACTACCTACAGGAGACATACTATCTATAGAATAATATAAATATTACATACTTGAACTAGATATTAGCATCTTCACCATGCTTGAGATAGTTCCATTTAAGCTCAACTCTTCTACTCTACTTTTCGCTCTTCTCCTCTCTATCACTTTCTCATCATGACCATGGTTACTTTTGAATGACTTCACAAATATTTATACAAGAAATTGACTTTGGGATGATCATCAAAGTCGGCACAACACATACTTTATTTCATTATAGAGAAATTACACAAATACAACTTGACTTATTACAAGAACTTCATGCGCGTCACTACCCTATCAGCCATGCATATTTGAGACTTCAATCTTCTTCAAGGCACACGCCTTTCTTTGTAAAACATCTTCAAGATCATCTGCAACATGTGTAAAACATCCAGTCAGCCAACACTAAGAAGAACACCATCACTGAGAGGTAAATCTTCAATTACAAGCTCTGTATTCAATGCGGACTGCCAACATGAACTAGACACTATCTGGAGACCCCCACAAGATTTCCTAAATCACTAAGAACATCCACCCACTTCTGCTTACTAAAATCATTCACATCTTCATTTGGAACCTTAAGAACATAGCTGATCATCACTGTCACATAAGAATAATTCCTTGTGGACCTCCAGACCATGAACCAATTGAGTTGTCAATTCACATTGGCTTCCCAAACATGCCACTAGATCTGCAGAACAAGATATTGCATTTTTGGATCTCACCAAACCTATTTGTGTCACTCTATCACCTCTAAATAGCTGTCAGAACCAATTTTACTCATATGGCCATATATTCTCCAAATCTTCATGTGGATCTCTGAAATCTTTATAGGAGCACCTTCAAACACATATATACAAACCCTTTGATGTGCATACTCTGATCTTCAACTGACTAGAATTTTCACTTCATAGAACATCACTGTCTTTACTGTTCTTCTTTGTTTCTAATAGGGCTAATTTTCTCAATATCCTTAGCACACAACTCATCCAATCCTTGACATCAATGACAACCCTAGTTAGGCATGTACTTGCAACATAGCTTTGATTGAAATCAGTCATCAATTGCCTGAGAGTCTTTTTGAAGTTCTTACTAAAAGGAGAAATGAGGCCATGGGTAAAGATGCTAAGATGAAGAATTGGCTTGTTGAAAAGGTTTGTCCTTCCATCTCTAAGGAAGAAAAAGTCAATATCTAAAACTATAGCAAAAGTGTTTAGGACTAAAAGGAGATTGAATATTCTAATGTCAAAGGATGATGAAGAAATAAAGAGATTGGAAAAGGAAACACTAAATAAAACTACTGAAATTATTAAGGAGATGAAAATTAATTGGGGAATCCTTGAAGATATATCTGATCAGTTTGCTTCTGAAGGTAATGAGGAAAGTAGTGACAAGCCTGAAAAGAATGAGGAGATTGCTCATCCTGAGGATACTGGAGCACCAAACATAGAAGATCAAGATAAAACAAATCCACCTCCTCCAGATACACCTATAGAACAAAATGTGTCTCCTACAGATAAGACTATTACAAGACATAATTCTCCCCCCCAGTAAATACTGAGGCACAAAACATAGAGGGTCAAGATAAAGGCAGTATTTATCCTCCAAGGAACACTGATTCCAATTTAGAGCATAATGATTCTCCTCTGGATAATATAGGGAATGAGGAGGAAAAGAAAGAAGATAATCCTAAGGAGAATCAAGAAGAAAAGGAAAAGAGTAACGAGGAACAAAAAGATAAAGAGGATAAGGAAGAAATAGATGAGGAAGAGCACTCAGAAGGAGTAGAAAATATAGGTTAGAGTGCATCAAAGATAGATTCTTTCAAAGACCTATTGAACTTACAAATACAATTTCAACTAGTCATCACCCCTCAATTGCTACAGGTTCCAACTCATGAAGGACAAATTGACTTGGAAAACATCTCTCCTCTTCCCAAATTGTAGCTTGGTGATATACTACATGCCTCTACAAGGAAAGAGTTTTTACAAGAGAACTTGAAGAAATCCAGTGTGGCAGAGGATGCTATGAAAGTAATTCAAGTAAGGTTACTAGAGGTAACCATTGATCCCTCTCTGCCTCTAGAGCAAAAGCTTAAGTTGTTAATCGATTCCTTCAAAGATCATCCTTCCTACATAGAGAAAAAAGAAGAACAAGAGGAAACAAAAAGAATGAATGATAAGAGAATGGCTAAGATGATTGATAAATGTGCTAATGCACATAACCAACTTCAAGAAAATTTGAAGAAGTTCAAAGAATGCATTGATGAAACCACAACATTATATCTATTCTGTCTGAAATGGCCAAGTTCCACAAAGAATATCAAGCTCAGATTAACTCCGTTGAGTCACAAATATCTAAGTTGGCTGAAGTTTATGACTTGTCAAAAGATAAGAATGGTGCAACCAAGGCACAAGTTGAAAATCTTCATGCTCAGTTATCTCAACTATACGACCAAAGAGAAAACTTGAAGAAACAATTTGGCCAGTTGAGAGAGGTAGTAAATCTGAGACTTGCCTCATTGTCTGGTCTACTAGGAGAAGCAGAAAAGGTAGATCAAAATATGAAAACCCCAAGCAGCATAGAGGAAGCTAAGGAGCTATACATGCAATGTGAATGTCAGAACCATATGCTTGCCTCATAAAGTGCCAACTGTACATCCACTCTTACACAACTCAAGGTAATCTACAAGGTCATTCTACCTTCCAAATGAGTTGTAAGAATAATGTAATTAAGATAATTTTTTGTATATAGTCTTGCGAAGGACAGTAGTGCCATATTATATACATAGCGCCTATTTTTAAGGTATCTCTATCTTAGGGGAGTATAGTTTGTAGAAATATTTTTGTAAGGGGGAGTCTATACTATTTTTGAATTGATACAAGTAGAGGATATCAAGTCCTTTGTCCTTGATGTCAAAGGGGGAGAGATAGTATATATCTAAGGGGGAGTATATGTTGCCATCAATGACAAAGGAGGAGATTGTTGACAATATATGTTTGTCATTGATGCTAACATAGTATATGAAAATATAAGGACAAACTTGTATAGAAGAAGGAGAAGTTGATGGTTAAGTGGATGATTTGAGAGAGATGGTTTGACTCAATTGAAGTCAAGGGGTTAGCATTTCAAAGGCCAGTTTGTCCAGAAGACTTAGTAGGTGAAGTAAAACCAATCTGAGAGAAGAGAAAACAGTCTAAGTATGGTGCGGTGATTAGTTTTATGTCTGAGAATGATGTAGAGGTAAATACTCATGTCCTATCATATTTCCAATATCCTTACATGTATATCTCATCAGTTTGGTGTACCGCACTTAATGATAAGTAGATGTAATCTGTCTAAGGCATTCATAGTGCATATCCCAAGGCAGAGTCACATTGTTTTGGTCTGTATTTCTCCATAGAGCAAGATTTGACCTTGCGGTTCTGAAGACAAGTTTATCCAGGTATTAAAATGATATATCTAAGTTTTTACGTCTTCACATCTTCAACAGGAAAAGTTACAAAGGACAGAGTACCAGTTACTACTTAGATAGGGCAAAGCAATGATATAGACTTAATGAAATGCTCTGCATTCCTCCAGAAGACATAATTTTTTCCTATGGCTCTGAGAATAGATTCAGGAATGTATATAGTATGCTATGATGAAGTATCAAATAGTCTAGTGGTCTACAAGTTTAGCATTCTAGTGACAGAAACAATACAAGACTGTTCCAGGAGTCTATGTACACATGGTTAAGTATTTGCGGAAGATGAAATATATACAAATCAATCATAAAAGTTTGTACAGAGGTCTTTCATGTTCCAATGTATCTCAGGTTTGATCTGCATGCAAATATTTCCTATTTTCTTGTAAAGCATCAAGCAGTTAAGACAGTAAAGGAAGAATTAAGCATAACTATTCTCCAGACTCTAGTTTACCTTAATCAAGCTTTTATTTTCCTATGGAAATGTCAAACAAGGATGTATGGATCTAGGAAGGAGTATATAATTATGTTTAAGTTCATTCCTAAAGGTTTCAGGGTTTGTGATGTATCACAATGCTATATCTTGAGTTATGAAGTGTCACAAGTGGTCTAGAATACTCTATTTCTGGCATTTCATCATATTTATTACTGTGTAGATGTACAGATTGATATGATACTTTAGAAGAAAGGTGAATGGATGATGTTGATATTGTACACAATTGAATCCTTGGTTCGCATGAAGTTTTCGGCTTCTCCCCGGTGGTATGAAGATAAACAGTTAGCATTGTTTATACAGTTTGGGCTAATAAACTAGTTTTTGTTATATGTGGAGGATCTCAATCTATTGTTTTGACTTTGGAAGATATTGAGTGATGTTCCTTGATCTCTTTCATGAAGCCCTGAGGTCCGCAATATGTTTTCTTGTCATATTGTATGTATTGTGGCCGACCTTTGAAGAGTTACATGTTTCATCCAATGATGTTTATGATGCCGACCCAGTCAATCTTTTGAAGTGTTACAGAGGATATTTGTAGAAGATCAAATTCATTCTTGATGTGTAGATGTGTGAGAGAATATGATAGAGTAGAGTACAAGACATGAATTGTGTAGAATCAGTATGATGAAGTAATTGTATAGAAAAGAGGACTGTAATTTCAACATGCGCTAGATGCCTTCTTCATAACAGTTCATAGATTTTTGTACCAATATAATTCCTTGTAGCAGTGAGCTTATTTTAGGGAGTAGTAGCTTCCTTGGGTTGTAGCCCTAAAAAAAAGTTAGCAGGGAGTTGTAGCTTCCTTGGTTTGTATCCCTAAAACAATGTTGTAAACATTTATATAGCAGTGAGCATTATTTTGTGAGTTAACACTCACTGTGGTTTTTCCCAATTTTGGGTTTTCCACATAAAAATCTTGGTGTCATTGTGTTGATGAATGTGTTACATGTTTTACTTTCTATTATCTAAGTAAATGGATCTAATCTACAATTAAAATAGTTAAGTTTTAATGTATGTTGATTCACCCCCCTCTCAGCATCACTGTGTGTTCAACAAAATCAACTACACGATCTTCCTCATGGATCTTGGAAGATCATACCCAAATTTAGAGGATATGGAAAAGTCTCTACAGATGAGCATATCCATTCTTTCTTTGTTGCATGTTCTATTTTAGGTATGCAACGTGAAGATGATTAGTTATCAGATTGTTTGTTGAGTCACTTGCTGATGCAGTTACTGATTGGTTCTATCACTTGCCCTTGGCATCTATTGATTCTTGAGCAATTTTGATTTAGAAATTTGAAGATAGATTTAAAGGTCTAGAAGACAATCATTCTTTTTTTGGCTAAATTAACTCACATGAAGAACGATGTTCATGAGCCTATGAGGGAATTCATGGCTAGATTTAATAAACCGATTAACAGGATACTAGCAGCTAAAAGACCCACCCCTAAGATGAATAAATGTTTCTTTATCAATGCACAACCTCTAGATATTAGCTATTTGCTAAAGAGAGATAGGGTGGGTACTTTGGAAGTAGGTCAAACCTCTACCATAGAAATTGAAGCTGATTTAGTCACAGCTGGGAAGTGGAAAAGAGAAATCCAAATCAGAAAAAGTCTTGCCACTACTTCTACTGATCCTATGATGCAAAATCTATCTAATGAGATCATTTCTCTCAAACAATAGTTGCCTAAAGTATAGCAACCTCAACAATCTTTCTACCAAGAGATTCCTAGAAAGGGGTATGTGCCACAAAATAACAACAAAGTAAGAAATTTAGAACTACCTCCATCCATGCAATGGTTAGCAATAGAAGGACCTTCCTCTAGCAATAAGAGAAACATGATGTGTAATTTTCATTTAACTTCAGATCATGACGGTGCTTTGTATTTGGAAATGAATAGATTCATGCAAATGACTACTATGGGAGAAGTCACTGTTGAAGAGACTTCTAAAGATGAGGGACTTACTCCCCTTGGCAACTCTACAACTTATTCCCTAGAATATGAATTTGATTCGAATAGAGGAGAAAATGTTCTTACTGAATTAGATGGTTAGAATCCTATACTATTATCACAAGGAGTTAGCAAGATTAGTCTCCAAAAGGGGTGTCACATGCTAAAACTCAAGAAAAAGATAATCCCACTATGACTTCTAAATATATTCTATCTCAGAATGCATCCTTAGCACACGCCTCTTCATCTAGTATAAAATTATCAAGTGCCTCTAATCTTATAACCTTACAGGTCTTCTTCTAATAAAGTTTGTGATAATTTTGACATTGTAGAACATTGCAAGAAACCTAAAATATAAATATCTCAAGTTGAATATTTAAGGTTAAATCTCAGTGAATGGGATTGTCTGGTGAATATGTTAAGTCAGAACTTGCTTCTTCTCATGTAAATACTCAGTCCTCAGAGTCCTTTGCTGAAATTTCCTCTTGTGACTCCTCATCTAAAACCAAAGCCTCTGATCCCCTGGTAGCTCATGAAAAACCAAATCCTTTTTATATATCTCTATATATTGTAGGGTACCAATTGAGTAATTGTATAATAGACTTAGGCACCTTAGATAATGTAATACTAGCCAAGGTTGTTCAAGCTTTAGGCCTCACTTTAACCAAAACACATGGGAAGTGTTTTTCTATGGATTCTAAACAAGTACCCATGATCAGTTAGATTAAGGATGCTTAGGTGGTCTTAGTTGCTTATCCCAAAAAGAGATTGAAACTAACCATCCAAGTAGCTGACATACTTGCCAGTTATGGTATGCTCTTGAGTAGGAGTTTTTACAAAGATTTAGGAGGTGAGATTCAATTGGACTAGTCACATGCCCTTATTCATGTAGCTAGAAAGAAGGTTTGCTTAGATCCAAACCTAAAGAAAAGTTCACTGTGCTTAAGTTAGATGACCCTAAAGGTGAAATCTCATATGAAGAGATAGATTTTGGGATGCACATGCTTTCTTCTATACTTGGAGAAGAGACTTTAGAACTGGTGGAGGAAAAGGTAACTTCAAGTCTATGGGTTTTGGAGTTTGATGGAAGCTATTCAAATTCAAGTTCTGGAGCAGGAGTTGTCTTGATTTCCCCAAATGGAGAGAAATTCCCTTTTTCTTATAAACTGGAATTTGAAAATACTAATAACATAACATAATATGAATCCTTTTTGTTGGGGCTAGCAGGAACAAAAGAAAAGGTAATTAAAGAGTTGAAAGCGATAGGTGATGCTGAATTAATTGTTAAGCAAGTAAGAAATATCTTCACTATGAAAAATGATAGGTTAAGACACTATAGGAATAGAGTGTGGGACAACATTGAACACTTTGATGCCTTCTCAATTATCATTGTCCTAAGAGAGCAGAATGCCAGATTCATTGGCAATATCAACATCATTATTGCTTCCTCATCCTAATTTCAAGGACATCCCTTATAAAATTGAACTCATTTACTATCTGAGTGTACCTAACAATGCTAATCATTGGCAAGTATTTTAGAATGACAAATAAATTGTTAGGTTCCTTGAAAAAGTAGAAACGTTTGCAGATCTTTATTTTGAAGAGAGCATTTTTGAGTGTAATGAAAAATATCCATATTCAACTGATGTCACATAAAATGGTGTTATTCAACTTATGGGTAATATATTTCCCAAGGGGCTCATATCTTTGCAAGACCTTTTTGATAGACATGATAAATATGTAAAAGATAGTGTCTAGAATGCTAAAAATAGTTCTATAGATTATAGGAACTGTGGAAGACCCTACGATAGTGTGCATTAGAAAATGTTGTACACCTAAGGAGAGAGAAAAGATAATAAATCTTTTGATTAAATATAAGGATATATTCACTTGGTGTTATGATGATATGAGGAAATTTTATGAATGATAAGTTTCAGCTTCATATTTTGTTGAAGTTTGGGATATCTCCAATTAGACAAAAGCAACACCCTTATAACTCCAAGGTTAAAGAAGCAATTTTTCAAGAAATAGATAGAATACTGAAAGCCATAATTATTTACCCTATATATCATTTAACTTGGGTGGAAAACATTGTACCGGTGTAAAAGAAGAGTGGGGAAATCAGAATTTGTGTGGATTTTAGAAATCTCAATCAATCCTCCTTAAAGGACAATTATCCACTCCCTCTAATTGATCATGTACTATAGGTTGTATTAGGATCGGAAATGATGTTGATATTGGACAGGTTTTCAGGTTATAACCAGATTAATGTGGCCAAAGAAGATCAACATAAGACAACATTTACTACACAAATAGGAACTTTTACCTACAACTGCATGCCTTTTGGTCCGATTAATGTTGGAGATACTTTCCAAAATTCCATGGATCTATCCTTTGGAGACTTAAATTATAAAATTATTGTTATGTATCTGGATGATCTCACTTTTTTCTCCAAGAAAAGAGATAAACATTTTAGAGATTTAGAAACTATCCTGGAATGATGTTGCTTGCATCGTATTTTTGGGTCATATAGTTTCTAAAGATAGGATAAGGATTGATCATGAAAGGGTGGAAGCTATTCAATGACTTACTCAACCAGTCAATGTAAAAGGGGTGAGATCCTTCTTTGGGCAAGTTAATTTCCTAAGAAGATTTGTGTCTAAATTGTCTAAACTGACCAGACACATTGCAGATATGATGAAAGACAAACAAACTTTTAAGCAGACTAAAGTAGGGAAATAAACATTCTCAAACATCATAATGGCCATTGCTAATGCCCTTGTTCTTGTGCATCCAGAGTTTGACAAGGATTTTATTATCTATAGTTATGCTTCTAAACATACCTTGTCTGCTATCCTTATACAAAAAAATGATCAATGAGTTGAGTCTCCAATTGCCTTTATGAGTATTTCATTAAAGAAAAATGTATTAAACTACTCTTAGGTTAAAAATCATGATTATGCAGGGGTTAAGGCAATGAAGGAGTTCAAGGTTTATGTTTTACACTCACATACCACAATTGTTGTTCTAGATTCTGTAGTAAAAAGTATTCTACCCTAGCAAGATATCAATTGCAATAGGAGAGGAGCTTGGATAGCTAAGGTACAAGAGTATGACTTGGAAATCATGCCAATCAAATTAGTAAGGGGTAGAGGTTTGTGTCAATTGATAGCTGAGAACAAAATCACTAAATTAGAGGATTTACCTCTTGTGGTTTTTGCAGGAGTTAAGGATGATTGGTTTTATCACATTACTTATTTCCTAACATATGGTGAGTTCCTGTCCCATCTGTCTACAAAAGAGAACATCAAGCTAAAGGTAGCTAGGTATGTAATTTGGAATAACACTTTGTATGAGAAGAGTGTTGATGACACATTCTTGAAATGTGGATATAAGGATCAACAGATTAGGTTCCTGTTGTGTGGTTACACAACACGCCCCATTTTGTCTTGGCAAAACAGGGGCCCAACTTTTGCTTGGCATGTTTTTGTGCTTTCTGGCAGTTTTGGGTAAAAAGTAAGTCATACAGATCATCATGCATGGGAAGCTGGGTAAGTCATCATCATGAGGTTAGTTTGTCAAAGTTCATATTTCATTCCAATAACCTCATATTTAGAAAGAGCATCAAATTTCATGCAGGTTTGCCTTTTGCATCACCCTGATATTCGCTAGGGTGTGAAAATTATGAATGGTCAAAGTTTGGTCAAACCTGATATTCGCAAGAGCAGGATCATATTTTTTGTAACATCAGTCATGTTACCGAAGGTCATCCTAATCTAATTTATCACCTGATAAATCATGCGGCCCGAATATCCGGACGTCAATTTTAAGTGATAGTGTCCTTTACCCGTCGATGGCCTTATGCATTTCGCGAGGATCATATTTCTCAATGTAACCCAATATTTAAATATCCTCCTACCGCGAAATATCCCCCTAAGCCAATATCCTGATGATGTCATTCAAGTCCGATAAATGAAGAAATGATATGATGATGACATCATCATCACATTTACCTCTCGGCAGGATATTTCATAAACATGATCCTGTTCGCATAACCTGACGATGATGTCATCATACCTCAACGATATAGTGAACGAATATCCGGATGACGTCACCCCGATATCCTTAGAATAAGAAAAGGAATGACTTCGGTCATCATCACCATCTCAACGCGGCCCGATATTTTCTAATATCCTCCTGACGTATAAAGCACAACTTAAGGGTGCGTTTATCACCCGATATTGTCAGGATGGTTTTTCCTCTCGAGGAGGATGATCATGATCCTGCTCACATAATATGACGATGACGTCATAAGTGCCATAACGCTGAACCAAGTCGATATCCTGATGACGTCATCATGATATTTCGACACTGGGTCAATTTTGTTGCGGGGGTCATATTTCTTAACGTCCCGGTTTCCTTCAGTATGACCATGACGTCAGCCTTTCACATTTTAACAAAGCCCATCCATGATGATGACATCATCATCGTATCCTGATCTATGAAGAGAGTCATATTAGTTAATATCCCTCATATTAGCTAATGTGCATACCTGGACCCGATAGTTTTATTCAATGGAATTTAGTGAACAGAAGCGCATGCATTGCATATGCATGATCTTATGCATGCGATAACTGAAAATGTAAGGCTTGCAGATCATACGAAAGGTCCCCATCACCCTTGGAATACAAAAAAGGCTACCGGAAGGTGAAACTATTTACAAAAATTTAGAGAAACTCAAAAATTAGGAAATTTTTGACCTTCCCCTTGGCAGGGTCATAACTCCTAGCCTTGTTATCAGAATTTGAACTTTTCGGACTCATTGGAAAGATAAACTAGTTATCTAGTTTGACTTGCCCGGTCACTTAGGCTTAATGCCAAGTTACCGAGAATGTGTTGAGCCCTAATTTCACTCCGAAGGCCTCCGAAAATGCAATTTACTAAGATGTAGAAAATACGAAAAAAATTACATTTTCAATATTTTTATCAAAAATCGCTCAAATGACCCTAGCTGGACCTGATCAGATATTGAAACTATTTTAGGGCCTGACAACATGTTTTCCAGTCAACGATAGTCACCCGGACCCTCTTGACCACCTATGGGCATTTAGTTGCGCGAATTTTCTCATATGCTTAATATTCATAACTCGATATATATAGGTTTGCACATTCACAGCCTGATAAAATGTAGATGTTTATTTTCCTGCTAGTTATTAAATGATGATGCTTAATTCTTGTCTGTTTGTTGCAAGATGTTGGAGCTGTATGAAGTGGCTGAAAATTGCCAACTGGCAGGCAACATGACCCTGAGCAATGGGGAAGATATACATTTGCCAACTGGAGATTGAATCATATCAAAGACGCTGGAATATTCTGTGCCAGCTATACATTTGCCAACTGGCAAAGCACGTACTATTCATCTAGACCATTGATTGTTTTGGGAGGATCCTGATCCTTGGATCATTGTAACTGTTTTCTGGCATTTGTTCCATATATGGGCCAGAACTTGTCATAAAGGATATATACATTGGAACATCTGGCACAATAAGGCCAATTACTGTAGAATCAAATACGAGGTCGAATTGCTGAGACTAATGAGGATTGAATTGTTGAAGTGTCAAGGTTCTTTCTTCAGATCACTGTAAATGTACCTGTTCTTGAGCATACTGAATGGATATGAAGTTTCAGATTACATCCTGATTGTAAATTTTACATAATCTTCATGTTGATTTCTGGATATGTACTGGTGAATGCTGTGTTCAACTAGAAGCGCTTTCATTTAATTACATGTTTTCGTCAACTTTTCCTTTGAAGATTTGGACTGGATCATGCGGATTTGTGGAATGTCCTGGTGAAGTATGATTCTAGTTTCCTTCTTTTCATTGCATGTATGGGAGCTTGTATGTGGATCAGTGATCTCAGCCAAGTAGTTTTGGGAATCTCATTCTTTAACCCTTTTCCTTTTTTTAATTTCATAAATTCATCACCATAACTACAAGTCATGACAAATAATAAGCAGAAATAGAGAGGTATGCTGACATCCCGTAGGTAACTAAAAATCATTAGCATATTTGAGTTAAATGCATGTAGTATTGAAAATCTCAAGCATAGAATCATAAATAATGGTAGAAATCATGCAAATATCAAACTATAAGCACATTATTTGACTAAATTCACAGTACAGAGGTAGAATTATTGGAGATTTATGCAGAGCAGACATATAGAGCAGGATATTTGGAAAAATAATGATGAACTTTGTAGAAATTACTGAAGAATGTAAGGCCCCTTGAATGGAAAACAGCAACACACATCAACCACTGAGTAACGTCAGAAGATTAAGAACTAATCAACGGAGACTTGGGATCATGAACTCTCTGAATTCATCGTATCTTTCAAGATGAGTAAAGGTTGTTGTGTAACTTTTATTCTATGTTTGTTTATGACTAACATCATCACCAACAGTTCCTAAATCCATTTCATAATGAGGCTTGTGGTGGCCATTTTTCTTCTTCTATTACTACTTTTAAAATCTTAAGGCATGGATATTACTAGCCTGGATTGTTTAAAGATGCATATGCATGAGTGTCAAAATGTGAGAAATGCATGCAGTTTACTGGTAAACCACAATTGGTAGCATTACCCCTAAGGCTAGTCATTGTTGAGGAACCCTTTCAAAAGTGGGGTTTTGGTGCAGGAGCTCCCTATTCTAGTCATCTCTTTGATATGTCATGTTTGTTGTCATGTTATATTGTTCTTCATAAGGCTTTGAAATCCATTTTCATGGGTTGTAATAAGGACTTGGTCCATTTGGTCGACTTGTCCCATCTAGACCTTGATATGGTCAAGTTGAATGTACTTACACTTAAGAAACTTGTGGTTTCTTGTGAAGGAGGTAATGTCCAATGGTTAACTACCCTTGGATAGTAGTTGTATGGTTGGTGGAGGAGGAGGAGCATCCTTCAAGCCTTCTATAGGCAGAAACATGTAATGACATGCCATCAATAATGAATATTGGAAGTTTTGGAGTGCAAAAATTGTCATTTTCTACATTTTCTTGGAAACAGTCGCTTAGTATGGCTTTGTACAGATAGTAAGGAGTCTAAAAGTTGGAAAATGTGTTAGTACTTGGAAATACCTTTCATTTGAGTGTAGTTGGGCCTCTTGAAACCTTCTGTGCTGTGAGAACCAATTCGTTTTGTTTAAACTAGTCTGAAAACCCTCAAAACTAGGGTTTTGTGGCAAAATGGATGATTTCTCCTCTATCCTCTGAAAGACATCAACCATTTTCAGTAAGATGGAAAAAGATAGGGTATATTTCATGTTTTTGTTGCTTGTTAGGTTTGCACTCCTCACTCCAAGGCACTTGGCATGATTCTAACTAGTCTACATAGTGACTAGTTGGTATGCAAATGGTGGAAATTTGTATGGTTTCAAGGAACAGTCAAGAGACCGACCAAATGGATGGTGTATTTGGTGTTTGTAGATGAAAACAGACTTGTGCAAGTGTTTTTTTGGTCCTGAGCAAGAGACTTTGATGCATTTCTTTTGTAAAGACCACAAATTAGGCCTATTTCCTAAGAGAAGAGTTCCCTGTCATTGAACGCCTGAAGCAGAGTACGGCCCTGCAACTTGGTGGATGATTGTATGTCCATAATGGGTATTTAAATGTGTAAAGAGTCTAGATTGTCCTTTGGAGATTTGACGAGTTATCCTTGGATTAGCCGATCTCAAGGGCTACAAGGAATATGTCTCTTTAGGCACTGTCATAGTGCAGTCCTACTGTAGTTGTTGTCCACTATCCTTGAAGGTACAGAATATAGTTATTGGGTCAGAGACTATGTGTTGCTCATGTCTTTGTCAAGTTTGTGTTGATTGTAGTGTGAGATCCTATTGGTAGGGGTATTGATAGTTTGGTGTTGGCCTAGAAGGTAAGTGTGGGTTTGTTGGTAGGGTTGAGTAGAGACTCCCCAAGAGAGAGTTGAGTAGTCTATGTGAGTGGACACCAGGGTGTGGTCCCAGACTAGGTCAATCTCTTGGATAGCCTTGTATAGGCCTGTGCTACATAGGGTTTGAAATTTCTTGTGAAGGAAACCTTGAAGTCTAGGTTTATTGTGTGCATGCCAACAAATAGTCCCAATACCTCTGCATCAGGTTTAGATTTTATTAGACCAATAAATCCACATTCCAGTGTTGGTCACACTCATATCTTAACTACAACTGACTGTTTTACCAATGGTTGGAGGTGGTCCCTATTAAACAGAATACATCAGAAGGTGTTTGTAATTTCATTAAGCATAATATATTGGCTAGATTTGGGGTCCCACTTAAAATGGTTACTGCTAATGCTTCTAATTTTTCATCCTCTAAAATGTCTTTGTTTTGTTATGATTATGGAATTTCTCTAACACACTCATCAGACTAATATCCCCAAGGTAATGGGCAGGGGGAATCCAGTAATAAGAACCTGACCCCCATCATGCACAAATTAGTAGATGACAATCAGAAGAATTGGCACAAGAAACCTTTTTATGCTCTCTAGGTAGATAGAATAACACACAAGAGAGAAATAGGGATGCCACCTTTTGATTTGGTTTATGGAATGAATAGTACATTACCAATCCCATTGGAACTGTCAGCTACAAATTTATAAAAAATTATTGAGGATGAACAGTTCCAAAATGCTCTGGAGAAGAGGATCATGTTTCTGAACAAAATTGAAGAATAGAGGGAAGAAGTTGTTGATAAAATCACTCACCATAAAGTATAGGTAAAGAAGATATATTTGATAATAAGGCTAGACAGATAGAACTTGTGGTTGGAGATTCAGTGCTGCTACGAGATAAGAGGAGAGAACCAAGGGGATCACATGGTAAATTCAATTCTTTATGGAAGGGTCATTTTCTTATTACACAGGTATGTGGGAATAATGCATTTGTGTTATTGTACCTTGATGTAACTATTTTCCCCTCCCATATAATGGGCAAAACTTGAAGTTGTGCAACATGTAGAACAAGTTTCATCCCCCGTTTTGTATCATAGTTTCCCTTGTTTTTCTTTGTTGTGTGTTCTATGTGCCTATCTGGCCCAATGAATAAGGCTTATGGCCAACCTAAGACTCTGTGTTCTCTTCATCCTTCTTAGTCCTGGTCCCCAGATAGAGCCAACTATTACTCAAGTTTTTTTCTTTGTACCCTACTAATTTTAATTTCTAGTCAATATGAAAACTTGGGTTGTCTTATATCTTTTTTGTCTTGTTCCCTTTTTGTGAAAAGCTTCTTTTTCTAAGTGAAATCAATAACTTTGTATTTTTGTGAACCCCATCACCAGGTTTGCCAGTTTGTGAACTTGTCGATGTAGCGACAAAGAGTCAAGAGCTTCATCAATGTTCCCTATCGGTCTTTCTCTTCTTTTGCAAACTTGTCTCATCCTTGTGTCTTCCTTATTGTTTAGTTATTTAGTTTGCAAACTCCCCATCTAGCTGATTATCCCACCTTATGAGTCTAAGTTTGTGAAGTCTTTTGGTAAAGAAAACCAATGTCTAGTCACATAGATGATTTTGGATGTTCACGAACTCTTGAGTACACCGATTGGTGAAGTCCCTGATTAAGATAGATAAAAGTGAAGATTGCCTAGGAGGAAAAGAAGTGAAAACTTGGTTAATGAACTTGTCGGTTCACCAATGACTAGATGCACCAATGGTCTATGCTATCAATGAAGAAGATTTCATGAAGACACCACTAACATAATTGTTTTCAAAGGTTCACAAATGGGAGATTTTGCCGATAGAGAGGTTCAACGATGAAGACTTTGATCGACAATGTGAAAATCTTATTAAAAGTGGAAGGTTGGGAAGAATAAGTGAAGTCGTTGAAGTTTTAAGTTTGTGAACAAAGTTCTTAGCTAATGAAGGGAGTTGTTTAAAGTAAAGTCTTGCTGATAAAGAAAAAAAAAAGAAGTTGCCCCTTTCTAATGTTCGCAAAGTGTTTAAGTGACCGATAGGAAAATTCAAAGTTGTGTTTCATGGTGATGCCCTAAGAATAATGGTCAAGTATTCATTACAATGCCCTAATTAATCAATTAAAAGGGATTTGGAGGTTACTATTATATGTCATTCAGAACCCACTTTTTCCTCAAGGATTGGAGTAGCTCCCTTTATTGATGGTTTACTTCTAGCTCATAATTGCTTGCCGTGACTAAGAGGTGAGTCTATTTTCTTCCTTTCTTTGGAATTTCATGCAATTTGGGATTATTTGGGGGTATTGAAGTCTATCATCCAAAAATATTCATGTGTACTATACATTATGTATACTATACTTTCTGATACCTTGAACTTCTATTAGTGATAAACCAATCCTCTCTATGAACTTTTGATTGTGCTATTTGTTGGTTAGTATTGTTTGCAAATATGAAATATAAATATCAAGGATTTGATGTGTCCTCCATAATTGAAAATAAACTCATGGGAATAAAAGACACCGACTTGGGGCATGTCGACCTAAATTTTTTTGGATGAGGATGAATGAAAACCCTAGAGCACCATTAGCTAAGAAAACACTTTCTAGTGGACTTGTTCATGCCGATAGTTTTCCTCCTACAGTATGGTGCCCTAATCTTGTGCTAGTTTGCATTGAGAAATACCATGGTGGATCTAGACAAATCATTGGAATAGATGGGAGTGTAATTATGAAGTTGGATGTCAAATCAATCAGTAATACCTTCATGCTACCCATATGGGATGAATACGCTAATATGTCTATGGAGATTAGTTGGGCCTATTAGGTAGATAGGAAAGATTGGTGTAAAATGTGCATCACCAAAACTTGGTTAGTGAAAGAGAAGAAGGGAAAATTACAGATCCCTAAGAATCTAGTAAGAGCCCATTTCAAACAAGATATTTTAGACATGACAACTCTACTTCATAGAGTGGTGGGTAGTGATGACTCAAATGAGTTTGAAGAATGGATGTGCCAGTTTATATTTGTTATATGAACTATAAAAGAACACATAGACTGGGCGAAGATAATTAGTGACCACATACGTAATTAGTTGATGAATTTTCATAAGAAAAACTAGTTTCATATGTGTTCTTACCTCTTTTAAACTTTGGCAAGTACATAGAGGGTGTGGTCGGGTTTGAAAACTTTAGGTGTTTTCAGGGATGATACACAATTATTTGATTATTACCCTTAGTTGTAGAAGGAAAATGGTAAAAAATACTATCGAAGGGTCAACGATGATTTTCTCATGTTTAATGTAAGGAAGATTTATGGAAACTTTGAGGTCCAAATTTCACCTAAATCAGCAAATTTTATAATGTAATTTGGGAGTTATTTTATTCAATTTGATAGATTTACATAAGAATTGGTGGTTCTGAGAAACTTCCTTACAAGTTGCTTAGATATGTTATGGATTATATTGTATTTATAGAAATTTGTAGATAGATGGCCTAGGCCAGTAAGAAATACCAGGCTTATAAGAAAGGGGGATATGCCTTTCTTGTAAAGTTAACTCATTTCACATGCACAACACACAAAGATGCAAGGAATATCGGTTGAATTCTTTCATAATTCAACTTTCATTTATTTGTTGCTAGGCCTTACTTTGACAATAAAAACTTTATGAAAGATAATTTGTATACTCCATTTCTACATGAACATCATCCTCAACTTGAGGATTTCTAGGAAGACTATATAGATGAACATGAGGCAAGGAGGAGGGATTGTATGAGACTTACAATGTATCAAATGAAGACCTTTAACCTAGGGTATGACCTTCCCAATATTGTTGATGATTATTCAGACATGTTAGATGAAGGATACTATGTTGAGAGTTCAAAACCTTTACCCAATTTGAGGTGGTTTGAAAATGAAATCACAGATGTTTTTATCAAATCCTCATTTGTGTTGGAAAAGAGTGAGAGGTTGTTGAAAGATAAAACTCTTGGTCATATTGAAGGATCATCTCCACCTAAATAGAAAACTTTAATATGACAAAAAGTAGCTATGGGGTCTACTTCTCAGACACCATTTGTTAAGGCTCATATCACAATGTCTAAAGCAACTATAGCAGGTGGAAGTGATGGTGATGATGACCCAAATAAAAATGGTAAATTAAAGGGTCAATGTGAAGATAATAGTGAACAACCAAAGAGGAAGTTGGAAGTCAAAAGAGGGTCTAAAACTAAACCAATGGGGATTTATGGACCTGATCAAAGGAAATAGAGTGTAGTCCAAGGTCTTTCTTTTTCTCCATCTGCTCAAGGTAAGGTGCCTTCATCTCTAGTTCAAACTCCATAGAAAAAACATGTTCCTAGTACTCCTTCCAATTCAGTGCCAACAACTCTAGTAGATACTCAATCCGTCTTACCATCTCCTACATGGTTAAAATAAGTTGTTGGAAAGAAAAGAAAACACACACAAATGACTGACTCAGGCTTTGATGCAATAGCTAGGTTCTTGCAATTAGATTCATAGCCTAATAAAGCCAAGAGGATGTCTAGATTGATGGTGGACCCTGTGACTAAACATCAGTTTGTGGAAATTGTTGAGCCAATGATTGATAAGAATGAAGAAGAAATCTCTAGAGATGATTTTGATGTTAGCAAAATAGATTTGGGCCCTCCTACTATAGAGAGAGATATTCATAACGCTAAATTATTTGTGGACATCCTAGCTAAAATATTGGAAGAAATGAAGAAAAAAAATTACTAGATGAATAGGTGGAAGTCCTCACCTCTTATATTCAGTCTATTGTGGATACTATTGCACAACCCTTGGATGCTTCTCTTGAGACTTCTGTAAAGGCCCCTCCTAAAGGAGTAAGTCCAGATATAATAGATCAAATAAGTAAATACTAAACCTTGGGTAAAGCAACTTAAGCATGGACTAAAAAATTGATAGTGGAAGGAATGATATATGTTAGTGAATTAGTTTTATCATATGAGAAGATATTAGCCAAACAAAAAGAGGCACTCACCATAATAAAACTATCAAGAAAGAAGAAAGTCTGCTAAAGGTGGCAAAGAATGATTTGCAAGAAATAACAAAGATAGACATGAGTATCTTGATATCATAAAACATCATTGGTAAATCTAAGGAGAATGAATCTTTGAAATGGTTGAGTGCCATTGAATGGAAATAATTGATGGTCAAGTAGTCTTTGGTTGATTTAGAGAAGATTTCAAAGAATTATAAATCATACTTAATGGATCTTAGAAGTAGTTGTATATACATGGGGGTTGACATTCTAGATGAAAATGAAACAGATTTGACTGATATCACCACTATCAAGCAGAACTTCAAGGGTCTCGTCATAGAAGAACTAGATGATAAGGGCACTATTGATGAGAATTCTATTGAGAAGCTTAGCAATGTCTCCTCCTACCTTATGTCTTTGAAGAAAGAAATAATTGAGTTTCACAAGAAGTATGAGGATGCTAATAATATTCTTTCCATGTGGAAGGTACCCTTGAATATGACTACCATTCCAAATGTTAAAGCCATTGCTCCTATGGTGACCAAGTTCAGATTTTTCAAAGCAAAATTGAATACTACCAAGGCATCAGAGGACCAATTGGCTAAAACTAGTAAAGTTGAACAAGTGGACCTAGAGGAGAAGAATGAAGAAAGCAAAGATGCCTTCATTTAAATGTTTATTTCATATATCTAAAAAATTTAATGTGTTGTTATGGATATAATTAAGCTTTACCTTCATTTATTTTTTATAAGAATGGAGATAAGTTTATTTTAATACATTATTCCAAGAAACAGTTATAAGCTAGAGGTAGTTTTGATATTATTCCTATTTAATAAATGAACGAAGAAATGTAAGGGTCTTTTGGTGAAATCAATTTGTGAAGAGATCATTAGGAAGTGAAGTATGTTTTTGAAATATTATGTTTCAAAACATTGTGAAGGTTTAAGCACATCATAGTATAGATTGTGTAATATTTTTATGGAGAATGGGGTATTGTGCTCCATTATTGCTCATTAATGTAGGAGAATGATGTACATTGAGTCAATTTTCTGTCTTTTTTGTTGTGTATTCTTCTTATGTTGAGTTTATGGCATGTTGAGTACAAAAAGTCTTGCATTGTTTCTATGCTAAGTGTTGATATCTTGCTTTAGTTTATATTTATGGTATCTAGTTTTTTTCATTCTTATGTTTGATTATTGCTATAACAGGTTTACAATAATCAAGTGGTATATCATCTAGTTTCTCTTCATTCTTGTATCAAGGTAGAACTGTGGTGATTCTTCATAACTGGAAGCCACATTTGTTTTCCTATGGGTATGTTGGTCATTTGCAGGTGTTTTTTTATTTTTATATTATCAAAAAAGTGCCTTTCTCTCTTTAAGGTTAAAAGCGTATCTTTAAAATTTTAAAATTTATCTTACAAAGGGAGCTGCCCCTTTTTCAAACACAGAGAACGATTGAAAAACACATTTGCAATTCGTTCAACTATTAGTAAGATTGTCACTATTTGTGGGCAAATTTATATAAAGAGTTTAGTGACAAATCTATTTACTAATAGACCCAAACCCACCCTTAGGCAAAATTGATAACACTCGGCAGCCTACTAGAAACGAAAAATGCTATCAAAACTGTCAAATCTTAGAGATGTCAGAAAACCCCACGTGTTTCCTTCATGCAAGATCCTTTCTTTAAAGGTATCAGGCTGATCAAACTTAATTTTAGACTTGATAAGGGCCAAAATACTTTCACCTATTTGTGACTCAAAATTGATGCTATCTACAATGGATTGACACTAATTTGCCTAGACTCAAAAGAAAATGTAGAACTAAATTGCTCTACAGTGTATCCCCAAAATTTTTGTTTAAGGCACAAGGCATTTTATTGGCCACAAGAGTATGTTTGAGACCACAGTGGCACAAAAGAATTAGGTAACTAATTTGTATCCAAATAGAAGGATGCCATGTGTAAAATAATGAAGTAGGTGGTAGACTTATTTAGGTACTTGATAGGGAACCTACAGTTTTCTCAAGTCTTCATAGTAATATTAAGGGGGCTACATGACTCATTATCATTAGAATGGCAAAAAATGATAAGACTGAGGGCCTTGTATTCACTTTTTATCATTTTCCCTTAGTTGTTGAGTGTATTTTTTTAAAGGGCTTTCAAGGTGGACATGTGTGATGTAGGAGCATCCTAGAGTGTAAGAGAAATCTTAAATCACTTAGAAATATTTTCTTCACTTTGTTTATTTGTTTACAAGTTTTCAATAATATTCTATTCATTGCACTTCCTACCACATTCTATCATAGTTACACATTTCACTTCAAGGTTGGGAACACATAATCTAATGAGAGTTGTGTGATGTGTTAAAATTTGAATCTAACTAAAATACTACTAATCATAACAAACTTCAATCACCCACATTAGAATCCCAACCGACGAAGATGTGTGTCATGCTATTGTTCAATTAGGAAGAGAAAGATTATCTGAGTTGGATTCTTTTGCTGTAGTTGAAATGGAAATTAACTATCTAAACTAATGAAACTAACTAAATATGATAGAAAATAGAGGAATAAGCATAGACAGAGAGCTTAATTCAAAAAAATGATCTAGAAGCATAAATGACAAGTAACAGGGAACCTGACACAAAAACTTGGAGCTCACTGGTAGGGACACTAGCACTTGGCATGGACATCTGCATTGGGCACTGTAGTCCATACAACAAAAAATTATGCAATCTATATGTGCATGATTCTACTCAAGTGAGTGTGTGTAGTTCTCATAACATCATGGTTCCATAAGAATTTAATCTTGATCTACATTTCTCTCCTTGGTAATACTCTCCCTCAACTTTGGGAGGATAAACTATATTCTTGCATTCACCTTACAGTATATAAAATGTAGTTAGTCTGAATCCTATTTATTTAAACAGGAATAATCATAATCATTTAAAATAAAATCTCATAAACAAATCATTATTAAAATATCACCTTGATATTAATATTACAAAATGCATTCCCATCTTTACAAAACATGTCATCACAAAATATATTCTGATTCTAATCATGATAAACATAAACAATTTATTTCCTTTGGTAGTCTTGTTTCATAAAATGGTGACATAGTAAAATAACATGTTATAATTATTCATAAAATGGGGTGTGACACTTGAAGTCGTCTTAGAATTTTTTTAGGTTAACATTGAAAAACATGTAAACCTAATGGAGGGCACACTCGAGATTTCATTGATTTTCTATGTTTTCTTGAAAACATGTATTTGGGCACCTTACATGCAAGCCTAACCTTTGGCTCAAATATCCAAGCCAAATACAAGCCTAAGGGTGGGATTCTAGTGCAAGTTTAAACAACATGTATTTGTGTTATAACACGCATGCGTTATAAATTCAAAAAAGATGGCATTTTGTTTGTTTTTAATAAAGAAATAATGTTAGTCCATTATAATGTGCTTGCATTATGGCTCAAGATTTCCAAGCCGTCCCAAGCCATAATGTTAGTGCATTATAATGCACTTGCATTATGTCATATTTTTCTTTAAATTGATATGTGGCCACTTTTTGGTGCCCCATCTTGGTGCACATACCCAATAGGATACTTGTTTTTAAAACATGATGCTAGCCCATTGGTGTGTTGCTGAGAATAATTAGAACTTGCTACTATCTTTGTTGCAAATAAGTTTGACTTGATGAAGGTGGCTGATCCAATTTGATAGGATGCTTGTGCCTTATCGTTATGTACACTTGTTGTACCTTGATCATTGTTTTTGTTTTTTGTTTCATGATCATATGAATACTTGATGTGATCCATTGTGACTTGCTTGTCCTCATGCTTGATGTGATTACGATCTTGATGGATAGTATGCTCACTAGGATTATGTGTGATATGATTAATGTCATTTACTTGATTATCTATGTTTTCATGGGAGCCAAGTGTCTCATCATGGGAAGTGGATGTTGTCAAATGATGAATAGGATTATTATGATTTTATGGATCATAGAGAGGATCTTGACCTTAGATAGGATTAACATGGATAATGTGATATTAATTATGGATAGGATGAGTTGGGATGCTATGATCTTTATTTGGTTGAGGATGTAGTTGGACATGCTTTTGGATTTTGTTCTTGACATTGCTCTAATAGTTCAGATGATAGGATAGGCGGTTCTTGGATAACGATGATATGCTTTGGATGGCCCACAACATAGTTGCACAATAGGTTTTAACTTAAGCTTGGGATAAGAGGATCTTGGATAGGCTTAGTGGGCATTGATTTGCATGATAGTGTTTAACTTTGGAAAAGGATGGGACTAGTAGACTCTTTGATGGATTTGATAGGTATCAGATTGCATGACAGTGTTTGATAGATAGGCATGGTACTTGTTGAAAAGCACAAGATGACTGAGAGGGAGGGGGTGAATCAGTTGTAACCAAAACTTCAAAACCATTAACACATCATCCACTTACTTAATGTTATTATATTTTAACCATGAAAGCATGAAATCAAAAAATTAAACACATTCACAGATGAGACACCAAATTTTTACATGGAAAACCCTATAAGGGAAAAACCACGATGAGTGTTAGTTGACAATATAATAGGTAATAGCAATACCAAAAATTAGAGGCTCGCTTCCTTAGGGCTCACTACCCAAAATACTAATTGCAAAAGATAAGGCTCACTGCCAAAAGATGAGGTTCACTGCCAAGAAGGGCTCACTGCCAAGAGATTGTGAATTGAGATAGTAGCATCTACTCCATGCCAAGGTTCAGTTCCATTGAAGCGCACTAATTCATCTTCTTCTCTACCTTTTTCACTCACATAGTTATATTCGCATCTTCATACTTGGATACATTTTTCATGATTTCATTACAAGTATTTATACAATTCATCAACCTTGGAATGAACATCAAGGTCGGCATTACAATCATCAACCATTGGAACAATCTCCAAGGTCAGCATACATACATATTTAGCCACTATTCAAATTAGGTCTAGACCTAAACAGATTAGGGAAGAAGAGAAAAGAATGCAGACCACGCCAAGCCTTAACTAGGACTCAAATGCAATTTTCTATGCAACAACATGCTTTACAAACTTGGAAGCATATCCATAAGTAGTGAAAACAATCAGGTCGACTAGAAGCAGAGTTAACATTAAGTCCTTTAAGAACACGCTTCATGCACTATCCGGATTATACTTTGTGGACAAATCAAAAGGCAAGAACACAATCCAGAGACATCTACAAGCACATTATAATCACCAAGAACATTTGCACAACCTCTAAACACTTTATCCACAAAATTCTTCAAACCGAAGCACTTGAACATCACTGTCGGCCACTTTCATAAAGAAAAGATCACTTGCGGACCACCAAATCATGAACGATTTGAATTGAAGGCACATAAAATCATTACAAACTTAATTCCAGAACCACAGACTGTAAGACTTAAATGCAGAGCAGAATACATTCTCTAGGCCTATCACCACTAAATGCAGAGAAAAATAGTTTTCACTCTGGTGAACAGAACTCGCTCAAATCTTCATACCAGAGGCTCAAACTTGAAACATAGAATCTACAGACATTCCTTAACATAACTTCCAATCCATAGACAAAGATATTCAGTATATAAAATATGTGGAGAAAAACAATACACTGTACTTCTACAAGCTAGGAAACTTTGCAACACACTGTTTCCACTAGGAGAGCAATTTTTCTCAAAAGCACTTGGAAACTTAATATCCAGAACACTTTCTTATTATCTTCAATACTTATGTAAGACAATACAAAGCAACTAACTTAACATAATTAAACATCAAAATAAGAGCACAATTGACACCAATGACAACACCAGTAAGAACATACTTGCAACAATCTCCCCCTTTGTCATTGATGGCAACATTGATGTGAAAAATTGTAAGAACCATCAAGACAAGAATCTGCATTGATTACTTTTCTCCCCTTTCTCTTTACACATCTGAACTCTTTCTTGTCCTAAGTTTTTCACATGTTTTTCTCTCCCCCTTTGACATCAATGGCAAAGGACATCACTTCTTCTTTCTTTGCACATACATGCAATACTTACTTCTCTTTATCAGGAACTTATATCAGCAACATCTACCTACTCCCCCTGAGAGGTATCCTTCAAAACATCAATCCAGATCAAAGAATAAGACTTTGGGCACCATTGGACTGATGCACTTCCCATGCATCTTACTTTAGAGTAGGAGGGGTAATAACCCCTAACGTTTCTCTGAGATACTCAAAAGTGTCCTTGGGCAGAGGCTTTGTGAAAATATTTGCAATCTAATCCTTTCTAGACACATATTCCATCTTTACTTCATTCTCTTTTACTTTTTCTCTCAAAAAATGATACCTTATAGATATATGCTTTGTTCTTGAGTGCATCACTAGATTCTTTGAAATGTTTAAAGCATTTGTATTGTCACAAAAGATGGAAATAGGTTCTTCATACACAACTCTTATGTCCTTCAATGTTTGCTTCATCTAAAGCACTTGAGTGCATGTTCAACATGGTGCAGCAATATACTATGCTTCTACAATAGACAAAGAAATTGATTATTGCTTCTTGCTCAGCCATGAAACCAATTTGTTACCCAAAATGAAAGCACCTCCACTTGTACTTTATCTTTCATCAACATCTCTTGCCCAATCTGCATCTGTATAAGCACTAAGAGTGAAATCATAATCTTTGGGATACTACAATCCATAGTCTAAAGTACCTTTTAAATACCTCATGATCCTCTTGTCTACCATCACATGTGACTCTTTGGGATCTTCTTGAAATCTTGCCACAAGATAGATTGCATGCATTATGTCAGGTCTAGTATGGGTTAGATAAAGTAGTCCTCCAATCATAGACTTATACTTTTTCTGATCAGTCTTAGGTGATTCATCATTCTTGCTTAGCTTGCAACCAGTTACAATAGGAGTACATACTATCTTAGAATCCTCCATTCCAAACTTCTTCAATAATTATTTCACATATTTGGAATGAGAAATCAAAATTCCTTTTTTTGATTGAGTAATTTATAGTCCTAAAAAGAAATTCATTTCACCAAGCATAGACATCTCAAATTCTTTCCTCTGCAAATCTCTTACACATACCTTCATTACCTCCAAAAATAATATCATCAACAAAGACCACACCAATCAGAATTCGAGCATCATTAATTTTGAAGCACCTTAAAACTAAACCCTAATTGCATCAAATACTTATCCAACCTTGCATACTAGGCTTGCTTTGTTTCTTACAACTTCTCCATTTTCATTCATCTTGTTTCTGAAAACCCATTTGGTTACAATCACATTCTCATCAGTGGGTCTAGGGAATAATTTCCATGCTTGATTCTTCTTTATCTGCATCAGCTCTTTTTCCATAGCGTTTACCCAATTTTCATCTTTATAGGCTTCACTTATAGTTTTAGGTTCAATCTTTGAAAGTAAATACTTATTTACCTATTCTTCTACAGCTCTTTTCCTTGTCAATACCCCTTTGATTTTGACACCAATTATCTGATCTTCAGAATGATTAATCTTTACATACCTGGGAGTCTTAGCAACACTTTCTAGAGCCTTTTCTTCTTCAGTTTGACTATCTTTGTGTTCAACTATTTCTTCATTTACTACTTGAAGTCTCATCTAATTCACATCCATTCACCTCTAAGTTTATTTGTAGTTTTTCAGACAAATAAAACTGCTTTGTATTGAAACAATTGTGTTCTGTCAACTTGAACTTCTATTACTTATTACTCTTCAAGCCAATTATCAAAATTAGACAAAACCTGGATGTAGATGTAACCAATAATTAATAACTATATGCCAAAACCACAGAGAATTATCTTCAATAGTGGACCAATGCAGACCAAGTTACCAGAACATTGTAACTTGATTTTATCAGATATATTCTTAGCCAAATTTCATAACCTATCTTCTTTTCTGATCAATTCTTCTTGCATAGCAGACTTCTTAAACTACACAAATCTTCCTTTATCCTTTACAAACACAATCCTTGTCCTAACTTAAACTTTTGTAGCTAATCCTTAACCTTGTCTCTTCATGCTATGGCATCAGCACCAATCCTTTGGCAGTGGAGAAAAGATTTCCAATAAGACTCCCCCTAAGCCAAAGCTCTAATCTCAGTTTCCAGAGGGAACATCTGCACTAGATACTAGTACAAGCTCATCTTTGACATCCTTCTTGATCCATATCTTGTTCATCTCCTTCTTGATTTTTTCCGAATCAACCTTTTGCATTGGTTTCTTCATTCCAACTAGATTATCCTTCTTTAAGTTTTTGTTTCTGCGGAATCTTGCAATTTATGTCCAGTCCTATTGTAATTGTAACACACAACATTCCTCTGACCAGTATTCCTTTTATTCATTATGGATCTACATTGGTTAGCTTTGTGTCCAAATCTATTACATGTAAAATAGTTACCATTGAAAGATTGAGCATTCCTTCTATTGTTATAATCTTTTTTATCTGACTTCTGCATTCACTAGCTCTATGACCAAATCTTTTGCATATAAGGCAGTTACCTTTGAAGGTTTGAGCATTCCTTCTATTGTTGTAATCATTCCTTATCTGACTTCTACATTCATTACCCATATGACCTACATTTTTGCGAGTAAAGCACTGACCAGAAAATTATGTAATAATTTGATTCACTCTGCTCCTACATTAAGTATCCTTATGACCAAACTTATTGCATGAATTACAATAACCATTAAAAGATGGATACCTTTGAGCATTTGGTTGCCTAACCGATGGTCTTCTAGGTATGTTCCTTTGATTCTGGATCTGTTTTCCTTTGTCTTTCTTGATCTTAGCATTCTTTTCTTGTTCTATTTTAGGACTTTCACCTTTCTCAAATCCCAAGCCTTCTTTGTCATCAGAGTTCTTCTAGATAGCAAGCATCTCATCAAGTTTTACAGAACTTATCTTAAACTTTTCTTCATAACTTTTTGCTTTCTCCAAATCTGACTTTAGGTTCTCAACTTCCTTTTCAAGCTTAGCACATTCTTCTAATTTACCTTCCACCAACAGATTTAGGTCTTCTTCTACCTTTTCTCTTTCTACAACTTCCACTTTCAAGTCATTCAAGGTTTCATTTGATGATATCAGTTGTTCACTAACCTCATATTTTTCTTTGAACTTCTTGACTTTCTCTCTTAATAATCTGATGCATTCATCTACTTCTTGGACATTCTCCTTTAGATCTCTGATTTCTTCTTCAGTTCTTTCCAAGTCTTCAAGTGCAACCTTCTTGTGTGCCATCCTAGGTCTACCTCAAGTTGTAAGGCTCTTCGCCGAGGAACCCTCACTATGATACCAATTGTTGAAAAGTGCAAGACAACTGAGAGGGGAGGGTGAATTAGTTGTAACCAAAACTTGAAAACCATTAACACATCATCCACTTAATTACTGGGTCATCCCACAATAATGGGTTACACTTTTTGGCCAAACTTGACATTGAAATCAACATTTTGAACTAAATCTTCACTTTCTGACACCTATAGCCACTAAACAGTTAGGAATTTGAAGACGATGCGAACCAGTGATTTGTGAGATTTTGTTTTTAGATTCTAAATATATATTTTTTTAAAAAATTGGAGTTAAATTGTAAATTTTTTTCCATCTCCTTTGATAACTAGTTTTTAATAGTAAACAACATTTTTTTAAAGTGATGTGTATTCTGTAGCACATAACCTTTTTTCTACAAAGGATAAAATTTTGATTCTTTTGAATTTAGATTGGTAACACTGATATATAGGGCATGCATTTGGTTTTATAATGTTTTGTTGAATATTTATTTTTTAATTAAGTTTTGAAGTCAAACCAATTATAATTTAGACATAGGCATATTCCATAAAACATAACTTTTTATGTATGTATCAAAATTCAATTTTTTTTGTTGAAACAAGGACATCAATACCTAGGGCATAGATATTTTTTTAGAATTTTTTTTCACTAATTTACTAATTTTCCATGTGTGTAGAACAGAGAACTTGATGTTCAGTGAAAAAGCTACATTCACAAGAAATAAAAAATAAATATAATAATCAAATTAAATATATTTAAATTATACTTTTTGGGAAACTTATAATAAGGACTACATACTTACAAAACATAAATTTTAAATGAATTCATTTGATCCCCCAAAAGGTAAATCAAAAGTGGTTTTTTATCAGCATTTTGATAGGTGTAGAGGAGACTCCATTATAGGTATGGTTTAAAACTAGTGGGGTTCTATCCAAGGGGGTTTGAATCTAGGGAGGTTTGATCAAACCATCTTCAATTAAAATCCTTTAAATAGAACCTTTCAAGGATTAAATCATTATATTTTTTAAAATTATGTGATTTCAGCAAAAATCAGGATGTCCCAAAAAGTGTAACCCATTATTGTGGCAGCACCCTACTATTATTGTATTTTAACCATGAAAGCATGAAATCTGAAACTTAAACACACTCACACATTCACACATGAGACACCATATTTTTACGTGGAAAACCCTATAAGGGAAAAACCACGGTGAGTGTTAGCTCACAATATAATATGTAATAGGAATACCAAAAATTAGAGGCTCACTGCCTTAGGGCTCACTGCAAAAGATAAGGCTCACTGCCAAAAGATGAGGCTCACTACCAAAAAAGGCTCATTGCCAAGAGATTGTGAACTGAGATAGTACCATCTACTCCATGACAAGGTTCAATTCCATTGAAGCACACTAATTCATCTTCTGCTCTATCTTTTTCACTCACACAGTTATATTTGTATCTTCACACTTGGATACATTTTTCACAATTTCATTACAAGTATTTATATAATTCATCAACCTTGGAATGAACATCAAGGTTGGCATTATAATCATCAACCATTGGAACAATCTCCAAGGTCGGCATACATACATATTTAGCCAATATTCAAATTAGGTCTAGAACTAAATAGATTAGGGAAGAAAAGAAATGAATGCGGACCACACCAAGCCTTAACTAGGACTCAAATGCAATTTTCCATGCAATAACATGCTTTACAAACTTCGAAGCATATCCGCAAGTGGTGAAAACAATTAGGTTGGCTAGAACCAGAGTTAACATTAAGTCCTTTAAGAAAACACTTCATGCACGACCCAGATTACACTTTGCAGACCAATCAAAAGGTAGGAACACAATCCAGGGACATCCATAAGAATGTTATAATCACCAAGAACATCTTCACAACCTCAACACTTTATCCACAAAATTCTTCAAATTGGAGCACTTGAACATCACTGTCGCCCACTGTCATAAAGAAAAGATCACTTACGGACCACCAAATCATGAACCTTTCGAATTGAAGCCACATAACATCATTACAAACTTAATTCTAGAACCATAAACTATAAGACTTAAATGTAGAGAAATGCAGAACAAAATACATTCTCCCTGTCACCACTAAATGCAAAGAAAAATAGTTTTCACTCCGGTGAATATAATTCACTCAAATCTTCATACTGAAGGCTCAAAATTGAATTATGGCACCTACATACATTCCTTAACATAACTTTCAATCCACAAACAAAGATATTTAGCAGACAGAATATGCGAAGAAAAACACTACACTGTACTTCTGCAAGCCAGGAAACTCTGTAACACACTATTTCCACTAGGAGAGCAAATTTTCTCAAAAGCACTTGGAAACTTAATATCCAGAACACTTTCTTATTATCTTCAATACTTGTGTAAGCCAATACAAAGCAACTAACTTAACATAATTAAACATCAAAATAAGAGCACAGTTGACACCAATGACAACACAGATATGTTGACATCAATGACAACACCGGTAATCACATACTTGCAACACTACTAGGAGGTTTTTATTCATGCTTAATAGGCTTGGGATTGATAATATCTTTCCATGATGGTATTTGAACTTGAATAGGCATATTGTTAGACTTTTGGTTGCATGCTGGTATTTGAGGGATAGGCATGGTACTATGTGACTTTTGGATAGGCTTGGGAGAGGTACACTCATTGGCTTTGTGCTTTTTTAGTTTGATATTTTTCATCTACTATTAGTCCTTGGAGGAAATTTGAAAAAGATGACTTGTATGTGGTGGGTTTGGATTTTGGGTTAGAGGTTTGGATGGATTTATGGCTAGATTGATCAGATGAGTTGGATTGTAAGGATTGTGAAGATGGAGGATTTGCATAGGATGTAGAGGATACAAATTTCTCACATGAGGTAGAGATTGGAAATATGGATTTTCTGTAATGACCTTGATCTAAAATTGTGCTTCCATTGTCAAAGATATCATAAGAAGGATCACTACCTAGTAAGAATTTGAGATTGGCATGATTCCCAGTACTAACTATTTCTTGGTTATAAGGCTCTTTCTTATTCATGTGTGAGGGATGAAAGTTTATGGCAAGTTTGTGTTCAATGAGATCATCACCAAATCTATTGTCATTAGGATATTCATATTGAGCCACAAGACTATCATCATCATCATCATTGATAAACAAATTTGTGATTAAGATTTCATCTAATGGATGCATAGTTTAAGGGCTAGCTTTGATTGTGACTTTGGGCATTGCATTGTCTTCACAGATGGTAGTAGGCATAAAAGTTCTATATTGCATAATAAAGTTCTCAAACCAGGGGTCATTGGTTGACATGATCAAGGATGACACTATATTTGGATATAATTATTACCTAGGATGTAGATTTGGATTTGGTAGGCTTGGTATGAGATTATGATTAAGAAAATGGATTCTAGACAAAATGAGGTATGAAACTATGACTTGGACAAGTAGACATGGAATATTTTCAACCTTTTTGCAAGGGGATTTAGTTGTGGTATACTCAAGATAGGCCTTACCCTCCACATATACACCCCTTACCGTGGAGGCGAAGGCCTTGCCCACAGTGAGGTCTATCCTGACAAGCTTAGAAGTATGGTGTGGGTAACTTCCTAAGGCTAACTACCTATTGGAGCACCATGAAAAAAGATGGTTGAAAGGCTCTTAATCTAGGCTATACATGTGATTAATAGATGTCCTCATTTTACACTAGGTACATGAGGCCAAAATTTGTAAACTAGTATATTGTCTAAGGCATGTGATTGCTCAGTTTATTGAGTGTTGTATCCTTGACATGGGCCCAAAATGATAACTTCACTTTTTGAGGTACAAATTTCTCTCTCCCCCTTTATATACCCCACCGGAACACGTGGTTTAGGTCATCCCCTAAGGGGATGAAATCCTTAGGAAAGATTTCTAAAGGGAAACAAATCTAAGTGTTTATAATTCCTAAAATCACTTTGCAGTGTGAAGGAAGAGCATACGTAGCTTGGAATCTTGGGATTGCACAAAATAAAGAACTCTAAAGTGTTTTTGATTCCTAAGTTCACCTTTTGGTGCTAGGGAAGAGCATAACACTTAGAATCCCTTACAAACATAGAGAACAATTGTTCATTCCTAATTAAGAAAAAATATGTGTGCAACCAAACTAGTGTTTAAAATTGGGTCTTTGACAAATATAGCTGCATAAACAAGTTACTAGTTTTAGAGGTTTTATTCTTTGACAAGCATTTTGCTACAAGAAAAATGCATAAGCATGAAATTTGAAATCTTGCAAAAAATTAGCAATAGATATCAGCACATAGAGAACTTGATATCACCATAGCATTTGTTATGATTTTCTATGCAATTTTTAAAAAAACATTGAATTTCAATTTTGTACATGAAAGTTATGGTCATTTGAACTTTATAAAGAAAGGTTGAACTCAAATAGATATACCTAAAAGTCCAAAAATGATCTAGAAAAATTACCTTTTCCACAACGTAGTGCTCCAAACAAACTTTCCAATACTTGCAAGAATGTAAAAATCCAATATATGAGAAAAATGTTATACCTGATTGAAATATAGAGCTATTTTGGGCCTCCAAAGGCTAGGGGGTCTAGCTTGCCAGTTAGACTATCATTGGTGGTTAGGGGCAAAATCTAGTCACATGTGAATGATTTGGTCACAGCTAGGCACTAACGGTTAAATCTGATGGTTAAGGGCCATTGGCAGTCAATGTAAGCACCATCATTTACAGTTAATGTTTAGTGTTATGGTCACTGCCAGGAGTTAGGAGTTAATGCTAACTATTAACTTCTAATGCTAGTAGTAACTACTGACATTAAAATTATCAATGAATGTAACCCTAACAACTAATGTTAGTAGATGTTTAAAGTTTGAATGTTTTGGTCAGCAAAATAGTTAGTGACTAAACTAACTATTATACTTAACAACAAAAGTTTAATGTAGCAATTAAGGGCTATGGTAGGCACTAAAGTGGTAGTGGCTAGAAAGAAAGGTAAGCGAAAAGTTAACAAGACAGTTAGGGTAACTATTATGAAGCCAATGGTTACAACAAGAACTTTTGATTTAAAATCCTTTCGACCAATGGGTAAACATTACACCCAACAAACACAATGAAAGCCCAATGGATAGAAAAATTAAAAACTAGCATACCAACACTTGCAACTTTTACAAAGTATATAGAGCAATTATCCAAAAGATAGAAGCTTTACCTATTGGACAAATTTATTAACCAACGCACAAAATATTTACACAATAGACAAAAATTGATGATATAATTGTGCAATACAATATAGATTGTATGGTATGGTCATACGTCCATACAAGGGGTAGTTCTGAAAAAAATTGTAAAAGTTTTTGTTACCAATATATAGAGTGTTATATGCCATTTTTCATCTCTTAGCTAGTATGGATGCAATGGTGACCTCTATTTTGGCCTAGGAGGCTTCCTGTGAAAGTGGACCCTCATGATTTTCTAGAAATCTAATGAAAACCTACAAAAAATGAATTGGAAACACCTACAAGACAAAGGCTAAAAGGAACAAGGGGTCCCACTGGGCATGCAAAAAATGTGAACAAAATACTAAATTAAAACAAGATTCAAACTAAAATGTTAAAACATCATTCCATACTAGTCATACACCTCTGAAACCAAAAATGCAATGAATAAACATCAATTTACCCAACTTCAATTCCTTTTGTATTGCAAGGGTAGTTTTTCTTGAATGTTGATAGATGTGGTTGCTTGAATTGGTAGCATGACATTGCTCTGATGGATGATTCCTAAAAAATAGCTCTTGAAGGGTCCATTTATAGGCTTGTAGGTGGGATGATTGAAAATTAAGTTGGTTGGGTAGTTGAGAGATGGAGGGTGGAGAATTAAAAATAAATTTTAATTCATTTTTGGATTTATTGGAGATACTTATAAAATGGGAGGTGGAGAAAAAAAGAAATTATAATTCTTTTTATTCACTTTGTAGGTGGTTATGTGGGGAAAAGAAAAATATTTAATTAATAAATCAATTAAATCATGTGTGGAAAGGGAACTAGGACTTAGGGAAAGCGATTTAGAACTTAGGGAAAATTATGGCATGATTAGGATAATTTAGTGAATCAGGACCTGATATTTTTTTAGGTGTCTACACCTGTCATTGATGAACTATTAGATGAATTGAATGGTGCAATTTTATTTACCAAGCTATATTTGCATTCATGTTATCACCAAATTCAAATAAAGGAAGAGGATATACATAATACTTCCTTTAGAGCATATGAGGGTCATTATAAATTCCTAGTGATGCCCTTTGGTCTTACTAATGCCCCTTCAACTTTCCAAAGCCTAATGAATTTAGTGTTCCACCAATTTCTTCAAAAACTTGTGTTGGTATTCTTTGGTGACATCCTCGTCTATAGTAAAACATGAGAAGAATATTTGAAACATGTAGAGAAGATATTACATGTATTGGAAAATAGTCAACTCTATGCAAGATAATTCAAATGTGTTTTTGATGTGAAAGAAGTGGAATACTTAGGACATGTGGTGTCACATGAAGGTGTTAAGGTGAACCCTAAGAAGATTGCAATAGTAAAAGAGTGGCCAAAAACTAAAAATATAAAAGGTTTGAGAGGATTTTTGGATCTAACAGGATACTATAGATGATTTGTTCATAACTATGCTTGTATAGTAGGACCCTTAACAAATTATTGAAGAAGGAATTTTTTCATGGTCAGAGCTAGCCACCCAAGCATTTCAACAACTAAAAGAAACTCTTACTTCCACTCCTATGTTAGCTACCCCAGACTTATCTAAGACATTTGTGGTGGAATGTGATTCTTTTGGACAAGGTATTAGGGTAGTATTGATGCAAGAAGGGCATCTCTTAGCATTTGAGGGTCAACAACTCAAATGAAAGAACTTGGTAAGGCCCACATACAAGAAATAAATGTTACCTAGATCATTCATGTAGTTAAACAATGGCATCAATATTTAATGGGAAGGCATTTCTGTTGATGTCAACCACCAAGCTTACGATCACAACCTGTAAATAAATGTTCATAGATGAGAGAAGTAACACAAGGCTATTTCACAAGAAGAGAAAAATGTATTGAGATGCTATGAAATACATAATGTACAGAGTGCCTTATAAAGGCATGAAAAAAGGTGACAGGTGGGAAAACTACCCACACGAGAAAAAACCACCCAACTCAATAAATGCAAAACTAATGCCTACGTAAACTTAAGCATAAATGCAATTTACTCTAACATCCCCCCTTAAGTACAACTTAAGGAGAATGAAGATGCAATATGGGTCCCGGCTACACAACCATTTTAGGTACCCATTTACAAAAAAATTCTCACAAGCAGAGAAAAGGAGAAAAACCCTGTGGGAGAAAATCCCTCTCCAAAAGATAGAAAAGTTAAAAAAGACAAGATGCATGGATGGAGGACTCAATCACAACCCCCAAGGACTACATATATCATGTATATACAATCAATGATCTCCCCATAGGAGGGAAAAAAGGAGATATTATATCCCCCCCATAATGAAGAATCTCCAATGTCGATGAAATATTCCTGAAAACAAAAGATGATCCAATGCCTACAAGCAACTCCTCTCCCCTTAGGAAGAAACAAGTCCATCAGGTGATAAAGAAGCCACTCCATATCCAACTGAAAAAAGGAAGGAAACCTCCAAATAGAATAATCCACTACATAATCATGATAAAAAACAACCAAGAAATGTGACGAATCAAGTGAAAGTGAAGGCTCAACAATGTCAACCTCCAAAGACAATCCAGATGTATCATCTGCCATGCTGAAACTGTCATCAAATAGGAGAGAAATCCCCTCAGGTATATCTCCCAAATCTGCAAGATGAGACTCCACAAACAAATCTGAGATGCCTTCCAAATACTCATCCAATAAAACAAGATCTGAGGGATCAAAAATATCCTACTGTGCTGAAGGAGAAACCTCTGAAACAACAGGAGATGTATCGACATGAGTCTGAAGAACTCAAAAGTGCAGATGACCAATCTCCCCTAAGGAATTGCTGTCAACACTAGCAAGAGGAGTGTGAGGAACATAGTCATCATCATCAACAAAGTGAGAGAAGTTATACAGATGAGACTCATGATCAACATTACCAACTACAATGATTTTTCTATCGACCTCTTTGATGAAAACATAATCTATTGTGAACTCTACAATCTTCGAGACCTCACCATGTGTTTTCTAATAGATGGATAGAAGATTTGTGTGCAACTCAGGTATACACAATACATCCCTCAAACAACCATCACCTATCTCAACATTTCCTACCCCCACAACATCCAAAAGCTTATTATCTCCCAACAAAATCTTGGAGGTGTTAGCAGGATGAAGACCTAGAAAAGGATAGGGAGAAGATCCCATGTGGTGAGATGCTCCTGAGTCTAAGAACCATCTATCACGTCTAGAATGTGCTGCAGAAGTCACCAAAGCATGTTCTTTACCCATATAGGGTTTATCTCCTTTGCTACTTGAAATTCCTTCATTCCCAGATTGAGTAGGCTTGGATGATGATGGAGATGCAGATGCATATGCAGTTGAAGATGCAAAGGCTGTAGAAGGAGTCACAGATGAGGGTAGTGGGATATTGTTTTTCTAAAGAAGGTGTGATAGCTCATCAACCTTCTTCATATAACAATGATGTTCATCATGCCCTTTCTCTTTGCAACATACACAACTAAATTTCTCCTTCTTAGGCTTGTCCTCTTTTGAAGAGGTGGAAGTCTCATTTGACTCTGTTTTATGTTTTGGATTCTTCTTCCCTTTACTCTAAGAGCTTTGTGCAACCAATGCATAATTTATAGGGACCCCCTCCAACTAGACAAGTTTGTCTTGCTCCCTTTTCAACCGGTCACAAAAAGTCTCAAAAGAAGGCATTTGGAATGCATTGCCCAAAGCATCCATTGTGGAGTAAAAGGTAGAAGAAAACATAGTAAATGGGCCTTTCAACTTAGACAGTATCAAAAAGATGGACTCCTTATCAGTTTTTCTCTTCCCACATCTCACTAATTGTGACCTTAAAGATTTAAATTTCACTAGAAAGTCATCAATAGAAGGAAATGCTTCAGGGGTAAGAGCGGTTAATTTAGCCTCTAGTTGCAGGACATGGAACTCACTAACCTGACCAAACAGGTTATGTAACTTATCCCATATCTCCTTGGGTGTATCCAACTCATCAATATGAAAGAGGAGACTATCAGAAACATTCAATTTCATCAAACCCATAGCTTGGTCACACTTATTTCTATAGGAAAATATTTCAAGTTCCTTGGTAAGAGTGGGTTGGTTATTACTCAATGTGGACCATAGACCCTTAGACTAAAGCAACCTATGCATTTTCATCTTCCACATATGGTAATTATGGGGATTTAACAAATCAATAGATTTACGAGTAGCCATGACTAGAGTTTGCACCAAAAGGCAAAATTATATGAAACTGAAAAAAAAACTCCAATAAAGCAACCTCTAGAAATTGCTTTTCACTTTTCCAAAATCCAAAAAAATAGGCTCAAGTTTTGTACCTTTAAAAAAAATGAGGCAAAAATTAAAGGGGTCATATGGCCAAATCAGCAAGTCACAATTCTTCCTCAAAGGAAAACTAACCAACACGAGCACCACAGTCCTCAAGCACCACCCAGGCAAGTGCCTAGCCACCACTTCTCATAGTAGCACATGTGGGTATGAGGCTCCTGTTGGCAAGAGACACTATGTGGCCTCATGAGTGTTGTCATTGATGGTAACAAAGTCTATCCCACACATCCGCAGCACATAGTATGCCTATACCAGAAGTCAAATTGAAGATTGTTTTGGTCCAGTGAACAAGAACAAAGCATACAACAAGGTCCGACAGTCAGGTCCGGATCTCTCAAATGGTGTAACCCAGAAAGTTGTGGACTTGGATAAGTCAAGAGGAGTATCATGACTACTATATTCTAGAGATTTAGCCTCCGGTGATAAAACATGGAAAAGATATGAGCATCTGAGTGTTGGGTCCCAGACAGGTAGAGCAGACTAAGGAAGAACTGACCAACAGAGTATCAGACTTCAATCTGGATGAGTAATTGATGTTGATAAAGCTATTTGAGGGATCATACATTGTTGGCCAACATGATTGATAACTTCAATGCCTATATTTTTGATACGCATCACAAATCAAGCATGGATTCAGCTAACATATCAGTAATTTATAATTATCTTGAGTATTCCAGTTGCCGACTAGAAAGTTGTTGAAATCCTTGGTGCGGATATATATATACTAGATGGATTCCATTATGAAGGTGCGTGTGTGTGTAGATATAATAAAATAAAGTGTGAATAAAGGCAGAGATAAGTGAGGAAGCAGCAATACAAATCTGGTATGTGACAGAACAATAGCACTAGAGCAGAGGAAGAATGAAGTGCATCAGATCAGTATATTGTGCCTAACCGGAACTGAACTCTAGCATTTGTAGATGCCTCTCATTAGTTCAAACACCTGGTTACCTTCTGTAAGTTCTGTAGACAGTGAGTCTCTTGTAGGCAGTGTGCCTCTTGTGAGTAGTGTGCTCGGGCAGTGAGCCCTAATTGGTAAGTGCCATTTTGTACTTCTTATTCTTTTAACAGAGAATGCAATCTTGGGTTAGTCACCCCGTGGTTTTTCCCTTAACAGGTTTTTCCACATTAAAATCCTTGTGTTATGTGTGTTGACTTTATTTTTGTTCTCATGTTTATATATGCTTATATGTTTTGATGCTGCACAAATTTGTTGTTCTCAAAATCAGCTATGCTCATTTTTGTAGACAACCCCCACGAAACTTGTCTGTTTCATGATCTACACTCTAAGTTTGTAAATCAAGACAAGATTCTCTTGGTTCCATGCGAAGTCATTTAACATCCTAAACTAGTTTGCGACATTTCCTCGAATTGATTCCTCAATATTTATGTGAATTGTTTAAGTCTTAAACTAATAAAGATGTCAATTTTGGTCATTTTCCAGGGGTTAGTAAATTTTTGAGTCTTAATATGTAATGTCGGTAAAAATCACCGACCTTACATATTTTTCATTTAACGTGTAACATCGACACTTTTTACCGCTTTTGCATGGTTTTTCATTTCTACATGTCTGAGCAGCATTTTTAGCCGCTAATACATGTTCTCATTAAAACCATCTTCACATGCAAAGTCGGTGGTTTTCACCGCCTTTGCATGTTTGTTGATATGTGTGGGGTTGGCCAATTTTGCTGCCCGAGCAAGATTCTCGGGATCTTGAACACTGAGTGCCATTAATGGCCACTTGTGCCACCCGTTAAAGGCATGTTTTCGAGTTTTAACTATGTTTCCTTTTGTTTGTTTTGTCATTTCATTTCTTACCTGCCTAGCTAGTCTTTGGACTCCCCTCGCACTAATCGATCACGCCAAGCTAGGATTTGATCGAATTCTTCATCATCAAACCTAGGGTTTTCTTCTGTTTTTACAGGTTAGTCATTTTTTCCACTTTTTGATTTCTAGGGTTTTATTTATTAATCAGTATTTGCATTTTGTTTATTTCTTAGGTCATTAAAAATACTTTTCAGATTGTGTTGTCACTTGCCTAGTCTATTGAAGTTAAACCTTTGTTCTCCCTTACGTTGTGTCCTAGATTGTTCCTTGTCAATTGAATCGGTGGAAACCATTGATCTTTGTTCATGCCCATGGTTTTGTGTCTTGTGTCATTGGTTTCTTTCCGTGGATTAAGTTTAATGCACAGATGGTTGTATTTGCCATTCAAACCCTTCGGCACTTACCCAAAGGTGAGGTGTATGAGAGGCAAAAACACCCGCTCCTACACCAAAACCTTACAACCCTACCTTAAGTGTATGGGTGGCGAAATCCGCCGCCCTTACACAAAAATTTTGGAATTTCTATCCTATGCGGTGTCGGTAGGTTTTGTCACTTGAACCTCGAACGCAGTAGTCTCGAAAAATACCACTTTAACATAAACTTCACAAAATTCTTGATTACTTGCAATGGCGGTAAATTTTGCCGCTCCGACATTCATTTCTTATCACATGCAGTAGCAGCAAATTTTTCTGCCGATGCAAATATAAGAAATCCCTCATATGCAAGGGTGGAAAATTTTGCCGCCCGTGCATCATCCTCTTCAGAAAATTTCTAACTCTGGAGAATTCTCTAAAAGCTATCCTGAGCCCGCTTTCCTTCACTTTTTTTGACTCGCTTGCTCTTTAGCCCTTTCAAGCTCACCCATGTGATCATGATCGTCAACATGCAGTTTCCCAAAATTACTAGTATTTCCCCTAACTGCAAGATCATGACTTTTTGTTACAGTTTTTCCTACAAAGTTGTTGAGTTCATCACGTCATCCGAAGGAGTCTATCTTTCAAATGATTGGCCCATCTCCTAAGAAGGCCAAAGTAATGAAGAACAAGATAGCTGGGGTCTGATAATAGGAGCATGCACATGATAGTAAAGAAGGATGTTGAAATCCATTACTCATGGAGACATGTGATTCAATTCATAGTCATGACAATGAGAATGGTGTGTTATGCCACTTGTAGTCAAGGAGGAGCAGTTGTGTTTAGAGATGAGCAATCATGTATGGACAATACAATAGACATTGGAGAGTGAGTAGCAGTGACAATGGAAGTGGCACACAAAGATGCTGAGTCATCAAACCTGGCAAGTTACTCTTGAATTGGGTTCGTGGACCAATCATCATGAAGATGTGTACAGATTACAGGGAATGGGAGTTGATGAAAGCCATCATGCCTTAGAATATTTTTGTAGTTTCATATGTACTTTTCATTTAGTTCTAGACACTTTTACATGTACTTTTCTCATATGTAATTACATGTAAAAACATAGGAAGTCCCAAGTCAATAAGGACTCCTATTTTTGAATAAGTCAAAGTAGTTAGGTTTTTTCCTAAATTTTCTCAAGGCCTCTCCCTATAAATAAAGAGGGCCTTCATTGTAATTTTTATCTTTAATCTTATGCAACAAAGTGCTGCCCAAATTGAGACTCAACTTTGAGACTTTGTGTTCAAATTCTATGATCAATTCCAATCAATAAAGAATGTGAGTTTTGATATCAAACTTTGTGTTGAATCAAATTTGTATGAGTGAGGATGTACATATGGCATTTTTGTTGATTTCTCTTGTTGATTGATTAGATAAAGTGGTGCTTGGTTATCACGATTGGAGGACGTTCAAGATAAGTTATATAAACTTTGTGTTATATTATTTCCTTGAATCTATGTGTGTTGAAAGCATTTCTTAGTGAAGGATTATAAAGACTTTGATCTTGTAGTTATTCACTTTGTATATGAATCATGTTGAGAACTTGTAGACTTTGTGCTATGATTTTGAATCACATTCGTGTGAATCAGTGGTGTTGTTAGTTGACAAACTTTGTGCTCCAACTGGTGATACAGTTACTTTTAAAATCTTTCTGGGGATAATTTGAAGACTTTGTACTTGAGATTATTCACTTGGTTTGTGAATCTTTTTGTGAAGTAAGTTGAAAGACTTTGTGCTTCAACTTACAAGAATATTGTTGATTATTGTTTAAGTGTAGAAGCATTATTGAATATTACTGTGAAACATTGTAAACATCTTTTCTAAAAGAAGAGAAAAGGATGAATGTAACACACCCCCAAAGCTAGTATTTAGTGTAAATAAGTTTGTAATAGTTAAAAGGGAACCTCCCCTTGCTAAGAGGAGAGATTTATCTCATCATACTATGGTTGATATAACCATTTTGCCATCAGTGAGTTGACGACAAAATATTCACCCAACAAAATTATAAAAGAAGGAAAGAAAGTTAAGATAATAGAGATAACTGATTCACCACCCCTCTTAGTTATCTGCCTTGTATCCAACAATTGGTATTAGAGCTAAGTTCCTCTAAACAAAGCCTAACAGCTTGAGGAATATCTAGGAATCTTAATGGATATGCATGGTATGAAGGAACAACTTCAGTCTACCCTAGATGATCTTGAACAGTCCCACTCTGAAGTCAATAACTTGAGAGAAAGACTCAAACAAGCTCATGATTTCATAAATGAGTTAAAAGAAAAATTGAGTATCTCTATGAAAAAGAGAAAGGAACTACTTCAAAAATTAGCAAGTCAGAGTGAAGCCAATGATGCTAATGAAGATCTGGATGAGAAAAACAAGCTATGTGAGAAGCTATCAAAAGAGGTCATTATGGTAAGTCATGAGATCAAATCAGGGGTTATGAGATTCACCCAAGAAATTGAAGATAATCTAAAACAATCCCTCAAGGAGAAGATAGAGGACTACCACAAAATAGACAGAATAATCAGGCATCTTGAATCTGATCTTGAAGAAGCTAGAGATAATGAAGAACAACTTGAGAATCAGACAGACACTCTTAAACAAGATCTACAAACAAAAAATAAATACAAAGAGAAATTCAAGATAAGATCAGCTCAACTTGAAGTTCTTCTTGAAATCCAAAAGAGGGTAGATGACAAGCATGGCCTGGGATATGAGAAAGGTGAAATCTCTGGATCTGGTCAGAAGAACTTTGGATCAGAAAATCAAAGAAACAAACCTAGAAGACCTCTGGTAAGACAACCAAATGCTCAAAGATATCCATCCTTCAATGGATACTACTTCAATTGCAACAACTTCAGTCATACAGCAACTCAGTGCAGAAGGAGAATGAATCGGACCAATCCATCCTTCTGTGGATAATGTTTCAATTGCAAAAGGTATGGTCACAAATCTAATGAATGGAGAAATATGTAAATAAACAATTCATTCAATGGTAGATGCTTTGCATGCAATAGAATGGGACATATGGCTAATCAATGTAGATCAAGAGGATATCAGTCAAATATGCAAAGAAATGTTGTTTGTTACAATTGCAATAGATCTGGTCATATTGTCAAATTCTGCAGAAGTAAAAATTTGAATAAAAAGGGTCCAGTGCATCATAATCAATAACAAGATAAGGAAAAAGTGTTGCAAGTATGAGGATAACCAGTGTTGTCATTGATGTCAACATACTCATATTACATTAATGAGAAGGATTGGATGAGCTGTGTGCTGAGGATATTGAGAAAATTAGTCTCAATCAGGAACAGTGCAGAATAGTGATGACATTAAGGTAAAAGTCCAAGATAAGATGAAGATCAGAGGATACAGTTTAAAGGGTTTGTAGATATGAGTATTGAGATGATCCAGTTAAGATTTAGAGGTCCACATGAAGATATGAAGAAGTTGTGATCGATCAAGTAGAACCGGTTCTAGGAGATGCTCCAGAGTGACAGAGTGTTACACAAAGGTCCGGTGAGATCCGGAGGTGCATTGTCCTATTCTGTGGATTGGAAGGAGTGTTTGAGATGTCCTTGTAATGTTTAATCTCGATTTGTTCGTGGTTTGGAGGTCTGGAAGCACCTTTTTCTTTGTGACAATGGCGACAAACTGTGTTCTTGAAGTTTCAGATGAAGAAGAGAAGAACTCCAGTAAGCTGATAAAGTGCGGATGTTCTTGGTGACTTAGGAAAGGTTTTGGTGATCCTTGGATCGTGCAAAAGTCTTATTGGTGGTCCGCATTAAAGTTAGAGTTTGGATTTGATGTAAAGACCATCGGTTGTTGGTGTTCTTCCTGAGTCTAGCTGACTAGATGTATTACACGTCTTGCGGATGATCTTGTAGGTGTTTGCTGACTTAGATGATTGTTCCTAAGTCGATGCCTTGTATAAATAAAGGATTGTGAATTTATTTTGGAGTGTGTCTTGGTGTGATGAGAGTGTGGTAGCGAAGAGGAGCACGAAAGGCAGAACAGAAGTTTTTGGGCTTAAATGGAACTGATCCAGGCATGGTAAAGATGTCAATCTCTAGTTCAAGTTTGTGATACTTGTTACATTGTAGACAGTGTGTCTCTTGTAGGCAGTGAGCCTCTTGTGAGCTGTGTGCTCAGGTAGTGAGCCCTAATTAGCATGTGCCATCTATTTTTCTTATTCTTCTAATAGAGAATATTCCTTGGGTTAATCACCCCATGGTTTTTCCCTTGACCAGGGTTTCCACATCAAAATCTTCGTGTCTCATGTGTTGATGTGTATCTGCTCTGGTGTTTATGCTGTATGCTTTCATGAATGATTAATTGCTATGCTGTTAAATAACAAAGTGGATTTAAGTGTTTGAATTGGAAGCAAGTTTAGGATAACTGATTCACCCCCCCTCTCAGTTATCAATAATTGGTATCAGAGCTAAGTTCCTCTAAAAAGAGATTAACCACTTGAGGAGATCCAGGATGTCGTCATACAAAAAGGATAGTCTGAAGTTTGATGGAACCAACTTCTCTCTTTGGAAAGGTCGCATGAAATGTCACTTGGAGTGTATGGGAAAGGCATACTTATCCATGGTCACAAAATCATATGTACCTCCACAGGGTGGTCTGACAACTCTAAATGAAATCACAGATGCTAAAAATAATCTGCAGACCAAAGAGGCTCTTCTAAGCGCATTGACTAACTCAAAACCCTCAAATGTTATTGACCTACCAACTGCCTATGAGATCTGGGTTAAACTAGAACATATGCATGAAGGAGATGAGTATGTTAAGAGTGCAAGGCTGCAGAGTCTCAAAGGGAAATTTGAAAGACTGAAGATGAGAGATGATGAAAATATTACTACCTTTATGCCAAGAGTAAATGAGTTGGTGTGTGGAATTAGGAATGCTAGTGGAGTTTTGGATGAAAATGAGATTGTTGGCAAAATTCTCAGATCCCTTCCTGCTGTCTACAAAATCAAGGTTGCTGCCATTGATAAATTCAGAGCCCATACAACTATCACAAGAGACCAATTGGCTAGAAAACTGGTTGCATTTGAAATGACCGAGTTTGGAGATGATCCCCCCAAGACTGAATCTGCATTCAAAGCCAGTGCCTCTGTGAAAGGCAAACAAAGATTTGATCTAGGAGAAAAATCTTCAATGAAGCTGTCATGGTATGATCAAGCAAGAAGAGACATAGAAGAGGAAGAAGCAAAAACAGCTCAACTTGAAGCCTTCATTGCAAAGAGACTGCCAAGAGGATCTGGTAAGTATGAAGGAAAATTACCCTTTAAGTGCTTCAACTACAATAAGATTGGTCATTTGGCTTCAAGATGTCCAGAAAGATCTGCAAGGTCAAATTCTAACAGATAAAGGTTCCAAAAGAACTGTTATTATGTTCATGAAGAAGATGATAATGAAGGAATAACAGATGATGAATTAGAAATAGGAAACAAATCCAGAAATGAATGGGTGTTTATTGCCATCAAGGAAGAGAATCCAATATCCTCTGAATCTGTCAATCATAAGGTTGTAGAAAGAGCTTTGGCTGCCCAAGTTGAAGAAAAGGATGATTGGGTTATTGACAGTGGATGCTCTCACCATATGACAGCTGACAAAAACAAGTTCCTAGACTTGGAAAGGTATGAAGGATGAATGGTAAAGTTTGGCGATAATTCTGTTAGTAGAATCAGAGGTAGGGGAACTATTTCTTTTGATGGAAAGAACAAAACTGGTAATGTACTGTATGTTGAAGGATTGAAGCACAATCTTCTCAGTGTTGGATAGTTGGTGGACAAAGGTTATGATCTCCGGTTCAAGAAAGGAAGATGCACGATCTTTGAAAGCTCCGGAACTAAGATTGCATCCGGTACTCAAACAAAAGGTAATATCTTTCATCTAGTTGGTACTAATGGAAGTTGTCTGTTTGTTCAAGTTGATCAGAGTTGGTTATGGCATAGAAGGATGTGTCAAGTAAATTTTGATAATATCATCAAAATAAGCAATACTCAGGTTGTAAGAGATCTTCCTAAATTAGTAAAACCTACAAATAGCTTGTGCAAAGAATGTCAGCTAGGTAAACAAAGTAGAGTCTCATTAAAAAGTAATGATCAGTCCTCTACCAAATTGTTGGAATTAGTTCATACTGATCTATGTGGTCTGAAAAGAATCAAGAGTATGCAAGGTGATAGATATTTCATGTTACTGATTGATGACCATTCCAGGATGATGTGGGCTACCTTTCTGAAAGAGAAATCAGAAGCTTTTGAGAAGTTCAAAATCTTCAAGGCTATGGTAGAAAATCAAACTGGACTAAAATTGAAATGTTTGAGGTCTGATAGAGGTGGTGAATTCACATCTGGTGAATTCATAGATTTTTGTGAGAAGCATGGTATAAAGAGACAGTTATCTGCTCCTAGGACTCCACAGTAGAATGGAGTAGTAGAGAGAAAGAACCAGACCATCCAGGAAGCCTCCAGGATAATGATGATGGAAGCAAATGTTCCCTAGATGTTTTGGAGAGAAGCTGTCAGCACTGCAGTCTATACTCTCAATCAAGTTCAAATAAAAAGCAATACCAGTAAGACTCCTTATGAACTTTGGTTTGGCATCACTCCTACTGTGAGATATTTCAAAGTATTTGGTAGCAAATGTTACATTAAAAAAGATGAAGATCTAGGAAAGTTTGATGCTAGAAGTGATGAAGGAATTTTCTTAGGTTACTCCACTCAAAGCAAAGCATACCGGTGTTAAAACAAGAGACTGAGAAAGATGATAGAAAGTACAAATGTAAAGGTTGATGAAGGAATTGAGAAGCCCTCAAGAATTCATGAGTATGATGAAGATGATCATAATGGTGTTTAGATTCAAAGTAACCAAGCCTCTTTTGAGAAACAAAGTCAAGTTGATTTGGTAAGATAGGAAGAAGAGATAAGTGTCAATGAGATTGGTCAAGAGTTAGAGGTGCAAGAAACTCCCAAAGTTCCAAGGTATATAACTCTAAACCACTCTGAAAATCAAATCATAGGTGACAAAAGCAAAGAAGTGCAAACAAGGAGGAGAATTGCTCAAAATTCAGATGAGTATTGTCTAATTTTAAAGATTGAACCTAAGACAGTAAATGAAGCCTGCAATGATGAAAACTAGACTAAGGCAATGGAGGAAGAGTTGATGCAAATTGAGAAAAATCACACTTGGGATCATGTTCCTAGACCTAGAAACAAGAATGTGATTGGAACCAAATGGGTCTTCCGAAACAAACTAAATGAAGTTGGTGAAGTAATCAGAAACAAAGCCAGATTAGTCTGCAAAGGCTACTCTCAAATAGAAGGAATTGATTTTGAGGAAACCTTTGCTCCAGTGACAAGAATTGAAGCAGTCAGACTATTTCTTGCATTTGCTGCCTTCAAAGACTTCAAGGTATATCAGATGGATGTTAAGTCTGCCTTCCTAAATGGTGATTTGGAGGAAGAAGTATACATTGAGCAACCGGATGGATTTCAATTGTCTGATCATGGTGATATGGTCTGCAAGTTGAAAAAGGCACTGTATGGATTGAAGCAAGCCCCAAGAGCTTGGTATGAAAGACTAGATAAACATCTTTTGAAGATTGGTTTCAACAAAGGTACTGCTGACAGTAATTTGTATTTCAAAATTGATCATGAAAACATTTTGATTGTTGAAGTGTTTGTGGATGATATCATTTTTGGAGGAAGAGATAGTATGTGTAAAACTTTTGCAAATTAGATGAAAAGTGAGTTTGAGATGTCTATGCTTGGTGAAATGAATTTCTTCTCGGGTCTGCAAATTACTCAAACAAAGAAAGGGATCTTCATTTCTCAGACCAAATTTGTGAAAGAATTATTGAGGAAATTTGGGATCGAAGATTCAAAGCCAATGAATACTCCCACAGCAACCAGATGCAAGTTGAGCAAAGATGATGACTCTCCTAAGGCAGACCAGACAAAGTATAGATCAATGATTGGTGGATTGTTATATCTCACTCAAATTAGACTGGATATTATGCAAGATGTTGGTCTTATTGCTAGATTCCAGGTTGATCCCAGAGAATCTCATGTCATGGCAATCAAGAGAATTTTTAGATATCTAAAAGGGACAGTGGAGTATGGTTTGAGGTATCCTAGAGATCATGATTTCTCTCTTCATGCTTACACAGATGCAGATTGGGCAAGAGATGTGGATGACTAAAAGAGTACCAGTGGTGGAGCATTCTTTTTGGGAAAGAGATTGGTTTCTTGGCTAAGCAAGAAACAAGATGCAATATCTCTGTCTACAACTGAAGCAGAATACATTGCAATAGCAAGTAGTTGCACTCAAGTTTTATGGATGAAGCAGATGCTAAGAGATATTAAAGTAGAGTATGAGGAGCCTATCACAATTTTCTGTGATAATTCAAGTGTAATAAATATTTCTAAGAATCTGGTGTTGTATTCTAAGACTAAGCATATATCTATTAAGTTTCACTTTCTGAGAGAGCAAGTGAAGAAAGGTGAAGTTAGACTGGACTTTGTGCCCTCTAAGGATCAGATTGCATATTTCTTTACTAAACCTCTTCCCAAGGACTCTTTTGAGTTTCTCAAGGAGAAGTTAGGGGTTATGCCCCTCCAGTGATGAACTAGGATGCACTGATGTGCATCAGTCTGGTGGATATCATAGTCATATCTTGTGATCTGGATTGGTGATGGGGAGCTGCTACTCAGGGGGAGCAGCTGGTATGATTATGATGTGTTAAAGTTGCAAGTATAAGCCCTTTGCCATTGATGTCAAAGGGGGAGAGAAGACATGTAAAAAACAAGTGGTTGATCAAAGGGGAGCAATAAAGAAAGAGAAGACATGTGAAGAGTTGTTGCTGATAGGGGGACCTGTGACAGAAAGAGAAGTTCTTGTCTTGATGGTTTTTCACATCATATATTGCCATCAATGACAAAGGGGGAGATTGTTGCAAGTATGAGGATAACTAGTGTTGTCATTGATGTCAACATACTCATATTGCATTAATGAGAAGGATTGGATGAGCTATGTGCTGAGGATATTGAGAAAATTAGTCTCAATTAGGAACAATGCAAAATAGTGATGACATTAAGGTAAAAGTCCAAGATAAGATGAAGATCAGAGGATATGGTTTAAAGGGTTTGTAGTTATGAGTCTTGAGATTATCTAGTTAAGATTTCAGAGGTCCGCATGAAGATATGAAGAAGTTGTGATCGATCAAGTAGAACTGGTTCCGGGAGATGCTCTGGAGTGACAGAGTGTTACAAAAAGGTCTGATGAGATCTGGAAGTTTATTGTCCTATTTTGCGGATTGGAAGGAATGTTTGGGATGTCCTTGTGATGTGTCATCTCAATTTGTTTATGGTTTGGAGGTCCGAAAGCACCTTTTTCTTTGTGACATTGATGACAGACTATGTTCTTGAAGTTTCAGATGAAGAAGAGAAGAATTCCAGTAAGCTGATAAAGTGCGGATGTTCTTGGTGACTTAGGAAAGGTTTTGGTGATCCTTGGATCATGCAAAAGTCTTATTGGTAGTCCACATTGAAGTTAGAGTTTGGATTTGATGTAAAGACCATCGGTTGTTGGTGTTCTTCCTCAGTCTGGCCGACCGGATGTATTACACATCTTGCAGATGATCTTGTAGGTGTTTGCTGACTTAGATGATTGTTCCTAAGTTGATGCCTTGTATAAATAAAGGATTGTGAATTTATTTTGGAGTGTGTCTTGGTGTGATGAGAGTGTGGTAGCGAAAAGGAGCGCAAAAGGCAAAGCAGAAGTTTTTGGGCTTAAATGGAACTGATCCAGGCATGGTAAAGATGTCAATCTCCAGTTCAAGTTTGTGATACTTGTTACTTTGTAAATAGTGTGTCTCTTGTAGGCAGTGAGCCTCTTGTGAGCAGTGTGCTCGGGTAGTGAGCCCTAATTGGCATGTGCCATCTATTTTTCTTATTCTTCTAACAGAGAATAATCCTTGGGTTAGTCACCCCGTGGTTTTTCCCTTGACCAAGTTTTCCACCTCAAAATCTTGGTGTCACATGTGTTGATGTGTATCTGCTCTGGTGTTTATGCTTTATGCTTTCATGAATGATTAATTACTATGCTATTAAATAACAAAGTGGATTTAAGTGTTTGAATTGGAAGCAAGTTTAGGATAACTGATTCACCCCCCTCTCAGTTATCAACAAAAAGGAAAAGTGAATGCGAATGAAGTTCAAAGGGAGATGAACAAAATTTGGGTAAAGAAGAGTACAAAAAATGTTGGGGATGGATCCGCACCAGAATCTGGTGCTAATATTTCCTCCAGAAACTAAATAGATGAGCTCTAGCTCAGGGGGAGTCACAAAGAAAAATAAATTCCCCCATCCAGTCAATTGGTGCCTAAATTTGGCACATGGAATTTTGCAGATTAAAGGGTTCTTAGAAAAATATCCAAATAACCCTCGGTAAAAATATGAAAGATCTGCATTGAGTTTTGTAAGAGTTTAATCATCCAAGATTGATCCAGTTTGACAGCCATCTGGTAAAGAAGGGTTTTCATAGACAGATCTGGTATGATTCAAAATTGAAATATCTTGATCTACAGATCCATGGCATGATTGGAGAAAAGAAGATACATTGTCAATCCTCACTGAAAATTATTCTAAGTGCAACACAGTGATTCAAAAAAATCTTTCTCAGAACAGGGAAACTGGATAACTTAAGTTGTGCATTTATTACAAAAATAAATTAGGGTTTGTGCAAGAATAAAAGGGTTCTTTCACTCATCATTTGCACATTTGTATTTGAGAAGAAGAAAAGAAGAGCTCTGCATCAAGTTTCTACAACTCTCTCAAAGATCAGCTGCAAAATCTAATTCAACCAGTGATTTGTTTTGGCTCTTATTTCGAACCCTGAAATGTAACAAGGTACTTCCATTCTGAATATCTCTCTCTAAATCTTTTGCAAAAATGGCTACTCCAATGGTTGTTAAGATCATTGATAGGCCTCACCCAAAATTCAAGAAACACCCCTAAAAATCCCTAGAAGTTGATCCTTTAGGCATTTTTTCTAGCATTCTGCATGGGGTATTGCACATAGAAGATGTTAGGGTCTACATCCATGCCAACATTGAAGAATTTGGTGAATCTAAGTTGATGGACATCTATCATAAATAGTTAATAGATGAAAGTTTTGAACTCAAACCTCAATACAAGGCCCTCTAGGATAAGCACTTCAGACATTGCATCCACTTTCCCTATTTTACAGAAGATAATTGGGTCCGGTATGTCCTTAGCAGAATACATGATAATTTCATGTGGTTAATGAAGCCCTTCAAGATAACAAAAGATACCATTAGGGTAGTAACTGGACTGCACTCATCCGGTGAGTTACCTGCACTCAAATCTATCAAGAACTAGACAGTCACTGAAGCTACCGGATCTAAGTTTGACAAGAGAGCAATGACCATAGATGACATCACAAATCTGGATGTCAAATTTGCCTCAATGATAATTGGGTTTAAGATCTATCATTCTAGCAGGGAGAATTTTGTGTCTAGGACTGCAATATATACATCATATCAGATGTTAAGGGAAAATGCAGACTATGACCTTTGTAATCTTCTTTTAAACCAACTGTTAGAAAACCTGTAGAAAATCAAGAAGGATAAGAAGAACTCATTCAAATATGGTTGTTTAATACTATGTCTATTCTTCTACTACATGAATGAGCTACCCGGATCAAGTGGTTGGGCTTGGCAAAATGACAAACCGGTTGCAATACAGATTAGGGACTATATGTATGGACTTGGTGATGCTCAAGCCCAAAACATAGCTCTCTAGGGTTATTTCAAGAACTTTCAGAGCATGATGCAGGGCAAAAAAGAATTCCTCAATCCATGGTTGAAAAATACAAGGATACAGTGTGCTTCATGGTTGACACTGATCAATGCCTAATGGAGGTATTGAGCCCAGAATAGTGTGGATAATGCCAATGGGGTACAAATTAGATGAGAAAATCTTGGAGCTACACGTTCAACACTTGTTGAGCCAGCCAAAGAACCCTGAGGCAGAAAGGTTTGGAACCTTTCAAGAATTAAGTGTAAAGATACATGTTGAGCTGAGACAACTGGAGATAAAAAGGAAAGTTAGAAGGAAAGTAGAGGAAATTGCCAAAAGATATGGCATATCAAAAGAGGCAGTTGATGCAAACAGAGAGAAAATAGAAAGGGCTGAGAAAGAGAAACAAGAAGCAGAAAAAGGAAGTGTTCTGGTACAAGCCTCCTCCCGGACTAGATCCTCCAAGAGCTCTACACCTGCCACTCCTAAGAACTCAAGAGCCACCAAACCAGAAGTCAAGACATCCATAAAGGGAGAAAAGAGAATGAAAACAAAAGCCACAAGGTCTTACACAAGTCACAAGGATGATAAAGAAATAGAATCTGATGAGGAAATTAAGAAAATGAAGAAGAAGAAGAAAACATCCAGGGAATCCTCTGCCGGTAAAAACAAAGAAGAAGAGGCAGAAGAATTTTTTGAAAAGCCCACTCTTTCCATTGATGATATCATCAAGGCAGTCACTATGGATGGGAACTTACAACTAGTCACATAATTCTATGATGAATATAGTGATACTAACAAGAGGATCTTGGAAGAAGCTACAGTCAGGTATCTGAATATTTATAGAAAAGCATTCATTGAAATTATTTCATTAATTTCCAAAAGTCTAGAGAAGGGACTTGAACTTAGAAAAGAGAATGCAAAGGCAAAAGACTTGGAGATCCGAGAATAGATTGCAATTCAGCTCTATCCTTCTATTACTCCAAAGAAAATGGACATGATCTTTAAGGACTGTAAGGATGAATTCTAGAGCAAAGCAAGAATGAACAAACTTATGCTTGGAGAGACTGATCAAGTAGAAAGAGAAACATAAGACATCCTTCGAAATTCCTTCAAAAGATTCAATCTTCCTATTATAGAGGAAACAAAAGAAGAACCCTCTACCATGGATGTTGAAGGATTAAATGTATCCAATGAAGAATCTTCTAACAAAAATGTAGAAGGGTCAAAAGAGGTAGATGAAGAGAAGTGTAAGGACTTGGATTCCTCTATTCTAGAAGAGGAAGTTCATGAAGAAGTTAACATCTCTACTTCGGATCCCATTGTAGACATTCCAGATCTAGGAACTGAAGGAGAAGGAAGAAAAGAGGAGAAAGTGAGTCAAGAAGAGGAGGTAAAGGGAAAAGAAGAAGAACAAATAGAGAAGATTTCTGATGACAATTCAGAGATCCCAAAAGAAAAGAAGACTTAGTCACTGACAAGAGACACTGCAAAGGTAGTAAAGAACTTCTTGAACAAAGAAATGATGGAGATAGATGAACCAAAACTATTCCAAGGACCACTAAATTTTGATTCCCTCTCTCCAGTCCAGATAATGAAAATAGCATCTTTTGCCCAAGCTAGAGCAAAAGAAAAACTTTTAAAATCTCACATGGAAGACTGTGAGCTATTAGAGATTGCATTCAGGATGCTGGAGAAGATCATGCCATCCTTTCAAAAGGATCCTTCGGCCTCTCCATCTGGTAACTTGAAATATCTAGTAAACTCTTTTAGCACTCATTTTGATTCTTTAGAGAAACCGGCAGAAGAAAAAGTCTGGAAAGAGTTTTTGGGAAAAAGATTCACTGAAGTACAGGGACTCATTGCTAATGATAGGACCCTAGATATTGGGATAAAGAGCCTTGAAAATGCTCTTAAAGATGGTGGGAACATGTACAAATTTTGTCTATCTTGGTCTATAGTGACAAGGGATATTGAAAAGAAGGTGAAAGAACAAGAAGGTAAACTATCAAGTTTATCTCAGAATTTTGATCCCCTCAGTACATCCATAATGAATCAAGAATGCCAGGCTCTTGTCATTATAAATGAAATAAAGAGGCTGGACAAAGAAAAGAAGAATATAATAAACAGGATGAGTGAACTCAGAGGGATAATTATCCCTAAGTTAGAAGTAATGCATGAGGCCTTAACAGATGCTCAGACCATAGCCTGGACCAGTGATCCGACAGACTTAAGAAGGGCAAAATCATATGCATTTTTATTGAGTGGTCACATCTCCATTTTGGACAGGATGAAGCAGAGTTGGGCCACATAGTATGTATAGTTGAAGGCCACTTTTGTGGATATACTCAAGTATATGTAAGTATAACATGTATATACATACTTATGTGGCTATGTATAGGTCAATTTTTCCAAATTTTGGTGTGCGGATTCCACCCTTTGCCATTGATCTCAAAGGGGGAGTGAGGAGTAGTGAAAAATGTGGAGTCCATCTAAGGGGGAGCTCTGGTAAAACAATGCATAAGATAGAACATCAGCCAAGGGGGAGTTTATTGCGACACTTACTCATTTTTCACTAAGTGTTGCCATCAATGCCAAAGGGGGAGATTCTTGGCAAGAGACACTGTGCAGCCTCATGAGTGTTGTCATTAATGGCAACAAAGTCTATCCCACACATCCGCAGCACATAGTATGCCTATACCAGAAGTCAGATTGAAGATTGTCTTGGTCTGGTGAACAAGAACAGAGCATACAACAAGGTCCGACAGTCAGGTTTAGATCTCTCAGATGGTGTAACCTAGAAAGTTGTGGACTTGGATAAGTCAAGAGGAGTATCATGACTACTATATTCTAGAGATTTAGCCTCCGGTGATAAAACATGGAAAAGATATGAGCATCTGAGTGTTGGGTCCCAGACAGGCAAAGCAGACTAAGGAAGAACTAACCGATAGAGTATCAAACTTCAATCTGGATGAGTAATTGATGTTGATCAATCTATTTGAGGGATCATACATTGTTGGCCAACATGATTGATGACTTCAATGCCTATGTTTTTGATACACATCACAAATCAAGCATGGATTCAACCAACAGATTAGTAATTTGTAAATATCTTGAGTATTCTGGTTGCTAACTAGAAAGTTGTTGAAATCCTTGGTGCGGATATATATATACCAAATGGATTTTAGTATGAAGGTACATCTGTATACAGATATGATAAAATAAAGTGTGAAGAAAGGCGGAGATAAGTGAGGAAGCAGCAATACAAATCTAGTATGTGACAGAGCAACAACACTAGAGCAGAGGAAGAATGAAGTGCATCAGATCAATATATTGTGCCTAACTGGAACTGAACTCTAGAATTTGTAGATGCCTCTCATCAGTTCAAACACCTAGTTACCTTCTATAATTTTTGTAGATAGTGAGTCTCTTGTAGGCAGTGTGCCTCTTGTGAGTAGTGTGCTTGGGCAGTGAGCCCTAATTGGCAAGTGCCATTTTGTACTTCTTATTCTTTTAACAAAGAATGCAATCTTCGGTTAATCACCCCGTGGTTTTTCCCTTAATAGGATTTTCCACATTAAAATCCTTGTGTTATGTGTGTTGACTTTATTTCTATTCTCATGTTTATATATGCTTATATGTTTTGATGCTGCACAAATTATAAAAGGAGAGAAAGTTAAGATAATAGAGATAACTGATTCACCCCCCCTCTCACTTATCTACCTTGTTTCCAACATCTCCAAGCCACGTGAGCCTTTGCTCATGCTAAGGAAAGGGACACCAAGCTATTTGAAGGCAAAAAACTTTGCAACGCTGCCAATGTGGGACTAAAAGTCCCTGTCATGCCCAAAAGAAAGCCGCGAGGGGCCCACTTCCTCTTCACGCACAGCATAAAAAGGAAACCCTAAAGTAATATTTGATGGCAACTTTAGATATTTATAAATTCTACCAAAAATGCTATATCAGCCAGAATGCTATCACGCCCAGACTCAAAGTGATCTGGATCTAATCTACGCCAAGGTTCTTACGCACATTGTTGAATACAGGGATCTTTCAACCTCTAATATATAGCACAAATTGCCTTATCCCAGATGCAAAACTACCTCCACTTGTCCCTTGACCAAATCAAAATAGGAAGAAATTAGGCTTGCTCAAGTCGTGGCAACACAGGAAGGTAATACGCCTTGATTCAAAAATTTGTACCTCTTCACAGAGAATGTACCTCTGTAGTTTCTTAAATTTTCCTTTCAACAATGATTTTGGGCTTCAAATGCCGCCTCCTCAACTCAAAAATACACCCAAATAGACTATTCAATGAATGGATAAACCTTAGATATGTTGCAGTGTCATTGCCAAAGAGTAGAGCAATAACATCCTCTAGATATCTCTTGGCCTGGGAGCACTATGATAAAACCAATGATCTCAAAATCCTAATGAAAACTCTCAATGGCAGAAGAAAGTGCAGGTTGAAGGATCTGATACCATGTTGGTGTCAACCACCAAGCTCACGATCACAACCTACAAATAAATCTTCACAGACAAGAGAAGCAACACAAGGCTATTTCACCAGAAGAGAAAAATGTATTGAGATGCTATGAAATAAATAATGTACAGAGTGGCTTATTGATCCAAATAAATTAGGATTTTTAAATTAAATTATATATATATATATATATATATATATTATCCTCATTCAAATGTTATTTTCAAAGAAAGAAATGGGTATGGTGACCTTTTAGTTTTTGGTTGCCCATTTTGACTTCCAAGGAAGATAAAGCATGATGTCCTTTCGGCTTCTTTTTGAAAATGTATAAATGAGTTCAATCCAAAGTAATAAGGGGAAAGTTCTAGGCATACATCTCTTCTCAGAGATACATCTCATCCGCTGAGATTGTCGAACAACTCTCCCAAATGGAGTTTCTAGAGCATACATCTCATCCACTGAGATTGCTCACATTTCTTTGTATGAGCTCTTCTTTTATGAAATAAAATTGTTTCGCATATAGTTTATTGTGTGTTTTATAATACTGCAGGTTTCTCACCTAGTATTTTCCTCTAAATTGCAAAATAATTCAAATCAGTGGTATCAGATCCATTAGTGTTCTTGGACTAATGATCTCCTTTCTTGGGCATGGACACCTTCTCGCCCTCCATCTTACAAATAAAGCTTTCAACCTTTTCCTGTGCCATTGATTGGGGATACTGTATTTGTTCTCTCACTCTATTTGTTATGTAGAGTCTTTACTATAATTTCATTCTGAACAAGCTCATTTTGAAAGCGGGTTTAGGCTGGCCCAGCTAGGCAAATGAGAATATTGTGTATTTTCACAAAAGTGTAGTAAAAAGGTGGTAGAACATCTACAGTTTGAAATTTTTGGATGGATCATTCAACCGGAGTGCATTAGTCTTCCATCTGTAGATACCTTCACCCTCTGTGCTTCTACCATAGGGAACTACATATCAAATTCAAGCATATCAAAATGTTTGACCTGTAGTCTAAATATCTTATACCTGTCACAGTGTTCATCAGTTCGAACATTCATCACTACAATCCTTTTGTCTTGCTAGACTGTCTTAAACTAGGCTTCCACAAATTCAGAGAGAAGATGCCAATGACACTGACATGGTTGTTCCTATCTTAATTCCAAAGATGAAGTTATAGAGAATAAATGGCCTCTTCCCAGCATATTGGTGTCTCATGCAGTGAAGTTTACTTGGTGAAGGTGGATGGATTTATTTAAGGGCCCTACATTTGTAGTAGTGTGGAAAATATCAAGGCCTCATGTTTGAAGCCATAAAATGAATCACTCGATCAATTGAAATTCATTAAGTTTTGAGGAATTATTTGCAGCGATTTAATTTTGTTTTCGTAAGGGATGTCTCAACCTCGGTTGCTTACAATAGACTTTTTGGGAATTGGAAGCGATCTTGCTAGGGCAAAGAATACCATTCGTGTCATGGATTGTCAGCACCAACATATGAAGAGGCAATCATCCCAGCCATGCCTGGGGAAAATAGAACCACATATCTTGTAACAAGTGCTCTACCATAGATGTTTTAGAAATCTAAAGCTTTCTCAAACCAAGTTTCATTCTACAGTTTCTGAAGGTATCAAAACCATGGAATATCATTTATTGGCTCATCCTTGTCAGAGTCACATGCACATGAGTTGCTTCACCTTATTGTCTTCATCAATAGTTGTATTCAGTGCTACATCTTCTTCAGCAACAACTACATGGATTAAGTGGATGAAATTCAAATAGAAATTTCAAGCAAGGGCAATGGGGCCCATTGCATCTCAAGATGGGATGAATGATCCAAATAAATTAGGATATTTAAATTAAATAATATATATTATCCTCATTCAAATGTTATTTTCAAAGAAAGAAATGGGTATAGTGACCTTTCAGTTTTTGGTTGCTCATTTCGACTTCCAAGGAAGACAAAGCATGATGTCCTTTCGGCTTCTTTTTGAAAATGTATAAATTAGTTCAATTCAAAGTAATAAGGGGGAAAGTTCTAGGCATACATCTCTTCTCAGAGATACATCTCATCCATTGAGATTGTCGAACAACTCTCCCAAATGGAGTTTCTAGAGCATACATCTCATCTGCTAAGACTGCTCACATTGCTTTGTATGAGCTCTTCTTTTATGAAATAAAATTGTTTCGCATATAGTTTATTGTGTGTTTTATAATACTGTACGTTTCTCACCCAATATTGTCCTCTAAATTGTAAAATAATTTAGATCACTTATAAAGGCATGAAAAAAGGTGACAGGTGGGAAAACTACCCACACGGGAAAAAACCACCCAACTAAATAAATGCAAAACTAATGCCTAAGTAAACTTAAGTGTAAATGCAATTTACTCTAACAATTTTAAAGTCAAGATAGATCATGAGAGTCTAAAATATTTTTTGGAGCAACAACTATCTTTAGAAGAGGAACAAAATTGATTTACCAAGATGTTAGGGTATGATTTTGAAATTATTTTAAAAAATGGTAAGGAGAATATTGTAGCCAATGCCCTTTCTCGACATGAAGTAGAGGAAGCAAAGTTTTGTGCCATTTCTTTATTACAACCTGAATGGTTAGAAGTTGCATGAGAAGAGTGGAAACATAATCCTCTAACAATAAAGCTCAATCAAAAACTTCAAAATGACTCATCTTCTTTAGATAAGTATGTTTGGAAAGGAGAATCCTTATGATACAAAGATAGGCTCTTTTCAAGTGCAAAAATTCTCAGTTTAAAGCTAGCATGTTATCTCAAATGCATGACTCACTAATAGGAGGACATTCAGGGTTTCTAAGACCTATCATCGTTTAATGAAAGATTTCTTCTAAGAATGTCTTAAAGGGGATGTAAATAAATTTGTGGTTGAATGTTCGATATGCCAACAAAATAAAGGTGAAATAATAAAGACTCCAGACCTCTTACAACCATTAGGAATTCCAACACAATGTTGGGAGAAAATATCAATGAACTTCATTATGAGTTGCCAAAGTCAAATAGTCTTGATGTAATTTTGGTGGTTGTGGATAGACTCACTAAGTATGCACATTTTTTGGACTCTCTCATCTATTTCATGCTAGTACTATGGCAAAAATATTCATGGAAAATGTACAAAAACTTCATGGAATTCCCAAAATGATAGTGAGAAATCATGACCCTATCTTCACTAGCACCTTTTAAACAAACTTATTTACAACATGGGGTATAAAAATAGCACATAGTTCATCTTATCATCCATAATTAGATGGCCAAAAAGAAATTGTGAATAAATGTTTGAAACGATATTTATGTTGTTTTACCTCTAACAAATAAACACAATGGTCGAAATGGCTACCACTAGTAGAGTGGTGGTATAACATATCATTTCACACATCAACAAAGATGACTCCATTTGAGGCTCTTTATGGCTACACACCACCATCTACTACTTCTTGTATATGCCTAAAAATGACACAAATCATCCTAAATAAATATTCTAAATATTTATTCCATTCTTCTATTAATTAAATAAATATTCCAAATTTATTTAATCAATTCACTATCCCATAATTAAATAAATTCTATTTATTTAATTAAAATTCTTCTATTTATCCTTCACAATTAAATAATCATAAATTATTTAATTAAGCCTAATTCCTCTATCCTAAAGTTCTAAATTCAAAAATCCACATCACCTTTACACCTCACCTTTTCCACCTCACCTTGTCCACCTCATCAGGTTGCACATGTAATTAAATATATTTAACATTTAATTACCTTATTTTCCCTCACCCACATGGCCTATTTCTTCTCCAATCAGAGGTCAGTTAACCAATCAATCAAATCTGTTAACTAACCTGTCAGTTGAGTCAAATCCTCAATCAATTCAGTCAGTTCCACAATCCACTCTTCTAACTGATCAATCAATTATGTTAACAGACCAGTCAATGGAGTTAACTCTCCAATCAGTTTTGTCACATCCCACCTTTCATGATGGAGCTGGGACACTTGTCACATTTCCACTGGTTGCACATTCCTCAACCATCCTCAACCGTTGATCTTCATATCTTCTCTCAACCGTTGATTCCTATTCCTCCGAGTCTATAAATGAAGCTTCATCCCTCCATTCTAATCATCCAGGCTTTTGACATCGTTACTCCGCAGAAATATCACCAGCGCGCCTTTGGCACCCATTTGTCATCCACAAGCTTGAGATCACCATTGTTGCATTGGAGCTCACCTTCCTTGCATATCACACTATAGCCGTTCACCCTCGACTTCCTCAAACAGCTTTTAAAGATTGCACTCTCTGAGGGCTCATCTCATCTGCGAAAGGACGATTCGTGATAGGCGAACAACAGAAGTTTCGAAATGGAAGAGGTTTGCCGTGTTTGTTCATTGCTTTGTTTATTTGGATCTTCTTTGTTTCTCTATTCTGTTGATGTTTGGGTCATCTATTATTCATTTGATTCATCACTATTTTACCGCCACATTTTTGGTGCCCACCGTGGGTCGTTGCCCCTTTATTTCACCATTTTTGAGCTTTTTTGAAGGCAGGTTCCATACAGGTCCCGCAGAGTCACGCACAAGTTCTTTCGGCGCATCTGTTCATTTTTACGGCGCTTTTGAAGACTGTTACGGTGCTTTTGAAAATCCTGCGCATCTGTGTATTCTTGCTGCGCTTTTACAGACTGTTACGGCGCTTTTGTTAAAACTACGCATTTGTTGACTGTTACTGCGCTTCCATAGACTGTTGCTGCGCATCTGTTGACTGATACGGCGCTTCTGAAGATTGTTGCTGCGCATACATTAAAACTGTGCATTTATTCATTTTAACGGCGCATACGTTCAAAACTACGGCGCATTCGTTAATGCTGCGCTTCTGTTGATCACTTATGCGCATCTGATCACTGAAGCTGCGCATTTGTAACTAGCTCAGGTTTTAGTACTTTTCTAGAGGATTTTGCTAACGCTAACCCTTTTGCAGGTGTTTGCTGGAGCGGTTTTGCAGGATAGGCTCAGGTTTAGTTACATGTAGTTGCATCTAACTAGCTCACATTTCATTTTCTGGGAAAGAGTAAAATGGTTGTTCATTACAAATCTTCATCTAGTCTTAATTAGGGAGGAAGTAACTGGTTTATTTCATGCTTGCATTGCAAACAAACTTCCAAGTTATTGCTATCTAAGATTTAAAATTGAACTCATCACTAATCTTGCAGTTAAAATGAACCATTGCTATATTGTGAGACCTAAATTTCAAAGTTAACAATCTCGTGCAACGTGGACTTAAAATTGAACTCACAACTGCTTTTTGAAGTTAAAATGAACCATTGCTATATCGTGAGACCTGAATTTCAAAGTTAACAATCTCGTGCAACGTGTATTTAAAATTAAACTCACCACTGCTTTCTGGGATTTAAAATTGAACCACTGCAATATTGTTGAAATCACTTCAAAAGTTCTATTTGAGTAGTTTAGCCTGTTTAGTTTTTATCTTTTTAACTAGGGTGGATTAATCAGTGTATTCTGTGCTTGCGAATGACAATAGGCTTATGCTCTCCCCTCTTCTGGGTGATCAGAGTGCTAGACTTGTCATTCTATTTGTTTAACCTTTAGGAGGGGCCTGCCCTTGGATGCACGCTTGTCCAAGCGGGAACGACCCTGAGTGGTAACAGGCTAACGCCAAGCCCTACCGAGCCACTTAAAATAAATTGTGCTTGAGGTGAAAACCTCCTGCAACGAGTGTTGTTATGTTACACCGATGGCCAACCTCCCCCAAAACCCTCTCAGGCGTAACCCTTTGAGGCTGGGAGACTCCATAACGGAGAGTAGCGCCGCCGCACGTGTAACCACTTGAACGGTTGCCCGAATTAGATACCTCTTGTTTTAGTGGCCCAAATCCCTTATAATCCATTTCTTGCCTAGGATTTTGTGCTTGCTTTTGTCCAAAATAGAGTCGAAAAAACTACAAAAACAATGGAAAACTACAAAACATTCTTTGTGCTTGCTGTGTTTTCTTGTTAAATTAATTCATAATATCAGATCAGGAAGACCTTTTCCAGCCAAAGAATACCAAAAACAGAGAAAAATCCCAAAAATTTGCAAAAAAATACCAGAACTGTGCATATATCCGTTTCTGCTGCGCATATACAGTGACTTGCTGCGCTTTTGTACCGACTGGCTGCGCATATATACTTTTCTGCTGCGCATATACACTGTTCTGCTGTGCTTTTACAGTGACTTGCTGCGCTTATACACCGACTTGCTGCGCATTTACTTTTCTGCTGCGCATTTACGCACTGTTACCGCGCATACATACTTCACCAGAGCGGCGCATATACAGTGACTTACGGTGCATTTGCCCATTCTTGCTGCGCATCTGTTTCTGCGCATGTGTGACAGTGAGCATCTGCCCTATTTTTGAGAAATTTTCGTCCGCTGTTCAGAGTACCCATTTCAGCCTAGTTTCATTTTCCGAGGTCAGAATCAACCTTGCAGTCAATCTTCATCCATTTCACCCAATTCTCTCTCTTTCGCCGGTCGTCCCAGTCACCTTCTGTCCAACGTCATTCTGTCCCATACCGATTCGACATAGGTCCTTCTTTGTTTCATTAGTGAATTCACGTAAGCCTAGTAGGTCACAGTACCTTTTGCTAGTAGTCTTGTTGAACGACTAAGCCCTACACAGTGAGACCGGTATCGACTACCCTTGCTAGTGGCTAGAGTCTTGTGTCAACCGTCTTACCTGAAGTCATTGAGCGAGAGAACCCTTTGTCCAAGTCTTGTCCTAGATACCCCCTTCATTACAGTCTTAGTCGGCACCTTGCCAAAATTTCTAATCCTAGTCCACTTCATCCCACCCCACCTTGCATGGTTCTTACTCGATCCCAGTACAACAAGCTAATTGAAATGGCCGACTCATCCAATCACATCGCCCCACCACGCGATGATGATGAAGAAATTTCTTGTGAAGAATTAGTGGCACACATGCAAGATAGCAAATTCCAACGCCTAGTGGAGAAAGTGCTCCTTGAGGACCCCACCAAATACTTCCATCATCTTGCTAGTCTCGGACTCAAACTCCCCGCAGACTTTGACATTAGCTCCATCAGGGAAAATGCAGACAATGAACGTGAGAGGGACACAAATGACACGGTCCCCCAGGCCAATGAGAGAGGAAAACAACCCATTGACCAAAATGCTCCTATGGCGGATGTGAGATAACAAATTGAGAATCTAAAGCTAGAAATCACCAACCTTAAGATTGGCATAAGTTCCAAGAACTACTCCTTGGAAGATATAGCACCATACCCCTTTGACAGAAGTTTGGTCATGAAACCATTCCCCTTTCAGTTCGGAATCCCGAAATTTGACAAATACAAAGGGAAGGGGGACCCTAGAGATCATATCCAGGAATTCACTGCAGCATGTCTAGAAGTAGCTCACAACGAGACCTACTTAATGAGACTATTCCCAAGATCTTTAGGAGGTCAAGCTATGGAGTGGTTCTCGCGTCTTCCACCAGGAATCAAAACTTTTGATGAACTTGTCAATAAATTCATAACGCACTTCTCTTACAACATAGAACACGAAGTATCTATGCTAGACCTATGCAACACCAAACAAAAAGGTGGTGAGTCTTTCGCCACCTTCTTACAACGATGGAGACAACTAGCTAGTAAGTGTTCTTACGACATGCCTGAGAAACAACTATTGGAAATGTTTGTCCACAATTTGAATCCCGATCTTAGCTATCAGATTCAGATACAATGCCCTACCTCATTCACCAAAGTCATTGAAATGGGGCTATTCATTGAGAAAGCTATGATCGCTAAAGGAACTCTCAAGCTCTACAAGGACACACCTCCTTCCAATTACACAACTGACAAGTTGAAGTTTTGGACCAAGAACAAGAACGTGGTCAATGATGGAGTAGTGGATGCCAAGGCGGCAGCTCCTAAACAACAACCCATATTCACTCTTAAGGAAGAAGCAAATAACGATGCACTCAACAAGCCACCCCCTCGGGAATCTAGACCTTGGTTCAATTCAAATCCAAGGAGAAAATTCACACCGTTAGGGGAATCTCAAGAGTCTGCTCTCAGGAAGTTGTTGGCTAACAATGAAATTTCTCTACCGCCAACAAGTGACTATGAGCCTATAGTCAAACCTCCCTATTGGAAGGACACAGACTATTGTGAGTATCATCGAGGAAGGGGGCACACAACCAATAATTGCATCTGTCTTAAGAACATCATACAGGATATACTGGATCAGAATCAGGGAGGGACACAACAGCATACCTCCAATGAATCTCATGTGGCCTACCGGGATCCTCTCCTAAACCACAACCGGCCGTATAACAACAATCACAACAGCGGTCACAACAACAATGGTTACAACCACAACAATGGTCACAATGGCAACAACTCCAATGGCCATAACAATAATGACAACAATTGCAACAGGCCACACCAAAACAGTGGGTCGAGTAATGCTAACTATGCAAGCGTTCCCTTTGAGTACACCATTAACTGCATTTCTAAGCATGTTTCGCAAGTCAACGTCATATCCCCCAACCAACAACCAAGACCTAACGGAACTGCTTGTAGTATAATTACCCGCAGTGGTAGAGTCACGATCAACACCACTCCTCCAAGGTCGTCGCCATCTCCGTCTAACTCCAGCCCATATAATGTCATCGACCAATTGCAAAAGACTCCGGCTCACATTTCTATATTGGAGCTCTTGCGTCTATCTCCTTCTCATAAGGAGATTCTTGAGAAAGCCTTAGTGGAAACTACTGTCCCCACTAACCTAGCCCAAGAAAAGTTTCAAACCATGGTGGGTAATTTGACATCCTCCACTTCCATCTCGTTTACAGAACAAGATGACCTTTCCATGTCTCAACCCCACAACACTCCTCTACACATTGTCGCATTCGTACACAGGCACCGCATCAAGAGGGTTCTCATTGATGGGGGTGCCGGTTTGAATATTTTCACTTTGAAGCTAGTCCTTGCATTGGGGTTCTCTAAACAGGCAGTAGATCCAAGATGAAAAATTAATATCAAAGCCTATGACGACGAGGAACGAATCACAAAGGGCACGGTTGTCCTACCCATTCAAGTGGGACCGGTAATTAAAGATGTGGTGTGCCAAGTCCTTGATCGAGAGCTTGCTTACAATATTCTGCTAGGGAGACCATGGATCCATGCCATGAAAGTTGTCCCCTCCACCTACCATTAATGCATAAAGTTCCCACACGATGGCAAGCAGGTCACCATACACGGCGACCCCGACCCCTACCAACATTGCAACTCTTTCCAAGCAAAACTGGAATGTGTCATTCCCAACAATAGAGCTTACATTTCCCCTACTCTGCCACAAGACCATTCCGCCAAAGCCTCCTCCTCACGGCCTAAACCAATGAAAATCACCATAAAAGAAAACGGCGTGGGGGAATACCAGATTGAGCACAGCCTCAACCTTGCAAAAATGCCCTTGTCTCCTCGCTCCTTTGGCCAGCCCAAGCATCAACCTAGGCATTTTCCAAAGCCCTATGCTCCTCCTACAACTCCCGCAAACCCCTTTGTAAAATGGGGGACCTTATCCGATGAATCAGAGGAGCGAGATCTCTTGCAATGGCTTTATGCTGAAGAAGAAAACACACCCCGAGAGCCACCTAGACTCCCTACAGAACTCTATGGATGGGGTGAAACCATCTTGCATAGGATGGGATATGAAGGACAAGGCCCTATTGGCCTCAGAAAAGAAGGGATCATCGAACCTATACAACCTTCTTCCTCCTCTTCGGCTAGAAACACCACTGGCTTGGGATACAAAGGCAAGGGCAAAGCCAAAGAAAATGCCTGCCTAGTGGAGACAATTCAAACACTCCAAGAGGATAGTGACGCAGATTCGGATGATTCCAATCAGTATGAGTGGGACGAGCTAACAGAGCACTTCTACGATGACAAAGAGATTGACACCATCCAAACTCTTAGCCCATATCATGAGAGACAAACGCAACAGGACAGACCACTGGAGTCTGATTTGCCCCTCCCTGAGGTTATGGCTTTCGAGGAAAGTATAGATTCCATTGCGATAAACAACCTGGAAGAAAGTACCACCCAGAACACTACCCCCACCTGTGCTCCTAATATTTCCATCCACACTATCAATGAATCAGGTCTTTCATCTGACTCCCTTCCCCTCTTACACCCTAAGCTTATTGACTGGGACCTGCAAGGGACCCCTCAATTAGATATGTTCTAGAACGATGATGCCTACATTGACTATATGGGACTTCAAGATCACTTACCAAAAGGAGATCATAAAGCCAGTTTCGCTATCGAACTCAATACTGTAGCTTACTTCGGGGAGGGTGCCAAGCCTTCTAGTCACAAAAATGTAAAGATCAAAAAGGGATCTGACGGTGAAAACCGCCATGCGGCAGTGTCAGATCATAAAACAGTAAAAAGAAAGGATGTATCTGAAGGTGAAAACCCAACTGTGGCACCTGACGATGGATTGCTTGACACCCTCCCAAGTGATATGTATCAAGAAAGGTCACAGATTGTGGTAGAGCCAACAGAGCCAATAAACATTGGAACCGAAGAGCAACCTCAGATTATCCACTTTGCAAAATCTCTCACGCCGCCTGAGAAAACCAGGTTTGTACCATTCTTTAAAAAGAAGAGAGGCAGCTTTGCTTGGTCATATGCCAACATGCTAGGTTTGGACCCAAACCTAATCCTACATCACTTGCCATTGGATCCAGGGGTGAAGCCCGTAAAGCAAAAACTGAGAAAGATGCATCCCCATATAGCCCTACTGGTCAAGGAAGAACTCAAGAAATTGTTAGACGTGGGGTTCATCAGAGCCATAGATTACCCTGAATGGATATCTAATATTGTGCCGGTGTCTAAACCAGATGGCAGGGTTCGACTATGCAACGATTTTAGATATTTAAACAAAGCATGCCGCAAAGATGACTTTCCCTTGCCTAACATCGATATCATAGTCGACCTCACGGCAGGACATACAATGCTGTCACTTATGGATGGATTCTCAGGGTACAACTAGATCAAAATAGCACCAGAGGATCAGCACAAAACCGCTTTCACTTGTTCATGGGGTACCTTTTGCTGGAATGTCATGCCATTTGGGCTGAAAAATGTAGGTGCTACTTATCAGCGGGCCATGACAACTATATTTCACGACATGATGCATGTGACCATGGAAGATTATGTTGACGACATCTTGGCAAAATCACTCACCAGGGACTCACACCTGGACACATTAGAGAAAGTCTTCCAACGGCTGGACCAATTCCAAGTAAAATTGAACCCGAAGAAATGTGTGTTTGGGGTAACATCGGGCAAGCTGCTAGGCTTCATCATGTCAGTAAACGGCATAGAGGTAGACCCGGCCAAGGTCAAAGCAATCATGGACATGCGTCCACCCAAAACTCTAACACAGTTGAGATCCTTACAGGGCAAGCTACAGGCCATCCGCAGGTTCATCTCACAGCTGGCAGACAAGTGCCATCCTTTCAGCCATCTCCTACATAAGAACGTTCCATTTAAATGGGATGAGCAGTGCGAAGAGGCATTCAACAAGCTCAAGGAGTACCTCATGAATCCTCCTATACTCATGCCTCCGATCCAAGGAAAACCTTTGATTCTCTATATATCTGCTACACCTACTGCTCTTGGGGCTCTCCTAGCGCAGCAAGTCTATGAGAACAAGGAAAGAGCTGTGTACTACATCAGTCGAACCTTAGTGGGCTACGAGTTGCAATACTCACAGGTGGAACGTTCATGCCTTGCGGTGGTTTTTTCCTCACAAAAACTCTGACACTACATGTTGGCACATCCTGTCAAACTCATTGCCAAGATCGACCCACTAAAATATCTTCTCAGCAAAGCAGCTCTCACAGGTCGACTAGCCAAATGGGTTATGCTTCTTAGCGAATATGACATAGAGTATGTGGACAGAAAAGCCATCAAGGGGCAAATCATCGCTGACCAACTAGCTAAGGCACCATTACAGGACACTTCATCAATGCAGTTTGAGTTCCCCGATGAATCTTTATTCACTCTGTCAACATCTCCTTGGAAACTCTACTTCGACGGGTCTTACACCAACCATGGATCGGGGGCAGGTATCTTGTTCATCACTGCCCAAGGCGACACAATTCCAAAGTCCTACAGGTTGTTATTTCCATGCACTAACAATATAGCAGAGTATGAGGCTTTGGTAATTGGTCTCAAGATGGCCACTAAGTGGAAAATCCAAGCACTATGTGTCTACAGTGATTCTCAGCTCGTCATAAACCAGGTCAACGATGAGTATCAGACCAAAGATAAGAAGCTCATCCCATACAAACGGATGGTCGACGACCTCAAAGAACATTTTGGGACCATCTCGTTTGAGCAAATACCCAGGATAGAGAACAAAGAAGCAGATGCAATGGCGACCATAGCCTCTCTTCTTGAGATACCTAAACATGAGTCACGGTACGAGTTCTTAGTAGAAACAATTCGACAACCAGCTTATGATCTCCTCGAAACCCATTCCATTTGCCACCTTGTAGGATCTGATTCGCCTTGGTACGGTAAGACCTACACTTACCTCAAGGACAATGTCCTTCCTTTGGACCTCTCTTCCAACCAAAAATGAACTTTCATCCGACAAGCCTCCCGTTACACCATTATCGCCAATACCCTTTACCGACGTGGTCTGGATGGTACTTTACTCTGTTGTCTAGAACAAGAAGAATCTATAACTGCCTTGCGAGACGTGAACGAAGGGATCTGCGGAACACACTCCAGCGGTCCTTCCTTAGCTAAGAAACTCATGCGGGTTATTACTGGCCCAATATGGAAATGGATTCATATCAGTTCATCAAAAAGTGCAAACAGTGCCAGATACATGGGAACCTGATTCATGCACCTGCTCAGGAGTTGAGACCTCTAACGACACCCTAGCCCTTTTGCCAGTGGGGACTTGACCTCGTGGGAAAGATTCATCCGTCCTCTTCCAACAGCCATAAATTCATCATAACCGCCACTGAGTACTTTACAAAGTGGATTGAAGCCGTTCCCTTATCAACCGTCATAGGAAAGCAAATTTCCTCTTTCATTCTGAATTACATTATCTGCCGATATGGCATCCCTTCATCCATCATAACGGATAATGGGAGACCCTTCAAAAATTAGGATGTCCAGGAACTTTGTGAATGTTTCAAGATCCAACATCGCTTCTCCACTCCATATTACCCCCAAGGTAACGGCCAAGCTGAGGCATCGAACAAAACCATTCTGCAAATCCTAAAGAAGACTGTCAATGAAGCTGGTCGCGATTGGCACGTCCAACTCAATCTCGCTCTGTGGGCCTATCGAACCAGCATACGCACTCCCACAGGTGCTACACCCTATGCCCTCGTCTATGGTTCCGAAGCCATCCTTCCCATTGAGGTCGAACTCCCATCCCTTCGGGTGTCGTTGAAAGGTCTCATATCAGACGAAGAGTACAGAGTCTCCAGACTACAAGAGCTAGAACTGCTAGAGGAAAGGTGCCAGAAAGCTTTTGACCATCTCAAAGCCTATCAACAGATGATGTCAAGAAGCTACAACCACAAAGTTAGACCAAGATGCTTCAAGGTTGGGGACCTCGTCCTAAGAGAGAACCCTCGCAATCAGCAGGACAGAGAAAAGAAAGGTAAGTTCAAGCCTAACTGGCTTGGACCCTATGTAATTGTAGCGGCTTACGGATCGAGGGCATATCAATTGGCCACATCAGAAGGTGAGTTGTTTGATGATCCAATCAACAGCATGCACCTTCGCCGGTTCTATGCCTAAGAGAACCCCAATGCAAGGGGGCACAATAAAGTCAAAAAAATCAAAAAATCAAAAAAAATCAAAAAAGTTACAAAGAGAAAATACAAAAAAATCAAAAAAAAATCAAAAAAAAAAAAAAAAATCGTCCTTTGGTGAAAACCTGGCAAACAGGCGCCTTGGATAGGTATCATGATGAAAAACCTAGCAATCAGGTGTCATGTTACTTTCTAGCTTCTCGTGCAAATAAAAGCAAGTGATGAAAACCTGGTAAACAGGCGTTACTTGTGACGGACTGCATTCTCCATCTTTGGGAATCCAATCACCTTGAGCCCATTCTCCCTCTATTTTCCTCATTCGACCTATATCCATCCCACAATAAACACTTGACAGTTACCTATCATGGCTTGATACTCACCTTGTGGCCTTGTCAACCAAGGTTTTGTCCCATACCGTCTCCTCGAAGTGAGCCTAGCGTAGTGTCTCTCGTCAGTGTCTGTGGTCTGAATCCGTGAACTACGTTGCCTCTGCGCCGTCACGTAGGCAAGGCCATTATTCTAATGCGCCCCCGAGGCTTCCATCTCTCCCAAAGTCCCATTCGTCTCCTTTCTTGTCTTCATTCTTGTCGTCTTTCTTCTAGTCCATCCATGGTCCATTAGGGTTTACCCCGAACTACGTTGCCTCTGCGTCGTCACGTAGGCAAGGCCATTTAGCAATGAGCCCCCGAGGCACTAGGTCCGTCCCTTAGGGTCAGTCTTCTCAATAAGGATTGTGCGACCTTCTCATCAAGTAAGCAAATGCAAGCAAACACCTGTGCTTCGAGCAGAAATCTTGACTATGAGCATCTTAACCTATCCAATGCAAAGCAAATACCCAAGGTCTTCTAAAATGATTTTATGCAAATTAAGGCAAGAAATAAACACATATCAACGCAAATATACTTTTGTAGATTGGAACCTAGGGTTAAGTTACAGAGTCTTGATTTTTGCTATCATACCTTCCTATGCTACTCAAGGATGCCAAAAGCTAGAGATGCTATAATGGGGGCATGATTACTTTCGTTGTTTGTTGTTTGTGGATTAAACTTTAGTAATGTGAAGCCTTGTCTAAAGACATGATCGGCAAAAGATCATCGAGGACATCAAAGGTCTTACAGGAACGGGGGCAATCCTTGCTTGTTGAAACGCAAGAGGTACTCAGGTCATCTAGATTCAATTTTGACTAGATGCTTGTATTGACTTGTTAAATCACACTCCATGTAAGCGATACTCAAGTCATCTCGGTTCAATTATACCTCGATGCTTGTATTCACTTACAACATTTCAAAAAAGTACCAAAAACAAAATGCCCAATGATGAAATAAAGCAATCTAAAAGTAAAACATCCGTCCTATATCCATACACCCATCCATACAATCCTCATTATTCAAACTATGCAGAGTAACGATATCAAGAAAAGTTCCTAAGTCATTCTTTCGCAACCATTCCTCTATCCGTCATGTCATTCTTATGTCGATAGAGTACATTTGGACATCACAAAAACAAGGCATATAGGAGCATATCATATCATTCGTAGAAACTAGTCATACACATGATTAGGTTAGTAGAAAGCACCATCCAATGCATTAGGTCACCAATACATTTGCATCACATCTTAATCTTAAAAGCCCAGAAAATCAAACAACATAGCTAAGTGCATCACGTATATAGTTACATCACCACATAGTACTCATGTTACAACTGCATACATTCAAAGCATTGCATCATATAAACATCCAGTCGCATCTCACATATCTATACAGCATCATAACATAGAAATCATGTTCCATACACACATCTGCATTAGCTCATTTAGACACCACATATACAGTTACATCATAACATAGAAATCACGTTTCATATACATACATTTGCATCATCACATAGCCATCATATTACATTTTGCATTCATTTGTCACATTAGATCATATAGAAATCATATAGCAGCATATCAAAGTATTTCTCATATAGCATCATATAGACCATCTAACTATGCAATAGAATCACATCATCCAATAGAAGTAAATCATCATCTCATAAACACATGCAATAGATACACAAAGCTGCATCATCATATATACTATCATATAAATGAGGTCCAAATGTGCAATATCACCATCTCTCTCAAAATCAAAGTGTCATATACAAATATGTGCCCAAATGGACGGTGATACATGTCCCAAAATGTACAAAATCTGGCACGTGTCTACCCCTGCTACTGTGGGCCACCACTGCCAGCTCCCGACTGCTGAGGTCCCATCACGGATGCCCCTGACTGGGGTGGACCTGCTCTGTGAGCCACCCTAGACTGACTCCTGAAACTCCCTGCCCTCTGGCTCGACGCCACGGCACCATGGTACAAGCCTCGGTAATACTGGGCCTGTGACTGCGCTCTGGCTAGGTCTATCTGTGCCTGTGCCAACTGCGTCTGCAACTGGCCTACCTGTGCCTGTGCCTGCTGTACCTGCCCAACCAAAAATGTACTCACTGCGTCTGTGCCCATGGCAGCCACTGCTGTGTCCCTCTCTACACGGATCAAGCGTACCCGTGCGTCTGCCATGTCTCGCTCACGAGTCAAACCAGCGATCACCGCTGCGTCTGTATCTCACCTCCTCTCCACTCTCCTCAGCTGTGCCTACAGCTCTCGCACCTGTCCCCTCAGACTGGCTATGGTCCTCTCATGTGCCTCACCCTGCACTGGCCCCTGTGCTACCTCTGCCTGTCCTAGCCCCTGCTGCTATGGCACCTGCTGCTGCGGCACCTGCTGCTGTGGTACCTGCTGCTGTGGTACCTGCTGGGGTGGTGGCATCTGTACCTGCTGCTGTGCCTCTCCTTGTCCTGGCACTGCCTGCCCAGCCTGATCTATCCTCCTCCGCTGCCTCGGCCTCTCTGCAGCTCGGCCACCCCGTCGTCCTCGTCCTCCTCTAGCGCCCCTCCGCCCTGGGCCAGCCTCTCCCTCCTCATCCTCTGAGTCCGCCTCGTCAATACGAGGCACCAGCATGCCAGGTCTTGAATATCTCAGGAATGGATGTGCGGTAATCCAATCCTCATACTCCTGTGTAACCCCCGCATCTGCTATCTCTCGCCTCATTCCCATGCCACGTAAGGCAATTGCTGGAACTCTGCCAGGGCCTCCTCATAAGAAGCCATCGGCCCCCATCGGATCCTCTCTGCATGTGTCCGTGCAAACATGGCCTGTCCCTGCGGCATGCCCTGTCTCCTGCCGAACTGTCTCAGGACTCGGCCCACCATCTGCCTCTCCAGTATGTGCCATGTCCGGCCTATCAACCACCTGGTCTGGAAGCAGTAGGGTAGCTCATCTCCCTCGTCATCCCAGGGCTCGCAATCCAGATATGGCCACCAGACGACCACATCTACCCCATCCAAGGTATGCCGCTAGTACTCTAGCTTCCCCAGCCTGTGCTGGGAAATCACTCCTGCATAGCCATAGCTGTATGGCTCTCCTCGCTGCCTAGCAAAGACGCATATCAGCCTGGTCACCGCTATGTGCTCCCACAGCCAAAACTGTAACAGCAACACCTCGGCCGATAAACTCGTGCTGCGGTGGTACACCACCTGATGCATGTCGTGATATAGGTGGGCTAGCATGCAGGGTCCCCATGCATATCAGGTGCCCTCGGTCAGCATCCGCTCCATGATCCTGCCCCATCCAATGGGGAACCCGTGCGATCTCCTGTCCGGGCATACAACGCCCGCAATCAGTCCAGCCACAATCCCAGGGAAGTAGTCATAACAGTCATAGATATCCTGCCATGGGATGACCTGTCCCACCAGCTCGGGATCGTCAAATACTCGCTGACACTCGGCAAGTCCCGCGTCCCGCTGTGCGTCATACTCCACTAACTCGCCTACCACGGGCAAGTGCAGTATCCTGTAGACGTCCTCCAGCGTCACCGTCATCTCTCCAGTAGGGAAGTGGAAGGTCCCGTCCTCGCTGTGGAATCTCTCCACAGCAGCTGTCAATAGTCCTCGGTTTGCCGCACCTCGGGCATAAAGCAAACATAATCTAAACCCATGGCACCAAGCACCACTCTGTCAGCCTCCGTCAGCATGTATCTCTGCAATAACGGCATAGGGAACGTCTCCCTCGACTGCAGAGTCTCTCGTATCTCCTCCTGCAAACACGCAAAGCAAGGCGTCAGTCTCAAGCTGCATATACCATACTCAACATATCTATTGAACTATATCAACTAAACTTAGCATTTCAAATTGATCAAAACAGCACACTACATCTTTTGACTAGATTCCTGCAATCTCGGAGATAGCTCATCGATTCTTGCGTCAAACAGGACGCTAATCGAATCAATTTGGCTAAGTAATTTGCCCTCTCGAGCAAATGCGCCACTACAGGTGGTAAAAGCACCGTTTCTGGTATATGCGCCACAATAATCAACATATGCACCGCAAAATGCATATGCGCCGCTACAGGACACATATGCGCCATTTTAACGCATGCGCCGCAGAAATCCACGTATGCGCCGTGAAATTACGGATGCGCCGCAGGAAGTCACATATGCGCAACTTTATCAAATACGCTGCTACATTTCACATATGCGCGGCAAAAATACAAAAGCGCCGCCAAATTGCACATGCGCAGCTAGAATGCACAAAAGCGCAGCTTTAACGCATGCACCGCCGAAACAGACATATGCGCCGCAAAAAAGCAAATGCGCAGCTTCGCGAGGCATATGCGCCGTTCTGCGTTTCAGCGCATTCATTTCACCTATTTTCTACGTGCATTTATGACACCTAAACTCGACCCTAGGAGAAATTTTTCGAAGCACATACCGGGGGTCCTGCCTCTGCTGGCCGCCCGAATCGTCGGACTCGCTCGAATCGGTGCTCCTCGCGTGGAATGTCTGCTGCTCTGGCTGCCATGCTGCTCTAAGTTTGCTCTGAGCTCTCTTTCTCCAATCCAGATCAACCAAGTGTGCAAATGACTATTCTTGTGGACCCAGCTCCTATTTATAGCCTCCAAACCCTAATTCTGGCTAGGTGATGACTGTGACTACTTCCCGTGTCTGTTTTTCCTCCCGTTTTCTTCCCACATCCCTGACCGTGTCCCTTTTCCTCCAACCTATCCTAACCCCTTCCTCATCGTGAGATCGTCCGTCTCCAACACTTTCGTCATTTTTCCCGTCCAATCTCCCGAGGGGGCATCCTATCGTCATTTAACCTGTACCAAGGGCAAACCGGGGCATGTATCACTATCAGACTATCAAATTCTTTGAAGCAACGCTGTAAACTATATTACATCAAAGAGGGGCAAAATGTATACGCCTAAAAATGACACAAATCATCCTAAATAAATATTCTAAATATTTATTCCATTCTTCTATTAATTAAATAAATATTCCAAATTTATTTAATCAATTCACTATCCCATAATTAAATAAATTCTATTTATTTAATTAAAATTTTTCTATTTATCCTTCACAATTAAATAATCATAAATCATTTAATTAAGCCTAATTCCTCTATCCTAAAGTTCTAAATTCAAAAATCCACATCACCTTTACACCTCACCTTTTCCACCTCACCTTGTCCACCTCATCAGGTTGCACATGTAATTAAATATATTTAACATTTAATTACCTTATTTTCCCTCACCCACATGGCCTATTTCTTCTCCAATCAGAGGTCAGTTAACCAATCAATCAAATCTATTAACTAACCTGTCAGTTGAGTCAAATCCTCAATCAATTCAGTCAGTTCCACAATCCACTCTTCTAACTGATCAATCAATTATGTTAACAGACCAGTCAATGGAGTTAACTCTCCAATCAGTTTTGTCACATCCCACCTTTCATGATGGAGCTGGGACACTTGTCACATTTCCACTGGTTGCACATTCCTCAACCATCCTCAACCGTTGATCTTCATATCTTCTCTCAACCGTTGATTCCTATTCCTCCGAGTCTATAAATGAAGCTTCATCCCTCCATTCTAATCATCCAGGCTTTTGACATCGTTACTCTGCAGAAATATCACTAGCGCGCCTTTGGCACCCATTTGTCATCCACAAGCTTGAGATCACCATTGTTGCATTGGAGCTCACCTTCCTTGCATATCACACTATAGCCGTTCACCCTCGACTTCCTCAAACAGCTTTTAAAGATTGCACTCTCTGAGGGCTCATCTCATCTGCGAAAGGACGATTCGTGATAGGCGAACAACAAAAGTTTCAAAACGGAAGAGGTTTGCTGTGTTTGTTCATTGCTTTGTTTATTTAGATCTTCTTTGTTTCTCTATTCTGTTGATGTTTGGGTCATCTATTATTCATTTGATTGATCACTATTTTACCCCCACACTTCTTATTTACAATCTCATTCCAAAGCTCATGCAGTACAAGATCATATTCAAAACCAACAAGAAATGTTACAAATTCTTAAGGATAATTTAGTTATGGCTTAGAGTAGGATGAAACAAGTAGATCGACACCGTAGTGAGAGGTATTTTGAGGAGGGAGATTGGGTATTTATTTAGTTGTAACCTTACAAAAATGCCACTTAAGAAACATAAAAACATAAATCTTTCACCCAAGTTTTATGGTCCCTATAAGGTTGCCCATCAAATAGGAACTGTATCTTATAAGTTGGAACTTCCACTCTCTTCAAAAATTTAGCCTATTTTCCATGTCTCTTGTTTGAAGAAAGTAATAGGTCAACCAATTTCCAATCCAATCAGAATTTCCTAAGCTAGATGAAGAAGAGAAGTTTATTCTAGAACCCAAGGCAATCATTGAGAAATGAGTGAAATAGTTGTGAAATGGAACCATCTCAGAATTCCTAATCAAGTGGAAGAATCTACAAATTGAATATGAAACATGGTAAGATGAACAATTCATACAAAAGCATCTAGATTTGCTAAGAATTGAGGAAATACTTTTCTAAAGGAGATGGGCATGTTAAATTCCTAAGATTCTATCTTTCTAAATATAATAAGGTTAATCACTTGTGGGATGCTTAACCTTAACACTTCATTTATTAGTTTTAGTTACTTCCTTAAGTCCTCTTAATTAGGATGATGGGGTGTGTTCCTACATAGTTAAGCTTATAAATAAGGAAGAGAAGGATCTCCCAAAGCATCATATATCTTCTAATATTAAATTCACATATTATTTTCTGATTATTGGAGGTCTCCGCTTGAAGTGGTCTGGTTTTTTTTCTAATTTTGCATTTATTTCCAAGAAGTTCATCCTAACAGTGTGAAAGGTCTCTTATTGTTCCTTGTCACATGTTGTGTTACATTGTTCTTGTTGGAAAAAGGCATTGTGTGGCTTCATGATTGTTGTCATTGATGGCAACAAAGTTTATCCCACACATCTGTAGCACATAGTATGTCTTTACCAGAAGTCAGATTGAAGAGTGTTTTGGTCTAGTGAACAAGAATAAAGCATGCATCAAGGTCTGACAATCAGGTTTGGATCTCTCAGAGGATGTATCTCAGCAAAGTGCGGCCTTGGGAAGTCAAGAGGAGTACCATGACTGCTACAATCTAGAGATTGAGCCTCCGGTGATGAAAGAGTGAAAAGATATGAGCATCTAAGTGTTGGGTTCCTGATAGGCAGAGCAGACTGAGGAAGAACTGACTGGCAGAGCATCAGACTCTAATCTGGATGAGAAATTGATGATGGTCAAGCTAATTGAGAGATCATACATGGTTGGCCCACTTGATTGATGACTTCTAACTCTATGTCTTGAATACACATCACATATCAAGCATGGATTCAGCCGACAGATCAGTGCCTTGTAAATATCTTGAATATTCTGGTTGCCGACTAGAAAGATGTTGAAATCCTTGATGCGGATATATATACTAGATTGATTTCAGTATGAAGTAGTGTGTGTTGATATAGTGTGCGAGGAAAGGCAAAGAGCAGAGTGGAAGTAGGAATACAGGTTCGGTATGTGACATAACAGTAGCACTAAAATAGAGGAAGAATGAAGTGTAGTAGATCAGCATATTGAGCCTAATCGAAACTGAATCTCAACATATGTGGATGCCTCTCATCAGTTCAAACACTTGGTTACCTTCCATAAACATTGTAGACAGTTAGTCTCTTGTAGGCAGTGTGCCTCTTGTGAGCAGTGTGCTTGGGCAGTGAGCCCTAATTGGCAAGTGCCATTTTGTACTTCTTATTCTTTCAACAGAGAATACAATCTTGGGTTAGTCACCCCGTGGTTTTTCCCTTAACAGGGTTTTCCACGTAAAAATCCTTGTGTTATGTGTGTTGATTTTATTTCTACTCTTATGTTTCGATGCTGCACAAATATTAAAGAAGAGAAGAAAATTAAGATATTTAAGATAATTGATTCACCCCCCCCTCTCAGTTATCTACCTTGTTTCCAATAATTGGTATCAGAGATAAGTTCCTCTTAATAGAGCCTAATAGCTTGAGGAAGATTTGGGAATCCCAATGGATATGTATGGTATGAGCGAACAACTTCAGTCTGCCTTAGATGATCTTGATCAATCTCACTCTGAAGTCAATAACTTGAGAGAAAGACTCAAACAAGATGATGATTTCATAAATGAGCTAAAAGAAAAACTGAGTATCTCTGTGAAAAAGAGAAAGGAACTACTTCAACAATTAGCAAGTCAAAGTGAAGCTAATGATACTAATGAAGATCTGAATGAGAAAAACAAGCTATGTGAGAAGCTATCAAAAGAGGTCATTATGGTTAGACATGAAATGGAATCAGGGGTTATGAGATTCACCCAAGAAATTGAAGAGAAGGAAAATTGAAGATAATCTAAAACAATCTCTCAAGGAGAAGTCAGAGGACTACCACAAAATGGATAGAATAATCAGGCATCTGGAATCTAATCTTGAAGAAGCCAGAGATAATGAAGAACAACTTGAGAATCAGATAGACACTCTTAAAAGGGATCTTCAAACAACAAATGAATACAAAGAGAAATTCAAGATAAGCTCTGCTCAACCTTGAAGTTCTTCTTGAAAGCCAAAAGAGGGTAGATGACAAGCATGGCTTGGGATATGAGAAAGGTGAAAGGTCTGGATCTGGTCAGAAGAACTCTAGATCAGGAAATTAAAGAAACAGGCCTAGAAGACCTCCAGTAAGGCAACCAAATGCTCAAAGATATCCATCTTTCAATGGATACTGCTACAATTGCAACAACTTCGGTCATAAAGCAACTCAGTGTAGAAGAAGAATGAATCAGACTAATTCATCCTTCTCCAGACAGTGTTTCAACTACAAAAGGTATGGTCACAAATCTCATGAATGCAGAAATATGCAAATAAAAAATTCATTCAATGGTAGATGCTTTGCATGCAATAGAATGGGACATATGGATAATCAATACAGATCAAGAGGATATCAGTCAAATATACAAAGAAATGTTATTTTCTACAACTGCAATAGATCCGGTCATATTGCCAAATTCTACAGAAGTAAGAATCAGGATAAAAAGGGTCTGGTGCATCATAATCAAAATCAAGACAAAGGAAAAGGAAAAGTGAATGCGGATGAAGTTCAAAGGGAGATTAATAAGATTTGGGTGAAGAGAAGTACAGAAAATGTTGGAGATGGATCCGCACTAGAATCTGGTGATGATATTCCTTCTGGAAACTAAATAGATGAGCTCTGGCTCAGGGGGAGTCATAAAGGAAAACAAATTCCCCCAGCCAGTCAATTGGTGCCTAAAATTGGCACATGGAGTATTGTGGATTGAAGAGTTCTCAAAGAGATATCTAAATAACCCTCGGTAAAATATGAAAGATCCGCAAGGAAATTTGAAGTCTAATCATCCAAGATTGATCTGGTTTGACAACCTTCCAGTAAAAATAGGATTTTCATAGTTAGATCCGGTATGATTCAAAATTGAAATGTCTTTATCTATGGATAAATGGCATGATTGGAGGAAGGGAGATACATTGTAAGTTATCACTAAGAATAATTCTAAGTGCATCTCAGTGATTCGGAAGGATCTCTCTCTCAGAACAAGGGAACTTGAATGACTTAAGGTGTGTATTTATTGCAACATGAAATTAGGGTTTGCGAAAAAATATAAGGGTTCTTTTATTCATCATTTGCACATTTTCTTGTGAAAAGAAGAAAGGAAGAGCTCTGCAACAAGATTATTTCAACTCTCTCAGAGATCAACCGCTAAATCTGATTCAACCAGCGATCTTTTCTGGCTCATTTTGTGAACCCTAGAAGCGTAAAAAGGTATTTCCATTCTTGAATATCCCTCTCTGAATCTTTTCCAAGATGGTTACTCCAAATGTTGTTAAGATCACTGATAGGCTGCACCCAAAGTTTAAGAAACACCCCTACAAATCCCTAGAAGTTGATCCCTTAGGCGCATTTTCTAGCATTCCACATGGGGTTCTACATGTAGAAGATGTTAGGGTATACATCCATGCAAATATTGAGGAATTTGAAGAATCAAAGCTGATGGATATCTACCATAAACAACTAATAGATGAAACCTTTGAACTCAAACCTCAATATAAGGCCATCCAGGATAAGCATTTTGGACATTGCATCCACTTTCCCTATTTCGTAGAAAATGAATGGGTTAGGTATGTTCTTAGTAGAATACATGATAACTTCATATGGTTGTTGAAGCCCTTCAAGATAACAAAGGATGCAATTAGGGGAGTAACTAGTTTGCACTCATCCGATGGGTTGCCTGCTCTCAAATCGGTCAAGAACCAAATAGTAAGTGAGGCTACCGGATCAAAGTTTGACAAAAGACAAATGGCAATAGAAGATATCACAGATTTGGATATCAAATTTGATTCCATGATAATTGGCTACAAAATATATCATTCCAGTAGGGAGAACTTTGTGTCCGGAACTGCAATTTATACTGCATATCAGATGCTAAGGGAAAATGTAGACTATGATCTATGCGAGCTTCTCCTGAGCCAACTGTTAGAAAATTTGCAAAAGATCAAGAAGGACAAGAAGAACTCATTCAAGTATGGTGGTTTAATACTGTGCTTATTCTTTTACTATATGAATGAGCTACCCAGATCAAGTGGTTGGGTATGGAAAAATGATAGACTACTGGCCATACAAATCAGAGATTATATGTATGGGCTTGGTGATGCCAAGGCTCAAAGTACAGCACTCTGGGGATACTTCAAAAAGTTCCAAGGCATGATGCAGGTCAGAGAGAGAATCCCTCAATCTCTAGTTGAAAAATACAAGGATACAGTGTGTTTCATGGTAGACACTGATCAATGCCTAATGGAGGCAGTGGAACCCAAAACAATTTGGATTATGCCAATGGGCTATGAGGTAGATGAGAAAATCCTAGAGCTGCATGTCCAACACCTACTAAGTTAGCCTAAGGACCCTCAGGCAAAAAGGTTTGGAACCTTTCGAGAATTAAGTGTGAAAATACATGTTGAATTGAGACAACCAAAGATAAAAAGGAAAGTGAGAAGAGAAGTGGAAGAAATTGCCAAGAAATATGGCATATCAAAGGAGGCAGTTGATGCCAATAGAGAGAAAGTAGAAAGAGCAGAGAAAGAAAGACAAGAAACAGAAAAAGAAAGTGTTCCGTCATAAGTCCCCTCCTGGACTAGATCCTCAAAGAGCCCAAAAGCCTCAAAACTAGAAGCCAAGACATCCGGAAAGGGAGAGAAGAGAACAAAAACAAAGGCCACAAGGTCATACACAAGACAGAAAGATGATGAAGAAACAGAGTCAGATGAGGAAGTTAAGAAATTGAGGAAAAAGAAGAAAACATTCAGGGAATCCTCTACTGGTCAAAACAAGGAAGAAGAGGCAACAAAATTTGTTGAAAGACACTCTCTATTGATGATGTCATCAAATTAGTCACTGTGGATGGGAATCTACAACCAATGACTGAATTTTATGATGAATATAGTAAAGCTAACAAGAAGATCTTGGAAGATGCTACAGTCAAGTATCTAAACATCTATAATAAATCATTTATTGAAATCATCTCTCTAATCCCCAAAAATCTAGAGAAGGAACTTGAACTGAGAAAGGGGAATGCTAAAGCTAAGGACTTAGAGATTCGAGAGCAGATTGCTATTCAACTCTATCCTTCTATTACTCCAAAACAAATGTACATGATCTTTAAGGACTACAAGGATGAGTTCCGGAGTAAAGCAAGAATGAAAAAACTAATGCTTGGAGAGACTGATCATGTAGCAAAAGAAATAGAAGACATCCTCCAGAATGCATTCAAAAGATTTAACCTTCCTATCATAGAGGAAATAGATGAAGAACCTTCTACCATGGATGCCGAAGGATTAAGTACATCAAAAGAAGAATCTACTGAGAAACATGTAGAAGAGTCAAAGGAGATAGGTGAAGAGAAGACTAAGGACTTGGATTCCTCTATTCCAGAAGAGGAAGTCCATGAAGAAGTAAACATCTCTCTTCTAGATCCCCCTGCAGACTCTGGAACTGAAGGAGGAGGAAGAAAAGAGTAGAAATTGAGTCAAGTAGAAGAGGAAAAGGGAAGAGAAGAAAAACACACAGAGAAGATTCTTGATGACAGTTCTGAGGATGCAAAAGGAAAGAAAACTTTGTCTTTGGCAAGAGACACTACAGAAGCAATGAAAAACTTCTTAACCAAAGAAATGATGGAAATAGATGAACCGGAACTATTTCAAGGACCACTCAATTTTGACTCCCTCTCTCCAGTCCAGACAATGAAGGTAGCATCTTTTGCTCAAGCTAAAGAAAAAGAAAAGCTTTTGAAGTCCCACATGGAAGACTGTGAGCTGATAGAGATTGCATCCGGTGTGCTAGAGAAGATCATGCCATCCTTCCAAAAGGATCTTTTAGCTTCTTCATCAGGTAACTTGAAATCTCTTGTTAACTCTATTAGCACACATTTTGATTCTTTGGAGAAATTGACAGAAGAGAAAGTCCGAAAAGAGTTCTTGGGAAAAAGATTCTCCGAATTGTAGGGACTCATAGCAAATGATAGGAGAAATCTGGATATTGGGATAAAGAGCCTAGAAAATGCTCTTAAAGATGGCAGAGAATTATATAAATTTTGTCTATCTTGGTCCATAGTGATAGACGACATTGCAAAGAAAGTGGAAGAACAAGAGGGTAAACTGTCAAGTTTATCTCAGAATTTTGATCCTCTCACCTCATCCATAATGAATCAAGAGTGCCAAGCTATTGCCACTATAAATGAAATAAAGAGGCTTGAAAAGGAAAAGAAGAATAGAATAAGTAGGATGAGTGAGCTAAGAGGGATAATTATCCCTAAGTTAGAGGCAATGCATGAGGCCTTAACTGATGCTCAGACCACAGCCTGGACCAGTGATCCGACAGACTTAAAGAGGGCAGAAGCTTTTGCATTTTAGTTGAGTGGTCACATCTCAATTTTGGACAGGATGAAGCAGAGTTGGGCAATAGAATTTGTCCAGTTGAAAACCACTTTTGTGTATATACTTAAGTATATGTAACTATAACATATACTTATGCCGCTATGTATAGGTTGATTTTTGAAATTTTTGGTGTGCGGATTCCACCCTTTGCCATTGATGTCAAAGGGGGAGTGAGGAGTAGTGAAAAATGTGGAATCTAGCTAAGGGGGAGCTCCGGTAAAAGTGTACATAAGACAGAGCATCAGCCAAGGGGGAGTTTGTTATGACAGTCATTTTTCACTAAGTGTTGCCATCAATGCCAAAGGGGGAGATTGTTGGCAAAAGACATTGTGGCTTCATGATTGTTGTCATTGATGGCAACAAAGTTTATCCAACACATCCGCAACACATAGTATGTCTTTACCAGAAGTCAAATTGAAGAGTGTTTTGGTCCGGTGAACAAGAACAGAGCATGCAGCAAGGTCAGACAATCAGGTCCGGATCTCTCAGAGGATATATCTCAGCAAAGTGTGGCCTTGGGGAAGTCAAGAGGAGTACCATGATTGCTACATTCCATAGATTGAGCCTCCAGTGATAAAAGAGTGAAAAGATATGAGCATCTAAGTGTTGGGTTCCTGACAGGTAGAGCAGACTGAGGAAGAACTGACCGACAGAGCATCATTCTCTAATCTGGATGAGAAATTGATGATGGTCAAGCTAATTGAGAGATCATACATGGTTGGCACACTTGATTGATGACTTCTAACTCTATGTCTTGAATACACATCACATATCAAGCATGGATTCAGCTGACAGATCAGTGCCTTGTAAATATCTTGAATATTCTAGTTGCTGACTAGAAAGATGTTGAAATCCTTGATGCGGATATATATGCCAGATTGATTTCAGTACAAAGTAGAGTGTGTTGATATAGTGTGCGAGGAAAGGAAAAGAGCAGAGTGGAAGTAGGAATACAGGTCCGGTATGTGATAGAACAACAGCACTAAAACAGAGGAATAATGAAGTGTAGTAGATCGGTATATTGAGCCTAACCGGAACCGAATCTCAGCATATGTGGATGCCTCTCATCAATTCAAACACTTGGTTACCTTCCATAAACATTGTAGACAATTAGTCTCTTGTAGGCAGTGTGCCTCTTGTGAGCAGTGTGCTCAGGTAGTGAGCCCTAATTAACAAGTAACATTTTGTACTTCTTATTCTTTTAATAGAGAATACAATCTTGGGTTAGTCACCCCATGGTTTTTCCCTTAACAAGGTTTTCCAAGTAAAAATCCTTGTGTTATGTGTGTTGATTTTATTTCTTCTCTTATGATTATGTATGATCTTATGTTTTGATGCTGCACTAATATTAAAGAAGAGAAAAAAATTAAGATATTTAAGATAACTGATTCACCCCCCCTCTCAGTTATCTGCCTTGTTTCCAACAGTTCTGACTCTATGGCCTAGTGGATATGACACTATTCTAAGGTTGAGATTTTTGGGTTCCTTCTACATCTACAAGCTCCTTATCTCTAGTTATATCTAGTTGTCCCCATTTTTGACATGGGCATTTTTAAATTTGTTGTGTTCTCAAAATTAGCATACATTAGTTAAGTCATTTTCTTGAAAGTTATGTTAATATTCTAAGTCATATATAAAATATCTTTATCATTTAGACTTGATTGAGTTGAGAATCCTTAACTATTAATCTCAATCAAAAATGTTATCTATCATTTTGATTGATCAAAACTGATTATCAAGTCAAGAATTGTTAACTATTGGCCATAGTCACAAGTGATCTGAAGTCAAATTTGGCTCTCTAGAAGTGTCATTGAGTCAAGTCTTAAAATCATGTTAGTCTTGTCATCTATGAAAATATAATAAATATCTAATTGAATCATTAATTAGTAGTAATGCAAGGTTTCTTGTAGTTTGATAGGTATACAAGTTTGGAGTTACATTGAACCCATGGATTTCTCTTACATAGTTGACAATTTTGTGAAGTCATAAGAAGGCTCAAAAAGTTCAGCAAAAGTAGTAATTTTTTTAGTGGTGATTTTTTGCTAATTGTCGAATAGTTGAAATTGGGGATATGAAATTTGGTGAATAGTACAAGTTGTACAAGGTGACTTGAATCGCCACATTTTTACAAAATTTTATTTTGGTCCTATTTAAATCACCAGAACATTTATTTTATTAAACTTTTAAACTCAAAAATTTTCCACAGCATTCGATGCCTAATTAGATTAGATTCGCTTAAGTTTTATAAGTTATAGTAGAAATTAAAACTAATTTGCTAATAATATTATATAATTATTGGTTACTTTAGGGCCATATCACCAATTTTTAGTCACTGCCATTGATTTTATCTATAATCTAATGGTTGGGGTTGTATTCCATGAGCTAAAATGTACCTACTGAGCTTCAATCCTCCAATTGGGCTTGAAATTTTATTTTATTGTACCTGGACCCTGCAAGGGGGTGCTACCTCCTTAACCCCCGTAATGGGCACTACCTCTTGACCCCACAAGGTGGCATTGCTCCCTCAACCCCTAGAAGGGGCACTGCCCCTTGACTCAATGAGGGGGCACTACCCCCTCAATCCCTGTAAGGAGCACTACCCCTTAAACTCATCGATCATTGCCACCCTCAAGACCTTACTTTTCCATAGGATTTTTTTTTTAAAAAAAGGAGGGATTCACCATGGTAATTAATGCATTTGTCTATTATTCGTCAAGATTTAGTAGGATTTTCTACAAATTTCTAGTGATGTAAAAAGGTCACCAATAAAATTAATATTTAAAAAAAAGGAAATATTCGCCAATAGAAATTAAATTTTTTTCCAAAATAATGAAAGATTCTCTAGGATTTTATATCTTTTTCTAGGGAGGGTTTCTTAAAATTATCATGGCTACATATGTTAGAATGGCAATATTAAAAATTGTTAAATGTGAGGAAAAAATCACATTAAATATTTTGGATCGTTCATTATTTGTCAAACATTTAATTCCTCCTATCAAAGTTGTGATCATAGACTATGAATATCTACAAATATTTATAAAATAAACATGATTTAATACCCATCATAATGGCAAAAAGAGCATAATCTTATACAGTTTCATGTATAACTGCTTGGTGGAGTATTGAATATTATAAATTGAATAGGATGGAATTGTACTATTTTTACAAAGTTCATTATTGCATGCCTTCAATAATGTGAAGGCTACAATAATAGATAAACTTTTAAACCAATTGAAATGCCACTAATTCAAATTAATTGATTTTCTGAGTATTTTTGGTTTAAAAAATTGCATGTTTACTTTACCAAAAAATTGTTTTGGACCTAAAAAATTGTAACATATAATTAGTTAAAAAACACAAATAATAATAAATAATTAAGTAGTTTTGGTTACACTAAGGGTAAGTTCAAGAAGATGGGGGGCCAAAAAGGGGTCTTAAGTGGCCACTTTTTTTCTAAAATCAGAAAATGTTGGCCTTGGATGAGAAATTGAGCATAGTTACACTTAAAATTTGGAGATGCAACCAAAACAATGTTCGTAGTGCTCCGAGTCTACTTTCTAAACTACTATTTTTTTTTAAAATGGTATAGATTATGGGATTCAAAAGAGGGAGACATAGAAATTGGTGTTGTTTCAATCAAAAAAACATAACATAGCATGTTTTGTGGCTCCCTCAAAAGGTTCACTTTTTTTTGGTATTTTTAAAATTGCTTTGGTGAGAAATTAGCTAACAGTTTGTAGTTTATGCCCAATTTTTTTGATAATTTTTTGATGAATATTTGTTTTTTTACTAATTTTCAAAGTGGACACATCCTAAAAAATAGAATTTTGGCCGTGCTACCCCTATAAATTTTGAATTTGAGATGTCCATGCTTGGTGAAATGAATTTCTTCTTGGGTCTGCAAATCACTCAAACAAAGAAAGGAATTTTCATTTCTTAGACCAAATATGTGAAAGAATTGCTGAAGAAATTTGGGATGGAAGACTCAAAGCCAATGAATACTCCCATGGCAACTGGATGTAAGTTGAGCAAAGATGATGATTCTCCTAAGGTTGATCAGACAAAGTATAGGTCAATGATTGGAGGGCTATTGTATCTCACTCAAACCAGACCAGACATAATGTAGGCTATTGGTCTTGTTGCTAGATTTCAAGCTGATCCTAGGGAAACTCATGTCATGGAAATCAAGAGGATTTTTAGATATCTAAAAGGGACAGTTGAGTATGGTCTATGGTATCCTAGAGATCATTATTTCTCTCTTCATGCATATACAGATGCTGATTGGGCAGGAGATGTGGATGACCGGAAGAGTACCAGTGGTGGAGCATTCTTTTTAGGGAAGAGATTGGTTTCTTGGCTGAGCAAGAAACAAGAGGCAATATCTCTGTCCACAACTGAAGCAGAATACATTGTAGCAGCAGGCAGTTGCACTCAAGTTTTGTGGATGAAGCAGATGCTAAAAGACATAAGAGTGGAGTATGAGGAGCCTATCACAATCTTCTGTGATAATTCAAGTGCAATAAGTATATCTAAGAATCCAGTGTTGCATTCAAAGACTAAGCATATATCTATCAAGTTTCACTTTCTGAGAGAGCAAGTGAACAAGAATGAGGTCAGATTGGAGTTTGTGTCATCCAAGGATCAGATTGCAGATATCTTTACTAAACTTTTGCCTAAGGACTCTTTTGAGTATCTCAGGGAGATGTTAGGGGTTATTGCCCCTCCGATGATGAACTAAGATGCACTGAGGTGCATCAGTCTGGTGGACATCACAGTCATATCTTGTGATCTGAATTGATGGGAGCTGCTACCCAGGGGGAGCAGCAGGTATGATTCTGAAGTATTGGAGTTCCAAGTATGCGCCCTTTGCCATTGATGTCAAAGGGGGAGAGAAGACATGTGAAAAACAAGTGGTTGATGATCAAAGGGGGAGCAACAAAGGAAGAGAAGACATGTGAGTAGTTGCTACTGATAGGGGGAGTTGTGACAGCAAGGAGAAGTTCTTGTCTTGATGGTTTTTCACATCATATGTTGCCATCAATGACAAAGGGGGAGATTGTTGCAAGTATGGGTCTAACCGGTGTTCTCATTGATGTCAACATACTCATGTTGCATTAATGAGAAGGATTGGATGAGCTGTGTGTTGAGGATATTGAGAAAATTAGTCTTAATCAAGAACAGTGAAGAACAGTAATGACAACAAGGTAAAATTTCAAGATAGGTAAAGGATCAGATGATGCAGTTTAAAGGGTTTGTAGATATAAGTATTGAGATGTTCCAGTCAAGTTTTCAGAGGTTCACATGAAGATAAGAAGAAGTTATGATTGCTTTAGTTGAACCGGTTCTAGCAGGTGTTCAGAGGTGACAGAGTGACACAGATAGGTCCGGTGAGATCCAGAAATGCATTATCCCATTCTGCGGATTTGAGGAAGTGTTAAGGACATCCTTGTGAAGTGTCAAGTAGATTGGTTCATGGTTTGAAGGTCTGAATGAACCTATTCCTTTGTGACAGTGATGACAGACTGTGTTCTTGAGGTTCTAGATGAAGGAGAGAAGGATTCCAGTAAGCAGATGAAGTGTGGATGTTCTTGGTGATTCAGGAAAGCTTGTGGTGATCTTTGGATCATGTCCAGTTCATGTTGGTGGTCTGCATTGAAGTTAAAGTTCGTATTTGAAGAATAACCACCGGATGTTCGTGTTCTTCCTGAGACTGGCCGACCGGATGTATTATACATTTTACGGATGTTCTTATAGGTGTTTGCTGAATTAGATGATTGTTCCTAAGTTGATGCCTTGTACAAATAAGGGATTGTGAAGTCATTCTAGTGTGTGTCTTGTGGAGATGAGAGTGTGGTAGCGAAGAAGGGAGCGAAAGGCAGAGCAGAAGTTTTGGGCCTAAATAGAATTGATCCAAGCATGGTAAAGATGCTATTCTCCAGTTCAAGTTTGTAATACTTATTACTTTGTAGACAGTGGGTCTCTTGTAGGCAGTGAGCCTCTTGTGAGCAGTGTGCTTGGGCAGTGAGCCCTAATTGGCATGTACCATTTTGTTCTTTCTATTCTTCTAACAGAGAATACAAACTTGGGTTAATCACCCCATGGTTTTTCCCTTAACCAGGTTTTCCACATCAAAATCTTGGTGTCTTATGTGTTGATGAGTTTCTGCCTACTATTTAATTGCATTATGTTTTCATGATTGTTATAATACTAATCACTAAGAAGAGCTAAGTGTGAGATTTAAGAAAGTTTTGGACAACTAATTCACCCCCCTCTCAGTTATGTGCCCCAAGTCTAACAGAAAGAATCTTGGAGGATGATGCTGCCGATGAAGTGGATTGTACCCTAAGAAAAGATTGCAAATGAATGAGCTTGCTCTCAGTGAAGGGTTTGGTGAAGATGTCAGCAACCTGCTTCGATGACTGGCAAAAGACCAAGTTAATGATCTCTACATGAATAAGCTCTAACATGAAATGTATATGAATCTCAATGTGCTTGGTCCATTTATACTAGATTGGATTCCTACATATCTGAGTGGTGCTCTAGTTGTCACAATAGATGACTGTGGGTTGTCAGAATGGAATGCCAAACTTAGTGTGAATGCCCTGAAGCCAAAGATAATCAGTAGTTGCGTTAATAGCTACTCTGCCTCTGTAGATGATAAATCAGTAGCATTCTGCATTTTGCTAGACCAACTGATAGGACCAAGTGAGAAACTGTAACCGGAAGTGGACTTGCAATTATGAGTATCACTAGCCCAATCTAAATCTATGTATCCAACTAAGTTAACCTCAGTGCCATATGTGTAATGAATCCCAAAGCTGAGAGTCCTCTGAAGGTAGTGAATAATCCTCTTAGTTGCTTTCTAGTGTAGCTCATGAGGCTCCTACATGAATCTCAAAACATACCAACTGCATATGAAATATCTAGCCTAGTATGGGTCAAATAGATGAGACAGCCAACTAGTTGTCAATACAAGGTAGCATCGACCAATGGTTTAGTACAATTAGTCTCAAGCTTAACTCTAGATAGAAAAGGAGTAGAAGATGACTTACAGTAAGTCATGTGAAACCGAGCAAGAAGATCAAGAGTGTACTTAGGTTGTGTTAAAGTGATCCCAGAGTCTTTCTGTGAGATCTGAATGCCAAGGAAGTAATTTAGCAAGCCTAAGTCTATCATGTCAAAAATATCCTGAAGAGTTGTCTTTACTGCTTCAATAGTAGATGTAAAGCTCCCAATGATCAAAAATCATCAACATAAAGTATCAATATTAGCAATGAATCATCCTGTTGCAGAAGATAAACGTTGGGATCTAAATGGCACCTAGTAAAACCTAAAGATAGGAGGAAGGAATCCATCTTGGCATACTAAGCCCAAGGCGCTTGTTTGAGGCCATAGAGAGATTTCATAAGCTGACATACTAAGAAGGAATCCTAAAGATACCCTAGTAGTTGTTCCATGTAGATCTACTCCTCAAGGTCTCCATGAAGAAAAGCACTCTTCACATCCATCTGGTGCACTTCTTAACCATGTGTTGTGGCAATAGAAAATATGAGTTGTATGGAAGTCATCTTGGCCATGGGTGCAAAGGTCTCTGTGTATTCAATACCAGCAACTTGTGAATTTAACCCCTTAGCTACCAAACGTGCCTTGTACTTATCAACTGGCCCATCTATTGCATGCTTGGTCTGATAGATCAATCTACCTCCCCTTAGGAAGATGTGTCAAATCCCAAGTGTGATTTCTCATTAAGGAATCATATTCCTCATTGATAGCATCATCCCACTTAGGTATTCCTAAAGCCTCTCTGAAGGTCTATGGATCAGAGGCTAAGGCAAAGTAAGCATGTGGTGCACTTTGATAATCTGGTTGTGTATGTCTTCCATGTATTGGATTCCCTACCCATGTCCATGCACTCTGAAGTGTCTTCTTTCCCCAAAGAGGTTGTGATGTGGGTGAATTGGGTGTTGAGAGATTAACTTCCAAAGAAAGCCCATAAGAAGATGAGGATGAAACCCCATCATGGTCCTCACTGTTAGAACTGGAAGAAGGAATCTCTATCTCAAGAATTGGTTATGGATGGTCTAATTCATTAGAAGATGTATTGAATCAATGTGGAATGAGTCCACAAAAGGAGGAATGTCAAGTGAAGAGTCAATGGGACTTTCCTGGAAATTAACACTCCTCTTGATGAATAGCCCATGTGTGATCAGATGTAGGAGGCGATAACCCTTCACACCTTCTGGATACCCTACAAAGATGCAAGGTTTGGACTGAGGTTCCATTGCCTTGCAATTATGAGAAGGTATTCATTCCATAATTGGGGATCCAAAGACTCTGAAGTGCTCAACTAAAGGTTTCCTTCCTTTCCAAGCTTCAAAAGGTGTAATATCCTTCAAGATTTGTGAGGAACTCCATTTTGAATATAGCATGCATAGTTGATTTCTTCTACCCAGTACTATGGTGTAAGGTCCTTGGAGTGTATCATGTAGTTTTCCATCTCTTTCAAGGTTATGTTCTTACGTTCTGCAACTCCATTCTGCTAAAGGGTATAAGGAACTATGCACTGCAAGTTTATTCCCTCTGCTAGATCCAAAATTGCTCAAACCTAGTATTAACATACTCTCCTCCATTATCTATTCGAAGAACTTTGATGACCTTCCTTGATTATTTCTCAACAAGAGCTTTGAAATTTTGAAAGTGGTCCAAGACTTTAGACTTCTGCTGAAGGAAGTATACCCATGTATACTAAGAGAAGTCATGTATGAAGGTGAGGACATATCTAGCCTTAATAAAAGATGGATGGGGAAAAGTCCCATATACATCGCTGTGAACAAGCTCCAAGATTTATATCACTCTCCATGTATTGCCTTTGTCAAATCTTTCTTCAGGATGCTTCCCAAGGGCACATCCCTCACAAAGACCTTTAGAGAATCTAACTCTAGGCAATTCTATAACCATATTATGTTGTCTAAGCTGCTCAAGGTAGCATTAGTTTAGATGGCCAAACCGCTCATGCCATAATTTTCTAACCCCATCTAAATGAGTAAGCAATGTGGTAGGAGAAACATCAGGGGTAAAATGTGAGAAGGTACACAACCTAGCTTAGTGATCTGCACTTCCTAATGCTACTAATCTATTCTTGTGCAACTCTCTTATCTCAACTGAATCTGGTGTAAACTAAACTCTCATGCCCTTTCTTATGTGAGTAATCTGATATATAGATAGGAGATTAGTTGAAAGTGAAGGTACACTGAGAACATTAGTGAATGGCCCCCCCTCAATTTCAACAAACCCTCTCCCAACAATTTCTGTTGGAGTGTCATCACCTAGGGTAATGGTGGACATGCTATGGGGTTCTAAGGAAGTGAACTCAACCTATGAAGAACCCATATGGTGAGAGGCACCAGAGTCAATGATCCACAAAGATGTTGAAGAGCCAACTGCAATAAGAGCCTTGCCCTTGAATTTCTCTTTACCTTTTGATTTAGAAGTGTCTAGGGTGGATGAGGATACTTTGAAGGATTCAGGTACACCTATGTTGTTCTTCTCAAAGAGATGAGTGAGGTGATTAACCTTTTTCTTCATACACTTGTGCTCATCATGCCCTATCTTCTTATAATAGGCACACTAGATTTTGTCCTTTTTAGGTTGCCCTTGTTTAGATGAAGTGTCTGTGTGACTTTTAGATGTTTCAGTTTTCTATTCTTTCTATGTCTCCTGATCCTTTTTAGTGTTTTATTTCTTTCATTTGTTTCTTGAAGCCTATTGGTGTTTACCATTTCCATCTACTAGGGCTTGAGGTTTTGAGGACTTCACAGTGCCTATGTGGATTAATTTGTCTTGCTCTCTAGTTAGATCAGCAATGAAGTCATCTCGAGATGGCATTTTCCAAATGGTTCCAAGAGCTTTCTTGGTGGAATAGAATGTAGAAATGAATACAGAGTAGTCAGGACCAAGTTTGGAGAGAATTGAGAGAACTAGTTGGTCATCTTTTTATCAATACCACATTCTTTTAACTGCAACCTCATAGATTTAAACTTGGTAAAAAAGTCTTCTAATGTGTTAAATGTGCTCAGACTCAAACTAATTAACACATTCTCTAGTTCATGAGCTCTCATCTCATCTACTTTCCCAAAGAGCTTCTCAAGAGTGAGCCAGACCTCGTTAGGGGTTGACAAAGATTCTACATGAAAGAGTAATTTTGGAGAGATGCCGAGACATAAACAACCAGAGGCCTAGTCACACTTGTTAAACCATTTAACTTTAGTGTCATCATTAGTTGGTTCCATTTAGTGCCTTGTAATGTCCCCTTGTCACAAGTCAACAATTTCAAAACTTTGAACACATTTCCAACTTGCAAAGAGAACCTTATTATACCAAACCTTCTTAATTTCAATTATAGCAATAGATAAATGATATATTCAATCACATAAGAACATTGCCTTTAGATTTTCAATAATTAACATCAATTATCATTTCCTATCTTGTATCCATAATCTTTGTGATTACTTTCAATATGCATTCTCTATCACTTATATTTCATATATTCCTCTTAAGTTCACTATGATATTCTTTATCATTAATGTCATGATCTCTATCAGTATATATATGTTTATCATCACTATCCATGCATTAACTCTTAACTTCATATGAGATGAGGTGAAAGGATGCCCTTTGGCCAATCATGGGTCCACTATTAATCCTTTGGCACGAGGGGTGACTTCTTCACCAACTGGAGCCAAAAGCCACTTCCACTTGTCCAAGGGGTACCTTTTGTACCTACTGAGACAAGGGCCATATCCACTTGTCCAAGGGGTGCCATTGCACCTACTGAGACAAGGGCCACTTCCACTTGTCCAAGGGGTACCTTTTTTGTACCTACTGAGACAAGGGCCATATCCACTTGTCCAAGGGGTGCCATTGCACCTACTGAGACAAGGGCCACTTCCACTTGTCCAAGGGGTACCTTTTTTGTACCTACTGAGACAAGGGCCATATCCACTTGTCCAAGGGGTGCCATTGCACCTACTGAGACAAGGGCCATATCCACTTGTCCAAGGGGTACCTTTTTTGTACCTACTGAGACAAGGGCCATATCCACTTGTCCAAGGGGTGCCATTGCACCTACTGAGACAAGGGCCATATCCACTTGTCCAAGGGGTGCCATTGCACCTACTGAGACAAGGGACACTTTCCACTTGTCCAAGGGGTGCCATTGCACCTACTGAGACAAGGGACAAAACATACCCATGTTGGCTACTATACATCTCAGACTCACCATCTCATATGAGGTTATATGTTAATCTCATGATTCAACATATTTTCCAAGCATTATTCCCTATCTCAGGTAATCATGAAGCATATAATACAGTAATGATATATGGCATACCTTTGAATTACTCCAATTAACATAATGAGCCGATTTTAGAGTACTAAGTCATGAAATACACTTATTAATCCTAATGCCTATTCGAATCTGAACCAAGATATCTTTTACATAGTTATTCTCAGAAATCAAAGTACATTATTCATTAGATGCAAGGTATATGCATACAAATCAGGTAAAGCATTTATTAATGGAGTAAGAGTATTATGACGTACCTTCCTGTGTATGGTGTCTGGCTGCGGCAGAGCCTTGGAATTATTCTTTGGCTGTATATGATGCTGCTCCTGTTATTTCCTATTGCAGAGAGGAATGTATCTTCTTTTTGCTTGTATGCAATTCTAAGACTAATCTTAGATTGTTACTAAGTTAACTTATAATATTCTTAGGCTATTCGCTTTTAATAAATATTCTCATTCTATATTTTATTCTATTCTCTCTCTTTAAAATCAGATCCTATTTTCATGTGATAGATACCCCTCATAAGCAATTTACAAATTCTTAATATATCTCCCTAAAGAAACACACACACTTCCAATTGAATAGACATACCTCTTAAGATTGCTGCTTTTCCCTTACACTAATATCTGTTTAACTTTAAACTCATTCGCAGCCTTTTTACTGACCATCGTATCCTTTTACTTTAATATGTAATGGCATCTATATATGATAATGTTGTGATAATAATAATCGTTGCATTATTATAATTGATCCAAACTCTTAAAGTGACCGTTGCTTTTATACAGCCACTTAATAATATTTGGATTATATAATTATAAGTATTTAATATTTATATTAATACTTATATCAATATTTATTAATGATACTATTATATAACAATAATGATATTAACATTTATTTTATATTGATCATTATATTATTATATAGTAATAATATAATATTTGTATTGATTATAATATTTAATATATAATAATATTTATATATATTTATATTATTATATTTATTTATATATTGTATATTATATTTATATTTGTCTTTTATAAATATAATATACTCTTGTTGTTAAATATATTATTAATAATATATGTTTGCTCAAATATACACAATTATTTCTATCATTCAGATTGACTAAATATCGTATTTCACGAAAGGTGAATTACCTTTGTTTAAATCTTTAATTTAAACAATGTCTTAATATCGGGACATGATATGCCCATTGTAACCCTGTATAACCCTTTGTTTTTCAACATAAGCTAGATTTTGGATTTCCAGTCCTGATAATTAAATGGGGTTAATAGTGAAATAACCTAAGTAGAATTCGTATTGCAAGTTGAACTTGAGGAAATGCGGAAAGAGAAAAGACAACCATACAACCCAAGACAAATCCCTATTATTATTAGGTGACCCCCCTTATTTTAGCACTTTATAAATAGTGCGTGGGAAAAAATTATCTATTACACAATTTTAAATGCTCTTTTAGTTTAATTTGCCAAAGAATATTTGGATAAAAATAAACTTTGCAAGGAGGAGCACTTTGTTGGTTTTTTTAAAAGCTTTTTAAAACAAGTCTAAATATAGCTTTTCTAAAAAGACTTAGATTTTTGGCAAAAAACACAAAAATGGGCAAATTACTGAAGAAACGAGTCAAAATAACATGGAAAAATACGTATGTGGTGTCGTTGAATGCCTGTAGATGCAGAAAAATTCCTCAAACTAGAAAAAATGCCTCCTTAATAGGTAGAAAAACCCCTCTATGAAAAAAAAATAGAAAGACTAATGATTCTACTGAGTTGGAGGGCATATTTGTAGATGAGTTGGGCAAAACAGGGGTCTCTTCATGATTAGGAACTCCCTCTACCTATACCTTGGGCACACGTGTGAAGGCAGACAGTGACCTCTTTAAAGGTTTGCGTGCCTGTTGGAACAAGGTGCGGCCTATTGCAAGCCCTACATGCCTATTTAAATAGGCCGTGGGCTGAAATAAAGCAGCGCGAGCCTTCCAAATAGGTTGCCTTGTACCAAATAGCTCACGTTCCTTTAAACAAAAGTTCTTCAGCTTTGCAAAACCACAAAACACACTTGTATACTAGTGTTTGACAGCCCTAAATGACTGAAGTAGAATGCCCAAATTAGAACTAGAGACAAAACTCATACCAAAACTCCTTCACAATAGTAGAATGCTTTGGAATGATGAGAAAAAAACTCCTTTGTTGAACCAGCAATGCAAAAAAAGCTATGCTTAAACGAATTTGATAGAAGAACAGTTTCACAACCTTACCATTCCCACTTTGATACCATGTGAGATTGAACAAGATCGACTGAAAGATTGCAAGCACTAACACAAGTCATGAGAGATGAACAATCGCACACTCAATACTATCAAATACATGAGCAATATGCAAAGCAAAATTGGATGATGTATTATCTCACATGAACAAGTACATATAGGCATGAGTCACCTAAGAATAGACGTGCCATAAATAAGAAAGCAAGCCTAAGCATAGTAGTGGCCAAAAGATAAGCATGCAACTACTTAACTTAGGATAAGCAAAATTAGACACTTGTTCTAAACATAGACGTGCTAATTAAAGCACAAGAACACCTAAATTTAGCATAGCTAAATATAGTCGACTAAGTGAGCTAAATAACACTAACAGATATGTGGATTTCTCAGCTCAATATCATAACATTGATAACCAAAAATGGATGAATTAAATGCAACAATGTAAGTTTGGAAAAATGAAAGATGATCCTTTGGTCTAGAAGAAGTTTCATTTATAGATTTCCAAAAATGAAGATCAATGGTGGATAATGATTGGAGATATCAATGGTTGAAATTGAATGAGAGAATTAAACAAATGAGAGAGTGACAAGTGTCCTTGTCCTCTCATGAATCAGGGGAGTTAACAAGCTTGTTTGGTGAATTGACTAAATTGAATGATTTGTTATCTAAATTGACTGATTAGTCAACTAATTTGATTGAATTGTTAACATATTTGATTGAAAGTGATTGATGGAGTTATGAGAGAGAATCATGGTGAAAGGAAATTATGGAGGAAAATTAAATTATTTAATTATTTAATTTTTGTGCACATGGATAATATTGGAAAACAAATAAAATATTAATTTTATTTATTTGTAGTGGAGAAAATAGAAATTAATTTGTTTATTTAATTAATATTAGAAGAAAGAAAGGATTAATAAAATAATTGTAAAATTATTTAATTAATGCTAGGAAATGGAAAACTTAACTTAATTAAATAATTAACAATTATTTAATTAATGCGGAACAATAAGGTAGAGTGATTTTCATAACAATAGATGAAATTAATCAAATAATTAAGAATTATTTAATTAATGTGAAGGTACGGTAGATGAATAACTAAGTCAGGAAGTGAGGTTAATTTTATGTGTCTACAGTTTCTAATAATGACGAACTTGAACCTAAGCCTCATTTTGAAGAAGAAGACATAAATGGAGGAACACTTTCTTCTCTCTCTAGATCACCAAGGTATTATCCTTTCAAATTTCAAGGAATTCTAGCTGGATGTAGAATGTCAATGCTCCTTGATAGTGGAGCCACTCATAATTTCATTGACAAAGGCTTGGTGGCTAAGAGAAGACTTCAAACTAAAGAATTTAAAGGTTTTGATGTCATAGTAGTTGATGGGTTCATAATTTATTGCAAAAGAAAATTAGTCAGCTCAACATTGTCATAGGAGAATATAAGGTATGTGATGATTTTTATGTAGTTGGTTTCAGAGATATTAATATTTTGGGTATTTAGTGTTTATGCTCTCTTGGGGAAATTACTCAAAACTTTCAGACCTTGGAGTTTTCTTTTCTTTTTGAAGGAAGATAGATGACTCTTAAAGGATTTCCAAATAGGAAAACTCACTTGATCATGGAAAAAATAATGGAAGTATCCACCTTCAAACATCCACTCTCATCCATGGAGATCCTTTGCACAAATTTTTCAACTTCCATCAGAGTGGTGTAGTGAAAAAAGATGAAGATAAGAAGATCTTTGGGGAGCTTAAAGAAGTCTTGCAAAAGTTTGTTACACATCTAGTGAGACAACTCGAGGAGATTTTATCTAAAAATGTTTTTCAACCATGTACATTGAGAAAATGGACACACAAACCTCCAAGGCTGATTTGGGATCCTGGTATTGCAGAAGTGAGTAGTCTTGTTGGAGTGTTGAGTTTATATTGCTTGAGGAAAAACAATCTAGAGAAGGGAGGACTATGGTGTCCCTTTTTCAATTTTATTTTTCTATAGGAAAAATAATTGTAATAAAATAATATTGATCAGTTGGTCCTCATTTTATTTTAAAGTATTAAGGACAACTTATTTATTAATATTTCAAGTAGATGGTGGTCCATTTAAAAGGGAAGTAATGGCCATATCTTAATTATTTCTCAAGGAGTGGATTTACAATCTAAATCAGGAGAGAATCTTTGGTAGTGAATGAGAAAAGAAAGAAAGCAAAAAATCTATTAAAGAGGGGGAAAAGCCGAAGAAGATTATCTAGACATGATTTATGAATTTCTCCAAATCTATAGAACACTTGTGTTCAAAATTTCAATCCAAGGACGAAACCCCTTGTGTTTGCTATAGAGTTTAGGAACAAAATCTCTTGGATTCTCAAAGGTGATTCCAATTCATGATTTGCATTTATCTTCATCAGCATTTCTTAGTTTCATTTTTTTATAGTGAATTTAAGATTTCAGTGATTTTGAGGATTTTGCCAATTTGGAGGTTTAATTTCATAATGTTTTCAGATTTTAAGTTTTTGTATGAAGTTTATTCTTTATGAGTGTTCCTAGCTTTCAATACAAGGTGGAGATTTAACATCAGATGTACATGAGTATTTCCCCTTATTTCATATTGCCAATCAAAATATTGTTGTTGGTTGGGTTTGCATTTTCATCAGGTTGCCTTCATGATATTATCATTATTCAAACTTGATCTACCCACATGTCTGTTCATTTTGGTAATTCTCTAGTTATTCCCTACAAAATATAAATCTTTTGTTAATCCATTGTTTGTTGGGCCACACCCATATTTAATATTTTTATTTTATGGGGACCGTGAAGATCAAGTCACGTATTTGAAGGGTGATTGATGTTCTGGTCTTTGTCTACTAATCATCCCTCTTCATACTATTTGCTCCATTGGTATTCATCCTTTGATATTGGCGTAGCTCTATGATACTTGTCCCATCAATGCATCATATATCTTAATACAAATGTGGTCACATTGACAAAGGGTTCTAGTACTAGAAATTGCAAATAGAATCACTATGTTTGGGAAAGGCGTCCAATTGAGTAAGAGGAAGTTCTTCGATGACTCATAAAGGTTTATGAATAATTTATGTTTTGACTAGCCACACCTAGGAATAGGGTTGGCATACAAGTTTTAGAGCTCTATAGGAATCATTGCTTGCCTAATATTATCTCTAGTATTGTTTAAAAACACTAGCTACCAAGTATTTGTTGCTGCTTGTTCCGTCATTTTGCTAGCCGCTCCTTCAATTTGCATAGTTTGTTTCACATCACTTCTTTTCCAATTCATTCTATTTGAGGGTCGCATAGTTGTCTTTAACCCTTTTCGTGGGTATGAGAGGCCCTTGAATCTGCCGCCACTTTAAAAATTCCGCTTCTTATATAGATTGACCGAGCTGGTCGAATCTTCTCTTAAGGGTGCTTCAGGATTCATCAAATATTAGTCATAGCTTATATTGGTAAGAATTGGAATGTGTGTGGGGTTTAATGTAGGTTGTGGCTTCTTAAAACAAAAATTTTGTGATAATTCCCCTTGTTCCTATAGTCGCGCTTCTTTGCAAGAACCGTAGTTATTGCACAAAGGTAATTTATTAGTGTTGGTGGTTAAGTATTACTCAAAGGACATTACAACTTTCACCTTAGTTGTACCCTTATATGTAGTTTCTAAAAATTTCCATGCCTTTTGAGATGTAGTTGTTACTGCAACCTTAGGAAAGATAGAATCATCTATAGCTTGTTGAATAAAAAATAATACTTTTGCATCCTTTTTCCTTTTTTCGTGAAATTCATCTTTTTGGTTTCTTGTCAAAGCTTGATAGGTTGCCTAATCTTAGGGTTCTACAAATCCATTTTCTACTATGTCCCATAGTTCTTGCGAACAATTTTTTTTCATTTTAATTGCCCAAAAATCATAATTCTTACTTGTGAAAATGGGGATTTGAAGCTCCATCAAACTACTACTTGGTGTCGTCGCTGTGATTCGATTAGCTATAGTGATTATAGATCTCCTTCCTTGATGGCAATTATTTGGTAGCTTCACTCGCCTTCACTCTGTGATCTCCTTGGTGGCTTCTATAATTCCTACAAACTAATCTTCATTTGACAGTGGCTTGTGTCTTTAAACTTTGGTGGAAAAAATTCCTTTAAAATTTTTAAATATGTAACTTACTGGGGGCCATACATTCCTTCTTTGGTGGCTTCATCTTTGGGCGGCTTAATTTTCTGTGACCCTTCTTCTTTCTTTGTCTTATATTGTAATTTTAGCAATCTTTTGTGGCGGATGGTATTTTAAAGACTCTTATGATTCCTCCAACAGTGACTTGATTTCTTATAGATCTATAGCTAATAAACCCTCATGTATTCACCTACAACCTTGACTTTTCTTCCTCCTTTCACAGCTACAACTTGTTTTGGCATACTCAATTCATTCCTTTTGCACTGACTTCTATGGTCATCTAGGCGATCTATTCTCTTCTTCTAGCTCAACAATTTAAGTCTTCATTGGCAACTTATGTAATATTCAAAACTTGCACCTTATCAATACCTTGTCTTCTTCTATCCTTGGTGACTTCCCAATGACTTTGTTTTTGTACGGACCTCCTTCAATTCTTGCAACCTTTTTTTCTTTTTGGTGGCTTCACCAAGCTATGGTGGCACTCCTAGTGCTTTTCAGGTTGCGGCTCCTTTCACCTCCTCTCCTTTCTCAAATCGACCTCCTATGGTTATGACCTATAATCAAACTTTTTTATTTCTCCTGTGAATTGAATTGATCTTGTACTTTGATGCCACTATATTAGTGGATAGAGACAATCATAAACACACTCAGTGCTTCTACACAAATAGAAACTTATATTTCACTTATTGAAAACTTACATGATGCCTCAATTTATAAAACACATCATTCTATAACAACAACACACTACACTAGAGGCTTCCTAGATAGGAACATCCTAGAATAAACCCCCTTCTAAAAACTTACTACAACTAATTTCTTCTCGACTAAGTATCTTAATTACAATTAATTATACAAATACATAACTTTGAAATTACATTACAACACATGAATCTGCTAATACTAAATATGTAATACCCATAAGGAGCATGGAAAAGACGCCTATGACACAATACTTGCTTAAATAGGATATTCAGCAGTGAGCCTCCATGAAGGGCAGGCAAACAGTGGATTTTTTCTGGGAATAGCTAATCCAAACTCTTCCTCCAAATCTACCTCGCCCTCCATGGTCCAATCAAAGCAATGAAGAAGCTGAGCAAGTGCCAACTCAACAATAGAGAGACCCATGGAAATACCAGGGCATCCCCTTCTTCCTGCTCCGAAGGGCAGTAAATCGAAGTCCTGACCTCTCACATCCTTATTATTGCCCACAAACCGTTCCGGCCGAAACTGATGAGCATCTTTCCAAATGTTTTCATCCCTTCCCATCGCCCACACATTCACAAACAGCCTCGTCTTGGGCGGAATGAAATATCCTCCCACGCTACAGCCTTCCATCGACTCGTGCGGAATGAGCAGAGGTAATGGCGGATGTAGTCGTAAAGTTTCTTTCACCACGCATCGCAGGTAGTCGAGCTTCATGACGTCACTCTCCTCTACTCTGCGATCTCTACCCACTGCTGATTCCATCTCTTCCTGCGCTCGTGCCAGCGTTGCAGGATTCCTCAGCAGCTCACTCATTGCCCATTCTAGCGTTGTCGACGATGTTTCCATCCCTGCACTCATCATATCCTGCACACATACACTTCATTAGTCATAAGCAGAATAGTTTAAAACTATTTGTAATCAGATAATATGACCTTGATTCTCAAACTTACTATGATGATGGATTTGATGTGGACTCGTGAGATTGCATGGCTCTCCGTTTCGGCCATGCTAAGCAACACGTCTACCATGTCTTTAGCAGGATCTTCTTCCTTCGGTTTTCCTTCTCCCAATCTGCCATGAATGTGCTCATCGATTACTTTCTCAGCAAATTCGTCGTATGTTTTGTGAACAGCCTGCATGCGACGACGGATTCCTTGGAAGTCCAGCCAGTCGAGAGAAGGAATGAAATCGCCAAGGTAAAATGCACCGGCCACAGCAAATATCTCGTCAACCATATGTTTGAAACCATGTCCTCCACTCAATTCGTTGTCGGAGAACGTTCTGCTGGCAATCATTCTGAAAATAATATTTTGAGTGAGAGAGGAGAACCTTTTCTTCATATCCACACACTGCACTCCCTCCTCGCTTTCCTTCCAGATGGAGGCGATCATGGCAGACACCTCTTCCTCTCTGAGGAATCTGAAAGAGTCAGTTCTCTTCGCTGTGAGCAGCTCCACAGTGCAGAGCTTTTTCATCTGCCTCCAGTACGCTCCATAGGGGCTGTACACCATGTCTTGATGATCATAACAAACGTGTTTCCCATGTGCACATATTGCTCTGTTGGCGAAGACCAAATCGTGTGTTTTGAGGAACTCTTTTGCCATGGCAGGAGAAGATACCACAACGGTGGGGACGGAGCCCAAGCGTAGAAACATAATGGATCCGTATTTCTTTGCCAGCGCCGCGAGAGCCTGATGAGGAAGCTTTCCCAACAGATGGAGATTTCCCACGACAGGCCATGGACGTGGTCCGGGAGGCAGCTTCAATTTGCGGCCATTGCCCTTCAGCTTATACACAAAGCACAAGAAGAGAATCCCAACTCCAATAGTGATGGCTTCATTCAGGGAGCAACTCAGCGATTCCATGCTGCTGCTGCGAGGAAAGCGAAAGCCGAAAGCCTGCAATGAATAGAAAGTTGAAACCCACAAACCAGTCTCTACATTTAACAGGGAGTAATAACAAGACTTAATCTTAATAGATTCTTTACATCCTTAATAGATTCTTTACATCTATCCATCCTGTCTCCAGTGAAACACTGCCAGACATTTGTTTGTTAGAATAATCCTTATCCAGCACGTTGTAAATTGACACTACAATCCACTTAAATTCAGCCAAAAAGTTTTGTGGTTTAGGTGATGCCCTTTGAGAGACTCAAAAGGGAGAAAAAAAGTGACCGGCACTAAAGTAGGGCCCAAAAACTGGGAACAGAAATGACCATTGATCACTGTAAGTACAATAATGTTGGAACTCGATGGCATTTAGATGTGAATGGCCACACAGATTGCCTTTACCGTAGACAAATAGAGCGGCTTCCTATTCAAGATTTGTCGTATAGGAATCTACTCAATAAAATAATAACTAGCAATTGGACCCATAGGTTTAATGGGTAGGTTGAAAATTTTATGAAGAAATTATAGAATTTGTTAGATATTTTTTATTATTTATTAATTTATAAGTTATTTAATCCACTAAACTATTTTATCAATTCTTATTGAAATTTCATCACATTAATTATTGTCTTCTTTCATTTATATTAGTAAATTTCTTTACATTACATATTGAGATGAAGAAACATAGTTGGATAAAATTATCATCATGTCAATTTCTTACAAGATAAACATTCATCTATTTTTAAGTAATCATTATTTTACATTCACTCTCGATGGGAGATCACTTATGCTATAGATCATTTAAAGAACATAATTTTGAAATCACTTATCACTATAGATCATTTAAAAAATATAATTTTGAAAATTATAGTTCACCTTTTAAGTAACTTGTTATATTGTATATATGTAATAAATTAATTGAATCTCTTATTTATTTTTATATAATCCTCCATAGAAACAAATGCATATTTAATCATATAATTATTTTAAAAATAATTATTTGAAGGTACAATAGATTTATGTTCTACAACTTATATCTAATATTATGCACATAAGGCATAACTATATTTTTCTATTAAATACATATTAAGATGGCTCATAATCATTTTTATAAGTATGTATTTTATGAACTTTTATAATATCTATCACATTAAAAAAATTAGAGAAATATTTCCAACATATTACCAGTCAATCTTTACTGAAAATTATATTTCCCAAAAATTTTCTCATGTAAACCTACTAAAAATTAAAAATTGTTCAACATGAAAAATAATACTTTATTTTGATTGGTAATCACTAGATAAAAAAACTCATTGCAATAATAATAAGAATTATACATTAATTATTACTATATATTACTTCTTAATACCATTCATAATTCCCCTTGTAACATAAACTACATATCTAATACCATTTGAATAATAACAACACTCATTACTGCACGTTTAGTTTTGCTTTATTCTTTGTCCCTCATGGATTGCCTTGTATGTACTCTTAATTTTAGCAATACCCATTTTTGTTCTTCATTTAGAAGATCCCCAAATCATAGAGGCTATCATGATTATAGTGTAATTAACTCTATCAATCCCACCATTTTGGTGATGCTTGCCAAATACATATTATTGATGTGATTTGCTACATATTAAAGGATTCTCTTGTTTGAATTTGTTTTTAAGAGCAATAAAGATTTATCCACATCTTAAACTTAAACTTATAAGTTCATAAAATTCTATAAATGATCCTACAATTACTTTATTTCGGGGTGAAATTCCAACATAAACATATAGTTTAAGAGAAGGGAGCAATTGCTTAGAGAAGCCACAAAAATTTCATTCGAATAATACTCACTCAAGGTTATATTACAACAATTAACCATGTGACGATTTCACTATAGCCTGATTACTGCATTTATATGTTGGAGGCAAGTTAGAGGGTTCTGGTCATTGGACTACCGATTAGTTAAAAAAATAATGATACACCATCTAAGTTTACAACCTCACCCTTAGTAATTACAACTTTTACCTACTCTAACAAAAAAAAAATTTAAAGAATTTAATAATCAAAATAATATATACTTATTGAAAAAACTTTTAATTGATATTATGATTAAAAATGTCTTTTTGATATTATGATTATTTTTTATTAAGAATTTAACAACTAGAGTAATATATACTTGGTAAAAAAACTTATTAAAAAAATTATATTATGAAATTATAAAAGATCTTTAATTAATATACCTATTTTCTCATATTCCAATAATAGTTTGTGTGGGCTATGTAGTGGCATGTTCATAGCCATAAAAGTTTTATACCCCATTTTGTCCTCTTTTTCTTCCACGAAATCAAAATGATCACACACTAGGGATTACCATATGCACTCACTATTTGTGTAGTGACTTCAACATTTTTAGCCAGGCGAGGATTTTCTTTAAAACAATTATATGTTAAAGAGTCGGTGAAGTCCAATACCTATTTGAATCCGCATATGATTTAAGTTGAAATCAAACGGTGCCTTCAATTAAAATGTGTATGTGAAGTCTCCAAGATGCCATCCTCCAACGAATGAAAAAAGTGAATGAAAAAATATTTGGTGAAATCAAAAAAATTGATGGACAAGGACTAGACTTAAACACAAACTAACGACAAATTTGATGGGAGTTATGCAGTAGAAAAATAAATTAAAAAATTAATAATTTATCAAATGTCAAAGTGATAAAGGTAAAGGGAACATTTTTGTTTTTATCATTTATGACATTTTGAAAAACAATCAATGGACAAGATTGTTTTCATGGTAGTCCTTTTAATCTAAGCTCTTCATCTATATAATTCAACATGTGATGCTCACATAGGGAAGGCTTTCAGCCTAATTTGTTTTCTTTAAAAAAATTCTAACACACCTATCACATTATATAAAATAATAAAAAGGCATTGTTCAACTTTATTAGAAAAGAATCTTGTAATTATTTTCAACATGAATGTTGTTATCAATTGTTGTCCATATAAAATTTAAGGGATAGGATTATTAATCGAGTGGTGAGTATTATTTATTAGCAATTGGATTTAAATGTTCAATTTCTTAATCAAAAGTAAACTTTTGTGAGAAAATCTAACTCTTTAAGTTTTCTTTTCTAGATTTTAGGTGTTTGTAATTTTCATTTTTTATTTTTTATCAAAAAAAATGTTTGTTGTTTCATAATTAAAGATAAATAAACACTAAATAAAGCACTTTCAAACACTTCAAGACAAAACACCATATCTAAGGGAATTGGACATCAAGCACGTCAATGTCTTTTTATGTGACCAAGGTTCAAATTTAAAAATTTTAAAAACATAATTTAGTTACAAACTCATTGAAATGAATTTTTAACAATCTTTTAGTTTCAAAAAAATAGTGTTTTTTAAAGGAATTGAATTTAAAACCATATTTTGATTTTCACAAAGTTTTAAAATTATTTTTCATAGAAACAATCTTTAAAAAATAGTAGTTGCACTTTATATTTGACACAAAGATTCATTGTGCATGCCATGTTGGCAGATGTGGACCTCTAGCTAGCCTTCATTAATCTCCCCTGGCACTGTAGCTCAACTACTCTCCAACCCCCACATTTATCTCTTCTTTCTTATTCTATTCTCTTCGATGTATCTAGACACTTCTTTTAGGGTGTATCTAGAAGGTTCACTTGTCACTGGAAATGAGCTCAATTTTATAAAAAATTGAATATAGAATACTCTGTTTTTGGATGGATGAAAAAGTATGAATCAAAGAGCACTGGCAGCTCTGTGTAAGAAAAGGCATTAATAAAACTCTGATATGTTTTTAATAGTTTTTCCCATAAGTTGTTTGTTGCATTTCTTTCTTCTCTTTCACTGTGCAATTCGCTATTTCTTGTGCTTGTCTCTATTTTTTTCATCAAACTGGTATCAGAGCATAGGGAGAATGATAGATTAGCACCAACCTGAAGATCCTGGAGACTAGAAGAATCTATGGAGTTGTTGAAGGGAAGAGATTTCTCTCAAAATCAAGTGTTTGACTGTGGTTTGCAAGTGAGATATGTTGCCATCCAAAACATGCTAGAACCCACTGCCAAGAAATCCAAGTTACATCTATACTAAGCCCCAGATTATGAAGATGTTTCTTATTGATGCAAGAATAATTTGTTGTCTATTGAGGAGTTATTGGAGATTGATGCTAAAAGTCCAAATCTGCCAGTGTTAGGAATCGCAGCCATTGAAGAAGTTTGTGCTAGGTAGAATTTTGGGGTTTTAATCATACAAAAGAGCATGAAGAGAGAGATTGGAAAAGGAAACTGAGGAATAGAAGTGAGCAAAGGTAGAGTTTTATTTTGAAAAATCATGGTAGGAGCAAGTGGAAGTATTACACAACCCCATATTCCAATTTTTAATGGCAAAAATTATGATTTTTGGAGTATAAAAATGAAAACCCTATTTTGCTCCCAGGATGTTTGGGACTTGGTTGAGAATAGATTCCTTGAACTAGTAGACCAACAAGCATATCAGGCTCTTTCACAAGGTGAGAAGGATTTGTTGAAATAAAATAAGAAGGATGCCAAAGCATTATTTTTTATTCAGCAGGCAATGGAGGAATCAATCTTTCCAAAAGTAATAGCTGCCACAAGATCAAAATAGGCATGGAAAAGTTTGCAAATAGCATACCAAGGCATAGGCAAGGTGAAAACAACAAAATTACAAATCCTTAGAAGGGATTTTGAAAACCTACAAATGAAGGATACAGAGTCAATAGATTCATTCTTCATTCATGCAATAGTAATAGTAAATCAGATTAGATCATATGGAGAAATTGTTGGGGATCAAAAAGTTGTAGAGAAAATACTTAGAAGCTTACCTACAAAGTTTGATTCAGTTGTAGTAGCGATTGAGGAGTCCAAAGATTTTACTCAGCTATCAGTAGATGAATTAATGGGACCACTCTTAGCATATGAGCAAAGATTAAATTGATCAGGGACGCCATCATTGGAAAATACATTCAAGACTTAGCTTTCATTTGGAAGAACAAGAGGGAGATCAAATTACCACAGAGGTAGAGGACATTTTACACCAAGAGGAGGAAGAGAAAATACACAATTTGAATGTAAAAGATCAACATCAAGCCCACATACTCATTCTACACCAACAAGAGGAAGGGGAAACAACCATTCTCATATCCATCATCAAGGAGAAAGGTATGATAAATCCAACATCCAATGCCATTATTAAAATAAATTTGGGCATTTTGCATCTGAATGTAGAAAAAGGCAATATGATATGAATAAGAAAAAGGCACACTTTACAAATGAAATTCAGCCCAACACTAGTGAACAAAACACCATGTTGATAACATGCAATGTAGCACAAGAGAGTTTTAAGGAGGTATGGTTCCTAGATAGTGGATGTAGTAATCACATGAGTGGGAGTAAGGAGATGTTTGAAACAATGGATGATTCAATAAAATTAGAGGTGAAATTGGGGAATGATCACCGAGTATTAGTCATGGGAAAAAGGGTCAATTAATATAAGAACTAAGCAAGGTAAGGAAAAGCATATTCCTGATGTATACTATGTTCTTGGATTGTAACACAATCTCATAAGCATTGGACAACTAATGCAAAAGGGATATAGAATATACTTTGAAACTAGTAAATGTGTGATTCTAGACAAGAAACCAAGAAATAGGCTGATTGCAAAAGTTGAAATGACAAAAAATAGGATGTTTCCACTTAGAATTCAAAGTGAACTATTCTTAGAGCCACAAGGATTACAAAAGGTTGCTGAATTAGCTTTCAAAGCTTCATACAAAAATGAATCTTGGCTATGGCATTTAAGATTTGGGCATTTAAACTTCAAAGGATTACAATTGTTATATAAGAAAATAATGGTGTAGGATTGCCACCAATAGAGCCACTTAAGACAACATGTGAGAGTTACACATTAGAAAAGCAACATAGAAACAAATTTCCAATTGGGGAGTTTTATAGGGCAAAGCATCAACTTGAGATAGTGCATTCAGATCTTTGTGGACCAATGCAAACACTATCCATAAGTGGAAGTCTTTATTTCTTGATTTTTAATGATGATTTCAGTAGGAAAGTATGGGTTTATTTCTTGAAATACAAATCAGATCCATTTTTTGTTTTTAAGGAGTTCACTGCAAAACTTGAGAAAGAAAGTGGTTACTATATCAAAACATAGAGAACCGATCAAGGTGGTGAATACATATCAAATTGATGCAAAGCAGGGGTTAACAATCTCAAAAGACTCACAAACAATCACTCATCCAAACCCTCAAACATCAAATGATGGGTTTTGTTTCACAAAATGTCTCAAAATCTTCCAATCCAACCCTCATTGCGAGTTGGAGGTACATATTTATGCCCAAAAAACCTTCCCCAACTGTCCAACCAACCATTTAACCAATTTCTTAACCAAAATGACATTTTGACACTTTTTGCAAAGTTGCTTGACAACTTTTTGATAAAATTGTGCAACTTTTACATCTTTTATCCAAATGACCCCAAACTTTCACAAATGACTCCAAATGATCATTAATGGTCCAAAATGACCTTATTTACATGAAACAACTCAAAACAAGAGAAAAACTCAAAAATTGATCTCATATGCATGAGGGTGCCCCTGCACCATACTCCCAAGGAAAGAAAAATCTCAGTTCCATCTACGATGTGATCTGTAAATTTGTCAATGTCTTCCATCTTGGACTCCTTCAACCTAAAAATCTAATATGTTTTGCATTCCTGACTTTCCCTGGATCTTTCTTCCTCTTCTTGTACCATCTCTTACTTAGCATCTTTTCAATTTCCAAGTTCCAAAATTTGAGTTCTCATTCAAATGCCTCAGTACCACCGTCTATGTCTTCATCTTCATCATTGGAATATAATTTGTTAGCATATTCATCATCCATAAAATTAGAAAATACAACCACTACCTCGATTGTTTTGGCAACACCTTCATCCGCATAGTGTGCTACATTTGTATAACCATCTTCATACACTGTATGCACTTCTCCTTCTTTAAACTCTTTTCGATCTTCATTTTCATCTTCTACACCTGTGAACACATACTTACGAATATTGTTAGAAATAAAATCTGGAGTCTCAATGGACCCATTTTCTCCACATTTTTCCTCTTCCTCAGATGGCATAGGCTCTTCCATCATCAATATAGACTTTCCAATGTCTAGTTTCGCTATCTACTCTTGCCTTCTTCTCTTCTGAATGATCTTCTTGATAGGCCACTTTATCCTCTTTCTTATTGGTAAATGCCAACCACTTTCTTGTTCTGTCTTCTCAAGACACTACTGCATCTCAAGTTCCATTATTTCTTGAAAATTTTCCATTTGTTCCAAGGCTTGTCTTAGCTCTTCTATCTCTTGCTCAATATTAATTTGTTTTACCTTCTCATCCTTCTTCTTTATCTCCTTTTCCTCTCTTTTTCTCTCTTGTTGCTTACTTGGTAGCTTCTTACTCTTCAAGTCTCCATGGACTAATCTTCTCAACATTTCCATTCTTCTTATGCAAGAAAGTCTCTTTCACCTTGCTTCTTTTCAATGCTTCTTGTCTTTGTGATACCTCACCTTAGTCCCCCTTCTTTTCCCCTGGCCTAGTCTTTTGGTATCCAGGATCTTCCTTCAACCTGCAAAAAAAATAATACATAAACTCCCAAAACATCCTTGCCCAGATCTTTGGGCTCTAATACCAATTTGATGCAGGACAGGGGTTAACAATCTCAAAAGACTCACAAACAATCACTCATCCAAACCATCAAACATCAAATGATGGGTTTTGTTTCACAAAATGTCTCAAAATCTCCCAATCCAACCCTCAATGCGAGTTGGAGGTACATGTTTATGCCCAAACAACCTTCCCCAACTGTCCAACCAACCCTTTAACCAATTTGTTAACCAAAATGAGATTTTGACACTTTTGGCAAAGTTGCTTGACAACTTTTACATCTTTTATCCAAATGACCCCAGACTTTCACAAATGACTCCAAATGATCATTAATGGTCCAAAATGGCCTTATTTACATGAAACAACTTAAAACAAGACAAAAACTCAAAAATGATCTGATGAAGGGGTAAATCATAAAACACACAACAACAGAAATAGAACACAGAAAATAGAATATTTATTTATTGATCTGGGCAACACATTATATTATAGAAGCTCAATTACAATAACAGGAATCAATCCTCCATAGGTTGGAACACACTACAGCTACACATCGCCAGGCACTGGAATCTTCTACCTTCTGTAACCCCAAATCAGCTAGGGTTTCTCTTTTCCCACCTATTCTTGACTCCACACTTGCCCCTTAACTCTACTACTACCCAGGGTTCCCAAAATAGTCATAAATAGCACTTTTTGGTGGCCTCCAATTAAATTTTAAAATTTGTAACTACCTCCAAAAGTAGGTCAACTTCCAGGAAGCATAACTTTTGATCTTGGTGTTTGATTGATGAACTGTTTTAAGCACTAAAAATATCGCGATGTGAACTATCACGCCAGAAATTTGTAAATAATTTTTTGTCAACTTTTTGAGACATTATGGGATGTTTTAGTGCCTCATATCTCGTTTCAGAAATTTTCAGGGGCTTTTCAGAGAACAAAAACTTTAATATATTTCATCTCAAAAATGATCTTTGCCTAATTCCTTTGCCAAAGGTCTTATATTTCCATTATGTAACTTTCTGTAAGTTTTCGCTTCAATCCGTGCCCAAATGTAAACTTTCCTAAAATGGCAGTTAAACTTTCCAAAACAGGCAGGTTGCTATTTTTACCAGTTTTGGAAAAACTAAAAGTCCTACATCATTATTCTAGATATTATGGAACCAAAAACACTAATTATGGAAAGAAATGAAAACAACTCAATGATTTTGAATTAATTTTTTTGGGTGATGCAAGATTGCCTTTACACCACTGGATGCTCTTGCATCAGACACCCAGGGTAATTTGAGAAGTGACCCTGTCACGTCTCAGATGTTTGTGTGAGGAAAACCCAAACGGTCAACCTCTGCCTTAGACAACGAAAATTAATCTTCAATAGGCCTTCCTATCCATTTTACCAAATATTTTTCATATTGCCTGTTCCGAGTACTTCTTCCCACATGGCTATCCAAGATCTCTTCTATCTCCTCCATTGAAGTAGATACCAGAATACTCCACTGCGCTTCTGTTGGTCCATCCTCTGTTCCACTTTCATGATATTCTGATAAATCAGCAATGTTGAAAACAAGGGAAATATTAATCCCACTCGATAGCTCTACCTCATATGCATTTCCTGAATCATGCTTCCTTAGGATTCTGCATGGTCCAAATTTCTTCATTTTTAACTTATTGTATGTTCCAATTGGGAACCTTTCTTTTCTCAAGTGAACCATGACTTCATCTCCTACTTGGAACTCCTTATACCTCCTCTTCTAATCTGCCTTAACCTTGTATTGAATATTCATCTTATCAATGTGCTTTCTCACCTCTTCATGCAAATTATTTAGATGTTCTACAAAGTCTTCAACTTCAGCACTTATCTTTTCTCCTTTGTCTAGCTTCCTTAACTCAGAAGCATTTCTCAAGCTATTGCCATATACAATCTAGAATGGTGATTTACCAATACTCCTATTGACAAAATTATTGTAAGAAAATTCTACCTGTGGTAAAATGAAATCCCATCCCTTAGGCTTATCTCCTACTAAGCATCGTAGCAGGTTACCCAAACTCTTATTCACCACTTCCGTATGTCCATCAGTCTATAGATGGTGTGCAGAACTGAACTTCAAATCTATCTTCAACTTCTTCCATAATATCCTCAAGAAATAACCAACAAACTTGGTATCTCGATCTGAAACTATGCTCTTAGGTAGACCAACATAATCTCATCACCTCCCTGAAAAATAACTCTACAATATAAACAGCAACATTAGACTTCTTGTAAGGAATAAAATGTGCCATCTTCAAGAATCTGTCCACCACCACAAAAATGGAATCATGCCCTCTTTATATCCTTGGTAAACCAAGAACAAAATCCATACTAATATCATCCCATGGCTTCTCCGGTACAGGTAATGGCTGATATAGCCCTATATTCTAACTTGTTCCTTTTGCCATCTGACACACTTTGCAACTCTACAAATATTTCCTCCAATCTTGCTGTAACTACTGCCAATAATAATTTTCACCAACAATAGCAATAGTCTTATCTCGACCAAAGTGTCTAGCCAATCCCCCACTATGCTTATCCTTAATCGGGTTCTTTCTCATGGAACTCCTTAGAATGCACAATTGGCTTCCTCTAAACAACATGCCATCTTGGATAATAAAATCCAACCATTTTGTCCTGTTCAAAGTAATAGGCTCCAAACAAGCTTTCCAAGCCTTTGCAAAATTTGGATCTTTTGGATACAAACTCTTGAGCTCATCAAACCCAACAACCTCTATCTTCATTTATGTCAACAAATTTTGCCTTCTGCTCAAGGCATCGACAACTTTGTTGGACTTTCCACTCCTGTGCTTCAAAACAAAGGTATAACTCTGCAAAAACTCAACCCATTTTAAGTGCCTTTGATTCAACTTTCCTTGGCTATTAAGATACTGTAAAGTCTGATGATCAGTATATAAAACAAACTCTTTTGGCTACAAATAATGTCTCCATTTCTTTAAATCCTGAACTATAACATAAAATTTATGATCATAAACAAAATACTTTTTCTTGGCATCATTAATCTTCTCACTAAAATAGGCAATGGGCTTACCTTCTTGACTCAAAATAGCTCCTATAGCACTACCACTAGCATCACAGTCTACCTGAAATAACTTATTGAAATTTGGAAGTGCCAAAATAGGTTGCTCTATAACTTTTTACTTCAATGTATCAAAGTTTTTGTCTACTCCTTTAGTCCATCTAAACTCTTGTCTTTCCCCTCTCATTGTCTCTATTAGGGGTGCAAAAATACTACTAAATTTCTTGATAAACTTTCTGTAAAAACTTACCAAACCATGAAAAGATCATACCTCTGTGGCACTCTTTGGTGTAGGCCATTCAATGATATCTCTCACCTTCTTTGGGTCCATCTTAAGACCTTCCTCTGAGATAACAAATCCCAGATATACCAACTCCTTCTTTGTAAAACTACATTTCTTCAAATTAATCAGCAACTTCTCCTCCCTTAGCTTCTCTAAAACTCTTCTAATATGCATTAGATGCTCATCCCAAGTCTTACTAAAAATTAAAATATCATATAAATAAATAATAACAAAAATTTCCAAAATTCTTTCAATACCTCATTCATGAGCCACATGAATGTGCTCAGTGCATTGGTTAGCCCAAATGGCATGACTAACCACTCATACAAACCCTCCTTTGTCTTGAAGGCTATCTTCCATTCATCTCCTTCTCTGATTTAGATCTGGTGATACCCACTCTTTAGGTCAATCTTCGTGAAGTACTTCGCTCCACTCAAGCAATCCATTATGTCATCCATTCTTGGCAATGGAAACCTGTACTTGACCGTGATCTTATTTATGGCTTGAGAATCTGTACACATTCTCCACTCTCTATCTTTCTTTGGTGCTAGTACTGCAGGTACCGCACATGGACTCAGGCTCTCCCTTATTAGTCCCCTCCTTAACAACTCATGGACCTGTATGTTCAACTCTTCATTCTCTACTGGAGTCATTCTGTGGGCTGCCTTATTTGGCAAACTGGCTCCTGGTATCAAATCCATTTGATGACTTATCTTCCTTACTGGTGGTAAACCTTCTGGTGCATTATCAGAGATAATAACCTGAAATTCTTCTAACATAATTGAGACTTTTGCTGGTATATCTTCACATTTCTCTTGACTAATCTTAGGGATTAATGCAAAGCAATGACGCTCATACTTCAAACCCTCTAAAAATGTTCCACCATCTACCAAGGAAATTCTAGTAGTACTACATACCTTTTCTTCCACCTCCTTCAAGGGCTTCAACTTATGACAAACTCCATCCTTTGTTAGGGAATATGTGTTTGCACGACCATCATGGACAGTGCTCCTATCATACTACCACAGCCTCCCCAATAGCATATGGCATGCATCCATTAGTATGATATCACACAGCACCTCATCATGGTAATCCCCAATCTTGAACTTCACTAAACACTGCTCATTGACCAAAGCTTTGTGGTCCTTCTGCAACCATGCAATCTGATATGGATGTGGATGCTTTCTTCTTGTCAACTTCAACTTGTCAACCATCTCCTCTGAAACAAGATTGTTAGTACTTCCACTGTCAATAATAACATCACAACACTTACCTTCACATTTGCACCTTGTGCGAAATAAACTCTTCTTCTGATTAGGTTCTTTCTCCTCATTCAACAAAGTTCTTCTAGCAAATAGGGTTTCTCCCCTTTCACCATCTTTAGAACGCTCAGACTATGCATCTCCATCTACATGTGCAACTCATGCATTACCCTCGGGTCTTCTATTTGTCCTTCCTTGATGTTGCGGACACTCATATGCTTGATGCCCTTCTTCTCCACATTGGAAATAGGTTCCTCTGAAACTGTCTCTTCTAGGTCCTTGCCCAGGTCTGCCTCTTCCTCTTTCTCTTTGCTCACCATTGTTCTAGTCATGAGGGCAGTAGGTATTATCCCCTCTCTAATTTTGACTGGTGCCAGCTTCTTCACTTTTCTTTTGATCTTTATTATAGCCTCTATAGGGTCTTCCACTAGTCCTTCCACCTTGACCTCTTCCCCTTTGCTTACTATCGAATCTTTTGTTCAGATTCTCTTCCACCTTTAGGAAAACTGGTACGCATCTTCTATGGTGGTCATTCTGACTAGGCTTAGCTCCTCTTGAATACTCAGCCTCAACCCATTAATGTAACGGGCTACCTTCTCCTTGTTGGGCTCTGGATGATTGGTTTTGATAGTAATCTTATAAAATTCTTCTGTATACTCCTTAACAAACTTGTTGCCTTGCTTCAATCCTTGCAGCTTCTTTAACAACTCCATCTCATAGTCCACAAGAATGAACTACATCTTCAGTTTCTCCACCATCTAATCCCATCTGGTGATCTTTCATTTTCCTCTTCTATTCCTCTCTAACTGGACTTCCTTCCACCAAATACTGGCATGGCCCTTCAACTTTGTTTTTGCAAACTTGACCTGATCTGGGTCCTTTACATCTTCATACTCAAAATACTCCTCCATGTCATTGATCCAATCAATAAGTTGTTCTTGATTCAAATCTCTAGAATATGTAGAAACTTTGATCCTAGGCCTTTTTCAAATCTTAGAAATGGCCCTCAGTAACCTAACTTCTGCATGATCTCCTACAGCTTCTTGTTCTTCCTCAGATAGCTCTTCTTTAGCTTCATCTTCGCTTACTTCTCTTGTTCTCGGCACAAACCCTCTTCGTAGCTCCTCTTGCAATGCATCGATTTGCCTTTGCAGGTATCTAAAACCCTCTTCCATCAAAGCATTCCTCCCAATATGATTTCTTTGTGGAGGCATCTTGATCTCCGTAGCAAACCCACAACCTCAAGTCCTGGTGCAAATTGCCTCACTGTCAGCGATCTGTCTACACACTCAGGAACCCTTTCTTTGATACCACTTGATGAAGGGGGTAAATCATAAAACACACAACAACAGAAATAGAACACAGAAAATAGAATATTTATTTATTGATCTAGGCAACTCATTACATTACAGAAGCTCAATTACAATCAAAGGAATCAATTCTCCACAAGCTGCAACACACTACAGCTACACATCACCAAGCTCTAGAATCTTCTGCCTTTTGTAACCCCAAATCAGCTAGGGTTTCTCTTTTCCCACCTATTCTTGACTCCACACTTGCCCCCTTAACTCTAATACTGCCCAAGGTTCCCAAAATAGTCATAAATAGCAATTTTTGGTGGCCTCCAGCTAAATTTCAAAATTTGCAACTCCCTCCAAAAGTAGGTCAACTTCTGGGAAGCATAACTTTTGATCTAGGTGTCCGATTGATGAACTGTTTTAAGTGCCAAAAATCTCACGATGTGAAATATCACGCTAGAAATTTGTAAATGGATTTCCATCAACTTTTCGAGATGTTATGGGATGTTTTAGTGCCTCATATCTCGTTTCAAAAAAATTTAGGGGCTTTTCAGAAAATAAAAACTTTAATATCTTTCAGTCCACAAATGATCTTTACCTGATTCCTTTGCCAAAGGTCTTATATTTCTATTATGTAACTTTCTATAAGTTTTTGCTTCAATCTGTGCCCAAATGCAAACTTTCCTAAAATGGCAGTTAAACTTTCCAAAACAGGCAGGTTGTTATTTTTAGTAGTTTTGGAAAAACTGAAAGTCCTACATCATTATTCTAGATATTATGGAACCAGAAACACCCATTATGGAAATAAATGAAAACAACTACAATGATTTTGAATTAACTTCTTTTTGGGTGATGCAAGATTGCCTTTACACCACTGGATGCTCCTGCATCGTTATCTCATATGCATGAGGGTGGCCCTGCACCACAAATGATTTTTAGAATTTTTGCAAAGAAACTGGCATAAGGAAACAATTTACAACAAGGTATAGTCCTCAACAAAATGGAGTAGATGAGAGAAAAATAGAACAATTATGGAAATGGCACGAAGTATGATAAAAGAAAAACACCTACCAAATGAGTATTGGGCCAAAGCAATTGCATGTTTGGTATACATATTAAATAGATTTCCAACAAAAGAAGTGATAAATAAAACACCAGAAGAAGCTTGGAGCAAAATGAAGTACAATATAGCACATTTGAGAGTCTTTGGTTGTGTGGCATACTCCTTGATACCTCAAGAATTGAGAAAGAAACTAGATGATAGAGGAGATAAGTGCATATTTGTGGGACATAGTGAACAATCCAAGGCATATAAGTTATACAATCCTATCACAAATAAGGTGATAATAAGTCATGATGTTGAGTTTGTTGAAGAAGAAGTGTGGGATGGTAGCATAGACAACACAACTACAATTGCAGCTAGTGTTCCACAAGAGAATGAAGAGAATGAAACTCAAGTTGTGAATCCTACTACACAAGAAAATGTTCCTACAATGCCTTCTAGGGCACGTACCACTCCAAATCCAACTACTCCAACAAGTAATAATAGCAGTGAGTCATCTAATCCAACACTTGCATCACTAAGATCAAGGTCTATAAACACTTTAAAGAAGACATGTAGTCTAAGAGAGATTTATGATGAAATACAAGAGGCTGAAAATGATGATTTATGCTCTAATTTTGAATTCTTAACACAAGATGATCCAATTTATTTTGAGGATGCCATTAAAGATGACAAATGGATTGCAGCCATGAATGAAGAAATTCAATCAATTGAAAAGAATCAAACTTGGGATCTAGTAGAGCTTTCTAAAAGCAAGGATGTGATTGTAGTTAAGTGGGTTTACAAGACAAAGTGTAATGCTAATGGAAAAATAGAGAAACACAAGGAAAGACTAGTAGCTAAAGGCTTCACACAACAGCCATGCATAGACTACAATGAAACATTCTTACCTGTGGCAAGATTGGATACCATTAGAATGGTCTTATCTATAGCAACTCAAAATAATTGGAAGGTTTATCAAATAGATGTTAAATCAACATTCTTGAATGGAATTCTAGAAGAAGAAGTGTATATAAAACAACCACCCAGTTATGAAGTTTTGGGAGAACATAAGGTATACAAACTGAAAAAGGCACTATATGGTTTGAAGCAAGCTCCTAGAGCTTGGTACAATAGGATAGATTCTTATTTTGTGACAATGGTTTAGAAAGTATGGCAATGAACCAAATTTGTATGTTAAAGTGAATGATGAAGGAGAAATATTGATAGTTTTTTTGTATGTAGATGATTTGATATTCACAAGTAACATGTCAATTAACTCATTCAATGCAGCTATGGAAAGAGAATTTGATATGACCAATTTAGGGCTCATGAGATATTTTCTTGGGATAGAGGTAAGTCAAAATGATCAAGGTATTTTTATAAGTCAAAGAAAGTATGCTACTGATTTGTTGAAGAGATTTAAGATGACAAATGTGAATCCAGCCCCTACACCAGTTGCATTGGGTTTAAAACTTAGCAAGGATGACAAAAGTCCTAGTGTTGATGCAACCTTATTCAAAAGATTAGTTGGCAGCCTCATATATCTAATTGCCACAAGACCAAATATCATGTATGGAGTTAGTCTCATTTCTAGATTTATGGACGAACGAAAGGAATCACATTGGAAAGATGGAAAAAGAGTTTTAAGGTATATAGCTGGAACAAAGAGCTTTAGGATTTTTTATACATCTTTAGATTATTAAAAACTAATTGGATATATGGATAGTGACTGGGGAGGTAGCATGGATGATAGAAAAAGCACTTCTGGGTATATCTTTCATCTAGGATCAGATGCTATCTCTTGGGCATTAAACAAACAACCAATTGTGACACTCTCGTCAGCTAAAGCGAAATATGTTGCAGCCACATTAGCAGCTTGCCAAGCACTATGGATGAGAAAAGTACTTTCAGATTTAAGGCATCAACAAGAAGAACCTATGAAAATTTATTGTGATAATAATTCTGCAATTGCTTTATCTAAAAATTATGTCTTTCATAAACAGAGCAAGCATATTGATACAAGATATCATTTTATTTGAGAATTGGTGAACAATGGTGACATATATCTTGAGTTTTGTAGGTCCGAAGAACAACTAGCAAATACCTTCACAAAGCCGCTAGCAAAGAATTGTTTTGAGTATCTCAGGGAAGGTATTGGAATAGAAGACATATATGGCAGTGAAGATTAAGGGGGGAGTGTTGGCGAGTGTGGACCTCCAACTGGGCTTCATTAATCTCCCCTACCACCCTAGCTCAACTACTCTTGAACCGCCACATTTATCTCTTCTTTCTTCTTCTATTCTCTTCGATGTATCTAGACACTTCTTTTAGGGTGTATCTGGAAGCTTCACTTGTCACTAGGAATGAGCTCAGTTTTGTAAAAAAATGAATATAGAATACTCTATTTTTGGATGGATGAAAAAAATGTATGAATGAAAGAGCACTAGCAGCTCTATGTAAGAAAAGGCATTAATAAAACTTTGATATGTTTTTAATAGTTTTTCCCATAAGTTGTTTGTTGTGTTTCTTTCTTTTCTTTCACTGTGCAATTCACTATTTCTTGTGCTTGTCTCTATTTTTTTTCATCATGCCACTCTTTCTCCAAATTACTCATGTTACCCCTACTAACGCATGCCTATGGCTTCCCTTGGCTATTGGTTGATACAATTTTAAAGAAAAATGTTGATGATTTGCTTATCCAACATAGAGCTCACACCAAGGCTACTTTGCATATACCATAGACATGTCCCACACATGGCTCCTCCTCTTCATCAGTACCCAAGTAAATTGTAATGGTAATAAACAAAAACTTGTCAATGAGTGGGTTCACAAAAATGGTCAAGAGAACAACAAGCTTCACTAAATTTGCAACATTCTTTTTATTCTCTCATGCAGTTTTTTGTAACCCACAATGTACATTCTTTGTATTCTCTCATGGAGCTCTCTATATCCTACAACCCATACAACTCACATAGCCCATTGTAGCTCATAGATTTTCACCTTGGCTTTGATACAATTATGAGAATAACATAGAAAAATATAATAAAAAAATCACATTGCTAAAGGTTGGGGATAAATATAAAGGCAAAAAATAGAGAGAAGAACTAACCATAAATTTATCATTTTCTAATAAATGATTTGTTTTCCTATTATACACATACATCCAAATAGGTTTCACATTTTCCATGTTGTCTTATATATGGTGGTTGTTTGAAATGATAGTATGTAGTGGGTTAGTGATATGGTAAGATTTGGTTTATGCTAACCAAAATTAATTTATTCTAACATTTCAAGTGTAGAGTGATCCGTAGAAGAGGGAACTATATGATCAATATGGATAGGAGGGACTAAAGGGGTAGGTGGCATCACCTCATTTTGGGTTTTCCAACAATGGAGGAGGAGGAGGGTTGCATACTTTTAGGTTAAATCCTAGAAGTGAGGATCACATTTTTGAAATAAAATTTGCAACCATGAAAAACTATTTCGACATAACCTGAAGAGGGAAAAATATGCAAACTAGTATTTAGAATCCACATGCAAAATAATAGACAAACATACCATTGAGATGACACTAGATGTACCCAAGAAAAATTCTTTAAGGGAAAATCCTAGCCTCCAAAAGCATCCACACTCAATGTGTTATTTGGTAATGAAAACATTTCAATACACTTACAAAGCGTCCATGGATACTTCTAAAACATCAAGCTCCTTCAATGCATCTTCCATGTGTCCAAGCAAGTGGGTAACCATAACACCACACATCCCATGTCATGCTTCACATATTCACTCTACAAGGGAACTCAATACAAATGATAGCAAACCCAACCATTAAATATGTGCTTTCTTTTATATATTCAAGCTCACAAAAATATGACTTGTATTAGCAAAACAATGCATCTCAAAACTATTGACCCCCAAAATTAAATATTTCTCAAAAATATTAAATATTTGTCCTATGTCTCCCACACATAAAATATATAACCAATGTATTTAATACAAATTTACAAGTGGACCCAAATAAATACTTAATGTGGTAAACACATCTTAAAATATTCACCACAAATAAATATTTATTTTACATAGTTAAATTATTTCTTTCTTGTGCAAGGTGTACAACACAACACTTTTCCCAACTTTATCCCACTTGTTGTATACATTGCAAAATGGTCAATCATTGAAATAAATCATTACATCCAACCATGTAACCACTTGAATCTCTAGAATGCTCTTGTGCTCCATCAAGGTACCTGCAACCATAACCAAGGTGACCACCATCTTAAGTAAGAACTCAACTCATCCTCAACCATGCCACACATGGAAGGCAATAATTAAACCAAGGTGAAGACATGCAAATTTGAAGAACACAAGCACCAAATCTAAGTGATAGAAAAGGCTCCAAGTCATTAATAAAAAAAATGCCCACATGACTAGAAATAAAAATTATAGAAAACCAAGATCGTGGAGTAGACAAACAAGCACATGAGATTGCAAATGAATCAACCAATTGTATTCACAAAAGAGACAGATATAAATAGGCGAGTGTGGGTACCCGATTCTCCACGAAATGAGGATAGGACTCATCTACATGAAGTGGTGGTGAGTAACCACCCACAAAGATAGTGTGAGGTGTCGATGTAAGTTGACACCTCTCCAAAATGACCAACTACTTTGACATGTTCAAAGTAACATGTGATAAAACACCTAACTATGATTAAATACAAATGTGTCTATGCCTAGGATTAAAGGTATACACCAATAGAAATCATAGAAAATGCTAATACACCCAACCATCCATACGCCCAAGGTATCCAAAACATTAATAGAAATCATGCCAAGAACATGTCAACCAAAAATTGTAATCACAAGCTCCTTGTATAACTTGTCTAATGAAGAACTCACACATCTAAGAACTCCCACTACATGGGTAATGTCAAATCTGAAATAAATCAAGGTGTCTATGAGTCCACCAATCAAAACTAATAAAAAGGTGTGGCTTATATCATAAATACCACATAGTAACAAAGAACAATCACAATGATCCACACATGAAACAAGAATTAATGCATACTCTCTCACAACTAGTCACCATAACTCTCCCAAGTTCTCCATATCTAGAGAATGTGAACATGAACCTCCAAGAAGAAAACATAGACCAAAGAGACAAAACCTACAAATTATATCACATAAAATTCCCTTCTACCAACACCTCTAAGTGCTCTAGCTATGACAAGTAAGATCTCATTCACAAAACCTCAAGAAGAAAATTGTTATCAACATCCAACTATTCAACCCCAACGCCAAACATATAATGTGAATCAATAGACTAACCAAGATGTAAGCCTCTCAAATAAAAGTAAGATCAAACAAAATATCCATTCCTAAAAGTAAAGGAACAAGCCTAGAATCATCCTCTATGTGCTCATCAAAAATTCCTTATAAGAAACATGTATGAATAACAAGATAAAGGAAAATGAAACCATGCGAAGTAATACTCATAAAGGTCCTATAGAACTAACAACCATAGATCAATCTAACTCATTTCCATGAGGAAACAAAGAATGAAATGAAATGCATCTAAAAAATTAGTGGGCAATACTTGGCAAATGATTCTGTATGGAATGGACTAAGAGTGGGGAATAAGATTTGTCCTATAGGATACACCAAGCCATAATGAATATCTCAAGAATAATATCCTCAACAAGTCTATATTGAACTCACATCCAACTCTAAGTGTAGGCTCCTCAACCTTCTTACTGAAACCTCATTAAAGAGTAACCATCTTAGTACACAATCTCCAAGAAATAAGAGATCTATAGCCTCATCCAAGTCTATCTAGTATCCATCAGCACCAAATAAACCATCTCATGCCAACTAAACGTCAACTAAATCACAAAAGTATCTAGAAGATCCAAGGTAAAATGATCACTATACTTAATACCAAAAGACTAACACAAATCACTATCAAAGCTCCAACTATAGAATCAAGAACTTCACATGATGTTGTGATCTACATCTCATTAAAAGAGAATCATATGTCCCAAATTTCTCCTAAGAGAACCCATATCATGCCAAGATTATGAAATAGAAAGAACTAGAGTCCTCCATGGTACAATATCACATCACTACCAAAAGCTCCATTCAATCATGATGTTGACATACACATGGTATCATGGGGAAAATCTCTGAACTGAATATCATTTATGGCCCAAAGAAACAAATACAAGGATTCAAAATTACTCCTACAAGAATGTCAAAATCATCCCAAAGAACTCAACCATGAGTCATTGTAAACTATACTCCAATCATCAAACTCACTATCTCTTTGCTATACAACACCAATGCACCATAATGGCCAAAGAGACCAACAACACCAAAATCTAAAAACTAATATTGCAATTTGATCTATGGGTATAGACAACCCAACTTCAAGTTATCTATGCAACTTCTAGCTATAGATAGTCCATAAAAAAACACAACTCATAGATCATAAAGAATAAGAACATCAATCCACCGTAATGTAGACCCAAAATAAAGAAAACTCAACATTACATCAATAATAACAAATTAGAAATAATGATAGATAATCATATAGATTCTCCATGACTCAAACACCCGATCAACCCTAGACCCAATTTGCCACAAATCCACAATAGAGTAACCAATCAGGAACCTGTCAAGAAAGCATTATAGAAATTATAAGTGACTAATTGCATACCAAAATATTCACAATGAGAAAGATGCAAACAACACTCCTGAACCATGCACAAAGAATACATGTAAACCTACAACTATATGGCATCTAGAAACACCCCATGAGATTCACAATTTTACAAATATTCTATCCACAAATTTTAATTAAACATGCAAAACTTGCAAAACCATCCATGTTAATGACATGCATGCAAATCTAAATCCACTTATTGTTCGGAAGACCAACAAGTTTGAAAACATCAAAATGATTAAACTAGAACAATGGAACATCATAAATAAGAAAAACCATAGATCTAATCAACATGAATCTAAATTATGTAAACACTACTATCTAATAGGATCAAGAGGTTGTCTAGGAGCTCTAAGCCACCAAATATTCCAACTCCACAACCAATACCATGTGCTTGCATAAATCATCATGTCTTGTCAAATATCCAAACATATAAGGAACAGCCATGACACCATGATGACCACGCAATGTACTTGCATTGACAACCATGTCATTCTAAATCTCTAGGAATATAAGGAACCTCCATGACACCATGATCACCGCCCTACATCTAACTTCCATGAAACGAGATGTTGAACCTCAATTTGTCTCATCCATGTCCTTAACATAGAATACAATCAAAATACTCTTTAGATTTCACCAAGTGATTAAATCCATTGATCCACTATGAAGGGCTTAGAAAACACTCTTTATGGCCTATAAGATGTCCAGAAATGAATTGTTGAAATTAGGGCATACAACTAAGAGGGGAGTGAATCAGTTATCACAAAAACTTTTATCCTTTTCTATAATTAAACTTCTTTACAACTTATTAACAGATGAATGATATAACCATGAAAGAATGAATCAACAACACATGAGCAGAAACAAAATCAACACATATAACACTAGGATTTTTACGTGGAAACCCGGTTAAGGGAAAAACCATAGTGGGGGTTAACCCACAAGATTTATTCTTTGTTAAAAGAATAGAAAATGGGAAGGCACTTGCCTTCAGGCACACTTCCCAGAGCTTACTACTCAAAAGAGGCTCACTACCTACAAAAATATTTATAAGTTTATCACAGAAAGACTGAATTGGAAAACAACATCTTCTTCATGCCAAGGTTAGTTCCATTGATGCGCATAACACTTCTGCTCTTCCCTCAAACACTTCTTCGCTATCTCCTCATCCTTTACTGCTCTTCCTCTTCTTCTCTTCCTCTTCTCTACTCTACCTTTCTTCCTTTCTTAGGATCTTATCATTTTTGCACAAGGATGTATTTCCAAAACTCAACCACACATATTAATATGATTCATCAACCTTGGAATAAGCATCAAGGTTGACACTACAAATATCTGACTTAATGCAAATCACTATACTGTTGGCCAAACATAGCTGGGACCCAAATCTTCCTTGAACAACACGCCACACTTCATAGCACCTCTCTTAGATCATCTGCAACATGCACCAAGCATCCAATCAGCGAAGACTGGAAAGAAAAATAACACCTAAGGAAAAATCTTCAACCACAAGCTCAATTCTCAATGCGGACCACCAACATAGTAGGCACATGATCCAAAGACCACCACAAGCACAATGAAATCAATAGGAACAACTGCACTACCTCACTTCACCAAAAACACTTGCATCCTCATTCGGGAACTTAAGAACTCTCACTATCATGATTGTCATACTAGAATGATTGCTTGCAGACCTCCAAACCATGAACATCTTGAGTTTAGGATACACACCAACATCTAAAATACACCTCTAGATCTGTAGATCATAATATTCCAATGCAGATCAATCTGGACCACTTTTCTATCACTCTGTCACTTCTAAACAACTGCAAAACCTGGTTCTACTCAGATGGCCATAACTTCACCAAATCTCCATGTGGACCTCTCAAATATTTACTGGAGCAACTTAAAACAATCAACTACTACACCCTTTGGTACGCAAACTCTGATCTTCATCTCACTGGGAATGCGGAGCAATCTACTTCACTAAATTGCACTGTCTTCACTGTCTCTTATAGAGAGATATGTAACTCACGTGTTTCTTCCAGAGATGATAATTTTTTCAATATCCTCAACATACAAGTCTTCTAGAATGGGATACAATTGACACCAATGACAACAAGGATATGTTGACATCAATGACAACACCTATTAGGCACATATTTGCAACAATCTCCCCCTTTGTCATTGATGGCAACATATGATGTGAAAAATTGTTTCAACCATCAAGACAAGAACTTCTCCCCCTTTCTCTTATCACACCTACAACCATTTTCTTTATTGCTCCCCCTTTCACCATCAATTTCTTACTTCCAAGTTTTTCACATGACTTCTCTCCCCCTTTGACATCAATGGAAAAGGGCACATATTTACAATCATCTCTTCCTCTTTTTGTCTCTTAAACCAGAATCAGCATATTGACTACTCCCCTTGAGTAGCATCTCCTTAACACCAATCCTGATCACAAGGTATGACTATGAATTCCACCAGACTGATGCACATTATTGCACCTTAGTTTTATTGCACCTTAGTTCTGAACAAGGGGGGTAATAACCCCCAGAATCACTCTGAGATACTCAAAGGTATTCTTAGGTAGAGGCTTAGTCAAGATATCCACAATATGATCATTTGAAGAAACAAACTCCAATCTGACTTCATTCTTATTTACCTTCTCTCTCAAAAAGTGAAACTTGATGGATATGTGCTTTGTCTTTGAATGCAACACTGGATTCTTTTAAATGTTTATTGCACTTGAATTATCACAGAAGATTGTGATAGGTTCTTCAAACACAACTCTAATATCCTTCAATATTTGCTTTATCCACAAAACTTGAGTACAATTACTTATTTCTGCTATGTACTCTGCCTCTGCAGTAGACAGAGATATCACCTCCTACTTTTTGATCAACCAAGAAACCAATCTCTTTCCCAAGAAAAATGCACCTCCACTAGTACTCTTCATGTCGTCCACATCTCCTACCCAATCAGCATGTGTATATGCATGAAGAGTGAAATCATCACCCTTAGGATACCATAAGCCATAGTTGAATGTTCCCTTTAGATATCAGAAAATTCTTTTGACTGCCACAACATGAGATTCTTTAGGATCAGCTTGAAATCTAGCAAAAAGGCCAACTGCATTCATAATATCAGGTCTGGTATGAGTTAGATAAAGCAGTCCTCTAATCATTGATCTATACCTTTTCTAATCTGCCTTAGGGGAATCATCATCTTTACTCAACTTGCATCTGGTTACCATAGGAGTACTCACTGGTTTTGAATCCTCCATTCCAAACTTTTTCAACAACTCTTTCACATACTTAGACTGTGATGAAGGGGGTAAATCATAAAACACACAACAATAGAAATAGAACATAGAAAATTGAATATTTCTTTATTGATCTGAGCAACTCATTACATTATAGAAGCTCAATTACAATCAAAGGAATCAATCCTCCACAGGTTGCAACACACTACAACTACACATCACCAGGCTCTGGAATCTTCTACCTTCTGTAATCCCAAATCAGCTAGGGTTTCTCTTTTCCCACCTATTCTTGACTCTACACTTGCCCCCTTAACTCTACTACAACCCAAGGTTCCCAAAATAGTCATAAATAGCATTTTTTGGTGGCCTCCAGCTAAATTCTGAAATTTGCAACTCCCTCCAAAAGTAGGTCAACTTTCGGGAAGCATAACTTTTGATCCGAGTGTCCCATTGACGAACTGTTTTAAGTGCCAGAAAGCTCGTGATGTGAACTATCATGCTGAAAATCTGTAAAAAAGTTTCCATCAACTTTTCAAGATGTTATGGGATGTTTTAGTGCCTCATATCTTGTTTCAAAAAAATTCAAGGGCTTTTCAGAAAACAAAAACTTTAATATCTTTCAGCTCACAAATGATCTATGCCTGATTCCTTTGCCAAAGGTCTTATATTTCCATTATGTAACTTTTTGTAAGTTTTCACTTCAATCCATGCCCAAATGCAAACTTTCCTAAAATGGCAGTTAAACTTTCCAAAACAGGTAGGTTGCTATTTTTAGCAGTTTTGGAAAAACTGAAAGTCCTACATCATTATTCTCGATATTATGGAACTAGAAACACTAATTATGGAAAGAAATGAAAACAACTACAATGATTTTGAACTAACTTATTTTTTGGATGATGCAAGATTGCCCTTACACCACTAGATGCTTCTGCATCAGACTGAGATATGAAGATGCATTTTTCTAACTGAATGATTTGTAGACCTAAGAAGTAATTCATTTCACCAAACATGGACATCTCAAATTCACTTTGCATCTAATTAGCAAACTTTTTACACATACTCTCATTTCCACCAAATATGATGTCATAAAAAAATACCTCAACAATCAAGATGTGTTCATGATCAATTTTAAAATAAAGATTACTATCAGTAGTACCTTTGTTAAAGCCTAACTTCAGCGGATACTTATCTAATCATGCATACCAAGCTCTTGGGGCTTGTTTAAGTCCATACAATGCTTTCTTCAATTTGCAAACCTTATTTTCTTGATCAGACAACAGGAATCCTTCTGGTTTCTCAATGTAGACCTCTTCTTCGAATTCTCCATTCAAAAATGATGACTTGACATCCATCTAGTAAACTTTGAAATCTTTGTAAGCAACAAAGGAAAGAAATAATCTGACTGCTTCAATTCTTGCCACCGAAGCAAAATTTTCTTCAAAATCAATTCCCTCTACCTGAGAGTATCCTTTGCACACCAATCTTGCTTTATTTCTCACAACTTCACCATCTTCATTCAATTTGTTCTGGAAGACCCATTTAGTTCCAATTACATTTTTGTCTTCAGGTCTAGGAACAAGATCCCAAGAATGATTCTTTTCAATTTGCATTAATTCTTCTTCTATTGCTTGTACCCAACTTTCATCATTACAAGCTTCATTCACTGATTTTGGTTCAATCTTTGAAATCAGACAATACTCTTCTTGTTCTTCAGCAATTCTTCTCCTAGTTTCAACACTTTTATTTTTATCTCCTATGATTTAATTTTTAGAATGATTCATTCTTACATACCTAGGAGTTTTGGGATTTTCTTCAACTTTTGATTCTTGAACTTGTTCCTCAACATTTGCATTGACTTCTTGAGTCACTGGATTCTCTGGAATAAACTAAACTTGTTTTCCTTCATTTGGACTTTCATTGTGATTATCTGATTCATATCCACAAAACCTTGAAGGTCTCTCCTTACTTTCATCAACCTTGACATTAGCATTTTCAACAATCTTTTTCAATCTCTTGTTAAAGCACCGGTATGCCTTGCTTTGATTAGAATAACCTAGAAATATTCCTTCATCACATCTTGCATCAAACTTGCCTAGATCTTCATCTCTTTTGATATAGCATTTACTACCAAAAACTCTAAAATATTTCACAGAAGGAGCATTAACAAACCATAGTTCATAAGGTGTTTTACTATAATTACCTTTGATCTACACCCAGTTAAGACTGTAGACAACAATACTTACAGCCTCTCTCCAATAGACATGTGGAACATTTGCTTCCATCATCATGGTTCTAGTAGCCTCTTGAATAGTTTGGTTCTTCCTTTCCACAACTCCATTCTGCTGAGGAGTCCTAGGAGCAAACAACTATCTTCTTATTCCATGCTTTTAACAAAATGAATTAAACTCACATGAGGTAAACTCTCCACCTCTGTTAGATCTTTGACACTTTATCTTTACACCAATATCATTCTCCACCCTAGCCTTAAATACTTTGAATTTGTCAAGAGCCTCTGATTTCTCTCTCAAGAAAGTGACCCACATCATCTAGGAGTGATCATCAATCAACAACATAAAGTATATGTCTCCTTGCAAACTCCTAACCCTAGCAGGACCACACAAATTAGTGTGCACAAGTTCCAACAATCCACTTGAAGATTGTTCTTTACTCTTGAATGTAGTTCTATTATGTTTGCCCAATTGAGATTCCTTACACAAGCTATTGGTAGGTTTCACAAGCATTAGAAGATCTCTTACAACCTGAGTAGCACTTATCTTAACAATGTTGTCAAAGTTTACATGACACATTCTCCTATGTCATAGCCAACTCTAATCAATCTGAGCAATCAAACAACTTTTACTAGTACCACTTAAATGAAAAATGTTACCTCTAGTCTATGTACCAAATGTAATCTCAGTTCTGGAGCTTTCTAAAATTTTGCATTTTCCATCCTTGAATTGGAGATCATATCCCTTGTCAACCAGCTGTCCAACATTGAGAAGATTATGCTTCAACCCTTCTACATACAAAACATCATTAGTGGTATTCTTACCATCAAGAGAGATAGATCCTCTGCCATAGATTCTACTAGCTGAATTGTCTCCAAACTTCACAATTCCACCTTCATACCTTTCCATACTTACAAACTTACTCTTATCACCCATCATATGATAAGAACATCCACTGTCAATTACCCATTCATCATTTTCTTCAACTTGAGTAGCCAAGGCTCTTTCCACATTCACATAACTAGCAAATTCAATAGGCACCGGATCTTCTTCTTTGATGGCAATGTACACCCATTCATTTCCTGAGGTACTTCCCTTATCAGATTCATCATTTATGACTCCTTCTTCAGTGGCTTCTTAGACATAGTAGCATTTCTTCTAAACCCTAGGTTTGTTAGGGTTTAGCTTTGAAACCCTCTCCAGACATCTTGAGGCAAAATGACCAATCATATTGCAAGCAAAACATTTGAAAGGAAACTTTCCTTCATACTTACTGGATCATCTTGGTAATCTTTTGGCAAAAAGAGCTTCAAGTTCTTCAATCTCTGATTCATCTTCTTCAAGATCCTTCCTTGCCTTCTCAAATCTGGTTAGTTTTCTTGAAGAGCTTTCACTTGGATCAAATCTTTGCTTTCCAAAAACACTGGCCTTAAATGCAGGTTCAGATTTAGGAAGAGAATCACCAAACTCACTCATTTCAAATACCAAACTCACTCATTTCAAATGCTGAAAGCTTGCCAACTAACTAGTCCCTTGTAACAGTTGTCACAGTCCTAATTTCCTCAATAGAGTCAACTCTATGTTTGTATGAAGCAGGTAAAGATTTGAGCACTTTGCCAACAATCTCTGATTCTTCCATTTTTCCACTAGCACACTTGATACTGCACACAAGTTCATTCACCTTTTGCATGTAGAAAGTGATGTTTTCATCTTCACTCATCCTCAAATTTTCATACCTACTCTTTAGGCTCAGTAACTTAGCACATTTGACATATTCATCACCTTCATATAGAGTTTCCAACTTCTTCCAGATTTCATGAGTAGTTTTCAATTCTAGGACATTTGTCATTTTTGTATTAGTCAAGGCACTCAGCAAAGCTTCTTTAGCTCGAATGTTGTTTTCAGCATCTTTGAGTTCATCTGGAGTTAAAGGACCTTTCTCCGGAGGCCTATACTCATCCTTAGTCATTAACCAATAAGCATCACCCATGCATTGCAAGTGGCACTCCATGAGACTCTTCCAAAGAGAGTAATTTGTTCCATCAAATCTCAAACTATCCTTCTTGTAAGTCAGCATCCTAGATCTCCTCAAGTGGTCAAGCTTCTTTTAGAGGAACCGGCTCTGATACTAATTGTTGAAATTAGGGTAGACAACTGAGAGGGGGGTTGAATCAGTTGTCACAAAAACTTTTATCCTTTTCTATAATTAAACTTCTTTACAACTTATTAACAGATGAATGATATAACCATGAAAGCATGAATCAACAACACATGAGCAAAAACAAAATCAACACACATAACACCAAGATTTTTACGTGGAAACCTGGTTAAGGGAAAAACCATGGTGGGGGTTAACTGACAAGATTTATTCTCTATTAAAAGAATAGAAAATGGGAAGGCACTTGCCTTCAAGTGCACTGCCCAAAGCTCACTGCTCAAAAGAGGCTCACTGCCTACAGAAATATTTATAAGTTTATCACAGAAAGATTGAACTGAATAACAACATCTTCTTCATGCCAAGGTCAGTTTCATTGATGTGCATAACACTTCTGCTCTGCCCTCAAACACTTCTTCGCTATCTCCTCATCCTTTACCACTCTTCCTCTTCTACTCTTCCTCTTCTCTGCTTTGCCTTTCTTCCTTTCTTAGGATCTTATCATTTTCACACAAGGATGCATTTCCACAACTCAACCACACATATTTATATGCTTTGTCAACCTTGGAATAAGCATCAAGGTCGGCACTACAAATATCTGACTTAATGCAAATCATTATACTGTCGGCCAAACATAGCTGGGACCCAAATCTTCCTTGAACAACATGCCACACTTCATAGCACCTCTCTTAGATCATCCGCAACATGTACAAAGCATTCGGTTGGCCAAGACTAGAAAGAACAGCAACACCCAAGGACAAATCTTCAACCACAAGCTCAATTCTCAATGTGGACCACCAACATAGTAGGCACATGATCTAGAGACCACTACAAGCACAATGAAATCAACAGGAACAACTGCACCACCTCACTTCACCAAAAACACTTGCATCCTCATCTGGGAACTTAAGAACTCTCACTATCATGACTATCATACTAGAATGATTGCTTGTGGACCTCCAAACCATGAACCTCTTGAGTTGAGGATACACACTGACATCCCAAACACACCTCTAGATCTTTAGATCATAATATTCCAATGCAGATCAATCTGGACAACTTTTCTTTCACTCTATCACTTCTCAACAACTATACAACTCGGTTCTACTTAGATGGCCATAACGTCACCAAATCTCCATGTGGACCTCTCAAATCTTTACTAGAGCAACTTCAGACAATCCTCTACAACACCCTTTAGTCCGCAGACTCTGATCTTCATCTCACTGGAAATGCAGAGCAATCTACTTCACTAAACTGCACTATCTTCACTGTCTCTTATAGAGAGATATGTAACTCACTTGTTTCTTTCGAAGAGGTTAATATTCTCAATATCCTCAACATACAAGTCTTCTAGAATGGGATACAATTGACACCAATGACAACAAAGATATGTTGACATCAATGAGAACACCGATTAGGCACATATTTACAACATGAACATCATGGACACAAGATATGACTTGTCAAATCAATGAGAGAAAAACTAGCCTTTGAATCATGGCAACCTTGAAAACCTTCTTTTTATTTCTTAATACCATGTTAACCTTCCTATTTATATTAGTTATCTCTCCAATAGTGCCTCCTTCCTTTGATACAAGTGTCTAATCACTTCATGAGAAAACTCCAACTATTCCAACAATAACGCTTTCCTCCATTGTAGCTCCCTATTGTTACAAGTGCCTTCTTCAGTATGGTGACTCCTTCACCAATGGTTGTAAGTGCATGAACCCCTCCAAACAACTAGTTCCACACTTCCAATCCATGCCAACTGTAATGACCTATGATGCTACTACATCATACACTCAAAGCATGACAAAATAAGCCAAAGACTTACATAGCATATCCATGATGACCATGTGAAATGGAAAATTTACCTCTAGCTGCAATAATAGGGTATAAGGCTACTGTAATGTCCCAACATTTTTCTTAAGACATTAACAAGGAAGAAATAGACAAATAATTGTTTCATGATACAAATGCTATAAAAATAATTTCATTTTTCACTTCTACAAGTGCAAGGAGATATGACATACTGCAAAAACACACCTAACATTCTCTCCAATCCATTAGCATGGTGACACAATTGGAGGAATTACTAAACCATGGCCTAAAAAATTGTGATTAACCAATGTAGGAGCATCCCAAGACAACAAGACATCTTATATTAACCAAATTATTTCCTTTTAGTTCATTTCCTTTTGAGTTCTTTATTTAGCTACCATTCAAGAATTTAGGCTAGTGGAATAAATGTTTTTGGTATGGTACTATACTTGTTCCTTATGGCTTGAAAATTCATCTATAACATCATTTGAGTACCACACACATGCCCATGTGGTGCAAGAGGTGCTTCCTCATGCTACACACAATCAATTTCACAACACAACAAAGACCCCTCTATTGCTAACTCAAAACCCAAATCAGATTGTTCAATCTAGCTATAATAACTATAGAAATACAACTCATTCACAATTACCATTCACTTAATGCAATTCAAGCTATCACACATTTTATGGGAAATACTTCATTCATTTGATCACATACTTAATTTATATTGTTATAGGCAACTTCCACTATTACCATAGAAATTTTTCTCATTCAGAACAATTACAACCAGAATTGCATACCATTATGTCTTCTCATTGAATTGTTATCACATCAATTACAACAACAATGTATTCTCTACTCCATATTTATTCTTCATCTATTTCAATGCAATTCAATGCAATTTAGTTTCCTCATACTTCTACTCAACAAACTCTCCACAATATTACTCTTTGTTCTACCTCTGCAATCCAATCTGTAATGCTCTGTATTGATTTCTTTTATCTACACCTTGGCCAAAACTTGCAATATCTCTTCTCTTTTATTCAATTATGTCAAACACATGAAAGAAACCTCTCTATTATTAGGTAGATCCTCTCCTTCCTACCCATGCCACCTCACCTTCCTTGTTGTGTGCTCAACCCTCTCTAATTCAACGCGTCTCTCCCCTTTTCTTTTTTTTCCTCTTTTTCTCTTTTTAAAATCTGCCCTTTAAACCTCCAATTCTTTTCTTCATTTGGGAGCTCTCATTTATTTTCCTTTTCATTTTGATAATTTATTTTTATAACAACAATTTAATAATAGCAATTAATTTTTATAATTAATGTAGAGAAATTACTATTTTGTGACTTTGGCAAGCTATGTTGAAAGCTGAAAATTGAATTTTTGCATAACTTTTCACATGATGCTCCTTTTTGCACAAAAACTTTCCCAATGTGTATAATGACCTCCTTAAGATCCCCATAAGAGGATTTTTCTCCATCTTTTAAAAATCATGATATTTTTAATTTCCTGTAAAACCACCAGCACAAAATTCTAACATTAAAATGTCCCAAATGGTTGAGAATTTGACCACAAAATCTTTTGCACATTTTGAGAAACACAATCAAGAATATTTCCCTAAATGGATTTTTTCCCATCTCTTATGGATTTTTGTAGACAATTGTTTTTGTGAAACTTTGTGTAGGGCCTTTAAAACAACCAACTGGCGAAATTTCAATTTTTGCAAATTTGATCACACACATTGCTTCCTAATGCTAAGAGATGTCAAAAGCACAAAAACAAACCAAAATGAAAAAAAACAAAATGCAAATTTTTTTGGTTGATGCCAATCACCAGTCCACTTGAATGCTCATGCATTAGACATGCCAAGTAGGAAGTTTGTGAGTATACACTCACAAACATGGAGTTGAATGGTAGGACCATTCTTTCAGATTGCAAGCAATATGCATCAAACTCCATTGTTGAAATATGTGCACAAAAATTATTTCTTTTTTCCTCTTTTTCTAGCATGTCGCCAGAACAAGCTTCATGATCCTCCAACAAATCTACACTCACTTCCTCCTTCCTCTTGTGGACTTGCATCCACCATGTACCATCCTCCCCCTCCAAAGACTCTCTCTTTTCTTCTCTTCCTTCATGGGATCCAACCCACCATCATCAACCAACCACCTCCACCAAACAAACTCACTACTCTTTTCCTCTTCCGTGGGTTTTGACCCACCACAATCCGACCACCTCCACTAATTCCCCTCACCATACACATCACAACTTGTAGCATACAACTACAAATCTGCCCCTACAACTTCATAGAAATCAATAATTTCCAATTGTTCTTCTTCATACTCCTAAACCCTCAACATTACAAATGAATGCAAAACAATATCATCACAAAATGCAAACAAGTTTACCTCTTTCTTCATTGTTGTAGTATTTCCTTCATCACCATCAGCTGCAACTTTCTACTCCTCAACTGTAAGTTTGTGTCCTTCTACTTCTATCTTCGTATCCTCCAAAGGATCTATTGTTGCTACTATTACATCAATTTCATCATCTTCTTCTATTTCTTTCAAAATACATACCCCTACTGCAATCTCCAATGCTTCAACTCTTTTCATTTCTTCATGAATTATCCCTTCTTCACATTGTTGTCCCACATAGTTCATGCCCTTCTATGGGTCCTTCTCTGCTCCACTTTCAAGTTTTACCTCTTCTTTTTTTTCAAAATAGCTCATGCTATAGTTGAATGCTCTTTCTTTTTCCAGTCTTTTTCTCTCCTTATCTCTTCTCTTTTCTAGTTTTCTTTCCTTGTGAAATGTATGGGCTGCTCCCATATGCTCTTCTTTCCATGCCCCTTTTACGAAAGGGTTGTAACTCTTCTTCTTCTCCTTTGCAACCTCGGTTGCATTCTTCTCTCTTTCCTCTCAATCCTTTTAAACAAGGATCTCCTCTTCTTCATTATTCAAAGGATTTTCAGTCAGTTCTTCATTTTTATCTTTCTCTTTCTCACCCATTGCAACTTTGATATTGCTCTCTTCTTTCATACACTCATTAGGGCATACTGCTGCTATTTCTTTTGCCACTTCCTCTTGTTTATCCCTCAATGGATTTAAAAAATATTCCTTCCCATCCTTGATTATACTATATGTGTTATCACTGTCATTATGTATAGCTTCCCTATCCCAAAGCCACAGTTGCCCCAATAAAACATGACAAACATCCATGGCTACTATGTCACATACAATTTCATCCTTGTATCTTCCAATGTGAAAATTTACAATGCTTTGTTCACTTACCTAAATTTGATGATCTCCTTGCAACCAAGAAATATAGTATGGCTTAGGGTGTTTCATCCTCTTCAAGTTCATCTTCTCAACCATTTCCAATGCAACCAAATTATCTCTATTACTGTTGTCCATCGTCACCTTGCAACTTTTTCCATCAAACATGCAAATAGTTCATAACAAATCATTCCTTTCAATGGGCTCTTGTTTCTCTTTTCGTGGCTTCAAAAATTTCTTCTTCATTAGAAAACATTGTCCAAGTCTCCAAGACATTTTGTCAAACAATTGTTGCACACTCTCAATCTACACACACAAACATTTAGAGCCAACACTCTTGGCAATCACAGGTTCTCCTTGCAACAAAACTCTCACAACTATCTATTGGCAAGAGACACTATGTGGCTTCATGAGTGTTGTCATTGATGGCAACAAAGTCTATCCCACACATTCACAGTACATAGTATGCCTATACTAAAAGTCAGATTGAAGATTGTTTTGGTCCAGTGAACAAGAACAAAGTATGCAACAAGGTCTGACAATCAGGTCCAGATCTCTTAGATGGTGTAACTCAGCAATTTGCAGACTTGGACAAGTCAAGAGGAGTATCATGACTACTATATTCCAGAGATTGAGCCTTCGGTGATAAAACATGGAAAATATATGAGCATTTGAGTGTTGGGTTCTAGACAGGCAGAGCAGACTAAGGAAGAACTGACTGGCAAAGTATCAGACTTCAATCCAAATGAGTAATTGATGTTGATCAAGCTATTTGAGGGATCATACAATGTTGGCCGACATGATTGATGACTTCAATGCCTATGTTTTTGATACGCATCACAAATCAAGCATGGATTCAACTGACAGACCAGTAATTTGTAAATATCTTGAGTATTCTAGTTGCTGACAAGAAAGTTGTTGAAATCCTTGATGTGGATATATATACCAGATGGATTCTAGTATGTAGGTGTGTGTGTGTATAGATATGATAAAATAAAGTACGAAAAAAGGTAGAGATAAGTGTGGAAGCAGCAATACAAGTCCAGTATGTGACAGAGAAGCAGCACTAGAGTAGAGGAAGAATGAAGTGCATCAGATCAGTATATTGTGCCTAACCAGAGCTAAAGTCTAGCATTTGTAGATGCCTCTTATCAGTTCAAACACCTAGTTACCTTCTGTAAGTTCTATAGATAGTGAGTCTCTTGTAGGCAGTGTACCTCTTGTGAGTAGTGTGCTCAGGCAGTGAGCCCTTATTGGCAAGTGTCATTTTGTACTTCTTATTCTTTTAACAGAGAATACAATCTTGGGTTAGTCACCCCATGGTTTTTCCCTTAACAGGGTTTTCCACATAAAAATTCTTGTGTTATGTGTGTTGATTTTATTTCTGTTCTCATGATTATATATGATTATATGTTTTGATGTTGCACAAATTATAAAGGAAGAGAAGAAAGTTAAGGTAATAGAGATAACTAATTCACGCCCCCTCTCAGTTATCTACCTTGTTTCCAACACTATCCTCTACCCAATGAGATTCTGGAAGATACACCTCTCCAAGACCTCTTCTACCCACTTCCTCTCAATGGAAGAAGTCTATACATCTTCTACCCAACTTCATCTCTACTGGAGAATAGCAAACATGATTCCCATAGAATCAACTCTCTCTCACGGTTTCACTGCTTCAGTCTTCACTACTCTTCACCCGCAAGTCTTGGTGCATACTTTACACTCTCAAGATCTTGTGGCTCTGATACCACTTGGTACAAGAGGTACTCCCTCCTACTTCACACAATCAATTTCACAACACAACAAAGATCCTCTATTGCTGATTCAAAACCCAAATCAGATTGTTCAATCTAGCAAATTTAATCTAGCTATAATAACTATAGAAATACAACTCATTCACAATTACCATTCACTTAATGCAATTCAAGCTATCACATGCTTCAAGGGAAATAATTCATTCATTTGATCACATACTTAGTTTATATTGTTATTGGCAGCTTCCACTATTACCATACAAAGTTTTCTCATTCAGAACAATTACAACTAGAATTGCATACCATTATATATTCTCACTGAATTGTTATCACATCAATTACAATCTTTGCTCCACATTACTTCTTTGTCTATTTCAATGCAATCCATTGCAATTTAGTTTCCTCATACTTCCACTCAAAAAACTCTCCACAATATTACTCTTTTTTCTACCTTAGCAATCTAATCTGTAATGCTCTATATTGATTTATTTTCACTACACCTTGGTTGAAACATGCAATACCTATTCTCTTTTATTCAATTATGTCAAACACATGACATCAAACACTTTGTTCCTGGGTAGATCCTCTCCTTCCTACCCATGCCACTCCACCTTCCTTGTTGTGTGCTCAACCCTCTCCAATTCAACACCTCTCTCCCCTTTTCCTTTTTTTTTATTTTTTTCCTCTTTTTCTCTTTTTAAAATCTGCCCTTTAAATTTCCAATTCTTTTCTTCATTTGGGAGATCTCATTTCTTTTTCATTTCATTTTGATAATTTATTTTTATAACAACAATTTAATAACAGAAATTAATTTTTATAATTAATGGAGAGAAATTACTATTTTGTGACTTCGACAAGCTATGTTGAAAGCTAAAAATTGAATTTTTGCATAACTTTTCACATGATGCTCCTTTTTGTGCAAACAATTGCCTAGATGTGTATAATGACCTCCTTAAGCTCCCCATAAGATGATTTTTCTCCATCTTTTAAAAATCTTGAGATTTTAAATTTCCCATAAAATTGTCAACACAGACTTCTGACATTAAAATCTCTCGAATGGTTGAGAATTTGACCACGAAATATTTGGCACTTTTGGAGAAAAGGAATCAATAATATTTCTCTAACATAATTTTTTCCTAGCTCTTATGGATCTTTGTAAACAACTGTTTTTGTGAAACTTTTTACAGGAGCTTTAAAACAGCCAACCAGCAAAATTTCAAATTTAATAAATTTGATCACACACATTGCTTCATGATGCTAAGAGATGTCAAAAACACAAAAAAAAAAACAAAAATGAAACAAAAAAAATGTAATTTTTTTCGTCGATGTTGATCGCCAGTCTACCCAGATGCTCCTGTTACAAGTATGGGCCTAACCAGTGTTGTCATTGATGTCAACATACTCCTATTGCATTGATGTCAAGGATATTGAGAAAATTAGTCCTATCAAGAATAGAGAAGAATAGTGAAGACAGTGAGGCAAAGATCCCAACTAAGATGAAAATCAGAGGATGCACATCAAAGAGTTTGTAGATATGTGTCTTAAGATGATCCAGTAAAGATTTGAGAGGTCCGCATGAAGATTTAAAGAAGTTATGGTCACTTGAGTAAAACCAGTTCTGGCAGATGTTCAGAGGTGACAAAATGACACAGATAGGCCCGGTGAGATCTGGAAATGCAATATCTTGTTCTGCAGATTTGGTGGAGTGTTTAGGAAGTCAATGTGAACTGACAACTCAATTGGTTCATGGTTTGGAGGTTTGCAAGCATCTATTCCAATATGACAGTGATGACAGACTGTGTTCTTGAAGTTCTGGATGAAGGAGAGAATGATTTCAGTAAGCAGAAGTAGTGTGGATGTTCTTGGTGATTCAGGCAAGCTTGTGGGGGTCTCTAGATTGTGTCTAGTTCATGTTGATGGTCCGCATTGAAGACTGAGCTTGTAATTGAACAATTACTTTTGGATGATGATGTTCTTCCTAAGTTTGGCCGACCGAATGAGTTACACATCTTACGGATGATCTTGAAGACATTCTATGAAGCATGGCATGTTCCTCAAAGAAGATTGAAGTCTCAGATCTGTGTGGCCGACAGTGTGATGATCCACATGAAGTCTTTTGTAATTAGTCAAGTTGTATTTTCTCTGTAATGTATGCTGACTTGGATGATTATCCCAAAGTCAATGTCTTGTATAAATAAGTTGTGAAGTCATTTCAAAAGTATCTTGGTTGAGATGAGAGTGTGGTAGAGAGGAGCAGAGCGAAAGGCAGAACAGAAGTATTGGGCTTAAATGGAACTGACTCAAGCATGGTGAAGATGATATTCTTCAATTCAAGTATGTAATATTTATCATTCTGTAGATAGTGTGTCTCCTGTAGGTAGTGGGCCTCTTGTGAGCAGTGTGCTCAGGTAATGAACCCTAATTGGCATGTGCCATTTTGATCTTCTTATTCTTTTAACAGAGAATATAATCTTGGGTTAGTCACCCCATGGTTTTTCCCTTAACCAGGTTTTCCACATTAAAATCTTGGTGTCATATGTGTTAATGTGTTTCTGCTCTTGAAATGTTGCATTATGTTTTCATGATTAATTTATTATTATGCTGCTAAATTACAAGAAGGGTTTAAGTGATTAATAAGAGAAAGTTTTGGGACAACTGATTCACCCCCCCTCTCAGTTGTTTGTCTTGAATCTAACAATTGGTATCAGAGCTAAGTTCCTCTAAAAGAGCTTAACGGCTTGAGGAGATCCAGGATGTCTTCCTACAAGAAGGATAGTTTGAGGTTTGATGGAACTAATTTCACTCTTTGGAAAAGCCACATGGAATGTCACTTGCAATGTATGGGAATGCAATATTGGATCATGGCTTCAAAGAGTATGTTCCTCCACAGACTGGTCCGAGAACTATAGATGAAATCAGAGATGCTAAAAATAATCTTCAAGCTAAAGAAGCTCTACTAAGTGCCTTATCTGATTTAGAGCTGACAAATGTTATAGATCTAAAAATTGCATATGAGATTTGGGAAAAACTAGAACTTCTACATGAAGGAGATAAGTATGTTAAATGTGCCAAGCTACAAAGTCTGAAATAAAAATTTGAAAACCTAAAGATGAGTGAAGATGACAATATCACTACATTTATGCCAAGAGTAAATGAGCTTGTTTGTGGCATTAGATATGCTGGTGGAATCTTGGATGAAGAAGAGATTGTTGCCAAAGTTCTTCGATCCCGACCTCCTTACAAATACAAGGTTGCTGTTATTAAAGAATTTAGATCTTTTTCAAATATCACAATAGATCAATTGGTTGAAAAATTAGCTGCATTTGAATTGGCTGAGTTTGAAGATGCACCCCCCAAGACTAAATCTGCATTCAAAGCTAGTGCCTCTATAAAAGGAAAACAAAAGTTTGATCCGAGAGAGAACTCTTCAATGAAATTATCATGGTATGAAAAAGCAAGAAAAGATCTGGAAGAAGATGAAGCAGAAGCTACTCAACTTGAAGCCCTTATTGCAAAAAGACTGCCAAGAGGATCCAGTAAGTATGAAGGAAAATTGCCCTTCAAATGTTTTAACTGCAATAAGATTGGTCATTTTACTTCAAGGTGTCCAGAAAGATTTTCAAGAGCTAATCCAAACAGATCAAGATTTCAAAAGAAATGTTACTATGTTCATGAAGATGATGATGATGAAGGAGTAACAGATGATGAATCATAAACAGGAAACAAATTAGGAAGTGACTGGGTGTTTATTGCCATCAAGGAAGAAGATCCAATGCCCTTTGAATCTGTCAATCATAAAATGGTAGAAAGAGCTATGGCTGCCTAGGTTGAAGAAAAGGATGATTGGGTCATTGACAATGGATTCTCCCACCATATGATAGGTGAGAAAAATAAGTTTATAGATTTGGAAAGATATGAAGGTGGAGTTGTAAAATTTGGTGATAATTCTGCTGCAAGATCAGAGGTAGAGGAACTATTTCTTTTGATGGAAAGAACAAAACTAGTGATGTACTATATGTTGAAGGTTTGAAGCACAATCTTCTCAATGTTGGACAATTGGTGGACAAAGGCTATGATCTCTGATTCAAAAATGGAAAATGTAAGATCTTTAAAAGTTCTGGAACAAAGATTGCATCTGGTACTCAAACAAAAGGTAATATCTTCCACTTGGTTGCTACTGGTAAAAGTTGTTTATTTGTTCAAATTAATCAGAGTTGGTTATGGCATAGGAGAATGTGTCATGTGAATTTTGATAATATCATCAAGATAAGCAACACTCAGGCTGTAAGAGATCTTCCAAGACTGGTGAAACCTACTAATAGTTTGTGCAAAGAATGTTAGTTGGGTAAGAAAAGCAAAGTCACATTCAAAAGTAAGGAACAGTCTTCTACCGGATTGTTGGACTTAGTACATACTGATCTATGTGGTCTAGCAAGAATCAGGAGTTTGTAAGGTGATAGATACTTCATGTTATTAATTGATGACCACTCCCGGATGATGTGGGTGACTTTTCTGAAAGAGAAATCTAAGGCTCTTGAGAAATTCAAAATACTCAAGGCTATGGTAGAGAATGAAACTAGATTAAACATAAAATGTCTTAGGTCTGACAGAGGTGGAGAATTCACATCCGGAGAGTTCATAGAATTCTATGAGAAACATGGGATAAAAAGACAATTGTCTGCTCCAAGGACTCCATAGCAGAATGGAGTAGTGGAGAGAAAGAACCGGACCATCTAGGAAGCTTCTAGAACCATGATGATGGAAGCAAATGTTCCTCAAATCTACTGGAGAGAAGTTGTAAGCACTGTTGTCTATACTCTTAATCAAGTAAAAATCAAAAGCAATACTGGTAAGACCCCGTATGAACTCTGGTTTGGCATCACTCCCACTGTGAAGTATTTCAGAGTCTTTGGTAGCAAATGTTATATCAAAAGAGATGAAGACCTTGGCAAATTTGATGCTAGAAGTGATGAAGGAATATTCTTGGGCTATTCTACTCAAAGCAAAGCATACTGGTGTTATAACAAGAGATTGAGAAAGATTATAGAAAGTACAAATGTGAAGGTTGATGAAGGTATTGAAAAACCCTCAAGATTTTATGAATATGATGAAGATGATCAAAATGATGTTTTGGTCCAAGAAGTCCAAGCCCCTTCTAAAATTTATATCCAGACTGATCCGGAGAATCAGGAAGAAGAGATAAGTTTGAATGAACCTGTTCAAGAAATAGAGGTACAAGAAATTCCCAAAACTCCCAAGTATTTAAGACTAAATCACTCTAAAGATCAGATTATAGGTGATAAAAACAAAGGTGTTCAAACAAGAAGAAAGATTGCTTAAGACTCAGAAAAGTATTGTCTGATTTCAAAAATTGAACCAAACACAGTGAGTGAAGCATGTAATGATGAAAGCTAGACTAAAGCAATGGAGGAAGAGCTGATGCAAATTGAGAAAAATCACACTTGGGATCTTGTTCCTAGACCTAGAAACAAGAATGTGATTGGAACCAAATGGGTCTTCTGGAATAAACTGAATGAAGATGGTGAAGTAGTTAGAAACAAAGCCAGATTGGTCTGCAAGGGTTACTCTCAAGTAGGAGTTGATTTTGAAGAAATGTTTTCTCTGGTGGCAAGAATTGAAGCAGTCAGATTATTTCTTGCCTTTGCTACCTTCAAGGACTTCAAAGTATATTAGATGGATGTCAAGTCTACCTTCCTGAATGGTGACTTGGAAGAAAAAGTTTACATTGAGCAACCAGATGGATTCCAATTGTCTGACCATGGTGATATGGTCTACAAGTTGAAGAAAGCACTGTATGGACTCAAACAAGCCCCAAGAGCTTGGTATGAAAGATTGGATAAGAATCTTTTGAAGATTGGTTTCAACAAAGGTACTACTGAAAGTAACTTGTACTTCAAAATTGATCATGAAAATATCTTAATTGTTGAAGTGTTTGTTGATGATATCATTTTTGGAGGAAGAGACAATATGTGCAAAACATTTGCAAATCAAATGAAAAGTGAATTTGAGATGTCCATTTTTGGGGAAATAAATTTCTTCTTGTGTCTACAAATCATTCAAACAAAGAAGGAATCTTCATTTCTCAGACCAAATATGTGAAAGAATTGTTGAAGAAATTTAGGATGGAAGACTCAAAACCAATGAGTACTCACATGGTAACCAGATGTAAATTGAGCAAAGATGATGACTCTCCTAAGGTTGATCAGAAAAAGTATAGGTCAATGATTGGAGGACTATTGTATCTTACTCAAACTAGACCTGACATTATGAATGATGTTGGTCTTCTTGCTAGATTCCAAGCTGATCCTAGAGAATCTCATGTCATGGCAATCAAGAGGATTCTTAGATATCTCAAAGGGATAGTTGAGTATGGTATATGGTATCCTAGAGATCATGATTTCTCTCGTCATGCATATACAGATGTGGATTGGGTAGGAGATGTGGATGACCGAAAGAGTACCAGTGGTGGACCATTCTATTTAGGGAAAAGATTGGTTTCTTAGCTGAGAAAGAAATAAGAGGCAACATCTCTATCCACTACAAAAGCAGAATATATTACACCAGCAGGTAGTTGCACTCAAGTATTGTGGATGAAGCAAATGCTAAGAGACATCAGAGTGGAGTATGAGGAACCTATCACAATCTTCTGTGATAATTTAAGTGCAATAAATATATCAAAAAATCTGGTGTTGCATTCAAACAAAACATATATCCATCAAGTTTCACTTTTTAAGAGACCAAGTGAACAAGAATGAAGTCAAATTGGAGTTTGTGCCCTCCAAGGATCAGATTGCAGACATTTTTACTAAACCTCTACCTAAGGACTCTTTTGAGTATCTTAGGGAGAAGTTAGGGGTTATTACCCCTCTAATTCTGAATTAAGGTGCACTGATATGCATCAGTTCGGTGGATCTCATAGTCATATCTTGTGGTCCGAATTGATGATAGGAAGCTGCTACTTAGGGGGAGCAGTTGGTATGATTCTGAGTGAATAAAGTATGTGCCCTTTGCCATTGATGTCAAAGGGGGAGAGAAGACATGTGAAAAACAAAAAGTGGTTGTTGATCAAAGGGGGAGCAGTAAAGGAAGAGAAGACATGTGAATGGTTGTTGTTGATAGGGGGAGTTATGTCAGTTAGTGAGGAGAAGTTCTTGTCTTGATGGTTAAAATAGTTTTTCACATCATATGTTGGCATCAATGACCAAGGGGAGATTGTTGCAAGTATGGGCCTACCTAGTGTTGTCATTGATGTCAACATACTCCTGTTGCATTGATGTCAAGGATTGGATGAGTTGTATGCTAAGGATATTAAGAAAATTAGTCCTATCAGGAACAGAGAAGAACAGTGAAGACAGTGAGGCAAAGATCTCAACTAAGATGAAAATTAGAGGATGCACATCAAAGAGTTTGTAGATATGTGTCTTAAGATGATCCAGTAAAGATTTGAGAGGTCCACATGAAGATTTGAAGAAGTAATGGCCACTTGAGTAAAACTATTTCTGGTAGATGTTCAGAGGTGACAGAATGACATAGATAGGTCTAGTGAGATCTGGAAATACAATATCTTATTCTGTAGATTTGGTGGAGTGTTTAGGAAGTCAACGTGAATTAACAACTTAATTGGTTCATCATCTGGAGGTCCACAAGCATCTATTCCAATATGACAGTGATGACAGACTATGTTCTTGAAGTTTCAGATGAAGGAGAGAATGATTTTAGTAAGCAGAAGTAGTGTGGATGTTCTTGGTGATTCAGGCAAGCTTGTGGGGGTCTCTGGATTGTGTCCAGTTCATGTTGATGGTCCACATTGAAGACTAAGCTCATAATTGAATGATTACTTCCAGATGATGATGTTCTACCTAAGTTTGGTTGACTAGATGAGTTACACATCTTGTGGATGATCTTGAAGATGTTCTGCGAAGCATGGCATGTTCCTCAAAGAAGATTGAAGTCTCAGATCTATGTGGCTGATAGTGTGATGATCCGCATGAAGTCTTTTGTAATTAGTCAAGTTGTATTAGCTCTGTAATGTATGCCAACTTGGATGATTATCCCAAAGTCAATGTCTTGTATAAATAAGAAGTTGTGAAGTTATTTCAAAAGTATCTTGGCTGAGATGAGAGTGTGGTAGAGAAGAGCAGAGCGAAAGGTAGCGTAGAAGTATTGGGCTTAAATGGAACTGACTCAAGCATGGTGAAGATGCTATTCTTCAGTTCAAGTATGTAATATTTATCATTCTGTAGATAGTGTGTCTCCTATAGGCAGTGGGCCTCTTGTGAGCAGTGTGCTCAGGCAGTGAGCCCTAATTGGCATGTGCCATTTTGTTCTTATTCCTTTCATAGAGAATACAATCTTGGGTTAGTCACCCCATGTTTTTTCCCTTAACCAAGTTTTCCACGTTAAAATCTTGGTGTCATATGTGTTAATGTGTTTCTGCTCTTGAATTGTTGCATTATGTTTCTATGATTAATTTATTATTATCCTACTAAACTACAAGAAGAATTTAAGTGATTAATAAGAGAAAGTTTTGGGACAACTGATTCACCCCCCTCTCAGTTGTCTATCTTGAATCTAACAACTCTTGCATCACCATGTGTCTATTTGTCATTTCTTGATCATTTGATAATTTGGTGTCCTAGAAAAACCTAGAGAGATCTACACATTTGTGGCAAGTTTTAAGACCTTTCACCGTGATTGAATAATTGAAGAAGCCTTACTGGTCCCAAGAAAGGTCATGTTTAGGACCATGCTAATTTCAAAATCATAACTCACATCAATGACTACCAAGAAGCTTCTAAACAAAGGATGTTCTAGAAGTGGAGGTCTAAATTAATCCATGAAAGGTAGCAGAGGGCAAGGAGAGATCCAAGCACTAGGAATATTAAAATAGTTCAATGTAGAGTGATAAGATAGAGATTAGCTCAAGGAAGCTAATGTTCATGACCACAATATGTGAATATGTTAATATTGCATTGTAATCAAATGTCTGAGGCCTAGCATGTTGTAAGCTCATTATGGAAGAGACTAAATATTTATATATGATCATCAATTATGCATATATTAAATCAAGTTCATTGTTATAATATTTTGGTCTTGAGTTCCATTGTGCATTGGTTGTATGTGTTTGTGTTAAGATTGAATGATTAAATAGACTTTTATTAGACCCTTTATCCATGATTACATCAAGTGGTATCAAAGAAAGTTTAGAATCATTAGAGGAGTGAAGCTTGGAATCTTGAGAATGAAAGAGAATGAAAGGTTTAAAAAGTTTGTAATTGTTGATAGATCATCATATTAAGGTAGCTTGCAAAGATAGTTTGATTGTTGAACTTGAGGCAGCCAACATGTTAGAGTTTGAAAAGATGAATAACCCAGAAAACTAGTGCAAACAAATAGATTAAATTGTGAAAGAAAATGATACAAGATCAAAATAACAACACAGATTTAGTCTCCACTAGAGTAATGTAAATTCTAGAAGCAAAATAGCATTATGAGGATGAAAAATACAAGCTAGGTAGCATGTTTATATAGACAAGGGAGAGGGAGGAGGTGGTAACACTGACCAATGGGAAGCAACCATCTATCGGACTAAAGATAGAAAAGTATCTTCCCAATATAGATAATGGATGATCACTTGTCTAGGAAGATGACACCTCATAACCCACTCACCTAATTAAACATGATTTATGAAACTAAGAAAGATTAATAAAAGGTGTTGGAAAAACCTAGGAATAAAGAGAAAATAAATAACCCAAATTGAAAATAAAAATCTACACTAACACTTTCCTTAAGTGTAGCTTAGGTGGGTAAAAAGATGGGTCCCAACATATCAAGCCTAATGAGGTGCTCATGTACATAAAGATCTCCCTCAAAGAGGAGAATTGCCTAAGAAAAGAGAGAATAGCCTCCCCAAATAGAGAGATTTAGGAGTTTGAGTGAGAGGATGAAGTCCCCATAAGATGAAGCCTCCTACACGCCCAAGAAAACTCACAAATGAAGGAACTTGTTCTAATGAAGGGTTTGGTGAAGACATCAATAACTTGCTCAGAAGTCAAATAGCAGTGAAGGTCAATGACGTGGCCATGGATGAGCTCCCTAATATAATGTATGTGGACTTGAACAATGTATTTTGTCCACTGATGATGGACAAGATTTTGTGAGACCTGAATGGCACTCTAGATGTCACAAAATATGGCTGGATGTGGATCCCAAACTCAGTGAGCAGATGCTAAAGCTAGATGGCCTTAGTGGTAGCATTGACAACCCCCTATACCCAGCCTCAGTAAAAGATAGAACAATTACAACCTAATTCTTTCTCGACCAATAAACAAGACATGAACCAAGTGAGAAGATGTAACATTAAGTAGACTTGTGATCCTAAGAATTGCCTACCCAATCTAAATCTATGTAGCCCACCAAGTCAAGATCAATGTCTGCTACATAGTGAATCCCAATACTATGAGTACCTTGAATGTAGTGAAGTGTCCTCTTGGCTACTTTCCAATGTAGCTCATGGGGCTCCTGCATGAATTGAGACACCATACCTATAGCATATGAAATTTTGGGTCTCGTAAGAGTCAGATAAATGAGACTCCCAACAAGTTTTCAGTTCAAAGTGCCATCAAAAAATGCTGAATAATACTGAGCCTCAAGTTTGACTCCAGAAATAAAGGGAGTCAGAGCAAGCTTACAATCAGCCATATGAAACCATGAGAGAAAATCTAGAGCATACTTGGACTATGTGATGGTGATCCTAGAAGTAGATTAATAGATCTCAATCCTAAGAAAGTAATGCAACAAGATGAAGTCAGTCATCAAAAACCTATCATGAAGGGCAATTTTAACTACCCCAATGGAGAATGAAGAACTCCTTGTGATCAGCAAGTCATCAACATACAGAACTAGAAACAAGAGTGAATCATGCATTTCGTCATTTCCTTCAAGGACCTATTCTTCCATTTTGCAACACCATTCTATTGAGGATTGTATGGAATTGAATGTTGCAAATCAATCCCCTTTGAAGTGCAAAACTACTCAAAATGATGGTTGACATATTCACCAGCATTGTCAGTGCATAAAATTTTGATGGATTTCCCAAATTTCTTCTCTACAAATGTCTTGAATTCCTAAAAGTGATCAAATACCTCAAACTTAAATGTTTGAGAAAGTACACCCATGTATAGTGAGACAAGTCATCAATGAAGGTTAGAACATATCTGGATTTGTTGAAGGATGGACAAGGAAATGGACCAGCCAAATCGTTGCGAACTAACTCTAGTATTTGTGAATCTCTCCATGCCTTAACTTTGTCAAAATTTTCCTTAGGATGCATACCAAGAATACAACCTTGGAAAACACCACTTGAAAACTAAATTGAAGGCAAACTTGTGACCATTATCTACTGATTGAGATGTTGTAAGTAGCGGAAGTTAAGATGGCCAAACTACTCATGCCATAACTTACTGACATCATTAGAATGAGTGAGAAAAATAGTCAAAGGAGGATCAGGAACAAAGTGAGAAAACAAATAGAGCCATGACTAATGATTTTCTCTCTTAACTGCAATTGTAGAACCACTGTATAACTCATGAGTCTCCACTGAATATGAACTGAACTCAACTCGCTTGTGTAATAACACTCCAATATAACCATATAACATATATAATCTTAGTACTACATGTAATATCTCTCCAAAACAAATAACCAAATATGATCTAATTCCTCTCCAGAAGAAATAACCATATATGAACTTTATACTACAAAAAGCATCATAAAAGCATATTACCTCATTCCCTCATCATAGAACATATAATATCTAGTTAGGTTCTATAATAAGAATCATATGAGAGGCATGAAAGATTAATTCAAGCTTAAATTTTTCATATAGTGACAAGATTAACAAGGAATGATAAAATAATATCTTACACTAAATCTCAAAATTTATCACATAAGCCAAGAGATTTCATAATGTTTCTACAACGTCATATTTTAACGTCTTGGAATCTTAGATAAACTAAGATTGATTTAACTTTAATTCAAAGTTATACAAATATCAAGAACATATAGCTCATCAAGAATCAAGTTCAATTCATTCCTTCATAATTGAATACTCAACATATAATAAAGATATATCAAACTGACAAGATTACATGTATCTTTCAGTCATAGTAAGAGCTCATAAGTGATGTGGCATCTCAATGGAATCCCTCTCCCTTAGCACTTCCTTCGTACTATTGAAGATGAGAGAGCATCATAAAAGTGACTTCCACCCTACCACAAACCCAAAGACTTCCCCATGCTACCCACATAGGTAGGCCGACCTATCATGAGGGAACTATTTCCTTGAGGTCATCATGCATGACTGTGAGATGAACTTAACTATGCATTCTACCCATTGCCCAGTGCAAACATATAGAAAAGCACCTATGAATTCAAGATGCCAATTGCAATTTCAATCCTTTCGAATACCTTCCACTTAAAATCAACCATCCTCATGGATCATACATGTTGGCTAGAAATTTTATTTTACTTAATTCATCATAATATTTAGTTTTCCTAATGTTAGCAATTATCAAGTAGTGATTTCTTTCTTCATTTTACTGGAAAACTTAAATAATTTGATAATTATCTGATAAGTATATACTTTTCTATACTCAGTTAACATCTCTCTTGACCCCATGATTGTCTTTGTTTTAATTTCACTTACATTTCATGTTTAAGAAAATCCATTCCAATAGTTGTGTTTCTCAATTAACATCTCTCTTAACCCCATTATTATCTTTGTTTTAATTTCACTGTCATTTCACTATCATTTATGGATATGTTTTTCAATAGATACATATGCCTTGTATTTTGTTTTGAAAATCCATTTGCAACCAATGGGCTTCTTTCCTTCAGGCAGATCGACAAGGTCCCATGTATGATTCTATATCAGGGAATTATACTCTACATCCATGGCTTTCTTCCACTAAGGTTGACTGAGTGCCTCTCGAATTATGTCAGGTTTAGTGTTGTCAACAACTAAGCTCATGAGTGTAATATTGACTTCATTTCTTGTCTGACTTCTTGTTTTGACTCCTAATGAAGTATGTGGAAGAGTGTGGAGGTGGAAATCCTTGATGGTTCTTTGAACCCACTTCAGACATTGATATTGCTACTGCTAATGTAAATAATTATGTTCTAGATGGTCCAAATCAATGAACAATTCTCCTTTCAACTCATCTTATTCATGAGAGGATTCTTCATGCTCATCATCTGACTATAAGAGCAATCTGTGAGAGGTGGTAGGATTGGGCTCCTCTTTGTGTGTCAATGAATCAAATGATTATTCATCACATACCACAACTCGACTCTAATAAATCTTTTATGTCTCAGGAACTATGAGACAATATGCTTTGGAAGTAGTATTGCACCCAAAAAATATACATTAGGATCTCTTGAGATCAATCTTCTTCCTCTTGTTAGCTGGGACATGCATATATCTTGTACAACCTAATACTCTAAGATGATAAATTGAAGGATTATGACCACTCTATACCTCTTCTAGTGTCTTGTCTTGCGTGTTCTTTGTGGGTTCCCTGATGAGAAGATACATAATTATCTGTACTGCTTCTACCCAAAATTGATCCTCTAACTTAGTTGTGGAAACCATGCATCGATCCATCTCCATGATAGTCTGATTTTGATGCTCTGCAATTCCATTTTGATGGGATCTATAGGGATTAGTCAGGTGCTAGTTGATTCCATGATGTTAAAAAATGCCATGAACTCCTTTGATGTGAATTCCCCTCTCGATCTGAGTGAAGCAAAAGAAGAGCCTGGCATGTTTGCTTTCCAACTCATTGGTGAAAGTGCTAAAAGTTTGTAAAGGCTCAACTCTTCTTCTTGAGAAAGTACACTCATGTCTTGCGAGAGAAGACATACACCAATAATTAGAAGTACTAGTTTTGTCAATCAGGATTGCACCACTAGCCAAGTTAAACTTGACTATCCTGTTGAAACATGGAAACCCTCCCAGATTGTGGGTGATCTATGTTGAGAGGGAATCTCCAGAGTGAGCTAGTTCTCCTTATGATTTGTTATAATCTAATGACTTCTCTGGGAAAAGGGATGAGAGAGGTAAACTGAAGTAAATAACTAAAATGAAATCTAAGGTGATGCATCAATACTAAAATCCTATCAGATCTTACTCACAATCAGACCATAGAACATTAATCTTCACAACATTTTGATTTTACCCAATTCATAAATATTTCACATGAAGGTTTTATCAAACACGACATACAACCTAAATTAAGCAAAATAAATGCATAACCTATCACAAAACCAACACAAAAACAAAGGATAAATGTTAATCACAGTGTAATATCAAATTAGTTTTGCAAAAGAGAGGCAAAAAGTGAAGGAAAATTGTTGCTCTATAACTAAAGGAATAATGAGTACATACACTGAATACAACACTCTCAGTGTGAGAGGAAGACTCTGATATCCCTGCACTCTGATCTATACTCTAATCTGTAAAAACTCTAATTGGAACTGTGATAGGTGAAAGTCAGGTGCAGCAGATCAGACATAGTCATGAAACCCTAACCCTACCATCATCAAGGAATCTAACCTAAATGAAATCAAAGAACAATGCAATTCAAGCATAATTTCACCTAGACCATGCGATTCCTTGCTTGAGAGAATGTGGACTGCTTCTTCAACAATGAACAATTGCAATGCTGAAAGCTGCCATGATTGATGATAAAAGCTCAAGTGAATGCTCAAATGCTCAAGATGATAATGTAGATGCTATATGATTGCTGTATATGATTACTTGATTGCTGGATTGTTGGATGTTTCATATGGAGTGAGAGGGTGTTTATGTAGGACTTAGCCAAGATCAATCAACGGTGGAGATTCAGAGGTTATGTGAATGGCTAGGATTGAAAGTTACTAAATTTAGATTCCATTAATTGTGCATGTGAAGGATTGTAAATAAAAGTTGTTTTACAACACATGATTGACTAGACAAGTGTTGGAATGTGATAAATGATAAGAGCTTAATTCAAATAAAATATTTGAATTAGTTGGGATATGAGTTGGATATTAATTAAATAAATAAGATTTATTTAATTAATTTGAAATATGAATAGGATGGGATAAGATATGATGTGGAAATTAATAAATAAAATTTATTTAATTAATTGGAAAGTGGGATTATGCATGTGAAATTAATTAAATAAATAAAATTTATCTAATTAATTGGCTAAGTGGGATAAGAATGGGATTGAATGGGATTTAATTAAATAAATAAAATTTATTTAATTAATTGGCTTATGGATAAATGGGATTAAGAGTGGGATTTAGGACAAAATGCTACATGATGTCTAAGATAATGGTTTAACAAGGTGTTATAAGACATACACAAATTTGGGACAAATTTGGGTGTCTACATTTTGCCCCTCTTTGAGATGATGTTCAAGATGATAAGATTTATGTCGAGTAACATCATTTCAAAGAAGTTAAGGTATGGATAATTGATAGGGATGCTGCTGTTGATGATGATGATGATGATAGAAAGGATAAGTTGGTGATGCCCCCTTGAGAGGATAGGTGGGTTGGACAAACACGGGTATGCTCTCGAAAAGAAATGGCTTGGCTACAAAAGAAAGATAAGGGGGTAAATAGAAGAAATGAAGGATGTGTTATGCTGCAATGAAAGTGAGCAACCATGATGTTTGATATAGCACTAGACGTTATGCACCAAGGTATAAGGAACTAGGGTGACGATGTGTCTCATGCCCCAGCATAATACAACCTTGTCTAACGTATGAGGAAGGAAACTTAGAGCATTGAAGTCCTAGTGCACAAAAGGTATGATATTACCTTAGATGCAAAGGATAGTGCAAAAAGCTATTCCAACATACACAAGATATGAATATTAGCTGGAAAGTTAAAGATGTGATACAAATGCAAGATAAAAAGATAACACACACAAGCAAGCATGCACAAATGATTCAAAAACAAACAAGGTATTGCCCTTGTCAAGCTGTAAACCAATGATTAATTGATTGTTGTTGATGATAGTGTTGTCATTGTGGGGAAAGCTATATCCCTAGATCAACACAAAGTTGTTTGCTAAGTTGGTTCGCTGATTGGCTAATTGATTTGGCTTACAACAAGGCTAGGATCAAGACCATTGATGTTGTTTGGATAACTTGGCTTGATTGATTAACTTGATTGGTATGGATTAAGGATTGACTTGCATTTAGATCATTGCTTGGAATGACTTGAAGATGATGAAATGATAGATGATTAGATTGATATGATTTGATTTGATGAATGGATGATTAGATGATATGTGGTGGATTGAGCTACTTTTGATTTGTTGGAGTGGCTGGATTTGTTCCGATTGGAGTTGATGTGATTGAGTTGATTTGCTTTGGTGTTGATGTTGATGATTGATAGGATTTGTCTTGATGATTGGCTTGATGTGATTTGGTTGTGATGTGTGCTATTGCTGGGTTGGTTGTTTTGATGATTGGATTGTTTTGAATGATGATAATGATGGTGTGATGATTAGAGTGTCCACTCAAATCTAAGCATAAGCAAGTGTTCTCAGTGTGCTCAAAGGATGTAAAACAAACAAGGTATTGCCCTTGTCAAGTCATAAACCAATGATTGATTGTTTGATTGATGATGATAGTGTTGTCATTGCGGGGAAAGTTATATCCCTAGATCAACATGAGGATGTGGGAATGCTATATCCCATTGATGATGATTGATTAAGATCATAACAAGATTAGGATCAAAAACTTGTTGATTTGATTGGATAATGTTCCTTGATTGATTAGCTTGCTTGATATGGATTAGTGTGACTTGGATTTAAGATCATTGCTTAGATTGATTTGATTGATATGATTGGAAGAAGTGATTGATTGAAAGGGACGAATGAATGTTATTGATAAGAAGAATTGATGATGAGGATGACTTGATTTTGATTTGATGTTGGAGTGGATTGTTTTGGATTGATGATTGAATCAATCTTATTGCTTGGATTTTTCGTTGGATATTTTATTTTTTGGATTTTTTTGACATATTTTTATTTTTTTTTGTTTTTAAATGTTTTGGAAAATGCCAATGGATTTACAATTTGGGTAGCGTTTGTGCTTGATACCAATGACAAGGGAGAAAACCAAGTCTAGGTGCAAAGGATGGATAAAAGGATGGGCTCATAGTAAATATGACAGCAAGATCATGAGTTTTGGATGGGATGGAAGAGAGGATAGGCCATACAAGGGATGGATGCTTGCCTCATGATAAACAGATAGGTAGGCTATAGTGGAAAGCTCATGATAAATAGATGGGGATAAGCTATAAGATGGAAAGCTCATAATAAGGATATGCCATAGTGGATGGATCATAAGGGAGCTAGGATGTGATCTCCAAAGGCTATGTTGCATAAGAAGAACTTGCCCCATTCTAGGTGGTAATGCTTAGGATTTTTACATGATTAATTTCATGACCAAGGGATGACATGATGGATTGGTTTGAATAAGATGGCTTATGATAGGTGAATAATAGATTATGATGTGGATTATAGAAGGTATGAGGTATACCAAGAGATATCTGAAGCATAATTCAACATTTTGCCCCTATGTCTTCATCAAGATCAAAAGGAAGAAGGATGGATAAATGGGTTCAATAGGATAGGCATGTTTATGTAATGGCTAAGGATAGTAGGCTAGGATAGTATGGTAGGATGGAATGGATAGTTTGGATGAGATAATGTGCCCCCAAGTGTAAGTGACATAGAAGATCAACCTACACATGACACCTGTTTGCTAGGTTTTCATCATGGTACTTATCCAAGGCGCCTGTTTACCAGGTTTTCACCATTGGACGAAGGGATTTCTCTTTACTTTTTTGATTTTTTTTCTTTTTTGCTTTTTTTTTTTTTTTGTGCTTTTAGATGGGTTGACAATTACACATGGTGCCTATTTGCCAGGTTTTCACCATGGTAATGGATAGGAGGGACTCAAGTGGCTAGTGCTATGAAGGTTGATAGTGTCCCTTTAGAGATTGATGATGTCTTCGCATGGACCATGTCAAGTGTGCTCATAGATGTTGATAAGGGATTGCATGGATGGGAGATGGATTAGGTAGATAATGGATTATAATGTGGATTATGAAAGGTTCATGCAAGGATGGATGGATAGAAGGCTTATGGAATGAAGATGGATGAAAAGTTTATGCCAAAGCATGGACCATACGGATAGCATGGGGGAGATATGTAGGATAATGGATGAAGGTTGGGGAGATGGAGGTATGTGGGAATGTTTTGGAATTGAAGGGAACCATGACCAATGGTTGCACACACCGTGATAAACATTGAAGCTTTTGATTAGATGGTGGTGTAGGAAGCAATGGAGATGTTTGCTTAGGGGACGGTTGATGAAGTGATTTAGGAACCCACATATATTTAGTATTTTTAGTGCTTTTGTTTTGCTTGTGGGATTTTTGAAGGGAATGAAAGTTTTGGATGGAAGTAGGCTTTTGGATGGATATAGGTGATTGGGATTCTTGAAAGATGGATAAGGATGCCTCATTTGACTTACTAGCTATTTGCTTAGGAACCCAAACCATTTTGCTTTTGGGCTTTGCTTTTGGAGGTATGGGCTTGGATAGCATTTTGAATGTACTTTGCTTAGAAGATGGATGATTTAGAGACTTTTCACATTGATGCCCTAAGGCATGAGGGTCCTTAGGAGTTTTAGTTGGATTTTTGGCTTTATAGATAAAGGCATCCAAATGTTTATTTTGGAATCCCATGGGGTGGGTGGAGTGGATGGAATGATTGGAAGCTTTATGCTTAAATGATGTGTGCTTTTGTTGGCCATGATTAGGGATGTAAGGATACTTATGAATGCTAGGTATGTTAGGTGTTGGAAGCAATGGTGGCAAGGTGAATGGAGGGATATTTGGATTTTGTAAAAGTGGAGGCAAAGTGGATGGCGGAAGGTGTACGGTCACATGCTTTTGACATGTATAGGATGATGGAGGTGGAATGACAACATATGTTTTGGGTAGATGATGGGGGGTGCGATGGAAAGTGATAGGTTTAGGATGCATGAAGGGATTACCAACATCTTGGCCTTGTTTATCTTGGGGTGTGTATCCAAGGCCATATGAGCATGGAGGAACTTTGACATGGTTTGACTCAAAAATACCTTGTTCATAAAGGACTAGACCTTTGCCTTGGTAGTTCATGTTTTGGAGGATGCAATTGACTATGAGACTAGATGTGCTTAGGGAGCTAGACTTGAGCTCTTTATTGGATAGAGAAGGTGAAGTGGAGGACAAAGGTTGTTGTTGTCCAAAGGAAAAATATTCATGGACAAAGGTGGTAAGACCAATAGGACATGATGGTGGACTTGAAGTGGAATCGATGGTGCATGTGGTAGGAAGATCATTAGGATCCTGATTAGCATTGTGTTCACTAAGATCCAAGCTATTTGTTTGATCTTTTATGCTTACTTGGGGGACAAGTGTCTCATCATTGCAAGTGGATGTTTGTTCATTATGGATAGGGCTAGATGGCAGATGACTAGGAGCAATGTGGACATCTTGCTCATGGATTATAGGATTATGGATAGGATCAAGGTGCTCATGGATAGCTTCTTTATAGGTATCATCTTGATCATAAAGAAGGTAAATGTTATGGATGGGTTGCATAAAAGTGTTTTGATCTTGAGTTGGACTAGGGCTTAATGTTTCCACATGCTTAGGATTAAACCTTTGACATACCTCTTGGGTTTCTTGAATGGAATTAGATGACACTTGGATAGGCTCTTGGTCAACAACATGAGAACATGATGACTCTTGACTTGGATTAATGATAGAAGGTTTGCAAATAGGCTTGATGGCTTGTAGGTCACATGATGGGTTTGAAGGTTGAGGTATGTTAATGGAAGGCTCTTGGATAGGCTCAAGGATAGGTTGACCACATGATGGGATTATAGGATTGGACATGACCTTTGAAAGTTCTTTGGTGGGCTCATGAATGGGTGTTTGACATGGGGGTAGTTTATTCCTAGCTAGTAGCCAATGGATCACATCCTTTGCAAGGGTATGAGTGGATGGGCAATATAATGGATGGATGATAAGGGTAGATGGCATAGTAGGCTTATGATTAGGACTTTGATTGGATGGAAGGATAATTGAGTTTGATAGGCTAAGATTTGGATTGGATGAGGGTAATACATGGGATTGGGATGATGTGACATGATTTCTTATTGTATGTCGATACACCTTGTAAACAATTGGGAAAAACATGGGGCATGTATTTGTATCATGGCCTTTGGTCCTATGGTATGCACAATAATCATGTTCATCATATGGACTTTCTTCACATGGTTTGACTTCAAGAAGTTCAATGAGTTTTGCTTCAAGCATCCTTTGTAAAACTCTCTCAGCCATATCCTTTGGTGAAGGATTAGAATGACATGGTGATGAAGGTAATGGAGGGCTTGGTGGTTTGGAAGGTAGAGGGATTAATGGACTAGGAATGGGATCACATGGTGGTGTTGGGATAGGATTAGTTGGCTCATGTGTTGGCATGTGATTGGATGGTGGTGGCCACTCTAGATCGGTATCTCCCTTATCAAAGGTAATTAAATCTTGCATAGGATAACTTGGACTCATTTGATTTATGTACAAGGGGCCATTGGGATTTGGATATGATTCTTGTTGGAAAGGTGGATTTAGATCTATCAATGGTGCTTGGTGGTCTTGTTGAAAAGGTGTACTTGGACTTACTTGATTTATGTACAAAAGGCCATTTGGACTTGAATGTTGTTCTTGTGATATCACTTGATTGCTTTGTGGATGGGCTTGGTAGTGCATTGGAACGGTGGCATGAGGGATTGGATAAACTTGAGGTGGATGTTCATAGGTTTGAGGTGGAATTGGTTGAGGTTGGGATGGTGTTTGGACTTCTTGTTGTGATATGATTTGTTGTTGATGTTGGTAAATATGTTGATGTGATGATGATGGAGGGGTTGCATAGGATAATGATTGTTGTGCTATGGATTGATATGGATAAGGGTTGTGATAGGTTGATAAAGGGCTAATATGACATGTGGATGAATTTGGTTGATATGAAGTGGATGGGGATTTTGGACTTGTCTCATCCTCATCAATAAAGAGATAGCCTCCTCGAAGTATAAACTTGGTCTTAGGAGGAGAGGCTCCTTTAATTGTGATCTTGGGGGCTTTGGTTCACTTTCATGATTTGGATTAGAAGGATAGCCACCTTTAATTGTGACCTTGGGTCTTGGTTTATCCTCATGATTTGGATTAGGAAGAGGGGCTCCTCTAATTGTGACCTTAGGTCTTGGTTTATCTTCATGATTTGGATTAGGAGGATAGCCACCTTTAATTGTGATCTTGGGCTTTGGTTTTATTTCATTGTTTGAATTAGAGGGGTAGCCTCCTTGAATTGTGATTATAGGCTTAGGTCTTGTCTCATGATTATAAGGATAACCCCCTTGAATTGTCACCTTAGGCTTGGGATTTGTCTCATGATTATAAGGATAACCCCCTTGAATTGTCACCTTAGGCTTGGGATTTGTCTCATTATTAGAGGGATAGCCCCCTTGAATGATTACGACCATCTTGACAAGTGTTGACTAGGACTAGGTTGATGATGATGTAGAGATGATTTGGAATGAGTATGGATGTGACTAGGATATGTTCAAAATAAAATTGATTTGGGTATGATTAGGATATAATGTGGAATGACAAAATTGGGTGATGTGGATCAAATGTAGGATGAATTGTTTATGTGTTTGGTGTTTATAGCTTGATTTGGCAATGTTCAAACAAATGATTATGCATATACACACATGAATCACTCACGCAAGACACATAAACAAGTTTAATTTTGAAATATGAAGAATGTGATGATTATGCAAGCACACATGGAAGACACATCAACAAGCCTAATGTCTAGTCAAGTGGGTATGGCCAATTAGGTCTTAGGCTAGATTGCACAAGGTTGACTAAGGAATTGAAAGCGAAATCCTGCCACACAGCCGGGAGAAAGGGGTAACCCACCCTTCACCTTCACTTCCCAAAGGTATAAAGTTCTTTGGGGCTTAGCCAAGAGTAACAAGATTTACAACTCCCAATGAGGGTGTCTTTCGATTCAGCCTCGATTGAAGTCGTCCCTTAGAGTGGTGTGTCTCCAAGCAGGCCTCCTAGATAGGGTTTACAAAAGCAAACCAAGTGAGTTGTCACTTGATTCACACTCACAGTTGTTAATTGACCCTTTAGAAATGAGATGTGTGATCAAACAGTTCAAGCACTTGTTTGTTTTAGATCCAAAGCCAAATGTGTAGAAAACATTGGTTCATTTTAGCCCAATTTTGATGATGTGATCACAAGCAAGTTGTTCATTTTAACCCAAATCCAAGTGTGACGGCAAACAAGTTGTTTAGAAAAGATGAAAGTTGGGTCAAGTGCACCTGGAAATATATTGTCTTCAAATTTGATGACGAGGCACGCGTTATAAGCCACGATCAGGTCCACAAGTTAAAGCAAGCAAAAAGGTTTCAAATGATATGTCTTTGACACACGAAATCCTGTAACCCACTTGTGAGTAGTTTGATGAAAAGCATCTTCAACAAACGATATGGCCGCAAAAAAAATCGTTAGTGACAATCAAAATAAAAAGATGCCTAGAATGACTATGAAAATGCAAAAAAAATGACTATGTTATGGTTAAAAAAAAAATGGACTAGTCAAACTAAATTTTTGACTAAAAAAAAAAAAAAAATTAAACTATATTAAACTAAAAATTGATTACAATTAAAATTAAATTAACTAATCTAGATTAAAAATTAGATTAATATTAAAGACTATATTAAAAAAATAAAGTCTAAATGAAAAATATATATATATATATATATATCTAAATTAAATACTAAATTAAAAATAAATTCTAAATTAAAATTAAAATTGAAATTAGAATTTAAATTAAACTAAACTAAAATTTTAGAATCTAATATTATACTAAATTAAAGTTAGAATGTAAACTAAACTAAATTAAAATTTAAGTGAATAGGAAATTAAGATGAGATACGGAATGAAATCTAAAATAAAAGTAAAATGAAATGAGTTAAAAGGTAATATGAAATAAAAGCTAAATTAGAAGGTAAAACTATAAAGCTAAATGACCTTAGAAGATTTTAGCGCTGCCATTGATTTGTATTGGTTGCCGCTGGAAGATCAAACCGCCAACGAAAATTGTTAATAGCTTTTGACCGCTGAGATCAAAATGGTCGCGGATGCAATAAATGCCAAGTTTGGTCGACAATTAAAAGTTGGTCACTGTCTGATGCCATCGACAGAGACAACTGACAACACAGGCAGTCCAGGTTAGAAGATGCCCGAAGGATGAGCACCCGCTGGGAATCTTAAATCACAGGGATCTGAGTCTTCCGGAGATGATCAAGGTTTGGTGTCTATGCTATGAGAAGTGGCGACAGCTCTATCACCGGTGGCGACCGGTGATGTGGAAAGTGGCGGGTCTAAAGCAGGGATGTTGACTATGAATAGGGGAGACTTAGGGTTTTTAGTGAAAATTTTTAAACCTGTAGAAAACTAAAATTTAAACCGGCCAAACAGATAATGAAAATTGACTCCACCTCAAAACAAAAGAAACATTAACCGATGCCAATGAACAATATGCAACCTTGGATCAAAACGAAAGCTAGAGATATTGATAGGGACCCTTGCGCAGGAGGGTACGGTATGTCCGTACTGTACGGACTGCCGTACTAAAAAAATTTTGACCAAAAAACAAAAAATTTCACAGTCGCGAAAGATAGGCAAATTTACAGTCAAAATTCATGGAAATGAGCTCCTGATCGCAACGGTGCAGTCTGTTTTTGCCCAGGATGAAACCTGCAATAGCTAACCCCCAAAAATTGCAAATTTTTGACAACCTAGGGTTAGAAAATGCAAAATTTTGACAACAAAACTGGCAAAAAATGAATGATTGACGCTCCAAGAGATCTGATCTTCACAAAAACAACTCAAACAAGAGGGTTAATCAGGGACGTGAGTCCCACCGGGCGTGCCAAAATGTGATAGGTGAAAGTCAGGTGCAGCAGATCAAACATAGTCATGAAACCCTAACCCTACCATCATCAAGGAATCTAACCTAAATGAAATCAAAGAATAATGCAATTCAAGCATAATTTCACCTAGACCATGCGATTCCTTGCTTGAGAGAATGTGGACTGCTTCTTCAACAATGAACAATTGCAAAGCTGAAAGCTGCCATGATTGATGATAAAAGCTCAAGTGAATGCTCAAATGCTCAAGATGATAATGTAGATGCTATATGATTGCTGTATATGATTACTGGATTGCTGGATTGCTGGATGTTTCATATGGAGTGAGAGGGTGTTTATATAGGACTTAGTCAAGATCAATCAACGGTGGAGATTCAGAGGTTATGTGAATGGCTAGGATTGAAAGTTACTAAATTTAGATTCCATTAATTGTGCATGTGAAGGATTGTAAATAAAAGTTGTTTTACAACACATGATTGACTGGACAAGTGTTGGAATGTGATAAATGATAAGAGCTTAATTCAAATAAAATATTTGAATTAGTTGGGATATGAGTTGGATATTAATTAAATAAATAAGATTTATTTAATTAATTTGAAATATGAATAGGATGGGATAAGATATGATGTAGAAATTAATAAATAAAATTTATTTAATTAATTAGAAAGTGGGATTATGCATGTGAAATTAATTAAATAAATAAAATTTATCTAATTAATTGGCTAAGTGGGATAAGAATGGGATTGAATGGGATTTAATTAAATAAATAAAATTTATTTAATTAATTGGCTTATGGATAAATGGGATTAAGAGTGGGATTTAGGACAAAATGCTACATGATGTCTAAGATAATGGTTTAACAAGGTGTTGTAAGACATACACAAATTTGGGACAAATTTGGGTGTCTACAGGAACTACTGAAAAAGAAGTACATCTCTGACATATATCCTATGAAATCAATCTCTCCCTGAAAGCTAGAAAAAAGCTCCTAAAAATAGACCTCCAAGTCCATTTTTGAGCTCCTCAAAAAATACAAAGTAAAAGCTCTCAAAACAAGTCCAAACTGTGAAAACAAGATGCCAAAAGACTCCCTGATGTGGCCCCACCAAAAATCTGCTTTTATCTGCCCATGAAATCTCATTTTTTTTCTTCATCTACCTCCAAATAAAACAAATCAAGGAAGAATATTTCGATTTGTTTTTCTAGCTCTAACTACCTAAAAATATCTTTTGTTTTAAAGCAATTTATAAATGATTCCTTTAAAACAAATTTTACAACTCTGGTAGTTTTATTCTATCCCCTATTCGATTTGATTTACAAAAAATAAATCTCCATGGCTTATAATTTTGCCAATTGCAATTACAATGTTTGATTTTTCCGTAAAAAATCATAAAAATAATTATGGGGATCATATGATATTTGCAAAAAATGAAAAGATATGATGGCTCATCTGCATATGACCTAGCAATCTCTAAGGCACATGTGGCATGTGGACTTGTTGCATACCAAAAATGAAAGGTTTGCATATTATTCCTAAGGCATGAACTCCATCTCCAAGGGGTCAAATATGTTTGAGGCATATAATATTTTGAGAGAACGATGGGGCTCGACCTCACCATATGTCATGGGCCTTAGGCATTACATTGTTAACACATAATACCACGAAGGTATTAATCTTGTTCCTCAAAAAGAATTGAATGTGGTAAAAAAGCAATGGTTTGATTAGGGAAAAAACAAATCCTAATGACAAAACAAACTATGCCCTATTCTTTCAGACTCATCTTGACTTTGGCATTTGTGTGGGTTGGGCTCTCTGCTGCTGACAAGAAACCTAGGGTTTCAAGCTTGAAAATCTACATCTTTCTAGTGTTCTTGGGCACGACCTGTTGATAACTGAGAGGGGGGGTGAATCAGTTATCCTAATTATTTCTACTTTCTGAACTTTATTAATAATCAATGCAACATTAATTCAAATAAGAAAACATAACCATGAAATGGAAATACACATTACACAATATTTTTGACATGGAAACCCTGTTAAGGGAAAAAACCATGGGGTGATTAACCCAAGAGCGTATTCTCTGTTAGAAGAATAGAAGTACAAAATGGCACTTGCCAATTAGGGCTCACTGCCTGAGCACACTGCTCACAAGAGGCACACTACCTACAAGAGACTCACTGTCTACAAAAAGAGTGTTATACAATACTTGAACTGATTGGGAGCATCTACATATGCTGGAGTTCAGTTCCAATTAGGCTCAGTACACTGATCTACTGCACTTCATCTTTCCTCTTCTTTTATGTTGCTTTCCTTTCACATACCGGACCTTTCTACTTTCACTCTGCTCTTCTTCTTTTATCCGCACATCACCAACAACTTTGACACATCACATAACTAAATCCATCTTATATATATATCCACAAAAGTGATTTCATCACCTTTCTAGTCAGCACCCAGAATAGTCAATATTTTCCACAAACTCTGATCTGTCGGCTGAATCCTTGCTTACCAAGTAATGCAGATCAAGGATATACTTGTAGAAGTCACCAATCATATCGGCCAATCATAATTTATGCCTTCATAACCTTTACCAACATCAGTAACACATCCGGAATAATGTCTGATGCTCTGCCAGTCAGTTCTTCCTCTGTCCACACTGTCAATCAGGAACCTGATACTCAAGAATTCATATCTTTTTCCTCATCTATCACCGGAGGAAAAATCCTTGGAATATATTACTCAAGGTAGTCCTCTTGACTTCCCCAAATCCGCACTTCACCAAGATACTTTCTCTGAGAGATCTGGACCCAACTGTTGGCCCTCACCACACGCTCTGTTCTTGTTTACCAGACCACAATATTATTCACTTTGACTTCCGATAAAGACACACCATGTCGTTTGGATGAGTGGGATGAACTTTGTTGCCATCAATGACAATAATCATGAATCCATATAGTGTCTATTGCCAACAATCTCCCCCTTTGGCATTGATGGCAACACTTAGTGAAAAATGACTATGTGTTTACACTATGCTCCCCCTTGGCTGATGCTCTATTTTTTTATACATTTTCCGAAGCTCCCCCTTAGTTGGATTCCTCATTTTTCACTACTCCTCACTCCCCCATTGACATCAATGGCAAAGGGTAGGGTCCGCATACCAAAATTTTCAAAAACTTGTCCGCATAAGTATATACATATGGAATACTTACATATACTGAAGTATGTCTGCAAAAGTTGTTTTCAATTGAATAAATTCTGTAGCCCAACTTTGCTTCATTCTATCCAAAATTGATATATGACCACTCAATAGGAATGCAAATGCATCTGCTCTTTTTAGATCTGTTGGATCATTGGTCCGGGCTGTGATTTGAGCTTCGTTTATGGCCTCATGCATGGCCTCTAACTTAGGGACAATTATCCCTCTGAGCTCACTCAACCTACTAATTCTATTTTTCTTCTCTTTTTCAAGCTTCTTAATTTCATTCAAAACTACAACCATTTGACATTCTTGATTTATTATGGATGTAGTAAGTGGATCAAAATTTTGAGAAAGTTGTATCAGTTTATCCTCCTGTTCTTTCATTTTCTTCTCAATCTCCACTATTGTTTTAGACCAGGATATACAAAATTTGTATACATCACCTCCATCCTTAAGGGTATTTTCCAAATTTTTTATCCCAATACCCATAACTCTTCTATCATTTGAGATTATCCCTTGTAGCTCTGAGAATCTCTTATCCAAAAACTCTTTCCTGACCTTTTCTTTGGCTGATTTCTCTAGAGAATCAAAATGTGTGCTAATACTATTGACTAGAGTTTTGAGATTACCAGATGAGGAGGCTGTGGGATCCTTCTAAAATGATGGCATAATCCTTTCTAGCACTCCGAAAGCAGCTTCTATCAACTCACAGTCTTCCATGTGAGACTTTAGGAGTTTTTCTTTAGCCTTTGCATTAGCAAATGAAGCTATCTTCATTGTCTATACCGGAGAAAGGGAATCAAAATTAAAAGGTCCTTGTAGAAGCACTGGTTCATCAATCTCCATTGTTTCTTTGTTCAGGAATTCTTGGACAGTTTTTGCAGTGTCTCTTGCCGGAGACAAATTTTTCTTTTCTTCTACATTCTTAGAGCTGTCTCTTGGAGCTTTCTCTCCTTCTACATTCTTATCCCTATCAGTTGTGGTCTTCTCTGTTGAAGTCTTCTCTCCTTCTGCAACCTTGGTATTGTCACCTTCTTTTTCCTTCACCTCTGGTTCTTTCTCCTATATTCTTTCTTCTTCTTTAGATCTGGAGACTGTAGGGGAACCCAAAGGAGAAATGTTAGTCTGTTCAAGGGCCACCTCTTCTGTCATTTTCTTAGTAGATTCTTCTGTAAAACTTGTAGTCGAGGGATCAGTACCCAAGTCCTCTATAATTGGGATGTTGAATCTTTTGAATGCATTCCAGAGGATCTCTTCTGTCTCTTTTGCAACTTTGTCAGTCTCTCCGAGCATAAGTTTATTCATCCTTGCTTTGCTCCTAAACTCATCCTTACAATCTTTGAATACCATATTCATTATCTTGGGATCGATTGAAGGATATAGCTGAATTGCTATTGGTTCCCAGATTTCTAGGTCTTTGGCTTGGGCATTGTTCTTTCTTATTTCTAGTTCCTTCTCCAAGCTTTTGGGGATTAAAGATATAATTTCAATAAATGATTTGTTGTAGATATTTAAGTACTTGACTGTGGCATCTTGCAATATCTTCTGATCTGCTTCACCATAATCATCATAAAACTCAATCATTGGCTGAAGATTTCCATCCACTATAACTGATTCGATTATGTCATCATTGTGAAAAGTGGGTTTTTCAACATATTCCTCTATCTTTTCTTCTTCCTCTTATCCGATAGAGGGTTCACCAGATGTTATCTTCTATTTCTTCACTTTCTTGATTTCTTCATCAGATTCAGTCTCCTCTTCATCCCTTTGACTGGCATAAGCCCTTGTGGCTTTTGTCTTTGTTCTTTTCTCTCCTTTGTCAGATAATTTTGCTTCCAGTTTTGATGGCTTTGAGCTTTTGGTAGTGGTAGGTGCAGGTCTCTTTGATGATCTAGTCCGGGTGGAGGATTTTACCGAAACATTTTCCTCACTTTTCTTTTCTGCCTTTCTCTTCTCTTCCTCAGCCCTTTCCATCTTTTCCCTGTTGGCATCAAGTGCCTCCTTTGATATGCCAAAGCCTTTTGCAACATCTTCAACTTCTTTTCTTACCTTCCTCTTGATCTCTGGTTGTCTAAGTTCCACATGAATCTTTACACTCAACTCCTCAAAGGTTCCAAACCTTTCTGCCTTTGGATCCTTTGGCTGACTTAGCATGTGTTGAACATGCAGCTCCATAATTTGTTCATCAGCTTCATACTCCATAGGCATGATCCATACAGTTCTCGGTTCTACTGCCTCCATTAGGCACTGATCAGTCTCTACCATGAAACATATTGTGTCTTTGTATTTCTCAACAAGAGACTAGGGAATTCTCTCTCTTGCTTGCATCATGTTTTGAAAATTCTTGAAATATCCCCACAGGGCTGTATTTCTTGCTTTAGCATTCCCAAGCCCATGCAAATAGTCTCTGATTTGGATGGCAACCAGTCTATCATTCTGCCATACCCAGCCATTGGATCTAGGAAGCTCATTCATGTAATAAAAGAATAGGCAGAGTATCAAGCCCCCATACTTGAAGGAGTTCTTCTTATCCTTCTTAATCTTTTGCAGATTTTCCAAAAGTTGTCTTAGAAGAAGTTCACACAGGTCATAGTCAGCATTCTCTTTTAGCATTTGATAGGCTATGTAAATTGCAGTTCCTGGTACTGAATTTTCCCTACTGGAGTGATAAATCTTGTAACCAATTATCATGGATGCAAATTTGACATCCAGTTCAGTGATGTCTTCAATTGTCATAGCCCTCTTGTCAAATTTTGATCCAGTTGCATCACTTACTATCTGATTCTTGATAGATTTGAGAACAGGTATTCCATCAGATGAGTGCAAACCAGTTACTGCCCTGATTGCATCTTTGTTGATCTTAAATGGTTTATTCAACCATAAGAAATTGTCATATACTCTACTCAACACATACCGAACCCATTCATCTTCTTCAAAACAGGGGAAATGAATGCACTATGCAAAATACTTATCTTGGATGGCTTTATACTGAGGTTTAATCTCAAAAGAATCATCTATTAACTGTTTGTGATAGATATCCACTAACTTTGATTCCCCAAATTCTTTAATATGCGCGTGTATGTAAACCCTAATGCCTTCTGTATGCAACACACTATGTGAAACACTGGAAAATGCTCCTAGGCGATCTACTTCCAAAGATTTGTATGGATGTTTCTTGAATTTGGGGCAAGGCCTATTAGAGATTTTTACAATATTTAGAGTACCCATCACTCAAGGATTTAGAAAGAGATATTTGATAACGAAGAATACCTTTTGTGCCTTTCGGTTTCACAGAATTGGCTAGATCGATTTCTGGATGAATTGACTTCTGCAAATGATCTTTGATGAACTTGAGTAATTTTGTTGCAGAGCTTCACTTTTTGTTTCTTCTTGAATGCAGAATGAACAAGTGATTAATGAGAAAACCCTTATATTGCTCCGCAAACCCTAATGTCAGGTTGCAATAAATGCTCGACCTAAGTTATTCTGGTTTTCCTTATTTAGATGACTTGAAGAACCGGATCAATCCTGATCTTTAAACATCTTACGGATCTTCCAAATCTTAACCATAGTTTGTTTGGATGTTTCCCTTATGAACCCTTCAATCCGCAACTCTTCTTGTGCCAGTTTCGGCACCAATTGACTGGCTGGGGGAACAAGGTTTTCTTTGTGTCTCCCCCTGAGCCAAAGCTCACTTTTTAGTTTTCAGAAGGAATATCAGCACCAAAGTCTGGTACGGACCCATCCCCTACATTCTCTGTACTTTTCTTCACCCAAATCTTGTTCATCTCACTTTGAACTTCATCTGCATTCACTTTTCATTTTCCCTTATCCTGATTCTAATTATGATGTATCGGACCTCTTTTGTCCAGATTCTTGCTTCTACAAAATTTTGTAATATGACTGGATTTATTGCAAATTTGGCAAACAACATTTCTTTACATATTTGATTGATATCCTCTTGATCTGCATTGATTAGCCATATGACCTATTCTATTGCATGTAAAGCATCTACCATTGAATAATTTGTTCATTTGCATATTTCTGCATTCATGAGATTTGTGACCATACCTTTTGCAGTTAAAACACTATCTGAAAAAGAATGAATTAGTCTGATTCATTCTCTTTTTGCACTAATTAGCTTTATGGCCAAAGTTATTGCAGTTGTAGCAGTAACCATTGAAGGATGGATATCTTTGAGCATTAGGCTGCCTTACCGGAGGTCTTCAAGGTCTGTTCCTTGGATTTTCTAATCCAAAATTCTTTTGACTGGATCCAGAGTTTTCTCCTTTCTCATATCCCAAACCACACTTGTCATCTACCCTTTTTTGACTTCCAAGAAGAACTTCAAGTTGAGCAGAACTTATCTTGAATTTCTCTTTATATTCATTTGTTATTTGAAGATCCCTTTTGAGAGAGACAATTTGATCCTCAAGTTTTTCTTCATTATCTTTAGCATCTTCAAGATCAAATTCAAGATGTCTGATAATTCTATCCATCTTGTGGCAATCTTCCGATTTCTCCTTGAGAGATTGTCTTAGATTATCTTCAGTTTTTCTTTTCTCTTCAACCTCTTAGGTAAACTTCATAACTCCTGATTCCATTTCATGTCTTACCATAATGATTTCTTTTGATAACTTTTCACATAACTTGGTTTTATCCTTCAGATCTTCATTTGCATCATTTGCTTCACCTTGACTTGCTAATTGTTGAAGTAGCTCCTTTGTCTTTTTCATAGAGAGACTTAATTTGTCTTTTAGTTCTCTCATGAAATCATCAGCCTATTTGAGTCTTTCCTTTAATTCATTGACTTCAGAGTTTGACTGTTCAAGATCATCAAGGGCAGTCTTGAGTTGCTCTCTTAAACCATATGCATCCATTTGAATTCCCAGATCTTCCTCAAGCTGTTAGACTCTGTTAGGAGGAACCTTGCTCTGATACCAATTGTTGATAACTGAGAGGGGGGTGAATCAGTTATCCTAATTATTTCTGCTTTCTGAACTTTATTAATAATTAATGCAACATTAATTCAAATAAGAAAACATAACCATGAAATGGAAATACACATGACACAATATTTTTGATGTGGAAACCCTGTTAAGGGAAAAAACCACGGGGTGATTAACCCAAGAACATATTCTCTATTAGAAGAATAGAGATACAAAATGGCACTTGCCAATTAGAGCTCAATGCCTGAGCACACTGCTCACAAGAGGTACACTGCCTACAAGAGACTCACTGCCTACAAGAGACTCACTATCTAGAAAAAGAGTGTTATACAATACTTGAACTGATTGGGAGCATCTACATATGTTGGAGTTTAGTTCCGGTTAGGCTTAGTACACTGATCTGCTGCACTTCATCCTTCCTCTTCTTTTATACTACTTTCCTTTCACATACCAGACCTTCCTTACTACTTTTGCTCTACTCTTCTACTTTTATTTGCACATCACCAACAACTTTGACACATCACATAACTAAATCCATCTTATATATACCTACAAAAGTGATTTCATCACCTTTCTAGTCGGCACCCGGAATAGTCAATATTTCCCACAAACTCTGATCTGTCAACTGAATCCTTGCTTACCAAGTAATGCAGATCAAGGATATACTTGTAGAAGTCACCAATCATGTCAGCCAATCATAATTTATGCCTTCATAACCTTTACCAACATCAGTAACACATCTGGAATAATGTCTAATGTTCTGCCAGTCAATTCTTCCTCTATCCACACTGTCAATCAAGAACCTGATACTCAAGTATTCATATCTTTTTCCTCATCTATCACCGGAGGCTAAATCCTTGGAATATATTACTCAAGTTAGTCATCTTGACTTCCAAAAATCTGCACTTCACCGAGATACTTTCTCTGAGAGATCCGAACCCAACTGTCGGCCCTCACCACATCCTCTGTTCTTGTTTACCAGACCACAATATTCTTCACTCTGACTTCTGGTAAAGACACACCATGTCCTGCGGATGAGTGGGATGAACTTTGTTGCTATCAGTGACAACAATCATGAATCCATATAGTGTCTCTTGCCAACACGACCTCCATGAATCTCTTGCAGGAAAGAAAGGTAAACTCTTTCTGAGGTATATTGGGTTTCCATTCTTGACTTTTCTTTGATTTCCAAGGTTTAAAAGACCTCAACAGTAGTGGCCTATGTGTTGTTCTCTGATGAATTTATTCCCATTTTGTTTCTATCATTCCTTCTTCTGTATTTGGTCATCGTGACTACAACTGTGAGAGGAAAATTAAAAAAGAAGAAAGCCTCTCGGCTCTGCACCATTATGCATTGTCTCCAATAAGGTAAGACTTCTATCTGTCATTGTATGTTTCATTTTTTAAAGGCATTCTATAGATTTTGGGGTCAAAAACTTGCGGGCATATTCTTATTTATAGCTACATCTACTTAATAAAAATGAAATGGGTTTTCTTGAAGCATATTCAACTATGGTTAAGCATAATAACAATCTATGCAGTCCTTGTCTTCTCATGGCTTGAGCCTCTAGTGTTAATGAAATGTTGGATTTAGGGCACACAACTGAGAGGGGGGGTGAATCAGTTGTGCAAAAACTTGCTTCTACTTCAAACACTTGATTATTCTTTGTTAGTTAACAGCATATAAATTAACCATTCATGAAAGCAAAAAGCATAAACACCGGAGCAGATAAACATCAACACATTAGACACCAAGATTTTTGATGTGGAAAACTCGGTTAAGGGAAAAACCACGGAGTGATTAACCCAAGGATTATTCTCTGTTAGAAGAATAAGAAAAACAAATGGCACATGCCAATCAGGGCTCACTACCCGAGCACAGTACTCACAAAGAGGCACACTGCCTACAAAAGAGACACACTGTCTACAAGACAATAAGTATCACAACCTTGAATTGGAGAATGACATCTTCACCATGTCTGGATCAGTTCCATTTAAGCTTGAAACACACCTGCTGTGCCCTTTCACTCTTTCGCCATATCACACTCATCCGCTTCAACACACACTTTGAAATGAACTCACAAACCTTTATTTATACAAGACATCAACTTAGGAACAATCATCTAAGTCAGCAATCAACCATAAGAACATTCACAGGATGAATAACACATCGGTCAGCCACCACAAGAACATTTGCAAGATGAACAACTCATCTGGTCGGCTAGTTTGAACAAGAACTTCATCTGGAAGAATGTCTTCAATTCTGGGCTCTACCATCAATGTAGACCAACAACATAACCTCAACATGATCCAAGAACCTTCACACGCTTGCCTGAATGACTAGGTACATCCGCACTTCCTCTACTCACATGAATCTCTTCTCTTCCTCATTCGGAACTTCAAGAACACAGTCTATCGCCACTGTCATACTGAAACATGTGCTTCCGAACCTCCAAATCATGAACAAATTGAGATGACACATCACAAGGACATCCCAAATACTCCATCCAATCTGCAAGATAGGATAATGCACTTCCAGATCTCACCGGACCTCTTTGTAGCACTCTGTCACTCCGAAGCACTTCCTGGAACTAGTTCTACTTGATCAATCACAACTTCTTCAAATCTACATGCAGACCTCTGAAAACTTAACTGGATCATCTCAAGACTCATATCTACAAACCCTTTAATCTGCATCTTTTGGTCATCAACTTATGAGTACTTTTGCCTTCTTCTCATCACTGTTCTTCACTGTTCCTATTTGAGACTAATTTTCTCAATATCCTCAGCTCACAGTTCATCCAATCCTTCTTGTCAATGCAATATGAGAATGTTGACATCAATGACAACACTGATTAACCTCATACTTGCAACAATCTCCCCCTTTGTCATTGATGGCAACATATGATATGAAAAACCATCAAGATAAGATCTTCTCCTTTCTGTCACAGCTCCCCCTATCAGCAAGAACTCTTCACATGTCTTTTCTTCCTTTACTGCTCCCTCTTTGATCATCAACCACTTGTTTTTCACATGTCTTCTCTCCCCCTTTGACATCAATGGAAAAAAGGCTCATACTTGCAATTCTAATACATCAGAATCATACCAGCTGCTCCCCCTTAGTAGCAGCTCCCCATCATCAATCCAGATCATAAGATATGACAGTGATATCCACTGGACTAATGCACATCAGTGCATCCTAGTTCATCACCAGAGGAGCCATGACCCCTAACTTCTCCCGGAGATACTCAAAAGAGTCCTTGGGAAGAGGTTTAGTAAAAATATCTACAATCTGATCCTTGGAGGGTACATACTCCAATCTGACTTCATCCTTGTTCACTTGCTCTCTCAAAAAGTGAAACTTGATAGATATGTGCTTGGTCTTAGAATGCAACACTGGATTCTTAGAAATATTTATTGCACTTGAATTATCACAGAAAATGGTGATAGGCTCCTCATATTCTACTTTAATGTCTCTTAACATCTGCTTCATCCATAAGATTTGAGTGCAACTACCTGCTGCTGCAATGTATTCTACTTCAGTTGTAGACAGAGATATTGCCTCTTGTTTCTTGCTTAGCCAAGAAACCAATCTTTTTCCCAAAAGAATGCTCCTCCACTTGTACTCTTCCAGTCATCCACATCTCCTGCCCAATCTGCATTTGTATATGCATGAAGAGAGAAATCATGATCTCTGAGATACCATAGACCATACTCAACTATCCCCTTTAGATATCTAAAAATCCTCTTGATTGCCATAACATGAGATTCTCTAGGATTAGCCTGAAATCTTGCCACAAGACCAACAGCCTGCATTATATCTGGTCTAGTCTGAGTGAGATACAATATTCCTCCAATCATTGATCTAAACTTGGTCTAATCTGTCTTGGGAGAGTCATCATCTTTGCTCAACTTACATCTAGTTGCCATAGGAGTGTTCATTGGCTTTGAATCTTCCATTCCGAATTTCCTCAACAATTCTTTTGCATATTTGGTCTGAGAGATAAAGATGCCTTTCTTTGTCTGAGTAATTTGCAAACCCAAGAAGAAATTCATTTCACCAAGCATTGACATTTCAAACTCACTTTTCATTTGATTTGCAAAAGTTTTACACATACTGTCTTTTCCTCCAAAGATGATATCATCAACAAATACTTCAACAATCAAGATGTTTTCCTTATCTATTTGGAAATATAGATTACTATCAGCAGTACCTTTGTCGAAGCCAATCTGCACAAGATGCTTATCCAACCTTTCATACCATGCTCTTGGGGCTTGCTTTAATCCATACAATGCTTTCTTCAACTTGCAGACCATATCATCATTATCAGACAATTGAAATCCATCCAGTTGTTCAATGTAAACTTCTTCTTCTAGATCACCATTTAGGAAGGCAGACTTGACATCCATCTGATATACCTTGAAGTCTTTGAAGGCAGTAAATGCAAGAAATAATCTGACTGCTTCAATTCTTGCCACCGGAGCAAAGGTTTCTTCAAAATCAATTCCTTCTATTTGAGAGTAGCCTTTGTAGACCAATCTAGCTTTGTTTCTGATTACTTCACCAACTCCATTTAGTTTGTTCCGGAAGACCCATTTGGTTCCAATCACATTGTTGTTTCTAGGTCTGGGAACAAGATCCCAAGTATGATTTTTCTCAATTTGCATCAATTCTTCCTCCATTGCTTTGGTCTAGTTTTCATCATTGCAAGCTTCATTAACTGTCTTAGGTTCAATCTTTGAAATCAGACAGTATTCATTTGAATCTTGAGCAATTCTTCTCCTTGTTTATACCCCTTTATTTTTGTCACTTATGATCTGATCTTCAGAATGATTTAGAGTTACATACCTTGGAACTTTGGGAGTTTCTTGCACTACTAATTCTTGATCAGGCTCATTCAGACAAACTTCTTCTTCCTGATTTACAGGATCAGTCTGGATCTGAATTTTAGAGGAGGATGGAGCTCCTTGCACCAGAGAATCATTCTGATCATCTTCATCACATTCATAGAATCTTGAAGGCTTCTCAATTCCTTCATCAACCTTCACATCTGTACTTTCTATCATCTTTCTCAATCTCTTATTGTAACACCGGTATGCTTTGCTTTGAGTGGAGTAACCCAAGAAAATTCCTTCATCACTTCTAGCATCAAACTTTCTGAAATCTTCATCTCTTTTGATGTAACACTTGCTACCAAATACTCTGAAATATCTCACAGTGGGAGTTATGCCAAACCAAAGTTCATAAGGAGTCTTACCGGTATTGCTTCTGATTTGGACTTGATTAAGGGTATAGACTGTAGTGCTGACAGCTTCTATCCAAAACATCTGAGGAACACTTGCTTCCATCATCATTGTCCTGGCTGCTTCTTGGATGGTCCGGTTCTTTCTCTCAACTACTCCATTTTGCTGTGGAGTCCTAGGAGTAGACAACTGTCTCTTTATACCATGCTTCTCACAAAATTCTATGAATTCACCGGATGTGGATCACCACCTCTATCAGACCTCAAACATTTTAGCTTCAATCCGGTTTGATTCTCTACCATAGCTTTGAAGATTTTGAACTTAATGTAGATATAGCTTCTGGATTAAACTGTGTATGTTTTTTGCTTCAACGTTTCGGATCATGCACAATAATCCATCAGCAGGAAGAGGAGAAAGTGTGTTTGGATAGCAAGAACTGACCTTATAAAGGGAATGAAGAGGAGGGGGGGTGAGATAGGACCGTAACACAAGGAGAGGGGATGGACAAATAAAATAAAAACACAACTAATGCATAATTGTGGTATGTGAATCCATGTAAGCACAAATATGAACAAATAATAATATTAAGACATAAATATGTATAGAGAATTTATATGTATGTGAGTAATATATAATAGCAAGAAGTATAAAAAGGGGGGGGAAATATGAATAGTATAAGATATAAATACACTACATGTATTGACATAATCCAGAAGCTCTATCTACATTAATTCATGGACTGTGGAAAACTCATACCTATGATTTTGAACTTCTTAAGGGCTTCTGATTCCTCTTTTAGGAAGGTAACCCACATCATCCGGGAATGATCATCAATCAGTAACATGAAATATCTATCACCTTGCATACTCTTGATTCTTGTCGGACCACATAGATCAGTATGGACTAATTCCAGTAATCTGGTAGTGGACTGATCTTTGCTTTTGAAAGAGACTCTACTCTGTTTACCTCGCTGACACTCTTTGCACAAGCTATTTGTAGGTTTCACCAATTTAGGAAGATCTCTTACAGCTTGAGTATTGCTTATCTTGATGATGTTATCAAAATTCACATGACACATCCTTCTATGCCACAACCAACTCTGATCAACTTGAACAAACAGACAACTTTTATTAGAACCAACTAGATGGAAGATATTACCTTTTGTTTGAGTACTGGATGCAATCTCAGTTCTGGAGCTTCCGAAGATCCTGCACCTTCCATTCTTGAACTGGAGATCATAGCCTTTGTCCACCAACTGACCAACACTGAGAAGATTGTGCTTCAATCCTTCAACATATAGAACATAACTGGTTTTCCTCTTTCGATCAAAAGAAATAGTTCCCCTACCTCTGATTCTGCTAGCAGAATTATCACCAAACTTTACCATTCCTCCTTCATACCTTTCCAAATCTAAGAACTTGTTCTTGTCACCTATCATATGGTGAGAACATCCACTGTCAATAACCCAATCATCCTTTTCTTCAACTTGGGCCGCCAAAGCTCTTTCAACAACCTCATGATTGACAGATTCAAAGGATATTGAGTCTTCTTCCTTGATGGTAATAAACACTCATTCATTTCCAGATTTGCTTCCTATTTCTGATTCATCATCTATTACTCCTTCATTATCATCTTCTTCATGAACATAATAGCAGTTCTTTTGAAACCTTGATCTGTTAGCATTTGACCTTGCAGATCTTTCTGGGCATCTTGAAGCAAAATGACCAATCTTATTGCAGTTGAAGCACTTAAAGGGTAGTTTTCCTTCATACTTACCGGATCCTCTTGGTAGTCTCTTTGCAATGAGGGCTTCAAGTTGAGTTGTTTCTGCTTCTTCCTCTTCCATGTCTTTCCTTGCTTGATCATACCATGACAGCTTTCTTGAAGAGTTCTCTCCCGGATCAAATCTTTGTTTGCCTTTCACATAGGCACTAGCTTTGAATGCAAATTCAATCTTAGGTTGATCATCTCCAAACTCAGTCATTTCAAATGCAACCAGTTTGCCCGCCAATTGCTCTCTTGTGATAGTTGTATGGGCTCTGAATTCATCAATGGCAGCAACCTTGATTTTGTAGGTAGCAGGAAGGGATCTGAGAATTTTGCAAACAATTTCATTTTCATTTAGAGCTCCACCAGCATTCCTGATTCCACACACCAGCTCGTTCACTCTTGGCATAGAGGTAGTGATATTTTCATCATCTCTCATCTTCAATCTTTCAAACTTCCCTTTCAGACTTTGCAACCTTGCACTCTTGACAAACTCATCTCCTTCATACAGAAGTTCCAGTTTAGTCCAGATCTCATATGCAGTTGGTAGGTCAATAACATTTGAGAGATCTGAGTCATTCAATGTGCTTAGAAGAGCTTCTTTGGTCTGCAGATTGTTTTCAGCATCTGTGATTTTATTCAGAGTTATCGGACCACCCTGTGGAGGTACATATGATTTTGTGACCATGGTCAAGTATGCTTTTCCCATACACTCCAAGTGACATTTCATGCGACCTTTCCAGAGAGTGAAGTTGGTTCCATCGAACTTACGACTATCCTTCATGTATGACGACATCTTGGATCTCCTCAAGTGGTTAAGCTCCTTTCAGAGGAATGTGGCTCTAATACCAATTGTTGGATTTAGGGCGCACAACTAAGAGGGGGGTGAATCAGTTGTGCAAAAACTTGATTCTACTTCAAACACTTGATTCTTCTTTGTTAGTTAACAGCATATAAATTAACCATTCATGAAAGCAAAAAGCATAAACACCAGAGCAGATAAACATCAACACATTAGACACCAAGATTTTTGATGTGAAAAACCCGGTTAAGGGAAAAACCATGGGGTGATTAACCGAAGGATTATTCTCTGTTAGAAGAATAAGAAAAACAAATGGCACATGCCAGTTAGGGCTCACTACCCGAGCACACTACTCACAAAGAGGCACACTACCTACAAAAGAGACACATTGTCTACAAGATCATAAGTATCACAACCTTGAACTGGAGAATGACATCTTCACCATGTCTGGATCAGTTCCATCTAAGCTTGAAATACACCTGCTCTACCTTTTCGCTCTTTCATTATATCACACTCATCCGCTTCAACACACACTTTGAAATGAACTCACAAACCTTTATTTATACAAGACATTGACTTAGGAACAATCATCTAAGTTGGCAATCAACCATAAGAACATTCGCATGATGAATAACACATCCGGTCGGCCACCACAAGAACATTCGCAAGATGAACAACTCATCCGGTCAGCTAGTTTGAACAAGAACTTCATCCAAAAGAATGCCTTCAATTCTGGGCTCTCCCATCAATGCGGACCAACAACACAACCTCAACATGATCCAAGAACCTTCACATGCTTGCCTGAATGACCAGGTACATCTGCACTTCCTGTACTCACAGGAATCTCTTCTCTTCCTCATCCGAAACTTCAAGAACACAGTCTACCGCCACTGTCATATTGAAACATGTGCTTCTGGACCTCCAAATCATGAACAAATTGAGATGACACATCACAAGGACATCCCAAATAATCCATCCAATCCGCAAGATAGGATAATGCACTTCCGGATCTCACCGGACCTCTTTGTAGCACTCTATCACTCCGAAGCACTTCCCGGAACCAGTTCTACTTGATCAATCACAACTTCTTCAAATCTGCATGCAGACCTCTAAAAACTTAACTGGATCATCTCAAGACTCATATCTACAAACCCTTTAATCCGCATCCTTTGGTCATCAACTTATGAGTACTTTTGCCTTCTTCTCATCATTGTTCTTCATTGTTCCTATTTGAGACTAATTTTCTCAATATCCTCAGCTCACAGTTCATCCAATCCTTCTTGTCAATGCAATATGAGTATGTTGACATCAATGACAACACTGATTAATGTCATACTTGCAACATGAAACCCATAAAAAACTTTCTATATATCTCTTTTGTAGAGGCCACGACTGTGTATTATTCATCTTCATGCATATTCTTTGTTATTTGAAACCCTAGGGTTATCTTGTCATGAAAGAAACATATGCTCCATTTTTTCTAACCATGGCTGTAGCTATGCATTCAAGTTAAATACATACCAGTCTCCTCTGTGTGGCCATGGTAAGCTTGGCTGTAACCCTTTTTTGAGCATTACATATTGAAAGTCTCACCTTTTCCTGTTTGTATACTTGTGTCTTTTCCTGAAAACCCTAAATAGGGTTCAAGTAAAAACCTCCTTTACCATCTCTTTTCCCCATATGTGATGCTTATAAAGGTTGCAACTGGCATTATTTATCTCTGCATTTCTTTGTCATTTCATTCTGGCCATGACTTCTGTATGCAGTTTTCTCATGTAGCACTGTCTGCTATAGCTTATCTTAGTCTCTCCATGATATAAGATTATCTCATGCTTAATAAGTGATAGCTCCATATGATGAATGTACCTTAGTTCAACATAAAAGAGACATGGCAGCATATGTTGTTCCTTGGTGATTATTTGTCATTGTATTTAGCTTTAATCATGCAGTTATACTCATACCTTTTCTGAAACAAGACTAATAATTTGAAAGGAAACTGGATAGCTTGCATCTGTGTTTACTTTTGATATGCATACACTAGATGTTTCTAACTCTTTCACTTTGCCAATATGAGTACCACATAGACATGTCCTGCAACTACATCCTGACTGTCAAAAACTTATGTGATGTCATATCCTTTCAATTTTGTCATCATGGTTACCCATTCATTGTATACAGTTTGTGTTGGCAAGATACATTATATGGATTCATGGTTGTTTTCATTGATGGCAACAAAGGTCATCCCACATATCCGCAAGTCATGGTGTGTCTCTACCGGAAGTCAGAATAAAGATTGTTGTGGTCCGGTGAACAAGAACAGAGCATGTGGCAAGGTCCGACAGATTGGTCCGGATCTCTCAGAGGAAGTGTCTTGGTGCAGTGCGGATTTGGGGAAGTCAAGAGGACTACCTTGAGTGGTATATTCCAAGGATTCAGCCTCTGGTGATGGACAAGGAAAAAGATATGAATAGTTGAGTACCGGATTCCTGAGAGACAGTGAAAACAGAGGAAGAACTGACTGACAGAGTATCAGACTACTTTCCGGATGTGTTACTGTTGATGATAAAGGTTGTGAAGGCATGAATCATGTTTGGCTGACATGATTAATGATATCTACAAGTATATGCTTGATCTGCATTGCTTGGTGAGCAAGGATTCAGCCGACAGAACAGAGTTTGTAAGAAACTAGACTGTTCCGGATGCCAACTAGAAAGGTGATGAAATTACTTGTGCGGATATATATAGAGGATGGATTTAGTTGTGAAGTGTGTGACTATGTAAAGATATATGTGAATAAGTGCAGAATAGAGCAGAAGTACCAAGACAGATCCGGTATGTGAAAGGATAGCAGAATAAAGAACAGAGAAAAGATGAAGTGCAGCAGATCAGTGTACTGAGCCTAACCGGAACTGAACTCCAGCATATGCAGATGCTTCCAATCAGTTCAAGACTATGATTCTTATCACTTTGTAGACAGTGTGTCTTCTTGTAGGCAGTGGGCCTCTTGTGAGCAGTGTGCTCGAGCAGTGAGCCCTAATTGGCAAGTGCCATTTTGTAATTTCCTATTCTTCTAACAGAGAATAATTTTTGGGTTAATCACCTCGTGGTTTTCTCCCTTAACAGGGTTTCCACGTCAAAAATACTGTGTCATGTGTTTCTTATTTCATGGTAATGTTTTTGTGTTTGATTCAATGCTGCATCAATTAATAAGAAAGTTTAATAAGGGAAATAATTAGGATAACTGATTCACCCCCCCCCCTCTCAGTTATCAACAATTGGTATCAGAGCCAAGTTCCTCCTAATAGAGCCTAACAGCTTGAGGAAGATCTGGGAGTTCAAATGGATGCATATGGTTTAAGGGAGCAACTCAAGACTGCCCTTGAGGATCTTGAACAGTCAAATTCTGAAGTCAATGAATTAAAGGAAAGACTCAAACAGGCTGATGAATTCATGAGAGAATTAAAAGACAAATTAAGTCTCTTTATGAAAAAGAGAAAGGAGCTGCTCCAACAGTTGGCAAGACAAAGTGAAGAAAGCAATACAAATGAAGAATTGACTGAGCAAACCAAGTTATGTGAAAAGTTATCAAAAGAAGTCATTATGTTAAGACATGAAATGGAATCAGGAACTATAAAGTTTACTCAAGAGATTGAAGAAAAAAGAAAGGCTGAAGACAATCTAAAACAATCTCTTAAAGAAAAATCAGAAGAATGCCACCAGATGGACAGGATTATCAGACATCTTGAATCTGATCTTGAAGATGCCAAAGATAATGAAGAAAAACTTGAGGATCAAATTGCCTCTCTCAAAAGAGACCTTCAAACAGCAAATGAATATAAAGAGAAATTCAAGATAAGTTCTGCTCAACTTGAAGTTCTTCTTGGAAGTCAAAAAAGGACAGATGACAAGTATGGTTTGGGATATGAGAAAGGAGAAAGCTCCGGATCCGGTCAAAAGAATTTTGCATCAGAAAATCCAAGAAACAGGCCTAGAAGACCTCCGGTAAGACAGCCCAATGCTCAAAGATATTCATCTTTCAATGGATACTGCCACAGCTGCAACCACTTTGGTCACAAAGCTAATCAGTGCAGAAAGAGAATGAATCAGATTAATTCATCCTTCTCCGGACAGTGCTTCAACTGCAAAAAGTATGGACACAAATCCCATGAATGCAGAAATATGCAAGTAAACAAATCATTCAAAGGTAGATGCTTTACATGCAATAGAGTAGGTCATATGGCTAATCAATGCAGATCAAGAGGATATCAGTCAATTATGCAAAGAAATGTTATTTGCCAAATCTGTAATAGGTCCGGTCATAATGCTAAAGTCTGTAGAAGCAAGATTCAGGACAAAAGAGGTCCGGTGTATAATCAGAATCAAGACAAGGGTAAACAAAAGATGAATGCGGATGAAGTTAGGAATCAGATGAGCAAGATTTGGGTGAAGAAAAGTTTAGAGGATGTAGAGGTTGGATCCGCACCAGACTCTGGTGCTGATATTTCTTCTGGAAATTAAAAAGTTAGCTCTGGCTCAGGGGGAGACTCAAAGAAAATCCTGTTCCCCCAGCCAATCAAGTGGTGCCTGATGTGGCACAAGATGCGGAGTAAAAGGTTTAAAGATATAAGTCTTGAGATGATCCAGATAAGATTTCAGAGGTCCGCATGGAGTTATGAAGAAGCTGTGATCGATCGAGTAAGACCTGTTCCGGGAGATGCTCCGGTATGACAGAGGATTACAAAAAGGTCCGGAAAGATCCGGAAGTGCACTATCTTATTCTGCGGATTGGACAGAGTGTTTGGGATGTTCTTGTAATGTGTTACCTTGATTTATTCATGATTAAAAGATCTGGATGATGTTCACAGATCAGGACTGATCCGGGATACTCCAAGCTATCCGAACAAGGCAAACCGGAATAATATAGGTGAAGCATTTATTGCAAACAGATATTAGGGTTTGCGGAGCAATATAAGGGATTTCTCAAAAATCATTTGCTCATTCTACACTCAAGAAGAAGCGAAAAGTGGAGCTCTGCAACAAGATTCATCAAGCACACCAAAGATCTCCTGCCGAAGTCATTGCATAAAGAAATCAATCCAACCACTCCGTGCAAACCGAAGGCGCATAAGGTATTCTCCGTTTTTCATTATCTCACTGCAAATCTTTGAAGAATGGCTACTCCAAATATAGTTAAGATCTCTGATAGACCTCGCCCCACATTCAAGAAACATCCTTACAAATCATTGGAGGTAGATCCACTAGGAGCCTTCTCTAGTGTTCCTCATGGTGTATTGCATACGGAAGATATTAGGGTTTACATCCATGCGAATCTTGAAGACTTTGGAGAATCAAAACTGATGGATATCTATCACAAACAATTGATAGATGACTCCTTTGAGATCAAACCTCAGTACAAAGCCATCCGGGACAAACACTTTGCACAGTGCATTCATTTCCCCTGTTTTGAAGAAGATGAATGGGTCCGGTATGTACTAAGTAGAGTACATGACAACTTCCTATGGTTGAACCAGCCCTTCAAGATCACCAAAGATGCAATTAGGGCTGTAACTGGTCTGCACTCATCCGGTGGATTACCTGTTCTCAAGTCTGTCAAAAATCAGACAGTTAGTGATGCAACCGGATCCAAGTTTGACAAGAGAGCTATGACAGTTGATGACATCACTGAACCGGATGTCAAATTTGCAGCTATGATAATTGGTTACAAAATCTATCACTCTAGTAGGGAAAATTCAGTACCGGGAACTGCAATCTATACAGCTTATCAAATGTTAAAGGAGAATGCAGACTATGACTTGTGTGAGCTTCTTGTGAACCAACTCTTTGAAAATCTGCAGAAGATCAAGAAGGACAAGAAAAACTCCTTCAAGTATGGCAATCTGATCCTTTGTCTCTTCTTTTACTACATGAATGAGCTTCCTGGATCCAGTGGATGGATATGGTAGAATGACAGACCGGTTGCCATCCAAATCAGAGACTATTTGCATGGACTTGGGGATGCTAAAGCAAGAAATACAGCTCTATGGGGATACTTCAAGAACTTCCAAAGCATGATGCATGCAAGAGAAAGAATACCCCAATCCCTTGTTGAAAAGTACAAAGACACAGTATGATTCATGGTAGAAACAGATCAGTGTCTAATGGAGGCAGTGGAGCCAAGGACTGTCTGGATCATGCCCATGGGGTATGAAGTGGATGAACAGATAGTAGAGCTGCATGTTCAACACATGCTAAGCCAGCCCAAAGATCCTAAGGCAGAAAGGTTTGGAACCTTTGAGGAACTGAGTGTAAAGATACATGTAGAACTCAGGGAACTGGAGATAAAGAGGAAGGTAAGAAAAGAAGTTGAGCATATTGCTCAAGGCCTAGGCATCTCAAAAGAGGCACTTGATGCCAGCCGGGAAAAGAGGAGGAAGGCTGAGGAAGAAGAGAAAAGTAAAGAAAGTGTTCCGATTGAAACTCCCACCCGGACCAGATCATCAAAAAGATCTGCACCTCCCACAACCAAAAGTTCAAAACCGGAAGTCCAGGCATCCGGTAAAAGATCCAAGACAAAAGCCACAAGGGCTTATGAAAGCCAAAAGGATGAAGAGGAAACAGAGTCAGATGAGGGAGTAAAAGAAATAAAGAAGCAGAAGAAGAAAGGATCCGGTAAACCCTCCACAGGCCAAGACAAGGATGAAATGGCAGAGGTATCTATTGAAAAGCCCACTCTGTCTCTAGAGAGTGTAATCAAGTTGGTTACGGTAGATGGAAACCTTCAACCAATGACTGAATTTTATGATGACTACAATGAGGCTGACCAAAAGATTCTGCAGGAAGCCACAGTCAAATATCTGAACATATACAATAAGGCTTTCATTGAGATCATATCTCTTATTCCTAAAAGCCTAGAAAAGGAATTAGAAATAAGAAAGAATAATGCTCATGCAAAAGATCTTGAGATCCGGGAGCAGATAGCTATTCAGCTATATCCTCAAATTGATCCCAAGACAATGAACATTATCTTCAAAGACTGCAAAGATGAGTTCAGAATTAAATCCAGGATGAATCAACTCATGCTTGGTGAGACTGACAAAGTGGCCCAAGAGACAGAAGAGATCCTCCGGAAGGCCTTCAAAAGGTTCAATCTTCCTGTTGTAGAGGACTTAGGTGCAGAAACAGCTGCGGATTTGGAATCATCTGTTCCGGAAGAAGTGGGCCCTGAACAGACAAACATCTCTCCTCCGGTTTCCCCTACAGTCTCCGGATCCAAAGAAGAAGAGAAATTACAGGAGAAGGAAGCAGGGGTGAAAGATAAAGAGGTTGACAGTTCCAAGACTGCAGAAGAAAAGAAACATCTGTCTCCGGCAAGAGACACTGCACAAACTGTTCAACAATTTTTGAGCAAAGCCACTATAGAAATTGATGAACCGGACCTGCTAAAAGGACCATTAGATTTTGACTCTTTGTCACCGGTGCAAACAATGAAAATAGCCTCATTTGCAAATGAGAAAGTCAAAGAGAAGCTGCTGAAATCTCACATGGAAGACTGTGAGCTTATGGAGGTAGCATCTGGAGTGCTAGAAAAGATCATGCCATCCTTTCAAAAGGATCCCACAGCCTCCTCTTCCGATAATCTCAAAACCTTAGTCAGCAGTGTTAGTACACATTTTGAATCTCTAGAAAAATCTGCTGAAGAAAAGGTCCGGAAGGAATTTTTGGATATAAGATTTTCAGAAGTATTAGAATTAATCTCTAAAGATAGGAAGATTGTGAGTATTGGAATAAAGAGCTTAGAGAATGCTCTTAAGGATGGCGGTGACATTTACAAATTTTGTATATCCTGATCAAAGGCAACAGCAGCAATTGATAAGAAAATAAAAGAGGAACAGGACAAGCTACAAAGCTTATCTCAAAGTTTTGATCCTCTCTCTTCCTCCATAATAAATCAAGAATGTCAGACTATTGCAGTCTTGAATGAAATAAAGAATCTTGAGAAGGAAAGGAAGAATATCACTAACCGGATGGGAGAACTTAGAAGGATTATAATCCCTAAGTTGGAAACTATGCATGAGGCCATCAGTGATGCTCAGACCACCGCCCAAACAAATGATCCGACAGATCTCAAGCGGGCAGAAGCTTTTGCATTTTTGTTGAGTGGTCACATTTCAATTTTGGATAGAATGAAGCAAAGTTGGGCTACAGAAATGATCCAATTGCAGACATCCTTTGCAGACATTCTTCAGTATATGTGAGTATGTAAATATGCGGCTATGTATAGAAAATTTTTGAAAATTTTGGTGTGCGGACCCTACCCTTTGCCATTGATGTCAAAGGGGGAGTGAGGAGCAGTGAAAAATGAGGAATCCAATTAAGGGGGAGTTCCGGAAATTGTATATAAAGACAGAGCATCAGCAAAGGGGGAGCATAGTGTAAACACTTAGTCATTTTTCACTAAGTGTTGCCATCAATGCCAAAGGGGGAGATTGTTGGCAAGAGACACTATATGGATTCATGGTTGTTGTCATTGATGGCAACAAAGGTCATCCCACATATCTGCAAGTCATGGTGTGTCTCTACCGGAAGTCAGAATAAAGATTGTTGTGGTCCGGTGAACAAGAACAGAGCATGTGGCAAGGTCCGACAGATTGGTCTGGATCTCTCAAAGGAAGTGTCTTGGTGCAGTACAGATTTGGGGAAGTCAAGAGGACTACCTTGAGTGGTATATTCCAAGGATTTAGCCTCTGGTGATGGACAAGGAAAAAGATATGAATAGTTGAGTACCGGATTCTTGAGAGACAGTGAAAACAGAGGAAGAACTGACTGACAGAGTATCAGACTACTTTCCGGATGTGTTACTGTTGATGATAAAGGTTGTGAAGGCATGAATCATGTTTGGCCGACATGATTAATGATATCTACAAGTATATGCTTGATCCGCATTGCTTGGTGAGCAAGGATTCAGCCGACAGAACAGAGTTTGTAAGAAACTAGACTGTTCCGGATGCCGACTAGAAAGGTGATGAAATTACTTGTGTGGATATATATAGAGGATGGATTTAGTTGTGAAGTGTGTGACTATGTAAAGATATATGCGAATAAGTGCAGAATAGAGCAGAAGTACCAAGACAGATCCGATATGTGAAAGGATAGCAGAATAAAGAACAGAGAAAAGATGAAGTGCAGCAGATCAGTGTACTGAGCCTAACCAGAACTGAACTCCAGCATATGCAGATGCTTCCAATCAGTTCAAGACTATGATTCTTATCACTTTGTAGACAGTGTGTCTTCTTGTAGGCAGTGGGCCTCTTGTGAGCAGTGTGCTCGGGCAGTGAACCCTAATTGGCAAGTGCCATTTTGTAATTTCCTATTCTTCTAATAGAGAATAATTTTTGGGTTAATCACCCCGTGGTTTTCTCCCTTAACAGGGTTTCCACGTCAAAAATACTGTGTCATGTGTTTCTTATTTCATGGTAATGTTTTTGTGTTTGATTCAATGCTGCATCAATTAATAAGAAAGTTCAATAAGGGAAATAATTAGGATAACTGATTCACCCCCCCCCCCCTCTCAGTTATCAACAGTTTGTAATATTTATAATGAGTATAGGCAAACATGACACACTTCCTATCACTTCTGAGACAGGAACAACAAAACTCCTTTATAATGGCAGAAGACTTGGTTGAGAGTTAAGCTCTACATCTCATCAGAACTAGAACTACAAATATTATATTGATATTGTACTCCTTTAGTTTAATTAATTTGATTAAACAATATGATGTATCTGTAATTCTTCCCCTCTAAGAATCAAGGGCAGCATGTTGGGCTCAACCCTTGTGGGAGCCCATTTGATACCATGTGTTGATATGTCTTCAATCAGCTACATGACTTATCCTATACCTGCACATAAAACAAATAGATTAGAATAAAACAGTGAAGTTCCATGGTTGTTTCTATCTCAGTTCCTCCTGCATGTGGATCATGTTCATTGACCAGTGCACTATAAACAAAGTGTTATGCCTCTTCTGATAGGACATAGATATCTCATAACCAGAGCTCTAACAAGACCTTTTCTAACTTTTACAAGTTCTCATCAGAGATCAGGAGTAGGGAAGAAGACAACTTTGAAGATTGAAGACCTTTAAGGCAATGATGGCTATGGCCTTCTCTTTCTTATCCTTAGATGCATAGCATTTTCTTTATACTTGCATTTGTTCAGGTATACCCATGGCTTGTGTGGGACATTTGATATGTCATTATTCTTTCAATACAATGTTTATCCTTTTATGTATTTCAACTTGTAAATGAATAATCATTGTAGTGATTAAAATACTTATCTCTCCTGTGACTATTCTACAATGCAATGAATGATCTGAAATCTTTTCTTCTCTTGAACAACTGAACTATAATTATCACTAAAAAATAATAACTATGCAAATAACTTATAATAGAAGAATGTTAACCTTCACTCTAAAATGAATTTGATGCACCAGCTCTGCCAGTTTTGAGCTGTGGTGAAAAAATGGTAACATTTCTAGTGACTTCTACTATATTCTTGCCTGCTAAGCATTGGATCAATTGCCTTAAACATCCATTGGTCATTGAGTCATATTCCGCTCTTCTCAAACTCAAAAAACATTGCAATTCATCTCTCCAAATAGTTTAAATAGCAACAGAAAATTGGAAACAAACTAAACTGAAAGCAAACTAACAGGCCCTGACGGCAAAAATAACTTGTGCAGTAGCACTTAGGGAAACAAAAATACTAAAAGCAAGTGTGCATGAGCACTTATTAACCGCAACACTACTCTACTATGATACAAAGGTAGTACTTATCCTCAGAGGCAATGTTTGAGGTGGATCCCATTAACTAGGATAGACAACACCTCTCCACTTAACTTAGACAACTAAAATGCATTATTTTCTTTGCACTTTGTGATTACATAAGGCCCATCAAAAATTGCATCAAACTTGGAATACTTTCGAAGTCTACTTCTTAGTTCATTCCATTTGAACACCAAATCACCAAAAATAAAGCTTCTCAGTCTTGCCCTCTTGTCAAAAGCATTCTTCATTTGAGCTTGATGTATATCAAGCTTCCTCAAGGCCTCTTTCCTGGTCTCTTCTAGTTCCATGAGCTGAGCTAGCCTAACTACTAAAGGTTGTTCCTCTAGCAGCTCAAGTTCTTTGATGAAGGTCAAAGTTGGTAATTCAACTGAAATAGGCAATCTAGCCTCTTTGACATAAGTACGTACATATGGAGAACAACCAGTAGTTCTCTTGGGTATAATTCTATCATCCCAAAGAGCTAACTTTAACTTCTCATGCCATGTTCTTTGGTTGTCTTCAACAGTCTTCTTAATGATTCTTATCAGATTCTTGTTGGTAGATTCGACCTACCTATTACCCTATGGGTAATAGTTAGAAGTATTCAAAAAGATGTTATTTTTGACAGACCAATCTAAAATTCTCAATCCAATAAAATCCAATCCATTATCAGAGATAACTGAATCTGGTGTACCAAATCTTAATACCAGATCCTGATAGAAACTTAGAATAGCTGATTCATTTGCTTCTTTTAAAGCAACAACCTTGGTCCACTTGGTGAAATAGTCTATGGCAATCAAGATCTACTTGTGGCCTGCAATTGAAGGTAGGTTTATTGGTCCTATGAAATCTAGACCCCATTTTGCAAATGGTTTCTCAACTTTAATAGGATGTAGAGGTAAGGCAGCAAGCCTTTGTTTACCTACAAATAATGAGAACTTCTCACATCTTCTCACCCAAGAAAAAACATCTTTAAACAAGTCAGGCTAGTAATAACCAGGCTGCATAATTTTCAAGGTAGTTGTTCTAGCTACAAAGTGACCTCCTGAAGGTCCATTGTGAAACTCCTCTAACAGTTTATCAACTTAATCAGGTCCAATACATCTTAGAAATACACCATTAAAATCTCTCCTATACAAAATACCATCAATGATAGCATAAGGATTAGCTTGTAACCTAAAATACCTTCTTCCTGCCCTATCCAAACCTTCAGAGCATTGACCAGTCTATAGATAGTGCATCATCTGCTACACCTAGCTATTTGTAGGAACTGGTACAGTGGCTGGTACACTATTATTCAATATTGTTTCTATGTCTTCTTCATGTTCTTGACTGTGCTCTTCACTTTTAGCAAGCTACTCACATAACCCTTTTCCCCTAATCATCTTAGTTACTTTGATATCAACATCAAACTCTATAACCTTGGTTATCCAACCAGCCCTCTTATCATTTATATCTATGTTAAGTAAAAAACTCTTGACAGTGGGGTGAGCAACCATTAAGTGAATTCTTTTATTGGACAACATGTGTTTGAATTTATTGAGGCTTCTAACAATAGAAAAAACATGCTTCTCAACAAAAGAGTACTTTATCTTGTAGTCATTTTGTTGGCATAACATTGCTAAGATGGTGTTAGTACCTCCAAAAATATATAAAATAAAATCCCTCTCAAAATTAGGATTAATGAGGGTAGGGGCAATAGCGAGGGCTTCTTTAATCTGCTTGAAGCTTCCTTTTCCCTCCTTAGTCCAGCTGAATGGCACATTCTTCTATAACATGGCAATGAGGGCTTTAACAAGGCTGCAATGTTTGGAATAGATCTCCTCATGAAATTAATTCTGCCAAGAAATCTCTGCAAGTCTTTCTTATGTGTAGGCAATGGTAAATCTAGAATGGTTGAAACTCTCACAGGGTCAATAGAAATACCTTTCTTTGAAACAATATGGCCAAGAAGTTTACGTTCATGAACTAAAAATATGTACTTCTTAGGGTTCAATGAAACTCCAAACTCTCTGCACCTCTGAAAAATCTGCTTCAAGTGGTCAAAGTGATCATTAGCATCTTTGGAAAAAATTGTTATGTCATCTAAATACACAAACACTATTATGTTCATAAGGCCATGAAAGGCCATGTCTATTGCCCTCTGAAAGGCGGCCCCTGCATTGGACAGATTGAATGACATCTTTCTGTATGTCATGGTACCCCACTTAGTCATGAATGTTGTTTTATATTGGTCTTCCTCTTTGACCAGAATTTGGTTATAACCTAAGTAACCACCTAATAGGGAATATCTATCAAAACTAGAAAAAATTTGCAATATTTGTTCCATGGAAGGAATAGGGTAGTGGTCTTTCAATGAGGCCTGATTTAGATCATGGAAATAGACACAAAGTCAGATTTCTCCTTCTTTTTTTTGACTGGGACCAAGTTGGAAACCCAAGAAGTATATTTTATTGGGAATATGATACTACTCTAAATTAGATTATTTAACTCATCTTTCATTAAGTGCTCAAGTTTTGGATTAAGGGATCTTTGTTTTTGCCTAACAGGTTTGGAATTAGGCTCTAATTCAATGGTTTGCTGAGCTAGACCAGGATCAAACCCCCTTAAGTCTTTATACTCCCATGCAAAAACATCATAAAATTCTTGACATAACTGAATAAATGACTGTTGTTCATCTCTAGTGCATACCTTTCCAAGTTTTAGCAGCTTGTCCTTGAATATTTCCATAGACTTATAGTTCTCTTGTTTCACTGTCATGCTACACTTGTCTTTTCTGAACTGGTCATCTAAGTTAAACATTGATTCTAGTGTCACCAGTCCCTTAGGCAGCTTATTGGATCTCAACTCCACAATCTGATCTTCAAATTGATGTTGTTATTTATGCTAATTATCAGCTGCAAATTTAGCTTCTGCACTCAAAAAACTTAAGTTTTGCTCATCACTGTCAAATACTTGCCAAGAAACACTATTAGCAGGTATAAAAGAACTAACTACTTTGACATATGGTTGTACTTCAATGTTCTGAATCTGATCAGGAATCTCAAATTGAGATCCCAAAGTTGCAAGCTTATCTGCATACTTATTTTAGTTTCTAGGAATCAAAAACAAATTAAATGCATCAAAAAATTCAATTGAATCCCACACTCTATGCTTGTACTTTTTGAGCAGTTCATTCTTAGTAGCATTTAGATTCCTAACCTGATTAACGATCAATTCAAAATCACCATAAACTTGGACAGATTTGATACCTCTTTTTCGAGCCCATTCTAAACCATGAATCAAGACCTCATACTCAGTCGTGCAGCTAAAAGTGAACCTCAAGGCTGCATAGTACTTGTCTCCTTTAGGTGAAATCAACATATTCCCTCCACCAACACCTATTTTGGTCCTTGATCCATCAAAGTATAGCTTCCAAAGTTGATCTTCTTGTTGTCCTGAGTGACTTTGGTCCTTAATCAGAATAAGAATCACTGCATCAGGTTCCTATATCATATAAATGCCTGATCCTACCTCATCCATGTGATGGAAAGGGTCACTTTCATGATCTTCAGTTGCCCAATCATCTAAGTTTATGTCTTCTATAAGTGCATTAGGATCTAGGCTCATGGGTTCATCCTGTTGCCCATGGGTGATGTAGACGTTAGCATTTATTGGGTTGGGGACATAAGGCTCAACATGATCATTTGCAATTGGTTCAGATTGTATGGTTACTTTCATACCATACCTTGTTCTAAAAAACAAGTGGGACCAGTCAGAAGATAAAAATCCACCCAATTTGGCAGTAAACTCCCTAGAAAGACATATAGCAAAGCTAGGTGGCAGATAAATGATATAAATATCTTGATGGATGGAAAAATTAGGACAAGCATGCAATGTAAGTCACAGATTTCTGATTATCCCTGCAGTACTTGTTACCATTTTTTGACCGCAGCTCAAAAATTGGTTGAGTAGATGTGACATTATCATTTTTGAGAGAGGTTTGATTTACTTCTGCTATGAGTAAGTTGCATAGTTATTATGTTTCAATGTTAAAAGCAGTTTAGTTGTTCAAGAAAGAAAGAAAAGTTTCAGATCAATCATTGCATTGCAAAACAGTCAAGTGAGATAAGTATTTCATTCATCACAATGGTTATTCAATTACAAGTTGAAATACATAAAGGAATAAGAATTGCATTGAAAGAAATGATGACATATCAGATGTCCCACACAAGATGTGGGTTATAGTTGAATACATGCAGATATAAATAAAATACTATGCATGTAATGAATAAGAAAGGAAAGACATAGCCATCATTGCCTTGTTTTGTCAATCTTCAGAGTAGCCTCCTACCCTACTCCTGATCTCAACATGTACCTAAAAAATGTGGGAAGGGTCACGTTAGAAGCTCTAGTTATGAAAATCCTTTACCTATCAAAAGAGGCATAATACTTTGATTATAGTGCATTAATCAAATGAACATCACCTATATGCAAAAGGAATTAAAAAGAAGAAAACATGGAGCATCATTGTTTTAATCTAATCTGTTTGTTTCATGTGCAGGTATAGGATAACTCATGTAGATTATTGAAGACATTCAGCATGTGGTGTCAAATGGGCTCCCACAAGGGTTGAGCCCAGCATGCTGCTTCCCCTTAATCTTAGAAGGGATGAATAGAAAATAAAGAATCATTGTTCACATTCACATGACAAGATGAAGGAATCATAAAAGCAATCATATGCATCAATTGTGTTCTAGGACATGGTCATGATTATAGTTCAAGTAATGAAATGCAACCATGAAAATGAGCTGAACTATAAAAGAGACTACATTTAATGCACATGGTAGCTGTCATCATCACTTTAGTTGACATTGGAAAAGTGACATTCACAGGTATCTCACTTGTATATCTTTCATAGTATTTTGATGCATCAAAGAGAAATGAAAATATTAAGATACATTGCATCAGTTGAATGTCAAAAGTTGCCAGTGAATATTAAGAGGCAACGGTATATGATTGTTTGATGATAGCATAACATCAGAAAATAGAAATCATTTGTATCTATGTTTTGAATAAACAATATCATAAGTGCATATATGGATCAGCATGTTGCCATGCCACAATGGTGGAATAGAATGCAGATTGTATTGCATAGACTAAATCAAGAAAACATCAATCATGGAACAGCTAGAGAGCATTGTAGATCAATTGACATCTTATCATATCAACTCATGAAGAGTAATCAGGTTGTCAATTTGCGTGATGAAGGAAACAATGCTATGGTGTCATCATTCAATAACGCTATCATGTTTTTTCAAAGACATCATAAGTATGTTATAGTGACAAAAGTATTGAAATGTTCATAAGCATCAACAAGATATCATATATTGCAGATTAGATAAACATCTTGTTACAAAGATCAATGACATTCCAACTGTTTGATACCTCATCTGTCATTATATAGAAGAAAGAAGCCATTTGTCATTCATAATGATATGTGAAGCAAAGTGCCAACTATGTTTTCTTTGATTGCAACACTAAACAAATACAAAGTCCATGGACAGCCAATGATGATAAAAATGAGACAAACATATGCTACAGGAAGAAGTATTTGCCACATAAGATGAGGGGTCCCAAATGCATCAGGATGAAGAAAAAGAGTGACAAGTTATGAGACAAGTAAGAGAAAAGAAAGACAATACAATGCATCTATAGCCAAGGCCATGTCAAAGAAAAGTATTTTTATGCTTAAAAGATGAAACCCTTATCATATTTTTCATGTTTTCCTTCTATTCTATAATGACAGTGAACAAAGGTGATACAAGGTGTCTACAAGATAGTCATAGCCATGGACGAATTTCTGTGTACAAAAAAATGAAACCCTCTTTTCATATTGATTAAAACCCTCAAGTTTTGCATCAAAAGATAAAGAAAAAGCCACAGAATCACTTATAGGTTATGGTCATTGCAGAGGAAGAAACATTTTCTTTAGAAATCAAATACCCATATCATTTTTTTGCAAAGAAACCCTATATTTTCCAGGTTAGAAATTATCAAAGAATTTACATTAAAAGTGAAGAGAGCTTAACTTTTAAGTTGCAGAGGAGTGGAGCAAGCATGGCCACGACCTCTTCTGAGGTTTTTTGTCATTTTTTTGTCATGGTTTCAAGCTTAATACATAGAGAGAACAAAAGATGGTGTCAAATAATATTGCAGAGGAAGAAGCAAGTATGGTCGCGGCCATTAAAGTCAAAAAGCTACAGAAAGAAAGAATAAGGCCAGTCAAGGTTGTATTCCATACTCACCAAGGTCCTACTGCTATTTTTACTCAAAAATGCAAGAATTTTGACCACTGGAGAGCCAAGAACATGGAGGCAAAATGAGAGAACCATCAAACCTCAAGTCAGCCGACACAAGGTTGTAGAGCCGAACAGCAAAGAACACAAATGAAAATGAGATAGCTTTTAGGGTTTGCCCCTTTGTTTTGTTTGATGGAGTTTCTTCACTATTCATTTTTGACTTTGCAAATAAACATTATTGCCTTAAATCCAAAAATGCATCGTGGTCAACACTTAACAATCGATGGTTCCTAGTGATCATGAAGCGGAAAGGCCGACAGCATTTTACATGATCTTTTGTTTTGTTGAGTCAAAGTAGTTGGTATTATGAGGAGATAAGGCTTATGCCTTTTTTTAAAACTATTTCAAACCTTTACTTCCTATGTGGTCGACTCATGGCATAATCAAAGTGCCTTATAATTATATATGTGGTCCAGAGTCAAAGGATCTCCCACTTTATGCATTGATTATTACTTCAATTCCTTATATGATTCAAATGCACAGAAAGGTCAAAGCAAAGAACATATGAAGATGTGAAATACATGCAAGGTAATAGCATTATGGGAAGGGTCAAGTTTGACATGATGGCACTTGTATAGTTAGTGAGGTGGCATTTTGCAATGCATGAAGACATAGATGAGGTGGCAAGGTATTGACACATGGGCAATGTATTTTTTGGGATTAGAGCCATGGTGTTAAGCCTTCAAGGCTTTGATTTTTTTTTTGCAAAAATATATAGTAATGTGTTCTTCATTTTTTATGATTTTTATAGAAAATCAATTGTAATACCTTGTGAAATATTTGGCAAAATTATCAGCCAGATATTATTGTTTTTTTTTTGTAAAATCAAACTAAATAGGGAGATAGAATAAATTGCCACAACATTGTAAAGTTAGTTTTAAAGCAATCATTGATAAATTGCTTTTAAAACTTAACTATTTTTAGAAAATTTATAGGCTAATAAAACAAATCAGATATTCTTTTCAATTTTCTTTATATAGAGTCATATAGGACAAAATTTGGGGATTTCATGATCAAGAGAAAGCAACTTTGTGGTGGGGACACATCAAGAGATCCTTTGGCATAATGATTTAGCAGTTTAGACTTTTTTTAAGAGCTTTTATTTCCACTTTTCTGAGTATCTCAAAAATGGACTTAGAGTCTATTTTTAGGAGCATTTTTTCAGCTTTCAGGAGGGGAATCTTTCAAAGCATATATCTCAGATTTTCCTTCCTTTTGAGGAGTTCCAGTTTTAGTTTTTTTAGTTTTAGAGATTAGAGTGCAAAGAGACAGAGTCTTCCTCTCACATAGAGAGTGTTCTACTCATTTATTTCACTGTATTCATTATTCCTTCAGTTATTAAGCATCAGCCTTCCTTGATATTTTGTTTGAGTATTTGCAATTTGATCTGATGTTGCATTGTGATGAAAATTTATCCTTTTCTTTGTCTTAGCTTGTGATTTTATTCTTACAAAATCTTGTTTAATTCAGGTTGCATGTTGTGTCTTCTAAACCTTCATATGAAATATTTGAGTTAAATAAGCTGAGTGTTATGAGGGTCAGAGTTCAATAACTTGTTTGTGAGTAAGATCTGTTAGGTAATTCCATCTTCAAGTTAATTAAGATTCATTTCTTTCAGTATATCTTTCTATCCTTTTTCCTCACAAGTCATTAAATTAGGAAATCATAAGAAGAACCAGCTCACTCTAGAGATTCATTCTCATTATAGGAGACCCACATCTGAGAATGATTCCATGTTTCAACAGGTAGCTAAGTTCCTGTGAACTTAGCAAGGGTACATATTTGATTGATAACAATTTTTGGCACGCCCGGTGGGACTCTGAAAGCATTTTCAAAGAAGTTTTTTAATCTTCAAGCTATTGTTTTGGTATATGCAGTGGTGTTCCATCCTTCGGGTTCTTCTTACAAGTATACCTAGTAACTCTGAGTTCAAATCTGCTGGTTTCAATATGATCAAGTGTTGGTATGTTATAAAATCACCTTTTCATTCCATTTTCCATCTTACATATGAGTAGAAATGTCAGATTTTCATAGGCAGTATGAATATCCACCACCATACTATGAATATGTTGTCCATAGGGCCCTTTATCATCCATATCAAACCAATCAAGTTCTTGTTTCCAATTCCATGGCCCTGCAAAGCCAACATGCATAGTATAATTTCCACCCACCCACCCTTGCTCATCTTCCTTACCAATCGTATACAATTAATGACATGGCAAGAGATGTTCTGTTAGACTTTAATAGGTAGATGGAGGAGATCGACTGGGAATAGGAGTATAAACAGTACCAGGGGGAACTAGCTTACCAAGCCTATCTGCATGAGCAGGAGTTGGAGGCACAAAGAGTACAATATGAGCAGTAAATTGCAAATATAAAGGGTTATCAGTATTAGTAAGGAGGGAGATTTCAACTGAGACAGTATGAAGAGCCTAATTTGTAGTTGCAAGAGATGAATCATCAAGTTTACCTTCTACAGCTAGAGCATCCACCCTATGAGGTCTTTATTTCTGATGAGTGGGAAACACAAAAGAGACAATTTGAAGAGAATCTTAAGAGAGAAGTAGCTGCATAAACAAAGATCTTGCTTGCTCAAGCCCAAGCAACCCCTGTTGTCCCAGAATAGCCTACTCAAGAAGAAGTACGTAAGTATAGTTTTCTGAGTTTCAAATAAGATAAACCTCTTAGTGATGCTAAAGTTGAAATCCTGAGTTTTAGGTAGAATGATGTTCTTGATCCCTCAATGCAGCCTAATAAGTTTAAAGTACCCAATTTCAAAAACCCTCACCCCTTGCAAGTTGAGGAAAATAGCCAAGTTCAACCTAGTACAGTTGCAAATTAGCCCCTTGAGCAACATTCTTTCCTGCAAGAGATCCAAGAAGATCCCCAAGTTTCCAAACCAAGAAAATTTGATTGTCCTATCACTATTCGCCTTTGTAAGGATGGCCCTATTGTCTTCCAAAATGACTCAGCAACTATGAAAGAAGCTAGGAAGGTAAATTTACTGCATGTAGCTATGGAGCAATATCAGTTAGAGTAGAAAAAGATCAAACAAGAGAAGACTCCTTCTGATAAATCTGTTAATGTTTGCATCGAAGAGCTTCCTTGTGTTATAGAAGATGTTAAATTTTTTTCAAAAAATCAACTAGTGCAAGAGGTTGATTCACATGAAAAGGTTTATGTTGTTTGTGTAGCGCAAGTTGATTCAAATATTCCCCTGAACCCTTTGAATTTTGATTCATTTGAAAAAAATTCTAATGTTGTTCATAAGATGCATGAAAATAGGGTGTAGAAGTCACAAGATGAAGGTCTTCAATTGCGCAGACTAATAGCCCAGGTCTCATCCGAGAAGGCACTAGATAATTAAGAGGATCTAGAAACTTTGTTTGATCAGTTACCTAGTTTTGTAGAACCAGATGAGGAGAATGTGCTCATACCAAAGGTGGCAGTTTCAAAGCAGCATGAGGATCCTCAACCATCTGATGAGCTATTGATTAAAGCTAAGCAATCTAACAAAGAGGCCTTGGATCAAATAGAAATGTGTGAAGACAAGTCTACCATGGAGGTTACACAGCTGACTGAAGATTGTCATGAGGTAAAAAATAGCCCTCTTTTATCAAAAAATCAAGAGGATTATGATGAAATTGCATTTTGGGATGACCTTGATGATTTTGTTGCAAAATTAGACAATGACGAGAAGGTTTCAGTGAATCTACTTGATGATCTTTCTAACTCTGGTGTCAAGGATGAAAACAGCATGTCTATACAAGGTTTTGACCATCCAAGTGTTGCAAAACATTTGGGTAACATGCTGATTCATGAACAAGTTTATGAAAGCAAACCTGTTTTGACTAAAGAGGATCTATTTCAATCTGAATTTGAGCTTTTTTGCTCAATGGATATTAATCCAACACCTTTGGAGGAGGACTGTGGTAATCAACAAGAATAGTTTGTAGAAGAGGATTTTTTGTGGCAGCCGAATCGGCAGAGTGAAGGGACAGCAAATCCTAAGCAGCAAATTGGTAGTGAAAATTCAAGTTTCATCCTTTCAAGAGGATGCCTCATTAGGGATTTGGCCAATGAAGTGACCAACAAGTTTCAGAGTGTTTTCAGTGCCCCTAGAAATGAGATTGGAGTCAAGGAAAAGTAGATAAAACTTGCCCACTCATGGTTGATCAGAGCTATGTTCGAACAAAGTCAAGAAATTCAAACCTTTGGTTGTGTTGGTTTAGGACAGACAACTGAGGGGGGGTGAATTAGTTGTCAACAAAAATTTATTTTCATTAAACACTTAAATCCTTCTTATAGTTCTACAGCATAATAATGATTTAATCATGGAAGCACAATGCAATATCTCAAGAGAAAAAACACATTAACACATATGACACCAAGATTTTAATGTGGAAAACCTAATTAAGGGAAAAACCACGGGGTGACTAGCCCAAGATTGTATTCTTTGTTAAAAGAATAAGAAGAACAAAATGGCACTTGCCAATTAGGGCTCACTACCTAAGCACACTTCTCACAAGAGGCCCACTACCTACAGGAGACACATTGTCTACAAAATAATATAATATAAATATTACATACTTGAACTAGAGATTAGCATCTTCACCATGCTTGAGTCAGTTCCATTTAAGCTCAACACTTCTGCTCTACTTTTTGCTCTTCTCCTCTCTACCACTTTCTCATCTCAACAAGGATACTTTGAAATGACTTCACAAATCTTATTTATACAAGACATCAACTTTGGGATAATCATCAAAGTTGGCACAATACATACTTTATTTTATTACAGAGTAATTACACAAATACAACTTAACTTATTAAAAAAGACTTCATGTGAATCAACACACTGTAAGCCACACATATGTGGGACTTCAATCTTCTTTGAGGAACATGCCATGCTTCGTAGAACATCTTCAAGATCATCAGCAAGATGTGTAAAACATCTGGTCAGCCAAGATTAGGAAGAACACCATCACCCGAAAGTAAATCTTCAATTATTAGCTCAATCTTCAATGTGGACTAACAACACGAACTGGACACAACCTAGAGACCCTCACAAGCTTGCCTGAATTACTAAGAACATCCACACCACTTCTGCTTAATGAAATCATTCACATCTCCATCTAGAGCCTCAAGAACATAGTTTGTCATCACTGTCTCATTAGAATAAATGCTTGTGGACCTCCAAACCATGAACCAATTGAGTTGTCAATTCACATTGGCTTCCTAAACATGCCACTAGATCCGCAGAACAGGATATTGCATTTCTGGATCTCACTGGACTTGTTTGTGTCACTCTGTCACCTTTGAACAGCTGCCAAAACCAGTTTTACTCATATGGCCATAAATTCTCCAAATCTTCATGCATATCTCTCAAATATTGACTGGATCATCTCTAGACACATATCTACAAACCTTTTGATGCGTATTCTCTGATCTTCATCTAGTTGGGATCTTCACTTCATAGAGCTCCATTATTTTCACTGTTCTTCTCTATTCCTGGTTGGACTAATTTTCTCAATATCCTCAGCACATAGCTCATCCAATCCTTGACATTAATGCAATAGGAGTATGTTGACATCAATGACAACACCGGTTAGGCCCATACTTGCAACAAGTTGTGTTTTTCAGGTTGCAGTACAACATTTTATAAGGTGTGTTCTTGTTTTTCACTCCTTATTGTTAGTTTGCAAGCATGGGCAGCATCCTTAGTTGGTTAGGAGGGGAAGTTATTTCACCTAGTCAGTGAATGGTTTTGTTTGACCAGCTTCCTCAACTGGTTAGAGTAGGTTAGCATAGTGTTGCAGTGAATAAGTGCTCATGCACATTTGTTTTCAATATTTTATTGTCCATCAGGGCCTATTAGTTTGCTTTCAGTAGAGTTTGTTTTCAGTTTTCTGTTGTTGTTTCGACTGTTGGAGAGTTGAGTTGTAGTGTTTTTTGAGTTTGAGAAGGATAGAGTTTGACTCAATGCCCAATGGATGTTCAAGGCAACTGGTCAAATGCTTAGCAGGAAAGCATATACCAAAAGTCGCTAGAAAAGGTACCATTTTTTTACCACAACTCAAAATTAGCTGAGCAGATGTGACATTATCATTTTTGAGAGAGGTTTGATTTACTTTTGTTATGAGTAAGTTGCATAGTTATTATGTTTTAATGTTAAAAGCAGTTCAGTTGTTTAGGAAAGAAAGAAAAGTTTTAGATCAATCATTGCATTGCAAAACAGTCAAGTGAGATAAGTATTTCATTCATCACAATTGTTATTCATTTACAATTTGAAATACATAAAGGAATAATCATTGCATTGAAAGAAATGATGACATATCAGATGTCCCACACAAGTCGTGGGTTATAGCTGAACACATGCAGATATAAATAAAATACTATGCATGTAATGAATAAGAAAGGAAAGACATAGCCATCATTGCCTTGTTTTGTCAATCTTTAGAGTAGCCTCTTATCTTGCTCCTGATCTCAGCATGTACCTAATAAATGTGGGAAGGGTCCCGTTAGAAGCTCCAGTTATGAAAATCCTTTACCTATCAGAAGAGGAATAATACTTTGATTATAGTGCATTAATCAAATGAACATCACCTATATGCAGAAGGAACTAAAAATAAGCAAACATGGAGCATCATTGTTTTATTCTAATCTGTTTGTTTCATGTGCAAGTATAGGATAAGTCATCTAGCTGATTAAAGACATTCAACATACGGTGTCAAATGGGCTCCCACAAGGGTTGAGCCCAGCATGCTACTTCCCCTTAATCTTAGAAGGGGTGAATAGAAAAGAAAGAATCATTATTCACATTCACATGACAAGCTAAACAAATAATAAAAGCAATCATATGCATCAGTTGTGTTCCAGGACATGGTCATGATTATAGTTCAAGTAATGAAATGCAACCATGAAAATGAGTTGAACTATAAAAGAGACGGCATTTAATGCACATGGCAGCTATCATCATCACTTCAGTTGACATTGGAAAAGTGACATTCACATATATTTCACTTGTATATCTTTCATAGTATTTTGATGCATCAAAGAGAAATGAAAATATTAAGATAAATTGCATCAGTTGAATTTCAAAAGTTGGTAGTGAATATTAAGAGGCAACTATAAATGATTGTTTGATGATAGCATAACATCAGAAAATAGAAATCATTTGTATGTTTGTTTTGAATGAACAGTATCATAAGTGCATATATTGGTGCAGGGCACCTAAGAGCATTTTGATGCATTTTGAGAAGTTATGTTTTTTTGTTCAATGTGTTTTGTAATAAGGCTTTTAGTCATTGTTGTTTGGTCCATTTGTATGGTCAAGAGGTTTGGGGTGACTATATAAACCTCAAATCCTTCTTAGTCCATTTGGACCCTAGTTATGCCACTTAGGCCTAGTAGGTCTAATGTTGGTTTTTTGTTTGTTTTTTATTCTAATTGGAAATTTTTGTGTTTTGGCATGTTTTAGAGGGAATGGTGGTTGGTTAGGTTCCATTGGACAAGTTGAACCAATCGACCTCTTTGTGTTATTGCAAAATGTCATAGTGACCAATGTTGTCAATGTTGTCAAATGACACATTTGGTCAGTTGCAACCCATTTTTGGAAGTTGAATCTATTTTGACAGTTGAAAACCAACTTGGGTCAAGTCATATTGCTCTCCTCTCACCCCAGAATAGAGGAAGAGTTTTTGTATGCAATTTTGGGCACAAAAATTAAGAATTTGAATGTTTTTCTAAAAAAATGTGTTTCTGTACAAACTATATGGATTTTCCAGGGGCAAATGTACTTTTTCTAAAATTTCTTAGAGTCAGGGTTCCAATGAAACTAGTTTGAGGTCCTGAAGTGGTTGGGATCAAAAGTTATTGATTTTTCTTTCAAAATAGGTCCAGAAACCCTGTTTTCTAGGGCAACCATAGAAATCCGGCCCTAGAATGCATTCCCACCAGTGAAAATTCACAAAAACTGGTGAAATGCAGGCTAGGGATATGTACTATAATATTACAAAAGCTTTTTGTCGAGAAATGCAGTCTTCTATTTTTAATTTGATGCCCTAGGTCAAGTATTACCATGTATTTGGCTTGTTTTATGCTATTTGCTGTTGTAGGTGACAGAATCCAAACAAGGTGAATGAAAGAATGGTGGTTTTGTGTTGTAGGGACCTGGTAGAGACATTCTAAATTCCTGCCCCTAACCTATGAACCCAATTTGAACCCTTTGCTTTGTAACCCAGGCCTAAAGTGATCAATTAGGCCTAGAGACCTAGTGGGGGTTTTGAACTGCTGGAGTAGAGTTGGGATTAGAGATTTGGAGGTTTGTTAGGGTGCCCTGAAGGGTGTTCAATTCCATCATTTGTTTGCCTATTCCTTTGGGATTTTGTCATTTGTTGTGAAGAAAAATAGTAGAAGAGGGCTAGTAGCCTCACTAGGCCTAGTCAAGGTTAGAGGGTTGTGTGAAGTTGGGAACCAAACCAACTATCAAAAAGGTGTTTGCAGACCTACCTTAAGGTGTGAAAGAAGCCTTAGAGGTTGGACAATAGCCTAGACCACCAATCCTTCATATGCCCTTGTATGTGGCTTTGATTGAAGACTAGGTGAAGTGGGTAAGTGGGCAAAGAAGAGAGTAAACCTTTGTTACTTCCCTTGTGCCACTCTGCATCATATATGGATCAACTTGTTGCCATGCTGCAATGGTGGAATAGAATACAGATTGTATTGCATAGACTAAATCAAGAAAACATCAATCATGAAACAGCTAGAGAGCATTGCAGATCAATTGACATCTTATCATATCAACTCATGAAGAGTAATTAGGTTGTACATTTGCATGATGAAGGAAACAATGCTACGGTGTCATCATTCAATAATTCTATCATGTTTTGTTCAAAGACATCATAAGTATGCTATAGTGACAAGAGTATGTAAGTGTTCATAAGCATCAACAAGATATCATATATTGCAGATTAGATAAACATCTTGTTACAAAGATCAATGATAGTCCAACTATTTGATACCTCATCTGTCATTATACAGAAGGAAGAAGCCATTTGCCATTCATAATGACATGTGAAGAAAAGTGCCAACTATGTTTGCTTTGACTGCAGCACTATATAAATACAAAGTCCATGGACAACCAATCATGATATAGAAATGAGACAAACATATGCTATAGAAAGAAGTATTTGTCATAGAAGATGAGGGTCCTAAATGCATCAGGATGAAGAACCAGAGTGACAAGTTACCAGACAAGTAAGGGAAAAGAAAGACAATACAAGGCATCTACAGCCAAGGCTATGCTAGAGAAAAGTATTTTTATGCTTAAAATATGAAACCCTTATCAACTTTTTCATGTTTTCCTTCTATTCTATAATGATAGTGAAGAAAGGTGATAAAAGGTGTCTATAGGATAGCCTTAGCCATGGAGGAATTTCTATGTACAAAAAAATGAAACCCTCTTTTCATATTGATTAAAACCCTCAAGTTTTGTTGCAAGTATGGGCCTAACCAGTGTTGTCATTGATGTCAACAGACTCATGTTGCATTAATGATAAGGTTTGGATGAGCTGTGAGCTAAGGATATTGAGAAAATTTGTCTCAATCAGGAACAGTGAAGAACAGTGATGACTGTAAGACAAAGGTCCAAGATAGGATGATGATCAGAGGATGCAGATTAAAGGGTTTGTAGATATATGTCTATAGGTGATCTAGTAGAGATTTCAGAGATCTGCATGAAGAGATGAATAAGTTGTGGCCACTCAAGTAAAACTGGTTCCGGTAGGTGTTCAAAGGTGACAGTGTGTAACAAGAAAGGTCCGGTGAGATCCAGAAATGAAGTTTCTTGTTCTACAGATTTAAGGGAGTTCTGAGGAAGTCTTTGTGGTGTATCAACTCTATTGGTGTGTGGTTTGAAGGTCCACAAGCATCTATTCCTTTGTGATAGTTATGAAAGACTGTGTTCTTAAGGTTCCAGATGAAGGAGAGAAGGATTTCAGTAAGAAGAAGAAGTGTGGATGTTCTTGGTGATTTAGGCAAGTTTGTGGAGGTCTTTGAATTGTGTCCAATTCATGTTGGTGGTCCGCATTGAAGTTAGAGCTTGCAATTGAAGAGTAACTTTTGTATGATGGTGTTCTTCTTGAGACAGGCTAACCAGATGAGTTATGCATATGTCGGATGATCTTATGAATGTTTTCCAACTTAGATGATCATTCCTAAGTTGATGCATTGTATAAATAAGGGATTGTGAAGTTAGTTTGAACTTTGCCTTTTTTGTGTGGAGATGAGAGTGTGGTAGAGAAGAGGAGAGTGAAAGGTAGAGCAGAAGTATTGAGCTTAATGGAACTAATTCAAGCATGGTGAAAATGCTATTCTCCAGTTCATGTATGTGATATTTATTTCTTTGTAGATAGTGTGTCTCTTGTAGGCAGTGAGCCTCTTGTGAGCAATGTGCTCGGGCAGTGAACCCTAATTGGTATGTGCCATTTTGTTCTTTCTATTCTTCTAATAGAGAATATAATCTTGGGTTAATCACTCCGTGGATTTTCCCTTAACCGGGTTTTCTAGGTCAAAATCTTGGTGTCTTATGTGTTGATATGTTTCTGCTCTTGATTTGAATGCATTATGGTTTATGATTAATATACAGCGAATCACTAAGAAGACTTCAATGTTTAAATTAGAGAAAGTTTTGAACAACTGATTCACCCCCCTCTCAATTGTGTGCCCTAAGTCTAACAATTGGTATCAGAGCTAAGTTCCTCTAAAAGGAGCTTAACCACTTGAGGAGATCCAGGATGTCATCTTACAAGAGGGATAGTCTGAAGTTTGATGGAACCAACTTTGCTCTTTGGAAAGGTCGCATGAAATGTCACTTGCAGTGTATGGGAATGGTGTACTAGTCCATGGTTACAAAACCATATGTACCTCCACATGGTGGTCCGACAGCCCTAAATGAAATCACAGATGTTGAAAATAATTTGCGAACCAAAGAGGCTCTTCTAAGTGCATTATCTGACTCAAAGCTCTCAAATGTTATTGACCTACCAACTACCTTTGAGATTTGGAATAAACTAAAACTTTTACATGAAGGAGATCAGTATGTTAAATGTGCAAGGTTACAGAGTCTAAAAGGAAAATTTGAAAAACTAAAGATGAGAGATGATGAAAATATTACCACTTTTATGCCAAGAGTGAATGAGCTAGTTTGTGGAATTAGAAATGTTGGTGGAGTCTTGGATGAAAATGAGATTGTTGGTAAAATTCTTAGATCCCTTCCCGCTTCTTACAAAATCAAGGCTATTTCCATTGAAGAATTCAGAGCCCATACAACTGTCACAAGAGATCAATTGGCTGGGAAATTGGCTGCATTTGAAATGACAGAGTTTGGAGACAACCCCCCCAAGACTGAATCTGCATTCAAAGCCAGTGCCTCTATTAAAGGTAAACAAAGGTTTGATCTGGGAGAGAATTCTTCAAAGAAATTATCATGGTATGAAAAAGCAAGAAAAGATCTGGAAGAAGAAGAGGAGAAACTGCTCAACTTGAAGCCCTTATTGCAAAAAGGCTGCCAAGAGGATCTGGTAAGTATGAAGGAAAATTACCTTTTAAGTGTTTTAACTACAATAAGATTGGTCATTTTGCCTCAAGGTGTCTGGAAAGATTTTTAAGGCAAAATCCTAACAAGCCAAGGTTCCAAAAGAACTGTTATTATGTACATGAAGATGATGATAATGAAGGAGTAACAGATGATGAATCAAAGATAGGAAACAAATCCGAAAATGAATGGGTGTTCATTGCCATCAAGGAAGAAGATCCAATGTCCTTTGTATCTGTCAATCTTAAGACTAGGGAAAGAGCTCTAGCTGCCCAAATTGAAGAGAAGGATGATTGGGTCATTGACAGTGGATTCTCTCACCATATGACAGGTGACAAAAATAAGTTTGTAGATGTGGAAAGGTATGAAGGAGGAGTGGTAAAGTTTGGTGATAATTTTGCTGGTAGAATCAGAGGAAGAGGAACTATTTCTTTTGATGGAAGAAACAAAACTGGTAATGTACTGTATGTTGAAGGTTTGAAGCACAATCTTCTCAGTGTTGGATAGTTGGTGGACAAAGGCTATGATATCTGATTCAAGGATGGAAAATGCAAAATCTTTGAAAGTTCCAGAACAGAGATTGCATCCGGTACTCAAACTAAAGGTAATATCTTCCACTTGGTTGGTACTGGTAAAAGCTGCTTATTTGTTCAAGTTGATCAGAGTTGGTTATGGCATAGAAGGATGTGTCATGTGAATTTTGATAATATCATCAAGATAAGCAATACTCAGGCTGTAAGAGATCTTCCAAAATTGGTGAAACCTACTAACAGCTTGTGCAAGGAATGTCAGTTGGGTAATCTGAGTAGAGTCACATTCAAAAGCAAGGAACTGTCTTCTACTAGATTATTGGACTTAGTTCACACTGATCTTTGTGGTCCGGCAAGAACCAAGAGTATTCAAGGTGATAGATACTTTATGCTGCTAATTGATGACTATTCCTAGATGATGTGGGTAACCTTTCTAAAGGAGAAATCAGAAGCTCTTGAGAAATTCAAAATATTCAAGGCTATGGTAGAGAATGAAACAAGATTAAAGTTGAAATGTCTGAGGTCTGATAGAGGTGGAGAATTCACATCCGGTGAGTTCATAGAGTTCTGTGAGAAACATGGAATTAAGAGACAGTTGTCTGCTCCTAGGACTCCACAGCAGAATGGAGTAGTGGAGAGAAAGAACCAAAGCATCTAGGAAGTATCTAGGACCATGATGATGGAAGAAAATGTTCCTTAGATCTATTGGAGAGAAGTTGTCAGCACTGCAGTCTATACTCTCAATCGAGTTCAAATCAGAAGCAATATCGGTAAGGCCCCTTATGAACTTTGGTTTGGCATTACTCCTACTATAAGGTATTTCAAAGTCTTTGGTAGCAAATGTTACATCAAAAGAGATGAAGATCTAGGCAAGTTTAATTCTAGAAGTGATGAAGGAATATTCTTGGGGTACTCTACTCAAAGCAAAGCATACCGGTGTTATAACAAGAGACTAAGAAAGATGATAGAAAGTACAAATGTGAAGGTTGATGAGGGAATAGAGAAACCCTCAACATTTTATGAATATGATGAAGATGATCAAAATGATGTTCTGGTTCAAGGATTTCAATCCTCTTCTGAAAGTCAGATTCAAACCAATCCAGTAAATTAGGAAGATGAGATAGGTCTGAATGAGCCTGATCAAGAAGTAGAAGTGCAAGAAACTCTGAAAGTTCTAAGGTATGTAAGACTGAACCACTCTGAAGATCAGATCATAGGTGACAAAAGCAAAGGTGTGCAAACTGGAAGGAAAATTGCTCAAAATTTAGATGAATATTGTCTGATTTCAAAGATTGAACCTAAGACAATAAATGAAGCCTGCAATGATGAAAACTGGACCAAAGCAATGGAGGAAGAGTTGATGCAAATTAAGAAAAATCACACTTGGGATGTTGTTCCCAAACCTAGAAACAAGAATGTGATTGGAACCAAATGGGTCTTCTGGAACAAACTAAATGAAGTTGGTGAAGTAATCAGAAATAAAGTCAAATTGGTCTGCAAGGGCTACTCTCAAATAGAAGGAATTGATTTTGAAGAAACCTTTGCTCTGGTGGCAAGAATTGAAGTAGTCAGATTATTTATTGCCTTTGCTACATTTAAGGATTTCAAGGCATATTAGATGGATGTCAATTCTGCCTTTTTAAATGGTGACTTGGAAGAAGAAGTGTATATAGAGCAACCAGATGGATTTCAGTTGTCTGATCATGGTGCTATGGTCTGTAAGTTGAAGAAGGCACTATATGGATTAAAGCAAGCCCCAAGAGCTTGGTATGAAAGATTGGATAAGCATCTTTTAAAGATTGGTTTCAACAAAGGTACTACTGACAATAACTTATATTTCAAAATTGATCATGAAAACATCTTGATTGTTGAAGTATTTGTTGATGATATCATCTTTGGAGGAAGAGATAGTATGTGTAAAGATTTTGCAAATCAAATGAAAAGTGAGTTTGAGATGTCTATTCTTGGTGAAATAAATTTCTTCTTGGGTCTACAAATTACTCAAACAAAGAAAGGAATCTTCATTTCTTAGACCAAATATGTGAAAGAATTATTGAAAATAATTGGGATGGAAGATTCAAAGCCAACGAATACTCCCATGGCAACCAAATGTAAGTTGAACAAAGATGATGACTCTCCTAAGGTAGACCAGACAAAGTACAGATCAATGATTGGAGGATTGTTGTATCTCACTCAAACTAGACCAGATATTATGCAAGCTATTGGTCTTGTTGCCAAATTCCAAGCTGATCCTAGAGAATCCCATGTCATGGAAATCAAGAGGATTTTTAGATATCTAAAAGGAATGGTTGAGTATGGTCTGTGGTATCCTAGAGATCATGATTTCTCTCTTCATGCATATGCCGATGCTAATTGTGCAGGAGATGTGGATGACCGGAAGAGTACCAGTGGTGGAGCATTCTTTTTGGGGAAGAGATTGGTCTCTTGGCTAAGAAAGAAACAAGAGGCAATATCTCTTTCTATAACTGAAGTAGAATATATTGCAGCAGAAGGTAGTTGCACTCAAGTTTTGTGGATAAAGCAGATGCTAAGAGATATCAAAGTGGAGTATGAGGAACCTATCACAATCTTCTATGATAATTCAAGTGCTATAAGTATATCTAAGAATCCGGTCTTGCATTCAAAGACTAAGCATATATCTATCAAGTTTCACTTTCTGAGAGAGCAAGTGAACAAGAATGAAGTCAAATTGGAGTTTGTGTCATCCAAGGATCAGATTGTAGATATCTTTACTAAACCTCTACCTAAGGACTCTTTTGAGTATCTCAGGGAGAAGTTAGGGGTTATTACCCCTCCGGTGATGAACTAAGGTGCACTAATGTGCATCATTCCAGTGGGTATCACAGTCACATCTTGTGATTTGGATTGATGTTGGGGAGCTGTTACTCTGGGGGAACAGCAGTTATGATTCTGAAGTGGTTAAATTGCAAGTATATGCCCTTTGCCATTGATGCCAAAGGGGGAGAGAAGACATGTGAAAAACAAGTGGTTTCTAATCAAAGGGGGAGCAATAAAGGGAGAGAAGACATGTGAATGATTGTTGTTGATAGGGGGAGTTGTGACAGTAAGGAGAAGTTCTTGTCTTGATAGTTTTTCACATCATATGTTGCCATCAATGACAAAGGGGGAGATTGTTGCAAGTATGGGCCTAACCGGTGTTGTCATTGATGTCAACATACTCTTGTTACATTTATGATAAGGTTTGGATGAGCCGTGAGCTAAGGATATTGAGAAAATTAGTCTCAATCAGGAACAGTGAAGAATAGTGATAACTGTAAGACAAAAGTCCAAGATAGGATGATGATCAAAGGATGCAGATTAAAGGGTTTGTAGATATGTGTCTGTAGGTGATCTAATAGAGATTTCAGAGGTCCACATGAAGATATGAAGAAGTTGTGGCTGCTCAAGTAAAACCAGTTTCGGTAGGTGTTCAAAGGTGACTGTGTGTAACAAGAAAGGTCCGGTGAGATCCGGAAATGAAGTTTCTTGTTCTGTAGATTTAAGGGAGTTATGAGGAAGTCTTTGTGGTGTATCAACTCTATTGGTGCATGGTTTGAAGGTTTGCAAGCATATATTGCTTTGTGACAGTTATGACAGACTGTGTTCTTAAGGTTTCAGATGAAGGAGAGAAGGATTTCAGTAAGCAGAAGAAGTGCGGATGTTCTTGGTGATTCAGGCAAGCTTGTGGAGGTCTTTGGATCATGTCCAATTCGTGTTGGTGTTCTGCATTGAAGTTGGAGCTCGCAATTGAAGAGTAACTTCTGTATGATGGTGTTCTTCTTGAGACAGGCCGACCGGATGAGTTATGCATCTGTTGGATAATCTTATGAATGTTTGCTGACTTAGATGATCATTCCTAAGTTGATGCCTTATATAAATAATGGATTACAAAGTCAGTTTGAACTCACCTTTTTTGTGTCAAGATGAGAGTGTGGTAGCGAAGAGGAGAGTGAAAGGCAGAGCAGAAGTATTGAGCTTAATGGAATTGATTCAAGCATGGTGAAGATGCTATTCTCTAGTTCATGTATGTGATATTTATTTCTTTGTAGACAGTGTGTCTCTTGTAGGCAGTGAGCCTCTTGTGAGTAGTGTACTTGGGCAGTGAGCCCTAATTGGCATGTGCGATTTTATTCTTTCTATTCTTCTAATAGAGAATACAATCTTGGATTAATCACCCCATGGTTTTTCCCTTAACCGGGTTTTCCACGTCAAAATCTTGGTGTCTTATGTGTTGATATGTTTCTGCTCTTGATTTGAATGCATTATGGTTTATGATTAATATACAGCTAATCACTACGAAGACTTAAGTGTTTAAATTAGAGAAAGTTTCGAACAACTGATTCACCCCCCCTCTCAATTGTGTGCCTTAAGTCTAACAAAGTTTTGCATCAAAAGACAAAGAAAAAGCCACAGAATGACTTATAGGTTACAGCCATTGCAGAGGAAGAAACATTTTCTTTAGAAATCAAATACCCATATCAGTTTTTTGCAAAGAAACTCTATATTTTCTAGGTTAGAAAAGATCAAAGAATCTACAGTAAAGTGAAGAGAGCTTACCTTTTAAGTTGCAGAGGAGTGGAGCAAGCATGGCCGTGACCTCTTCTAAGGTTTTTTGTCTTTTTTTGTCACAGTTTCGAGATTAATACACAGAGACAAAAAAAGATGGTGTCAAAGAATATTGCAGAGGAAGAAGCAAGTATGGTAACGGCCATTAAAGTCAAAAAGCTACAAAAAGAAAGAATAATGCCAGTCAAGGTTGTATTCCATACTCACCAAGGTCCTACCACTATTTTTACTCAGAAATGCAAGAATTTCAACCACTAGAGAGCCAAGAACATGGAGGCAAAACCAGAGAACCATCAAACCCCAAGTCGATTGACAAAAGGTTGCAGAGCCTAACAACAAAGAGCACAAATGAAAATGAGATAGATTTTAGGGTTTGCCCCTTTGTTTTGTTTGATTAAGTTTCTTCACTTTTCATTTTGACTTTGCAAATAAACATTATTGCCTTATCCAAAAATGCATCGTGGTCAACACTTAACAATCGATGGTTCCTAGTAATCATGAAGTGGAAAGGCCGACAACATTTTACATGATCTTTTGTTTTGTTGAGTCAAAGTGGTCGGCATCATGAGGAGATAAGGCTTATGCCTTTTTTTAAAACCATTTCAAACCTTTGCTTCCTATGTAGTCAACTCATGGCATAATCAAAGTGCCTTATAATTATGCATGCGGTCGAGAGTCAAAGGATCTCCCACTTTATGCATTGATTATTACTTCAATTCCTTATATGATTCAAATGCACAAAAAGTTCAAAGTAAAGAACATATGAAGACATGAAATACATGCAAGGTAATGGCATTATGGGAAGGGTCAAGTTTGACATGATGGCACTTGTATAGGCAGTGAGGTGGCATTTTGCAAGGCATGAAGACAGAGATGAGGTGGTAGGGTATTGACACATGGGCAATGTATTTTTTGGGATTAGAGCCATGGTGTTAAGCCTTCAAGGCTTTGATTTTTTTTTTGCAAAAATATATAGTAATGTGTTCATCATTTTTTATGATTTTTATAGAAAATCAATTGTAATACCTTGTAAAATATTTGGTGAAATTATGAGCTAGATATTATTGTGTTTTTTTTTCCAAACTCAAATCAAATAGGGAGATAGATTAAATTGCCACAACATTGTAAAGTTGGTTTGAAAGCAATCATTGATAAATTGCTTTTAAAACTTAACTATTTTTAGGTAATTTATAGGCTAATAAAACAAATCAGATATTCTTTTCGATTTGCTTTATTTAGAGTCATATAAGACAAATTTGGAGATTTCATGAGCAGGAGAAATCAGCTTTGTGGTGGGGACATCAGGAGATCCTTTGGCATCATGATTTGGCAGTTTGGACTTTTTTTAAGAGCTTTTATTTCTGATTTTCTAAGTAGCTCAAAAATAGACTTGGAGTCTTTTTTTAGGAGCATTTTTCCAGCTTTAGGAGGGGAATCTTTCACAGCATATATCTCAAATTTTCCTTCCTTTTGAGGAGTTCCAGTTTTAGTTTTTTTAGTTTTAGAGATTAGAGTGTAGAGAGACAGAGTCTTCCTCTCACATCGAGAGTGTTGTACTCATTTATTTCACTATATTCATTATTCCTTTAGTTATTGAGCAGCATCCTTCCTTCATATTTTGTCTGAGTATTTGCAAGTTGATCTAATGTTGCATTGTGATCAAAATTTGTCCTTTGCTTTGTCTTAGCTGTGATTTTCTTCTTGCAAAATCTAGTTTAATTCAGGTTGCATGTTGTGTCTTCCAAACCTTCATGTGAAATATTTATGAGTTAAATAAGCCAAGTATTGTGAGGGTCAGAGTTCAATAACCTGTTTGTGAGTAAGATCTATTAGGTAATTCCATCTTCAAATTAATTAAGATTCATTTCTTTCAATATATCTTTCTATCATTTTTCCCTGCAAGTCATTAAATTAGGAAATCATAAGGAGAACCAACTCACTCTGGAGATTCATTCTCATTATAGGAGACCCACATCTAAGAATGGTTCCATGTTTCAACAAGTAGCTAAGTTTTTGTGAACTTAGCGAGGGTGCATATCTAATTGATAACAGTACTAAGTGCAGACCTGTCTAGCTAGACTACTCCTTTTGCAAGGGGCTCATAAACCAATCCTAATGAATCATATAGACACTTGGGCATGATAGAACTACTTGCTCTGGAATCTATCATACAGTTATGGACAAGCTTGTCACCAATAATTAAACTTAGGTAGAAAGGAGGAGGTTTTACCTCATTTGTTGGTTGTCCACTCTTGATTTCTAGACTGTTGGCAAGTACAACTTTGGCCTTTCCTTGATTAGAATACTCAGAAATAGAAAGTTTAGCCAATGCTTCTTGTAGCAGATTCTTTTGGCCAGGAATGCGCAATGCATCCATAACTGACATACTCACTATAGCTTTCTTAAGATGATCTACTATGTTGAAAGAAACAAGATTTACCTTTTTCTATCCTTTCGTAGCAGCAACATCATTTTGTCTTTGTGAAGGTTGTGATTGTACTTTAGACTAATCCTTTCCTGGTATAGTTTGATCCCTTTGCAGAATTTGCACTTTTTGCTATGATACGGGGGTAACTTGTGATGGAAAGGTTTGAAATTTATCTCATAGGCTGCTGTTGTACCACTGCAACTTGTTGATTCAAATCTGCAGCCCTCTGTTTTGACCTTGTGTTGGCTGAAACAAGTGTATTTTTCTAATTTTGGCCTTAAGGGTAATTTATACCACAGAAATCACTATCTTGCTAGTTCATCAAGGCCACATCAAGATTATTCTGTTGAGCTGAAACTTCACCAAAGACACCTTCTGAACTTGCATAATTGTTCTACACCATAAGTGCATGATTTCTTACACCATTTGTGCACATAGCTTGATTATGGGGTTGGTAACATAGATAACACTAGTCACCATCTTGAGCTAAGTTGTTCTGAGTGGGCACAAGCTCCTTTGAGTTGCTGGCATCATTTGGATTGTAAGATTGGAATGGTCAAGGGTTGTAGTTTCTTCTTTGACCCTAAGGATCATCTTGGGAAGGTTGCATATACTGCTGATTTTGTTGATACAAGGCTTGGTAAGGCCTATACTCTTGACCAAACTAATTTTTGATATTAACAATCTCATTGCTAAGGGTTTTTAGTGTGTTATTAAGTGTTTGGAAATCCTAGACTGGTGCAGTGGGTTCTTAGGTTGTTGGCTGATGAGTTATTGCTAGAAAAGGTCAGATAGTAGCCAAAGGAGGCACTACTATTGGTGCAGATGGCTGGATTTCTAGGAAAATCGGTAAGGGAGGCCTCAGAGCTATCTTCCCTACTTGAATAAGGTAGTTTTCTGCTCTAACAACAATCTCAAAAGAATCAGGAAGGGTGGTTCCTCCCATAGACTAGATCATTACAAAAATTTCACTGTTCAAAGCTTTAAGATAAAACAAAAAAGCATGCCTTGGAAAGGGATTTACCATTGTAGGGATTCTATCCCAAGTTCTCTAAAATTAGTAGTTGAAATCTGCCATGTGTTCACAGGGTACCCTTTTGATGGTTTTCAACTGCTCCAGCAATGACATGTGGTCAGACTTATCCTAGAAATGTTTGTGTAATCCATCTCCCAGGTCATCACATGATGCTATTAAGTTCTCTGCAAGAGTTCTAAACCATTGCAAGGCTTTCCCTTTTAATGATGCACCCAATAGTCTGATTGCTACATTCTCTTGGGTGACATTATGTACAGAACAAAGAGTTCCCACATCTTGTATATGCTCAGAAACTATAGTGTGGTCTTCTCCTATGAAATATGGCAGTCCTTTAAGGGCTGTAACTAGAATATCATCACACTGAGCAAGTTGCAGTGGGCTACCTCCGTTGAAGGGGGTAAATGCAAACTACCTAGCCATTATGGGTATTTGTACTATCAGCATCAGACTTCTACTCCTTCGTGTTGAAGTTGGAGGTGTTGATTTTGATATCCTTGCTGAATCAACTAGTCTACTTGTTGATCTGCCTCTTCTTCTTGGTGGAGGCAACTATAAATATTTAAAGGGATTTGAACTGGATCTAGTTTTCATAAGCTGATAACACTAATCTGCAAGCAAGACTAGAGAAAATGAGTCACCAGGTATATTGTGAAAGCCTCCAAAGGCTGGAATGCTATTGCATATAATAGAACAACAGCTATGAGGGTAGAAAACTTCTCTGAAATCACTTTTAGAGTCCCACCAAGCATGCCAAAAACTATTGTCAATCAGGATTGTGCCACTAGCCAAGTTAAACTTGACTATCCTGTTGAAACATGGAAACCCTCCCAAATTGTGTTGAGAGGGAATCTCCAGAGTGAGCTAGTTCTCCTTATGATTTTTTCTAATCTAACGACTTATCTGGGAAAAGGGATGAGAGAGGTAAACTTAAGTAAATAACTAAAATGAAATCTAAGGTGATGCACCAATACTAAAATCCTATCAGATCTTACTCACAATCAAACCATAGAACATTAATCTTCACAACACTTTAATTTTTCCCAATTCCTAAATATTTCACATGAAGGTTTTATCAAACATGACTTGCAACTTGAATTAAGAAAAATAACTGCATAACCTATCACAAAACTAAGACAAAAACATAGGATAAATGTTTATCACAGTGTAATATCAAATCAGTTTTGCAAAAGAGAGGCAAAAAGTGAAGGAAAATTGTTGCTCTATAACTGAAGGAATAATGAGTACTTAGACTGAATACAACACTCTCAATGTGAGAGGAAGTCTCTGATATCCCTGCACTCTGATCTCTACTCTAAGCTATAAAAAATCTAACTGGAACTACTGAAAAATAAGTACATCTCTAACATCTATCCTATGAAATCAATCTCTCCCTAAAAGCTAGAAAAAAGCTCCTAAAAATAGACCTCCAAGTCCATTTTCAAGCTCCTCAGAAAAGCCAAAATAAAAACTCTCAAAATGAGTCCAAATTGTGAAAATAAGATGTCAAAAGACTCCCTAATGTGGCCCCACCAAAAATCTGCTTTTATCTGCCCATGAAATCTCAATTTTTTGTCTTCATTTTCCCTCCAAATAAAACAAATCAAGGAAGAATATTTCAATTTTCTTTTCTATCTTTGACTGCCTAAAAATTGTTTATGTTTTAAAGCAATTTATAAATGATTGCTTTAAAACAAACTTTACAACTCTGGCAGTTTTATTCTATCCCCTATTCGATTTGATTTACAAAAAATAAATCTCCATGGCTTTTAATTTTGCCAATTACAATTACAATGTTTGATGTTTCCATAAAAAATCATAAAAATAATTATGGGGATCATATGATATTTGCAAAAAATGAAAAGGCCTGATGGCTCATCTGCATATGACCTAGCAATCTCTAAGGCACATGTGGCATGTGGACTTGTCTCATACTAAAAATGAAAGGTTTGCATATTATTCCTAAGGCATTCAAACTCCATCTCCAAGGGGTCAAATATGTTTGAGGCATATAATATGTTGAGGGAACCATGGGGCTCAACCTCACCATATGTCATGGGCCTTAGGCATTACATTGTTAACACATAATACCACGAAGGTATTAATCTTGTTCCTCAAAAATAATTGAATGTGATAAAAATGCAATGTTTTGATTAGGGAAAAAACAAACCCTAATGACAAAACAAAATATGCCCTATTCTTTCAGGCTTATTTTGACTTTGGCATTTGTGTAGATTGGCCTCTCTTCTATTGACAAGAAACCTAGGGTTTCAAGATTGAAAATATGCATCTTTCTGGTGTTCTTGGGCACAACCTCCATGAATCTCTTGCATGGAAAAAAAGTAAACCCTTTCTGAGGCATATTTGGTTTCCATTCTTAACTTTGCTTTGATTTCTAAGGTTTAAAAGACCTCAACAGCCGTGGCCTATGTGTTGTTCTCTGATGAATTTATTCCCATTTTGTCCTCTCTATATACTTGTGTATTCTTTTGAAAACCCTAAGTGGGGTTTGAGCAAAAACTTACTTTACCATCTCTTTTCCCTATATGTGATGCTTATAGAGATCATAGCTAGTATTATTTATCTCTACATTTCTTTGTCATTTCATTTTGGTCGTGACTTGTGTATGCAGTTTTCTCTTGTAGCACTGTCTACTATAGTTTGTCTTGGTCTCTCTATGATATAAGATTATCTCATGCTTAATAAGTGATAGCTCCATATGATGAATGTACCTTAGTTCAACATAAAAGAGACATGGCAGCATATGTTGTTCCTTAGTGGCTGTCTACTATTGTATTTAGCTTCAATCATGCAATTATACTCATACCTTTTCTGAAACAAGCCTAATAATGTGAAAGGAAACTAGAGATAGCTTGTATTTGTGTTTACTTTGATATGCATACACTAGATGTTTCTAACTCTTTCACTTTGCCAATATGAGTACCACATAGACATGTCTTGCAACTGCATCCTGACTGTCAAAAACTTATGTGCTGTCATGTCCTTGCAATTTTGTCATCATGGCTGCCCATTCATTGTATACAATCTACAATATTTATAATGAATATAGGTAAACATGACACACTTCTTGTCACTTCTGAGACAGGAACAACAAAACTCCTTTATAATGGCAAAAGACTTGGCTGAGAGTTAAGCTCTACATCTCATCAGAACTGGAACTGCAAATATTATATTGACATTGGGTAAAAGCACAAACATGTGTCACACTTTATAAAGGAATCGGCCAACATAAAAAAAAAAATCTCAACTTCGACCACATAAAATTGATCTTTATGTTTTAAATTTCAAAATGATGTAAACTAAGAAAATGTAGATCTCTTGTTGAAGTTTCTTAGTCTAATTTTTTAGATTTTTTTAAAAATTGTTTTGATTTATTTTTTATCAATTTAAGAGCAGATTTTGAAATGCTAAAAATTTGAAGAAAAAGTGACTTTCAGTTGATGTCAATAAACAAATAGAAAAAAAAAAGCATTTTCCCCTGACTTTTTTTTCCCAAATAGGTGATTTCATTATCTAGGGAATGAAAAAAAAAGAATTTTTGATCTATATTTTTCTTGTAATAACGTTTTAAAGTCAAACTTACCCAATTTTGATAGTTTTCAGTTGACATCAACTATTGTTTAATTTTTTTTTTCATTTTCAAAAAACAAATTATACCCTTTTGAAGAGGATTGTCTCCTCTAGGGCATCATATATTTGCCAAATTTTAAAATGATGTTTTACTATTTTTTTTTAGTTTATAATTAGCCTCTTTTTGAACTTGAATAACCTGCTTGCATTATTTTCAAATATTTATATCCTAAAATTACTCAAAATATAAAAATATATATATTTCCACATTCAACACTCCGAGCTCTACAAAAGGGTTTTTTTTTTAAATTAATTTTGATTGCAAAAATATTGAGTAGAAGTTGGAAGTTTGAGAAAGTATGAGAAAATGGTGACTTTGTTGTCTAATAGGATGCCACATAGACATATTCGATCAAATGGGATTCTACCTAATGGGATTTGGTCGAATCTACTCCTTTGTTTTTTTTTTTGAAAAAAATTGTGGCTTTTTTTTTGTTTAATTACTGAATTACAATAAATTTAAAAAAAAAGGATTTCGAAGGGAAGAGTCATATTGAAAAAAATAATGATGTGAAAGTGTTTGTTGAATGTCTTTTTTTGGCTTTTTTTTAGCTTTTTTTTTAACTTTTTTAAATTAATAAATTATAAAAATTTGGAGAAAAAAGAACCACTGATTTCAACAAGGGCAAAGTCATATTCAAAAACACAATGATCTAAAAGTGTTTTTTTAATGCCTTTTTTGGCTTTTTTAACTTTTTTGGGTTTTTTTTAAATTATTAAATTATAGAAATTTGGAGAAAAAAGAACCACTAATGTCAATAGCGGCAGAGTTGTATTCTCAGGTACCATGCTCTAAAACATGTAATTGATTAAAATGATTGATTTATTGAATGTAGACCTAGATCTTCAAAAAATAGAGGTTAAAGTGTTTGTACATGTGTTATTTTTGCATGTAGGTGAATTCAAATTTGATCAATTTGTGATGGGCAATAAAAAGACAAGAAAAACGTTGTATGATCGAAGAAGAGATACTACAAATGTCGATGAAGGAACTCCACTCAAGAACAACCCATAGAAATTGTTGATGACCAAGGAGTACAGGTACCAGAACAAATTGAAGGTGGTGATAGAAATTTTTTCCTTGGTAGGGAAAATCTGATTGAGATGGATGAGCATTCTCTTTTCAAAAATATTTCATCTAAAGATATGGTACCTGAAAGCACAGTAAAATTACACTAAAAAAATATGGGACGAATTTTTTGAAAATAAGTCTATAATTGGAAGAGCATAGTTATTTGCAAAGTTATTTAGGAAGAAAGAGATGACCCATGTTTTGGAGTTGTTAGGGGTTGATAATAAGAAAAAGTCATCAAGTTCATTAAAGCAAACAATAATTGAAAACCTACAAGAAGAATTGAATTCTATTGAAAGCAAGAGTCGAGCTATTGATTTAAGTGCTGCACGTAGAGCATTAATGACTGTAATTTCTAGTAAGAAATTATCACATAGAAGACAACTTCAAGCAATTTCCCAATTACTCAATGTTTCTAGGAGAACTGTTCAAAGATATATTGCAAGGAGAAATAGATTGGATGGAAATGTTGAGAATAATTGGGTAAATATTTATAGGGTTCCCCGAAAAGATAGAATCTGAGAAGATGTAAAGGAACATGTGATTGAATATTGGACCAGCCACTCTCGTGTTTCTTCCAATAGAAGGGACACTATACAGATAAAAGGTGAAGATGATACAAAAATTTTACATCCAAAACATTTTATAGATACAACACAAAGTGAACTTTTTGAAGCATTCAAGCAAGAATTTTCAGATGTGAAGATTTGTCAAAGGATGTTTGAGAGGCTACGACCAAGTTTTGTACATATAAATAAGGTACGTGAGACTTTTTGTCAAAATCATGTTGAATTTCATCTACACCTACAGTCATATAAAAAAGTTATGGCAATAATTAATCCAAATATAGTCATCCCTAGAAGTACAACACAATTTGTGAAAACTCTTCTATGTGAAAAATTAGAAGATTCAAATGAATTCAAAGTGCAGTGTATAAAAAATATATGTAATGATTGTAGAAATTTGAAGAATCTTGTACAGGTTGACAATATTGATCATTCGATGCAAGTTATGTGGAAGAGATTTGAATATGAAAAGTACTCAACAAAGTCAGGAGTTGAGAGCAGAAAAATTGTTCTCAAAGAAAGTGAATTGTCAAGCAATGAGTTTATGAAAAAAAATTGCAATATCATATATCCACATATTGAACATTGTCATGGTGCTAGATGGCAAGCTAAGAAATTTCGTGACTCAAATAATTGTTTTCCACCAGGCTGTATTTTGTCTATTGTTGATTTCTCTGAGAACTATACATTTAGTCCTCAAAGTGAGATTCAAAGTCAATATTATCATTCAGAGCAAGTTGCAATATTTGTACAAGTTTTTTATAGGCATGCTGAAGAACATGTGGATGGTGTACAAAGTAGCAAAGATGAATGAATTATCATCAAAGAGATTCACTTTTATATCAGTGATGATACAGATCATGATAGAATCTATATAGCCCATTGTTTTGCAATATTTTTTGAAGACCTAAGACGACGTCAAATAGATGGTTCACAACATTGGATATGGTCTGATGGATGTGCTGGTAAGTGTTGATTTAATTATTTTTTAAAATTATAAATTATATTTATTTGTGTAATTAACTTGTAGACTTGAATTGTTCAGTTACTTAAATATGTTGTACGTCGATGTATATAGTTTAATTTTTTTTAATTTTGGTTTTAAATTTGAAATTGTTTGTAACTTCACAAGACAATTTAAGTTTGTAAAAGCTTTTAATTGGTTAAGCCAACAACATATTAAATGGAACATTCAATTTTTTGTGGAATTTCTATGAGAGTGGACATGGAAAAGGAGAGTATGATGGAGCTAGAGCATGTGTGAAGCGTGCACTTCGACAACATGAACTTGTAGGTAATACAATATGGAATACAAATTTAAATTCTTAAATATATTTTAAATAAATTTAAACCTCTTAGGAAATAAGTGCAGATCTCAATATATTGCATGTGTTGAGAAGTGGAAGCTTAAGCCATTATGCAATTTAATGGTTTTGATTTATATCCAATGTTGTAGATTTTTAATATTTCTCCTGTTAGATTTTTTAAAAAATCTAATTATATTTTTTGAGATTGTCTTTTCCTTTCAACTAGAAAACCGAGCTTAACCTGATATTTCACCAACATGAACTTGCAGGTAATGCCATAAGGAATGCAAATGAAATTGTTGAATGGTGCAAAAGTCATTTTGTCATCCATGACTCAATATACAACACACACTATTTTTGGGAAGTTAAAGGTACATAAATATTTTGTTTTGAATTTCAATGTGTGTACATGAATTGAATTTTCAATTTTATACATTTTTTAATTAGATGATTGAAATTTAAACAGGTATTGATCGATCAACTCTTACTAATTGTCAAACAATTAGTGGTATTAGAAGTTTGCATCAAATCATGACAATAGGACATAGCAGGCCTCCTCTAATTCAAGTGAGAGAAAAATCATGTTTTTGCATTGATTGCATTGAGAACAATTCAAATACTCTACAATGTGAGAATATTAGAGATGGGTATGTTTTAGAATGGGAAATGAAACAATTAATGGCCATGTCAGACCCTTTTGAAGATAATGACATTGTAGATGTCTATAATCCTTTGTATTCAGTTGATTACGAATGTGTATCAGATTTAGTTGTTACAGATAAATTTTTTAAATGTTTAAATTGAATTTTAACTTGTACATTTGATTTATAATATATTCTATTTAAGTTGAGCATGGTTTACTACATGGTGTGTATAGGAGATATTTTTGTTGTTCTTGTAGATCTTGACAATACAGAAGGTGTAGATTACTATCTACTAAGATGTACGCAACCAAAATGCAAATTGTCAGAATCAATGACAGATGGTGATGGACAAGAGTATCCAACTGGATTAGTGGTTCTTGAAGTCACATACTATCAACAAACAAAGATAGATACAAATGGTATTATATTTATTGATTATATGTCAAGTCAAAAGGTTCTGCATTATAGTCACTTAGTTATAGCAACACGAATAAATCTTGAAACTTTACCAAAAAGAGGACGTGCCAAACAAAGGTGGAGGTTGCCTATTGAAGATCATGAAAAGATTTTAGAGATAATAAAAGAAAGAGAGTATCTAGATTATATGTACCAAGAACTTTAAGCTATTTTTGTACATGTATATATTTTCTATGACAATTTATTTTATGTTGAATTCAAATAATTTCATTCAATGTGTGATACATTACTTTGGATGTCATGATAAAGTTTAGTTTTTAAGGCCTAATAAACTTATTTATAGGTTCAAAAATTCTACATGATTGAGTATGATGCATGTGTGTAGTCATTTATGTGTTCACTAAATTATTTGTTAAATCAACATGTTGGTGATCTGAGCTATTTTGTAATGACTCTATGGTATAAGCTTAGTTCTTGAGGGTGGGGAATGCCAATCTCAAGACCAATTTAGTTAAATAGCTTGTACAATTAGGCGAAGGATAGTTCAATCTTCAAACTTGTATAATTTCCTTTCTAGAATGAAAATGTAATTTAGCATCTTACTAAAATTCTCTTTCATTTTAATCCAAGTGTAATTTCACTTTTACTTCACAAATCTAATCAAGTAGAAATAAATCTTAGTTAATAATATTTAAGTAATAATTTTTGAGTGATAATAAATTAAATTTACTCTTTTTTTATTAATGCATTTTACTTAGAAAACATCTATTAATGAAATATTAGCTTTTCTAATTTATTTATTATTTAATTCATACATAACTCAAGAAAGGAAATCATCTAACCTTTAATTTTAGTCTTTAATAGCTTAATGTTAGTGATATATATATATATATATTGTTATACTTCTAGATATTTGTTTTATCTAAATATCCAAATTCAATGTAATTGTGTCTATACAAGTGAATGAAATTTTATTGAGTTTGTTATGGATGGCATGGAGTTGGCCTTTGCTTCACATTTTCTTTCTTTTGGAGTAGTACATTGCACATGATCCAATTGTTATCATGTACTTATTATCATTTTAGATATAATATATTGTACCCAACCAAATTTTTTGCTTCATTAAGGCATTTTGAAACAAGTCTAGAAAATTTTTCGTGAAAAGTCAAAAAAGTAAAATTTCTAAAAATAGACATCGAGTTAGGTTTTCTGGGTTTCTTGAGATATGGATGTTGGCAAAACTTTCTAAAAATAGAATCTCCAAATCAGGTGTCACACTTAATTCTCATTGGTCGATTTTGCTTCACGATTGGCGTGGTTCAGATGGAATCTTCTAACGACCAAGTTTTCTCTACTTGGTCATTTTTGCTTTTTAACAAGGTGAAGCATGAGCTTGAAAGTCATCAACATAGAAAAGTTCACCTGCCAGAATTCTTCGATGAGTTTCCAATGCTGTTTCAACAATGCAAAACTGACAAACAGCCGTCGACTCGATGATGCACGCAAAACGATGCAAGATGGATCCAAGGTGAATTGAAAAGTTGGAAAATCATAAAGTTGACTAAGTCTGGTGAAACTAGGTGCCCCAGGAGGCTTGGGGCACCCATCTTCTCCTATGTTAGTTTTTTTCACGTTTTTTGAGAAACGTCAAAAATGCTTCCGTCAGCTCTTTTTCGGTTGGTCAAACTTGGTCAAACTTGGTCAAAAGTCAGTCAAATCTAGGATTTCATCATAGATATGTTTAGACTATTCAGATCACACTCCATCCTACCTCGACAGTAATCAAAACAATAGAAATCGAAGATCGAACAAGAGCCGTGGGCACGGAAATCAAGAAAAGGTACAAAATTGAAAATTTTAAAAAAAAATTCTAAGTGTTGACAAACTAGGCACCCCAGGAGGATTGGGGTGCCCAAACTCTCTAGAGTTAGATTATTTTTTATGTTTTTTCTTGAAAAACGTGAATCTCCTTCCGTTAGCCCAGTCTGGTTCAGTATTGATCAGTTTGGCATGTTTTTCGAGGCAAACAGAAGGTACAATCAGCTCAATTTTCATCAGGCTTGCATATTTGCCAGATCATCAAACTCATTTTCATCCCAATTGATAGAAATCGACAACCAAATAGGGGTCATGTGCCACCGGAACGCACATGCAAACCAAGAAATTGGAAAAATTGAAAAAGTCAAAAAAATGGCTAAGTGTTGGGAAACCAAGTGCCCCGGGAGGCTTGGGGCACCCAACTTGAGTAGTGTTAGAATATTTTTATGTTTTTAGTGTTTTCCAACATGCTTTGTTACCAATCTTCACCCGTTGGCAATTTCTGGGAGGTCAAATTTGGTCAAACGATGTCAAATCATTGAACAGAGGTAGGGGATGGAATCTCAGTTGATCAATCTCCAAAATGTCAGGATCAGTTAGCTTTTTCAGTCAATGATGACATTTTTCCACCTTGTTAAAGTTGGAGACAGGCCATATTTGAGTCAAAACGAGTGTTCAAGTGTCGAAAATGAAGAAAATTTTGTTAGCACTTCTTTCAACTCACGTGTTCAATGACATCATCAAAGAAGTATTTTTTGTCATCTTGCACATGAAGCCATAGGCTCCTACAAAATAGGGATTCTTTCTATTTGAAGACATCCACTTGGATTTATGCTTTAAAAGATGCTTTCTTCATGGATGAGGGTGAAGTTTTTTCTCACACAAATAAAGCTGCTTTTTCGACCAAAAGATTTATAAAGACAAGCTTTTGGCTTCTTTATTTCATTATCTTTTGCAGGTTGCATCCAGAGGAAAGATTTTATTTTTCTTTCAACAAAGATTTGATGACCCAAACCAGGTGTTTTTTCAGTGTTCTTCATAGTTTCGGGTTGAGGAAGAAGAGAGGCTTGCTTTTTCAAGGTCCTTGTTTCAAGGGGATCATTTTTAAGAAATCTGACCAGAGCTTTTTCAGTTTTCGTCGAGATGGGTCCATCCAGATTATCATCCTCTTGAAGATTGGGAGTTGTGCTTTTTTTCAGGAAACTACTTTTTCTTGCTTTTTTGAGAAAATCTCCATTTTTTCAAAATTCGATGATCTGGGTTGCTTCAAAACAGAATTGCCTACAAAACCCATGTGCCAATTTTTTTCGCTCAGAATCTACTTTTTAGAAGAAATCAGCAAATCAATGGATGACATCACCAAAAAGCAAGAATGTTGATGAGGATGCATTTCAAAAGAAAGCAGCTTTAAAAAATATGCTTTTTGTTTTAAAGCATGTGCTTTCATCCTAAGCTCATCCATCCTTTTTAGAAAGAAATCATATTGTGATAGTTGGAATCTTCTTTGCTTTAAAGCATTTGTTTATTGTATCTTTGTCTTAGAATAGTAATAAAGCTTGCGAGTTGGCAAGTTAGGGTTAATCAAGGAGATTTTAGGGTTCCCTACTCCTTTGATTTTAGTATAAATAAGGGCATCCTTGCCCATGGTTTTGAATGACTTTTGTGATAGCAAATTTGTTGTGCCTATTCTAGCCTGCAAACATTGTTATTCTAGGTGTTTGTTCACTTTGTGTTCATTGTTCTCCAGTGTTTGATTGCTTACTGTATGCCCACCTTTTGCTACAATATTGTTGTCCTGGAGTTGTATTAAACTTTGTGATATTGAATAGAAGCCTCATGCCTACTTTGCTCTGATATTCTATATCAATTCATTAAGTTATCATCGTCACATGTGTAGCTTCTGCAGCTTTCATTTTCAGCTTTCATCATTAAAGTACTTTTAGTCTTGTGATGTTAATCTGGATGAAAATTACTTAAGTTTTTGTGTTAACAATCATTCCTCATTCACTTTCAACTTCCTTTGCTCTGAATTTACTCAGGAGGTTGAAAGCATCATTAGTCTATGCTAGTTGTAGTAGAAGTTTTATAAAAAGGAAAAAACCTCTTCTGCAGTGTTTAGAGTTTTATAACCTTGTGCTCGCAGCTGAGAATCAAAAAGAAGATAGGTGAAGTTTTATTCAAGTTATCTTTTTAGTGAACATCAGCAAGAAAGGGAACTCCCCCTTCCAATAGGAGAGTAGTTTATTTGTGCATAGTTATCTGTTTCCAAATCGCATTCCAGAGGTGCGAATTGAAATGCCAACATAATAGACATGTAAAAAATGAAAATTAGGAATTTGTAATATGGTAAATGCACTATAATAGATATTACAAATAAGTGCATTACAAGGCTAAGTAAATGCATGTCTACTCTAATTAGTAGCATGGGATTAAGTTCCAATTTATATCTCACTAGAAAACTAGTATACCAAACTAGTCACAACTTTCAAACAAGAGATAAACTCATCATACAAAAATATCTCATGTTCTAGAAAGTTAAAAAGTAAAAATAGACCATAAAATCTCCATTCCAACCCAACTATGAAAATATACAATAAAAAATCCAAGAAAACAAGAATACTAGACATAGCTAGAAGGGAACAAATATTGTAAGGGAATGCACCAAGTGGCATAGCTAGTCAAGTATTTATATTATTTAAGCTTTCCTCATTTAGTTATCCAAGGGATGTAGATTTACTTGAGGTGCATATATGTCCCTAGGAAAAAAAAAATTAAATCCTATACTTAGGTGTTAAGGCTACCTAATTCCCCTTATAAACTTAGCATTTGAAGATGAAGACATAGAAATGCAAAATAACAAAAAGAAGGTTTCACATGCTTCAAAATAAAAAGAATATTGGTTTAGATCTTAGACCCAAAATTCTACCAAACCTTCTTACTAACCTCAAGTAGACTTACAACACTGATTTTGATAACTGGTGAAAGGAAAATCTTGATTTTATTTTCCTAATGAAACTTGTTTGACACTTTTAGGAGGTTCCTAGAAGCACCTATTTCATTCAGTCTTGCAAAAAAACATAAAACCAATTCCCAAAATCAATAGTATACATTTTATAAAACCATAGAAACATTAAAGACTCCATTCCAAGTTATAATTTTATAATATTCTCTTTCCTAAGGTCATAGATAGAATATTATGGTTTTGTATTAATCTCCCCAAAATATGAATCCTATGGTTTTCATTTCAAATTGACACATTCGAATTTAAGTCACAAAAATTGAATTATGCAGATTTGAATTCATTCAATTTCAATTTTACAAGAATTTCATTTTTCCCTATATATATTGAATTCACTAGATTTTCCAAGGTTTGCATTCTCTAAAATTCTCGTTCACTTAATCGATTCAAACACAATTTTGATACAAAATCATTCACAAACACATTCATGGATTCATAAATATCTAATTATTTTTAATTTTAAAATGAAGCACTCGATCTAAATAATTCCATGTTAAGATGCCAAGCTCTTCAACACCCAATTTGATAACTTTGTTTATAGATGCTAAACCCTTGAATCCTTCAACAAGCATTGAAAATAATCTCAATCTCTAATCTAATCCTTTGTGAGTGTTTGAATATCATAAGGAATGTGTGTTCTATTAATTTCTTATCTTTTATAAAATATCTCTTTCTAGAAAGCTCCCAAAACCATAATTTCAAGCCCTACTTAAAGATAATCGTAAATCTATTCTCATACTTAAGAATACACAATTAAAACATTATCGTGGTTTGACATCCACATTTTAGGGTTTCAAAATAGATGTTTAGTGTTTCAAACAGATTTTTTAGTGTTATATATTAGGGTTTCAATTTGACATTTTATGGTTTCATATTAACGTTTTAGGGTTTAATCTAGATCCAAAATTTGTTTATGAAACATTAAAAATATATAGTGTATTTACCATATTACAAATTCCTATTTGTAATATCTATTATAAAACATTGGCCTCTATTATATTACAAATAAGTAAATGAATGCATGCTCTAATTTGGAAGCATATATCATCTATTTTTCATTTTTTATCATTTTAGATATTACAAATTCCTATTTCTAGTGATATTTAATCCCTATGATCAAGAATACAATGATTGTCTTGTACAAGGCTAGCTATGAGCCACAAACATGAACCAAATTTGCAAAAGACATGAATTGGAATCACAAAGCACATAACAATTATTGAGAAAGAGATTTGTTAACTACTTTTAGAACAATAATTTTATCTTTTCCAATTATTTATTTAAATCTAATGTATTTCTTGGCATTCAAGGATTAAACAAGAATCATTTATGATTTTCTCATGAATCAAATTTATTATTTATTCAAATCCTAATGTAGTGATGTCTAATTAGAGTAGTGATTCCCTATTTGCTTCCAAATTGCACCAATTAGATCTTATTGTAGTAGAGACTATTATTGCATACTTTCATTCAAACTATCATTTGTATTTTTAAATATAATACAATTCAAGGAGAATGTCTTGATATGAGAAAAAATTAAAAAAAGGTTGTTTAAAGAGGACTTGTATACAACTGGAATTTGAAATGAAAATCCTTGAGGGACTAAGTACCTATAGAATTGAATGTTACCACATTGCCAAAATGTTCAATTTGTATATAATATAAAATGTATATAATGTTCAAACCATAATGTCAAACCATAATATAAAATGTCAAACCATAATGTCCAATATCAAACCATAATGTCCAATGTCAAACCATAATGTCAAATGTCAAACTGGATAATGTCAAACATAATAAGATAGATCAATCTCCCGATCCATGTGTGGATCTATATCTCAATCTCTCTCTGGATCCTGGTCCATGTGTGGATCCATGACTTGATCTCTCTCTGAAACCTGATCCATGACCTGATGCACCTCCCTACACAAGAAAGTACATAATTTAATTTAATGTACATGTGTATATATATGTAAAATCATCTTAAAGTTTTGTACTTTCAACATGTGTGAATTTATCATGTAATTTATATATATATATATATATATATATATATATATATATATATATTATAAATGTACCTCAAATGTATCGTGCACAGGATCCTCTGCATGCTCTAGATCTCCGAAGCGCGACAAATTGTCCCCTTGTTGCTATAAATTTTCAAATACAAGATTTCAATGAATAGTGAGAACTACTTTTAAGTCAAGTTTATTTAATATATACACATGTGAATTTGTAGAATGCAAAATATAGAAATTATTCAAGTACCTGCACATCCTGGAGCACTCTACCAATCCCACTAATCTCAGATGAATGAATGGTAACATTAGGAACACCTATATCTGAAGGTAAAGGACCAGTGCCAAAGAGAAGTGTGATATATGTGTCATGTACATTAAGTGCAACCTGATGCTGTGTGGGGGCTGTTGTTATATGGAGCCTAATCAGACTCGGAGGTTATATTTACCCCTCTTTTATTGGCGCGGTTTCCCCCCCAAATCCCTACGGGGTCAAGGGGCAATGCCCCTTGTGGGGTTTGGGGGCAATGCCCCCAAGACAGGGTCAAGGGGCAGCGCCCCTAGTGTGTTCCCTATCATGATACAGGGTGGGGTAGAGGGGCAGTGCCCCCGTGGGGGCTCGGCGGCAATGCCCCCAAAACTTCACATAGCTTTTTATTATTTTATAAAGCACCGGGAGTTATTTTTCATTGACCGACATAAGAAAACCCTATTTTTGTAACTGACAAAAAGCTTAATAAAAAGCAGCCAAGGGTTAGGGTTTGGGTATTGTATTGTAGCATTTTGCAGCAGTATTGAGTTGTAGGGATTGTTGATTGTAATCAGTTTTGATTTACTGGATAATAATATTGGACTCTCTGTTTGGTGGATGTAGCCCGAGTTTGGGTGAACCACGTTAAAACTTGTCTCTTGTTGTTATTATTTATGTGTATTTCCATTCCTTTGTTTAATCTTTATTTGCATTTAATTGATATCTTCTGTCGGCTAACCCTAACAGGGGCTGTAGGCTGATCTAGAATATTCTGGTCCTTAGAAGCTACCTCACCCTGACCTGACTGTCTACCAATATGTCGTCTAATATGAGTTGATATAGCATCCAAAGGAATACCATACTCATCACTGATAAACTGGTATGCTAATAGTAAATCAAGAATGGAAGCTGAAGCAACATTACGTACAATGGTGTCACTCATATGGGTCACATCTGATGGGGATGGTAGATCTGCATGAATGTAGGGGTCATAATTTGTGGATGTAGCCTCAGTGGGAGGAAGGCCAATCCGTGGACATAGTATCTCCCTACATGATCAGATGACATCTGATCAACTTGAGTAGCAATGGTAGTCATCCTATCAAAAAGCCTAGATCTAGTCAGTGCAATTGTTGCATCTCCTATTGCTGCTAATTCCAAACATTTTGGAAGAACCAAAAGGTTTGGACCAACTAATGCCCTCTTATTTTCAGGTGGTGGCAAATTTGGACGTCTAAATTGAGGTTCATCAGCAAACCTCCCCTTGCCCTGTCCAACATGTGCAAGCATAGATGTGCAATCCATAGATAATCCTAAATGAAACTCAACATATAATTGTTTGCAAAAATATAGTGGCAACTGGTCATTATGAGGCCATCTATGATTGGCTACCAAAAATCTAGGATATATAAATGGACCAACTAGCGGATCTGTACAACTGGTAACAGTATAACCTCTAACTTTGTCTTTCCCATTATAAAAAGGGAACATAGTATGCACATTATGTAATGAAACTCTATCAGAAATAGTTTTGATATTCTCAGTGCCAGTAACAGTCCTAGAAAGGGACCTATAAAACTCCTCAATGCTAATATCATCATATGGATTGTATGATTTTATTGTCTCTCATATGTCTAATCTCACACCGAATATTAACTAATCCATCTCTATTAGCCAAATTTTGGGGGTTCTGTATAGTTTGATCCAAACATTTCAAAGCATTATCTAATCTAGAAATGCTCATTATAAAAATTATTCCTAGCCTCAGCTTCGCGTTGAGACTGCGTGGAATGATGAGATCCCTGATCATCAGCCATATCTAGATAAAACTATGTAAAGAGATCTACATTTAATTAAAATAAATAAATAAAATATGTACTAGCATTTTTCTTTTAAGCATACAAAAATAAAAAAATGCAACATGTAGATCATCTAAATAAACACAAAGTTTAGATTTGCATGCAAAGGAAAAGGATTCAAAGATAAGCTTGGATAATTTACAAGATTCAACTTTTCATAAGTATATAATGGTTTTCATAACTATAATGGAAGAAATCTAATTAATGTATTATCAAATAAAGAGAATTGAAGTTACCAACAATTATGTTCATTGACATTTCATAGATTGAAATTTAGAATTATACTTACACTTGTCAAATTGTAAGGCTTCAGCCTTGTGACTTGGGGAAAACTCAAAAGTTATATTGATTGATTTCTTTAATTTACTAGCCTAAATACTTATTGTGGATAGGTATTTAATATCTTCCACAACATCAAACCACAATTAATAATTGTAAAAATAACCTTTTCAATCAATTATCACTTTCATTTATATATTTATAAATAATGATTACCACAACCTTGATGTTAGTACCAAATTAAAAAAAGACATAAACACATCAATATAAAAGTGTATACTTAAAACAAACTTGACTCACAATCATCATTAAATATTCAATACCAAATACCAAATTCCATACTTAGACACATTATTAACACCATCATAACCCACAATCACTTGTAAGTAATTAGAACTTTCATTATCTATTACTTAAATATATATTTTATAATAATATTCACTTTCAAAGTCTATAGATTAATTTAATATAAAGGTATTACACAATTAAAAATCTTATAAACGAGTATGGCCTAAGGTAGTTCATGATCTTATTGTCAAGGCAAGATAAGGAAAAAGTAGTTCATGATCTTATTGTTGAGGCAAGATAAGGAAAAAAGAGGATGGCTCTTATAAGAATCCTTCATGCCCATTCACCTATTGTATTCATTGACTTCACTACCATGTAATGTTGAGTTACTGAATATTGAACCTTATATGATAACATATTAAAATACTTTAAAAAATATATATCTACTTAAAAAGTCTAGTGTGTCTTGCTGACAAGAAGTGTATCGGTACATCGGCGAAGCTCATTTCTAACATGCCGATAGTGATCATCTTCCCGACAGGTTAGAAGTGTGGAGTCTCCCACTGGGAAGAGTTACAACGTCAGAATGACCAGTTCTTGACCGACCGATGGTAAGGTTCTTGCTGATAGGCAAGAAGCGAGTCAGCCATCGGAAAGATTGGCAATATTGGAATGCAAGTTAAAAGTCTCACCGAGGGTATTGTTCTTGCCAACAGACAAGGGTGGTGAATCTCACATTGGAGTGAGTAGGACTTCGGTGTGAAAATTTGACAAGTCATCGATGGCGGTTTGTCTGGCCGATAAGAGTCAACAATGGGATGCCTATCAGAAGCGAGAAGTCAAAACCCATCAACGTATCAGAAGATGTAGGAAATGTCCCGCTAATGGTCTGAGTCTCACCGATGAAGGTGATTAGAAGGTTCCATTGGTATGATCGGTGCATTAGAGGAAAAGTATTTAGGTTGGCCGATGATACATGGTCTCACCGATAGTGAAGAATATGTGTATGTTTCAGTATGGAGAGAAGGGTATTTAAAGTTGATTAAGCATTTATCTCCCTGTACTATGGGTTAAATGGGTATTCACCCCCTATTGTGAAGTGCTTCCACTGTGTACTCTGAATCAATCCTCCTGATCCTCAATATCTTGGATGTTCCTGCACCACTATGGTAATTTCTTGAATTTTTCTGCAAATAGCATTCTCCATAAATTTTCATTCTAGACGTCTAATAAATTTGTGAAATGCATGCCCAATACACAATCTTATGCCCTATTATATACATTCTACAGTCTATTCTAGACTATGCAGAGAAGCTAATGGGAGAAAATAACCAATGGAGCAGAGGAAGAATATGATAGAAGTCTGCAATTTCAAAGAGGTAGTCTTTTGTGAGGTTACAGCAGTCATCTTTTGTAAGGGATAGTCATTAGTCATAAATAATAATGGTAAAAAATAGAGACAGTGCTCTCAGACCCAACAACCAATGACAAGAGGTCCACAGGAGTAGTAAACAAACTTTGAAGGTTCTTTCCAATGTTGAGCTCCACTTTATCAGGAAATGGAAGCTCTTGAGCTTCATCGACAATGCTCCAGTCATTGCCTCACCTCCAAAATTCACTTCAACTATCCTACTCTCTTCTTTGGTGGCACCTTGAAAGCCAATACTAGAATTGCAACTACTAATGGAGTGTTGTGGCTAAATTCTAACAAAAAAATTAGATTTATGCATAAGTCTTGGATAGGCATCCAACAATGTCATTGAATTTATGGCCTACAAGTTTGGTCTTATTCTTCAACTCAAGGAAAATTTTAAGAACCTTATGTTAATGGGGATTCTAAGCTAATAATCCAATGCCTCTTTGGTGAACATGTGTTCAAATCTATCTAGTCACATCTTTTGCAAAATCAAGTCTCTAAGATCTTACACAATTTCAACCAGATTCACTAACAACATGTAATAGGTCATGCTTCATTTTCTTTTAGTCTTGAATAGATTTCTTTTATAAGTTCAATTTAAAACACAATGAAATATCATGTAATAGGTCATGCTTCATAGAAAAATGAAAATAATTTTAGGTCACATGTTTGTTTTTTATATAAAACCCTCCATAGAACCATATTAACACAAAATATCAAAATTAATTTTTTCACTATTTTTACAAATAATATATTGTTCTTTTAGTTTTTCATTTTTTAAAACCCAAACAATTAAATTCCATTTATCTCATGAAGAATAGCAGAAGGCTTCGTACAAATGCAAACAATGGTGTTGAAACAATGAGGTGCAATCATGATAGCAAATCAGTTATGACAGTCATAAACAATGTAAACATTGATAAAGGCATTAATATGGAGTTTCATGGGACAAGGTGTCAAAAAGTAGTTGGGAATCCATGTAATAGGGAAGAGCCTGCAATGGAAGGGTTTGAGCTATTTTGAAGCTAGAAGGATGCATGAAAAAGTAGTGTTAAAGAAAGACAATGAATACATCTAAGGATGAGTAGAGTAAGAAAGGAATAAGAGCTTGCAAACTCAGTTTTGCAATATAGATCTCCTAGATGACTTGACAATCTTTTGCAAGAACTAGAGAAGAATGTTAAGATGATGGTTGTGTTGTACCCAACCAAATTTTTTGCTTCATCAAGGCATTTTGAAACAAGTCTAGAAAATTTTTCATCAAAAAGTCAAAAAAGCAAAATTTCTAAAAATAGACGTTGAGTTAGGTTTTCTGGGTTTCTTGAGATATGGATGTTGGCAAAACTTTCTAAAAATAGAAAGTTTCTAAAAATAGAATCTCCAAATCAGGTGTCGCGCTCGATTCTCATTGGTCGATTTTCCTTCACGATCGGCGCGGTTCAGACGGAATCTTCAAACGACCAAGTTTTCTCTACTGGGCCATTTTTGCTTTTTCACAAGGTGAAGCATGAGCTCGAAATTCATCAACACATAAAAGTTCACCTGCCAAATCTCTTCGACGAGTTTCCAACGCTGTTTCAACGATGCAAAATCGACAAACGGCTATTGACTCGACGATGCACGCAAAACGATGCAAGATGGATCCAAGGTGAAATGAAATGTTGGAAAATCATAAATTTGACTGTCTGGTGAAACCAGGTGCCCCAGGTGGCTTGGGGCGCCCATCCTCTCATGTGTTAGTTTTTTTTCACATTTTTTGAGAAACGTCAAAAATGCTTCCGTCAACTCATTCCCGGTTGGCCAAGCTTGGTTAAACTCAGTCAAAAGGCCCATAAAAGAAAGAGATTCATCTTAGATATGCTCAAGCTATCCAGTCTACCCTCATCCTGATGCATGTCCCTGGAATCCTGAAATTGACTAAGCCTGATATCCTGAAGCCCTGAAAAATTTGACTAAGTCTGAAATCTGGTGGATCCTCAAAAATCTAGAATCCGCATGTCAAATCCCATGGATCTAAGACCTATCTCAAACATCTTGAAAGCATATTTCAAAATATTTAAAGTATAGGACCTATACTTAAATATATTTTGAAATATACGTCAGACAGGACCTTCGAATTTTGGTGAAATTCAAGATTTGCGGCAAAAATTGAAAAATTCCAAAATTTTTCTAAGGCATGGAAAACCAGGCGCCCCAGGTGGCTTGGGGCACCCAAACTCTCCAGAGTTAGTTTATTTTTGATGATTTTCTTAAAAAACATGAATCTCCTTCCGTCAGCTCGGTCCGGTTCAAAGTTGATCAGTTTGGCACATTTTTCGAGGTAAACAGAGAGTACAATCAGCTCAGTTTTCATCAAGATTGCATATTTGCCAAATCATCAGACTCATTTTCATCCTATTGTTAGAAATCGACAGCCAAACAGGGGTCCTGTGCCTCCGAAACGCGCACGCAAACCAAGAAATTGAAAAAGTTGAAAAAACTAAAAAAATGGCTAAGTGTTGGGAAACTGGGCGCCCCAAGAGGCTTGGGGCGCCCATCTTGAGTAGTGTTAGAATATTTTTGTGTTTTCAGTGTTTTTCGACATGCCTTGTTACCAATCTTCACCCGTTGGCAGTTTCCGGGAGGTCAAACTTGGTCAAACGATGTTAGATCGTCGAACGGAGGCAGGGGATGGAATCTCAGTTGATCAACCTCCAAAATGTTAGGATCAGTTAGCTTTTTCAGTTCATGACGACATTTTTCCACCTTGTCAAAGTCAGAGACAAGCCATATTTGAGTAAAAACGAGTGTTGAAGTGTCAAAAATGAAGAAATTTTGTTAACACTTCTTCCAACTCGCGCATTCGATGACATCATCAAAGAAGATATTTTTTGTCATCTTGCACATGAAGCCATAGGCTCCTACAAAATAGGGATTCTTCCTATTCGAAGACATCCACTTGGATTTATGCTTTAAAAGTTGCTTTCTTCATGGATGAGGATGAAGTTTTCTTCTCACACAAGTAAAACTGCTTTTTCGACCAAAAGATTTAGAAAGACAAGCTTTGGCTTCTTTATTTCATTATCTTTTGCAGGTTGCATCCAGAGGAAAGATTTTATTTTTTCTTTCAACGAAGATTCGAAGACCCAAACCAGGTGCTTTTTCAGTTTTCTTCATAGATTCGGGTTGAGGAAGAAGAGAGGCTTGCCTTTTCAGGGTCCTTGTTTCAAGGGGATCATTTTTCAGAAATCTGACCAAAGCTTTTTCAGTTTTTGTCGAGAGGGGTCCATCCAGTATTTTATCCTCTTGAAGATTGGGAGTTGTGCTTTTTTTTCAGGAAACTACTTTTTTCCTGCTTTTTCGAGAAAATCTCCGCTTTTTCAAAATCCGACAATCTGGGTTGCTTCAAAATAGAATTGCCTACAAAACCCATGTGCCAGCTTTTTTTGCTCAGAATCAGCTTTTTTTAGAAGAAATTAGCAAAATAATATTAGTGGATGACATCACCAAAAAGCAAGAATGTTGATGAGGAAAGCAGCTTTAAAACATATGCTTTTTGTTTTAAAGCATGTGCTTTCATCCTAAGCTCATCCATCCTATATTTAGAAAGAAATCACTTTGTGATAGTTGGAATCTTTTTGCTTTAAAGCAGATTGCTTTAAAACATTTGTTTATTGTATCTTTGTCTTAGAATAGTAATAAAGCTTGCGAGTTGGCAAGTTAGGGTTAATCAAGGAGATTTTAGGGTTCCCTACTCCTTTGATTTTAGTATAAATAAGGGCATCCTTGCCCATTGTTTGTAATGGTAGTTGTGATAGCAAATTTGTTGTGCCTATTCTAGCCTGCAAACATTGTTATTCCCAGTGTCTGTTCAACCTGTGTTCAGTGTTCTCCAGTGTTTGATCGCTTACTGTATGCCTACCTTTTGCTACAGTCTTGCTGTCCTGGAGTTGTATTAAACTTTCTGATATTGAATAGAAATCTCATGCCTACTTTGCTCTGATATTCTATATCGATTCATCAAGTTTTCGTCATCAGATGTGTAGCTTCTGTGGCTTTCATTTTCAACTTTCATCATTAAAGTACTCTTAGTCTTGTGGTGTAAATCTGGAGGAAAACTACTTAAGTTTTTGTGTTAACAATCATTCCCCATTCACTTTCAACTTCCTTTGCTCTGAATTTACTCAGGAGGTTGAAAGCATCATTAGTCTATGCTAGTTGCAGTAGAAGTTTTATTAAAAAGGAAAAAACCTCCTCTGCAGCGTTTAGAGTTTTATAACCTTGTGCTCTGCAGCTGAGAATCAAAAAGAAGATAGGCAAAGTTTCATTCAAGTTATCTTTTTAGTGAACATCAGCAAGAAAGGGAACTCCCCCTTCCAATAGGAGAGCAGTTTATCTGTGCATAGCTGTCCGTTTCCAAATCGCATACCAGAGGTGTGAATTGAAACGCCAATAGTTTTTTGGTGCCCACCGTGGGGCATGAGGCATAAAACTTCAAGCAAGCTTAGGCTTATGACATGGTAATGACTCTCTAGCGTCCTTCTGCTCCAGTTCAACAACCAAATCTTGTACGAGTAGAAGGAGAGCAAACGGACATCATTAGCAGCATTAGAAGTTTCATATTTTCGCAAAAGGAAAGTCCTGATCAGTGGAGAAATGCAACTGCTATCCTTGACGAAGAAGAACACAAAGTAGATCTTGCAGCAGGAAGACCAGTACTACCACCTCCCACGTGGCAATAGATAATCCTGGCTCACAGGGTTTATTCAAGAAAAGGAAAAGGTGGTGCTACGGATCTTTTCTTTCAAGATCTTAATTTTGCAAAAGTTGGAGAAGCATCCAACCTAGCTCGAGAAATTCAAATAGTTCCTAAAGTCAAGTAGGAAGAATTACAAGAAGAACCAGTAATCCAGCCTAGAGCAATGGGTGATGCAAATAACAACAATCACAATGATCCAAATCAAAGGCGACCGCCACCATTGCCTTGGGGTAATAACATTGGACCTTTGGCCCTACAAGCACATCATGATTTACCAAAGGGGTCAAGGAAGCACTTTCCTCGGTTCCATGGCGATGGAACTCAACATCCTGATGAACACATCTCTGCATTCACAACAACTTGCGCTATTTTGCATGTATCACATGAAGATGTTACCGTGCGTCTCTTCGTTGAGACTCTCATGGGAAATGCTGCCGATTGGTTCAATCATCTAGAACCAGGAATCATTACAAGTTGGGCAACTATGAGCGAGAAATTCTTGGCAAGGTTCAAGCCTACTGAAGATGGTCACAGATTGTTCGCCCAACTCTCAAATTCAAAGATGGAAAACAATGAACCAATGAGGGAGTTTGTGGCAAGGTTTAATCGCCTAGTTACACGTCTTTCTCATACTCTTAATCCATCTCCACAAATTCTGTTGAGCAGTTTCATTAACGCTCTTCCTTCTGAGATAGCCTTCTTTTTGAGATCGGCTAATGAAACAGAATTATCCAATGCACAAGAAAATGCCATCAAGTTAGAGGACGACATGATTACCTCTGGCAAGATGAAAATGGATTCAATCAGGCCTCTAGTTCAGACTTCTACAAATCCACTGCTACATAAGGTAGCAAATGAAGTGACTATCATGAAGAGACAGTTGCCTACTCAGGGGCAACCCGCGCAACAACAATACCAACCACAACAACAGTATCAGCCTCAGCAACCATATCAGCCTAAGAGCAACAATTTTCAGCCTTTCAATAACTATAGGCCCAGGTTGCCAGCACCACCACCAAGGCAAGCAGTCGATGCTGCTCAAAATGCAATGTTTTGTTCCTTTCATGAGACTGATGCACATACCGGAGCCACATGTCCTAAAAATTTAAGGATGAATCAAATCATGGGATATGCTGATGCTACACCTATTTCAAACATTGTTCCTTCCCCAAGTGCGAATGTTGTCTTACCACAGACGGACAACTTCGATGGTGACTCTACCACGAGATACTTCCAGAATGAACCCGTTATAATGAAGGAAGAACAAGATGATTTTCATCAATATTCTCTTGCAGTGAATCATGAAAATCTTTCAACTCCTGTGTTTACACGTACTCAACATTTTAAAGCACAGAAGGAAGGAGAGGATAGACAAAGACGAAAAGAAAAGGAAAAGGAAGTGGCTTCCACTTCCAATGCTCAGCCATCACGTGAAAGTGTTCAAACTACTCAAAATTCATCTTCAACAAATTTTGATATAGTAGATTCCATGATGAAGATAAAGGTGCAAATTTCTCAGCTAAAGTATCTTCAAGACCATCCAGATCAACTGGATAGAATTGTCAAGTATGTTAAGAAAGATACTGTCATGCAGCCCACATTGCTAGAATCTTCTGTTCCGACAGGAGAGAAGCCAAATCCCTTCTATATTTCTCTGTATATAGGAGGTTATAAATTGAGCAATTGTGTCATTGATTCAAGAGCCTCAGACAACGTCATGCCTTTATAGGTAATGAACGCTTTGGGACTCTCATGCACCAAAATGCATGACAAGTGTTATTCGCTTGAGTCTAAATCAGTGTCATTGGTTGGACAATTGAAGGATGCTCAAGTATGATTAGCAGCTTGCCCAGAGAAGAAAATAATGATGACTATCTTGGTAGCTGACATTCCAGCCAGCTATGGGATGCTGCTAAGTAGAAGTTTCTGCAAGGATCTTGGAGGAGAAATACAATTGGATTGGTCATCTGCAACCATTCCTTTAAAGAAAGGTAATTTCAAATTGGAACCAGACACCAAGTCATGGTTCGCGGTGGTGAAATATCAGGATCCTCAAGCACAAGTGCTATATCAAGAAACGGATTCTGGTACATATGTTATGTTGTCTGATATAACTAAAAAGAATCAAGAGGTTGTCTATGTGGTTGACGAATCAGAGGAAGTATCCGAAGAAATGTGCAATTTGCAAACTTTCTTTGAAGAAGTGCAACAATCTTCTCAGGAGCAAAATTACAAGGAAGAGATCAAATATGTTGCGGAGAGCAATGCAGAATCTGATTTGTTCTTCTCATCTTTTGAAGGTTGGTTTGAAGAACCTGTGTCAGATATATCCAAAGAAGAGACCAAAGAAATATTGCAATGGGAGCAAGAACAAGATCTTCTTCATTTTGAAGATGATTCATCATTGGAGGAATTTCTCAAAAATGGAGATCATATGGAAGATTTATCATTGGATCTCGACAGTTTTCTACATCACTTGGAGAGTGATTCTTTAGTAGAGGATACTGTAAATTTTCTTTTACAGTTTAGCCCATCTTCACCTGCATCTTGAGAATGTTTTATACATACTAGCGAAGGAGACGATGTTGAATCCTTCTATGAACCTGCACAGGAAAAAGACTTTACTGATACTATGCAACCAGTGTGGAATGCAACAAATGAAGAGGTTGGTGAAGAAGAGCAGTTCATGGAATATTCAGTTTTGGTCACTAAAGAGGATGATATTGAAAAATCAGAGATTATTGGCAAATGTCTTGTGAGATACACCATGTGTGAGATTGATCAAGAAGAAGAAGAGGAAACATATGACTCAGATGAAGCTGCCTTTGATTCTACTCCTTTTACAGAAGAAGAAAGATACATGAATGCTGAAGAAGAAGTGATGATGGATATCCGCATTGAAGAAGAGTACTCTACAGAGGATGATGAGATTCCAGGTGATGATTGGGAAAGTGAGCTGTCAGGTGAAGATGTTCAAGAGTTTAAGCATTCAGATCTTGACGATTCATCAGATTTTGGAGAGTGTACAGACGAAAACACAACCAATGAAGGAGTCCCTGAAGCACTTGAAAAGTGGGCGATGACAGTTGTGGATACTATAAGCCAAGAATCAGTGATGAGAGTCGTGTATGAGCAGCTTGCACCTTTTCCAGAAGATGATGCATTGACTGAATACAAAGTTGCGTGTGTACAAGATATAAATGAAACTCATATTCAATATGTGGTTATGACCATTCCCACATATGTACTTTGGCCACAAGACTTTCCTGTATATCTTCAAAAAGAAGTTTTATATCTCCACCTATTGCAGAGGTTGCTTGCATTGGAGGAAGATGCTCCACCTGATCCCTGGCATATCAATCAGTTTCTCAGAAACTTCTCATGGCCTGAACGTGAATACCCTCCTGAATCATGGCTCTTTGAGAGGGTGTTGCAGAGAAAGAAAAGTTTTGCGCTACCAAGGCAATCCTCACAGCTAAAGAGAGATGGTTCTTACTTTTCTGAGTCAATTGACAGTTTCATGTGACAATCCTAATCTCTTCTCATCCTCACTCAAGAGAAAGAGCATGTGAAACACTTTTTGTTCTCGTAATGTGTTTCCCCTTTCTGTGATGTGACCGTTATGTCGCAATGTTTTTCCCCTTTCCGTAATGTGACAGTTGTGTTCCTTGTGTTGTGAAGTTCCAACTCCCTAGGTGATTTTAGGAAGTCCAATTTTAGGTGATGTAGGAGAAATTTCTTATTCTAGGTGATTAGGAATGTAACCTGACTCTATGCCCAATGGATAAGGCACTGGTCCAACTTGCAAAAGTCCAGAGATTCTTGGTTCTCCTATGTCGTAAGTATCTGCCATGGTCCCCAGATAGAGCCAATTGTTGTACCCAACCAAATTTTTTGCTTCATCAAGGCATTTTGAAACAAGTCTAGAAAACTTTTTGTCAAAACGTCAAAAAAGCAAAATTTCTAAAAATAGAAATTTCTATTTTTAGAAATTTCTAAAAATAGACGTCGAGTTAGGTTTTCTGGGTTTCTTGAGATATGGATGTTGGCAAAACTTTCTAAAAATAGAAATTTTCTAAAAATAGAATCTCCAAATCAGGTGTTGCGCTCGATTCTCATTGGTCGATTTTCCTTCACGACCGGCGCGGTTCAGACGAAATCTTCAAACGACCAAGTTTTCTCTACTGGGTCATTTTTTCTTTTTCACAAGGTGAAGCATGAGCTTGAAAGTCATCAACACAGAAAAGTTCACCTACCAAATCTCTTCGACGAGTTTCCAACGATGTTTCAATGACGCAAAATCAACAAATGGCCATTGACTCGATGATGCACGCAAAACGATGCAAGATGGATCCAAGGTGAAATGAAATGATGGAAAATCATAAATTTGACTAAGTTTGGTGAAACCAGGTGCCCCAGGTGGCTTGGGGCGCCCATCCTCTCATGTGTTAGTTTTTTTCACGTTTTTTGAGAAACGCCAAAAATGCTTCCGTCAGCTCGTTCCCGGTTGGTCAAGCTTGGTTAAACTCAGTCAAAAGGCCCATAAAAGCAAGAGATTCATCTTAGATATGCTCAAGCTATCCATTCTACCCTCATCCTGATGCATGTCCCTAGAATCCTGAAATTGACTAAGCCTGATATCCTGAAGCCCTGAAAATTTGACTAAGTCTGAAATCTGGTGGATCCTCAAAAATCTAGAATCCGCATGTCAAATCCCATGGATCTAAGACCTATCTCAAACATCCTAAAAGTATATTTCAAAATATTTAAAGTATAGGAAATTCAATATCTAAACATATACTTAAATATATTTTGAAATATACGTCAGACAGGACCTTCAAATTTTGGTGAAATTCAAGATTTGCGGCAGAAATTGAAAAATTCCAAAATTTTTCTAAGGCATGGAAAACCAGGCGCTCCAGGTGGCTTGCGGTGCCCAAACTCTCCAGAGTTAGTTTATTTTTTATGATTTTCTCAAAAAACATGAATCTCCTTCCGTCAGCCCGGTCCGGTTCAAAGTTGATCAGTTTGGCACATTTTTCAAGGCAAACAGAGAGTACAATCAGCTCAGTTTTCATCAAGATTGCATATTTGCCAAATCATCAGACTCATTTTCATCCCATTTGTTAGAAATCGACAGCCAAACAGGGGTCCTGTGCCTCCGGAACGCGCACGCAAACCAAGAAATTGAAAAAGTTGAAAAAACTAAAAAAATGGCTAAGTGTTGGGAAAATGGGCGCCCCAAGAGGCTTGGGGCGCCCATCTTGAGTAGTGTTAGAATATTTTTGTGTTTTTCAGTGTTTTCCGACATGCCTTGTTACCAATCTTCGCCCGTTGGCAGTTTCCGGGAGGTCAAACTTGGTCAAACGATGTCAGATCGTCGAACGGAGGCAGGGGATGGAATCTCCGTTGATCAACCTCCAAAATGTCAGGATCAGTTAGCTTTTTCAGTTCATGATGACATTTTTCAACCTTGTCAAAGTCAGAGACAGGCCATATTTGAGTAAAAATGAGTGTTGAAGTGTCGAAAATGAAGAAATTTTGTTAACACTTCTTCCAACTCGCGCATTCGATGACATCATCAAAGAAGATATTTTTTGTCATCTTGCACATGAAGCCATAGGCTCCTACAAAATAGGGATTCTTCCTATTCGAAGACATCCACTTGGATTTATGCTTTAAAAGTTGCTTTCTTCATGGATGAGGATGAAGTTTTCTTCTCACACAAGTAAAGCTGCTTTTTCGACCAAAAGATTTAGAAAGACAAGCTTTGGCTTCTTTATTTCATTATCTTTTGTAGGTTGCATCCAGAGGAAAGATTTTATTTTTTCTTTCAACGAAGATTCGAAGACCCAAACTAGGTGCTTTTTCAGTTTTCTTCATAGATTTGGGTTGAGGAAGAAGAGAGGCTTGCTTTTTTAGGGTCCTTGTTTCAAGGGGATCATTTTTTTAGAAATCCGACCAAAGCTTTTTTAGTTTTCGTCGAGATGGGTCCATCCAGTATTTTATCCTCTTGAAGATTGGGAGTTGTACTTTTTTTTGGGAAACTACTTTTTTCCTGCTTTTTTGAGAAAATCTCCGCTTTTTCAAAATCTGACAATCTGGGTTGCTTCAAAATAGAATTGCCTAAAAAACCCATGTGCCAGCTTTTTTCACTCAGAATCAGCTTTTTTTAGAAGAAATTAGCAAAAGAATATCAGCAGATGACATCACCAAAAAGCAAGAATGTTGATGAGGAAAGCAGCTTTAAAACATATGCTTTTTGTTTTAAAGCATGTGCTTTCATCCTAAGCTCATCCATCCTATATTTAGAAAGAAATCACTTTGTGATAGTTGGAATCTTTTTGCTTTAAAGCAGATTGCTTTAAAGCATTTGTTTATTGTATCTTTGTCTTAGAATAGTAATAAAGCTTGCGAGTTGGCAAGTTAGGGTTAATCAAGGAGATTTTAGGGTTCCCTACTCCTTTGATTTTAGTATAAATAAGGGCATCCTTGCCCATTGTTTGTAATGGTAGTTGTGATAGCAAATTTGCTGTGCCTATTCTAGCCTGCAAACATTGTTATTCCCAGTGTCTGTTCAATCTGTGTTCAGTGTTCTCCAGTGTTTGATCGCTTACTGTATGCCTACTTTTTGCTGCAGTCTTGCTGTCCTGGAGTTGTACTAAACTTTTTGATATTGAATAGAAATCTCATGCCTACTTTGCTCTGATATTCTATATCGATTCATCAAGTTTTCGTCGTCAGATGTGTAGCTTCTGTGGCTTTCATTTTCAGCTTTCATCATTAAAGTACTCTTAGTCTTGTGGTGTAAATCTGGAGAAAAACTACTTAAGTTTTTGTGTTAACAATCATTCCCCGTTCACTTTCAACTTCCTTTGCTCTGAATTTACTCAAGAGGTTGAAAGCATCATTAGTCTATGCTAGTTGCAGTAGAAGTTTTATTAAAAAGGAAAAAACCTCCTCTGTAGCATTTAGAGTTTTATAACCTTGTGCTCTGCAGCTCAAAATCAAAAAGAAGATAGGCAAAGTTTTATTCAAGTTATCTTTTCAGTGAACATCAGCAAGAAAGGGAACTCCCCCTTCCAATAGGAGAGTAGTTTATCTGTGCATAGCTGTCTGTTTCCAAATCGCATACTAGAGGTGCGAATTGAAACGCCAACAGGTTGTCAACTGATTGTTCTTCTAAGCACTAAGGTAACCTCCATCATGGAGCAACCATGACAAGTCCATGATAGATTGAAACATAGTCATGAGCACTGCCAATATCCATAAGAAAGCATGATATAAGGGTTTTCAAGGGGAAATATGAAACACATAAGATAGTGTAGGACATGGGCAGACAAAGATACTTTCTTGAACCAGACTGTCACAGCTTTCAGGGGTAATGGGCCTAATTTTAAATAGTATTTTAGTGTGAAGAAAACTCTGCCCTAATCATGGCCCAGCTAGGGTTTTTAAAAAATGTCCATTCCAATATAGATAGTGTTTTACTCTGCCCTAATTATGGACTGTGGAAATCTAATGTCTATTAGTGTTTTACTGTGAAAAAATGTGCCCTAATCATGGCCCGACTAGGGTTTTAAAAAAAATTAATTAAAACATCAAATCTGTTCTCACAAGAACATAGACAGTGCTTCACAAAAACAATAAAAACCCTTAACATGTTTATCATTCAAATTTACAAATTTATATTTCAACAAACAAATAGTAAAAACTACATGATGAAAATAAACAAATGCACATGATGATAATAAATGAAAAATGTAGCGCAGAACATGATGATGATAATAAATTAAAAATGCAACAAAGTTATGAGAGAAAGATCAAGTCTTACGTGGGCTTTGTAGGCTCCAGGTATTCAGCAGAGTAGCATCCAGACGCAACCCACTTGACCAAAAATGTAACAATTGACCGCTACAGCTATTTTTTTTCTTTTTTATATTTAATGGATTCGATCGAAAGGGACTCAGTCAATAACCACTCGATCGAATAAATAAAGCCACATCGACACCAAATATACGCCACGTCCATGCCAAGTCGATTCGATCTAATCCACTCGGCCAACTAGTACTCGACCTAAACCTACTTGATCAAAATTGTTCTTTTCGCTTAAAGTGTGACACTACTTTGTGCTTTTACCCCATTGTACTCCTTCAGTTCAATTAATTTGATTAAACAATATGATGTATCTCCAATTCTTCCCCTCTGAGAATCTAGGGCAACACATTGGGCTCAACCCTTATGGGAGCCCATTTGATACCACGTGTTGATATGTCTTCAATCAGCTACATCACTTATCTTGTACCTGCACATGAAACAAATAGATTAAAATAAAATAGTGAAAGTTCCATGGTTGTTTCTTTCTCAGTTCCTCCTGCATGTGGATGATGTTCATTGACTAGTGCATTATAAGCAAAGTGTTATGCCTCTTCTAATAGGACATAGAGATCTCATAATTGGAGCTCTAACAGGACCTTTTCCAACTTTTACAAGTTCTCATTGGAGATCAAGAGCAGGTCAGAAGACAACTTCAAAGATTGAAGACCTTCAAGGCAATGATGGCTATGGCCTTCTCTTTCTTATCCTTAGATGCATAGCATTTTATTTATACTTGCATTTGTTCATCTATACCCACGGCTTGTGTGGGACATTTGATATGTCATTATTTCTTTCAATGCAATGTTTATCTTTTTATGTATTTCAACTTGTAAATGAATAATCATTGTAGTGATTGAAATACTTACCTCTCCTGTGATTGTTCTACAATGCAATAAATGATTTGAAATCTTTTCTTCTCTTGAACAACTAAACTACAATTATCATTGAAAAAAAATAACTATGCAAATAACTTATAACAGAAAAATGTTAACCTTCACTCTAAAATGAATTTGATGCACCAGCTCTGCCAGTTTTGAGCTGTGGTGAAAAAATGGTAACAACTAGAACCCTAAAAATTAGGTAGGCAGGGTTCCAAACAGATCGGTATGTACAACCACAAGGTGATCCTTGGCATGAAAGGTACTCATCTCAAATGAATCCTAATGTTGTTTACCTACAAGGCATCGAGAACATATAGGAAAATAATTAGAAAGTTGAGGAAGTCCTCTTACCATTTCCTTAGAACTAATCTAATAAAGGGAGCTGACAAAAAGGTACCCATATTGATAATGCCAAAGAATAGTAGATTCAGTTGTAGAGGCAGATAGAGCAACTGCAAAGGATGAGACAACATCTAGTGCAAATAATATATCCTTCATAAAATCTCTAGCAAGTATCATACCTTCTTTTGAGATCAAACAAGTTTTGATGCCTTTCCTGACTTGGAACTCCACTTTAATCTTATGATTCAAAAGTTGACTAACAAAAAAGGGATTTGTTGTCAAACCAGGAACATAGAATACCTTCATGAGGGTACAACTTCCTATCCCAAGAGGAATAATAACTTTTCTAATTCCTTCTACAACATACTCCTTATTGTCTATGATATGAACCCTATCTTCAGTTGGTTGATCAGTTAGTGTATCAAACAGTTCACAATTACCTGTCATATCCTTGATGGCACTAGAGTCTATCAACTAAACATCCCTCGATGGCTATGAGGTTTGGGAGACTAGAACAAGATTCTGATGAGTGTTGCAATTGGGTTTTTTAGTTCATCATCATTTGATGCATCATCTTATTTGGGTCATGATATGTCCTTTGTGCCTCCATCAGCAATGACATCTTTTTTATTGCTAAAAATCACTATAACTAGATTTTCCTTCTTTACTAGAATTGCCTTTCAAGAGTCAAGGCATCATACCAACAGATGATAGTGTCATGCGTGTTTGTATTGCAGATGTGACACCATATATTCACCTTGTGAGACTTATGTTGTTGTTGTTTCTTCTGTGGTAGCTTTTGTGAGGGTCCCTTGCAAAACTTCTGACCACTATACTATGTTGAGATCAGTGTCTTGTCCTCACACTCAACTTGTGCTGATTGGATTTCTTCTTCCTACTAAAGAAAATTCACCAATTATTCAAACGACAACTTCTAATTTGTGATGTTCAGTGTCATGACAAAAGTATTGAACTGGGAAAGAAGATCTCTCAGAGTGATTAGGTCTAGCTATTTGTCCTCCACCTTCTCACCGAGCACTACAAGTTCTACTCATAATTTAGATACTCAATGCAAGAACTCCTCTACTTTCTCGCTAGATTTCATACTGAGTGTATGAATTTTAGACTGGAGATGGAGAATCTTTGTCTAGTTCTCCACCTCATAGATAGTGTACTAAGCCACCTTTGATGTTGTCACATTCTAAATATGAGGTTGTACTTTGTCAAAGATGCTGAGGGTGATCAACATCAATGCTTTCACATTAGCTTTATCAAACTTCTTCTACTCATTATGGTTAGTTGGATGTGACACAACACCAGTAATGATCCCCCATAATTATTCAAATTAGATGATCGTACACATCTTTGTCTTCTAGTCTGCATAATTGGACCCTTTCAAGAGCTGAGCATCCGAGAGAAGCAGCTTTGGTGTTGACATGATTACACCACAAAAATTATATATTCAACAAAACAAAATACTTATTATTGATATATTTTTCTCTTTTCAATACATGCTCTTTTCAAGAATCAAGAGAAACTTAGGGATGAGCTCAGTAGACTTGTGTAGTGAGATAGGGATGCTTTGGAGGATGTTTGACCTCGTCTTCATCATTTGCATCATAACCTTCTTCAAGCTTGGCTTGAATCTTATGTTCTTTGCAATGCACACCAAACATAAAAATAGCCTAATATCCCTTGTCTAAGTAATTCATCCAATTGAAGATTGTTGGTGTTTTAAAGGGTGTATAGCAAGGTAAAATAGAAGTCGATGCTCTTTGGGACTTCACGACCTCCTTGTTGTTGCACATTTGCATGATTGCTCACTACACTATTATCATCTTGCATAGTTGGCATTCACCACTCAAAAATTTGAATGTTCATATTAGCTCCTTCTATGCTCATATTTCTATGACTTCAACCAATCAAAAACTTTTCTTCACGCCTTATTGCTTCTATGCACAACTTTTTGTGTTTTATTCATGCCTTGTTGTCCCACCTCTTTTCAATCCTATCAGTTTACAAATGTCACCACCCTCCTTGTTCTTCAGCTTCATCCAATGACTTATGGTCTCCTCCATGCAGGGCACTATTAGAATTCAGTCTAGTACCATTTGGTCTTCTTCCACACACAAGGAGAGACTATTGTGATTGCTTCACATCGCACTACCTACACTCCCTACATAGACCATACCACTTGCTCTAATACCATTTAATGTAGAGTGAGAAGAAGATAGATAGGTGAATGAATGTATTCGATGATTTATTCAATGAAAGTAAAGGTATATAAAGCAATGACAAATAGTTAACAAATAGATATACAATTATCTTGTAACTGTATCCACAATATGATCTCCATAACTGGTAGAACTAATCAGCAATAACAATTTAATACATAACTATGCTAACAACTTTGACCCCCCTTTTGTCCCCCATTTCCATGCACTTACCCAATCACCCATTCTTGAGCCTAAATTGACCCATTTTACCTAGTGCATTATTTATTAAGGCCTTCTACTTGGTTCTCATTTAACTCATCTTGAAGTGTTCAAATCTTATTGCCCATTTTGTGGATAGTTTGAGACTCTCAAGCATCTCTTTTGGTTTTACACCAAAGCCCAAGAATATTGGAATTGGATACATGATTTTTTTAGGCCATTTTGGCCTACTTCTTTTTCATGGAATATGGTTTTGTTAGGGGACTAGCCTTATCTCCCATTGAACTATACCTAGATTTGGTATGCTTTTAGGGTGGAAATTCCCTTCAATCTTTGAAAAGAAAAAATTCATCTCTTTTTCTAGGTTGTTCAGATGATGTTCATTTCTCTTTGTATACTAAAGAAATGATTTAATCTAATCTTCTTATGCAAATTTAGGTGCAGACTAGTAAATTTGCACTTGAAGTGGTACATTTATACAAGCTTTTAGATCACTGGGGTAATGCTCCATGCACTATTGCTAGAGTCCCACCTCCCCCCCTCTTCCCCTACTTGAGGGCACTAGTGAGGTTTCTATCATTCTGCTAGAAGAGATTGAGGATATAAGTCTCATGGCTCTTGGCCTCAAATAAATAGAGATAATATTGCTTGTGGATTGTCACAACTTTCATGGCCACCTTCCACCTCTTCTCATAGGCATGGTGCTCATGGTTGGCCTAACTCTAGCAAGTTTCCTCGCTTGGAAATCACTATTTCTCCAATCCATACTTAGCAACCTTCAGACAACACTTCTAAGGAAGAGAGTATTCTTATTGGCTGGGAACCCATTGATGATAATTTTATCCCTAGAAATGTTTGTGGCAAACTTAATGATAAAGGGGGGTCCTACCAATGTTTAATTAGCTACTTTTTTAATGTAAGGGCTTATCCCTTGTTGAACTTTTGTCTTTGTTTTAGATGTTATCTTGCATAGACTTTGAGGTTACACCTTTTTACCACCCATCTTTTTTGTGAATATTGTACTATGATCTTTTTAGATAATACAAAGTAACATATGAGTTATCCATTAACATTAATATATTTATATATATACCAGGAATCATCTAACACTAGTATGATCCAGATATATAGGTATGAAATAACTAATCACAATGTTGAGCTCACTAAGCATAAGTAGAACCACATGCCATCACAAAAATAGTGAAGTTGAAGCACTACTAAGTCTGACAATAAAATACACACATTTAAATCCATATAAAAAATGCATACACCTCAATGGAAACACAAAAATAACAACATTTGTAAGAATAGTAAGGTACTAAAAGCCAAAATAGATCAACAAATTGAGGCACATAAGCTTGGGGCCTTATAACAACTATCTTCAACTCTCGTGAATGACAAATATATAAGGGAATGAAATGCCATCTCTCCATGAAGGGAAAGCATCAAAATTCATGATCCACTAGGTCTAGGGTCAGAACAACTAGGTTTCACAAATCATTTACAAAACCACAAAAGCACTCAACAAATCATTTCATCCTTTGAGATGATGGTAGAGGACATTAATATGTTTCTAGCAGGGTTAAAATGTCCTTTCCAAAATTGAATTTTAGCATTTAATTTCATAAATAAAATATTGTAAAATTAACATAACTCCCTCAAAATGTATCATTTTTCTAGCTTCTAATATGCAATAGAAAGTGGGAATCATTATCCACAAAACCCTTGGAGTATTTTCCAAAATTCACAAGATATAAGAAGTTATATGGAAAATGGTGAGAATACACTACCCTATGCAAAATCACCTATTTTGCTAGTTCCAAATCATCCAAGCTATCTTGAGTTGCCTAGGGAACCCCAAATCACCCCTATTGCGAAGGTAAATTGTATCTAGCAAAACAAGCAATTCATAGTAGAGGCCAAGTCCTAGAATAGACAATAGGGTCCCCAAAAGTATAAAAATTTGTTTTGAGGCACTACAAAAGGGTCCCCTATAGGACTAAAACCATTCCACACACTCGAAACTATATTTTGTTCTCACAAGATAAGGCACGAGGGACAAAACCCCAAAATGAGTAAAGGGATAGGCCTAGGTAAGCCTAAAGTCACCTGTGCAAAACATTGCATAACTTCCCCAATCTAAATTCTATTTGGTAATGGTTCAAGCCAATAAATTGAAAATGGACAATCTTTCATTTTCCATGCTAACATTTCTAAAAAACACGTTATCAAGTGGGCATTTCAAATAATAAACTTTTAGGCATTTTAGTGGAAATTAATAATGCATTTCAATAAACACTTCTTTTCAAATTGCTAACATTCCCTTTCAAACATTATATGACTCTTTTAAATTTTTTCCACAAAGTTGATATTAAAATTGCCCAGACAATATATATCCAAAGATTCGTTTTAACTTAGATTACATTTCAATCAAGCAATTCTAGATATATGGCGAGGCACCTTATAAATTTAAAATCTTTTCAATACCACTGTAAAATCATTTTGCAAGCACTCACAAGAATTATAGAAAGGATTAAATGCAAATACCACAAGATTCGAACAATTTATATGAGACACACAAAACATTTCACATGTAATGAGAAGACTTGGAAACCTAGAATCAACTTATTTGGATCTAGGCTTGCAGGCTCACACAGCACTCATCTCATAACTCAAGGTCTAGTGCAATTAAAAACACAACACATTACACATTTTTACCCTAACTGATTGTCTCTAATTAATCACTCTTAGAGAAACCTATACCCACACAATTAAAACTTGAGACATACCTCCACAACAAAAGATAGTAGGAGCACAGTATATAACAACCAACATATAACCCAAAGATAATATCAACAACCAATTATTCACACTTATCAATAACTGGTTGTTATATTACATTTACATTTGTGATTCATTTTATATAACAACCAACATATAACCCAAAGAGCATCTCCAGCGATGGCGGAAGTGCAGGCAACACAGAAAGCTCGCTGCACCCGTCCAAATGCAGCTCCCAAAGTCCACTTTAACTTTTCTAAACCTCCAATATTCCGGCTGCGAAATCCGTTACGCTCAAGATGGATAATTCTTAATGAAGACAACTCCAATATTCCGGCTGGAAGTCCGTTGTCACACAGCTGGCAGTAGCTCGCATCCAAATAAGCCAAAGCTTTTAGGCCGCCAATGGAGCCTGGTAGTTCTGCAAGCTTAGCATTGTGGTGAATTTGAAGTTTTACCAAACGAATCAAATTGCCAAAAGTAGCGGGAAAAGAGCATAAATGCTTACACCATGACAGATTCAACTGCTGCAGACTTGAGAGCTCACCGAAACCCTCTGGCAAAGAAGAAACACCATACCCTTTTATGTTGAGAGAAACTAAGCTCTTCAAGTTTCCTACGGTGTTAGCAAGTCTTGTCAGTGAATGGCAATTGTGCAAGTCTAAAATCTTAGAGTGTGAATAGACAGGCGTAGCAGGAAGAGTCTTCAGGGATGCGCATCCACTCAAAATAAGCACCTTCAGTTTCCCAGGCCACAACTGTCCAGACATTATAACATTTATAATTAATAAGAATTTCATCCAAACTCTCAGTTCTTTTAACTTCTATGTCACAATTGTTAGAAAAATAAGCAGCGCAGAATTGAAATAATAGTGAATTAACAATAAAAGTACAAAATAGACAACACATATTTACGTGGAAAACTTCATAATGTATCAGGAAAAAACCACAGGCAAAGATCTCTCAACTTTGTTCTCAAAAGAAAATTCACAGTTACAAAACATTTTCTCATGCCTCGGCATTCAAACTCGACTAACTTAAATAATCACAAAAAAGCACATGCAAACACGATGAAAATCTAAAAATAGATTTTCATGCATAAAGGCGCGAGTGGCACTTCTTGCATGGTGTCAGGGTCTAAATTTCATGGTTGTATAGCTGTATTTAGGTGTCTTTACTGTAAAATACAATCAAAAATTTAAAAAGAAGATATCATATGAAATGAGAGATTTTGGATGTAACCTGTCAAGTTTTATATAGGATTATGATGATATATATTTGGTTTTTATATAATTTTAGGTATACTAAGGTATGTCATAGTATTTTAAACATAAAAAAATTGTTTGACAGGAAAGGTCGACCATGAAATTTAAGCCCTACATGGTGGACACATGGAACATGGCCAAAAAAATTTCTGGCGAGGACGTTAGGCTGAGCCAGAAAATGCCTTTGGCATGGCAGGGGACTATGCCCAGCCTCCCTATCCAACAACCTTCGGTTTCATTTCCTTAGCCTTTGGCCCTGCCGGACGGATACCTAAGGCACTAGCTAGGTACTTGTTGTCGACTGCTCGTCATTGTTGGAATAAGTAAAATTGACTTCACATTCAACAACAATCACATAGATTTGAAATTTTATAAAATAGAAAATGACAACTACTGGGTGTCTTTAGGGTTACGAGGTTGACCAGCAACCATCTTGCCATTTTTTAGAAAATCAAAAAATTGCAAACATACATGATTGCTAAACTCTTCCTTTCATTTACTAAGATTAGATAAGAAAGAAGAACATATGCATAAACTACATTTGGATGTTGTTCTGCTCTTTTGCCCCAAAGATGAAAGTAATATAACCAACACTTACACTATACTGTTAAGATTATCAACAACAAGAAAAAATAGTGAACTGAAAAATTCAACCTCACTCATACAATATAGCAGAAAGTACAACACAGTTTATTGACTCAGAAAAACATATTGATTTTGCTATTCATTACATTGGCTGTTAAAACAGCGATCAAAAGTCTAAATAAATAGAGTTTTCCAGCAGTCTAAAAAATAAAAACAGTCCTCAAAATAGCTGTGGTTAAAGCAGATTTTAAAACTAAAAAATAAAAGCTCTTAACTGTACTGTGAATACATACAGGTATTAACACTAAAACATAAAGCAACAATCTAAAAATAATAAATCTCATGTAACCTGGTTACATGGAGAAAATAGTCTAAAAATAAAAATAAAACTCTATCTACAGTCCATTGAGCATGCACATTCCTTCGAACATACTTGGTTTGAGAGATAAGGTTACCTTCTGGTTGTTGTTGCACTTCCACACCAAGAAAATAATGCATGAGTCCCAAATTTGACATTTCAAATTCCTGTTTCATTGCTAATTGAATTTTTCTAAAAGACTTTTGTTGTTACGTGTATAAATAAGATCATCAACATAAAGGCAAACAATGAGAATATCATTACCAACATGTTTGACATATAAGGTTGGCTCTAAGAGGCTTCTGTTGAATCCCTTCTTCATGAAATAACTATCAATCCTTGCATACCAAGAACGAGGGGCTTGCTTCAACCCATAAAGAGCTTTCTTCAACTTGTAAACCAACTGTTCTTTGCCCTGAATTTTATAGCCCATGGGTTGTTCCACATAGACTTCCTCGTCTATATAACCTTTAAGGAAGACTGATTTTACATCCATTTGATTTACAGTCCATTTATTTGTGCAACAATTGCCAATATAAACTTTTTGGTATCAAGTCTTGCAACTAGAGCAAATGTTTCTTAATAATCTACTCTAGGTGTTTGTACAAATCCCTTGGCAACTAATCTTGCCTTTTGCCATTTCACAGAACCATCAACATGATATTTTACCTTATAAATCCATTTGACACCAATCACTTGTTTATCTTTTGGGAGCTCCACTAATTCCCATGTATTATTTTTATCTATTGCTTCCATCTCTTCATTCATAACATCAATCCATACTTTCTCTTTTACTACTTCTTCATACACAGAGGACTCAACTTGAATTTGACTAAGCAAAGAAAAATTAACAAATAGATTTATATTTGTACTCTGGTAAATTTCATTTAAACTTCGTACCTTTCTTGAAGAGCTTGGACTTGATGCTAGACTTGAACTATCACCTAAATTTGTGCTATTACAAGAACTTGGTGAACTTGAGCTTGGAGAACTCAAACTTGAGCTACTATTGGAGCTTGAACTTCCACTTGAGATTATGCAGAGAGGAGGAACACTTGTTAAATTGAAGACAGACAACTGAGAGGGGGGGTGAATCAGTTGTCACCAAAATTTCGCTCCTTATTTACTTTAAAACCTTCTTATATTTCAACATCATAGTAATGATTCAAACATGAAAGCATAATGCAATAATTCAAGAGTAGAAACACCAAGATTTTAACATGGAAAACTCAGTTGAGGGAAAAACCATGGGGTGACTAACCCAAGATTGTATTCTCTATTAAAAGAATAAGAAGAATAAAATGGCACTTGCCAGTTAGGGCTCACTGCCTGAGCACACTGCTCACAAGAGGACCACTGCCTACAGGAGACACACTGTCTACAGAAGAATATGAGTATTACATCCTTGAACTGGAGATTAGCATCTTCACTATGCTTGAGTCAGTTCCATTTAAGCTCAACACCTCTACTCTACTTTTCACTCCTCTTCACTACTACCTTCTCATCATGACCACACGGATGCAATTGAATGACTTCGCAACTCTTATTTATAGATGACGTCAACTTTGGGATGACCATCAAAGTCAGCACAATATACGCTTATTTTATTATAGAGCAATTACAAAAATACAACTTGACTTATTACAAAAACTTCATGTGCATCACTACACTATTGACCACACATAGCTGGGACTTCAATCTTCTTCGAGGAACATGCCATGCTTTGGAAAACATCTTCAAGATCATCTGCAACATGCGCAAATCATCTGGTCAGCCAAGACTAGGAAGAACACCATCACCCGAAAGTAAATCTTCAATCACGAGCATAATCTTCAATGCGGACCACCAACACGAATTGGACACAATCCAGAGACCCCCACAAGCTTGCTTGAATCATCAAGAACATCTGCACCACTTCTGCTTACTGTAATCATTCGCATCTTCATCTGAAATCTCAAGAACATAGTCGGCCATCACTGTCACATTAGAAGGATTGCTTGTGGACCTCAAAACCATGAACCAATTCAGTTGTCAATTCACATTAGCCTCCCAAACATGCCACCAGATCTGCAAAACATGATATTGTATTTCTAGATCTCATCAGACCTATTTGTGTCACTCTGTCACCTCTGAATAGTTGCCAGAACCAATTATACTCTCATGGCCATAACTCCTCCACATTTTCATGTAGACCTCTCAAATCTTGACTGGATCATCTTCAGACACATATCTACAAACCCTTTGGTGTGCATTCTCTGCTCTCCATCTAGCTGCGATCTTCACTTCATAGAGGTTCACCGTCTTCACTGTTCTCTGTTTCTGATAGGACTAATTTTCTCAATATCCTTAGCATACAACTCATCCAATCCTTGACATCAATGCAACAAGAGTATGTTGACATCAATGACAACACCGGTTAGGCCCATACTTGCAACAATCTCCCCCTTTATCATTGATGGCAACATATAATGTGAAAAACTATTTTAACCATCAAGACAAGAACTTCTCCTCATTGATTGACATAGCCCCCCCTATCAACGGCAACCATTCACATGTCTTCTCTTCCTTTACTGCTCCCCCTTTGATCAGCAACCACTTTTTATTTTTCATGTCTTCTCTCCCCCTTTGACATCAATGGAAAAGGAAACATTCTTGCAACCACTTCTCATACCTCAGAATCATACTGACTGCTCCCCCTGAGTAGCAGCCTCCTAACATCAATCCAGATCACAAGATATGACTGTGAGATCCATCGAACTGATGCACATCAGTGCACCTTAATTCGGAACTGGAGGGGTAATAACCCCTAACTTCTCCCTGAGATACTCAAAAGAGTCCTTAGGTAGAGGTTTAGTAAAAATGTCTGCAATCTGATCCTTTGAGGGCACAAACTCTAATCTGACTTCATTCTTGTTCACCTTCTCTCTCAAAAAGTGGAACTCAATGGATATTTGTTTTGTCTTTGAATGCAACACTGGATTTTTTGATATGTTTATTGCACTTGAATTATCATAGAAGATTGTAATAGGTTCTTCATACTCCACTCTGATATCTTTTAGCATTTACTTCATCCACAATACTTGAGTGCAACTGCCTGCTGCTACAATATACTCTACTTCTACAGTGGACAAAGATATTGCCTCTTGTTTCTTGCTTAGCCACGAAACCAATCTTTTTCCCAAAAAGAATGCACCTACACTAGTACTCTTCCGGTCATCCACATCTCATGCCCAATCAGCATTTGTATACGCATGAAGAGAGAAATCATGATCCTTAGGATACCATAATCCATACTTAACTATTCCCTTCAAATATTTGAGAATTCTCTTGATTTCCATGACATGAGACTCTCTAGGATCAGCTTGGAATCTAGCAACAAGACCAACAGCATTCATAATATTAGGTCTAGTTTGAGTAAGGTAGAGCAGTACTCCAATCATTGACCTGTACTTTTTCTGATCAGCCTTAGGGGATTCATCATCTTTACTTCGCTTACATCTGGTTGCCATGGGAGTATTCATTGCCTTTGAATCTTCCATCCCAAATTTCTTCAACAATTCTTTCACATATTTGGTCTTTGATATGAAGATTCCTTTCTTTGTTTGACTGATTTGTAGACCCAAGAAGAAATTTATTTCCCCAAACATAGACATCTCAAATTCACTTTGCATTTGATTTGCAAAAGTCTTGCACATACTATCTTTCCCTCCAAAAATGATATCATCAAAAAATACTTCAACAATCAAGATATTTTCATGATCAATCTTAAAATATAGATTACCATCAGCACTACCTTTGTTGAAACCAATCTTCAAAAGATGTTTGTCCAATCTTTCATACCAGGCTCTTGGGGCTTATTTGAGTCCATACAATGCCTTCTTGAACTTGCAGACCATATCTCCATAATCAGACAATTGAAATCCATCTGGTTGCTCAATGTATCCCTCTTCTTCCAAATCACCATTTAGGAAAGAAACTTGACATCCATATGATATACCTTGAAATCTCTGAAGGTAGCAAAGGTAAGAAATAATATAACTACTTCAATTCTTTCCACTGGAGAAAAAATTTCTTCAAAGTCAACTCCTTCTACTTGAGAATAACCCTTACAGACCAATCTAGCTTTGTTTCTTACTACTTCACCATCTTCATTCAGTTTATTCTAGATGACCCACTTAGTCCCAATCACATTTGTGTCCTTATGTCAGGGAACAAGATCCCAAGTGTGATTCTTTTCAATCTGCGTCAATTCTTCCTCCATTGCTTTAACCCAGCTTTCATCATTGCATGCTTCACTTATTGTTTTTGGTTCAATCTTTGAAATCAAACAATACTTCATTGAATCTTGAGCAATTTTCCTTCTTGTTTGAACACCTTTACTTCTATCTCCTATGATCTGATCTTCAAAATGATTCAGTCTTACATACCTAGGAGTTTTGGGATTCTCTTGGACTTCTAATTCTTGGACAGGCTCATCCAAACTTGTCTCTTCTTCTTGTATTTCAGGATTCTTTGGACCAATCTAAATCTGAACTGGAGTTGGGACTTATTCTCCTTGGTGTGAGACATCAATCTGATCATCTGCTTCATACTCATAATACCTTGAGGGACTTTCCATGCCTTCATCAACCTTCACATTTGTACTTTCTACAATCTTTCTCAATCTTTTGTTATAACACTAGTATGCTTTGCTTTGAGTAGAATATCCCAAGAATATTCCTTCATCACTTCTAGCATCAAACTTGCCAAGGTCTTCATCTCTTTTGATATAGCATTTACTACCAAAGACTCTGAAATACTTCATAGTAGGAGTGATGCCAAACCAAAGTTCATAAGGAGTCTTACCAGTATTGCCTCTGATTTGTACTCGATTAAGAGTATAGACAGTAGTGCTTACAACTTCTCTCCAATAGATCTGAGGACCATTTCCTTCCATCATCATGGTCCTAGATGCTTCCTGGATGGTCCAAATTTTTCTCTCCACTACTCCATTCTCCTGTGGAGTCCTTGGAGCAGATAACTGTCTCTTTATCCCATGTTTCTCACAGAATGTTATGAACTCACCGGATGTAAATTCTCCACCTCTATTAGACCTGAGGCATTTTATGTTTATGTCAGTTTCATTTTATACCATAGCCTTGAATATTTTGAACTTCTCAAGTGCTTCAGATTTCTCTTTCAAGAAACTCACCCACATCATCTGGGAGTGGTCATCAATCAGCGACATGAAATACCTATCTCCTTGCAAACTCATGGTTCCATCTGGACCATAGAGATTAGTGTGTACCAAGTCTAACAATCTAGTTGAAGATTGTTCCTTACTTTTGAATGTGACTTTGTTCTGCTTACCCAACTCTCATTCTTTGCACAAACTGTTAGTAGGTTTCATCAGTCTTGGAAGATCTCTTATAGCCTGAGTGTTGCTTATCTTGATGATATTATCAAAATTCACATGACACATTCTCCTATGCCACAACCAACTCTAATCAATTTGAACAAATAAGCAACTTTTGTCAATACCAACCAAGTGGATGATGTTACCTTTTGTTTGTGTACCGGATGCAATCTCAGTTCCAGAGCTTTCAAAGATCTTGCATTTTCTATTTTTGAATCAGAGATCATAGCCTTTGTCCACCAACTGTCCAACACTGAGAAGATTATGCTTTAGACCTTCAACATAGAGAACATCACTGGTTTTGTTCCTTACATCAAAAGAAATGGTTCCTCTGCCTCTGATTCTTCCAGTAGAATTATCTCCAAACTTCACAACTCCACCTTCATATCTTTCCAAGCTTAAGAACTTACTCTTGTCACCAGTCATATGGTCAAAGCATCCACTGTCAATAACCCATTCATCCTTTTCTTCAACCTGAGCAACCAAAACACTTTCTATCATTTTATGATTAGTAGATTCAATAGGCATTGGATCTTCTTCTTTGATGGCAATAAACACCCAATCACTTCTAGGTTTGTTTCCTGTCTTAGATTCATCATCTGTTACTCCTTCATCATCATCTTCTTGAACATAGTAACATTTCTTCTGAAACCTTGATCTATTAGGGTTTGGCCTTGAAAACCTTTCCAGACATCTTGAGGCAAAATGACCAATCTTATTGCAGGCAAAACATTTGAAAGGTAATTTTCCTTCATACTTACCAGATCCTCTTGGTAGTCTTTTTGCAATAAAGGCTTCAAGTTGTTCAAATTCTAAATCATCTTCTTCTAGATCTTTCCCTGCTTTATCATACCATGTTGATTTCCTTGAGGAACTTTCTCCTGTATCATATCTCTGTTTGCCTTTTGTAGAGGCAATGGCTTTGAATGTAGATTTAGTCTTGGAGAGTATGTCACCAAACTCAAGCAACTCAAATGTAGATATTTTACCAACCAATTGATCCCTTGTAATAGTTGTTAAAGATCTGATTTCCTCAATAGCAACAACTTTGTGTTTGTAAGCACAAGGTAAAGATCTGAGAACTTAGGCAACAATCTCATCTTCATCCAATATTCCACCAGCACATCTAATGCCAAATAAAAGTTCATTTACTTTTGACATAAATAAAGTGATATTCTTATCTTCACTCATCTTCAAGTTTTCAAACTTTCCTTTCAGACTTTGCATCTTGGCACACTTAATATATTTGTCTCCTTCATATAGAGTTTCCAGATTTGTCCAAATTTTATAAGCAGTCTTCAATCCCATAACATTTGTCAGCTATGAATTAGTCGATGCACTTAGTAGGGATTCCTTAGCTCGAAGATTATTGTCTGCATCTCTGACGTCGTCTATAGTTGTTGGACCATTCTTTGGGGGAACATATTTAGTTGTAGTTATGTTCCAATACTGATCTCCCATGTATTGTAAGTGACATTCCATGTGGCTCTTCCAAAGAGTGTAGTTTATTCCATCAAACCTTGGACTGTCCTTCTTATAGGTTGACATACTGGATCTCCTCAAGCGTTTAAGCTTCTTCTAGAGGAACTTAGGTCTTATACCAATTGTTGGATTTAGAACAGACAACTGAGAGGGGGTGTGAATCAGTTGTCACCAAAATCTTGTTCCTTATTTACTTTAAAACCTTCTTATATTTCAACAACATATCAATGATTCAAACATGAAAGCATAATACAATAATTCAAGAGTAGAAACACCAAGATTTTAACGTGGAAAACCCTATTAAGGGAAAAACCACAGGGTGACTAACCCATGATTGTATTCTCTATTAAAAGGATAAGAAGAATAAAATGGAACTTACCCTTTAGGGATCATTGTCTGAGTACACTTCTCACAAGAGGCCTACTGCCTACAAGAGACACACTGTCTACAGAAGAATATGAGTATTACATACTTGAACTGGAGATTAGCATCTTCACTATGCTTGAGTCAGTTCCATTTAAGCTCAACACCTCTACTCTACTTTTCACTCCTCTTCACTACTACCTTCTCATCATGACCACACGGATGCAATTGAATGACTTCGCAACTCTTATTTATACATGACATCGACTTTGGAATGATCATCAAAGTTGGCACAACATACGCTTATTTTATTACAAAGCAATTACAAAAATATAACTTGACTTATTACAAAAACTTCATGCGGATCACTACATTGTTGACCACACATAGCTAGGACTTCAATCTTCTTCGAGGAACACGCCATGCTTCGGAAAACATCTTCAAGATCATCCACAACATGCACAAATCATCCAGTTAACCAAGACTAGGAAGAAAACCATCACCTGAAGGTAAATCTTCAATCATGAGCATAATCATCAATGTAGACCGCCAACACAAACTGGACATAATCTAGAGACCCCCATAAGCTTGCTTGAATCACCAAGAACATATGCACCACTTTTGCTTACTGTAATCATTTGCATCATCATTCGGAACCTCAAGAACACAATTGGCCATCACTATCACATTAGAAGGATTGCTTGTGGACCTCGAAACCATGAACTAATTGAGTTGTGAATTCACATTAGCCTCCCAAACATGCCACCAGATCCGCAAAACATGATATTGTATTTCTAGATCTCACCAGACCTATTTGTGTGACTCTGTCACCTCTAAACAGTTGCTAGAACTGGTTTTATTCCCATGGCCATAACTCCTCCACATTTTCATGTGGACCTCTCAAATCTTGACTGGATCATCTTTAGACACATATTTACAAATGCTTTGATGTGTATTCTCTGATCTTCATCTAGTTGGGATCTTCACTTCATAGAGCTTCACTGTCTTCATTGTTCTCTTTTTCTGATAGGACTAATTTTTTCAATATCATCAACACACAACTCATCCAATCCTTGACATCAATGCAATAGGAGTATGTTGACATCAATGACAACATCAGTTAGGCCCATACTTGCAACAACCTCCCCCTTTGTCATTGATGGCAACATATAATGTGAAAAACTATTTTAACCATCAAGACAAGAACTTCTCCTCACTAACTAACATAGCTCCCCCTATCAACAACAACCATTCACACGTCTTCTCTTCCTTTACTGCTCCCCCTTTGATCAGTAACCACTTTTTGTTTTTCACATGTCTTCTCTCCCCCTTTGACATCAATGGAAAAAGGCACATACTTGCAACCACTTCTTATACTTTAGAATCATACTGACTGCTCCCCCTGAGTAGCAGCCTCCTAACATCAATCTGAATCACAAGATATGACTGTGGGATCCACTGGACTGATGCACATCAATGCACCTTAATTCAAAACTAGAGGAGTAATAACCCCTAACTTCTCCCTGAGATACTCAAAAGAGTCCTTAGGTAGAGGTTTAGTAAAAATGTCTGCAATCTAATCCTTTCAGGGCACAACCTCTAATCTGACTTCATTCTTGTTCACCTTCTCTCTCAAAAAGTGGAACTCAATGGATATATGTTTTGTCTTTGAATGCAACACTAGATTTTTTGATATGTTTATTGCACTTGAATTATCACCGAAGATTGTGATAGGTTCTTCATACTCCACTCTGATATCTTTTAGCATTTGCTTCATCCACAATACTTGAGTGCAACTGCCTGCTGCTGTAATATACTCTACTTCTGCAGTGGACAGAGATATTGCCTCTTGTTTCTTTCTTAGCCAAGAAGCCAATCTTTTTTCCCAAAAAGAATGTGCCTACATTGGTACTCTTCTAGTCATCCACATCTCATGCCTAATCAGCATTTGTATACGCATGAAGAGAGAAATCATGATCCTTAGGATACCATAATCCATACTCAACTGTTCCCTTCAGATATATGAGAATTCTCTTTATTTCCATGACATGAGACTCTCTAGGATCAACTTGGAATCTGGCAACAAGACCAACAGCATTCGTAATATCAGGTCTAGTTTGACTAAGGTAGAGCAATCCTCCAATCATTAACCTGTATTTTTTTCGATCACCCTTAGGGGATTCATCATCTTTACTCAGCTTACATCCAGTTTCCATGAGAATATTCATTGCCTTTGAATCTTCCATCCCAAATTTCTTCAACAATTCTTTCACATATTTAGTCGGTGATATGAAGATTCCTTTCTTTGTTTGACTGATTTGTAGACCCAAGAAGAAATTCATTTCCCCAAACATAGACATCTCAAATTCACTTTGCATTTGATTTGTAAAAGTCTTGCACATACTATCTTTCACTCCAAAAATGCTATCATCAAAAAATACTTCAACAATTAAGATATTTTCATGATCAATCTTAAAATATAGATTACTATCGTCAATACCTTTGTTGAAACCAATCTTTAAAATATGTTTGTCCAATCTTTCATACTAGGCTCTTGGGGCTTTTTGGAGTCCATACAATGCCTTCTTCAACTTGCAAACCATATCTCCATGATCAAACAATTGAAATCCATTCAGTTACTCAATGTATACCTCTTCTTCTAAATCACCATTTAGGAAAGCAGACTTGACATCCATCTGATATACCTTGAAATAACTGAAAGCAGCAAAGGCAAGAAATAATCTGACTACTTCAATTCTTGCCACCGAAGCAAAATTTTCTACAAAGTCAACTCCTTCTACTTGAGAATAACCCTTACAGACCAATCTAGCTTTCTTTCTTACTACTTCACCATCTTCATTCAGTTTATTCTGGATGACCCACTTAATCCCAATCACATTTTTGTCCTTAGGTCTAGGAACAAGATCCCAAGTGTGATTCTTTTCAATCTGCATCATTTCTTCCTCCATTACTTTAACCCAGCTTTCATCATTGCATGCTTCACTTATTAGTTTTGGTTCAATCTTTGAAATCAAACAATACTTCACTAAATCTTGAGTAATTTCTTTTCTTGTTTGAACACCTTTGCTTCTATTTCCTATGATTTGATCTTCAAAATGATTCAGTCTTACATACCTAGGAGTTTTGGGATTCTCTTGCACTTCTAATTCTTGGACAGGTTCATCCAAACTTGTCTCTTCTTCTTATATTTCAGGATTCTTCGAATCAATCTGAATCTAAACTAGAGTTGGGACTTGTTCTCCTTGGTCTGAGACATCATTTTGATCATCTACTTCATACTCATAATACTTTGAGGGACTTTCCATGCCTTCATCAACCTTCACATTTGTACTTTCTACAATCTTTCTCAATCTCTTATTATAACACCGGTATGCTTTGCTTTGAGTAGAGGGTAAATGCAAAAAGTTGGGGAGCCAAAAAGTGGCCAAATATTTTTCAAAAAAAATGTGCATTATAGCACACTCGCATTATGGTTTGGTAATGACGAGCCTAAGGCTCGGCAAAACCAAACCATAATGCACTCACGTTATAATGCGAGCGCATTATGACTAATTATATAAAAAAAAGGGCATTTTTGCTCATTTCATTTCTTTATTTTCCTCTACACCAGTGTCCTGCAAACCCTAAGAAGCATGCTCACATTTTGGAAGACTCAATTCAACACCAAAATCTTACCGGTTCATCGCCAAAATGCCGCCATGACGTCGAGCAGGCCAAAGGAGTGAGTTTTATTTATTTTTTTGTTTGAATTTGTTTCTAAATAGATAGGTTTGAGTTTATTTTTGATGTAAATTTTGTTAATTGTCAGGAAATGTTAATGCACCTCCTCCCCCTCAAAATCCATAAAATCCTGAAGAGGAAATACCTGTCGAAGAACAACCTGAACAACAAACTCCTCCATCCATTCCTCGAGATGCCCCTGGAACACAAGAAAATCTGATGGGGCAAATTGAAAACAATAAAAAAGAAATTGAAGACATAATTGCAAGTTTTAAAGATCCTTCCAATTCAACCTTGCATAGGTCCATACTTTCTCAATCTCTTGAATCTATGTTATCAAATGTAGATTCAATTAGCAAGCAAATATCTAGTTTGTCAGATAAGAGGAGAGAGTTTAGAGACTATTATGCAAATAAGCTATCATATGAAGATGTGAAAAAATTACAAATTACAAAATTAAACTTGTGTTCCATTTTCACAAACCCACAAACAAATCAACCTCCACCCATTACATGCAAGAGGTTCCCTACCATTGGTGCAACAACCAAGCGATAAGGGACAATTTTGGGCAGAGGTGGTGGATGATTTTTGACTATCCTCCATACAATAATAATGAGATCCTGCAATACTTTTTGAAGAAACTCTACTACGAGTTTGTCCTCAATAAAGTGCCAAACTATTTTGATATGCGGGACTTCCAAGGTAGAGGTGGGGGGTCAGCACAAGATAGACCAGGGGGATGTGTTGACCTACAACGGCCAGTGAGACGAGTAATCAGCAGACCAGCCCATGAGCATGTTTCTATCCCTTCCATTGTGAAGGAGAGTGTTGAGGTCGATACACTTCAATCCATTAGTGCCTTGACCCAGAGCATCATAGAGCATGCCAGTCCTGCAGCATAGGATGGGTTGGGAGATTGTACGAGGAGTAGGGTCCCACCCCATACTTGTCAGACTTGCGGGTTAGCCTGTGGTTATGACCCCATGGATAGTAAGGATGTAGGTGCAGAGGCTACATCTGCAGCTAAGCAGATGGTGATGACAGATACCCCCTGAGTGAGACTTTTGACCTTTATACTCAGGTAAATATTAGCAAGTTTATTGAATTTAATTTATTAAATTTCATTTTTGAAATGCAAGATTAACAAATTTAGTTTGATGATTTTAATGAAATTTCAGGGTCATAGCGTTGATGCAGTTTTCAGTGGTTCTCTACCTGCATATTACATTACATCATCTACTATCAGGGTATGTAACTAGTAAACAATTATAAATATTACATGTGAATAGCATTGTTATATGAATAGTATTCTAATATCTGATTTTGGATGTTGAATAGGTTAATATTAGAGATTTCACGGCAACACCTGCCAGTGGTGGTGGACTTCAATGCTTCATGGAGGTAATAAAATAAATAGTTTAATGAATGAATTGTACTTACTAGATTTTTGTATGTGACTTGTGTGCTTTATTGTGTGTACTTCCATGTTTAGATGAATGTGTGTGTATGTTAGGAGCCATGATTTGCATCACTATTATAGTTTTCGTAATTGAATAATGTTGTTTTATTTCCAGATGATGTAGGCTATGGAGACACCTCCTAATGTTCATAGGGCAATGGAGCATGGTGTGACTTCTGCGATTCATAGCTCCATGCCATTAACAGGGGTATGATGTAGATTACTAAATTTCAATTTACATTCATTGTTATAGTTGTTTATTTTTGATTTGAAGTTTAATTTCTATCTAGATGGTTTCTCTAGGACATGACATCACCACGGCCTATTCCTGCTACTGAGGCAAGTGAGGAGACAAATTATATGGTAGCGGTAAGTGATTATTTTGTTAAATGTTTCATTTTTTATAACATGTAATTTCTATATATTAATGTCTATACTTTTTATTGTAACAGCTAAAGATGCAAGAAGAACTAAATAGGAGGAGCAGCCCTCGAGTTCGTAGTAGATCACCCACATATGTGTCTCCATACCCTAGAAGATCAAAGGCTACCCGTGATCTATTCTCTTCACCAGCCAGAGGGGAATGACTTTTTATTGTGTTCCTTTGTTCTTTGCCTATATGGCATTTGTGGACATATATTTTGTATTGCATATAGTTGACATTGTATGCCTATATGGCATTCTTGTAAGCCTATATGGCTATCTGGTATATGTGTTATACTTATATCGATAGATATTGATGTATGCCTATATGGATATTTGATTAATACAAATCTTTTTTATTGATGGCATCCATACTTGAATTATAAATCCACATTTGAATGGATATTTGTATATGGCCACTTCAAATATTTAAAGTCCAATTGTATTACATAGGATGTTTGTTGATCCAATAAGCTAGCTATTGTTATTCAAGTATCGCCTAAACCTCATTTTGGAACTAAAAGATAAAAGTTGTATTTAAAAAAAATGAATCATCATGTTGAATAGAAAATATTCATATTCTTTATGAGTTGCTCAATTGAAAATATTCAAATGAGTATGCTGATCCATATTCTTTATGAGTTGGTCAATTGAAAATATTTCTTAATTTCTTGTTATTATACCATATTGGGATGCAAAGAGTATGTTTGTTCTTTTGAATAAGATAGTCAAAATCATATGCTTATAAGCACTTGATGACCATTGTGGTTATTAAATGTAATTCCTCTTGCATATAAAGCAAGGTTATGAGATTACATTGAGTCTTACCTAATTTTAGTATGCAACATAACATTGAGGCTATAGGCTTCCATAAGTCATCAACAATCAAGGTTCAAGGTTGTCATTGAAGTCAAAGGGTCAAGGTTGTTTTTCATTGATGTCAAGGTTGATGCCATGATGTTGATAAGGTGATACAGTGATTCAAGGTAGGTGATGGTCATGAGGTGCATGATGTTGTGAATATGGTTTTCATGATAAGGTCTCTCAATTCATGTTGATGTTGAACAAGACAAACATGATTCATATGATGCAAGGTTCATGTTCATGGTGGAAGTGGTTTTGTTCATGCAAGGTTTTGTTGTGAATATGGTTTTCATGATAAGGTCTATCTTGAAAGGTTGATATGATGCAAGGTTCATATTCATGGTGGATGTGGTTTTGTTCTTGCAATAAGAAGTTAGAGAAGACACAAGTTTTCATAATCATAATCTTATTGATAGTTAGGGTTTGCATATTAAGTATTAAACCCTAAAAAGAATCTACTTTTCTTAAGACTTTAAAACCTTCAATTGCTTGTCGTGTGTAAAGTGCACTTTTGTTTTAATTTAATATTGACTTATAATAAGAAGTTATTATCACTTAAATCAACCTACTAAAGGGTCTTTAAGTCATTAATTCACCAGCCCTTCAACCTAACTCAACCAACGTCTCTGGTAAACTCTCATAAGATCGAGCACCATATTATAATCGAAGGTCATATTTAATTGATATGAGGGCGGGAAAAAGGATTGGATCAAACACATCAAACTGAGCATCATACCTCTAGGTGCATTTTTGCCTCTCTCTAAACTATCCATTTTGGCACCTTGATGTAAAGTGAAGTCTAAACTTAGTGAAGATTGTGCCTAGAAAGATATCACCTTGGATATGTGCCTAGAGTCATCCTAAATCATCCATTTGCACCTAAGGGTCAATATAACATAATATAACCTAGGAAGACTTTGAAAATTGTTAAAAGAAGCCTAGGCACCTTTTCTTGTCTCCACCATCCATTTTGAGTGCCTAGAGGAAAATAAACTTCAAATCACTTCCAACTATAGCACCTAGTGTTAAAACCTTCAAAATGACTAAATCTTACCAAAGGAAGTCTAGGCTCCTATTGTCACTTGGATCATCATGAATGAGTGCCTAAGTGGAAGGAGAATAAGCATCTTGTATGGAGGTGCACTTTTATATCAAAATAACCTCATTTTGGCACATTGAAGGAAGATGTTCTAAATCCTAAGATCTAGCGCCTAAGTGTAAAATGGTATCCTATTGGTTTGAACAAGTGTTTGAAGCCATCAAATTGCCAAGAAAGGAGCTAAGTATACTAAGGCGCCTTTTCTTGTCTAAACTATCCATTTTGGCACCTAGGAGGAAGGAGATTCAACATCATGAATCAAGGTGCCCTTTGCCATCAAAACAACCTCACATTGGCACCTTGGAGGAAATCAACTTAAAACTACAAGTCTTGGAGGTTTTTCATGTTTTGATGATGTCTTTTGAGAACAATTATAATGATTGAAGGATGAGGTGGGTAAAAAGTCTTCATCTAGCTTAGGTGCCCATTCAACTCTGAACAACCTTACATTTGCGTCTAAGATGATGGGGACTTTCTTAAATATTTAAGCATTGATTAACAAACATGAAAACCTTAGGCGCAATTTTCAACTCATTTTACCTTTGATGAGAACTTAACTTGGAGAGAACACCTATTAGCATCAAGGTGTTATTTCATGCTCAGAACATCACATATCAGCGCCTAAACATGAGGAAGCTTAAACTGTGAAATCTGATGTTAATTTGATTCAAAAATGAAGAAAATAAGCCAAAGAATCTAGGCACATATTGTCACTTGAGCAACCTTCAACTAGTGCCTAGTCTTGTGAAGGAGGCAAGAATCAAGGATAAAATACCTCACCTTGTTTGAAAGTGTTGAAAGGCTAAGGAATGGGCTAAGTTCATCTAGGCGCACTTTGACTCCCTGTACACCTAAATGAGCACCCAAGAAGAAATTACATAAGAATGGCACCTATGATTGTGTTCCTTGAAGAAGAAAACCATTCTAAGACATCTACAATTGATTGACATCATTAAAATGATAAATATGAGGCTATCTTTTGCTAGGCACATATTTCAACTTTCACATACCTTAATCAGCACCTTGACTTGGAGGAGTTAGTTTATGCTTTAAAATGATTTCTATGTGTTTATGTGATTCAATATTTGTCAATAATTTAATATGTCGGTACAATGTAGCTTGGACTGTTTCGGCATGTTTGGGTGCAAAATAGGACCATGCCTAGCCTAAACATACCCATCCAGAGGCATTGGAACTATCATTTTGGCCACACGAGGAGAAGAACAAAAGTTACACCCCTTTACAACTTTACACTGCCTCCTTCTGACGATTTTTGGGGCAACAGAAAACCTTTCACCATGGGCAAATGCCTCAGAGATATAAAAAATTGAGAGAGGTTATTGTAGAGGCACTCTACATGATCGTGTTTCCTTAGACAGAATGTTTCTAAGTGAAATGGTTTTTGAGTAACATCTTGTCAAATATTGCTTCTTTTTTGCACTTTGGACTCTCCAGGGGTATCGTCGGTACAATGTACTCAGACTGTTTTGACATGTTTGGGTGAAAAAAAAGACCATGCCTAGCATAAATGTACTCATACGAATATGTTGGAATAGTCAATTTGGTCACATTAGGAGAAGGATGAAAGTTACACCCCTTTGCAACTTTACACTACCTCCTTCTGACAATTTTTGGGGCAATAGAAAACCTTTCACCATGGGCAAATGCCTCAGAGATATAAAAAATTGAGAGAGGTTATTGTAGAGATACTCTACATGATCGTGTTGCCTCAAATAGAATGTTTCTAAGTGATATGATTTTCAAGTAACATCTCATCAAAATTTGCTACCTTTTTGCACTTTGGACTCTTCAGGAATATCATCGGTACAATGTAGCTCAGACTATTTTGACATATTTGGGTGAAAAATAGGACCATGCATAACGTAAAGATACCCATCCAGATGCATTAGAATAGTTAGTTTGGTTGCATCAAGAGCAGGACAAAAGTTACACCCCTTTACAACTTTACACTGCCTCCTAACGATTTTTGGGGTAGTAGAAAACCTTTCACCACAGGCATTGCCTCAAAGATATAAAAACTGAGAGAGGTTATGGTAGAGGCACTCTACATGATCATGTTGTCTCAGATGGAATGTTTCTAAGTGACATAGTTTTTGAGTAACATCTTGTCAAATATTGCTGCCTTTTTGCACTTTGGACTCTTCAGGGATATCATCGGTACAATGTAGCTCGAACTGTTTTGACATGTTTGGGTGAAAAATAGGACCATGCCTAGCGTAAATGTACCCGTCTAGATACATTGGAATAGTCAATTCGGTCACATCAGGAGTAGGACAAAAGTTACACCTCTTTACAACTTTACACTGCCTCCTTCTGATGATTTTTGGGGCAGTAGAAAACCTTTCACCACGGGCAAATGCCTTAGAGATATAAAAAATTGAGAGAGGTTATTGTAGAGGCACTCTACATGATCATGTTTTCTTAGATGGAATGTTTCTAAGTGACACAATTTTTGAGTAACATCTCATCAAAGATTGTTGCATTTTTGCACTTTAGACTCTTCAGGGATATCGTCAGTATAATGTAGCTCAGACTGTTTCAACATGTTTGGGTGAAAAATAGGACTATGCCTAGCATAAATGTACCCATATAGATGTGTTGGAATAGTCAGTTCGGTCACATTAGGAGTAGGATGAAAGTTACACCCCTTTGCAACTTTACACTACCTCCTTCTAACGATTTTTGGGTCAGCAGAAAACCTTTCACCACGGGCAAATGCCTTAGAGATATAAAAAATTGAGAGAATTTATTGTAGAGGCAATCTATGTGATCGTGTTTCCTCAGACTGAAATTTTCTAAGTGACACGGTTTTTAAGTAACATCTCATCAAAGATTGTTGCCTTTTTGCACTTTGGACTCTTCAAGGATATCGTCGGTACAATGTAGCTCGGACTGTTTTGACATGTTTGGGTGAAAAATAGAACCATGCCTAACCTAAATGTACCCATCCGGATGCATTGGAACTATCACTTTGGTCGCATCAGGAGTAGACACCAGAAATGCAAAAGTTGCTTTGTACAACTTGACAACATTGACACTTTTTTGCAATAGGACTCAGACTCAAACTGACCCCAAATGACTCAAAGTGACTTAAAAACAAATCAAATGGTCTTAGAAGACCTTATTACATACAATTTACTCAAACAAAACAAAATTTCATTTTTTGACCCCTCTAGTTAGAAACCAAGACACCTAGAGACACCTATATTTTATACATTACCTAGATTTTATACATTATTCTCAAGATCAACTTCATCCATCACTTAGGTCTAACCCCATGAAGCATAACATGATGATGTAAAAATGTGTATATGTGTAAAAATGTAGCATGAAATAAAAAAAGATAAACCTTACAAATTAATGTGCATACTTACAACTCAATGTAACATGACTTTACAAAATCAATGTGAATACTTACAAATTAATCCAATGAACCATTCGAGTCTACTTTACTCTTTATTGTGTCAATTATTGCTTCATGGTCAGACTCATGCACCTTCCACAAGATTTTGTTCAAAGGTCTACCCCGATACTGTATCAAATGAACATTGGATGCCACGACAAGGTTTGAGTAATGAAGAATCTTCTGATGCATGTCAAAGTCCTGAAATAGCTAAACATTAACACTCTTATGTGGGTACCTTCTAAGCCATGTTCCAGTAATAACCACTGAGCCTGTAGGGTATTCGATGCTTTCTCCATCTGTAACTGGGGCCTCCAATTTCTTTTTGGCCTCAACACAATGACATAAGTAATAATTTGTTCCCTCTTCATTATCTTCATCTGAAATAACTGCATATATGTGCCCTACATTAATATGTGTAGCAAATTAGATGAAATTAGTCAACATTACAAAAACACTACAAAGTAAGATGACATTAGGAATTTCAAAAACTATGCAAATAGATATGTTACCTGGTTGAACTAGATCTGATATGTGGTCAAAGTCAACTGATGATCCTATTTGTGTTAGTTTCAGTGCCGCCGAGGGTTGATATGTGTCAAGTGGGCTAAGATAACTTAACTACCATTCGTCAACCCACTCCTTTGACTGGCACTCATCCCAGGCTTGAATTGTATAGGAAGAACAAAAGCATGACATCTTTCGCATATGGATACTCCATAAACCTGCAATTGAGCTTCTAAAAGAATGCATCTCTGAAAGAGTGCATCTCATTTGATCCTATCAGTGTAGAACAATTCTCATATGGTGTAATGTTAGTACCATCTATCAACCAAAAAAATCTATGAACTGAAGACTTACCTTCATTAACTGGACCCATGGAAGCATTACACCACTTGACAATCGATTTTGCATCTATCAACTTTGCATTGTCTTTATACTTTAACTCTTCTCGTGCTATGGCTCTTTTGATACATGCTCCTACACCACCATGCTCGCCCTTTCCATGCCCGACCTCACAAAAGTTCCACATATGCTGAATACCTATAAAATTATGCCTCCTACTTAGCTAATAGAAATTTCGTGAGTTTTTGAATTGTGACACACAATTATCTGACCATATGACATGCTAACTAAACGATATGCCCCTTCTACCCAAATCATTGTAGAACCCCTGAAAGCAACCTTGCACGAACTCTGTAGAATGCGTACGATCATCACTAATATAGAAATTATATTCCCTTATGATCTTTCTGTCATCCTCTGTACTATCATTCACATGAATGAATGTGATGTGCACAAATATAGAAACCTGTGTGGAGTTGTAATATTGTGATTGCACCTCATGTTGTGGCTGTAGGCTGTAGTTCTCTGCAAAGTCAATGACTGAAACAATGCTACCAATTAGAAATGTGTCCTTGCATAACTTGAATTGCAAGTCCAACCATCAAGCTCTATGGGCATGTCTTGTATACTCATACACTATGCTGTCACAAAATATAGGCATAAATTGATACACTGGAATCTTTTCAATAACCAATTCACACCTCTTTGCTTCTTTACCATCTTTTGTATTGTATGCCACTGTTTTATACTTGCCAAACTCTACTAGTTCATTTCCAACCGCATGTGTTCTTTCCATATGTTCACATATTGACAAATGTTGCAAGCCACCGCAACGATGACATGTGCCATCCAAGCATAATTTCTTGTAGAATATTTGACCTTCCTCTCTTTCACATAAAATTCTTGATATGAAGTCTCTTGAAGATGTTGGTGGGGCACATATGGCACAACCCTGCAAAACATTGTTAGTATGCATATCTAAACATATAGACCTATAAACATAAAAATGGTTAGAAAATTCAATATGTAATCTACAACAAAAAGTAGTACATGTGTGATTTATCTTGACATAGAAAGGTTTTAACATTTCAAATTATCTTTGACAAATTTTAATTTGAGGATACTTCTCTAGAAATTTACCATAAAACTGTGTTTGAGTTTCATCCAAAAAATACTTTGGATGTGACTCACGGTTCTGACTACCAATTCTCCTTCTTACCACATCCTTTTGATTCAGAGATACCTTTGTGTAATTCTTCCAGAAGTCTTCAATTAGTGATCTCAATGCTTCAACAATTGGTTTATCTTTTCATGGTAGTCTCCCCGAGAACATCCATAATTCATTGGCATTAGTGTCCTCAATTCTTTGGCATCTTCCAACAGCTCTTGATAAAGTTTTCCTATTAATTCTCAATTCTTGACTCGTCTTTATAATGAGACGAGCTTTCCTCGTTTGACTACTTACTATAGTCAATGTAATCACATGTCGTGTTGTATTACTATCTTTTGTGCGTGAGGTGTTACCCACATTCTCATATGCACTCATTAGATTCTTGACAATAGATTTTTCACTTCAAGCCTCTGATGTTCTCAACCCAAGAATCTTCATGATGGACCTATTGATAACTGAGAGGTGGGGTGAATCAGTTATCCTAATTATTTCTTCTTTTGAACTTTCTTATTAATCAAAGCAGCATTGAATCAAACAAGCAAACATTACCATGAAATGAGAAACACATGACACAGTATTTTTGACGTGGAAACCCGGTTAAGGGAGAAAACCACGAGGTGATTAACCCAAAGATTATTCTCTGTTAGAAGAATAAGGAATTACAAAATGGCACTTGCCAGTTAGGGCTCACTGCCCGAGCACACTGCTCACAAAGAGGCACACTGCCTACAAGGAGACACACTATCTACAAAAGAATGTTTATACAATACTTGAACTGATTGGAAGCATCTATATATGCTGGAGTTTAGTTCTGGTTTAGGCTCTGTATACTGATCTGCTGCACTTCATCTTTCCTCTGTTCTTTATTCTACTTTCCTTTCACATACCGAATCTTTCTTACTACTTCTGCTCTGTTCTGCACTTATTCACATACACCATCATACAATCACACATCTCACTACTAAATCCATCCTTTATATATATATCCGCACAAGTAATTTCATCACCTTTCTAGTTGGCATCCGGAACAGTCTATTTTCTTACAAACTCTGTTCTGTCGGCTGAATCCTTGCTCACCAAGCAATGCGGATCAAGCATATACTTGTAGATATCATTAATCATGTCGACCAAACATGATTCATGCCTTCACAACCTTTACCATCAACATCTAGAAAATAGTCTGATGCTATGTTAGTCAGTTCTTCCTCTGTTCTCACTGTCTCTCAGGAATCCAGTACTCAACTATTCATATCTTTTTCCTTGTCCATCACTGGAGGCTAAATCCTTGGAATATACTACTCAAGGTAGTCCTCTTGACTTCCCCAAATCTGCATTGCACCAAGACACTTCCTCTGAGAGATCCAGACTAATCTGTCAGACCTTGCCACATGCTCTGTTCTTGTTCACCGGACCACAACAATCTTTATTCAGACTTCCGGTAGAGACACATCATGACTTGCAGATATGTGGGATGACCTTTGTTGCCATCAATGACAACAACCATGAATCCATATAGTGTCTCTTGCCAATAGGACCTATAATTTATACTTCGCATCATTTCAATGAATAGTTGACATCTTACAGTCTCATTTAACTTTTCAAAGAACAATCTCCAAATCTTATGAGCATATCTTCTACAAGTGCATTTTGGAATCTTACCTTCCATTGGCTACAAAATATTCTCATCAATATCAATCAAATACTTTAGCTTTCTATGCAAAATTCTAGGTGGTGTTAGGTAAATTCATCTCAATATTAGAAATTTGATCAATATTTAAATGAGATGGGCTAGATGGCATACCTTCGATCGAAGATGGAATAGATGACATACCTTGAGGTTGAGGTGGGAATGATGGTGTAAATCCTTCATCACATGTGAGTGATGATGCACTCTCAACTTGAGATGTGGTAGATGGTGTCCCTACATGTTGACTTGTAGTAGAGGAGGTGTCTCCAACTATGGTATTCAAATCTCTCGTAGCACAAAGTTTTTGCATTCATTCTCTTTGTGCTGCCAATACCATATCTCTTTGTGATGGTTGTGTTTCCTCTTCAATTGGCATGTCTTCATTTATCATCTCCAATTTTCTCTTCTCACAAAGTTCCCTCAGCCACTACTTTCTTTGCATTCTTAGCTTCTATCTCTTCCTGTGTTGGTTTAATTCTTGATCGTTTCCTTGGCATGACAGAGAATTTGTCTGTAGCATGATAAAGAGACCAATATTAGTTCCTAAGAAATGAATTCATAAAAATAACTAAAATATATGTCATTCAACCCTTCATAGTAAATGTACATACTATCATCATGTAAAAGAGCAAATGTCACTCAACCAAAATAGGTACAAAGGATACAAAGCAAATTATTGTAGCCATGAAAAGATTACATGGGACTTCATGCTTGAAAAGGTTGAGGCAGACCCAATTTGACATGTTTGTTGTTACTAGGGCTACTAGGATTTGGAATTGAGAAGGTGTTTTGTCGGTACTAGGGACTAGGATTTCGGTGGCTTGTGAAGGAATAGACAACAATTGTTGTATCATATGCATGTACAAATCATCATGAATAGGTGCATAAGGAATGTCCTAGCCCAAGATATGTGTGTACAAATCATCATGTCATGTGCATACTTGTATGATCTTAGCACCTATTCATTTGTATTTTAACTTGTTAATATGACAAGATAATAGTGGGATTGTATTTTTATTATGTTGTAAGGATTTATTCTTGTATAGTTTGACATCATGGTATGTTAAGGTCTATTTATTACACATAACTATTAAAGAGCCCAAGTGTAAAAAATATACATGGCATCATGTGAGATTGTAGGCTGCTTTCTTGATTGGGAATGTGTCTATTTTAAACATGTATGATAAATCATGATAAAGTAATTCAAATAGAATTAATTAAAATGTAAAGAACATGCATGTAAAGACTTGACATACCTAAAAAATGAAGATTCGAATGGAGAGAGTACCCAATTATGTAGTTTTTTTTCTTCTTGCATCAAACTCCTCAAAAAATTGAATTTTTCACCACTTGCTTCCATTTCAATGTTAAATTGAATAACACTCAAATATAATTACTAACAACAATACTATTAACCAATCTATAATGTTAAATTCCTAAAATTGAATCACAATTAACATTGCAACACTACAAAAATTGAAACTTGGATAGATATATATCAAACTTGGTGTGAAAACTATGTTATTTCCTCCTTCTCAAGTTGGCAAAGCAGAAAAGGTGGTGGAAAGATCATGCAAAGGTGGTAGAATGTGTAAAATGTGCATGTGAACTTCCTAACAGCATGAAAGCACTTCTTTTTTGTTGGAGCACACATATAATTAGCATGAAAATAGAGCATGTGGGCCTAGATCACGGGGGTTAACACTTTTTTACCATTTCTATAGTAGGACAAAATGCAACCACGTTATAATGCACTTGTGTTTTGTCCTGCTATAAATTGATCCATAAATATTTGTGCCTATCTCACCTTCGATAGCACCTTTACAATATCTCACCTTGAGTTCCATTAGCTCATGTTCTATATCTCACTTATCTCTCCCCCTCACCTCTCTACCTCTCTACCTCTCCCCTCTCTATGTCTCTCAGTGGCTCCTTGTCTACCTCAACCCTAAACCTTATCCCTAAACCCTAATCCCTCAACCCTCAACCCTAATCCCTCAACCCTCAACTCTAATCCCTCATCCCTAAACCCTAAACACTATCCCTATTCCTAAACCTTCAATGGGCTCGATAGTATATTTTAAACCCTAATCCCTTATCCCTAAAACCTCCAACCCTATCCCTAATCCTTATACCCTTGACACTCTACTTTAACCCTAATCCCTCGACCCTCAACCTTATCCTGAAATCATCAACCCTTGAACCTCAATGTACTCAACCCTCAACATCAAACCCTAATCCCTCAACCCTTAACTCTAATCCCTTGACCCTCAACCCTATCCCTAAACCATCAACCCTAAAACCTCAACCCTCAACACTCAATGTCAAACCCTAATCCCTCAATCCTTAACTCTAATCCCTTGACCCTCAACCCTATCCCTAAACCCTAAAGCCTCAACTCTCAACCCTTAACTCTAATCCCTCAACCCTAAACCCTAAACACTATCCCTATTCCTAAACCCTCAACAGGCTCGATACTATACCTTAAACCCTAATCCCTTATCCCTAAACCCTCCAACCCTATCCCTAATCTTTATACCCTTGACACTCTACTTTAACCCTAATCCCTCGACCCTCAACCCTATCTCGAAACCCTCAACCCTTGAACCTCATTGTACTCAACCCTCAACGGTAAACCCTAATCCCTCAACCCTTAACTCTGATCCCTCGACCCTTAACCCTTAAAACTTGAAACCTAAAACCTATCCCTACACACTCGACACTCAACACGATATCTTAAACCCTAATCCCTTAACCCTCATCCCTAAAGCCTCAACCCTAAATCCTTAAACCTTCAAGCCTCAACCCTATCCCTAATCCCTCTACCCTTGACACTCTTCTTTAACCCTAATCCATTGACCATCAACCCTATCCCTCAAACCTAAACCCTATCCCTAAACCATCAACCCTCAACACTATACCTTAAACCCTAATCCCTATCCCTCAACCCTTAACCCTTAAAACTTAAACCCTATCCCTACACCCTCAACACTCAACACTATATCTTAAGCCTTAAACCCTCATCCCTAAAGCCTCAACCCTCAATCCTTAAACCTTCAACCCTAAACCCTATCCCTAATCCCTCTAGCCTCAACACTCTAACCCTAACCTTGACATTAAATGCTAATCTGTCAACCCTAAACCCTATCTCTAAACCCTCAACCCTCAACACTATACCTTAAACCCTAATCCATCAACCCTAAAACCTAATCCCTCAACCCTCAACCTGAAACACTATCAATAAACCCTCAACCCTCGACACTATACCTTAAACCCTAATCCCTCAACCCTCAACCCTAATCCCTCATCCCTAAACCCTAAATGCTATCCCTATTCCTAAACCCTCAACCTTTGACACCATACCTTAAACCCTAATCCCTTATCCCTAAACCCTAAACCCTAAACCCTATCCCTCAACCCTTAACCATTAAAACTTAAACCATAAAACCTATCCATAAACCCTCGATGCTCAACACTATATTTTAAACCCCAATCCCTTAACCCTCAGCCCTAAAGCCTCAACCCTCAATCATTAAAGCTTCAACCCTAAACCCTATCCCTAATCCCTCTACCCTCAACACTCTACTTTAACCCTAGTCCCTTTACCATCAACTCTATCCCTAAACCCTCAACCCTCAACTCTCAACATTAAACCCTAAGCCGTCAATTGTAAACCCTAATCCATCAACCCTAAACACTATCCCTAAACCCTATCCCTAAACCCAAAAAAATTGATTTGCCTTATGTTAGATTGTTAAACCCATCATTTTTTACACTCTTCTCTTAAAGATATCTGAGTTGCAAGAATATCTCAGAAAAATGGCTATGAACTTTTTTAATGTTAGTAATGTTATATGGCATGTTTTTCTAGCCCATCTGGGGTTCATTATGCTAATAGGTGTACACACTATGAGAAAAGCTTTGCATATGGTACATCCACAGTGAGTAATTAACAATTGAAATCAGAAGGATGATCATTATGAGAAAAGCTTTGCATTGGGGTACATCTATGTTTCTTGCTGTCCACCCCGCACTTAGGGGAGGTATATTGTTATGAAACAGGCAAATAATCTCCCATTATTTACTGGCTCTATCCACAAGAAATACTAAACTTTTTTCTCTTAGTAATTGTATAGGACATTCACCTATTTTTGGCAACTCCTATATTCCCAAACCATTATAAAAACTAAGTTATTTTAACCTAATAAATAGTTGATTGCATTGATTTAATACTCTACTATATTAAACCTTAGCATTCACACAAATGCAGATGTTCATATTATAGAAGACTGCATTATATTAGACTATTAGAGATCCCTCAGAAAAATGTAATAACAAAACTGCTTTGCCTTATGTTAGCTTACAATTAAACCCATTCTTTTTGACACTCTTCTCTTAATAAAGTAAGAGTAATAAGAATAGAAGGTAGAGAATTTGATCTTACTAGTATGCATGGTCGGTTTACATTCCATGACTTCATTTTCATTGAATAAAAAGGTAAATATCTGATTTAAAAGGTGGGGTAGAGTTCACTATTATGTGCTTTTCTAGATGATAGGGTCCATAATGTCCAGGGTTCTTCAAAGAAAGGCTTGTAACATAATTAAGTTTTTGTTATACCAATCCTCTAGGTAAAGCTACAATTCAAATGCCTGCTTTGAAAGTTGAAATAAATTAAATTAGACTTACAATTTTGATTTTCTTCCATTGCTTCAACAACATCATTGTTTTCTTCATCAAAAACCAATTCAAGATTAGCAACTTGCTGCCCATTGGTTGACTTGAATTGCATCCTCTATTAGAAGAAGGGCATTTTTTATCTGTATCGATGTTGGTATACATAAGCTGAAGAGCATTGATATTTTTCACACACCCTATTCTTTGAAATATCTTAACCTTAAAATATGACTTGGATATGTACTTGAACACAGTGAAATCTCCAATCTCCAGCCCATGATTCACAAAATTTTCCCAACCCTACCTAAATTCTAGTTTATTTATGGTACCTCTTAATTGTACATCCCACTCATACTCACATGGGCCTTGAAGAAGGAGGCACGCCCATTAAACCAACTCATTCGACAACTTGTTGCTCATCGATTGACTTGAACTACATACTCTGTTAGAAGAAGGACATGTTTTATCTGTATCAATGTTGGTATTAATAAGCTAAAGAGCATTGATATTTTCACACACCCTATTCTTTGAAATATCTTCACCTTAAAATATGACTTGGATATGTACTTGAACACAATGAAATCTCCAATCTCCAGCCCATGATGATTCACAAAATTTTCCCAACCCTACCTAAATTCTAGTTTATTTATGGTAACCATTAATTGTACATCCCACTCCTGCCCACCTGGGCCTTGAGGAAGGAGGCACACCCATTAAACCAACTCATTCAACAACTTGCTGCCCATCGGTTGACTTGAACTGCATACTATGTTAGAAGGACATCTTTTATCTGTATCAATTTTGGTATTCATAAGCAAAAGAGCATTGATATTTTTCACACACCCTATTCTTTGAAATATCTTAACCTTAAAATATGACTTGGATATGTACTTGAACACAACGAAATCTCCAATCTCCAGTCCATGATGATTCACAAAATTTTCCCAACCCTACCTAAATTCTAGTTTATTTATGGTACCCCTTAATTGTACATAACACTTCTGCCCACCTGGGCCTTGAAGAAGGAGGCACACCCATTAAACCAACTCATTCGACAACTTGTTGCCCATCGGTTGACTTGAACTACATACTCTGTTAGAAGAAGGGTATCTTTTATCTATATCAATGTTGGTATTCATAAGTTGAAGAGCATTGATATTTTTCACACACCCTATTCTTTGAAATATCTTAACCTTAAAATATGACTTAGATATGTACTTGAATACAATGAAATCTCCAATCTCTAGCCCATGATGATTCACAAAATTTTCCCAACCCTGCCTAAATTTTAGTTTATTTATATGGTACCCCTTAATTGTACATCCCACTCCTGCCCACCTGGGCCTTGAGGCATGCCCATTAAACCAACTCATTTGAAGACTTGCTACCCATTGGTTGACTTAAACTGCATACTCTATTAGAAGAAGGGCATCTTTTATCTGTATCAATGTTGGTATTCATAGCTGAAGAGCATTGATGTTTTTCACACACCCTATTTTTTGAAATATCTTAACCTTAAAATATGACTTGGATATGTACTTGAACACAATGAAATCTCCAATCTCCAACCCATGATGATTCACAAAATTTTCCCAACCCTGCCTAAATTCTAGTTTATTTATATGGTACCCCTTAATTGTACATCCCACTCCTACCCACCTGGGCCTTGAAGGAGGCATGCCCATTAAACCAACTCATTCAACAACTTGCCACCCATTAGTTGACTTGAACTGCATACTCTATTAGAAGAAGGGCATCTTTTATCTATATCAATGTTGGTATTCATAAGCTGAAGAGCATTGATATTTTTCATACACCCTATTCTTTGAAATATCTTAATCTTAAAATGACTTGGATATGTACTTGAACACAATAAAATCTCCAATCTATAGCCCATGATGATTCACAAAATTTTCCCAACCCTACCTAAATTCTAGTTTATTTATGGTACCCCTTAATTGTACATCCCGCTCCTGCCCACCTGGGCCTTAAAGGAGGCATGCCCATTAAACCAACTCATTCGACAACTTGTTGGCTATCGATTGACTTGAACTGCATACTCTATTAGAAGAAGGGCATCTTTTATCTGTATCAATGCTGGTATTCATAAGCCGAAGAGCATTGATGTTTTTCACACACCCTGTTCTTTGAAATATCTTAACCTTAAATTATGACTTGGATATGTACTTGAACACAACAAAATCTCTAATCTCTAGCCCATGATGATTCACAAAATTTTCCCAACCCTTCCTAAATTCTAGTTTATTTATGGTACCCCTTAATTGTACATCCCTAAACCCTAAACCCTAATCCCTAGTCCCTAAACCATAAACCCCAATCCCTAATTATAATTTATGGTACCCTAATCCCTAAACCCTAAATCCTTATCCCTTATCCCTAAACCATAAACCATATCCATAAATCCGCAACCCTCAACACTTAAACCTTAAATCCTAAACCCTATCCCTAAACCCTCAACCCTCAAAACTATACCTTAAACCATAATCCCTCAACCCTAAACTTTCAACCCTGAACCCTATCCCTAATCCCTCTACCCTCAACACTCTACCTTAACCCTAATCCGTCAACCCTCAACCCTAAATGCTATCTCTAAAGCCTCAACCCTAAACCCTGATTCTCAAGGTCCTAAACTCTAATCACTTATCCCTAAACTCTAAATCCTATCCCTAAACCCTCAACCCTCAACCTTAAACCTTAATCACTCAATCCTTATCCACCCCTCTCCTCCCCTATTTGGCTCACCCCCATCTCTACCCTCCTCTACCCTCGACACTATACATACATACATATAGGCATACATAGATACATACATACATATAGGCATACATACATACATACATACATACATGATTAATAACCTTGAACATAAAAAAATTCAAGGGGGACATAACACGAGCATATTATAATGTGCTCGCGTTATTTCAAACATGACAAATAGTGTACAAACTTTTGCAAAAAAGGAAAAATGTAGAGTAAAACATAACGCGAGCACGTTATAACGTGCTCGCGTTATGTTTTACTTTGGGAATCCCAAGCCTTGGGCTTGGGATTTTCTTTAGATTTCCAACCTAAAGGCTTGGAGTGCCTTCCCAATGTCTAGAGACGTGTTTTTCCATATTCTACAGGATCTCACATAATTTCATTTGTGCTAACCCTCAAATTTGCACGTTTCAAGGTCAAACAAATAGAACCCCTGGGTAATGTTAGGCTTTCTCTTAGCTATTTGATGATCTGATTTTTTTCACATTTTGACAATGTTAAGCCTTTCATCTTTTATTTTTTGTTTGTGTGTCTGTTTTTGGGCAAAAACCACTGTTTGGTCTTTTTTTCATTATAAATTAACTATTCATTGAAATTTCAAAAAAAATACATATTTAGAAACTAGACTCCATTCTACACATATTAAAAAAAGGAAAAAATGATTTTTAATTAGTTTTCAAAATTTATAAGGGTAGCACGGCCAAAAAAAAAAATTTAGGATGTGTCCACTTTGAAAATTAGTAAAAAATTAAATATTCATCAAAAAATTATCAGAAAAATTAGGCATAAAATACATGCTGTTAGCTAATTTCTCACTAAAGTGATTTTAAAAATACAAAAAAAAAAGTTAACCTTTTGAGGGAGCCACAAAACATGCTATGTTATGTTTTTTTTATAGAAACAACACCATTTTTTGTGGCTCCCTCTTTTGAACCCCTTAATCTATACCATTTTCAAAAAAAATAGTAGTTTAGAAAGTAGACTCGGAGTACTATGAACATTGTTTTGGTTGCATCTCTAAATTTTGAGTGTAACTATGCTCAATTTCTCATCTAAGGCCAGCATTTCTTGATTTTAGAAAAAAAGTGGCCACTTAAGACCCCTTTTTGGCCCCCCATCTTTTTGCACTTACCCTAGAATATCCCAAGAATACTCCTTCATCACTTCTAGCATCAAACTTGTCAAGGTCTTCATCTCTTTTGATATAACATTTACTACCAAAGACTTTGAAATATTTCACAGTAGGAGTGATGCCAAACCAAAGTTCATAAGGGGTCTTACCAGTATTGCCTTTGATTTGTACCTGATTAAGAGTATAGACAGCAGTGCTTACAGCTTCTCTCCAATAGATCTAAGGAATATTTGCTTCCATCATCATGGTCCTAGATGCTTCCTGGATGGTCTGATTCTTTCTCTCCACTACTCCATTCTGTTGTGGAGTCCTTGGAGCAGATAACTCTCTCTTTATCCCATGTTTCTCACAAAATGTTATGAACTCACCGAATGTGAATTCTCCACCTCTATCAGACCTGAAGCATTTTATGTTTATGCCAGTTTCATTTTCTACCATAGCCTTGAATATTTTGAACTTCTCAAGTGCTTCAGATTTCTCATTCAAGAAAGTCACCCACATCATCCAGGAGTGGTCATCAATCAGCAACATGAAATACCTATCTCCTTGCATACTCCTGGTTCTTGCCAGACCATAGAGATCTATGTGCACCAAGTCTAACAATCCAGTGGAAGATTATTCCTTACTTTTGAATGTGACTCTGTTCTGCTTACCCAACTGGCATTCTTTGCACAAACTATTAGTAGGTTTCACCAGTCTTGGAAGATCTCTTATAGCCTTGGTGTTACTTATCTTGATGATATTATCAAAATTCACATGACACATTCTCCTATGCCACAACCAACTCTAATCAATTTGAACAAATAAGCAACTTTTGCCAGTACCAACCAAGTGAAAGATGTTACCTTTTGTCTGTGTACCGGATGCAATCTTAGTTCCAGAGCTTTCAAAGATCATGACCACACAAATGCAATTGAATGACTTTGTAACTCTTATTTATACATGACATCAACTTTGGAATGATCATCAAAGTCAGCAAAACATACGCTTATTTTATTACAGAGTGATTACAAAAATACAACTTGACTTATTACAAAAACTTCATGTGCATCACTACACTGTTGGCCACACATAGCTGGGACTTCAATCTTCTTCGAGGAACATGCCATGCTTCAGAAAACATCTTCAAGATCATCTGCAACATGCGCAAATCATCCAGTCGGCCAAGACTAGGAAGAACACCATCACCCGAAGCTAAATCTCCAATCACGAGCTTAATCTTCAATGCAGACCACCAACACAAACTGGACACAATCTAGAGACCCCCACAAGCTTGCTTGAATCACCAAGAACATCCGCACCACTTCTACTTACTGTAATCATTCGCATCTTCATCCAGAACCTCAAGAACATAGTCGGCCATCACCGTCACATTAGAAGGATTGCTTGTGGACCTCCAAACTACAAACCAATTGAGTTGTCAATTCACATTAGCCTCCCAAACATACCACCAGATCTGCAGAACTTGATATTGTATTTCCGGATCTCACTGAACCTATTTGTGTCACTCTGTCACCTCTAAATAGTTGCCAGAACTAGTTTTACTCTCATGGCCATAACTCCTCCATATTTTCATGTGGACCTCTCAAATCTTGATTGGTTCATCTTCAGACACATATCTACAAACCCTTTAATGCACATTCTCTAATCTTCATCTAGCTGGGGTCTTCACTTCTTAGAGCTTCATTGTCTTCATTGTTCTTCTCTATTTCTGATAGGACTAATTTTTTTAATATCCTTAGCATACAACTCATTTAATCCTTGACATCAATGCAATAGGAGTATGTTGACATCAATGACAACATCGGTTAGGCCCATACTTGCAACAACACTGTCATCTTTTATGTTCATAATTACAGGTGTTTTTTGTTGTACACCCTTTTTACATTGCCATACTCCCCCTTCATCAAAAACCACATCCCAAATCACAATCTATTGCTTTATGTTGTTGGGAATTAAGTTGTCTCAACCTTAGTAATTCTTTGCATTATTTATGCTTGTATTCATTAATTAATTGCCTATGTTGTAAATAAATTGTAAATTCCATATTGTCATGTTGTGGGATGTGGCACGGTGATGTGTCATCCTACATGAAAGATGACAACTTGTAATTTTGTCCTCACATGAGGAGATAGGAATCCCATTTTGTGGTAGGAGAATTTTACCATGTGTCGGCATCTTGGATGTTGTGTAAGGGAATGTTTGACCGAAACGGTTATGAAAGATTTCTATGACGAAGTTATGACATGTAAGAGTCAGAAATAGAAGCTTGTAAGATGGGGTGAAGACATGTGTCATGAAGCATCTTTGAAAAAGACATATTTGGGTGCCCCAAGTTGGACTATGACATGTTGTAAGAGAATATGCTATTTATAGCCTGTCTATGACAGATTCTCTTACAGCTATAAGTTGTAACCACTATGACAGATTCTATGACAGTCGTAAGTGTCGTAAGAGCATCTGTCATAGCCTATTTTGGAAATAGGTGACCTCTTTGGGTTGGGAGCTATGGACAAGTGTTAGGTACATTCTACAATGTTGACCCAGTGTCCTTAGGTGTGGGTTTTGGGCCATGAGGACAAGTTGGACTCCCATCTCAAGATAGGACCAATATTGCCTTGTATATTCTATATAAATAGGTGCTTGGAGGAGGAAATGTATTATAGGTTTTACAGGTATTGTTATGCTACCAGATTGACTCCAGACATGAGTGTTGAAGACCATTAAATCTTGCATTGCAAGTGTATTGTAAACCTTATTTAGTTTTGTTAATACATTATGCAAGTTTCTGAGTGTGGGGTTTTTCACTCGATAAGGGTTTTCCCCACTGTATATCTTTCTCTATCTTCTTCTATCTTCTTTCTGGTTCATGTGTATTGCTGAAATATCTCATTTACATGTTTCATATTGTTGTTATTGTAAGGATTAATTTGAATTTGTATAGCTCTCCCCTCATTAGATTAGTGTAGGAAGCAATTTCTGCACACCTAGCTTCCTTTCAGTTGGTATCAGAGCTTGATCACCTTTGGTCCTAGTTGCTGGGTAGGGGTTTTTGAGGCTAATCTTAAGTTGAGTGGGAGTCTATGCAGAGTATTCTAAATCCTATTGTAGCAAGGAGATGGAAAGCACATCCAGAAGGATAGAGGTGGAAAAATTCAATGGCACTAATTTTGAGCTATGGAAGCTCAAGATGGAAGACATGCTTGTAGACCGAGACCTAAGGGAAACTATCAGTGGCACTAAACCAACTGCAATCTCACAAGCTTATTGGGATCTTAAGGATCAGAAGGCTAAGGACCTCATAAGACTTAGTCTTGTTGATTCTGTTCTATTAAATGTCCATGAGGAGGCTACTGCAAACTTGCTTTGGAAGAAGTTGGGAGATGTGTATCAAGCCAAATCTCTGGTTAACAAACTTTTTCTAAGAAAGAAGTTGTATTCTCTTCAAATGGAGGACAAAGGATCCATTGCCAAACATATGAATGCTTTCAACATGCTAGTTGCACAATTAACATCCGTTGGTGTGAAGATGGAGGCGGAGGATCGATGTATGACCTTGCTTTGTTCTTTACCAGACTCGTGGGATCATCTTGTCATGGCTATTGGAAGCACCACATCCACATTCAAAATGGATGAAGTGGTATCTTTGTTGTTATCTGAAGAGATGTGGAGAAAGGCTTCTGAGCCAGCTAAAGAGGCTCTTGCAGTTCGTGGAAGACCCAAGGAGAAAGGGAAAAAGAAGGACAAGAAAGCTGAGAAGGGTAGATCCAAATCCCGTGGGAGATCCAAATCTCCTGGAAAGTCCAAGGCTATCTGTTGGAACTATGGAAAATCTGGGCATTTCTGAAAGGAATGCAAAGAGGAAAAGAAAAAGAAGAAGAAAAACCCAGATTCAGATTCTGACAAGTCACAAGATGATGGTGATGCTTTCATCGCAGCCCTGGCAACCCATGCATCTAATGATGTGTGGCTTATTAACTCTGGTGCATCATTCTACATGACCTCACATCACGACCGGTTTACCAAGTATGAGGAGTTCGATGGTGGAAAGGTGTATCTAGGTGATAACTCTCATCTGAAGATTGTTGGTCGTGGAAGATTCTCTATCTAATTCCCTGATGGATGAGTGAAGGGGATCTCTAGCATTATGCACATCCCAGGCTTAGCATGGAACCTACTTTCTGTAAGTATGTTGAATGATGTAGGTGTGCAGGTTTTCTTTTCGAAAGAAGGATGCAAGATGACTAGAGGAACTATGGTGCTTGCTAAGGGTACTAGGAGAGGTACTTTGTTTCAGCTAAAGGCATGCATTTCACAATGCAATAGTTCTTCTGACTCAAGGAAGAGGGCAGCAGTCACTTCATCCCCACCATCTGAATGAGCAGTGAAGAAATTTGTTGTATCTAGTCCTGATTGTTGTAACTATGCATTTGAAGTTAAGCTTCCTACTAAAAAGACAATGTTATGGCATAAGAGATTTGGCCACATTAGTGAGAAGGATCTGCGCACCCTAAAAAATAAGAACTTCGTTGAGGGGTTAGATGATTGTAATCTTAAGTTCAACTTTTGTGAACATTGTATATATGGAAAACAAAACCGTGTTTGATGTAAGTAGTTAAGTTTTCAAAAGTTGAAGGATAAATATATTTTATGTAGTTAAGATTCCATGTCCTTGTGCATAGTAGAGGAGCTGTAAAAATTAGTTTGAAGATCTCAAGTTAAAAAACTAGTTTTGCACATGTATTCATGTTTTATGAAAGAGGGGTTATAAAGAAGTTTCAGAGAAATATGATGTTATAAGGAATAGTTTTATTCAAGTTCTCATAAGTCTTCTGGTGTGTTGGACCTTATTCATTATGATGTGTTTGCTCATGTTAATGTTCCTTCGTTATCAAAATCTATATATTTTGTATCATTCATAGATGACTACAGTAGGACATGGATTTATTTTCTTAGAAGAAAATCTAAAGTCTATAGTAAGTTTAAGGAGTTTAAGACCTTTTCTAAAAATTAGACTGGTAAAAAGATTAAATGTTTGAGAACTGACAACGGTGGTGAGTTCTGTTCTATAGAATTTGATAAATATTGCAAGAAACTTGGGATTGAAAGACACAAGACAACTCCATACACCCCGTAGAAAAATGGAGTCGCAAAGAGGATGAATAGGACACTGATGGAGAAGGCTAGGAGTATGCTTAGTGGAGCTAGCCTAGAACAAGAGTTTTGGGTTGAAGTTGTTACCACTGTCTATTATCTTGTTAACAAATCTCCTACATCAGCTCTTGTTGGAAAGACACCCATTGAGGTGTGGTCTAGTAGAAAGCCTTCAATAAGGCATCTTCATGTTTTTGGTTGTGAGGCATATGCACATGTGCCTAGGGAGAAGCAGTCAAAATTGGAGAACAAGGTTGGTAAGTGTATCTTCATTGGCTATGGTGTCGGTGTGAAAGGATACAAGCTTTGGGATCCTATGGTTGAAAAAGTGTTGTATAGGAGAAGTGTCATCTTCAGAGAGCTTACACATTCTTCCATTATTTTATAGCCAGAAGAAAAATAGAAGAAAGAGGATGTTATTCAGTTTCCTCCTACACCTGAGATGACTAAATAGAAAGACAATGTTGGACCTGATGATGAGAAGAACTCTTGCAGCTCTGAAAGCTCAGATGAAGAAGATGAACCTCAACCTCAGCTCTTGAGGAGGTCTACATGCATAAGAAAGCAACCTAAAAGGTTTGGTTTTACATTGCTTGATTCTAGTTGTGCTTTTTCTTTGTTTACTAACAGTGATGAACCTAGAACTGTATCATAGGCTATGGACATGAAAGATACAGGTTCCTAGAAGGAGGCCATGGAAGATGAAATGGCTTCTTTGGAAAAGAATCAAACTTGGGACTTGGTGCCTTTACATCCTGGATAGAAACCCGTTGGAAGCAAATGGGTGTTCAAGAAGAAATTTGGTGCAGATGGCAGTGTTGAGAAGTATAAGGCCAGATTGATTGCGAAGGGGTACTCACAAGTGGAGGGTATAGATTATGGTGAGATCTTCTCTCCCGTTGCAAAGCTGACATCCATTCGATTCCTATTATCTCTTGCAGCAGCTTATGACTTAGAGGTAGAACAAATGGATGTGAAGAAAGATTTTCTTCATGGTGATTTGGAGGAAGAAATCTACATGTCATAGCTAGAGCATTTCATGGTGAAAGGTAAAGAAAATTTGGTTTGCAAATTAAAGAAGTCTTTGTATGGTTTGAAGCAGTCTCCTAGGAGGTGGTACTTGAAGTTTGATGCCTTTATGTTGTCTATTAGATTTGTGAGATCAAAATCAGATCACTATGTTTGATGGTGATCGTATTCTCATTGTTGCACTGTATGTTGATGATATGTTGCTCATTGGGAAGGGTAAGAATATGATTTTTGATTTCAAATCTCAGTTGTCAGCATAGTTTTAAATGAAAGATTTAGGGGTAGCTAGATACATTCTAGGAATGGAAATTAGAAGAGACAGAACCAACAGAAAACTCTGGTTAAGCCAAAGTAAGTATGTGAAGACCGTGTTGGATAGGTTCAGCATGGAAGATTGTAGACCATTGTGTGTTCCTGTTTCTTTAGGGACAAAGTTGTCTATTGAGGATTGTCCAAAATCTCCTAGTGAGGTGGAGGACATGAACAGAGTACCTTATGCTAGTGTTGTTGGCAATTTGATGTATGCGATGGTCTGCACAAGACCAAACATTGCCTAAGCAGTGGGAGTCCTTAGTCGATTTATGGCTAATCCTAGACAGGTTCATTGGGATGTAGTTAAGCGAGTGTTCAAATATTTGAGGGGTACTTCTGAGTATTCCATATGCTATCATGGTAATGCTACAGGACCTCTGCATTCTATTGATATTCACGGATTTGTGGATTCAGATTGTGTAGGTGACATTGACAACAAGAGATCCACCAGTGCTTATGTGTTTACACTGTTTGGTGGTGCTATTAGATGGATGAGTAAGCGATAACCTGTGGTTACTTTATCCACTACAGAAGCTGAGTATATGGAAGAAACTCATGCTTTTAAGGAAGCCATTTGGCTTAAGAGATTATGTTCAGATATTGGTGTTGATACAGGTTAGATCATGATCAGTTGTGACAGTCAGAGTGCAATTTGCCTTGCGAAGAATCTAACTTTCCATGCTAGAACAAAGCATATTGATGTTCAGCTTCACTTCATGTGAGACATGGTAGAGGATGGGAAGGTAAATTTAGAGAAGGTAGATACTTTGAAGAATGTTGCAGATGGATTGACGAAGCTAGTGAGCACAAAGAAGTTCAGATGGTGTTCAAAGTCTATGGGCCTCTCTGCCTATAGTAGTTAAATCCTATTATTCTTTTGGCTCTTACAAGGTGTTCAACAAGTGGGAGAATTTTGGGAATTAAGGTGTTCAACCTTGGTAATTCCTTGCATTATTTATGTTTGTATTCATTAATTAATTGCCTATGTTGTAAATAAATTGTAAATTCTATATTGTCATGTTGTGGGATGTGGCATGGTGATGTGTCATCCTACATGGAATATGACAACTTGTAATTTTGTCCTCACATGAGGAGATAGGCATCCCACTTTGTGGTAGGAGAATTTTGCCATGTGTTGGCTCTTGGATGTTGTGTAAGGGAATGTTTGACCAAAATGGTTATGATAGATTCCTATGACAAAGTTATGACATGTAAGAGTCAGAAATAGGAGCTTGTAAGACAGGTGAAGACATGTGTCAAGGAGCATCTTTGAAAAAGGCATATTTGGGCACCCCAAGGTGGACTATGACATGTTGTAAGAGAATATGCTATTTATAGCCTATGTATGACAAATTCTCTTACAGTTGTAAGTTGTAACCGCTATGACAAATTCTATGACAGTCGTAAGTGTTGTAAGAGCATTTGTCATAGCCCATTTTGCAAATAGGTGACCTCTTTGGGATGGGAGCTATGGACAAGTGTTAGGCACATTCTACAATGTTGACCAAGTGTCCTTAGGCATGGGTTTTGGGCCATGAGGCCAAGTTGGACGCCTATCTCAAGATAGGACCAATATTACCTTATATATTCTATATAAACAGGTGCTTAGAGGAGGAAATGTATTACAGGTTTTACAGGTACTGTTATGCTGCCGGATTGACTCTAGACACGAGTGTCGAAGACCATTGAATCTTGCATTGCAAGTGTATTTTAAACCTTATTCATTTTTGTTAATACATTGTGCAGGTTTCTGAGTGTGGGTTTTTTCACCCAATAAGGATTTTCCCACCGTATATCTCTATCTCTCTTCTTCTATCTTCTTTCTGGTTCATGTGTATTGCTGCAATATCACGTTTACATGTTTCATATTGTTGTTATTGTAAGGATTAATTTAAATTTGTGTAGTTCTCCATTCATTAGATTAGTGTAGGAAGCGATTTCCGCACACCTAGCTTCCTTTCATGTGTCAGGATTATAAAATCTATAAGCTTTAGTTGCATCAGAATATCCCACAAAGATACAAAGTTGGGATTTTGCATACAACTTCTTCTACTTATAAACTAGAATATGAACATATGCTAAACAACCAAATACACGGAGATGAGCCACAGAAGGCTTGTAACCACTCCAAGCTTCCTTTGGAGTGATGTTCTAAACTGCTTTTGTAGGGCTTTGAATCAAGATGTATATTGTTGTTGCCACTGCATCTCCCCAATAACAATTAGGAATGTTTTTTGACTTCAACATACTTCATGCCATTTCCATAATGGTATAGTTCTTTCTTTCTATAATACCATTTTTTGGGGGAGTATAAGTTGCAGCAAGCTGTCTCTTGATGTCATAATTGTTACAAAAATCATAAAATTCTTTGGAAGTGAGTTCTCCTCCTCTATTTGTTTTGAGTAATTTGAGATAATAACCACTTTGGTTCTCAACAATAGCCTTAAATTTCTTAAAGCATTCAAAGATTCAGATTTCTACTCACGAAAATAGATCAATGTGTGGGAAGAAAAATCATCAATAAAAGTCAAAAAATAAAGATTCTTATCCAAAGACGACTCTTGCATATCACCACAAATATCAGCATGCACAAGCTCAAGAGGAGATTTTTCCCTCCATGATTTGTTCACTGGGAAACTATCTCAATGTTGCTTGCAAAGTGCACACCCTGAATAAACTTCTTCTTTTGCCTGAGTCATTGGAAGTCCTCTCACCATGTTCTTATGAAGGGGTAGTAATTTTATTCATAATTTCAAATGATACAATGTAGTGTGATTTAACAAGGAGGAAGATACAGTTCACATAACTGTATAACAATTTTAAACATAATTGTATAATAGTTTTAACTGCAACAATGTAATACCAATTATTAATAGAATTATACGCTAACATTCCCCCCTTATTACATTGTTCCTACAATAGTACCAAGGGACCCCCCCTGAATGCTAATATACTCAATAAAGATGATTACATAATATGAACACATATTTTATAGAAGATCTTCTCCCAAAGAACAAATCCTGAACCAAGCGGGGCTCCATCATGCTATCTCATCTACCCTCGAAAAGGTGTAGCTTCGAGATGTGTTCTTGAGCTCTTTAGTCCCAAACTCTCAAATCACAAAGTCTTGAATTATTTGACAACAATCCCTAAGAGACATGGCAAATCTCTATCATTGTCTAGTGACCGTGAAAGGGTATAATTCTCGATCATATACTATGAATCTCTCTAGACAACAATCCATATTGATCTCAACACCAAATCCCAAACCTGTCTCCAAAACAAAATCTTCACAAAACATACATTCTTCAAATCCATCGGCATCAGCAAAGAAAAGTAAAACAACCAAAACCAAAAATACTTCTCATGCAAAGCATCATCTCAAAGCAAGAAGATAATTTGAGATGATGGAAAATTCTCCATCCTCTAATGTTGTGTGCCTCCAATTTGACCCTGCTACACTTTATGTCACATTAATCTCTTTGATAGCACAAGCATGTGAGTGTTTAAAGGTGTCGAAAGCACAAGCAGCATTTGTTATATGTGTAGCCATGATTAAAAAATGGTAATATCAATTTCAACCAATAATGGACCCTTTTAAAAAATATCCTTATAACATCATATTTCTCTGAAACTTCTTTATAACCCCTCTTTCATAAAACATAAATACATGTGCAAAACTAGTTTTTAAACTTGAGATCTTCAAACTAATTTTCATAGCTCCTCTACTATGTACAAGGACATGGAATCTTAACTACATAAAATATATTTATCCTTCACCTTTTGAAAACTTAACTACCTATGCCTCCAGTACATAACAAAATGTAGAAAGATTCCTTTATTTCTTCATATCATTTGAGTGTTCGAATCATTAACATCTCACAACCAACTTGCATGTATAGTGTTAATCTCCCTAACCTATTCAAGAATTTTATTTTTACTCCCTCAAAAATAATTCTTTAAAACTTGAAAATAATTTGATAGAGAATACCTATGTGCTAGGTTTAGATTCCCACCAACCAAATTGCCCACTAAACAGCCTCAACCAATAACTGCCTATAGAGAAATCAGGATCCTAGGAATGCAATCTCTTAGGAAAGGAGGAAGGCTTGTAGCAATGCATTTGGCAATAACATACATCATTGTTTGTTGCTTCTCTTCCCAAATGTTTTAGACTTGGCTTAAGAAATTTTGATCATCTTCAACTTATTTTGGACTTTTCCTAGAATGACTTATTATTGGCTCAAGTATCCACAAAATAATGGAAGAATCATCACCTACACTGCAAAATTCTTGTGCATTGGAGGGGCAAAACTGCATGTCCTCAAAATGGCTTCTAGAATTGCATTTAAATGTCTCTCTTCTACACTTGACTCTCTACCCTTCACATGTAGTAATATCAACATCCACACACTTGAAAATCAGCAATGTCAAGATCTACACTAGAATCCAGATGTCAACAACAGCAATACATCTCAAAATGTACACAAGATGATATGTATGCTGGGTGGCGGAACTAGACATTTTTCAGATATTCCAACACCCTTAGAATATCTTCACACAACTCTTCCATCATAGCACTATCATAGGCACAGAGATATTACGTGCTCTGATACCATATGAAGAGGCAGTAATTTTATTGATAATTTCAAACAATACAATGTAGTGTGATTTATACAAGAAGGAAGATGCAATTCACATAACTATATAACAATTTTAAACATAACTATATAATAGTTTTAACTGCAACAATGTAATACTAATTATTAATATAATTATATGCCAACAGTTCTTTTTGTGAAGCAAACTCAATCCTTGAAAACTTAAATGTTCATAATGCTTATCCCATAACCATGAATCATCTATGGTTACTTTGAGGGCATGCACATTAGAAGAAAGCAATTTGAGAGGAAATAACATGTTTTCTATCATAGGAGCCTTGGCTACAAGATGATAATTAGTTGATTTATCAAATATTTTGTAGCAGTTAACTTCAAACACAATTTTTTAATTTTTTTCTACAATATGCCCAATACTAAAAAGATTATGTTGTAACTTTGACACATGCAAAGTATCATGAATATATGTAGTTTCTCCTTGCTTAGCATTTAATGCAAAGGTACTTTTCCCATCACATCAACCTCTTTATCATAACCAAATTTTACTTGACTTCTGACATATTCATCTAATTTGACAAAGAGATCAGATTTACCTATCATATGATTTGAGCAACCAATATGTAGGAACCACATATCCTTTTGATGCTCCTTTTCCAAGTCACTTGTGCAGAAAGTGGAGTATTTTGCATCTTCAAAGGATTCTTCAGTATAGTTGGCTCTTAACTTATTCAAGCCATATTTTTTCTTCCTACACTCAGATTCATAGTGTCCATATCGTTCACTCTACACTGGATGCTTCTCCAATCCATAGAACTTATTCCTCTTCCTCTTGATCTATTTTTTCTTCCTCCTCTTCCTCTACCACATCCACTACTATTAGAAGGCTCCCCTTGATACTTATTTAGTGGAGAAAAAATATTTGTATATTTTTCTTCAATTCTTACTATAGACTAGAAAGCTTGTACCAAACTCTCCATAGAATGCTACATACGCTCCTCATGAGACTTTAAAGAACCAACCAACTCCACTACTTTGAATGTGGTTAGATCTTTGTTTTCCTCAATGGCTATCACCACTGGATCAAATTTTAGAAGAAAAGATCTCAAAATCTTCTCTACAATTTTGTGTTCTGTTACTACTTCCCCTTGAGTCTTAAGATGATTCACAATTCCTTGAGTCATAGTAATAAAATCTTGAATGGACTCAACTTCTTTCATCCTTAAATTTTCAAAATCCCTTCTAAAAGTTTGTAGTCTTATCAGTCTCACTTTGTCAGATCCTTGGTATGCAATTTGCAATGCCTCCCATGCATCATTTGATTTTGACATACCAGATAAATGGGGGAAGATTGAAATACCCAATGTAGATTGAATGGTGAAGAGAGCTCTATTGTCTTTCTAATCTACAGGTTCAGTGTATCCTACTTCTACTAATTCCTAGAGATCTTGGAATAAAAGTAGGGTCTTCATGTTGACACTCCAGTATTCATAGTTGTCTCCTATAAACAATGAAAGTTGGAATGGGAAGCTACTTCCATTAGCCATTGGAGATAACTGATAACCTAAAACTTGTCCCCTGCAAAATAAATTTTCTACAACCTACTCTATACCAAATGAAAGTAATTTAACCAACACTTACACTATACTATTAAGATTATCAACAACAAGAAAAAAATACTGAACTAAAAAATTCAACCCCATTCATAAAATATACCATAAAAGAAGAACACAATTTATTAACTCAAAAAAACATATTGATTCTGATGTTCATTACATTGGATGTTAAAACAACAATCAAAAGTCTGAATAAATAGAGTTTTTTAGCAATCTAAAAAATAAAAATAGTCCTCAAAAAAGATGTGGCTAAAGCAATCTTTAAAACAAAAAAATAAAAGCTCTTAACTATACTAGTTATTAAAACTAAAACATAAAGCAACCATCTAAAAATAATAAATCTCATGCAATCTTATTGCATGGATAAAACAATCTAAAAATAAAAATAAAACTCTATCTGCAGTCTGTTGAGCATGCATGTTCCTTCAAAAGATGGGTAATCTGGCTATTAGTCACTTCCAAAATAAGTAGCCTTTTCAAGTTCATTCCTGGAGGTAGTGATTTTGAGGAACATCTCCTCCATCTTAGCCATCTTAAATCCTCAAAGTAGAGTGTCTCAGAAAAGTGTTTGTCTATCACAGCGCCTATAAACCAAAGAAGTTGCAAGTTGTACAGTGACTTTAACATCTATGCCTTCAATATCATGGGCTCCTTGGACTCATAGGAAAAATAGTGGATCCTCTTGGTCCTCTACTGATTCCATAGTGCAATTCACAAATATTTTTCAGTTAACGCAAATTGGTCCAAGTGAAATACAGTCAAACAAAATAAGATTACGGAGAATTTACATACCCAAGGGTGGCATAAAACATGCTTCATATCATCCTTGTCAATATCTTGTGTGTTTATAGGGCTCTATAGATATTTCATTTTCTATACTTCTTCCCAAATCGTGAAGGCACAGATGCATCAACAATTTGTTACTAGGGCCCAAGTTTATCAATGACTTTTGCAAGAGATGTGTGACAGATGTGAAAGAATTCCACTTCAGCTCTACCCAAAAGATCATAGCAATTCCTTTCTCCCTCCATGCTAAAAAGCAAGCTACATATTGAAATATTTCCTTTTCAAAGGAATCAAGGGTGTGGTAGGAGGTTTTAAGTTTCTTTTGCATATCAAGCTCACATCTTAACTTGTCGACAGTATCTTTCCACACATTTATATCTCCTTGACAAATAAGGGTTTTACTAAGAAGTTAGAGGGTAAGAGGAAGCCCTTCACAGGCACTAACAATATCGTTGCATAGAGTTAGTGACCCTATAACTTAATAACACCATATATAGTGATAAAGTTCTTGTATCACACTCTTCCTATAGTTTTTTACCCATTTGGGTTTTCTTGAGATCTAAAACTTTGTGTCATCTATTCTATATCTTATTTCCTATGCTCTATTATTTGTTATTTTCCATCTTGTTATTTGAATATTTATTCTACTAGAAGCATAAAGGTTAATAGGGTAGATTGCTAAGAATTGATGTTTAGAAGAGTTAACTTAGGAATCCATATAACTAATGCACCATTAAGGTTATCAATCTAGTGGTTTATGGATCAAAGACATGGATACAATATTACTCTTGAGTACATTAGACTTTCTTTTGGTTTGATATTTCCTTTTGGCTAATTATGAGTATGCTCTCAAATTACCTTCACAAGGAGTCAAAGCACTTTATTTTTAGGTGTTTAATGTATTATGAGATATGTTACAAGTTTTACTACTTCTTTAGAGAAATTCATGGCTCTCACTAAGATCTTATTCATTATGAGGATCAAAGATGTGTACAATTGTATTCATTAGAGACATGGCCCAACATAATTTTGCATTCATAAGAGCTCATAACATGAATTATGAATTTTCTTTCAAATTTTTTTGTTAAAATACATTTTTCTTGCAGTCCCATTAACCTATTTTGGTTACTACAAGTGAACATTATTAAATAAAAATTTCAAATTTCAAAATTTTCATACACATTGTAGTAATCTAGTAGACATTTTTTATATTTTCCTATAAAATTATTAAAGTCCTAATATATAGGATAGCCTTAAAAGACTTTGAACTTGAAGTCAACATTTTATCCTTAAAGCATATGTTAGGCACATGCACATAGTACTACATTTGATAAAGGATACCTTTATCAGAAGTTCTCTATTTTATTGTTGAATATAAAGTTGTAAAGAAATAAATATATTTTTTAAATGCTTTAGATAAATAATATAGGGTAATAAATAAATGTACCTAGAATTAAACCCAATTAACTTAGATTAAATCAAAGGTGGGTTGATAAATTCTTTTCTTATAACTGAAGAAAGTCAGAGAAGATTGTTTATTCGATGACCAATGCAAATACAAAACACATAGTTAAATAGTGTGATGAAACAATTGTGGTGAAACAGTTATGCACCACACAAGATTGTTTATTCGATGACCAATACAGAAACAAAATACACAGTTAAATACTATGATGAAACAGTTGTGGTGAAACAGTTATGCACCAGCCTAAAATAGTTGTGGTGAAAAAGTTATGCACCATCCAAACTATCGTTACTAAATAATGTAATAAGCACAGTTAAACAATGCACGCTAACATTCCCCCCCCCCTATTACATTATTCCTATAAAAGTACCGAGGGACCCCCCTTGAATGTTAATATACTCAACAAAGTTGATTACATAATATGAATACATGTTTTATAGAAAATCTTCTCCCAAAGAACAAATCCTGAGCCAAGAGGGGCTCCATCATGTTGTCTCGTCTACCCTTGGAAAGGCGTAGCTTTGAGCTGTGTTCTTGAGCTCTTTAGTCCCAATCTCTCAAATCACAGAGTCTTGAATTATTTGACAATGAACCCTAAGAGATATGATAGATCTCTACCATTGTCTAGTGACCGCGAAAGGGTATAATTCTTCATTGTATACTCTTTGAAGCTCACTAGAAAACAATCCATATTGAGCTCAACACCAAATCCCAAACCTGTCTCCAAAATAAAATCTTCACAAAACATACATTCTTCAAATCCATCAGCATCAACAAAGAAAAGTAAAACAACCAAAACCAAAAATGCTTCTCATGCAAAGCATCATCTCAAAGCAAGAAGCTAACTTGAGATGATGGTAAATCCTCCATCCTCCAATGCCACCTGCCTCCAATATGAAGTTTTAAAGGGTGTATCCACAAAAATTAATAGCACCATCTAGTGGATCTTCATCCTCAATATTTGGTGGATAATCTTCAATGCCAGCAATGTTTCCTTCATTTTTGACCTTTCCTTTAAGAACATCACTAGCTCAAGTTCTACAATCCCAAGCTGTATGATCATTTTTCCTACAATAAAAATATTTGATTTTCTCTGATCTCTTGTAATTGCTTCTTGAGAATAATGCTTTCTCCTGAGGATCATCTTTTGAATCTTCTATTGTTCTCTTCTCTTCTGCTAGAAGAGCAGAAATCATACCTTCTAGAGTTTGTGAAGGTATTTGACTGAGTGTAAAAACAACATTGTTGTATTTTAAAGGCAGTCTATTTAATAGGATGGCCCTAGCATCATCATCATCTATTGTAACATTAACCTCTACTAGCTGTCTAATGAGAGACTGCAAGTTACTTATATGATTTGACATTGTGATTCCATCTTCCATCTTAAATCTAAATAATTGAAGTTTTAGAGAAAATTTTGCATTAACAACTTTTGCTCCAAACAATTTATTTAGATTATCCCAAATTTCAGCTGATGCTTTATCCAAATCAATGTGGTGCAATTCAGTGTCAGAAAGAGCAAGACCAATTATAGCCTTGGCGTTATCATCTCTACTACTCCAATCTAATAACTTATTTGCATCTATAGGTGCTTTTTCCTTTCCACTTACTATTCCCCATAAATTTTTATTCATTAGTTGCATATGAATTTTTATTCTCCAAGTATGAAAATTGAAACTAGAATACTTGTCTAATGGAATCTCCATATAAAAATAATACTCCAAAAAGAAATGGTAAGACTAAATTGACCTTCTTACACTGAATTAAATATATTTTCTTATAAATTTTTGCACTTCCATACACACTTCAATACATACCTTTCCTTGACTGATAACCTCCAATGTGAAACAAGAGGACAGGCTAACTGTGCATTGTCAACTTCTGCAACACAAAAAATTGTAGGCTTTCAATCAAATTGCATTATCCAACAAAATTCCAAATCAGATGACAACTCTTCCTATGAGATGACTTCAGATTGCTTTCAAATTGCCTTCAATTTCAGCACCTCAGCAGTGGTTTCAACCTACAACAAATAAAATTTATAACTCCACTCTAGACATCTCAGCATCTTTCATTGGCTCTTTGCAGACTGATCAGTGTTGGCCTCAAATGTATTCAACGTCCTCAACTTCAAATAGGTATGTGAACCCTTTTAAACAAATTTCCATTCCTTAATATCAACGCACCTTCATCACGCCTGGATAGCCACAAGAACTAATTTCACTCTAATACCAACTGAAGAAAGTTAGAGAAGATTTTTTATTCGATGACCAATGCAGATACAAAACACAATTAAATATTGTGATGAAACAGTTGTGGTGAAACAGTTATGCACCACACACACTGTTAAATATTGTGATGAAACAATTGTGGTGAAACAGTTATACACCAGCCTGAAACAGTTGTGGTGAAACAGTTATGCACCAGCCAAATTGCCGTTACTAAACAATGTAATATGCACAATTAAACAATGCACGCTAACAATAACAACCTGCAAGTGTAATTACAGTAGCAATATATCTCTTCTAAAAGCATTGTAACTTCCCATGCAATGTAACAAAGATTGCATTAGTTTCACAAAAAAAAAAAATAGACTTTTATTTCAATAGATTAAATAAATCTAAACCATTAGCTAGCATGACATATGGATCATGCAATATGTAGGTGGGAGGAGAGAAAACTTTGTGTTGGGAATTAAGGTGTCTCAACCTTGGTAATTCTCTGCATTTGTAATGTTTTTATTTATTATTCAATTGCCTATGTTGTAAATAATTGGAAATTCCACTTTGTCATATTGTGGGATGTGGCACGGTGATGTGTCAGTCCTACATGGATTATGATAACTTGTTATTTTGTCCTCACATAAGAAGATAGGCATCCCACTTAGTGGTAGGAATATTCTGTCATGTGTCAGCATCTTCTATGTTGTGTAAGGAATGTTTGACCGAAACGGTTATGACAGATTCCTATGATGAATCTATGACATGTAAGAGTTGAGAATAGAAGGTTGTAAGATAGGTAATGACATGTGTCATGTAGCATCTTTGAATGAGGCATTTTTGGGCGCCCCAAGGTGGAATATGATGTGTTGTAAGAGAATATGCTATTTATAGCATGTATATGACAGATTCTCTTATAGCTATAAGTTGTAACTGCTATGACATATCCTATGACAGTCGTAAGTGTCGTAAGAGCATCTGTCATAGCCCATTTTAGAAATAGGTGACCTCTTTGGGATGGGAACTGTGGACAAGTGTCCCTAGGCATGGGTTTTGGTCCAAGATGCCATATTGAACGCCCATTCCAAGAAAGGTCCAAAATTGCCTTGTATGTTCTATTTAAATAGGTGCTTGGAAATGGAGTTTGTATCACAGGTTTACAGGTACTGCTATGCTTCCGAATTGACTCCAAACATGAGTTTCAAAGACCATTGAAGCTTGCATTGCAAGTGTATTGTAAACATTCTTTCAGATTTGTTAATACATTGTGCAGGTTTCTGAGTGTGGGGTTTTTCACCTAATAAGGGTTTTCCCCACCGTAAATCTATCTCTCTTCTTCTGTCTACTTTCTGGTTCTTGTGTTTTGCTGCTATATCTCATGTTAATGGTTTAACATCATTGTAATAGTTAGGATAAAGCTGAATTTGCATAGCCCTCTCCTCAATAAATTAGTGTAGGAAGCGTTTCCGCACACCTAGCTTCCTTTCAGTTGGTATCAGAGCTTGATCACCTTTGGTCCTAGTTGTAGGGTAGGGGTTTTTTGAGCTAATCTTAGGTTGAGTGGGAGTCTGTATAGAGCATTTTGTATCTTATTGCAGCAAGGAGATGGCAAGCACATCAGGAAGGTTTGAAGTAGAGAAGTTCAATGGCAGTAATTTCGAGCTGTGGAAGCTCAAAATGGAAGATATGTTAGTTGACCAAGACCTTTGGGAAAGTGTGAATGGAACTAAAGCAGCTACAATGACTCAAGATGAGTGGGATCTCAAGGATCAGAAGGCTAAGGGTCTCATAAGACTTAGTCTTGCCGATTTTGTGTTGTTAAATGTCCATGAGGAGGCTACTGCAAAACTCCTTTGGAAGAAGTTGGGGGATGTGTATCAAGCTAAATCCCTAGTCAATAAACTTTTCCTGAGAAAGAAGTTGTATTCTCTTCGAATGGAGGACGAAGGATCCATGGCTAAGCATATGAATGCCTTTAATATGTTGGTTGCACAATTAACATCTATTGGTGTAAAAATAGAGGAGGAGGATCGGTGTATGACCCTACTTTGTTCTCTATCAAACTCATGGGATCATCTTGTCATGGAAATCGGAAGCACCACATCCACATTCAAAATGGAAGAAGTAGTTTCTTCGCTGTTGTCTAAAGAGATGCGGAGAAAGTCTTCTAAGGCTGCCAAAGAAGCCCTTGCAGTTCGTGGAAAACATAAGGAAAAAGGGAAGAAGAAGGACAAGAAAGCTGAGAAAGGTAGATCCAAATCCCGTGGGAGATCTAAATCTCCTAGAAAGTCCAAGGCTCTTTGTTGGAACTATGGCAAGACTGGGCATTTTTGAAAGGAATGCAAAGAGGAGAAGAAGAAAAAGAAGAAAACTCCTGATTCAGATTCTGACAAATCACAAGATGACGGTGATGCTTTCATTGCAGTCCTGGCAACCCATGCATCTAATGATGTGTGGCTAATCAACTCTGGTGCATCATTCCACATGACCTCACATCGAGACTAATTCACTAAGTATGAGGAGTTCAATGGTGGAAAGGTGTATCTGGGTGACGACTATCATCTGAAGATCGTTGGTCATGGAAGAGTCTCTATCCGATTCCCTGATGGTCGAGTGAAGGGGATCTCTGGGGTTATGCACATCCTAGGCTTAGCACGGAACCTGCTTTCTATAAGTAGTTTGAATGATGCAGGTGTGCAGGTTGTCTTTTCAAAAGAAGGATGCAAGATGACTAGAGGATCTATGGTGCTTGCAAAGGGTACTCGGAGAGGTACTCTGTTTCAGCTAGAAGCATGCATTGCATAATGCAATAGTTCTTCTGACTCAAGGAAGAGGGTAGCAGTCACTTCATCCCCACCATCTGAACGAGCAATGAAGAAATCTATTGTTTCTAGTCATGATGGTTGTAATCATGCATTGGAAGTTAAACTTCCTAAGAAAAGACAATGTTATGGCATGAGAGATTTGGCCACATTGGTGAGAAGGATCTATGAACCCTGAAAAATAAGAACCTCATTGAGGGGTTAGATGATTGTAATCTTGATTTTGACTTTTGTGAACATTGCATTTATGGAAAACAAAACCATGTTCAGTTTTACTTGAGTTCTCATAAGTCTTCTGGTGTGTTGGACCTTATTCATTCTGATGTGTTTGGTCCTATTAATGTTCCTTCGTTATCAAAATTTGTATACTTTGTATCTTTTATAGATGATTACAATAGAAGGACATGGATTTATTTTCTCAGAAGCAAATCTGAAGTCTATAGCAAGTTTAAGGAGTTTAAAGCTTTTGCTGAAAATCAAACTGGTAAAAAGATTAAATGTTTGAGAACTGACAATGGTGGTGAGTTCTATTCTATAGAATTCGATAAGTATTGCAAGGAACTTGGGATTGAAAGACATAAGACAACTCCATACCACCATAGCAAAATGGAGTTGTAGAGAGGATGAACAAGACACTGATGGAGAAGGTTAGGAGTATGCTTAGTGGAGCTGGTCTAGAACAAAAGTTTTGGGCTAAAGTTGTTTCCACTGCTTGCTATCTCCTACATCAGCTCTTGTTGGAAAGACACCCATGGAGGTGTGGTCTGGTAGAAAGCCTTCAGTAAGGCATCTTTATGTTTTTGGTTGTGAGGCATATTCACATGTGCCTAGGGAGAAGTGGTCAAAGTTGGAGAATAAAGTTGTTAAGTGTATCTTCATCGGCTATGGTGTTGGTGTGAAAGGATACAAGCTTTGGGACCCTGTGGCTGAAAAAGTGTTGTATAGAAGAAGTGTCATCTTCATAGAGCTTACACCTTCTACCACTGTTTTACAACTAGAAGAAAAAGAAAAGAAAGAGGATGTTGTTCAGTTTCCTCTCACCCCTGAGAAGACTGAATAGAAAGACAATGTTGGACCTGATGATGAGGAGAGCTCTAGCAGCTCTAAAAGCTCAAAGGAAGAAGCTAAACCTCAATCTCAGCTCCTGAGGAGGTCTACACAGATCAGAAAGCAACCTGAAAGGTTTGGTTTTACATTGCTTGATTCTAGTTGTGCTTATGCTTTAATAACTAACAGTGATGAACTTAGAACTGTATCAGAGGCTTTGGATATGAAGGATGCAAGTTCCTGGAAGGAGGCCATGGAGGAAGAAATGGCTTCTTTGGAAAAGAATCAAACTTGGAACTTGGTGCCTTTGCCTCCTGGACGAAAACCCGTTGGATGCAAATGGGTGTTCAAGAAGAAGATTGGTGCAGATGGCGGTATTGAGAAGTGTAAGGCCAGATTGGTTGGGAAGGGGTATTCACAAGTGGAGGGTATAGATTATGGTGAGATCTTCTCTCCCGTTGCAAAGCTGACATCCATTCGATTCCTATTGTCACTCGTAGCAGCTTATGACTTGGAGGTAGAACAAATGAATGTGAAGACAACTTTTCTTCATGGTGACTTGGAAGAAGAGATCTACAGTCACAGCCAGAGCATTACATGGTAAAAGGTAAAGAAAATTTGGTTTGCAAACTTAAGAAGTCTTTGTATGGTTTGAAGCAATCCCCTGGGAGAAGGTACTTAAAGTTTGATGCCTTTGTGTTGTCAATTAGATTTGTGAGATCAAAATCAGATCACTGTGTTTATTATAAGTTTGATGGTGATCGTATTCTCATTGTTACACTATATGTTGCTGATATGTTGCTCATTAGGAAGGGTAAGAATATGATTTCTAATTTTAAATCTCAGTTGTCAGCTCAGTTTGAAATGAAAGATTTAGGGGTAGCCAGGTACATTCTAGGAATGGAAACTAGAAGAGACAGAACCAACAGAAAACTTTGGTTAAGCTAGAGTAAGTATGTGAAGTCTGTGTTGGACAGATTCAGCATGGTAGATTGTAGACCGTTGTGTGTTCCCATTTCTTTAGGGATAAAGTTGTCTGTTGAGGATTGTCCAAAATCTCCTAGTGAGGTGGAGGACATGAGCAGAGTACCTTATGCTAGTGTTGTTGGCAGTTTGATGTATGCTATGGTCTGCACAAGACCAGACATTGCCCAAGCAGTGGGAGTTCTTAGTCGATTTATGGCTAATCCTGGACGGGTTCGTTGGGATGAAATTATGCGAGTGTTTAGATATTTGAGGGGTACTTCTAAGTATTCCATTTTCTATCATGGTAATATTTCAGGACCTCCACATTCTGTTGATATTCGTGGATTTGTGGATTCAGATTGGGAAGGTGACATCGACAGCAGGAGATCCACCAGTGCTTATGTTTTTACACTGTTTAGTGGTACTATTAGTTGGATGAGTAAGTGACAACCTGTTGTTGCTTTGTCCACAATAGAAGCTGAGTATATAGCAACAACTCATGCTTGTAAGGAAGCCATATGGCTTAAGAGATTGTGTTCTGATATTGGTGTTGATACTGGTCAGAGCACAATTAGTTGTGACAGTCAGAGTGCAATTTGCCTTGTAAAGAATCCAACTTTTCATGCTAGAACCAAGCACATTGATGTTCAGTTTCACTTCGTGAGGGACATGGTTGAGGATGGAAAGGTAAATTTGGAGAAGGTAGATACTTTGAAGAATGTTACAAATGCATTGACAAAACCAGTAGGCACAGAGAAGTTCAGATGGTGTTCAGAGTCTATGGACCTCTCGGCCCATAGTAGTTAAATCATGTTTTTCTATTGGCTCTTACAAGGTGTTTGAAAAGTGGGAGAATGTTGAGAATTAAGGTGTCTCAACCTTGGTAATTCTCTGCATTTGTAATGTTTGTATTTATTATTCAATTGCCTATGTTGTAAATAATTAGAAATTCCACTTTGTCATATTGAGGGATGTGGCACGGTGATGTGTCAATCCTACATGGATTATGACAACTTGTTATTTTTCCCTCACATGAGGAGATAGGCTTCCCACTTAGTGGTAGGAATATTCTACCATGTGTTGGCATCTTCTATGTTGTGTAAGGAATGTTTGACCGAAACGGTTATGACAGATTCCTATGATGAATCTATGACATGTAAGAGTCGAGAATAGAAGGTTGTAAGACAGGTAGTGACATATGTCATGTAGCATATTTGAATGAGGCATATTTGGGTGCCCCAAGGTGGAATATGATGTGTTTTAAGATAATGTGCTATTTATAGCATGTATATGACATATTCTCTTACAGCTGTAAGTTGTAACCGCTATGATAGATTCTATGACGATCGTAAGTGTCGTAAGAGCATCTGTCATAGCCCATTTTAGAAATAGGCAACCTCTTTGGGATGGGAGCTATGGACAAGTGTCAGACACATTCTACAATGTTGACTAAGTGTCCCTAGGCGTGGGTTTTGGTCCAAGATGCCATATTGGACACCCATTCCAAGAAAGGTCCAAAATTGCCTTGTATGTTCTATTTAAACAGATGCTTGGAGATGGAGTTTGTATCACAGGTTTACAGGTACTATTATGCTGCTAGATTGACTCCAGACATGAGTGTCGAAGACCATTGAAGCTTGCATTGCAAGTGTATTGTAAACATTCTTTCAAATTTGTTAATACATTGTGCAGGTTTCTAAGTGTGGGGTTTTTCACCCAATAAGGGTTTCCCCACCGTAAATCTTTGTCTCTCTTCTTCTGTCTACTTTCTGGTTCTTTTGTTTTGCTGTTATATCTCATGTTAATGGTTTAACATCGTTGTAATAGTTAGGATAAAGTTGAATTTGCATAGCCCTCTCCTCAATAGATTAGTGTAGGAAGCGTTTCCGCACACCTAGCTTCCTTTCACTTTGCACATATTTGAATGATGTAAGTGACCTTTTTATAATTGACATGTTCCAAGTAGATTTATTTATTTTTCTTTTCAACTTAATTTCTTTTCTTTCCCTTACTTTTAAAAACTAAAAATTTCCTAATTCACCTAGGAATATGATACAAAGTAAGCATGAAGATCAATGAAGCCAAACATGCTCCTAAAGTGAGGGGAAAAGAGAATATGAAATAGCATAAGTACCAATGAAGCTAAACATTATGCCCAAGTTCAAGGGAAGAGTAAGCAAGAGACATAATCTATAATCTACAGCTAATCAAGAAAATAAAGGAAAAACACTAAAATGGTAATAATGACATCAATGATATGGTAAATTGACAAACCTAGATCCTTTCTTTGATCCTTTTGATGTTAGCACATGTATCCATTAGATCATCTTCTTTTTTTAAGAAAAATATTCCAACTTATCCTCAAGTTGTTTTTCTTTGTGTTCTTCTTTTCTTGCCTTTTCAATTATGTGTTTCTTCTTGATACTCCTTCACATGTTAGGTGTGAATATATGATAAATTAGTGTAATATCTTCCTATCTATGTTTGTTTTGTTGCTTGTGGTTGTGGTAGAATAATACTCTTTGGATGGAACGTTCGCAACTTTGTTTTTGGTTTCCATTTCAATTGCTTTGCTTGAAACTCAATGACACTTGGTTCCTTTTGATCTTTCTCCAATACATACTCATTTTGTTCTTTCTTCAATGTGTTCTTGTTTTGGCTCCTCTTTGGTTGGATAGAATGCTTCTTTCTTAATTTTGTTTTGGTTTCTTTTTAACTCATCAAAGTGGATCATATAAATCATGAATTGTATCATCTTTCTCATAAGGCACATCACAAGGTGGCTTAACCAATGTGTCCACTATAAAGTGACTAGCATCTGATATTGGGTTCCAGTGAATTGTTTAAATTGTGATTGAACTTTTCCTTCATGTATAAACTTAACACATTGATGTAAAATATATGGCCTGGTGTAACTTTGCATTGTTCAATCTCAGGTTTACCAAGTAAATGTACTAAATTCATCTAATGATGTCATAACATGACATAAATGGGTAACTCATTAGGTCCTACTCTTAAGTTGAAAATGATACAACTCAATATACTTATCATCATTCCATTTGTCATCCTCAATGAAACTATAGAATGTGCATATTCTCTATGTGTGACATGTCAATTAAATAGTTCCTCTTCATTAAATATGTTGTATTGACATATGAGATCAATAAGAATTTGAAGTTGAAATTCACACTTCACATAATACTTGGCATGTACAATAGACCATAATGCTTATTATATATGATCTCATCAAAAAATGCAATCAATTTGGTGATATAAAAGGATAGGAAGATGTAGCATTAGATTTGACCAACATCATCAATTGATTCACATTTTCCTTTGCATCATTACCGGGTTTGATAAATTATTATTCTTGTGAAACTAGGGTTTGGCAAACCCTAGTTTGATAAATAGTAAATGCTTGATTGATGTATTATTTGATGAACTATACAAGCATTTATACAAGAGAAATACAGTTAATAAAACTATAACTATATACCCAATAGTTGTAACTACATAACCGCTGTCTAAACTACGCAATTGGTTATTTATTAATCATTAAACAATGTAATATGAATATGATGCTAACATTCCCCCTTTATTACATTGTTTTTGCAATAGTACCAAGGGACCCCCCCTAAATTCTAATATACTCAACAAAGATGATTACATAATATGAATACATATTTTATAGAAGATCTTCTCCCAAAGAACAAATCCTGAACCAAGCGGGGCTCCATCATGATGTCTCATCTACCCTCAGAAAGGCATAGCTTCAAGCTGTGTTCTTGAGCTCTTTAGTCCTGAACTCTCAAATCACAGAGTCTTGATTTATTCAACAACAATCCCTAAGAGATATGACAAATCTCTATCATTGTCTAGTGATCGCGAAAGGGTATAATTCTTGATCATATACTATGAAGCTTGTTGGACAACAATCCATATTGAGCTCAACACCAAATCCCAAACCTGTGTCCAAAACAAAATCTTCACAAAACATAAATTCTTCAAATCTGTCAGCATCAACAAAGAAAAGCAAACAACCAAAACTAAAAATGCTTCTCATGCAAAGCATCATCTCAAAGCGAGAAGCTAACTTGAGATTATGGAAAATCCTCCGTCCTCTGATGCTGCCTGCCTCTAATTTGACCCTGCTACACTTTATGTTACATTAATCTCTTTGATAGCACAAGCATGTGAGTGTTTAAAGGCATTGGAAGCACAAGCAACATTTGTTATATGTGTAGCCATGATTAAAAAATGGTGATATCAATTTCAACCAATAATGGACCCTCAACCTTATAACTCCAAAACATGTAATTCCAACTTTAACAAAAATATCTTACTTATTTCTCCTTTAAAAAACCCCTTATATGTATTTATCACTTATTTCACCATAATTCCCTTATTTATCCAACAAGCAAACCTTATTTCACTTTATACCAATGTACTTCAACACTTCAATACATACTTTTTCCTAACTGATCGCTTCCAACCTGAAACAATGAGGACAAGCTAACTGCCCTTTCTTTACTCGCGATTCTTATTGTGCTGCATGACTAGAAAATTTGTGAGTTGTGGAAAGATAAATGACAAAATCTTGAACAATGGCTTTAATAGCAATATGAATGTCAACAACACCCACTACTAGTATGATAACGCCTTAATCGTATTCAAGGATCCAATTTGTAGGCAGCATACCTTAATAGCAAAAATCACTATAACAATCTTTCAAACAACAAAATTTTAGTGAATTTTGTGTTGCAACGCTGCCTCCTGATTGTATCAAACTAAAGACATTCTTGTCAAAAATCTAGATGGATCAATTGATATATGCCTCCTCCTGTCCCCTGCCAACAAATAACATAAGCCAACATTCAGTGCAACACTTTTTCTGTTTAGCAATGGCTGGATCTACAATGACTAAATCTTTGCATTTCATACAGGCACAACGAACTCATATGGCTCAAGGATTTCCTACAGGCACAACAAACTTATATGGCTCAACATTCTGCTCAGCGAATACCTAATGCTTCTATGGAGACTATGTGCTGCAAGAGATTACAGAAAAGCTTATGGAAGATCAAGTGGCTCCAAGACCACGTCATGCTCCAATGCCCTTAGAACATTCTCCACACTACTCTCCCATCAAATTTACGCAGCAGATTGATGCCTTCCTCATATTGCACAAGGTTCTGATACCATATGATAAATGGTAAATGCTTGATTGATGTATTGTTTGACAAACCATACAACCATTTATACAAGAGAAATATAGTTAATAAAACTGTAACTGTATACCCGGTAGTTGTAACTACATAACTACTGTCTAAACTAAGCAGTTGGTTACTTATTAATTATTAAAAAATGTAATATGAAATGTTATGCTAACATAGTTATCATCAATTGATTCACATTTTCCTTTGCATCATTACCAAGTTTGAGAAATTATTATTCTTTTGAAACTAGGGTTTGTCAAACCCTAGTTATCATCAATTGATTCACATTTTCCTTTGCATCATTACCAGGTTTAAGAAATTATTATCCTTTTGAACTAGGATTTGGCAAACCGTAGTTTGTCAAACTAGGGTTTGTCTAACCCTAGTTCTAGTTATCATCAATTAATTCACATTTTCCTTTGCATCATTACCAGGTTTGAGAGATTATTATTCTTTTGAAACTAGGGTTTGTCAAACCCTAGTTATAGTTATCATCAATTGATTCACATTTTCCTTTGAATCATTACCAGGTTTGAGAAATTATTATTCTTTTGAAACTAGGGTTTGGCAAACCCTAGATTGTCAAACTAGGGTTTGACAGTTCTTTAACTGTCTCAAGGAATTTTTATGTATTTTATTATTCTTTAACCAAGGTTAAATGCACTATAATGAAATGACAATTTTTCTATATTTTATGCATTGTAATGAAATGACATATGGGGCCTTGAAATGGCTTGAGAATATATGAGAAACGGCAAGCATATGGGGCCTTCAAATGGCAAGCATATATGAGAAACAACAATTTTATGCACCTGATGTGGGCTCGTATTCTGATGTGGGGCATCCTCCTTTGTTTCGCCTATCTCTAAGCTTCGAGCTATCCTTTTCGACATGCCCTGTCACCTTCGTCTATGCCCTGTCACCTTCATCCGCGGGTTTGTTTCATTATCGCTCTCAAATGACAAAAAATGTCATTTGAGAGTTAAAACCTATTTATAAAAATAAAATAAAATAATGCCTTCATTTGAAGACCCTCTTCGAACGAAGGTATTATTTTATTATTTTAATTTGACACCCAATTACCTTCATTCACATGCCGCCTTCGAACGAAGGTCCTGGTATATTAAGACTTAAAATACATCTGATAGGGCCTTCACTCAAAGGAAGGGGCCTTCGAACGAAGGTGCCTACTAGAATTTTTTTGGCACCTTCAATTTTTCTTTGTCCACAAAAGTGTAACCCACTATTGTGGGTTGACCCTAGACTATTAGTTAGGTTTATAAGTTGAGTTTGAGAGTTCACAGTAATGCTCTGAACAAAAGTTTATTTTTTGAATTTCATGTTTGAAGTTTCATAGTTTGAGATATTTGTGTTTGACAGTTTGTATTGATAATTTATATAGTAAGTATTTCCATGTTACTATTATGTGTTTGAAAATCTATAGTGTTGATACAGTTTTGTATGTAAGTGAGTAAAAACAACAAGTAAATCTTGAGATTAATTGATTTATTTAGATAATTCCAATGATATGAATAGAGAAGTATATCTACGAACAAGGATTTTCAAATAAAAATGAAAGAATAAAACAAAACATTAGACCACACAAACATACTTAAGTATCTCAAAAATCAACTAGCAACATGTAGGTCAATGATTTCAAAAGAAGCCACTACTATGATTCTTCTTGGTACTTTGTCAAAATCATATCATATCTTGGATTGGTTTTAGCTCTAGCAACTCAAGCCAAGAATCATTGCCAAACTAATGCTACTTTTTGAGGCTTCACTGCATGTTTAGGTGTTTGTTCCTATAATGCTTGCCAACAACTATCTTATGCCATTTGTGTATCCCTTGTATAAATCTTTAGAGCACTACATGACTTACAGAAAGTTTTGGTCTTATTGTGGGAGAAATTCTTCTTAGGGTAGGTGTTCTAAATACAATTAACTTGATATGAGTTTACCTAGTTGAATTTCTTAGCATTGATAACTTTGAACATGGGTCTTTTACCTAATGATGTTCAAAAGACTCTAATATAAGAACAGGCCCAAAGAAATACCAAAAAGACAGAGCAAAACATAACAGCAATAAACAGAAAAGAGACAGGGCAAAACAGAGTTGAATAACCCAGTAAATTATATTCATCTAGCTTTCATTACATCACATCCAAATGTTGTGTCTAGCAGCTATCCAGACACTGTGACTAGCAACTATACAGATGTTGTATCTAATAGCAATCCAAATGTTGTATCCAACAGCTCTCTACAATCACATACATATAGATATAGAACCTTAGAAGCCTGGAAGCTTCTAGCTTTCTAAAAAACTCTTAAACCTGGAATGTTATTTTTCTAGAACAGATCTTAAAATGTTCTTTTCTAGAACAACTCTTGGAATATTCTAGCTTATAGAAAATTGTAGAAACATTCTATCATTTTTTAGACAATCTTAATCTTTAACATCCCCCCTTAAGATTGGCTAGAATAATACAGAAAAAATACAAATGAGAGGGGAGCATTATACTACTACCCCCCTTAATGTTCACCTCTAGCATACCAAGCATTCTTCTATCATATTCCTCTTTCATGGCTTGCTCCCATTCTTTCTTCCTTCTAACGTGCTCATATGAAATTGGATCATTTATATGTAATACTTTGGTCATGAGAGCACTACCAATAATACTTCTAGCTTGTTCTAACTTGCATTTCCAACAATATAACAGCCCTACAAAAAATCACTCTAGCAATATATCAACCCTATAAACAAATCACTCTGGCAATATATCTGCCCTGCAAATAAATCACTCCAGCAATATATTTCTAGTTGAACCTCTAGCTGAATCTCTAGTTGAACTCTTGATGGTCCTCTAGCTAAACCTGGAAAACGTTCTAGTTGAACCTCTAGCTGAATCAGGGAAACATTCTAGCTGAATCTCTAACTGAACTTGGAAAACATTCTCCCCTCAACGTTACCCAAAGGGATTCAAACCCATAACCTTTTTTCTAGACAGTCTTAATCCTTAAGATCTAATCATTCATGTGTGTTTGCAAGTATTTGAATATTAATATTACCGCATAGGCAGCCTATTAAAAAAGTATCGTGTAGTTTTGAATTGTTGGTAGGGCTGCCCTACAAATAAAATTTGATTTCTCATGACATTACAGAAAGATATTGATGTGTTGTACTCTATTTTTATCCAGTGCAATGAACCCAGTCTAGAGAATATTGCTCGCGTATGAAACTTGAGTTAAAGAGAGTAGCAAATGCATGTAAAGGTGAGAAAACGGATGTAATGCTATTGTAATCTGTAGGCTATGATTTTTTTTTTTTTTTACCTAATCTGACATGCATATGATTATCCTCTCCCCTAGTGTCGGTCACTTTTTTCTCCGTTTTGTGTCTATCAAAGGGTCCACGTAAACCAAATATCTTCACCAACTATACTCGTCATTCACGTGTAATTTCCTGTTGAATTTATGTCTATTACATGTCAATTTAAAAGGGCCTACGTACACCAAATATCTTCACCAAGTATACTATTCATGCATGTGTAACTTCTGTTTGAACTTATGTCGATTTCAGTGTCGATTTACAAGAGTCTGCTGGATAAGGTTTATCCTATCAAAGAAGGTATGGCAGTGTTCCATTGGAGACCCAAATGATAGATAGAAGTAAAGATAAAAGAGTGCAATTCTTTTGGTTTGATGTTAAAGTTGAACCATTTATAAAGAGTCTACATTTAAGAATTAGATCTTATTATTCCATTTGATTGGTTTGTGGCTTTCAACTTTCTATTCATTGCAGGCAGGCTTGCGGCTTTACCTTTTCTCGCAGCAGCAGCAGCATGCAATCGCTGAGTTTCTCCCTGAAGGAGGCCATCACTATTGGAGTTGGGATTCTCTTCTTCTGCTTTGTCTATAAGCTAAGGGGCAATGGCCGCAAATTGAAGTTGCCTCCCGGACCACGTCCATGGCCTGTCGTGGGAAATCTCCATCTCAATTCGTTGTCGGAGAACGTTCTGCTGGCAATCATTCTGAAAATAATATTTTGAGTGAGAGAGGAGAAACATTGGGAAATCTCCATCTGTTAAACAATTGGGAAATTCTATAAATGATCCTACAATTACTTTATTTCGGGGTGAAATTCCAACATAAACATATAGTTTAAGAGAAGGGAGCAATTGCTTAACAGATGGAGATTTCCCAATGGTTCTCCTCTCTCACTCAAAATATTATTTTCAGAATGATTGCCAGCAGAACGTTCTCCGACAACCTGCGATGCGTGGTGAAAGAAACTTTACGACTACATCCGCCATTACCTCTGCTCATTCCGCACGAGTCGATGGAAGGCTGTAGCGTGGGAGGATATTTCATTCCGCCCAAGACGAGGCTGTTTGTGAATGTGTGGGCGATGGGAAGGGATGAAAACATTTGGAAAGATGCTCATCAGTTTCGGCCGGAACGGTTTGTGGGCAATAATAAGGATGTGAGAGGTCAGGACTTCGATTTACTGCCCTTCGGAGCAGGAAGAAGAGGATGCCCTGGTATTTCCATGGGTCTCTCTATTGTTGAGTTGGCACTTGCTCAGCTTCTTCATTGCTTTGATTGGACCATGGAGGGCGAGGTAGATTTGGAGGAAGAGTTTGGATTAGCTATTCCCAGAAAAAATCCACTGTTTGCCTGCCCTTCATGGAGGCTCACTGCTGAATATCCTATTTAAGCAAGTATTGTGTCATAGGCGTCTTTTCCATGCTCCTTATGGCTATTACATATTTAGTATTAGCAGATTCATGTGTTGTAATGTAATTTCAAAGTTATGTATTTGTATAATTAATTGTAATTAAGAAACTTAGTCGAGAAGAAATTAGTTGTAGTAAGTTTTTAGAAGGGGGTTTATTCTAGGATGTTCCTATCTAGGAAGCCTCTAGTGTAGTGTGTTGTTGTTATAGAATGATGTGTTTTATAAATTGAAGTATTGTGTAAGTTTTTAATAAGTGAAATATAAGTTTCTATTTGTGTAGAAGTACTGAGTGTGTTTATGATTGTCTCTATCCACTAATATAGTGGCATCAAAGCACAAGATCAATTCAATTCACAGGAGAAATAAAAAAGTTTGATTATAGGTCATAGCCATAGGAGCTCGATTTGAGAAAGGAGAGGAGGTGAAAGGAGCCGCAACCCAAATAAGCACATTGGGTGAAGCCACCATAGCTGGGTGAAGCCACCAAAAAAGAAAAAAGGTTGCAAGAATTGAAGGAGATCCGTACAAAAACAAAGTCATTGGGAAGTCACCAAGGATAGAAGAAGACAAGGTAGTGATAAGGTCCAAGTTTTAAATATTACATAAGTTGCCAATGAAGACTTAAATTGTTGAGCTAGAAGAAGAGAATAGATCGCCTAGATGATCATAGAAGTCAGTGCAAAAGGAATGAATTGAGTATGCCAAAACAAGTTGTAGATGTGAAAGGAGGAAGAAAAGTCAAGGTTGTAGGTGAAGACATGACATGTGGCATGTATCCTATGGCCTGGCCTCTTCATCTGTATGATCGCAATGGGTATATGATGTAAGTCTTGGTACAAGGTAGATTAAATGGTTTGCATATTATGTCAAGGCATACACATCCATCTCTATCTTCAAAGAGCTAAGCATACATGGCATAACATAAGATGATCAAGCATGTTTTGATGCACATGATGTATGTTGAGGGAACCACGAGCTTGACCTCTTACTAATTCATTGACTTAGGCATCATATAACACATGACCCCCCCCGCCCCCCCGCCCGCGGGTATTAACTCAAACAAATAAAAAATAAATCAAATTGACAAAAATGTTGCCTTTGATGTAGGGCATCGAAACCCTAAAACAAACATCCAACCCCCTTTCTTATTGGGCTCATTTTGTCTTTGTATATTTGGTGAAAAAAGGCTCTACTATTTGAAATGAAACCCTAGGGTTTCAGCTCGAAACTTGACTATTTTGCTATCTTTGTGTCAATTCCCTGAGCTATTCTTCAACAAACAAGATGTAAGAATATTTGTAGGACTTCATATCCATTTCGAATCATTTTCTTCTCTATTTTACTAGTTTCCTGAGCATATTGCTCGGCCATAACACTTCCTCTGATGCATTTTGTTGATATCTTTCTTTTATATGCTAAGGCCGCCATGAATGGTATTCTCGAACCCACTGAAGGCAACAAAAAGGGTAAAACCCACGTCTTTGTACAAATATCTCTGCTCAGAAAAAAGGTAACCTCTTGTATATCCTTCTCTTTCTCATAATAAATGGTTGTGACTATGGTTTTACATGCTAAGCATTTCTTCTTAAGAGTGAGGGTTTCAATTTGTAGCTTTACTCTGCCCTATGGCTGCGACTGGTCTTTGGTTGTGCAATGTATTTCAAGCTATTCTCTTTCTAAATCTGCGACTGTAATCTCAATTTATCTCTGCAACTTGCTGAATCATTTTGAAGTGAACAAGTTGTTGTGATGCTCACAACACGCCCCATTTTACCTCTTAGCAAAATGAGGACCCCTGCTATGGCTTTTTGCTTATGTGTGGGTCTGCTTGGTGGAAAAGGGAAGAGGAAGTAAAGGTTACAAACCTTGTTGAAAATTGCCGATGATGGCATGGTTCGGTGGTTAAGTCGCTCAGGATGTAGTGGCGGCCACCAGAGTTCAAACCCCCGCTGGGCCTGTTGGCACTCATTTTGACCTGGAGGTTGATCTTTCATGTTTAGGGGGTTTCTTCATTTGAACCCTATGTCTTCTTGCCCATTTTCCTAAGTGTTGGACCTCCTCGGCATTTTTTCAGCTGCAGCATCATATTTCTTTGAGGAGGAGATCATCATCATCATATTGTCTTCGATGATGGTCCGCATCGTCATGTTCTCTGTCGACTTGTTTTTCATCGGGATCATCATATTTCAATATCGGGTGATGTTTGGATATCGTCCCGATCCTGCTGGTGAGCTACAATGTGCCTTAATTTTCTTGCGGAGGGTGATTTTTTTCAAATATCTGGTGATCTTCCAATTATCACCCTACCCTTTTATGATGATGATGTCACCCCGATCTTCTGAAGGGGTTATTTTCTGAGTTGTTCGACCTGACTTGTTTTTTCTTAAGGGTCGTCTTCATCATCATCATCATATTTCCGGATATCACCGTGTTGCTTGCGAGGGACATCATATTTTCTGCCTGCATGATCTTTCGCCGGGGTGATATTTTAACATCGGGTGATCTTTGTTAAGATCATCTTGATGATATTGCTGTAAAGTTCTAAGTGTGACCCGATTTTTATCGTGGTCATCATATTTTGGACGTCAGGATGATCTTAGTCAATATCATCCTGATGTTGTTGTATCACTTCATGTTCGTTGTTTTGTCATCCTGATGATGCTGATATCAAGGAGATATCCGCCTGTCGGCTTCGTGCATTATCTAGTGGGGGGTGATCTTTTCAAATATCTGGCATATTCATCTATCACCCCGATCTTATGGTGGAGCTACAATGCAGCATGATATTTGTGCGTCAGGATGATATTTCCAAATATCCGGTTATCTTCCGAATATCATCCTGATGTCGATATGATGATGATGTCATCCGGATATGAGGAGGTGCGCAGTAGGCAGATATGCTGATGACGTCATCAGGATGTTCATCGGCCAGACTTTTGGTATCGGCTAAGCAGGAGGATCTTCCTCCGATGGATCAGGTTGTGCCGATGAAGGCGATTATCATGCAGGGGATATTGCGATGATGATGCTGACGTCAGGGTGATTTTTCGAGCAACAGGATATCATGTTGTTGGAGGATGATGATGAAGTCTTATATTAGTGTCGTCAGGAGCAAAAGCACCGACATCATATATGCTCGCGACCTAGTATATAAGGTGATGAAAAAGTGACCGTGGGGTGCATGTGGGATAATTGATATCCTGCATATTTTCAAATATCATGACGATGTATCTTGGCGGGAAATGGTTGCGATCGACTGTTTGATGTTTTTCCCAAGGCCGCGGGTTGGTGCGCCATTAATGGCGATTGTTGCAGAGGTATGGGCGATGGCGTGGACGAATCTAGTACCCAATTGAAGATCTAGATCCCTAGGCGGCGGCGCAAGGCTCGAGATTTCTTTCTGTCTCCTCTCCCACCTGCTGCATTGAATGTTTGAGCGCCATTTTTTCTGATACTGTGTATCTGGAGGGATTTTTGGTCAACCATGTAATTAATTGCTGTGGTACACTACCTGGCTGTTATAAGTAGGAAGTGATACTCATTTGTGGTTGTTGAAAGTTGAAGATTTTTGGCTCTGTAATTCAAAACAAGCTGATCTAGTTGCTCTGTACAGCTTAACCTGTGAGTCTATGTATCTCTTGTTGTATGTTTTGGCATGAACCCACTGATTTCATGATTAATCTTATATGAGAAATGCTATCTTAGCATGTGTTTTGTTAATTCTGTCTCCAGTATTGCATGTATTCTTCTTCTGAATCTGGATATCTGGGTAATGTTTAGATTCTAGAGCATAGAATTCCTATGTTGAATGTCTGATCTTTTAACTTCTGCTCAAGGGGTAGATTAAACTGTTTTCAGGTTGAACATTGGGAAGGGTATACTGCAGTAGGGATGCCATAAGTAGAGATAACTTAACACTCTTTATTGGGAGATATCTGTAAGGCAGGTATCGCATATATCCCCCTGAAATCTAGTTTTAGCTGTTCATGCTGATCATTCACAGGTGTATGTCTACTGACTCCAGGCCCTGGATAGGCACCAATCTTGCTTTGTGTTTGAGTTACAACCATGTCCAGCTTTGCATCCAAACTAAAAATCAAAGTCTAAATCTAAAACAATCTTTAGGACATTAGAATTAGTTTTAGGATCCTCAGTCCTCTGTCTACAACTGCAAATAGGCCCAAAGCTAGCCCCTTTGCTCTTATCTTTCAGTTTTGGTCTACTTACAGGAGGACTTATCTGCTTTCTGTCAGCATCCCAGCCTTGTATGCATATCCTCATGGATGTTGAGTAGGGAATACCCCCCTAGGTCTTGCAGAGCCTGAAGAAGAAGAGGAGATAAAATATAGAGTCTATCTCCTATACTGTTGGCCCCCTGGCCCAGAGATCCTGTTGATCACTGATGGCTACCTTGTAGGGAGATCTAGGAATAAGCATCCAGTCAGGGAAAAAACCAATAGGGCCAACGAGCTCGCAAGGCTTTACGCCTTCGCTGGGCCAATGAGCTCGCGGGTTTGAAGTGTTCTTCCTAGGGGATGAGGTCCCCCAGTTGTGGCCTCACCGGTTCATTGCTCCGGGCAAAAGCATTCGTGTGGAGCCGGAGGGCGTGTCGCACCAGCGTCGCCGGTCACATTAAAAAGTTTACCAGGCGCTTTTAAAAAAAAAAAAACCAAACCTTGTTGAAAATTGGAAAAAATTAGCATTAAGTACCAGGATAGAATATGGGTGAATTCTTTGTTAAAAATGAATGAAGATTGCTTTTTGAACCATTTCAAAATTCCCAATATTTTGCAAGATATGTGTGTTTTGGTAAAATGCATTATAGGAAGGTTTGTATGTTGCATGTATAAGTTCGTTTGTATGTGGAGTTATTGTATTAATCACATAGGGTTGTCGGATTTATGAATCGTTGTACTTGTATGTATATTGTTAATGTTTTATTCTTTACATACAAGTTGGACCCGACAGGATTTGGAAGTAAAATGGATAATTGGTTAAGTCCATGGTTTGTATCTTGGGTTGTATGTTTGGCGAAAAGAAAGATACAATGTGATATACAACACAATATACATATCACGGACCCGAGGAGAATATGAAATTTGGTTTTATTAAAGTATGTTTCACAGTTTGTATGTTGCATGCTTCGGGTTTATACCTTTCGATATACATACAGTGCGGAAGTCAAAGAGAATTAAAATCTGATATAAGTGATGCATCATACCTTAATGCATATTAAAATATGCATTCACTTTATATACATGTGTGGAGCCGAAGGGTTATGTAATATGGTTTATAAAAGATGAGGAGTCCGGGATGATTATACAAAAGAGTTTGCATGTATCGAGGCTTGTATCTAAGAGTAGATACAAGTATTGTTGTTCCATCAATAATACAGATGGAAAGATAAAAGGTAAAGTGGGTCCCATAGCTTGTATCTCAAGATTGTATATTGTACCAACAAACGAATATACAAGCTGATATACAAGCAAAGATACAAACAAAAGATGCAAGATGGATTTCAAAAGGGAATTAAATAAAGGAAAGGTTTTGTATGTTTGGGGCGATTGTATGTTAACAATGTACATCTCCGATATACAAGGAAATGAAAGACATCGCCGGAAAGATAAAAGGTAAAAAGGGGCTTGTATGGGTTATTTGTATATGCGCTTGTATCTATGTCACATACATTGCGATATACAAATCAAGGATACAAGCATGGATATAAAAGAAAAGGGAATAATGTTGTTTATAGCTCGTTGCATATATGTTTGCATATTGAAAAGATGCAAAAGGGACATACAAAGAACAATATACAAAGAAAGATACAAGAGAACGTGATGTATGCAGAAAATAAACTAACGTATAGGAGGTTTAAAATAAAATGTTGAAAAAAGAAACTAGAGCCGTAGGCACATTAATTGTTATAATTAATGCCGATCTAACATTGAAAAGAGTAAAATTCAATGGGTTAGGGTAAATTAAAAGATATTTTTCTTTTAGATTTGCATTGTCAAAATTAAATTGCAGAAAGAAGAGTCGCTGTGAAAATTGAACAAAATACATCACGAGACAGAATTCCAGAAGCTAGACAGAGTAAAAAATGGTAAAGTAAGTCAACAACGTAAAGGTTGAGCTGTCGAAAGAAACAGGTATTTATCTTAAATGTCGTTACAGTTCAGTTAGTTAAAATACAACTTTCAGTAATTTCATTTTGAAATGTAAGCATTCAATAAATTACTGTGTTTAAATTGTTAATTAGCTGGATTGGGTTAAACAATGTGAAAGTGAAAACGAGAAAAGACAAACGGGGGTTAGGGTAAAATGTGAAAAAATAGAAAATTCGTAGTAAAACCCTAGGTAAGAAGGTAAAACGGAAAGTAAAAGAAAACGCATTTTTTACAGGATGGCCCCAAAGTAGAAAAAGGTAGATACAGGAGATGAAGTTAAAAAAGAAAGGAAGTTGCACAAAGAAATAGAGGAGTTGCCGGTACACAGAGGGTACCCTTCATTGATCAATACAAGTGGAGTGGGAACAGACACAAACATAGGAAACTATGATGCGGATGACATTCTGCATAAAATCACAGCAGCAGACGCTACACCTAACATGAGGTGTATATGGGAGAGTGGACTGTACAGGGCTATGGGTTTTTCGTTAGCTATGGAAGCTAAGGATTTGTGTTTAGATTGCATATACTTGTATGACCCAGCTACCAAGAAAATAATGTTCCACGATAGACTCATTGCAGACTTATCCACAGAAGGGATTGCAAGAACATTCGGTCTGGAAATACATGAGAAAATGGTGGCTATTGATATAGATCAATACAATGAAGATTTCAATAACAATGAGAGGGACTGTAGTAGCAAGATCTTCTACAGTTGGTACAGTGCACAAAATAAGCCCAAAGTTGTGGCAAGAGTGCACAAGAATCTGTAAAGAATATATTTTAACGAAGAAATATACTTGATGATTACAATGTTAAGCAGATTAGTGGGATTGAGAGATGGTACTAAGTGTGAGCCTTGGATGTTCACTGTCATCCAATTCATGAGGGAAGTGAAAAAAGAGAAAAGACAAATTCACTGGGCTAAGGCTATAAGCACAGCCATATGGAAACAGACAATGCTAAGAAAGCAAAAGATGATGCCTTTCTATTTGTCCTCATATATATTATATTCATGTGTAGTAGAGGTTCAACCATTCATACATGGGATAGACAGGGTTGGAACCTTAGGAAGTGGTCCAAATCAGAAGCTGGTATATGAGCATTATCCTGATTTACAGGAAGAGAATGCATTGAGGAAGTATGCTCTAGTGAATGATGTATTCTATACATACATGGTTAGAATTCTAAGGGAAGAGCCAGATAAGATATTATCTAAAGATGCAGAGGATACAATTGGTCTGCACAGTTCCTAGTATATTTAGTTCGAACACTTTACTTATATCAGAACTGAGGGGTCCGAAGGAAAACCTTTCATGTTACTGAGGTATCCTTCCAATAAATTGATTGTTCTGGAGTTCTCAAGGCAGAATTTGAATGCCTTTAAGATGTATAAGAAGAAGTTTAACAGAGGAAATCTTAAGTTACCTTGGGCAATTGGTAGATACTCATGCTACAGTGAAGAGGTTGCTGGTTATTCAGAAAAAGAGTTGAGGTATTATGGATTTGAGGAGTTTGAGCTGGCCCGAAGGTTTGATCCCTTTCATAGAATCCAAAATACAAATGATTCTAAGTTCAAACATCAAATACATATTGAAGATTTTTGGTCAAACTGTAAGAATGATAAAGAGGTAAGAAAGAGAGCTCATAAAAGATTAACAGTTGAACAAATAAGGTCCATGGGAGACATATATGTTCCCCCAGAAGTTAAAGAAGATGACAAATTATTGCACCATAGTTATGAAAGTCCAGGCTTGCTCCTATTGGAGAGCCTAATTGGTCACAACCATGGAACACATCTTTGGACACATTGTCTAAATTGATCATCTTGTTTTCAAAGACATGGTTAAAAGATAGAATTGAGGAGCTTAAGGCTGAAGGAGTGGAGATCACATATCCAAAGAAGGGAAAAAAGAGAGTAAGGGAGCATAGTGATGATCTCCAATGCTTCTATGAAAAGAAAAGAAAGATTGTGGAAGCCAAAATTGTGGAGAAGGATAAAAATGCTACTCTGATGGATCCTTATGCATTAGGAGTGACAGTGGCAGTATCATCTGGCACATTTGTGGAGGCAGAATCATTAAGCCATGATATTAGTACAAAAGAGGCACAGGCCTCCAAAGAAATAATAGGACAGAAGGTCAGGAAAGCAATACCAGTGAGCATATCAAAAGGGGAGACTTCAAAAAAGAGTGAAGTCATAGGAGCACAACAGGTAGGTGCTAAGTTGAGTGATAAACCTGGTGCATCCACCTCAGCAGAAAAAAGACAAGCATATGCTCAGATAAAGACGGAATTGGCTAAAGAAATGTTGCAAGGGTCAAAAGTGCATGAAGCCAAACAAGTCATTGAGACTGTCCACATTAAGGATGACAATAGTGAAAGTGAAAAGAAAGAAATGGATTTAGGAAAAGGAGTTGGAATGGAAGAAGAAGAATCCAGTGAATTTCTAAGTGAAGAAGAGGAGCAAGATACCCAAGATGAAATGGAAATTGAATAGGGTTTAATGTCTAAAAAGGAAATAGTACAAGAAGAATCAGGAACTATTGATCCTTTTGGTACCTTGGTTTCTCCTGAAATAATAAAGGATGTGAAAGAGGAAGCACATAAAATTGAAAAATCTGAAAAGGAAGATGCACCTAAGGAAACAGCAAAGGAAACACCTACCCAAACCCAAGAAGAAACAGGAGCTGGTATCCATGATGTAGATGTATTAAACATTTTAAACATGTATGGTGAACAAAGTGAAGAAGAGAAGAATATAGAAAGTAGAAAGGAACAAGGAAAAGAGACAAAAGAGGATGATACAATGGCAGGTTCACCTTCATATACAGAGCAAGTACAAAAGGAAGGTAAAACTGCAGAAGATGCAGCGAATAAACCTGAAGGCAAAGAAAATATTGATGAAGATAAATCTAAAAAGCAAGCAGAAGATATAGACATGATAAATATAGAACAAGCAAATAAAGAAGAAGACCAAGAAAAAGAATCATCGAGGAAAAAAGGTCCAGAAGAAGAAGATGAAGAGGGAGGAGATACAGAAATTGAAGAGGAAGAAAATGAGGGCGAGTCTAAATAGTAGAATGATCCCATGGTACAAGAACCAGCCCCTCAACAGCCGCCGCCTCCACAACAGCAACAGGAACAACAACAGCAACAACAACAGCAGCGAGAAGTAGAAAGGCCTTAGGAAGAGGTAATCAATGAGGAAAAGACTATTGAAGGCACAAAAGAAGTTCCAGCCTGGTTAGGTACAGAGATAAGGAAAGAAAAGGTGGAGGTACAATTAGTACCTATATACATCAAAAGTCTATTAGGCGATACAACACCAAGAAAAGAAAGGAGAAATGCTAGAACCATGTCAGCAATACAAAGAGGTCCAAATGGATTCAGGACGCTAAACTTGGCCATACCACAAAAAGAGAAGGCAAAAGGAGAAATAACACTAGATGAATATAAGATACTCAATTTTGACCTATGGCATACAACAAGGGAACAACACATAACTGAATGGGAAGATATGCACTAGGCTACGGCAGAAATGTTAAGGAGAGATAAATATAAACAGGAATATTTAAAAGGACGCATTGTCCAATTACAACAATTCATTAGGGGGTATTTGATCCCAATACAACAGTACCAGAATTACCTAGTGAAATTGTAGTTGTCTAAAGATGAAATAAAAGATATGAAAAATAAGAGGCTCAAAGCCAATGTTTTTGACGAGTGGTTCAAGGACTTCCTACAAGAAGGAGAAGAGGTAATTAATCAAGCAGTGAAAGGATGGGAATTGGCTATGATGGAAAAGAATAAATGCAGTATACTTGTATATAATGGTCAGTTTAGAAAAGAAGAGTGCAAATTTGAATTGGAACAACTAGCAGAAATTGAGGAGAGAGCAGAGGAATTAATAAATGAAGGAGTAATTACCCCTTCGATGGCAAATCAAGTGCCACAGGCAAGTTTGGAATTAAAATTTGAAGAGGATAATCTCAGAAGGTGCATAGAAGCTACTCGGGGTTTAGAAGAAAAGGTAGATGACATGATCAGAATGCATAAAAAGATAGTGGAAAGGCTCTTGGATCATGAGTGCATGGATATACCAGCATATGAGCTCCAAAGAGCATTAACAAAATTCAGGGCCATTTTTACACCATGTATGGAGAATCTAGACGCATATCTAAGTACACAAATGATTGATTCATTGATGGAGGAAAGGGCCAAAATGAGGAAATACAAGAAGAAGAGTGAAGGTTTGGATAAAGAAAAAAAGAAACTGAAAGAAGGGGTTACAATGCAAGAATATGTATGGACAAAGAGTCCAGGGGGAGATCGTACCTTTATAGAAGGTGTAATTAATAATTTCAAAACATATTTGAAGGAGTAACAAAATGTAAAAGGGAGTAAACAATACTAATAAAGGGATCAAGTAAAGGGTATCTGCTGGCAGGGTCAGCACGACAGAAAGGTCAAAGGAGGAAAATCCTATTTTGAAAAGATTCCAATGGCATCCTTTGAGGCAGAGAAGATACCATAAAGATATTTTGAGAGGCAGTTAAGAACAAATGTACACCCTTGATAGAGAATAGAAGAATATTGACTGTAGATTGGATTTTGTAGCTATAGCAGTATGAAGCTTCAAATTCTATATAAGAAGCTCTGCTACTTGTGTATTAGACATAGGGATTTTTGAGATATAGCTTGCACTTGTAATTTGTTTCAACATTTGATTAGAGAAGTATTTTAGTTTAGAGGAGGAGGTCACCTGTGTCTACACTAAGGAATGTGCGGAGTGTCTAGCTTCCTTATTGTATCTGTAAGACGTTTGTAAGTTTTCTGCTGATTTGATTAATGAAGCAAAAAGGTCATTCATACATTGTAAACCATATATGACTGTGTGTACTTTAAATATAAGTAAATTTGGGATTCTGCATCTATTTTCAGAGTGTTTTCTGACTCTTACTTGTATCTGAAGTACTACCTCTTTAAAAGATTGCAATCTTGGATGTGTGTTCATGGAAATACTCAGGGCTTCACATTTGGAGATTTAGTATGTTGATTTGATCAAGTTTGATGTATTTCTTACAACGTGAATAACAGAGTATTTAGATCATGTAGTAGAATGATATTCAATTTGAATTTCTCTAACTTTTCCCCAAAACATTTGAAATAATTAGCTCAAACACAGAGATTTTAAGGAAATTGTCTTACATTTGAAAGAAGCATAAAGAATTGTGTTAATATTTGACAATTTTCATATCAATTTGAAAGGAAAAGCTTGTTTCATTATAAATCATACAAAGCTTTGTGATATAGTAGTAAATTTATGCAAAGGAATGGATAATTTGTTTGTTTCTACAATAATTTGCACAATTCGAGTCTAGTGAGTCACAGATTATCTTAAATCAAGTAAGGCCCCTTGAATATTACAGTTTTACATCAACCTACTGAATTGTCCACAAGGTCAAGAACTGACCATACAGAAACTTGAGATTAAGAATTCTTAGTTAATTCTTCATATCTTTCAAGACAGCTAAGGTTCCTTTGTGAATTTTAACTTTTGTTATGAATGTGTAAAAACAATCATCAACACAAGGGTTTCATTTTCATTGTGTATTGTTCTTTGAATGAATACATCTCTGTGTAAAAAATGTACTCAAACAAAATACCTCCTATCCATGGTTGCGGCTGGGTAAAATACTGAGCTTTCCTCTTCTATGTTTGGCTATTTAAAAAAAAAAAACACTAACCTAGGTTCGAAACCCTCCCCTCAATATATCTCTTCCTTCCTTCAAATGACTTTAATTGGTTATTTCAATTTCATTGCAAGATAGCAAGATGAGGGTTTGTTTTATTGTTTACCTTTGAGCACATCCATTCTGTAGATATTTCTCTCCTTCCTTATGCTTTCACAGCTCAAACATATTCACTATCATTGCTTAAAATAGTAAGGATTTCATATGTTGTCCTTTTCTGTATCTCCTTTGCTCTTTCATGGCTTTGTATATAATGTGTATACTGTTGGTTTTGAATCCAAAACCCTCCCTTCTCTATAGCAACATATATGTCTTTTATTTATGTAGCTTCACTTGCCAATCTAGTGGACTGTATCAAATACATACTTCATACATGACTGATGACTTCACTATGTCATGGCATCCTGGCACTGTATCAGATGAAGATGGCACTTTGTTTACCTGTTTTGTATACACTATGGCAACATGATGACTTTTTGTTGTTCCTGATTACTTTATCATATCAAATGCATTATATATGATCTTCTGTAAAACATCGATCAGGTCCACTGTATCATATGTCACTAGTTTGAAAGATCACTTCTTATGATAAAGATGATGTTTGAACTTATTCATGTACTAGATACAGCTACACACTTATACACTACACTTGATACATAATGACATTCTGTAGCATCACTCCGGTACTACACTTTGAACTTTGTATACACCGTAGCAACATAATGACCCTCTGCTGTCATACTTACTGTATCAAATGAAACAAGAAATGTTCAATGAAAACATACCTCTTTAGCATCTTCTATGAATGTTGAGATCATCATTTTGATGAAGTGTATTTATTGATCTTTGTATTACTTGGAATACTTTCTTTCCACTCTGCAACATGTGGTAAAGCTACTCTACAGCATGATAATGATGTTCTTCTCTTAGCAACACTATTGCTCCTTAGATGCAATACATGTGATGGAAATGTCCTTTTGATCTGCATCCTGTTCCATTATTGTGGCATGACACTTGACTATCCCACATATGTACTTATGATTTTCATGATGAACAGCAGCAAATACATGACTACTTCATAAATGAGTATGACATGAAAAAGGTAGAATATTAACTTGATTTCTTCTCCTGTCACTCACGAGACAAGAGCAATACAATCCTTTTTCTTATAATATCACTTGATGTGAAATGTATTCCATCTGTACATGTACTCTGTTTATGCTTGCTAATGTAATCATGTACTTCTTGTAAATGGCAGCTAAAGTAAAATGACAGCTATCCCTTTGTATTGAAAGCTGTACTAAATAACCACAGTTCATCTTTATGGTTGCACTTCATGTTTTGAACTGTGATCATCAGCATGATCTGATTGCTTTGATACTCCTTTAGTTTGTTATGCAATTAAACAACATGAGTAATAATCTTTCTTTTCATTTCATCCCTTTTGAGATTAAGGGGAAGCAACATGCTAGGCTCAACCCTTGTGGGAGCCCATTTGACACCACATGTTGAATGTCTTCAATCAGCTTCATGACTTGTCCTATACCTGAACATGAAACAAACATATTAGAATAAAAAAGTGATGCTCTATGTTTGCTTATTTTTTAGTTCCTTCTGCATATGGATGATGCTCGTTTGACTAATGCACTATAACCAAAGTATTATGCCTCTTCTGATAGATAAAGGATTTTCATAACCGGAGCTTCTAACAGGGCTTTTCCCACATTTTTTAGGCACATGATGAGATTAGGAGCAGGATAGGAGGCTACTCAGAAGATCAACAAGATAAGGCAATGATGGCTATGTCTCTCCTTTCTTGTTCATTAGATGCATAGTATTTTGTTTATATCTTGCATGTGTTCAGTTATAACCCACAGTTTGTGTGGGACATCTGATATCATCATTTCTTTCAATGCAATGCTTATTCATTTATGTACTTCAACTTGTAAATGAATAACCATTGTGATGAATGAAATACTTATCTCACTTTACTGCAATGCAATGGTTGATCTGAAACCTTCCTTTCTTTCCTGAACAACTGAACTGTATTTAACATTGAAACATAATAACTATGCAACTAACTCATAACAGAAGTAAATCAAACCTCACTCAAAATGATAATGTTACATTTGCTTAGCCAATTTTGAGCTGTGGTCAAAAAATGGTAACATTTCTAGTAACTTCTGCTAAATGCTTTCTTACTAAGCATTTGACCAGTTGCCTTGAACATCCATTGGGCATTGAATCATACTTTGTCCTTCTCAGAAACTCAAAAAACATTACAATTCAGCTCTCCAATAGTTCAAACAGCAACAAAAAACTGAAATCAACTCTACTGAAAGCAAACTAACAAGCCCTGATGGCCAAAACAAAATGCTGAAAACAAATGTGCATGAGCACTTATTCACTGCAACACTACTCTACTATATACAAGAGAAAATTTTATCCTCAGAGGCAATGCTTGAGGTGGATCCCATTAACTAGGATAGACAGCACCTCTCCACTCATCTTGGACACCTGAAATGCATTGTTTTCTTTGCACTCTGTGATAACATAAGGCCCATCCCAAATTACATCAAATTTAGAATGTTTTCTAGGCCTACTCCTCAGTTCATTCCATTTGAACACCAAATCTCCAACGATAAAGTTCCTTGGTCTTGCTCTCTTATCAAATGCACTCTTCATTTGGGTTTGATGCACATCAATTTTTCTTAAGGCATATTTCCTTGTCTCTTCCAGCTCCATGAGCTAAGCTAGCCTGATTACTAGAGGTCGTTCCTCTAGCAGTTCAAGTTCTTTAATGAAAGTCAATGTAGGCAATTCAACTGAAACAGGTAACCAAGCCTCTTTACCATAAGTAAGCACATATGGGGAACAACCAGTAGCCCTCTTAGGTGTAATTCTGTCAGCCCAAAAAGCTAACTTTAACTTTTTGTGCCAAGTTTTCTGGTTGTCTTCAATAGTCTTCTTGATGATCCTTATCAGATTTTTGTTGGTAGAGTCAGCTTGCCCATTACCCTATGGGTAATAGTTAGAGGAAGTATTCAAATAAATATTATTTCTAACGGACCAATCTGAAATTCTCAATCCTAAGAAAGCTAGACCATTATCTAAGATGATTGAGTCTGGTGTACTGAATCTTGACACTAGATCCTGATAAAAACTTAGGACAGCAGATTCATTTGCCTCTTTTAAGGCAATAGCCTCAGTCCACTTGGTGAAATAGTCAATGGCAGTCAAAATTCACTTATGGCCTACACTTGAAGGCGGGTTTATCAGTCTTATGAAATCTAGCCCCCATTTTGCAAATGGTTGTTTAACTTTAATAGGATGCAGGGATAAGGCAGCAAGTCTTTGCTTACCTGCAAATAAGGAACACTTCTCACATCTTCTCACCCAAGCAAAGGAATCCTTATGATGCAGAGGCATCCACACTATAACCTTACAATACAGCATGGATGTCTGCAGCCCATCATCATCATCATCATCATCACCATCATATTTTGCTTTACACTGTCAGCATCATCATCATATTTCAGACGAACACAATTATCCTCCTGCCGACTACTGTTCACTTCCTCCGTTTTCCGCCTATCATCATCATCATCATGATGTTCAACTAGCGCAAACATCCTCCTGTTGCACTATTCATCGGGCGCCAAGCTCCATCGGCATCATCATGATATGCAACACCCCCTTCGTCAGCAGGATATCCAATATCCTGTTGCTCCAAAGATCCTGATGACGATCACCTTCAGCACCTTCCCTTCGATGCCCCGATAGCCGACGATACAAGCAACAGCATCATGATATGATTTATCCGGTTCTCTCGAAACCTCCTGATGAGGTTAACACAACTTTCTGCCGCGGACTTCCGTCGATACCTTAAGCACTTAACGACAGCAGGATAAACTTGCGTAGGGGGATATCTCAATATCCTGATGACGATGACGTCATATCCTGATGACGATGACGTCACACAATATCCTAATGACCTCTTCAACACTTAGTCAAAAAAATGAACTTTCACTCCCGCATCTGCTAGCGATACGCAGATGATGAACACCCCCGAGAGATGATCCTGACGGCGATAGATACGCTGAGTATATATCTGACTTAAAACATCCTGATGCACTTGCAACATGCAAACTTCAACAGTTTCATGACCCGATCTTCTACCTGATGCCGATACGCTCCTCCTCGGCTCCTCCAGATGATGATCACCCCGACGCACTTGCACTTCATGCAACTAACCGCATCATGCCGATCTCCTCTTACTCGGATGATGATGCTCGAAGCGACTGCAGGATATTTGCAGAAATATCCTGATGATGCCGTTTTCACGAACTTTTAGCCTTAGCGAAATTTCACTTCGCCGATCCTCCAGGGACGACCCGATCCACTCTCAGGGTGATCTTCCACACTTTGTCAGCTTGACCTAGCACATGCCCATGCTAGGGTCTTCAACACCTTTCAGTCGTGATCCTGCACACCTGCATGCAAACAAACAAACTAACATCTACCCTACTATACATAACCATTCCACCGATCAGATGAATCAACCAGTGGAATGGATCAGTGAATCCATACAGCCACCAAACCAGCAAATCGATCAAGCAATGGAATGCAACAGAGGATGAACACAAACAAGAACACTTTCTTTGATTTCAAAAGATGCAAATACAATGATCAGTTTCTCTCTCTCTGCCTCACTCTCGCAAAGTCTGATCGATGATATGCAATACCATCCGATCCTCATGCTTAAATAGATTTGCCTTCGAGTACTACTGACCCGACTCCAAGCGGCTGGGAACTCTCTCCAAGCGGCTGGGAGATCCAACCGAACATACATCATGACAACTGTCTTAACAAACTAACTAAAAATAGCAAAGCCTGGTCAGCATGATCTTATCATGATCAGCATGACCTTATTACATGCATTTGGTCTTAACAGACCTTCTTGGAAACATAAACAAAACCTAAAACAACTAATTGCCTTATCAAGACCAGCTGTCAGGTAGGTGCTCCTGCACCACCTTAAACAAGTCAGGCCAGTAATAACTAGCTTGCATGATCTTCAAGGCTGTTGTCCTAGCTGCAAAGTGACCTCCTGAAGGTCCATTGTGAAATTCTTCTAACACCCTATCGACTTGATCAGGTCCAACACACCTCAGAAATACACCATTAAAATCTCTCCTATATAAAATACCATCAATGATAGCATAAGGAGCAGCTTGTATCTTGAAATACCTTCTTCCTGCCCTATCTAAACCTTCGAGGCACTGACCAGACTGTAAATAATGCATCATTTTCTACACCCAACTGTTTGGAAGAGTTGTACAATGGTTGGTTCATTATTGTTCAGCACTATTTCTGTGTCTTCTTGATGTTCTTGATCAAACTCTTCACTTTCAGCAAGCTGCTCGCATAACCCCTTGCCTCTAATCAGCTTGGTCACTTTGATATCAACATCAAATTCCACTACTCTGGTTATCCAACTAGCCCTCTTATCATTTATATCTCTGTTCAATAAGAAATTCTTGACAGTGGGATGAGCAACCATTAAGTGAATATTGTTATTAGACAGCATGTGTCTAAATTTCTTGAGGCTCCTTACAACAACAAAAACATGTTTCTCCACAAAAGAGTATTTTACCTCATAGTCGTGTAGTACCTGGCTAAAAAATGCAATCGGTTGCTCTAAACCTTCATCATTTTGCTGACATAACATTGAAGAAATGGTGTCAACTCCTCCAAAAGCATACAAAATAAAATCCCTCTCATAATTAGGATTAATGAGGGTAGGGGCAGTAGTGAGAGCTTCCTTGATCTGCTCAAAGCTTTCTTTTCCCCCCTTAGTCCAGCTGAATGACACATTCTTCTTCAACTTGGCAGTGAGAGGTTGTAACAAAGATGCAATATTCAGAATAAACCTCTAACGAAGTTAATTCTGCCAAGAAAGCTCTGCAAGCATTTCTTATGTGCAGGCAGCGGTAAATCTAATATTGCAGACACTCTCTCATGATTAATAGCAATACTCTCTTTTGAAACAATATGACCGAGGAGTTTACCTTCATGAATGGAGAATATGCACTTTTTGGGGTTCAATGAAACTCCAAACTCCCTGCACCTCTGAAAAAATTGCTTCAAGTGGTCAAAATGATCATTAGAATCTTTGAAAAAAATAGTTATATCATCTAGATAGACCAGCACAATTTTGTTCATAAGACCATGGAAAGTCATATCCATTACCCTTTGAAAGGTTGCCCTTGCATTGGACAAACTAAATGGCATTTTTCGATAGGCCATAGTACCCCCACTTAGTAGTGAATGCAGTTTTATATTGGTCCTCTTCTTTGACCAGAATTTGATTATATCCAGAGTAACCATTTAGCAAAGAATACCTATTAGAACCTGAAACAGTTTGCAATATATGTTCCATGGAAGGAAGAGGGTAGTGGTCTTTCAATGAGGCCTGATTTAGATCACAGAAATTAACACAAAGTTGGATTTCACCATTCTTCTTCCTGACTGGGACCAAATTGGAAACCCAGGAGGTATGTTTTATTGGGAAAATGATACTGCTTTCAATCAGTTTATTCAGCTCAACCTTCATTAAGTGCTCAAGTTTAGGATTGAGGGGTCTCTGCTTTTGCCTAATAGGCTTGGCATTAGGCTCTAACTCTATGGTGTGCTTGTCAAGTCTTTATATTCCCATGCAAAAACATCAGAAAAATCTTTACATAATTAAACAAAAGACTATTGTTCTTCTCTAGTACATACCTTTCCAAGTTTCAGCAGTTTGTCCTTAAAAATTTCAATGGTCTGATAGTGTTCTTGCTTCATTGTCATGCTATACTTATCCTTTCTGAACTGATCATCAGTGTTGAACACTGATTCTAATGTAACTAGTCCTTTGGGCAACTTATTGGACCTCAACTGAACAATCTGATCTTCAAATTATTACTAATATTTATGTTGATTATCAGTTGCAAATGCAACTTCTGCACTTAAAAAACTTAAGATTTGTTGACAACTATTAAACACTTGCCATGAAACACTGTTGTCAGGTACAGAAGGTCTGACAACAATCTTAACATATGATTGTACCTCAATATTTTGAATCTGATTAGGAATCTCAAATTGAGATCCCAAGGCTGCAAGCCTATCTACATACTTATTTTGATCCCTGGGAACTGAAATTAGATTAAAAGCATCAAAAAATTCAATTGAATCCCACACTCTATGCTTGTACTTTTTGAGTAGATCATTTTTAGCAACATTCAGATTCCTAACCTGATTAATGATCAATTTAGAATCCCCATAAACTTGAACAGATTTGATACCCTTTTTTTGAGCCCACTCTAAACCATGGATCAGGGCCTCATATTTAGCCACATTATTTGTGCAGCTGAAAGTGAACCTTAAGGAAGCATAATATTTGTCTCCTTGAGGTGAAATCAACATATTACCTCCACCAGCACCCATCTTGGTCCTTGATCCATCAAAGTATAGTTTCCAAAGTTGATCTTCTTGTTGATCTGACTGATTTTGGTCCTTAATCAGATTAGGAATCATTGCATCAGGTTCCTGTATCATATAGATACCTAATCCTACTTCATCCGTGTGATGGAAAGGATCACTTTCATGATCTTCAGCTGTCCAATCATCTAAGTTTATGTCTTCTATAGGTGCATTGGGATCTAGGCTCATGGGTTCATCCTGCTGCCCGCGGGTGATGTATAGATTAGCATTTATTGGGCTAGGAACATAGGGCTCAATATGGTCTTTTGCAAGTGGTTCATACTATATTGTTACTTTCATGCTATATTTCATTCTAAAGAACAAGTGAGTCTAGTCAGATGAGAGAAACCCACCCAATTTGGCTATGAACTCCCTTGAAAGGCAGATTGCAAAACTAGGTGGAAGATCAATGATATAAATGTCTTGCTGGATGGAAAAATTAGGACAAGCATGCAATGTGAGTGGCAGATTTTTTATTATCCCTGGAGTACTAAGTGCAGACCCATCTAACTGAACTACTCCCTTTGCAAGGGGCTCATAAACCAAACCTAATGAGTCAGCTACACTTTTAGGCATAACTAAGCTGCTTGGTCCCGAGTCTACCATACAGTTATGAACAAGCTTATCACTAATAATGAGACTTAGATATAAAGGAGAGGGTTTTACCTCATTTGTCAGCTGCCCACTTATGTTGACATCAATGACAACACCAGTTAGGCACATACTTGCAACAAGAGCACTATTGACACCAATGACAACATAGATATGTTGACATCAATGACAACACCGATTAGGCACATATTTGCAACAATGTCCCCTTTTGTCATTGATGGCAACATATGATGTGAAAAACTGTAAAGACCATCAAGGCAAGATTCTACACTTATTACCTTCTCCCCCTTTCTCTTTATACATCTACACTCTTTCTCCCTTTAATTTTTTTACATGATTTCTCTCCCCCTTTGACATCAATGGCAAAGGGCACATACTTGCACTATGTTGCTCTAATCAAGCTGAAATTACTCTTTCATCAACACTATAACACTTACTGCTCTTTGTCAAGAACACATATCAACAACATCTAGCTACTCCCCCTAAGAGGGAGCCTTTAAAACATCAATCTAGATCAAAGAATGAGGCTTTGGGCACTGCTGGACTGATGCATTCCTATGCATCTTAGTTCAGAGCAGGAGGGGTAATAATCCCTAACTTTTCTCTGAGATACTCAAAAGTATCCTTAGGTAGAGGCTTAGTGAAAATATCTGCAATCTGATCGTTTGTAGAGACATATTCCATCTGTACTTCATTCTCTGTCACCTTTTCTCTCAAAAAATGATACCTTATAGATATATGCTTTGTCCTTGAGTGCATCATTGGATTCTTTGAAATGTTTATAGCACTTGTATTTTCACAAAAGATTGCAATTGGATCTTCATACACAACTCTTATGTCCTTCAATGTCTGTTTCATCCACAACACTTGAGTGCAACAACATGTTGCTATAATATACTCAACTTCTATAGTAGACAAAGAGATTGAATCTTACTTCTTGCTCAACCATGAAACCAATCTATTACCCAAGAAGAAAGCACCACCACTTGTACTTTTTATGTCATCAACATCTCTGGCCCAATCTGCATCTGTATAAGCACTAAGAATGAAATCATTATCCTTTGGATACCATAAGCCATGATCTGATGTGCCTTTTAAATAACTCAAGATTATCGGTCTTAAGTGATTCATCATCTTTGCTTAACTTACAACCAATCACCATGGTAGTACATACTGGTTTAGAGTCCTCCATCCCAAATTTCTTCAACAACTCTGTCACATACTTAGACTAAGAAATGAAGATTCCTTTATCTGATTGAGTAATTTGCAGACCCAAAAAAATTTATTTCACCAAACATAGACATCTCAAACTCATTTTATATTTTCCCTGTAAATTTTATGCACATACCTTCATTACCTCCAAAGATAATGTTATCAACAAAGACTACAACTATCAGGATTTGATTATCATTGATTTTGAAATAGAGATTACTGTCTGTAGTGCCTTTACTGAACCCTAATTGTAACAAATACTTGTCTAACCTTGCATACCAGGCTCTAGGGGCTTGTTTCAATTCATACAAGGCCTTCTTCAATTTGCATTCCATGTCATCTTGGTTTGATAACTCAAATCCTTCTGGTTATTCAATGTAGACCTCTTCTTCCAACTCACCATTCAAGAATGTAGACTTAACATCCATCTGATACACTTTGTAATTTTTGAATATTGCAAATGCCAAAAACATTCTGACTACTTCAATTCTTTCCACATGAACATAGGTCTCCTCAAAATCTATCCCTTCAACCTGAGAATATCCTTTACATACTAACCTTGCTTTGTTCCTCACTACCTCTCCATTCTCATTCAGCTTGTTCCTGAAAACCCATTGAGTTCCAATGACATTTTTATCAACAAGTCTAGGAACCAATTCCCAACTTTGATTCTTCTCTATCTACATTAGCTCTTCTTCCATAGCCTTCACCTAATTTTCATCATTGCAAGATTCACTTACAGTTTTAGGTTCAATCTTTGAAAGTAAACAGTAGTTCATCTGTACTTCTGCAGCCCTTTTCCTTGTCAAAACTCCTTTGCTTTTATCACCAATTATCTGATCTTCAGAATGATTGATTCTTACATATCTAAGAGTCTTCACTGCACTTTTCGGAGCCTTTTCTTCTTCATCTGAACTATCCTCTTGTTTAACTTTCTTTTCATTTGATGTGGTAACAGGTTCATCTGATCCATAGGCATTCAGATCTGATATTCTTTCCTTGTCTTCACTTTTACATTAGCAGTCTCAACAATCTTTTTCAGCCTTTTTTTGTAGCACCGGTAGGCCTTACTTTTGGTAGAGTATCCAAGAAAGATTCCTTCATCACTCCTAGCATCAAACTTGCCTAGTTCTTCTTCTCTTCTGATATAGCATTTGCTTCCAAAAACTTTGAAATATTTCACTGTAGGAATTCTTCCATACCACAATTCATAAGGAGTTTTAGTACTATTACCTTTGACTTGAACTTTGTTTTGGAATGTGCACAGTAGTATGTATAGTTTCTTTCCAATACACTTCGGGTAGGTCATCTTCCTTCATCATAGTCCTGGTAGCTTCTCGAACTATCTTGTTTTTCCTTTCAACAACTCCATTTTGCTAAGGAGTCCTTGGTGCAGATAATTGCCTTTTTATCCCTTGTTCTTCACAGAAAATATTGAATTCATTTAATGTGAATTCACCTCTTCTATCAGACCTTAAACACTTAATTCTCAGATCTATCTCATTCTCAACCATTTTCTTAAAGGATTTAAACTTTTCTAGGGCTTATGATTTGTCTTTTATAAAAGTGACCCAAGTCATTCTAGAATAATCATCAATAAGCAACATAAATTACCTGTCTCCTTGCAGACTTCTTATCCTTATGGGACCACACAAATATATGTGCACTAAATCCAGCAATCCGGCAGAAAATTATTCATTGCTTTTGAAACTTGTTCTTGTCTTCTTTCCCAACTGACATTCTTTGCAAATAGTATTACCAGGCTTTACAAGCTTAAGCAAATCTCTCACAGCCTGTATTGAACTTATCTTTACCAAGTTGTCAAAATTGATATAACACATCCTTCTATGCCACAACCAACTCTCATCTATCTAAGCCAACAAACAATAATCATTAGTTCCTCTTAATTGATAAATATTACCTCTAGTCTTCTTTCCAGTTGCAATCACTGTTCTGAAGCTTTCCATGATCTTGCATCCATTATCCTTAAACCTCATATCATTACCTTTGTCACACATCTGACCAACACTCAAAGATTATGCTTTAAACCCTTCACATATAAGACATCATCTGTATTGTGATTTCCATCAAAAGAAATAGATCCTTTTCCATATATCTTATCATTTGCATTATCTCCAAACCTAATTAGTCCTCCATCATATTTTTCCAGACTTACAAACTTACTTTTATCACCGGTCATGTGATGTGAGCATCCACTGTCAATAATCCATTCATCATTATCTTTCTCCACCTGAGCAGACAAAGCACTTTCTTCCACTGGTTTTTCTTCCTTCACACAGCTAGAAGGATTAGTAGATACAGATTCTTCCTTATTAGCAATAAACAAGCATTCATTTGCACTAGTACTAGTATCATCAAACTCATCATCTATTACACCATCATCATCAAGATCTCTGACAATATAGCATTTCTTTACAACCCTTGGTTTACTTTCAAATTTCTTTCTACCTCTTTCAATTCTCTCTGGGCACCTAGAAGCATAGTGACCGATCTTACCATATGAAAAGCATTTGAATGGTAATTTACCTTTGTACTTACCGGTACCTCTTTGCATTTTGTCTGCAAAGTTGGCTTTAATCTCCTCAAGGTCATCATCAGATTCTGTAGCATACTTCTCAGCTCTTGAAGTCTTCTCTAAAGTACTAGCTTTGAAAGTAGTCTCTATTTTAGGCAGGGCATCACCAAACTCTCTCATCTCAAAGGTTGTAAGTTTTCCAAGCAACTGATCTTTTGAAACATCTTTCACAGTCATGATTTCTTTAATTGCAGATGCTTTGTGACTGTAGGATTTAGGCAATGACCTAAGAATCTTCAACACAACCTCTTTATCATCAACAATTCTTCCAAGACCTTTGTACTTACCGGTACCTCTTTGCATTTTATCTGCAAAGTTGGCTTCAATCTCCTCAAGGTCATCATCAGATTCTACAGCATACTTCTCAACTCTTGAAGTCTTCTTTGAAGTACTAGCTTTGAAAGTGGTCTCTATTTTAGGCAGGGCATCACCAAACTCTATCATCTCAAAGGTTGTAAGTTTTCCAAGCAACTGATCTTTTGAAACATCTTTCACAGTCATGATTTCTTCAATTGTAGATGCTTTGTGACTGTAGGATTTAGGCAATGACCTAAGAATCTTCAACACAACCTCGTTATCAACAATTCCTCCAAGACCTTTGATTCCATTGACAATTTCATCAACCTTTTGTAAGTAGACTGTTATGTTCTCATATTCAATCATTTTCAGACCTTCATACTTAGCTTTCAGGTTCTGCAATTTGGTGTCTTTTACAGAATCATCTCCTTCATATAAATTCTTCAACTTTTTCCAGATTTCATGAGTTGTTTTCAGGTCCATGACTTCTACTAACTCAGTGTTGGACAAGGCACTTAACATAGCATCTCTAGCTTTTCCATTTAACTCATATTGTTTGATTTCATCATCACTTGATGGACCATTCTAAGGAATAGTATATTTTGATTCTTTTGTCTTCCAAACACTATAACCAAGACAAATGAGATGGCTTTTCATTCGTACCTTCCAAAGAGCATAATCCGTTTCATCAAACTGCGGAGCATCCTCCTTGTGCAACATATTGGATCTTCCTCAAGATGTTAGACTTTCTTCTAAGGAACCTTGCTCTGATACCAATTGTTGAAATGCATAGGACAACTGAGAGGGGGGTGAATCAATTGTCACCAAAACTTAACTTCTTCTAAACATCAATACATCAATCAATTAATCATTGTTATTATGATTTAACCATGAAAGCATGAGATCATAAACTTAAGCACAATTACACATGAGACGTGGAAAACCCTATCAGGGAAAAACTACAGTGAGTGTTAGCTCACAAAATAAATATGTTATAGCAATACTAAAAATCAGAGCGTCACTGCCTTAGGGCTCACTTCCCAAAATTCTCACTGCAAAAGTTAGGGCTCACTGCCAAGGGGTGGCTCACTGCCAAATGTTTTTGAACTGATTTGATAGCATCTACTCCATGCCTGAGTTCAGTTCCATTGAAGCACAATACAACTCTTTTGCTCTTCTCTTACTTACACATCTTTTCTTATCTTCGCATTTTCGCACACTAACTACTTTTTCACAACTTCATTACATGTTTTTATACAATTCATCAACCTTGGAATGTACATCAAGGTCGGCATTACATTCATCAACCATTGGAGCAATCTCCAAGGTCAGCATTACAAACATACATAGAAATAGGTTCAGACCTAAACAAAATTAGCTAAGGGAAAGATGTATGCGGATCACATTATGCCTTAGCTGGAACTCAAATGCAATCTTCCACGCCACAACACGCTTCCACAATCTTCAATGCATCTCCGCAAGTAGTGAAAATAACCAGGTCGGCTAAGACTTAGAGTTAACACTAAGTCTTTTAGGAACAGTCTTCATCCACGATCCAAATTACTCTTCCCGGACCAATCAGAAGGTAGGAACATGATCAGGACACATTTACAAGCACATTGTAATGACCAGGGACATTCGCACAACCCCTAACCACTTTGTCAAGAAAAATCTTTAAACTAGAGCACTTAAACAACACTATCATCCACTATCATAAAGAAAAGATCGCTTGCGGACCACCAAATCACGAACCATTTGAGTTGAAGGCACATAACATCATCCAAGACTTAACTCTAGAACTGCAGACCATAATACTTCAATGCGGAGGAATGTGGGGCAAAATATTTTCTCCATGTCACCACTGAATGCACAGAGAAATAGTTCTTACTATGGTGACTAGAACTCTCAAATCTTCATACCGGAGGCTCAAACTTGGAATATAGCATATTTAGACATGCCTCTAAATGACTTCCAATCCATAGACAAAGATATTCATTCTACAAGAAATGCGAAGCAAATTACTGGACTATTCTGTTGTAAACAAAGATACTCTTCAACACACTATTTCCACTAGGAGAGCAAATTTTCTCAAAAGCACTTAGAAACATATTATCATGATCACTTACTCATTATCTTTAACACTTACATAGGCCAATATAAAGTAACTAACTTAATACAAGCAAGCATCAAAACAAGAGTGTTGTTGACACCAATGACAACACATATAGGTTGACATCAATGACAACACCAATTAGGCACATACTTGCAACACGTATGATGGAGTAATTGTGCAGAAAAGGGAATTGCAATATTAGCATAAGTCAGATGCTTCCTTCATAGCATTTCATAGTTATGTTATCATTGTAATTCTTTGTAGCAGTGAGATTTCTTTAGGGAGTAGCATCTTCCTTGGGTTGTAACCCTAAAACAATGTTGTAAACTTTTGTAGGAATAAGCATTATATTGTGAGCTAACATTCACCATGGTTCTTCTCATTTTTGGGTCTTCCACGTAAAAATCATGGTGTCAACATGTTGATTAATGTGGTGCATGTTTTACTTTCTGTTCTCTAAGTAATCTGATTTGTTTTGTAAATAAAGTAGTTAAGTGTCATGTCCCTGTTAAAGTAAAGATTTGAAGACGATAAAGATGGTTTCTAAAATATTATTGCCAATGATAGAAATAATTATATACATTATATATTATTTAATAAATAATATTATTGTATGAATATTTTATTATAATTAAATATAATATCCATATTATAAATAACAATATATATAAATATAATATATTATAAATATATCTAATAATATAAATATGAATATTCTTATAATTATCTTACATTATAATATAAATACAAATAATATAATATAAATCATATATCATTTAATATGATATAAATGATATAGTATAAATAATATAAAATATATAATATATCATTTATTATAATATAAATGATATAATATAAATATAAATAAAATAAATAAACATCTTTTAACCTATCCTCTTATAATAACGGAGTTACGTATGGTTAAAACTAGTTAATATAAAGTAATAAAAATTATAAGAGGGTAAGTATGTCTTTTACCACCAAGCATAATAAGAGACATGCCTCTTCGAATATATCCCTTGAAAGGGAAATAAATAAAGATTGTGAGATAGAAGGAAAAAATCATCGAAAGATATATGTACATCAGTAGCAAAAGGGAGAAATGATTCAAGTATATATATATATATATATATAGTAGATAAAGGATGCGATGTCCCGATAGAGATCGGCACGATTAAACATTATTAAAATATTATATTTATACTATAATAATAATGATATAATAATAATATATATATTATATAATAATTAAATGAAGCCCTCAATCTAGTATTGAAGGGATAGGCCTTGGTTAGAGAACCAAGGAAATAAGAGGCCTTGGTTAGAGAACCAAGGACTAATAGGCCTTGGTTGATGAACCAAGGAATAATAGGCCTTCAATTAGAGAATCGAAGGATTAGGCCTTCAATTAGAGAATTGAAGGAATAATGATGGACCCATGAGGATTGGGGTGACATTACATCCTTAAGTATCTTCTCCCATAAGCTGGAAAGAATGATTAATAGGCTTAAGGTTATCTCACCCAAGGTAATTCATGAAGTATAAACAAGAAAAGCATATAGTTATGAAAGAAATAATATATAGTTAAATATTAAAAGAAAAAGATAGAATACTAATGTGCTCTTTACAAGTTGAAATTGTTTGCAAGATTGCAGAAATTTTGGCTTGCTAGAAGGGAACATTACATTAAGTTTTTGTATATGGTGATTCACCCCCCCGCCCTCTCAGTATCTCAGTGTATTCAACACCATCATCCATGGCAAGGCCTCTAGAGTGAACACCAATATCCACACCAACACTTGTCTCAAATCAGTTATCACTAAGTGCAAGCATATCACTACCATCCTTAACTCTAGGTTGGGAGTAAATTGGAAAAGCAACATCACCATCGTCCCCAAGGGATGATCCATCCAATTGAAGATAGGTGGCCACATTATCTTCATTTTTTACACAACTGTCATATGATGCCGCATCAAACAGCTTGACCCTTTTGACTACATACTCAACCTGACCCGCATCAATACCATCATCCATATGATTTGATCCACTAGTCTGAGCAATAGGAGCTGCAATCATATCCCCTTTAGCATTGGGAGATGGAACAACAATGTCAAGTGCTAACTGGGTAGCACTGACCCACTCAAATGCCACCTTTATACTTCTTGGTTTATATTCCAAGGGGCGTTGCCTTGCACCATGAAAGATCTCACAATACAAGTCTATGCATATACTTTCATCAGGCCTGCATTCATCTGAAAGGTTATTGATTGCATCAACAAACCTATTATGAAAATGTGAAACTGATTCACCATCCTATCTCCTAAGACTTTCCAAATGTTGGGCAAGAGAGTAAGGGTCATAGACATGTACATCTAACTCATTGAAATCAGCAATAAAATCTTGTTCATCATCAAACGCTATTGTTATAGCCTCTTCTGCACTTGTAAATGTACAATGATTGTGGGACTGCTTGGTGCCTAAGTCAAGCATGTTTATGTGTCTAACCAAATCAATAAGATTTCATTTAGAAGGGTCAGGGGAATGTACAATTGGTGTATCATTTTGGATTTCAAATACATGATCATTTGTACACTCGGATGAGGTATCACTATACTAATCAGGATCTTATTCATGAGCATAGCATACTGGGCCTATGATGCACACTGAGTCAAGTGAATGATTAGATTTTGATTCTTCTTAAAACCAATGATCCATGATTATAAAACATACATCATGCTGAAATAGGATTGCATACTCTTTCCAAAATATCTCATTGCACAATAATTTTTGCTTCAGGAGAGGAAAGAAGAAGCAATTATGTACCTTGATCTCCTGTTGCACCAGAGTGGAATAGGATTTGTTGCACCACTAGCAAGCATGCATCAGTAACAGAAACTTTGAATCATAACAATAGAGTCCCCACCTCATAGAACGAGGAAATCCTTGGAGTAGATAGAACTACCAAGGTTAAAATATTTTTGGGTCCAATCACTAGCAAAATCTTCAAATTATTCAGAACCCTTAATTCGCCCCCAACAATGGTGCCAGTTTTGTTGGTGCTTAGAGTTGAGACTCCTCAAATCCCTAAAACCAATTAGTTCTTGAGTGTCAAGGGTGTCAAACTCAAGCCAAGGATTCAACTTATATTCAGGATGAGACAACTAAGGATACCATTGATAAGATGGGTAAGACCACCTTCTTTTGGCTCTACTAGACGAAGAGGGATATTCCCAAGGTGTATGAGAATAATGATTGATAACAATGTGAAACTAAACCTTGAATCAAACCATACCCAATGCACAAGAAACTCCAATTTTCTGTTACTAAGCATCTATATGCTAGTTTGAAGAATTCAAGGGTATTACACCTTTATATAGCATATATACAACCATTCAGAGAGTCTAAAATGATTCTTTGATAGCCCCTAATGTAGTAGCATATCTAGACATGGATGTAGATATTATAACACAAAAGTATTTAAAGATAATGATTTTGTTATGTTTTGAGTGTGTTGGAGGGAAAAGGAGTTGAACAAAAAGCAGATCAGTGCCTTAATCAAGTGGACATAATAGAGTCTAAATCGTAAATCAAAGGGGGGACACCAATGTAACCAAATAATGATATCTTAATCAAAATACAAACAATGACCAAATCTGAATGTTAATGCATAAGCTAGGCTCTACACATACAAACAAGCAGCTAGAAGGAATTGCAAAACATCAATTCAATCATTCTTTAATAATCCATAAACAACCTAGAAATTTCATGTATTGTCATGAAAATATACCTGGAAAAGCATTGCAAGGCGTTTTACAATTTTTAGTTATCAACTAATCAATAACAACACTCAAATCAGCAAATGTGATTAGGGTAAACTGACATAATACTAGAAATTTACAAAATGTTCATGGAGACAGTTGAAAAGATATTGAATCTGCACTTTAAAGTCGTTCTTTGAATGTTACAATGCCCTCTCATAACCCTTGAGAGAAAACCCAGATGAAATTACAATAAAAATGTTCTTTACATGGCCACTGAAAGTAACCATAGATATTCAATCTTGTCTTCTTCTATTTCTTCTCTGCAACCAAAATTTCATTCTTTGAAAATGAATGTCAAATGCATTTTATACCTCGTTCAATCTATCAAGAAGCCTTGGAATGAGGGATTTAACATCTAAAAATTTAATTGGGCGACCATGTCCGCTTGCACCACAACCACATGGGCTATACTAGAAAACCCTGCATATTTGGAGTGTTTGTCCATGCTTTGGTACAAAGATTTCATCATTGAAGGGTCCACAGTAGTCTTGAGGTGTATGGGGCTTACCTACCATGCCATCAAGCCTCAAAAAGATCATTAATGGCAATCCTGGGAGTTAATGGAGAATCTCGTCATGTCTACAAAAAATGGGGTTTTCTGCACTATCGAGGTACAGGGTTCCGATAGAACTTGGAACCTAGGGGGTGGAGAAATTACTAAAACCCAGAACATTTGGAAATACACTAGGGAGATGGGGATCCCAAAGGAACCAGGGATATTGGAACTTGAGTGCCCAAGAGTGGGGGAATGGGGATTCCAGATGACATTGAAATCAGGAATGTTCTAGGCTCCGATAGGACTTGGAATCTGGAACCTTGCACCCAAAAGTCAAGGAAAGACAAGGAAAGCGCCAAACTTAGAAATTTTATGAGATTTTTTACAACAATAAGACATGGGCATGGCATGGGTAAGGTAAATAGTCACACGAACACAAAACTTTGACCAATAAAAACCCATTGAAGATTTCATGGATCAGTTATCAATAATGGGTGGAAAACTTTCCCAAATAATAATGAAACATAGAACTTGGGATTTTTTTACAAAATTTAGGCACATTCCAACAGTACGCATGTAAGATCGTGACCCTTTCTACCTCTTTTGTATTAGTGATTTTCTTAAAATTGAGATTTTTAGTTCAAGATTTGTGAAATTTGTTCCTTCACTAATCTTTCCTTGTACTTATACAATCTAATTAAAATTTTGCTAAATACAGTCACTATTACATTGAATCCCAATCTTCGCCTAAACCTTACAATTGCTAATCATTTGCAAGCACATTTGTTATTTATCATATACATAGCAATGTACCCATAATATGAATGGCTTTGTGGGTTTGGTGTATCACAAATCAAACCAAATCTCCTACAAACCGCTTTTACAATCCTTGGCAAAGATGAACTACAATGCATCCCCCTTCTTATATCATGAAAAGAATGTTACTACAAAATGTGTACTAAATCGTTTGATGTGGTGGATTTAACTAGTGAATCAATGCTTTCATTAATGATAATGCCATACAATAATTGTAGCATGTCATTCACCTACTTTTATTAGAGTTTTGATTAAGATAAATTAGTTTTAAAGAGACCATAAACCCTGTACAAAGCCAAAGTTACAACAAAAACAAACACCCTCAAGTTTTGACAAGACCTAGAACCTTAAATCTATAGCCAAGTTGTCCTACATAGCAAAAACCCCCAAAACACAATGGGCCAACCTACACAACATTGGACCCCAATCAAGCAATCCTCACACCCTTGACCCAAGTATGGGATTCTGACATAGATTTGAGAAGACCCCTCTTCCATCTCTGAACAACCGTCCAAAAAACACCATTATTTAAATCCTCAAATCAAGGAGAGAGAAGAGGGATATCCTCTACCGCTACCTCAACCAAAGCCAACTCTCGCGAGGAGGGAGAATGTATATCTGAAGAAGTTGGATGCTGCACAAAATCAATAGACATATCAAGAGCAAGGATCCCATCGCAATGCACCGTGGGGGGATGGGACCCAAAGTGAGCTTCCAAAGATGGTTCTAAAGAAGAGCACTCAACATGAATTGCTAAAGTTGCACCTCACCTAGGGGAAACCACCTTAATCACATGATTCACCACAAGAGAAATGGGAGAAGGTCCTGTTGGCAAGAAACACTATATGGAATCATGGTTGTTGTCATTGATGGCAACAAAGGTCATCCCACATATCCGCAAGTCATGGTGTGTCTCTACCGGAAGCCAGAATGAAGACTGTTGTGGTCCGGTGAACAAGAATAGAGCATGTGGCAAGGTCCGACAGATTGGTCCGGATCTCTCAGAGGAAGTGTCTTGGTGTAGTGCGGATTTGGGGAAGTCAAGAGGACTACCTTGAGTGGTATATTCCAAGGATATAGCCTCCGGTGATGAACAAAGAAAAAGTTATGAATAGTTGAGTACCAAATTCCTGAGTGACAATGAGAACAGAGGAAGAACTGACTGACAGAGCATCAGAATATTTTCCGGATGTGTTACTGTTGATGGTAAAGGTTGTGAAGGCATGAATCATGTTTGGCCGACATGATTAATGATATCTACAAGTATATGCTTGATCCGCATTGCTTGGTGAGCAAGGATTCAGCCGACAGAACAGAGTTTGTAAGAAACTAGACTGTTCCGGATGCCGACTAGAAAGGTGATGAAATTACTTGTGCGGATATATATAGAGAATGGATTTAGTTGTAAAAAGTGTAATTTGTGTGTGTGTATGCGAATAAGTGCAGAACAGAGCAGAGGTAGTAAGAAAGATCCGGTATGTGAAAGGATAGCAGAATAAAGAACAGAGGAAAGATGAAGTGCAGCAGATCAGTGTACTGAGCCTAACCGGAACTGAACTCCAGCATATGTAGATGCTTCCAATCAGTTCAAGTATTATATAACATTCTTTTGTAGACAGTGTGTCTCTTTGTAGGCAGTGTGCCTCTTGTGAGCAGTGTGCTCAGGCAGTGAGCCCTAATTGGCAAGTGCCATTTTGTAATTCCTTATTCTTCTAACAGAGAATAATCTTTGGGTTAATCACCCCGTGGTTTTCTCCCTTAACAGGGTTTCCACGTCAAAAATACTGTGTCATGTGTTTTTCATTTCATGGTAATGTTTGTTTGTTTGATTCAATGCTGCATTGATTAATAAGAAAGTTCAAAAGAAGAAATAATTAGGATAACTGATTCACCCCCCCCCTCTCAGTTATCAACAATTGGTATCAGAGCTAAGTTCCTCCTAATAGAGCCTAACAGCTTGAGGAAGATCTGGGAGTTCAAATGGATGCATATGGTTTAAGGGAGCAACTCAAGACTGCCCTTGAGGATCTTGAACAGTCAAACTCTGAAGTCAATGAATTAAAGGAAAGACTCAAACAGGCTGATGAATTCATGAGAGAACTAAAGGACAAATTAAGTCTCTCTATGAAAAAGAGAAAGGAGCTGCTCCAACAATTGGCAAGACAAAGTGAAGAAAGCAATACAAATGAAGAATTGACTGAGAAAACCAAGTTATGTGAAAAGTTATCAAAAGAAGTCATTATGTTAAGACATGAAATGGAATCAGGAACTATAAAGTTTACTCAAGAGATTGAAGAAAAAAGAAAAGCTGAAGACAATCTAAGACAATCTCTTAAAGAGAAATCAGAAGAATGCCACCAGATGGACAGAATTATCAGACATCTTGAATCTGATCTTGAAGAGGCCAAAGATAATGAAGAAAAACTTGAGGATCAAATTGTCTCTCTCAAAAGAGATCTTCAAACAGCAAATGAATATAAAGAAAAATTCAAGATAAGTTCTGCCCAACTTGAAATACTTCTTGGAAGTCAAAAGAGGACAGATGACAAGTATGGTTTGGGATATGAGAAAGGAGAAAGCTCCGGATCCGGTCAAAAGAATTTTGGATCAGAAAATCCAAGGAATAGGCCTAGAAGACCTCCGGTAAGACAGCCCAATGCTCAAAGATATCCATCCTTCAATGGATACTACCACAGCTGCAATCACTTTGGTCACAAAGCTAATCAGTGCAGGAAGAGAATGAATCAGACTAATTCATCCTTCTCCGGACAGTGCTTTAACTGCAAAAGGTATGGACACAAGTCTCATGAATGCAGAAATATGCAAATAAACAAATCATTCAATGGTAGATGCTTTACATGCAATAGAGTAGGTCATATGGCTAATCAATGCATATCAAGAGGTTATCAGTCAAATATGCAAAGAAATGTTATTTGCCAAATCTGTAATAGGTCCGGTCATAGTGCAAAAGTCTGCAGAAGCAAGAATCAGGACAAAAGAGGTCCGATATACAATCAGAATCAAGACAAGGGTAAACAAAAGATGAATGTGGATGAAGTTAGGAATCAGATGAACAAGATTTGGGTGAAGAAAAGTTCAGAGAATGTAGAGGTTGGATCCGCACCAGACTCTGGTGCTGATATTTCTTCCGGAAATTAAAAAGTGAGCTCTGGCTCAGAGGGAGACTCAAAGAAAATCCTGTTCCCCCAGCCAATCAAGTGGTGCTGGATGTGACACAAGATGCGGAGTAAAGGGTTTGAAGATACAAGTCCTGAGATGATCCAGACAAGATTTCAGAGGTCCGCATGAAGATGTAAAGAAGTTGTGATCGATCAAGTAAAGACCTGTTCCGGGAGATGCTCCGGAATGACAGAGGACTACAAAAGGGTCCGAAGAGATCCGGAAGTACATTATTTTACTCTGCGGACTGGACAGAATGTTTGGGATGTTCTTGTAATGTGTCATCACGATTTATTCATAATTGAAAGATCCGCATGATGTTCATAGATCAGGACTGATCCGGGATACTCCAAGCTATCCGGACAAGGCAAACCGGAATAATATAGGTGAAGCATTTATTGCAAACAGATATTAGGGTTTGCGAAATGATATAAGGGATTTCTCAACAATCACTTGATCATTCCACATCCAAGAAGAAGCGAAAAGCGGAGCTCTGCGACAAAATTCATCAAGTTCACTGAAGATCACTTACAGAAGTCATTACATAAAGAAATCAATCCAACCACTCCGTGCAAACCGAAGGCGCATAAGGTATTCTCCGTTTTCATTATCTCACTACAAATCTTTGAAGAATGGCTACTCCGAATATAGTTAAGATCTCTGATAGACCTCGTCCCACATTCAAGAAACATCCTTACAAATCCTTGGAGGTAGATCCACTAGGAGCCTTCTCTAGTGTTCCACATGGTGTATTGCATACGGAAGACATTAGGGTTTACATCCATGCAAATTTTGAAGACTTTGGAGAATCAAAACTGATGGATATCTATCACAAACAATTGATAGATGACTCCTTTGAGATCAAACCTCAGTACAAAGCCATCCGGGACAAACACTTTGCACAGTGCATTCATTTCCCCTGTTTTGAAGAAGATGAATGGGTCCGGTATGTACTAAGTAGAGTACATGACAACTTCCTATGGTTGAACAAGCCCTTCAAGATCACCAAAGATGCAATTAGGGCTGTAACCGGTCTGCACTCATCCGATGGATTACCTGTTCTCAAGTCTGTCAAAAATCAGACAGTTAGTGATGCAACCGGATCCAAGTTTGACAAGAGAGCTATGACAGTTGATGACATCACTGAACCGGATGTCAAATTTGCATCTATGATAATTGGTTACAAAATCTATCACTCCAGTAGGGAAAATTCAGTACCGGGAACTGCAATCTACACAGCTTATCAAATGTTAAAGGAGAATGCAGACTATGACTTGTGTGAGCTTCTTGTAAGCCAACTTTTTAAAAATCTGCAGAAGATTAAGAAGGACAAGAAAAACTCCTTCAAGTATGGCAATCTGATCCTTTGTCTCTTCTTTTACTACATGAATGAACTTCCCGGATCCAGTGGATGGATATGGCAGAATGACAGACCGGTTGCCATCCAAATCAGAGACTATTTGCATAGACTTGGGGATGCTAAAGCAAGAAATACAGCTCTATGGGGATATTTCAAGAACTTCCAAAGCATGATGCATGCAAGAGAAAGAATACCCCAATCCCTTGTTGAAAAGTACAAAGACACAGTGTGCTTTATGGTGGACACTGATCAGTGCCTAATGGAGGCAGTGGAGCCAAGGACTGTCTGGATCATGCCCATGGGGTATGAAGTGGATGAACAAATAGTGGAGCTGCATGTTCAACACATGCTAAGTCAGCCCAAAGATCCAAAGGCAGAAAGGTTTGGAACCTTTGAGGAGCTGAGTGTAAAGATACATGTAGAACTTAGGGAACCTGAGATAAAGAGGAAGGTGAGAAAAGAAGTAGAGCATATTGCTCAAGGCCTAGGCATCTCAAAAGAGGCACTTGATGCCAGCCGGGAAAAGAGAAGAAAATCTGAGGAAGAAAAGAAAGAGTCAGAAAAGAAAAGCAAGAAAAGTGCTCCGGTGGAATCCTCAACCCGGACCAGATCATCTAAAGGATCCACACCTATCAAAACCAAAAGCTCAAAACCGGAAGTCCAGGGATTCGGTGAGAGATCCAAGACAAAAGCCTCAAGAGCTTATCAAAGCCAAAAGGATGAAGAAGAAACTGAGTCAGATGAGGGAGTGAAAGAAATAAAGAAACAGAAAAGGAAAGGATCCGGTAAACCCTCTACTGGTCGAGACAAGGAAGAAATGACAGAAGAATTTTCTGAAAAGCCCACCCTGTCTCTAGACAGTGTAGTCAAATCAGTCACTGTGGATGGGAACCTTCAACCGGTGGCTGAATTCTATGATGACTACAATGAGGCAGATCAAAAGATCCTACAAGAAGCTATAATAAGGTACTTGAACATCTACAATAAAGCTTTTATTGAGATTATCTCTGAAATCCCAAAGAGCCTAGAGATGGAATTAGAGATAAGAAAGAACAATGCCATGGCAAAAGACCTTGAGATCAGGGAACAGATAGCTATTCAGCTATATCCTTCAATTGATCACAAAACAATGAACATGGTATTCAAAGACTGCAAGGATGAATTCAGGAGCAAAGCAAGGATGAATCAGCTTATGCTTGGTGAGACCGACAAGGTAGCCAAGGACACTGAAGAGATTCTCCGGAAAACCTTCAAAAGGTTTAATCTTCCTGTTGTAGAGGACTTAGGTGCAGAAACAGCTGTGGACTTGGAATCATCTGCTCCGGAAGAAGTGGCCCTTGAACAGACTAACATCTCTCCTCCGGTTTCCCCTACAGTCTCCGGATCCCAAGAAGAAGAGAAACTACAGGAGAAAGAAGCAGCAGTTAAAGAAAAAGAGGTTGACAGCACCAAGGATGCAGAGAAAGAGAAGACCCCAACAGAGAAAACCACAACTGAAAGTGGTAAGAGTAAGGAAGGAGAAAAGATTCCAAAGGACAAAACTGCAGAAGAGAAGAAACATCTGTCTCCGGCAAGAGACACTGCATAAACTGTTCAAGAATTCTTGACAAAAGCCACTATAGAAATTGATGAACCGAACCTGCTAAAAGGACCATTAGATTTTGACTCTTTGTCACCGGTGCAAACAATGAAAATAGCCTCATTTGCAAATGAGAAAGTCAAAGAGAAACTACTGAAATCTCACATGGAAGACTGTGAGCTTATGGAGGTAGCATCTGGAGTGCTGGAAAAGATCATGCCATCTTTTCAGAAGGATCCCACAACCTCCTCTTCCGGTAATCTCAAAACCTTAGTCAGCAGTGTTAGTACACATTTTGAATCTCTAGAAAAATCAGCTGAAGAAAAGGTCCGGAAGGAGTTTTTGGATAAAAGGTTCTCCGAGGTTCAGGGTTTGATCATTAATGATAGGAGAAACATGAACATTGGGATAAAGAGCTTAGAAAATGCTCTTAAGGATGGCGGTGAAATATACAAATTTTGTATCTCCTGGTCCAAGGTAACAGTGGACATTGAGAAGAAAATAAAAGAGCAAGAGGACTCACTACTAAGCTTGTCTCAAAGTTTTGATCCTCTTTCTTCCTCTATAACAAATCAAGAATGTCAGACTATTGCAGTCTTGAGTGAAATCAAGAAATTGGAGAAGGAAAGGAAAAATAGAATAAGCAGGTTGAGTGAGCTCAAGGGGTTAATTGTCCCTAAGCTAGAGGCCATGCATGAGGCCATAGCAGAAGCTCAAATCACAGCCCAGACAAGTGATCCGAAAGATCTAAAAAGGGCAGATGCATTTACATTTTTGTTGAGTGGTCACATTTCAATTTTGGATAGAATGAAGCAAAGTTGGGCTACAGAACTGATCCAACTGAAGACATCTTTTGTAGACATTCTTCAGTTTATGTGAGTATGTAAATATGCAGCTATGTATAAAAAATTTTTGAAAATTTTGGTATGCGGACCCTACCCTTTGCCATTGATGTCAAAGGGGGAGTGAGGAGCAGTGAAAAATGAGGAATCCAACCAAGGGGGAGTTCCGGAAATTGTATATAAAGATAGAGCATCAGCCAAGGGGGAGCATAGTGTAAACACTTAGTCATTTTTCACTAAGTGTTGCCATCAATGCCAAAGGGGGAGATTGTTGGCAAGAAACACTATATGGAATCATGGTTGTTGTCATTGATGGCAACAAAGGTCATCCCACATATCCACAAGTCATGGTGTGTCTCTACCGGAAGCCAGAATGAAGACTGTTGTGGTCCGGTGAACAAGAACAGAGCATGTGGCAAGGTCCGACAGATTGGTCCGGATCTCTCAGAGGAAGTGTCTTGGTGCAGTGCGGATTTGGGGAAGTCAAGAGGACTACCTTGAGTGGTATATTCCAAGGATATAGCCTCCGGTGATGAACAAAGAAAAAGTTATGAATAGTTGAGTACCAGATTCCTGAGTGACAATGAGAACAGAGGAAGAACTGACTGACAGAGCATCAGAATATTTTCCGGATGTGTTACTGTTGATGGTAAAGGTTGTGAAGGCATGAATCATGTTTGGCCGACATGATTAATGATATCTACAAGTATATGCTTGATCCGCATTGCTTGGTGAGCAAGGATTCAGCCAACAGAACAGAGTTTGTAAGAAACTAGACTGTTCCGGATGCCAACTAGAAAGGTGATGAAATTACTTGTGCGGATATATATAGAGAATGGATTTAGTTGTGAAAAGTGTAATTTGTGTGAGTGTGTATGCGAATAAGTGCAGAACAGAGCAGAAGTAGTAAGAAAGATCCGGTATGTGAAAGGATAGCAGAATAAAGAACAGAGGGAAGATGAAGTGCAGTAGATCAGTGTACTGAGCCTAACCGGAACTGAACTCCAGCATATGTAGATGCTTCCAATCAGTTCAAGTATTATATAACATTCTTTTGTAGACAGTGTGTCTCTTTGTAGGCAGTGTGCCTCTTGTGAGCAGTGTGCTCGGGCAGTGAGCCCTAATTGGCAAGTGCCATTTTGTAATTCCTTATTCTTCTAACAGAGAATAATCTTTGGGTTAATCACCCCGTGGTTTTCTCCCTTAACAGGGTTTCCACGTCAAAAATACTGTGTCATGTGTTTTTCATTTCATGGTAATGTTTGTTTGTTTGATTCAATGCTGCATTGATTAATAAGAAAGTTCAAAAGAAGAAATAATTAGGATAACTGATTCACCCCCCCCCCCCCCCCCCCCTCTCAGTTATCAACAGGTCCATCACCCTAAGAATCAAAATCACCAACAATCAAGTGGTCGGTGAGAGTATTTCACCACCACATAGCTAGGTACACCTTGCAACAAGAACAAGGACAATCAGAAGCCATGTGTCCAATGACAAAGCATCGTTTACAATGGAAGGGGAGACCCTCGTAATCAAGCAGCTAAGTTCAAGGCCTATCCTCCACCATCGATACAATATCTCCATGAAGAGCCTTGGAGGTATTAATGTCCACCAAAATACGAGCATATGTAGGGTGGCCCATGAGGGTAGTAGTATAATCAACCTTCAAAAAATGACCAATAACATTGTCAATGGCCTCGTAATAGGAATCTTCCTAGAACTAGAGAGGGAGATGGGGAAGTCTAACCCAAACTGGCCTAATATTGAACGGTTCTAAAAGTTGGTTGAAAGAGGTAGACCATGGCTTAAGCGAAAGGGAATGCTCACCCCACATCAATAACCTATTATCCACAAGCAAATCCTTGTCATATGAAGATTTGAAGGTCACTATAAAAAACCCCTAACATAAGGGTATATCTCAATTTTGCCCTCAACGAGAGGCCACCAAGACATCAAAACCCACTTTTGCAAGTCAAGGAGAGAGGGCCACAAGCTGGGTAATCTGCAAGCCATACCCCAACAAGCATAAAAGTGTTCATCGTTAATCACATCCTATCCACAAACTACGACAAGGAAGGATTGAGAGCAGGGAAGAGGCCAAATTTTGTTACATGTAGGAGGGCAAGAAGGCACTCTCGTCCCAACAATGGCCACATAGGACAAAGAGGAACCACAAACCAAACCCTTCACAGGAGGACATTCATCGTTCGAAATCCTCGTGCCACCAACATTCTGGGAAACACAACCAAGAGACAACACAAAAAGCCTGCCCATTTGTCACAAGAGATCCTGCGACAAGACCAACCTCAATCGCGATGCACCCACCACCAAGAGTGGGCACACAAACTCCAAAAGTTAGAACACGAGATGAAGCCACCAATACACCATCATCTTTGCCATTAACGACCTCAACAACAACACTAAAGGCAAGAAGCGACGTAGAGTTCATCGATAGGAAAGGTAGGGTTTCGTGGGCGAGAAGGAGCAAGGTCATTTCCTCTTCTAAATGTGTATCTTTCCAAAGAAAAACCTCACCTTCTTTTATTAGTATTAATGTTGTATAATAAAATTAATATATAGGTATAGGTGGTGTTGATTTAAAAAAATCTAATAGTTTAATTAGTTTAATCTTATAGGAATTTCATATAATTGTTATTACCTAGTAATAACACAAACTTAAGACACTCATCTCAAGATAGTATGTGTAAATAACATGCCCTAAAAGATCCACCAACAAGAAACTACAAGAACCTAAGGATTGGTTTGCATGTAACCATCCAACCTCATCTTCTTCTCCACATGCATAAACTTCTAATACATAATCATAAGGGTTATTTTTTTAGACTTCTAGTTTTGGAATCGACTTTCTAGTGTTGATTGTCATACATCTAACATCGTGGATAATAACACCTACTGACTTTAAAAGAGATTCATACCATTGCAATTCTAATGATCTTTTTATGGTCTCCTTGTTTACAATGTTCACTCATCATCTTTATCGTGGCTTCTCTACTTATTGCTCATTAGAACAAATATAAATTATTTATATTCGTAACATATTGAGCTCTCATTCATTGTGTGGTCCCCCAAGCCACCCATTAGCTTAGCCTCTCTTTCTTTTTGCAAGGAATCAATATACCCTAGTTAAAGACGCTTGGCCTTAGATGTCCAATGTACTTCATAGTTAGCCTCAAGAGAATCCTCAACGCAAATCTTGGTGATTTATAAAAGCCGTGATTTATAAAAGCCCTTGGTAAATCAATGTAGGCCATATTCATAATCAATAATAAGACCTCTCTCATGATTTTTGCAAACTACTATAATAAATCCTTAACAAGAAAACTATTTATTAGCATGATTTTTCTAGAATAATGGCAATAGTTGCCAAAATACTACAAGAAAACTATTGATTAGCATGATTTTGCTAGAATGAGAGCACTAAGTGCCAAAATACCTATATCCATGCGCTCAAAGTTGGGCTTTAGCTAACGAAGAAATCAAAACTTCACTCAAAAGTTACATCAAATTTGCTCAATTTTCGACATGTGTCTTTCATCATAGCATCTTGCTCAATATTAAACAAAATCTACCACCAAATTATATACCAAAACAAGTGCGCTCCTTTAAAAACTTTCAATGAGCTTGGTCTCACAAAATTCTAGGCAAGCTACATAGAGATGAGCCCATCACAAAGAGCGGAAGTATCAATTTTGCTGTGGTGTGAAAGGTGCCCCTGCACTCAAGATCTAGCTAAAATGCCCAAAAAGAAATCGACCGATTCAAAAAATTAACAGTTTTCAAATGCAAAGCACCTAGCACTGAAATCAAATGTAATCCAAACTGGATTATCCATTTTCAAGTAATTCAGATTTGTATTGGTTGATTTAGACTTTCATGGTCTACGCGATCAATGATGAACTCAATACTTGTTTCCACTCACTTTATAACACATTGAAGATGTTTAGTACTTTGCAGAACAAACATCAAGGAAGGATCTAACAAAACTATAAACCTTGCAGCAGAGGAAAAGAGGAATAAGAAACCTCCATTTCTATCCAAATGCATGCCTATACATGCCCCTGTAACAGAAAATGTGTGCACCCAAAAACATGGTGAATCAGGTATGTTCAGCTTCATTCGAATATGCCATGCCAAGTAGTGTTGAGTATGTCAATATAAGACAGATAACTCAAGCGCCCAAAATGGAAGCCATAGTGTTTTACCTTCCATCTACTGAGATGATAATAATGCTTTTTGAGTATTCTTAAGTAGAAACACAAATATGCCCATTGGTCTCATATAAAATAACCCACACTTGTAGAGCACTTGTATAGATGAGTGTAGGAACGAAGGACGCTAACTTGGATGGATTTCAAAGTAGGTCAAGATTGTGACAGCATTGTATAAGTGCTTTAAAAATCCCACAATGTTATTGGAGGCTTTAGAGGCTTCATGAGAGCAGTTAAATTGTAATTCTTGCCCTGTACGATTGACATGAAGCGCCAAAATGCCAGGTTGCAGGAATTTTCCCACATTGAGTTCTCCATGGTATATTCTTGTGTCTCATTTTTGTGATTGTTTTCAATAAGTAGCTTCGCTCAATTTCATATTATACAACAGCCATCATAAATTCCAGCATTTAAGCATCTTCAAAATAGTCAGTCTTTAAGTCTACTTATAAACAAATTACATAGGGAACAGCAACATAAAGTAGTTTATATTCTAGTCATATCAGATGCATGACATTAAAATTCATGTTGGTGAATGAGCAAGAATATCTAACCTAATTACAAATCGAAAATATATATTGGAGCTCACAATCTGCCCCTTCGAATTGCTAAATAGATGCTTGTCAAACTTCAACCTCATTGAAAAATAAATTGTATGCACACGCATAGGTTTGGAAGCAACTATGCTGAGAGAAAAAGCCCTAGTTGGCAATCAGATTTATAACCACACTGAGAAACAATATGGTTTGCCCCCATGGGAAGAATTTTACCCACAATTGGAAATTAGACTTTCTCACAAAGCTAAAATCAAGTTGCTGGTACCATTTCCGCTAAACGAATCTGATAAACAAGAAATGGATAAAACCATTTCTCTTATTAACCACTATTTGTAAATTTTGATTTTTAATAATTTGGCTCAACATCATTTACACGAGCATCATGGCGCTGAAAACAGCTACAATCAACTGTAGTTAATGAAACTCACAGCACTGATACGGTAAATAATCCCTAGCATTCGGGGAGTCCTAATCACACGACATCATGCAAACTGGTTTATTTCACAAGTCATTGAGAAATTGTAAAAAGGTTAAATATATAAAATCAAACATTGACAAAAGCCAAGCTTAAGGCTCAAACTTTGGAGACAGATGCTTACCTTTTCAAAAAAGTTTACCATAGGGGCATGAGCGTGGAGCTTCACCAAAGTCATGTCGAACCATCTTTTCAAATAAGGATAAAGATAAACACAAATCCCACTAATGTCATCAAACCGACCAAACCTCTTGTGGAAATATTGATGTTGCTTGAACAAGAGAAAAATAGTCTCCAGAACAAAACAAAAATCTCAAATTTAAAATCTATGATCACTAAATTATATTATTTCTAGAAACTAACAAAAAATGTTTGATAACATCCAATCACCCCTTTACCAACTGTGATATTAGAACAAGAAGTATCATTCTAGAATTTCCTTTCAAGAGTTTCCTTGAAAATCACAAAAATTCTCCAACGTTGTGCACCTGGCTTCTTGGCCTCCAACTCCATTAACGAAAAAATTGTTCTTTGGTGGGATTTCTTGTTTCATAACAACATTCTTCAATTATGATGTTTTATCAGGAGTCAACTGCATAGTTTTTTAGTCAAACTCATTGATACTGCATGAATAGTGGTTCACATCAACCCATCTCTCATGAACATGAATGGTCCACTTAGCATTCATTGCATCTAGGTGATGCTCATGAAATATGGGTCAATGAATTTGACTTTAAAACGATGCAGTTGAATCCTGATAAAACATCATGATTTGACACACTGCAGAAATACCTCCTACTTGTCAACATTCTTCAATGGCACTCTATATACTTGTAAAATGCAAAACATGGAATGTAAAATATTGTTAATATTTTTCCTCTTCTCATATCCATTCCATACACCATAACTAAAGTGAAAAGTCTTGAGAAACATAACAAAATTTAGATGATGCCAGTATGTCATACTTTTATCTTAAAACATCCTTTTTAATAATCATCTATGGTGACAATCAACAATATACTTATTGATTGATGGATGTTTAAGAACTCGACCTGGGCTTTGCTTTGAACAATATTAATGCACACAATCATGTGATATTACTCAAAGACACTAAAGAACCAGCGACAAGGTCATCAATCATTTAGCTAATGTGTTTTACTTGGGCAACAACCTATTATTTGCAGCTGGTCAAACTCATCCAATGGCCAGCCATGTGCAATATCTAAAACAAATACACAAACTGGCACGTCCTCCTAAATGTATTGGGAACATTTTTTTTATTAATACAAATCAAAGTTTCAGAGAAATATGCCTACCTTCAAATTAATTTACACAGAAACTACCTTCAATTTGATTGAAAGATAATAATAAAATGAATAACGAGCATCTTGAAGAAAAAAGGCATTGTGTCCTTGTTTAAACCACATATGAAGGTTAAAAATATGATCCTTGCCTTGAAGGATCAAAGACTTCCTCTTCATATCTCAGGTATCTGTAAGCTTGAATGCTCTTGTGACACTTCATATATTGGGGAATAGACCATGCCATTGGTACCAAGGTCAAGAAGCGTGGTGCAAACATTAGGCTTGAACCCATTGGCAAATTGGCTCTTAAGGAGCAATCGTCCAAGACTAAACACCAAATCCATCTTGAGGCCACCAAAAGTCCTAATTAAAGAGGACAATTATTTCAAAAGAAAATAAAGGCCAGTGATTGAGTTTAACAAAAACCCTCTTAATCTCAACAGGGATGAGGGATGGAGTCTGCGCCATTCTTAGCAATTCCTCTTAAACTCTCTTAATTTCCATAATTGTAACCCAGGATGATTTTTCCTTCTTTCCTTGGAGTGCATTTGTTCCTCTTAGAATTTCTCCCCTTTCCATTTTCTGGTCACCTCCTTCCTCCGACCCATCTTCTTACCCTCCTCCTTAGGTATTCTGACCTTCCTTTTCATCATGTCTGCTCCTTTGACTTCATTGTCCTCTTCCTTACATTTACCAATTCCTCCCATCTTTTGATCTCGTTGGCTTATGTTCCTTTATTTCTTTACAACTTTTCTCCTTTTAGTTTATTATATTCTTGTAATATATTATCCTATACCTCTTCTTTCTATATTCCCACTCTATCCCTTAATTGGTTATCAACTCTTTGCTTTGGTTTCTTGAAGCACCTTCCGCCACCCCTACGCGCATTTGGCATCTTGTGTGTTTAAATGCAGCTTCTACGCAACCTTCTTATCATTGTGTCTCTTCATCCAGATAATGGATAATGGAGTGTGATCCAAAACATTGATGGTAAAATTGCACTGACACAGTCTTTTCCAGAAGTTTTGCATACTAATAAAATGAATGTTAGGGAGAGGAGCATATGGTTACCATCCAAATGGACATGTATGAACCTTGACCACATCTACACATGACATATAATCTATCCACCATTCCAAGAAAGTAAGATCACATGCCAGTAAGATGGTCAAGATAGTCCAGCTCATATTATTTCCTTCAACTAATGAACACCATCACCAAAAAAATTGTGGCCTAGCTTTTTATCAGAAACTGTGGCCCAGTGATCATCCTGATGACATTTGTGCATATTATTTCCTTCAGCTAATGAATACCATCACTCCAAATAGTTGTGACCTAGGTTTTTCTCAGAAACAGCGGCCAAGCGATTATCCTGATGGCATAGGCTCAAATGTGCACATGCACTTTTACAGAGATGAAATCTAGATAACTTTAAAAACAGATTACAATAGGACAACTTAGTGTAACACAATTCACATGTCATATTGATGGAACAGACCCCTTCCTTAGTCATTCAATGTCAGCATCATACCACAAGAAAACATTCGGTTGTCCACGTACACTTGTGCATGATATAGCAAACATTGGAGTGATAGCATGCAAGTGTGTGACCACTTGAATGTTTAACAACCAAACAACTACCCATAAGTAACAAGCACAGATTAATCTCACTTCTAGTGCAAGATCAAAACATGTAATGCTGGGCTGGATATACAACACATATTTTGATTTTACATCTAATGACGTAAATCTGAATTTACTCATCTTTACATGCAGTCTAAATTTGTAAAATGAAAAGGCAGTTCAAACAGCATCATACTTCTATAATACACATGTACTTCTTCCATCAAGGATATTCCCTTAAATTGTGCCAGTTTGCAACTATTCATGACTGAAAACAGCTGTACCAACAACCTGCCAATGAACAGCAACAAAACTAATATTCCCTTGCAAAATCAAAGGTGTGAGCAATGTAGGGGCTGAAAAAGCTCTATCAGCAATCATGGATGGTAACCCTTTCCTTTTTATGATTAGAAATCCCCGCAAAACCAATTGTATTGAAGTGGTGCGGGGGCTGATAATGATTATGACAGCAGAATTGGGACTGAAAATTTGGTACATGGCTGTCCCAAGTATGTTCTCTCCTTCCTTGGGTGGTAGGAAATCATCAACACATCCTCTCCTCCATCCTTGTGGGTGAATCTTTGCACAACATTCCAAGTTTGATGCTACCTCACCATGCTTACGCTGCACCACGCTAATTTTTATGTGAACTTCTTGAAGTCTCCATGTGATGCCCATGATTGCCCTAATAGGATAACTGCCTTGACACAACCCCCTTCACCTAACTCCTCCTTAGTAATGAGCTTCTCAAATAAGTGTAACCAATGCATGCCAACAACTCTACTCACCTCTTCTATATTTCTGTTATAATGATTACCTTGGACTCCAAAAGTTCTCATCATGATGCCCCGAGTTATACCATTCGAAAAATGGTTCGGTCTAGACCATATGTGTGCTGATAGGTCACTGTAAAAGTCATACATTGCTCTGAATTTCTTCCCAAACAGCACTAAAGATGTTGGAATGTTTGCACTTAATGATCTCAACAAGTGGATCCTCTTTCACACAACATTAAACCAAAAGAGTTTCTCCATACCATGGCTGTAGCACTGCATTCTCTTGCTCAAAGTCAGAATTGTAGTGGCTAGAAAGCATCTTGTACTAGCTGCAAACACCTCAACAACGATAATAGGTGGAAAATGCTTCCCCCATGTGGTATAAAGTTCATTTATGGCTGCAAATAGCATGTGGGGAAGGATGTAAATGTTGTGAACAGCAGTTCTACGATTTGAGGCCATACTTTAAGTGGTTCTTGGTTTATGTAACTTGCAACAAACCCTCATCCTTATTATGTCAAGTTGGTGATTCTCAACAAGAAGGTCGCATCTTACAATTATTCCATTTGGTGGCCACCTTAGGAGTGCAATATTGAACATACCCAAATTAGGCCAAACACCATTTTGATCAAGCATCTCACCTTTGGAAGAAATTGTGGTTATCATCAATTGTTGTTTCATCCTCATAGCCATTTTGATCAAGCATCAAGCATTTTGATCAAGGATGTAAATGTTGTGAACAGCGGTTCTACGATTTGAGGCCATACTTGAAGTGGTTCTTGGTTTATGTAACTTGCAACAAACCCTCATCCTTATTATGTCAAGTTGGTGATTCTCAACAAGAACGTCGCATCTTACAATTATTCCATTTGGTGGCCACCTTAGGAGTGCAATATTGAACATACCCAAATTAGGCCAAACACCATTTTGATCAAGCATCTCACCTTTGGAAGAAATTCTGGTTATCATCAATTGTTGTTTCATCCTCATAGCCATGACAACTCCTAGAGCTCCCTCCTCAATGCCACAAAGCACTATTTCTTCCCCTTCCGATTTGAATTTCAGCTCCATAGTCTGATAGTTTAGGTTGAATTCCCCAAGGAAATAAAGCCACTATGCACCCAAAACCATGTTAGTCTCTCCCAATCCAACAACATAGAAATCATTACGCATCTTATGTTCTCCCAATGTGATGTAAAGCCGATGTATCTTCTTATTGCAAGAAATGGTGAAGTCGTTTACACCTATGATATTGAATCCTTCGAAGTCTTATGTGGCTAATCCTCTCCTGGACACCAAGTCCTCATCTATGAAGTTATGGGCGGCTCCACTATAAATCAATACTATGATCCTTTGCCCATGCAAAAACCCACAAACTCTAAATGGATGATACTTAGGTGCACCTGAAAGTGAAGCAAGGGTGCCCTCCTAAATCCCTCCCTCTTCAACCTCTAGTTCTGGCTCCTCTTTTTCCGTCTCTTCATTCGGGAGTACCTCTATCTAATGTACCTATCCACGACCAAGGCATCGATGACTCGATCCCCATGGCTCCTTGCAAGTAAAGCACAATTTTTTCCTCCTAAGCTCATTCTTTGTGGATTCTTCTCCATTGATAATATACAGCATGTATAGCTTCTTCTGCGGTGCTGGAGGTGGTGCCTTGCTCTTAGGAATTGAACTCTCCAAGGTTAGGGCTCTCCTGATCACATCTGATAATGATGGTGGATCAAAGGCCTTAACTAAACCCTTGAGACATGACATTATTTCCTTCAGCTAATGAACACCATCATCAAAAAAGTTGTGGCCTAGCTTTTTATCAGAAACTGCAGCCCAGCTTTTTATCAGAAACTGCAGCCCAATGATTATCCTGATGACATTTGTGCATATTATTTCCTTCAGTTAATGAATACCATCACTACAAATAGTTGTGACCTAGGTTTTTCTCAGAAAAAGTGGCCCAGTGATTATCCTGATGGCATAAGGTTAAATGTGCACATGCACTTTTACTGAGATGATATCTAAATAACTTTTAAAACAAAAAATTACAGTAGGACAACTTAGTGTAACACAATTCACATGTAATATTGATGGAATAGACCCCTTCCTTAGTCATTCAATGTCAGCATCATACCCCAAGAAAACATTCAGTTGTCCAGGTACACTTGTGTATGATATTGCAAACATTGGAGTGATCAGCATGCAAGTGTGACCACTTGAATGTTTAACAACCAAAACAAGCACAGATTAATCTCACTTCTGGTGCAAGATCAGAACACGTAATGCTAAAGCTGGATTAAAATACATCTAAAGACATAAATGTGAATTTACTCGTCTTTGCATGCAGTCTAAATTTGTAAAATGAAAAGGCAGTTCAAAGTTCAAACAGCATCATACTTCTATAGAAAACGTGCATTTGCACAAATGCTAACAATACTTGTGCATAAGCTACTCCTAAATAAAAGCCTGCCTTATAGCAAAAATTCTTAGATCATAGTTTCATCTACACAATAATATTAAATCCTTCCACTGTAAAGAAAATAGATTCTCTTTAAAGGAATAAGAAAATCACATTGCACACTAATCAAAATCTCTCTTAATGATGCAGAAAATTTGTGTTGCTTGCAGTTTGCACCAAATAAACTAAAACTTGGGTGATGAGAAGAAAACATACAGAATTTATATTATAAATGTAATTTCCTACTTAGGAGAGGTAACTCACAACTTAACACATGACAAGAGTCAATAAATCTGATGGGGATGAATCCCAGATCTTCTGTAATATATCCATATACTAGAGAGATGCAAATCCAACGCATAGGAAATTTAAGAAGAGAGTGCATCCTCTCTAATGCCCAAGTAAAGAAAACTCAAGTCCACTGCTGCTTTAATGGTTCAAGGACTCACAAGTTTGTCTGCCGTACCCTTAAAAAATGTATTTGAAAGATTTTCCATGGAAAATGCCAAGGGTCAGATTTGAAGAGTTTAAGCATCTTCAACAAACTGAATACACTCCTATTTTGAGTTAAACGAAACGAAGCAGTTGAGAACATTCCTGGTAATTCAATAATTCAGTATCACCCAGTTATCACAAACAATGTACATGAAATACTTCAGAGTTTTGCAGCAGAAAAAATGCAAAAATTTATAGTTAAGAGAGAGACAAAAACATAAAAATTATGGAATATATTAGAGACCAGGAAATTTAAGAATAGACAAAATATACACATGCACATCATAAGAGGAATTCAATTTGCTATATATGATGCCTAGAAAAGAAAATCCAATTTCATGTGTATTTATTTCTGTTGTACATGGAATAACCAGCCCATTTTCTATGCTGAATGATTGATCTAAACGTATATTTGAGTGCTTCGCTATGGCAAAACACAAGAGGTCAGAGTTCCAAGATATAAACCATTTTCAACATTTTGAGGAAGAAACAAACAAGTCACTTCACCTCTTCCATAGTAATTGAATAGTAAACTATGACCAAGTTCTCGTAAAAAATTAAATGAAATATTTCATACTTTTGACATATGGAGAATGCCAAAAAAAAATCATAACAAGGGGCATGAGAGAGAGAGAGAGAGAGAGAGAGAGAGAGAGAGAGAGAGAGTATAAATTAAACTGAGGAACTCAAGAATGGTCAGAGCTTAGACATATAAAAGGATACAATCATGGCAATGCACCTGAAACAGTTCCTTAATACCAATTAAGCCACATTTTAACAAAATAATCATACTAGTCAAAACTTAAACGAATCATGTATACTTGCTCCACCTGCCTGCCACGGTGCCACCCAAGCACATGGATTTGTCCTGAAAGCACATTGTTCCTAGCAGGCCTAAACACCATGAAGCAAAGCTGCAGCGATGAATTGCATACTAGTATACTAGTCACTTCAAGTGGTAGCCCAACATATGTTATTATAATTCAATGAAGACCTTTTTAGAAACACATTACATGGATCCAGTGTTTAAATCTGGTATTACTATTAGCGTATTTCATATACCTGATTAGAAAAAGCCTTGTACGTTCTACGAGAAACAAAATCCTTAAAACTTTCACAGGCTTAATCCTTGTGCCGGTCTGAATTTATTCAGAACTGAACAGAAAGCTAAGGCCTGAGAAGAATGGATAAAAACATTCCTGGATATTTGCTACAGTGATGATTCCACAGGTTCCTTTGAATGAAAGAATCAGAGAAGGGGTTGAGTAATTATAGGATGCTTACCATCTTCGCCATCAACCTCTAAAAACTAAAGCTGGGATTGGCTAGAAGAAACAGACCTTCTAAGAAAATTGGAAGTTGCTATACCCAATTTAGTCTTCATAAATGGAGCTCTGCTTCCACATAGCACATGAGTCGATGCTGCAATGACTCTATCATTCCCATTCTGAAGATGCCTACCTTCCTCATCCTCTGTTGGTGTCTGTGACCCACTATCCACTGAAACAATCAGTGAGGCTCTACTTGTCTCAAGCAGACGGATGCTTTTGGATGTCACTCCTTTGCACCTTTTCACCTTCAATTTCACTAAATTAGGGCACCCATTGGCAATGGCCTCAAGACCATCATCAGAAATTGAGCAATTTTTTATGCATAGCTTCTTCAATGCTATGAATTTAGCTGCAATACACAACATCTCCAAGTCACCAACAGCTTCGCTATTGCAGAGAGCCATCCTTTCCAGCACTGGGCAATTGGAAGCCAAGGCATTTAAACTCACAATTGTTGTATCAATACCCATCAAAACAATCTCCTGCAACTGAGGACATTTAGATGCAATGGAAAGCAAACCATCATCTGCAATTCTTCTGAACTTGCAGCTATCAAGGTGCACCTTTCTTAGCTTCCTGCATCCATTTGCAACTGCAGAAATTCCCACATCAGTACAATCAGAAACCTTACTCATATAAAATACTTCCAGCTTCGTGCACCTTGAAACTGCCATCAAGCCCTTGTCTCCCAGTTGCATATTTTCAATTTGCAGTTCTGTCAATTCTTGTAAATTTCCAGTCATATTCTCCATCATGTGATCCCAGTATCCAGAATTCCGTGACAAGATGAGTGTTCTTAGATGCTTGGATCCAGATAACAATGGGGCAAACAGCTGCCCATTATGAAGATCTTTTAGGCACAATCTCTTTAGCTTGCCTTGACCTGGTCCAATTGTTTCTATTTGACCATCTATTCTTCTGAGCCTTTTTACCGTAAGATCTTCAAGCTCACTGCAATTCTCAAGTATTGAATTCAAGCCCCTTGCTCCAAACCCACAGGACCCACAGGAAAATTTCTTCAGAGAACCGCATGTATGTGAAAAGGACTCAATACCCTCATCTGTAATCTGAATGCATCCCTTCAGTTTGATTTTCTTGAGCTGCGTGAGACTTTTCCCAATGAAAAAGAGGGCCTTATTGTCCAGACTGGGCAATTTCCTGGAACATTTCAGTGCCACAACGGTCACATGTTCAAATCTCAGAACAAGGCTAGGAAGAACAAAGAAAAGCTCCGATCTGGCCAGGAGAACAAGGCGTTGCCTGCATTTTGACTCAATCATGTGCCACCGTTTGCAAACTACAGAGCACTGATTCCTATCGTCACTGGTGAGTTTTTGGAAAATTAAAGCCAAGCATTCATCTGGTAAATATGCAATTAGATCCTCTGGAATGTCAAGTAAGGGTTCCACCTTGGGATGCTCCAGATAATGGCGGATTGGTGGATGAGATAGAGAAGAAGTGGATTGACCCATTGAATTTTATGCTCTATCACACAGCTTTTCAAGAGCCGCTGAAGAACAAAACGCCTTAAAAGCCTTTGCTTTGAGATTGGTGGCGGTGATAGAACCTCGATTCACTAGAGCCTTCAATCCAGAGCTAAATAACAGAACCTTTAAGAGCTTATGAAGCGAGTAAAATATAAGACAATTTGTTTGGTGACTTGTGGTGCTAAGACCTTGACTCCCTATGGAAAACAGGGTTAGTAAAACGTTGGACTTGATAATCCAGTACAGGATTTTTCAAGGGTTTGCTAAGGGAAGCATCTAAATTGGGCTATTTGACGGGAATTCCTCCCCCGCTGCAAAGAAATTTTGGATTCAAGATTTCCGACGGGGGTTTGATAGGAAACAGAGGCTTCCCACTTTCTCTGAGGTGGATTTCAGGAAGCCCAAGCCTACAATATGTAGATGAAACACATGATTTGGTCTTCAGATTCTCAGATAGGGTTATGGAAAACTAGATTTTGTGCCTCAAAAGAAACATTAAAAAACAAAACGTTCGACTTGAGGCATCATAGCAAGAATTTCCAAGGCACCCAACAGGGGAAACCATCAAAGAAGTCGTCTAAGAACTTCAACAACACGATTTCTACATCAAATCCATGGATTTACAGCCTGAAAAGTGGATATATGAAACACCAACTACCAGCAAAAACAACTAAAGCAATCATCCTAATTGCCTTGTAAGACAGAAAAGGTCAAACAAACATAAGCATTAGATGCCGAGAGGGCCCTCTGCCGACCTTCTTGCCGCCCTCCTGATCGGTTCAGTTTGGCGTTATTACAGAAACATTTAAGTCCTTATCAACTCCATTATTAGTAACAGATTATTCTTTTTCTTCTCTATTATCTTCACCGATTCTCTTGTGACACAACACTCCATCAACAAATTCTACAACTAAAGACAATGATTTTTTTTTAAAAGGACGATTAAAGATGTATAGTTTATGCTTGCCTGCCTTAGCTGCTCGCTGGTTCTTCTTTTCTGCTTCGTATTCTGCAAGTTTTAGCGTGCTAAAGCACAAGAAAAGCTTTCATGGAATTGATTAACTAATCGCTTTGTTCTTAGCCGTGTTTATTCTTTCTGGAATTGCACGCTACCCGTGCCTTTAATCATTTTCACTTGAAATCGGTGAAGTTTTTAATAGATTTTCAAATTCCTTCCCCGAAACGAGAAAGTTTGCCGGTAATGGTAACGTTGAATGTCGGGAAAAGACAGTTTTTAATGTGCCAGCCCATCCTTTGAGCAGGTGGATTAAAAATGACAACTAGTTTTTACTGTGTCCTTTGACCAGGTGAAGAAAAAATAACTGAAATAAAATTATAGATATTTAACGAGACAAGATAAATGTCCAAAAAAAGACTTTAGCAGTAGGGTCCACCCATTGGAAATAAAACAGTGCTACACCATGACGACATTAATGTAGTACACAGTATAAGCCAGATTGTATAGATTGGCTAGATTCTCTGAAATACCTAGTGGTCATAGCTCTTTCATAGTCTTTTGCCACGTATTATCTATTGGGGGGTGGGGGGGTTTATCGAGTGTGGAAGGATTCGGACATGCCACGAGCACGAGGGCATCTACACACGTTTGCTTCATCCAATCCTGTTTTTGGCAAGATTTATCCCTCCCATCTAAGGAGTGCCCTTTTCTTTGGCATGTGACCCATTTGAGAATCATTTGTGTGACCCCTTGTGGAAAACTATACAATCATTTGTGTTTCCATTGCTTTTTAGGTTGTAACTTTTTTTTTTAATTTCCTCCGGACTTATTTGACCCAATTTGTTGAAGTTATCATTATGTGCACTATTTAACTTTGGTGCACAATGTATTATTATTAAAGTTTTTCTTAGTACCTACTTAGTATTATTGTCTTCAAAAAAAAATTGCACTTTTCAATTAGTATATCACTAATATTATTTTTTGATGTTTGATATAAAGAGTAATAGTTACAGTCGATCATAAGGGCAAAGATAGATCTATTGTTTACATTTAGCTCTTAATAAAAAATATCAACAAAAGGCAAATATTACATATATCAATAAAGAATAAAGAGACCTTCAGAAGCCAACTTCAAAATTCAGATCCTCAAGGTCCTCATTCAGAGGTGTTGGAGCAACATTCAGGTCCACTAAAACAACATTAACATTCATCAAATGTGTATTCTGATCAACATTGGGTACCTTGAGGTCAACAACTTTATCGTCATCAATTTGAATGACATCCCCAAGAGGGGGAGGAGGCAACAAATGTGGATCATGGTTGAGTAAAAAATGGATAGCACCAAAAAATTGCTTGATATTGGAAGCAAATGTAGGACCAAGCTTAAATTCATGGGAGTCAACCAAGCTCTCCACCACACATGCACAATCGTTCTTGAGACCACACTTGATAGCATTGTAAACACACACTACTATAGGATCACTTTTAATTTCCTTATGGGTGAAGAGACAACTCAGTAGAGATTTACCATTATATAGACTATAATTTTGAATAGCAGATAGAAAGATTTCTTCAAAAATAAGAAAATCATACACATACTTGAAAGCCAACTATCGCAAGAGAACGGGGCAATTTAGATATCCATGACATTTGACATGAAGATGGAAATAATTTCATATGGATACAACATCCTTGGAGAATCTCTGAGAATTGCCCCACCCAAAACTTCTCAAATTGCATTCTCAACATCTTCATAATCAACAATAAAGATATTTGCAAACTTCTTGTCATCAAGGATCCCTATTTCTGGAAACTCCCATTTGTGAACAAGGAAGTGTTTAGTGGAAAAGAATGATCTAGCCTAAAGAGTTAAACTAAGTCAAAACCCTCTCCCGCAACATTAGGACACAAACCGAGCTTAGCTTCTACCTAAGAAGGAGAGCCAAACAACAGGGGTTCTACCCTTTTGTTGTAAATAGATGGATCAACCAAGTTCAACCAAAGTCAAGCAAGCAAGCTAGGACTAATGATCAAACCCTAGAAGATGAATAATAGACTATAACTAACAGACAGAGACAGATCCCGAAAAAACCAAAAGCATAGCAAAGATCAGAGAAGAATTAAGAACCTGGATTGTATAGTAGAAATGCCCAGGACCAAGGCGCTTGGGTGCCCTAGGCCTTTTCTAAGGTTTAGCAAAAATGCAGATATCACCAGACCTGCACCTGTCTACTCTGCCTTCTTCCTAGAAATCAGCTCCTGAAACCTGTTTCTCTGACCTGTACACACGAAAAGAGGAAAAGGTTGTGTTGTGTTTAAGGGCTTGCCTCAATCAAACCCTGTGTTGGTGTTCCCACCTCCACTACAGTGATGATTAGATCCAAGAGTGCATGCCCTAGGAGGGCAGAGGCTAGATCTGCAACAATATGATGAATAATGAATGATAATGTTGATGAAAACCACAAAGGAGATGACCTTAGTTGATGAAGATGACTCAAGATCCTACACCAACAAAGGAGAGTGATGAAGATGGCTTCAAACTTCCTTAAAATCCTGCAAACAAATTTCAATCACATCTACAAGTAGATAACACTCCAAACATGGACACTTCAGCATAGAACACAATATCATAAGATAATTCCTTCTCATAAGCTTATGGTCATCTAGGTGTAAAATGAACAACACTCATTTAAATATGCATTCTCGCTCACTTACAAAAAATAAAACTTAATTAGGCCGACAAATACAAACCAAGGGAGTGTCCCAAGTCGACACCACAAAGTGGGGCTAAAAATCCCAAGTGGGACCAGGGCACTTGGGCACCCTAGACCTTTAGCCCATACTTCAGAAAGTGTCTAATTAAGTAGGCTTAGTCTAGTCCTAAGTTGATTATGTCGAGTTTATTTATCGGTATCAGGATTTTCATCATTTTAATCTCAAAAAGGTATTAAAATAAGTCATGATTAACAAAGGCAATAAGATAGGTCCAACTAGGTGCTAAACTAAGTGTAAAATTCTAGTGTACATATTTTACAACTCAACATTTAGCCCCCACTTTAGTGTGGGTACGAACTTATGTTCAAACTCATATTAAAGGATGGACAAAACACACAAACATAGAAGCCCAAAAAAATTTGTCAAATTGTGGACTAAAATAGCCCCCAAGCTTAGGATCCTAAGGTTACAAACACATAAGTAAATCTAGATATTCCAAACACATAAAACTTGTAACATAACTCACACATACATGGAGTACTAAAAGCATATATAGGAATACACATGGAAGACACGTAATATACAAAGGTAATATACACCAAACACAAAGCATACGTAAGACACAAAGCATACACATAAGACACGAAGCATACACATGTTGCACATGTGTTGTCATTGATGTCAACAATGGTATGAAGTGTTGCAGTGTGGAAAAGTGTAAGTGATATGTCAAAGGGAGATTGCAGCAATATGGTGATAAATGAAGACAATAGAATAAGTGATCAGAAGTATTGTGAGACAGAGAGGTAAAGTGATGAAATATTCTAAGGTGATCAAAGGAGCAGACAAAGAAAGCTAATCAAAAGAGTTGTGAAGTAAAGGGGATGGATCAGTATCATCTATACATAGTCATACCATATCTTTTAAAGTTCATGTGTAAGTTCACATATTTGATATGTTTATGTTTGAAGTCTGTGCTAAGTAGAGTTTGATTCTTACTATGGACTCATGATGCTTGCCGCATGATAAAGAAATAAGGAAATTGTCCAAGTATAGTACAACTTAGGGAAGGTGTTACAGGCTCACAAGAAGGTACCAGATTCTACTGCAGATTGGACTAATGGATAGATATTGCATTCTAGTACCTATACTTCAGGTTTGAAGTCATGAAGCTTATCGCAAGATGTTTTGGAGACAAAGTATGGAGATACTGTTGAGATAGGGTAAGTGTAGTCACAGAGAGACAGAAGAATGTTCTACATCTCTCCACAGATGAAGATATGATGTTGTGGTTTGAAGGACAAGTAGTTTTGGGTATCAGGTATGCATGTTTCAAGATTCAAGTGTTAATGTGTACCGCAATTGCTTCTCCAGAATCAGCAGTGTGATGACACGCCTTAGTGCTAATTGAAGCAAGTAGTGGGAGATTGTTGAGGCCACCGCAGACCATCGCATGATGGTATTTGGCCCTATTGATGGAAGTATAAGCTCATTTGGTTGGTTGGTATGCATAGTTCAAATCTCAAATGTTTATGATCACCGCAAAGTTCCAGAACTGCATGGCCATATTTGCAAATGTGGTGGAATGTGGAGCATTCCATTTTCCTGCATATAACACCTTCACAAAGACAACACTGTCTTTAACCAGTCAACAACAAAACATTATTCTGGTAACCCAAACATCATGCAACTTGGAACATACATAGTTTAGGTCATCAGTAGCATCAACAATTCATCTGATCATCTTTGTGCTTCTAATTCCCATATTAATATCAACTCTATCTTCTCCCTTCTCTTGTTGGATGGGACATGACATCCAACCATGAACTATTTTTTCTTCTCATGTTGAATGGGACATGATATCCAATCATGAAATGTATCTTCTTCTCTTGTTGGATGGGACATGACATCCAACCATGAACACCATCATACCACCATAATAGTGTTGACATCAATGACAACTTAGTGACAGTGTTGACATCAATGACAACCCTAGGAACCATATGTGTAACAATCTCCCACTTTGGCATTGATGGCAACACATATCTGCTTCTCTCCCCCTTTGACATCAAGGACAAAGGATAACCACTGCCTCAATCAGAGACCACATACCTGCACATTCTTTCTTAGGGCATGTCTTCTTCTTGCAGCAAACAAACTCCTCCTATCACCAGCAACCACTACCTACTCCCCCTAAGAGGTAGCCATCATTAGTCCAAGAACAAGATATAGCATGAACTCCCCCTGGACAGATGTACCATTATGCATCTAGCAAGAAAGAGGGACAATTACCCCTAACCTTTGCTAGAGATCCTCAAAAGTATCCTTTACAAGAGCCTTTGTGAAAATATTTGCTATTTGATCATTTGTTGGAACATATTCCAACTTTACTTCTTTATCTGTAACCTTCTCTCTCAAAAAGTGATACCTGATTGCTATATGCTTGGTTCTAGAATGCATCACTAGATTCTTGGAAATATTGATAGCACTTGTAGTGTCACACAAGATAGAAATAGGCTCATCATACAATACCTTGATATCCTCCAGGGTGTGCTTCATCCACAACACTTGAGTACATCAAGATGCTATTGCAATGTGCTTTGCCTCTGCAGTAGATAAGGACACCGACTCTTGCTTCTTGCTCTACCATGAAACCAATCTGCTTCCTAAAATGAAAGCACCTCCACTTGTACTTCTTCTATCATCAACACAACCAACCCAGTCAACATCAGTGTATGCACTCAAATTAAAGTCATTACCTCTTGGATACCATAGGTCATAGTTTAGAGTCCCTTTGAAGTATTTGAATATCCTTTTCACTACCTTCTCATGTGTTTGCTTGGGATTGGCTTGATATATGGCAACCACACATATTGCATGCATAATATCAGGTCTAGAAGCAGTCAAGTACAACAGTCCTCCAATCATAGATCTATAGATAGTCTAATCCACCTCCAGGGACTCATCATCTTTGCTCAAGTGACATCCAATGACCATGGGAGTACTCATTGGTTTTGAATCCTTCATACCAAACTTCTTCAACAACTCTTTGACATACTTAGCTTGAGAAATAAAGATACCACCATCTAGCTGAGTAATTTAAAGTCCAAGGAAGAAAGACATCTCATCTCAAACACTTTTTGCATCTCCTCTGCAAACCTCTTACACATATCATCATCTCCACCAAAGATGATGTCATCAACATATACTGCAACTATCAATATCATGTATCCTTCCTTGATGTAAAGATTGTTGTTTGTAGTACCTTTCTTGAAGCCCTGCTGAAGTAAGTACTTGTCCAACCTAGCATACCAAGCTCTAGGTGCTTTCTTAAGACCATATAAAGCCTTCTTGAGTCTACACACCATATCCAGATCTTCTAATACCTAGAAACCATCTAGGTTGTTCAATATAAACCTCTTCCTCTAGCTCACCATTCAGAAATGTTGACTTAGCATCCATCTAATATACCTTGAAGTTCTTATGAGCAGTAAGAGCAAGAAACATTCTGATTGCCTTCATCCTTGCTACCAAAGCAAAGTCTCCTCAAACTCAATACCTTCAACTTTATGTATCCTTTGCATACCAATCTTGCCTTGTTCCTTACAAATTCACCTTCTTGATTTAGTTTGTTCCGAAACACCCACTTTGTTCCTATAACATTCTTATTTGCTAGTCTAGGAACTAATTCCCATGTCTAATTCTTCTCAATCTAATCCAATTCTTCTTCCATGGCTTTTATCCATCCATCATCTTTACTAGCATCAGTAAAGTTTTTGGGTTCCCCTTTTGATAACAAACACAAGCTTACTTGCTCATGTGTCTTAGCAAGCCTTCTCCTTGTCTGCACACCTCCATCCTTATCTCTAATGATATGATCTACTAAGTGGTTCTTCTGAACATACTTTGCTAGAGTCTTAGGCATCTTCTATGGTTCTTGTTCCTTTTCTTCTTTCACTTCTTCTTCATCTACAATGCATGGAAAGATATCAAATTTAGAGTCATATGATTCATGTGAGATATGATACAATTCTTCATCTACCTTGACATCTATGCTTTCAATCATTTTCCCCAACCTCTTGTTGTAGCATCTATAAGCCTTGCTTCTGGTTGAGTAGCCAAGAAAGATTCCTTCATCACTTCTTGAATCAAACTTTCCTAGGTCTTCTTCATCTCTTCTGATATAGAATTTGTTGCCAAAGATCCTAAAGTATTTGAGTATGGGAGGTCTTCCATACCATAGATCATAAGGGGTCAAGTGCTATTGACCCTTAGTTGCACTCTGTTGATTAGATAGACAGTGGTATGAACTGAATCCTTCTAGTACATATCTAGGTAGATCTACATCTTTCAGCATTGCCCTAGACATCTCTTGCACAGTCCTATTCTTTCTTTCCACTACCCCATTTTGTTGAGGGGTCCTAGGAGCTGACAGATGTCTCCTAATACCATTATCTTCACAAAACTTTTCAAATTCATTCGATGTAAACTCGCCTCCTTTATCAGACCTCAAACATTTGATCTTGGTATCTACTTCATTCTCAACCATAGCTTTGAACACTTTGAATTTATCAAGGGCATCTGATTTTTCTCTTAAGAAAGTAACCCAAGTCATTCTAGAATAATCATAAATAAGCAACATGAAATACCTCTCACCTTGTTGACTCTTTACTCTTGTAGGGCCACATAGGTCAGTGTGAGTCAGTTCCAATGGATTTGAAGAATACTCCTTGATTTTGAAGTTTGTCTTTGTATGCTTTCCCATTTGACATTCCCTGCATACTGCATTTGGAGGCTTAACTATCTTAGGCATATCTCTCACTGCATGAGTAGAACTGATTTTTTTCATATTATCAAAATTGGTATGTCCCATTCTTTTGTGCCACAACCAACATTCACTGGATTGGGCTAACAAACATGTTCTTCCATTTACCTCCTTTAGATTATAGATGTCACCATATGTCTTTATACCTTCTGCAACTAGTTTTCTGGATCTTGCCTTCCTAATTTCACAGCCATTGGCATGAAAGGTGAGATTATACCCCTTGCTGCACATCTGACTGACACCGAGAAGATTGTGTTTTAGCCCTTTAACATAGAAGACATCCTTAGTCTTGTTCTTCCCATCAATAGTTATAGCACCTTCTCCACAGATCTGTGCTGACTCATCACCACCAAACTTAATAGCACCACCATCCCACTTTTCATGGCTGATAAACTTCTCCTTGTCACTAGTCATGTTATTTGAGAATCTAGTCAATTACCCAAGCCCTGGCTTCTTTTCTTGCATGAAAGGTAGCTCATACAACCATTGATCTTTCATTGTTCTGTTTTGTTTACAAGGCATCACTCTTTTCACATTTTCCAACATCATCCTTTTTGTCACCAACACTCAAGGCCATGAAAAGTGTCTCATCATTTGAATCATCATGATTCTCATCTTTTGAAGAATAATTGCTTTCTATGGAATACAAACTTCTCTTAAACTTGTCTCTTCTATTACTACCCCTTGATTCTTTGAAAGGACATATAGAAGCAAAATGACCAACGTTTCCATAATTGAAACGTTTGAAGGGTAACTTAACTTAGTATTTGTCAGTGCCTTTATTCAGTCTTCTCACAAAATTTGCTTCAACTTCATCAAAGCTTTCATCTTCAACAACAACTTCTTCCTTTGTCTTCACATTGGCTTTGAAAGCAACTTCCTTCTTTAGAGCATCACTGCCAAACTCTCTCATTTCAAAAGTAGTAAGGGAACCAAATAATTTGTCTACAGTGTATGTATCCAAGTCTGCATTCTCCTCAATAGTAGATACCTTATGACTGTAAGATTTGGGAAGAGATCTCAAAACCTTTTTCACAACCTCATCTTCTTTCACTTCTCCACTAAGACCTGTAATGCCATTGACCACTTCATTCACCTGGAGCATATATCTAGCAATATCTTCATCCTCTAACATTTTCACATTCTCAAATTTTCTCTTGAAGATATGCATCTTGGCTTGCTTTACTTTCTTATCTCCTTCATAAATAGTTTTAAGTTTATCCCAAACTTCTTGAGCAGAACTACAACTCATTACCTTTGAAAGTTCTAAATTAGCTAACCCACTCATAATAGCAAACTTTGCCTTGGCATTGTTATCATACTTCTTAACTTCATCTACATCTGTAGGAATAGTAGCAAGAACAATGTAACCAGACTTGACAAATTCCCAAAGACCACACCCTAGAGAATTTATATAAGCTTCCATCCTTAGCTTCCAAAAAGCATAATTTTCTCCATCAAACATAGGTATCTTGTTGGATCCATTTTGTACCATCCCAAACCTTTGTAAAGCGGTTAATCTTCCCTCAAAAGAACTTCAGTCTAATACCAATTGTTGAACACACCAAGATACTGAGAGGTGGAGCGAATCAGTATCTAGACAATCTTCAATTTTAACAACTTCAACTTATTTAGAGTAGATTAAAACTTAAGCATCATAGTATTAACATGAACATGAAAGATTAACACAATGCACATAGACACATAACACTAGATATATGTGGAAAACCCTATAAGGGAAAAACTATTGTGAGGATTAACTCACAATATATGAAGCTCAAATAATAACTTTGTTTTATGGCTACAACCCAAGGAAGCTACTACTCCCTGAAAACTTTGATTTATGGTCAATCCCAAGGAAGCTACTACTCCCTGAAGACTTTGTTTTAGGGTCACTCATAAGGAAGCTACTACTCCCTGAAGACTTTGTTTTAGAGTCACTCTCAAGGAAGGTACTACTCCCTAAAATAAGAACACGATTACAAAAGATTACAGTATGACAGTCCTACTATCTAAAAACTCACATTGAACCTCACACCTTTGATGATTGCACCTATGTGTCTTCACACTTTCTTCTAATGATCTAATCAGTTAGGCACACTTTATACTTGATCACTATCACATATAAGTCTTCAAGATGAATCAGGACTGTTGAACACCCGAAATACTGAGAGGGGGGGGTGAATCAATATTTTTTAAAACCACTTAATCATTTAAACATTCATTCCACATAGCATATTTAATTTGCAGCAAGAAAGGAAAGCATGAAATCAACCATGAAAACACATAACACATGAACACTAGATTTTTATGTGGAAAACATAAAAAGGGAAAAACCATGGTGAGGATTAGCTCACAATATATTAATAATGCAACCGGTTAAGGTTAATACAATTTGGTGGACTCATTGTCCAAAAGCAAATGCTCATTGCAGGTTTCTAATTGCCAAAGGACTCACTATCCTGAATAGAGAGAGATAGAAGAAAGGGTGGCTCACTTCCAAATATGAACTACTAGTAATGCATCTAACTAATTTTGAAGGTACAATTCCACTAAAGCTCAGAATACTGAATCAACACACTTCATCTTCACCACAATCTCAACTTATCCTTTACTACATCAGGTTTTGCTCACACACACACACTCTTAATGCCTTCATATCACACTCACACACCCACACAAGAATTCAATCTTGTATATATACCGCACTTAAGAAAAAACATCAACCAGGTCAGTAGATAGATGTACCGTGTGGCTTCTTGTTCCGTCAGCCCAAAACTCAACCCTATACGTTTTACAAAGAGAACCAAAGCATGTAGCACATTCATATAGGTCAGCACAACCTATAATTACTCCCAAGACTTTGTTCCATTCATGAGTCAACTCTGCACAACCTCAACACCTTTACATTGGCTCAACTAGAGAAGTAGCAATAGCATGAACTATCTATTAGTTCATAACTCAGCATGCAGACCACAAAAATTCTTACCACTTGGAGACAACACACTTCTGACATCCATAAACTTATCCTCAAATCCACATAGAAAAACATTCAACTACGGTGGAATGCAGAATATGCCACTAGTACTATCATTACAGAATCTGATACTTTATCAATCCTACCTTTCACTCTGGAGGCCATCAAGACCTGAAACGTTGGATTTTGACTCTATTAGTATGCACCAAAAGTAACTTACGACCGCATAGCAAGATTATTTATAGCGGAGGAATGCAGACCAAGAAGTTGGTTCCTTGAACATTAAAGATAATACACATGGACTTAGACAAATTTGCAGAGTGATTGGTGCATTGGTCTTTTCTAGACTAGCATGACTACATTTTTGTTCTTTGTTGTTTTCTTCCATATCGCACTTAACTATATGCTCTTTCATATCATACTTAGCAAATTCTCCAGACCAAAACAACTATCTTCTAACACCTTGTTGCCACTCTCTGGACCACCTGTGTCTTTACCCTTTGTTTCCATCAATGACAACACTACTCACTGTCATGCTCATCACCCTCTTCATCATCATGTATATGTTTCCAACAATCTCCCCCTTTGTCATTGATGGCAACATGCACCAAAACCTCTCCCCCTTTGTCATTAATGACAAAGGAACTACCTATACATCTACGAATCAAAAACTCTCCCCCTATCTCAAAACTGACCTTGCTTTTCTATGTGCATACTCCCCCTTACTATTTTATTTCTATACGTTAATATATACATCAAAATATCAAAAAAAAAATCTTCTATTCTTCCACATATGTACAAGAAATCAAAATATGAATCTTACTATTTAGTGGGAAGAATATCCTTGTATATATTCTTTAGCTGAAGCACTATAGAATCCCAATGAATTTTGGTAGAGTTAAGTATCTGTATCTGCCCATTAATCTACAACAACAAGTCTTCTGCTTCTTCCACTGATGTAGGTGTAGTGGTTATCTGAACAACCTTGCTAGCTTCCTTCAACATCCCTGTCAAAGCTACAATCTTGAAATTGACTATCTCCCTTAACTGACTCATCTGATCCTTGATCAATTCTTTCTCATTCTATAGCTTCTTAATAATTGTATGAGTCTTCTCAATTTCAGCCCTCAGATTTCCATAGCTATCCTTTAGGTGATCATAGGTTCTAGAGATTTTAGCTATTTGCAATTCAAGTCCATCAATCTTGTCCTTTATGTCCTTTGTGGTAAGAGGCCATGATAGATAGTATTGATACATTACTTTGGCTTCTTCTAGGGCATTTTGAATACTCTTTACACAGACTCCCAACAAGCTGTGTGCCTTGGAACATTTGTCTGATAAATCAATTAGTCTTTTATTGTTGATCTATTCCAAAACTCTCTTCTCAACTTCCTTCTCCAAGGATGTAAAATAATTATTAAAATATTCCAATAGATGTTTCATTTGTTGTGTAGGAGTCAAGGAAGTGTCTTTCTTTGCATCTGGCAATATTTTCTCAAATGCCTTTATTGCTTCCTCTAGAAGCTCATTTCCTTCAACCTGTGATTGCAGTATCTCTTCTTGTGTAGTAGCTTGAAAAATGGTTCCTAACTGCGATTTCTTCAATGGAGATGTATCTAACAAATTAATTTGCCCATCCAAAGATGGAAATTGAAATAACTGGGGGGAAGTAGTTGACTAAATTTGTCTCTTCTAAACTAAGAAATGTATGATGGAGTCTATTGGAGAGACCCCAGAATTCTCACCCTCTGCATTCTTCTTTTCTTCTTCGGAACTAGTGATCATGTGTGACCCAGATATCTCCAGAGGACAATTTTCCTCATGTATCCCTTCACCTTCTTTGTTCATAGTCTGATGCCCAAAGGTTTCCAAAGAGGCATTCTCCACATGTTCATTTTCCTTCTCGACTTTCTCAATCTATTCTCCTTTTTCTTTATCTTTCTCTTCCTCAAGATTCTCCTTCTTTCCTTCAACATCCTCTATGTTCTCCAGAGGTGAATTGACAATACTCTAATCCTCTGCATCAGTGGTCACTAGAGAAGATGGCACATTTTTCTCTATCAACATATCTTGATCAGTACTTGTTGCTACAATCTCTTCATTTTTCTCAGGATGGTCATCATCCTTTTCTCTTTCCTTAGAAGAGGACCATTCTTCAATTGTATTGATTTTCAATTCTTTGAAGACATTTGTAGTTATTTTCAAGGTTTACTTTTCTAACCTCTTTATTTTCTCTTTGTCATTTGACATTAAGGTATCCAGTCTTCTTTTTGTTCTAAACTCTTTGGCCAACCTTTGAATAGCCTTATTCTTATCTTGAGTAGAGATTGTAGGACAAACTTTCTCGATAGCCTTATTTTTCATCAGTATCCATATTCATGGCTTCATCTCTTCTTTTTGTCAAAATACAAGCAAGACTCTTAGGTAACTGATCAATTACTTCTATTAAAGCAACATTAAAAGCATCCATGTACCTGATTATTGCAGTTTCAATGATTGATTTGTCATCTAAGGATCTTTCATCATACATTTTTGCTACTTCCTTTAGATTTCCATCCTCTATAATGGTAATAACAGTAGCTTCAAGTTGCAAGGGATGAAGACTTGATTTCTTTACCTTTTTTCTATTCCATTTTCCCTTAGGAGACTCAACTTCTTTATCAGACTTTTCTTCTCTTCTTTTGAATATGAAGCCTTCTTTTTCTTTCTCACTATCTTCTTTGCTCATAGTATCAGGTTTTGCTTTCTTAGAGCAGGGATCTTCTTCAGGAGTTTGAGATGCCCTTTTCTTTCTTCGAACCAATTGAGGTCCTTCTTCATCTTCTTCTTCTTCAACATCATCATGACTGATATATTTTTCCCTTGTAGCCTTTCCTTTACTATTCTTTTCTTTAGAGGTTGTTGTTGTTTGGGAGAACTGGATGCTGCTTTCTTCTCTTATCTTGTTGTAGGCACAACTCTCAAAGATTTTGGCATAGTGGGAGAGGAGGTTGACCTTCTTATGTTGGGGTATTCTTCTAAAGGAGCAGTTATATCTTCTAATTTCTCCTCATAGTCCTTTGGTGAAATCATCTCCTCTAATTTACTCCTCATTTTCTCAACATTCTTCATTATCTCTTTCTCCTTGTGCTTCAAATGCACTTCTATGGATTTCTCCTCATATGTTCCAAATTTTCCTTTAGAGGTATCTTTTGGTTTTCTAAGCATTAGGTCTGTAAGACCTATAATTATATCTTCTACCACCTCATAACCCATCTCTAGAATCTAGACTATTATGGGTTCCATTTCTTCCATATAGCATTCATCTTTATTGACCATGAAAATGATATCATTCTTATACTTTTCTACAACCTTCTTAGGGATTCTTTCCCTTGCTTGCATTCTCTCCTGGAAGTTCTTAAAGAAACCCCATAGTGCAGCATTTTGGGTTTTTAAGTTGCCTAACCTTCTTAGATGATCTATGATTTGCACTGTTGTTGGAGTATGCCCAAACCATACAATGTTCTTTGTTCCAGGGATATCTCTTAGAAAGTAAAACAGTAAGCAAATGATTAAAGTACCGAATTTGAATGGGTACTTTGAGTCTTTTTGTCTTCTATAGGTTCTCAAGAAATTGTTGCCTTAGTAGTTCACACAAGCAATAGTCTACACCATTCTTGACCATCTCATATGCTATGTTGATGGAAGTTGCAGAGACTGAGTTTTCTCTATTGGTGAAGTAAATTTTGTATCCAATCATCATGGATTCATACTTCATAGCAAGGTCTTCAATACTGTTCATAGTTAGGAATATCTTATCAAACTTTGCTCCAATGAGCTTCATTACCACATCATTTTTAACTGATTTTAGTGCTGGAACTGTTCTGGTGGAACATAACCCAATTACAACCCTAATGGCTTCCTTGCTTATCATATGAGGTAGATCCAGCCACATGAATTTATCATGAATGTGGCTCAATACATACTTAATCCAGGCATCTTCATAGCACAGACTAGGGAAATCATTCCATACATCCAATTTCTTCTTTGTAAAAGCATTGTATTCATGTTTTAGGTCAAAATTGTCATTGGTTAGCTCATTGACCTAAACTTCTCCCAGTTTAGCATGATTAAATTCTTCCATATTTGTATGGATGTAGATTCTTATATCCTTTGTGTGCACCATGCTGTATGGAACACTTTAAAATGTGCCATATGGATTCGTTTCCATAGATTTGAAAGGATTTTTCTTGAATTTAGGGCGGGGATGGTCCACTACTTCTACAACTTGTGGAGTAAACATCTTCAAGATACTGCTAAAAAACTTTAGGGCAAGATAGAAACTGTTAAACACTTTTTAATCACTTCCGGTTAGGATTTGATTTGTTGTAAGTATGTGCCTAATCAGTGTTGTCATTGATGTCAACATATTTGTGTTGTCATTGGTGTCAACTGTGCTCTTACTTTGTTGAGGATATTGAGAAAATTAGCCCCTCCGGTGATAACAATGTGTTGCAGTAGAAACAATGCATTACATGCAAAAGAACAATCCAAAAGAATGTTATGCATTTCCTATAGAATAAATATCTTTACCTGCATATTGGAAGTTATTTAGAAGCCTGTCTGAAGATGTTATATTCTAAGTTTGAGCCTCCAGTATGAGGAATTGAGTGAGTTATGTTCACCAGAATGAAAATAGCTTTTTCTGTGTGTTTGGTGGTGATAGGGAGAAAGTCTTTTGCTCCGCATTCCTCCACATTGAAGTATTTTGGTCTACGGTTTTGGAAGTAAGTCTATGATGATGATAAATGCCTTCAAGTGTAATGGTTCATGATTTGGTGGTCCACAAGCTATCTTATACTCATGACAGTGGCTGGCAGTGTTGTTCTTGTGTTCTAGTTTGAAGAATCTTATTGATTAAGTTGTTAGAGATCATGCGGTTGTTCCTGGTGATTACAATGTGCTTGTGGATGTCTCCTAATCACGCTCCTACATTCAGATTGGTCTCCAAGGTGGAATTTAGATCATGCATGAAGCGTGTTCTTGAGAATACTTGTGTTAACATCAGTCTTGGCTGACTTAGTTGAATTTATCATCTACGGAGATGCATCGAAGATTGTGATAGCATGTTGTAGCATAGAAGATTATGTTTGAGTCCTAGCTAAGGTGTGGCGTGATCCACATACATTCTTACATCTTTTCCTTAGCTAAATTTGTATTAGGTCTAAACCTATTTTATGTATGTTTGTAATGCCAACCTTGGAGATTGTTCCAACGATTGATGTTTGTAATGCTGACCTTGATGATCATTCCAAGGTCGATGAAGTTTATAAATACTTGTAATTGAGTCATGAAAGTGTATCCAAGTGCGAAGATGTGAAGAAAAAGTAAAGTAAGGTAGCAGAGTAGAGCAAAGGTGTTTGTGCTTCAATGGGACTGAACCTTGGCACGAAGTAGATGATGTTATCTTAGTTCAACTCTTTGGCAGTGAGCCTTCTTTTGGCAGTGAGCCACCCTTTGGCAGTGAGCCATCCATAGGCAGTGAGCCTTTCTTTGCAGTGAGCAATTTGGGCAGTGAGCCCTGTAGGCAGTGAGCCTCTATTTTTTGATATTGATATAACATATATATTTCTATGGGCTAACACCCACCATGGTTTTTCCCTTTTAGGGTTTTCCACGTAAAAATCTGGTGTCTCCTGTGTTGTTTATGCTTTTGTGTTGAGCTTCTCATTTAATGCTTTCATGGTTATATCTAAATATAAGTAATTGATAAGTTGATGATCATATTTGGTTAAAAGTTTTAGGACAACTGATTCACCCCCCCTCTCAGTTGTTCGGTGCAGTTCAACAATTGGTATCAGAGCCAAGTTCCTCTGTAAAGAGTTTAACCACTTGAGGTAGATCTGAAATGGCACAAAAGGATGAGCAGATTCTTAGGTGGGTCATGTGTGGTGAAACTAGCCACTATACATTCAGATGTCCAAAAGGAAAAGAAAGGAAAATTGACGAAGAAGTTAAAAGTAGAATTTCTAAGAAATCTTTCTATATTGTTGAAGACATTGAGGAAGATGATGATTGCAATAATGTGAAATGTCTTATTTCTGAAAGTTGGCTATGGCACAAAAGACTATGCCACACAAATCTTGATGACTTAGTAAAGTTAATCTTATCTCAAATTGTAAAAGATCTGCCAGAGATTTCTCACACCAACATCATCTGCAAGAAGTGTCCAGATGGTAAGCAGGCAAGTAAATTTCTACAGGGTAAAGATAAATCTTCCACTGAATTACTGGAATTGATTCATGTAAGCCTTTGTGGTCCTGCAAGAATAAGAATCTTTCATGATGACAGGTATTTTATGTTCTTCATTGATGATTATTCTTGAATGACTTGGGTCAATTTTTTTAAAGAAAAATTAGAAGTTTTAGATGGATTCAAAGCCTTCAAAATAATAGTTGAAAATGAGTTAAATATGAAAATCAAGTGTTTGAGATCTGACAAAGATGAAGAGTTTACCTCTAATAACTTCAATATGTTTTGTGAAACTCATGGGATAGAAAAACAACTATCTGAAAAGAATAAGATAATGGAAGTAAAAAGTAAAATTGTTCAAGAAACTGCAAAGACAATGATGGAGGAAGCAAATCTATCAAAAGCATTTTGGAAAGAGGTAATTCATACTGTTATTTACACACAAAACAAAGTTCAGATAAAAGCTAATAATAAAAAACTCCTTTTGAGTTATGGTATGGAACGACACCTACTATGAAATACTTCAAAATCTTTGGGAGCAAATGCCTTATCAAAAGAAATGAAGAAATATATAAGGATGATGCTAAGTATGATGAAGGCATCTTCCTTGGATACTCATCTTGGAGCAAAGCTTATCATTGCTACAACAACAGATTGGGAAAGATTGTTGAAAGTACCAATGTCAAGGTTGATGAGAACATTCAAAAGTACTCTGACTCAATCAGATCTCCTTGCAAAGAGAAAAATGAGATTAAAGAAAAGGAACAACAAGATGAAGCACAAGGAGGTTGTCAGACTATTAGTGATAGAGAAGAATGTGGTGAGAAAGTGTTGGCAAGAGACACTGTGTGGCTTCATTGGTGTTGTCATTGATGGCAACAAAGACTATTCCACACATCCATGGGACATGGTGCATCTTTACCGGAAGTCAGATTGAAGGATACTTTGGTCCGGTAAGCAAGAACAGAGCAAGCAACAAGGTCTGACAGTCAGGTCCGGATCTCTCAGAGGAGGTATCTTAGTAAAGTGCAGATTTGGTGAAGTCAAGAGGTATACCTTGACTGATAGATTCCAGCATTTGAGCCTCTAGTGATGAAAGAGTGAAGAGATATGAGCATCTAAGTATTAAGGTCTGGATTGGCAGAGTAGACAGCAGAAGAATTGATCAACAGAGTATCAGAATTATTTCAGATGAAATATTGATGGTGATCAAGGTTCTTAAGGTATCATCCATGTTTGTCTGACATGTTAGATGACTTTTGTAAGTATCTCCTTGATTCACATTACTTGATATGCTAAGATTCAGCCGATAGATCAGAGTTTGGGTAAATATTAAGTAATCCGGATGCCGACTAGAAAATGAATGAAATCCTTGGTGCAGATATATATACCAAATGGATTTAGATATGAGGAGTGTGTGTGAGTAAAAGTGCGAAGAAAAGCAGAAGAGTAGCATAAAGGCAGTAAGACAGGTCCGGAATGTGACAGGATAGCAACACTTAAGGAGAGTAAGAATGAAGTGTAGCAGATCAGTTTATTAAGCTTAACTGGAACTGAACTCTAGCATGTGTGGATACTTCTCATCAATTCAAGTATTTTGTTACCTTCTTTTCTTGTAGACAGTAAGTCTTTGTAGGCAGTGAGCCTCCTGTGGGCAGTGTGCTCGAGTAGTGAGCCCTAATTGGCAAGTGCCATTTTGTTCTATCTATTCTTCTAATAGAGAATAATATCTTGGGTTAATCACCCCGTGGTTTTTTTCCTTAACAGGGTTTTCCACGTCAAAATCATTGTGTCATGTGCATTGGTGTTATTTCCATTCCATGGTTATGTTTGCTTATTTGATTTAATATTCCATTAACTGTCAAGGAAGTTCAGAAAGTTGAAATAATTAGGATAATTGATTCACCCCCCCTCTCAGTTATCAACAATTAGTATCAGAGCCAAGTTCCTCTAAACAGAGCCTAACAACTTGAGGAAGATCTGGGAATTCAAAATGGCTATGTATGGTATGAGGGAACAACTTCAGTCTGCCCTAGATGATCTTGAACAATCTAACTCTGAAATTAATGAATTGAAGGAAAGACTTAAACAGGCTGATGATTTCATAAATGAATTAAAAGGGAAACTAATTATCTCTATGAAAAAGAGAAAGGAATTACTTCAACAATTAGCAAGTCAAGGTGAAACTAATGATACAAATGAAGACCTAAGATAGAAAACCAAGCTATGTGAAAAGTTATCAAAAGAGGTCATTATGGTGAGACATGAAATGGAATCAGGAGTTATGAAATTCACCCAAGAAATTGAAGAGAAAAGAAAAACTGAAGATGACCTTAGACAATCTCTCAAGGAAAAATCAGAACATTGCCATAAAATGGATAGGATAATCAGAAATCTAGAATCTAACCTTGAAGATGCTAGAGATAATGAAGAAAAACTTGAAGATCAAATAGACGCCCTTAAAAAGGATCTTCAAACAACAAATGAATACAAAGAAAAATTCAAGATAAGCTCTGCTCAACTTGAAGTTCTTCTTGAAAGTCAAAAGAGGGTAGGTGACAAGCATGGCTTGGGATATGAGAAAGGTGGAAGCTCCGGATCCGGTTAGAAGAACTCCAGATTAGAGAATCCAAGAAACAGGCCTAGAAGACCTCTGATAAGGCAACCAAATGCTCAAAGATATCCATCTTTCAATGGATACTGCCACAACTGCAACAACTTTGGCCATAAAGCAAATCAGTGCATAAGAAGAATGAATCAGACTAATACATCCTTCTCCGGACAGTGCTTCAATTGCAAAAGGTATGGTCACAAATCCCATGAATGTAGAAACACACAAATGAACAATTCATTCAACTGTAGATGCTTTGCATGCAATAGAGTGGGACATATGGCTAATCAGTGTAGATCAAGAGGATGTCAGTCAAATATGCAAAGAAATGTTGTTTGCTACAATTGCAATAGATCCAGTCATTTTGCCAATTTCTGTAGAAGTAGGAATCAAGACAAAAGGGGTCCGGAACAGCATAATCATAACCAAGACAAAGGAAAAGGAAAAGTGAACGCAGATGAAATTTAAAGGGAGACGAATAAGATTTGGGTGAAGAGAAGCACAGAGAATGTTGTGGATGGATCCGCACCAGAATCTGGTGCTGATAATCCTTCCAGAAATTAAATAGATGAGCTCTGGCTCAGGGGGAGTCACTAAGAAAAACAAATTCCCCCAGCTAGTCATTAGGCTGCGGATTAGAGGATTCTCATAGAAACATCAAAAGAGGGCTTGGTTAAGATTTGGAAGGTCTGCAAGAAAATTTGAAGAATCTAATCCTTCCAGATTGATCCGGTTTAACAGTCTTCTGGTAAAGATAGGTTTTTCACAGTATTGGTCCGGTGTGATTCTAAATTGAAACATCTTGATCTACGGACATATGGGATGATCTGAAGAAAAGGTGGTCATTATGACTCATCTCTAACATCAATCCTAAGTACATCACAATGATTTGGATAAGTTTCTCCCTCTCTAAACAAGGAGAACAGAGCAACCAGAATAACTTAAGTTGTGCATTTATTGTAATATGGAATTAGGGTTTGCTCAAAGATAAAAGGGTTCAGTTGATCGTCATTTACACATTTGCATTCAAGAAGAAAAGAAAAGGAGCTCTGCAACAAATTGCTTCAAAATTCTCAAAGATCAACCGCTGAAGTCGAATCTTCTAGCAAATCAATCCGACTCACTCCACGAACCCTAGAAGCACAAAAGATATTTTCTGTTATTGAATATTTCTCTATAAATCCTTTGAAGATGACTACACCAAATGTTGTAAAGATCACTGATAGGCCACATCCTAAATTCAAGAAACATCCATATAAAGCCCTAGAAGTTGATCCCGTAGGTGCCTTTTCAAATATTTTGCATGGGGTTCTACATGTAGAAGATGTTAGGGCATATATTCATGTGAATATTGAAGATCTTGGGGAATCTAAGCTGGTTGATATCTATCACAAGAATTTGATAGATGGCTCATTTGAACTCAAAACTCAGTATAAAGCCATCTGGGACAAGTGTTTTGCACAATGGATTCATTTCCCCTATTTTACAGAAGAAGAATGGATCCAGTATATTTTGAGCAGAGTGCATGACAACTTCATGTGGTTAAATGGACCATTTAAGATAACCAAGGATGCCATTAAGGCTGTAACCAGATTACACTCATCCAGTGGGATTCCTGTTCTTAAATCCATTAAGAATCATACTATGAGTGAGGCTACTGGATCAAAGTTTGACAAAAGAGCAATGACCATAGAAGACATAACTGATCCGGATGTGAAGTTTGCCTCCATGATCATTGGTTATAAGATATATCACTCCAGCAGGGAAAATTCAGTACTCGAAATTGTAATTTACACTGCTTATGAGATGCTGAGAAAGAATGCAGATTATGATCTCTGTGAACTCCTTCTGAGCCAACTAATGGAAAATTTACAGAAGATAAAAAGGGACAAAAAGAACTTTAAATATGGTGGACTGATATTGTGTTTGTTTTTTTATTTTATGAATGAGCTGCCCAGATCTAGTGGTTGGGTGTGGCAGAATGATAGACCAGTAGCCATCCAAATTAGAGATTATATACATGGGCTTGGTGATGCCAAGGCACAAAATACAACACTCTAGGGCTATTTCAAGAATGTTCAGAGCATGATGCAAGCAAGAGAGAGAATCCCCCAATCCCTAGTTGAAAAGTATAAGGATACAATTTGCTTTATGGTAGAAACTGATCAGTGCCTAATGGAGGTAGTGGAGCCTAGGGTAGTATGGATCATGCCAATGGGGTATGAAGTTGATGAGAAAATTGTAGAGCTGCATGTTCAACACATGCTAAGTCAGCCCAAAGATCCTAAGGCAGAAAGGTTTATAACCTTTGAAGAATTAAGTGTGAAAATCCATGTAGAACTCAAACAACTGGAGATGAAGAGAAAAGTGAGAAAAGAGGTAGAAGAAGTTGCCAAAAGGTATGGAATTTCAAAAGAGGCACTAGATGCCAACAGAGAGAAAATGGAAAGGGCAGAGAAAGAAAAGAAAGAAACTGAAAAGGAAAGTGTTCCGGTAGAAGCCCCCTCCCGAACTAGATCTTCTAAGAGATCTCCACCTACAACTGCTAAAAGCTCAAAGGCATCTAAACCAGAAGCAAAATCATCCAATAAAGCAGAGAAAAGAACTAAGACAAACGCCACAAGGTCTTACATCAGTCAGAAGGATGATGAAGAGACAGAATCTGATGAAGAGATCAAGAAGATGATGAAGAAGAAGAAAGTATCCAATGAAACCAAGGAGGTAGAGGCAAAAGAGTTTGTTGAAAGGCCCATGCTATCCTTAGATGATGTAGTTAAAGTTGTTACTATGGATGGGAACCTGCAACCAATAACAGAATTCTATGACACATACAATGACGAAGATAGAAAGATCTTGGAGGATGCCACAGTTAAGTACTTGAACATATACAATAAAGCATTTATTGAAATAATTTCTCTAATTCCTAAAAGTTTAGAGAAAGAACTTGAAATGAGAAAAGAAAATGCCAAGGCTAAGGACTTAGAGATTAGAGAACAGATAGCTATTCATCTCTATTCTTCAATTACTCCGAAACAAATGAATATGATTTTCAAAGATTGCAAGGATGAGTTCTGGAGTAAGGCTAGAATGAATCAACTCATGCTTGAAGCAACTGATAAAGTGGCAAAAGAAATAGAAGAAATCCTCCAGAATGCTTTCAAAAGATTCAATATTCCTATTATAGAGGATTTCAGTGATGATCCCTTAGCTACAAATATTGAAAAAGAATCTACTAAGACAGCGGGAGAAGAGGTAAAGGAGATAGGTGAAAGGAAAGGTATGAACTTAGATTCCTCTGCTCCGAAAGAGGTAGTCCATGATCAAGCAAACATCTCTCCTCCGGTTTCCCCTGCAGACTTTGGATCTAAAGGAGAAGAAGTACAAGAAAAGAAGAAAGGTCAAACAAAAAATGCCTCAGATGATAGTGCTAAGACTGCAGCAGGGGAGAAAACCCTGTCACCGACAAGAGACACAGTAGAAGCAGTCGAAGAATTCCTAACCAAGGAGATGATGGAATTTGATGAACTGGAACTTCTTCAAGGACCATTCAATTTTGACTCCCTCTCCCCGGTTTTGACAATGAAGCTAGCATCCTTTACTTCAGCAAAGGCAAAAGAAAAACTTCTGAAGTCTCACATAGAGGACTGCAAGCTCATAGAAGTTGCATTCGGTGTACTGGAAAAGATCATGCCATCTTTTCAGAAAGATCCCTTAGCCTCCTCATCTAGTAATCTCAAGTCTCTTGTTAGTTCTGTCAGCACTCATTTTGAATCTTTAGAGAAATCAGCTGAGGAGAAGGTCCGAAAAGAGTTTATGGATAAGAGATTCTCTGATTTACAAGGCTTTATAACCAATGATAGGAAAAATATGGATATTGGGATAAAGAACTTAGAAAGTGCTCTTAAGGATGGAGGAGAAGTATACAAACTTTGTATATCCTGGACTAAAGTAACAAAGGATATTGAGAAGAAAGTGAAAGAACAAGAGGATAAACTATCAAGCCTCTCTAAGAATTTTGATCCTCTCACTGTATCCATAATAAACTAGGAATGTCAAACTATTATAGTCATGAATGAGATTAAGAAGCTTGAGAAGGAGAGGAAGAACATATTAAACAGGATGGGTGAACTTAGAGGGATGATTATCCCTAAATTAGAGGCCATGCATGAGGCCCTAACTGATGCCCAGACTACAGCCCAAACCAGTGATCCGATAGATCTTAAGAGGGAAAAACCTTTTGCATTCCTATTGAGTGGCCACATCTCAATTTTGGATAGGATGAAGTAGAGTTGGGCAACAAAATTTGCCCAGTTGAAGACATCTTTTGCAGATATACTTCAATATATGTAAGTATAGCATGTATATATACTTATGCAGCTAAGTATAGATTATTTTTGAGAATTTTTGGTGTGCGGACCCTACCCTTTGCCATTGATGTCAAACAGGGAGTGAGCAGCATTGAAAAATGTGGACTCCAGCTAAGGGGGAGCTTTGGTAAAGTGTACAATAGAACAAAGCATCAACCAAGGGGGAGTATAGTATAACACTTAGTCATTTTTCACTAAGTGTTGCCATAAATGCCAAAGGGGGAGATTGTTGGCAAGAGACACTGTGTGGCTTCATTGGTGTTGTCATTGATGGCAACAAAGACTATTCCACACATCCACAAGACATGGTGCATCTTTACCGGAAGTCAGATTGAAGGATACTTTGGTCCGGTAAGCAAGAACAGAGCAAGCAGCAAGGTCCGATAGTCAGGTCTAGATCTCTCAGAGGAGGTACTCAGTAAAGTGTGGATTTGGTGAAGTCAAGAGGTATACCTTGACTGATAGATTCTAGGGTTTGAGCCTCCGGTGATGAAAGAGTGAAGAGATATGAGCATATAAGTATTGAGGTCCAGATTGGCAGAGTAGACAGTGGAAGAATTGATCAACAGAGTATCAGAATTATTCCAAATGAAATATTGATGGTGATCAAGGTTCTCAAGGTATCATCCATGTTTGTCCGACATGTTAGATGACTTTTGTAAGTATCTCCTTGATTCGCATTACTTGATATGCTAAGATTCAGCCGACAGATCAGAGTTTGGGTAAATATTAAGTAATCCGGATGCCGACTAGAAAATGGATGAAATCTTTGGTGCGGATATATATACTAGATGGATTTAGATATGAGGAGTGTGTGTGAGTAAAAGTGCGAAGAAAAGCAGAAGAGTAGCATAAAGGCAGTAAGACAGGTCTGGAATGTGACAGGATAGCAGCACTTAAGGAGAGTAAGAATGAAGTGTAGCAGATCAGTTTATTAAGCTTAACTAGAACTGAACTCCAGCATGTGTGGATGCTTCTCATCAGTTCAAGTATTGTGTTACCTTCTTTTCTTGTAAACAGTAAGTCTTTGTAGGCAGTGAGCCTCCTGTGGGCAGTGTGCTCGAGTAGTGAGCCCTAATTGGCAAGTGCCATTTTGTTCTATCTATTCTTCTAACAGAGAATAATATCTTGGGTTAATCACCCCGTGGTTTTTTCCCTTAACAGGGTTTTCCACGTCAAAATTATTGTGTCATGTGCATTGGTGTTATTTCCATTTCATGGTTATGTTTGCTTATTTGATTTAATGTTCCATTAACTGTCAAGGAAGTTTAGAAAGTTGAAATAATTAGGATAACTGATTCACCCCCCCTCTTAGTTATCAACAGAAAGGACATAGAGCTACTTTTAAAGCCCAAACCATGACAGAAAACTACAACTTTGAAGGTAAATGTTTGTCCACCAACAATGAAGGATCCAAGATTACTCTTATAAATCTTGAGATATCTGAAGAAGAGAACATGGACTCAAAAGAAAACTCAACTGAGTTAAGAAAGTAGATTAAGGAGCTCAAACAAAGACTTGAAGAGAAACTAAGAATAGCAAATGAAGAAATAACAAAATTTGAGGAATGTCTGCAAGGCAAAATCAAAGATTGCATGAAACTTGAGGAAGAAATTATGGCCCTAAAAACTGATCTGAAACATTAATGGGTTGAACGAGACAAACTCAATGTGAGTGCTGCTAGATTTGACAGGCTAATGGCTATGGCAAGCCAAGCAAATTCTGATGATAAAAAAGATGGAATATCTGAGATAAATGGAAACTCTAGAGCAAGTCAAGAAGAGATTGTCGAAGCCAAGAAGGATAAAGACAAACAAATTTAGAATCAAAGGAACAGATCAAGAAGATCACCAATCAGATAACCGAATGCACAAAGGTACCCATCTTTCAATGGCTATTGTTCTAATTGCAAAAGGTTTGGTCATAAAGCTACTCAATGCAGAAGTAGAATAAGTCAGAATGCTCCATCATTCTCTAGTCAATGCTTCAATTGCAAGAAAATTGGTCATAGATCAAATGAATGTAGAAGTTTGGTAAGGAACAATTTTTACAATGCAAGGAATACTCAATCATTCCATGGAAAGTGCTTTGCTTGCAATAGATTTGGGCACATGGCTAATCAATGCAAATCAAGGATGAATGCATTCAGAGGAAGGAATCGAGGATAGGGAAGTATTGTGTGCTATAATCAAGTATGGACATATTGCAAGAGTTTGCAGGAGCAAGAATGTGAAAAATAACTACCATACTGAAAACAAGAAAATAGAGCAGAGGAATGATAAAGGAAAAGAAAAAGTTGATCTAGTTGAAACTAAGAAGGAAATGGGCAAAATCTAGATCAAGAAAGATGTGATTGAAGTCAAAGATGGATTTGCATCAGCTTCTGGTGTAGATATTTCCTCCAAAAAGTAAATTAAGACATCTGGCTCAGGGGGAGTCTTATTGAAAATATTTCCTCCCTGGCCCAAACATTGATGCTAATGACATGACATAAAGAAACAAGGTCAAGGATCAACAACAAAAGTTTATGTCAGAACTAAGACTATATTTGTGAAGGATAAAAGAAGAATTGTGCAAAATGTTCAGGTTGATAGAACAAAATTGCTCCAAGTACAGAGTAAGTTTTCATAATGATTGACAGTACCTGATGAACTTTGAGGAAAATGGATATGAACTAGTTGAGTCTTCATGAAGTAATGAAGAAAAAAAAGTGTAGGATGAAGAAACTCTGCAAAGGATTTCTAAGACCCATAGGACTTGTGCAAGAGCATCACACTAAAGATCAAATTATTGGTGATTGACAAGAACAAGGGTTGTAAAAGAACACACTAAGAAGAATCAGACTTGGGAACATATTCCTATATCTGCAGATAAGAATGTATTTAAAAGCAAGAAGGGAAAGTGATAAAGTGACTGAAGAAGTCATTGTTTTACCTAGACCAATAAAAGCTACCTCTCTTGGGGAGTAGCTAGATGCTTTTGATAAAGTAAGTGTTGATAATAGAGAAAATTCAGTGGATCATAGTAGAAGCATGCAAGTATGTGCCCTTTGCCATTGATGTCAAAGGGGGAGAGAAATCATGTGAAAAACTCAAGGGGAAAAAGAATGCAGATGTGTAAAGAGAAAGGGGGAGAATCTTGTCTTGGTGGTCTTTTCAGTTTTTCACATCATATGTTGCCATCAATGACAAAGGGGGAGATTGTTGCAAGTATGTGCCTAATAAGTGTTATCATTGATGTCAACATATCTGTGTTGTCATTGGTTTCAATTGTGCTCTTACTTTGTTGATGATATTGAGAAAATTAGCCCCTCCAGTGATAACAATGTGTTGCAGTAGAAATAATGCATTACATGCAAAAGAATAGTCCAGAAGAATGCCCTGCATTTCCTATAGAATAAATATCTTTACCTGCAGATTGGAAGTTATTTAGAAGCCTATTTGAAGATGTTATATTTTGATTTTGAGCCTCCAGTATGAAGAATTGAGTGAGTTATGTTCACCAGAGTGAAAATAACTTTTTTTGTGTGTTTGGTGGTGACAGGGAGAAAGTGTTTTGCTCTGCATTCCTCTGCATTAAAGTATTTTGGTCTATGGTTCTGGAAGTAAGTCTGTGATGATGATAAATTCCTTCAAGTGTAATGGTTCATGATTTGGTGGTCTGCAAGCTATCTTTTACTCATGACAGTGGATGGTAGTGTTGTTCTTATGTTCCAGTTTGAAGAATCTTATTGATTAAATTGTTAGAGATCGTGTAGTTGTTCTTGGTGATTACAATGTGCTTGTGGATGTCTCCTGATCATGCTCCTACATTCAGATTGGTCTGCAAGGTGGAATTTAGATCGTGCATGAAGCGTGTTCTTGAGAATACTTGTGTTAACATCAGTCTTGGCCGACTTGGTTGAATTCATCATCTACAGAGATGTATCGAAGATTGTGATAGCGTGTTGTAACGTGGAAGATTGTGTTTGAGTCCTAGCTAAGGCGTGGCATGATCTGCATACATTCTTACATCTTTTCCTTAGCTAAATTTGTATTAGGTCCATACTTATTTTATGTATGTTTGTAATTTCAACCTTGGAGATTGTTCCAACGGTTGATGTTTGTAATGCCAACCTTGATGATCATTCCAAGGTTGATGAAGTGTATAAATACTTGTAATTGAGTCATGAAAATGTATCCAAGTGTGAAGATGTGAAGAAAAAGTGAAGTAAGATAGCAAAGTAGAGCAAAGGTGTTTGTGCTTCAATGGAACTAAACCTTGGCATGAAGTAGATGCTATTATCTCAGTTCAACCCTTTCGCAGTGAGCCTTCTTTTGGCAGTGAGCCACCCTTTGGAAATGAACCATCCTTAGGAAGTGAGCCTTTCTTTGTAGTGAGCAATTCAGGTAGTGAGCCCTATATTTTTTGGTATTGATATAACATATATATTTCTGTGGGCTAACACCCATCATGTTTTTTTCTTTTTAGGGTTTTCCATGTAAAAATCTAGTGTCTCCTGTGTTGTTTATGCTTTTGTGTTGAGCTTCTCATTTAATACTTTCATGGTTACATCTGAATATAACTAATTGATAAGTTGATGATCATATTTGGTTAAAAGTTTTAGGACAATTGATTCACCCCCCCTCTCAGTTGTCCGGTGTAGTTCAACATGATTCACTTTTCCTTGCTCTTCCACTATTCTTTCTCTCTTCAAATTTTGATTGCAAATGATCTTCTTGTTAAGAGAGATTGCATAAAAACCCTTTTTGCAAAACCTTTGTCAAAGCTTCAACTATGATACACAATGACCTTTAATTGCTCCACAACCTTCCGCAAAAGAATATTTTTCAACGGTGTTTTCTCCAATAGGTCAGGCATTTCAATCTACACCACATATCCACATGCTGAGAGCATAAACACCATATCTATGGCAATGGCTTAAAGTTTGTCTAGTAAAGCTCCCCTTGAGCCAAAGCTTTCTACTTAGTTTTTGAGGAAACATTTGCACCAAAGACTAGAACAACCTCATCATTTTGTTTATTTTCTTCTTTCTTTTTCTAGACCCTGTCCATTTCTTTCTTCATCTCTACCAAATCAATATTCTTCACTTGATCATTCTTCCTTACTGGATCAACCTTCACATTCTTACTTCTACAAAGTTTAGCAATGTGACCTAATTTGTTGCATTCATAACATTTGACATTTGAACAAGCTTACTTCCATTCATTCTGGATCTACATTGATTGGCTTTATGCCCAAATCTATTGCATGTATAGCAGTAACCATTGAAAGATGAAACCATCACACCCTTATTGTAACCATTCATCATCTAATTTTTGCATTCACTAGATTTATGACCAATTATTTGACATGTAAAACATTGACCAGAGAATGATTGAACATTCTGATTCATCTTGCTTCTACATTCTATAGACTTATGTCCAAATTTATTACAAAAGTAATAGTAGCCAGAGTACCTTTGTGCAATTGGTTGTCTGATAGGTGGCCTCTTGAAGTTTTTCTTTTGGTTCCAAACCTGTCTGTTATTACCTTTCTTGACTGCAACCTTCTTTTGGTTATTGTTCTTCTTCTCAGCATTGTTTGCCTTTGAAATTTCACCCTTTTCAAATCCTAATCCTTCTTTATCCTTAGGAGCCTTTTGATTTGCAATTATTTCATCAAATGGTATGGATCTTTTCTTGAATTTGTCTTCTTGAATTTTTTCTTTTTCTAGCTCAATCTTTAAGACCACTATTTCTTGTTCAAGTCTTGAGCATTCTTCAAATTTTTCTTTTAGTTTCTCATTTAGGCATTCTTCAATTCTTTTTCCTTCCTCAATTTATATTTTTAGACTGGTGATTGTTTCATTTGATTGATTAATCTGTTCATTTACTTCCCTATATCTTTCTTTGAATTTCTTGTTTTGCTCTCTCAACTTCTTGATGCATTCATCTACTTCCTTAATATTTTCTTCCAGATCTTTGTTCTTACATTGAACTTTTTCCAGATCTTTAAGGGCTGATTCATGTTCTCCATTCATGTCAACTATGCAATCTTCTTCAGTAAATTCAATAGCATGGATTTCTTCCAGAGGGATAGGATATCTTCTAGGTGCCATGTGTTCACACTTCAAGATCTTCCTCAAGTGATTAAGCATCTTCCAAGGAACTAGGCTTTGATACCAATTGTTGAACACCCAAGATACTGAGAGGGGGGGGGTGAATTAGTATTCTCTGAAACCACTTAATCATTTACACATTCATTCCACATAGCATAGTTAGTTTGTAGTAAGAAAGGAAAGCATGAAATCAATCATTAAAATAAATAAAACATGAACACCAGTTTTTTACATGGAAACCCCAAAAAGGGAAAAACCACGGTGAGGATTAACTCACAATATATTAATAATGCAACTGGTTAAGGTTAATACAATTTGGTGGACTCACTGTCCAAAAGAGAATGCTCACTATAGGTGGCTCACTGCCAAAGGACTCACTATCCTAAATAGAGAGAGATAGAAGAAAGGGTGACTCACTATCAAATATGAACTGCTAGTAATGCATCTAACTAATGCTAAAAGTACAGTTCCACTAAAGCTCAAAATACTGAATCAACACACTTCATCTTCACCATAATCTCAATTTATCCTTTGCTACATCAGGTTTCGCTCACACATGCACTATTAATGATTTTACATCACACTCACATGCCCACACAAGAATTCAATCTTGTATATATACCACACTCAAGCAAAAACATCAACCAAGTCGGCAAATAGATGTACCGTGTGGCTTCTTATTTTGTCGGCCCAAAACTCAACCCTATATGCTTTGCAGAGAGAACCAAAGAGTGTAGCACATTCATATAGGTCAGCACAACCTATAATTATTGTCAAGAGTTTGTTCCATTCATGAGTCAACTCGACACAACCTCAACACCTTTAGGTTGGCTCAACTGGTGAAGTAGCAATAGCATGAACTATCTATTAGTTCATAACTCAACATGCGGACCACAAAAATGCTTACCACTTGGAGACAACACACTTTTGACATCCATAAACATATCCTCAAATCTACATATAAAAACATTCAACTGCGGTGGAATGTGAAGCATTCTAATATGCCACTGGTACTATCATTATAGAATCTGATCCTCTGTCAATTCTACCTTTCCCTCCAGAGGGCTTCAAGACCTGAAACTTTTGATTTAGACTCTATTAGTATGTACCAACAATACCTTACAACCACATAGCAAGATTCTTTATAGTGGAGGGATGTGGACCAAGAAGCTGGTTCCCTGAACATTGAAGACAATACACCAAGACTTAGACAAATTTGTAGAGTGATTGGTGCATTGGTTTTTTCTAGACAAGCATGATTGCATCTTTGTTCTTTGTTATTTTCTTCATATCACACTTAACTGTATGCACTTCCATATCATACTTAGCAACTTCTCTAAACCAACACAACTGTCTTCTTACACCTTGTTGCCACTCTCCAGACCACCTGTGTCTTTACCCTTTGTTGCCATCAATGACAACACTACTCACTGTCATGCTCATCACCCTCTTCATCATCTTGCATATGTTTCCAACAATCTCCCCCTTTGTCATTGATGGTAACATGCACCAAAACTTCTCCCCCTTTGTCATCAATGACAAAGGAACTACCTATACATCTATGAATCAAAAACTCTTCCCCTATCTCAAAGTTGACCTTGCTTTTCTATGTGCATACTCCACTTACTATTTTATTTCTATACTTTAATATATACATCAAAATATTAAAAATTGTTTTCTTCTTTTCATCCGCATTGTACAAGAAATTAGAATATGAATCTTATTGTTTAATGGGAAGAAAATCCTTGTATATATTCTTTAGTTGAAGCACTGTAGAATCCCAATGCATTTTGGTAGAGTTAATTATCTGTATCTTCCCATTAATCTACTACAACAAGTCTTGTACTTCTTCCACTGATGCAGGTGTAGTGGTTATCTGAACAACCTTGTCAGCTTCCTTCAATATTCCTATTAGAGCTGCAATCTTGAAATTGACTATCTCCCTTAACTGACTCATCTGATCCTTGATCAGTGCTTTCTAATTTTGTAGCTTCTTAATAATTGCATTAGTCTTCTCAATTTCAGCCCTTAGATTTCCATCACTATCCTTTAAGGGCTCATAGGTTCTGGAGATTTTAGCTATTTGCAATTCAAGTCCATCAATCTTGTCCTTTATGTCCTTTGTGGTAAGAGGCCATGATAGGTAGTATTGATACATTACTTTGGCTTCTTCTAGGGCATTTTGAATACTCTTTACATAGACTCCCAACAAGTTGTGTGCCTTGGAACATTTGTCCATAAATCAATTAGTCTTTTATTGTTGATCTATTCCAAAACTCTCTTCTCAACTTCCTTCTCCAAGGATGTAAAATAATTATTAAAAGATTCCAATAGATGTTTCATTTGTTGTGCAGGAGTCAAGGAAGTGTCTTTCTTTGCATCTGGCAATATTTTCTCAAATGCCTTTATTGCTTCCTCTAGAAACTTATTTCCTTCAACCTGTGATTGTAGTATGTCTTCCTGTGCAGTAGCTTGAAAAATGGTTCCTAACTGCAATTTCTTCAACAAAGATATATCTGACAAATTAATTTGCCCATCCAAAGATGGCAATTGAAATAACTGGGGGGAAGCAATTAACTAAATTTGTCTCTATTGAACTAATAAATGTCTGATGGAGTCTATTGGAGAGACTCCAGAACTCTCACCCTCTACATTCTTCTTTTTTTCTTCAGAACTAGTGATCATGTGTGACCCAGAGATCTCCAAAGTACAATTTTCCTCATGTATCCCTTCACCTTCTTTGTTCACAGTTTGATGCCCAGAGGTTTCTGGAGAGGCATTTTCCACATGTTTATTTTCCTTCTCAACTTTCTTAGTCTGTTCTCCTTTTCCTTTATCTTTCTCTTCCTCAAGATTTTCCTTGTTTCCTTCAACGTCCTCTATATTCTCTGAAGGTGGATTGACAATACTTTGATCCTCTGTATCAGTGTTCACTAGAGGAGATGGCATATTTTGATTTGTCAACATATCTTGATCAGTACTTGTTGCTGCAATCTCGTCATTTTTCTTAGGATGGTCATCATCCTTTTCTCTTTCCTCAGAAGAGGACCATTCTTCAGTTGTATTGATTTTCAATTCTTTCAAGACATCTGTAGTTATTTTCAAGGTTTCCTTTTCTGACCTCTTTATTTCCTCTTTGTCATTTGACATTAAGGTATTAAGTCTTATTTTTGTTTGAAACTCTTTCAAGGTTTCCTTTTCTAACCTCTTTATTTCCTCTTTGTCATTTGACATTAAGGTATTCAACCTTATACTTATCTTGAGTAGAGATTGTAGGACAAACTTTTTCAAAAGCCTTATTTTTCATTTCAGTATCCTTATTCAAGGCTTCATCTCTTCTTTTTGTCAAATTACAAGCAAGAGTCTCAAGTAACTGATCAATTGTTTCTATTAAAGTAACATTAAAAGCATCCATGTACCTGATTATTACAGTTTTAATGATTGATTTGTCATCTACGGATCTTTCATCATACATTTCTGCTACTTCCTTTAGATTTCCATACTTTGTAATGGAACTAATAGTAGCTTCAAGTTGCAAGGGAGGAAGACTTGATTTCTTTACCTTTTGTCTTTTCCCTTTTCCCTTAGGGGACTCAACTCCTTTATCAAACTTTTCTTCTCTTCTTTTGAATATGAAGCCTTCTTTTTCTTTCTCACTATCTTCTTCACTCACAATATCAAGTCTTGCTTTCTTAGAGAAGGGATCTTCTTTAGGAGTTTGAGATGCCCTTTTCTTTCTCCAAACCAACTGAGGTGCTTCTTCTTCTTCCTCTTCTTCAACATCATCATGACTGATATATTTTTCCCTTGTAGCCTTTTCCTTTACTCTTCTTTTCTTTGGAGGCTATTGTTGTTTCAGAGAACTGGATGTTGCTTCATCTCTTGTCTTGCTGTAGACACAACTTTGGAAGATTTTGGGGCAGCAAGAGAGGAGGTGGATGTCCTAGTTGACCTTCTTATGCTGAACAATTCTTTTGAAGGAGCAAGTATATCTTCTGGTTTCTTTGCATAGTCCTTTGGTGAAATCATCTCTTCTAGTTTACTCCTCATTTTCTCAACATTCTTATTTATCTCTTTCTCCTTGTGCTTCAAATGCACTTCAGTGGAATTCTCCTCATGTGTTCCAAATATGATTTCAGAGGCATCTTTTGGTTTTCTAAGCATTAGGTTTGTAAGACCTGTAATTATATCTTCTGCCACCTCATAACCCATCTCCAGAATCTAGATTGTTCTGGGTTCCACTACTTCCATATAGAATTCATCTTTGTTGACCATGAAAATGATATCATTCTTATACTTTTCTACAACCTTCTTAGGGATTCTTTCCCTTGCTTGCATTCTATCCTAGAAATTCTTAAAGAAACCCTATAGAGTAGCATTATGGGTTTCTAAGTTGCCTAACCTTCTTAGATGATCTCTAATTTGCACTGCTGATGGAGTATGCCCAAGCCATACAATGTTCTTTGTTCCAGGGATTTCTCTTAGAAAGTAAAACATTAAGCAAATGGTTAAAGTACCAAATTTGAAGGGGTACTTTGAGTCTTTTGTCTTCTGCAAGTTCTCAAGTAATTGTTGCCTTAGCAGTTCACACAAGTCATAGTCTACATCGTTCTTGACCATCTCATATGCTCTGTTGATCGAAATTGTAGAGATCGAGTTTTCTTTATTGGTGAAGTAAATATTGTATCCAATCATCATGGATGCATACTTCATAGAAGGATCTTTAATATTGTTTATAGTTAGGGCTCTCTTATCAAACTTTTCTCTGATGAGCTTCATTACCACATCATTTTTAATTGATTTTAGTGTTAGAATTGTTTTGGTGGAACATAATCTTCTTATAACCCTAATGGCTTCCTTGCTTATCATATGTGGTAGATCTAGCCACATGAATTTTTCTTGAATGTAGCTCAATATATACTTAATCCAAGCATCTTCATAGCATAGAATAGAGAAATCATTCCATACATCTAATTTATTCTCTGTCAAGGCACTGTATTCATGTTTTAGGTCAAAATTGTCATCAGTTAGCTCATTGACCCAAACTTCTCCTAGTTTAGCATGGTTATATTCTTCCATCTTTGTATGGATGTAGATTCTTATATCCTTTGTTCGCATCATGCCATATGGAACACTTGAAAATGCACCATCCGGATCTATTTCCATAGACTTGAAAGGATGTTTCTTGAATTTAGGGTGGGGACGGTCCACTACTTCTACAACTTGTGGAGTAAACATCTTCAAGATACTGTTAAAAAACTTTAGGGCAAGATAGAAACTGTAAATACCTTTTAATTTCTTTTGGTTAGGGTTTGATTCACTTTTCCTTACTCTTCCACTACTCTTTCTCTCTTCAAAGTTTGATGGCAAATGATCTTCTTGTTAAGCAAGATTGCATAAAAACCCTTTTTGCAAAACCTAATTTGCATTCAATGCACAAATTGATAAAGTTGTCAAATCTTCAACTGTGATACACAATCACCTGTAATTGCTCTATAATCTTCTACAAAAGAATATTTTTCATTGATGTTTTCTCCAATAGGTTAGGCATGTCAATCTACACCACATATCCACATGATGAGAGCATCAACACCATATCTTTGGAAAGGGCTTAAAGTTTGTCTGTTAAAGCTCCCCTCAAGCCAAAGATTTCTACTTAGTTTCTAGAGGAAACATCTACACCAGAGACTGGCACAACCTCATCATTCGCTTTATTTTCTTCTTTCTAGACCTTGTCCATTTCTTTCTTCATCTCTATCAGATCCACATTCTTCACTGGATCATTATTCCTTACCAAATCAACCTTCACATTCTTACTTTTGCAAAGTTTAGCAATGTGACCTAATTTGTTGCATTCATAACATCTGACATTTTGAACAAGCTTACTTCCATTCATTCTGGATCTACATTGATTGGCCTTATGCCAAAATCTATTGCATGTATAGCAGTAACCATTGAAAGATGAAACCATCATACCCTTATTGTAACCATTCATCATCCAATTTCTACATTCACTATCTTTATGACCAATTCTTTGACATGTAAAACATTGACTAGAGAATGATTGAACATTCTGATTCATCCTACTTCTACATTCCATAGCCTTATGTCCAAATTCATTGCAAGAGTAATAGTGGCCAGATTACCTTTGTGAAGCTAGTTGTCTAATAGGTGGCCTCTTGAAGTTTTTCTTCTAGTTCCAGACTTGTTTGTTATAACCTTTCTTGACTACATCCTTCTTTTGGTTATTGTTCTTCTTCTCAGCATTGTTTGCCTTTGAAATTTCACCCTTTTCAAATCCCAATCCTTCTTTATCCTTAGGATCCTTTTGATTTGTAATCATTTCATCAAGTAGTATGGAGCTTTTCTTGAATTTGTCTTATTGAATTTTTTCTTTTTCCAACTCAGTCTTTAAGACCACTATTTCTTGTTCAAGTCTTGATCATTCTTCAAATTTTCCTTTCAGTTTCTCATTTAGGCATTCTTCAATTCTTTTTCCTTCCTCAAATTGTATTTTCAGACTATTGATTGTTTCATTTGATTGATTAATCTATTCATTTACTTCCCTGTATCTTTCTTTGAATTTCTTATTTTGTTCTCTCAACTTCTTGATGCATTCATCTGCTTCCTTAATATTTTCTTTCAAATCTTTGTTCTTACATTAAACTTTTTCTAGATCTTCAAGGGCTAATTCATGTTCTCCATTCATGTCAGCTATGCAATCTTCTTCAGTGAATTCAATAGTAGGGATTTCTTCCAAAGGGATAGGATATCTCCTAGGTGCCATGTGTTCACACTTCAAGATCTTCCTCAAGTGGTTAAGCTTCTTCCAAGGAACCAGGCTATGATACCATTATTGAACACTTGAAATACTGAGAGGGGGGGTGAATCAATATTCTCTGAAACCACTTAATCATTTAAAAATTCATTCCACATAGCATATTTAATTTGCAGTAAGAAAGGAAAGCATGAAATCAACCATTAAAGCACATAACACATGAACACAAGATTTTTACGTGGAAAACCCAAAAGGGGAAAAACCACGGCAAGGATTAGCTCACAATATATTAATAATGCAACCTGTTAAGGTTAATACAATTTGGTGGACTCACTGTCCAAAAGAGAATGCTCACTGCAGGTGCTCACTGCCAAAGGACTCACTATCCTGAATAGAGAGAGATAGAAGAAGGTGGCTCATTGCCAAATATGAATTGCTAGTAATGCATTTGACTAATGCTAAAGGTACAGTTTTACTGAAGCTCAGAATACTGAATCAACACACTTCATCTTCACCACAATCTCAACTTATCTTGTACTACATTAGGTTTCACTGACACACACACTCTTAACACCTTCACATCACATTCACACACCCACACAAGAATTCAATCTTGTATATATCGTACTCAAGCAAAAAAATCAACTAGGTTAGCTCAACTGGTGAAGTAGCAATAGCATGAACTATTTGTTACTTCATAACTCAACATGTGGACCATAAAAATGATTACCACTTGGAGACAACACACTTCTAACATCCATAAACTTATCCTCAAATCCACATAGCAAAACATTCAACTGTGGTGGAATGCAAAGCATTCTAATATGCAACTGGTATTGTCATTATAGAATCTGATACTCTATCAATTCTACCTTTCACTCTGGAGGGCTTCAAGACCTAAAGCTTTGTATTTAGACTCCATTAGTATGCACCAACAATACCTAACAACCACATAGTAAGATTCTTTATAGCAGAGGAATGCGGACCAGGAAGCTGGTTCCATGAACATTGAAGACAATACATAGGGACTTACATAAATTTGCAGAGTGATTGGTGCATTGGTCTTTTCTGGACCAACATGAATGCATCTTTGTTCTTTGTTGTTTTCTTCCACATCACACTTAATTGTATGCTCTTCCATATCATACTTAGCAACTTCTTCGGACCAACACAACTATCTTCTAACACCTTGTTGCCACTCTCCAGACTACCTGTGTCTTTACCCTTTGTTTGCATCAATGACAACACTACTCACTATCATGCTCATCACCCTATTCATCATCATGCATATGTTTCCAACAAGGACAACATCAACAACTTCTGCTCTTTCTCCTTCAATCACTCATCAACAATGTATTCATTCTACTCTTTCTCTACTTGAGAGCTTTTCAATCAACTTGCAATCACACTTTACCTCACTCAATTTGAATTACAATTTATATAAGATATTACATTTATTACATTTCTTGTCGACCAAATACATCATGAAAAATACATTCACAAGTCGGCCAGACAACACAACATGAAACATGTAGAAGATAGGTCCTAAGTGAAATGACATGTTACACCGACAAAAGATCCATGCCTTGCAGACACCAACACTTGCTTAAACAGGTCTAGAACATTCTTCATAGCTTCAAACACCAAGGAATTACATCTGCACACTCTGCTCATTTGGAAATAGGACAACCTTAAGCAAAACACATGAAGACTTGAAGCAAAATTGTTACAAGTATGTGCCTAATCGATGTTGTCATTGATGTCAACATATCTTTGTTGTCATTGGTGTCAACTGTATCCTATTTTTTTATTTGTTTAGAATATTTATATGTTGAGGATATTGAGAAAATTAGCCCCTCCGGAAGAATCAGAAAGGAAACAGTGAATCACAATGAGTTGTATACTGAAGAACAGTCTAGAAGACTGCTCTACATTTCTTGTAGATTGAAGATCTTGGTCTACAGATTGGAAGTTATTTACAGTCGTGTTTGAAGATGCTAAATCCTGAGTTTGAGCCTCTGACATGAAGAATTGAGTGAGTTACATTCACCAGAGTAAGACTTGCTTTTTCTGATTATTCATTGGTGACAAGGAGAAAGTATTTTGCTTTGCATTCCTCCGCATTGAAGTATTTTTCTTTGCAGTTCTAGAAGGAAATATGGGATGATGATAAGTGCCTACAAATACAATGGTTCATGATTTGGTGGTCTGCAAGCTATCCTTCTTTTATGATAGTTGAAGACAATGAAGTTCATGTGCTCTGGTGTGAAGAATCTCATGGATAAAGTGGTTAGAGTTTGTGCGGTTGCGCCTAGTGATTACAATGTGCTTGTGGATGCCTCCTGATCATGTTCCTGCATTTACATTGGTCTGCATTAAGTAATTGAGATCGTGTTTGAAGTTTATTCCAATATAACGTAGTGTGTAACTAGTCTTGGCTGACTTGGTTAATTCCAGTAATTGCAGATATGTATTGAAGATTGTAGAAGCTTTTCATGGCATGGAAGACTATGTTTGAGTCCCAGCTAAGGTGTAGGGTGATCTACATACATCTTTACTACATTTCCTTACCATAATTTTTGTATTAGGTCAAGACATATTTTGTAAATGTTTGTAATGCTGACCTTGGAGATTGTTCTAATGGTTGATGAGTGTAATGCCGACCTTGATGTACATTCCAAGGTTGATGAATGAAATATATACTTGTAATTTGGTCATGGAAGACAAGTCCTTGTGTGAACAATGCGAAATAAAGTGAAGAGGTGTAGAAGGTATAGCAGAGCAAAGGAAAAGTATTGTGCTTCAATGGAACTAAATTCAGGCATGGAGTAGTGTTGACCCTCTTTCTACACTTCAAAATTTAAACTTTTTGTGTCCAAAAGACAAACCTGATTATGCATTAAACCCTTTTCGCCAAGTCACCTTTTGATTGCAAAACATCAGTGTCACATTTTGCTCGTGTGAGTCCTTTAGATAAATTATTACCGAGATGTCATAATCTGCTTCCCTGCATTAAACTTTGTACAACATCATTTTGGAGGAGGGACACTCATTATTTCACTCAGTTTCTTAGGTGCACCTATCAAGTTTGCGGCATTCTATGAAAATAATTAAAATCTTGAAATTTGTGATAGCTGGTGCAAAAAACTTTTTATGACTGTGTTCGCAACTCCATTTCACCTAATCTAGCAAGTTTCCATATCAGGACGTGTCATGGTTTGGGAGATTTCAAGCAACTCATTTTCAGATGACAATCTATGGAAACAATTAAAACAATAGCTTTATGGAGGCTAGAATGAAATGTATTTACAAGGGGTCTCGTGAAGTCATCATTGGCAACATGGCAAGATTTCACACAAAATTATCAATTTTGTCAAAATTTATGCATATATCTTCGTTTGCCAGGTTAGGAGGATTTGTTGAGTAGATTTTGTGAAGTTTTCAAAAATAAATTTCAAGCACTTAGCATTTTAATTTCACTGCTCCAAGTTAAATGTTAAATGGTGAAGCTCGAACTCACTCTTCAGTCACATTTTTAAATCATTCTTTGGAGTAACAAAGGCATGTGAAATAAAGTTATCAATGTGCTACAAAGATACACAATCTCTCAACATAATGCGATAAGATAGAATATGTCATGGAGGCATATACATGGCCGTGAGCTACCAAGAATGTCAATAGAAACATTTTTAGTTACAAGGCAAAGTCAAAAATTAAAAAAAATATAAGATTCTTTGTTGTGACTATGAGCCTCCATAACTCTAAAGGGAAATGCTTCATAAACACAATGTATGCAATGTTTGTCGAAGCCTTCACAATGTTTTGAAACCTACACAAATACCTAACATATACTATATTGGTACTTGGAAGAGGTTACAAAATGCATCTAAAAACCCGAAATACATTATTTTGGACGTTTTAAAAGGTTTTGAAAGTTGTTTAAACTTCCGAACAAAGCCCATCGGCTCATTAAGAGGTTTTCAAAACTTATTAATCCCCCAATTAAGTTTCAAAATTCTCTTAAACTACTGATGAAGACTCAATGAATGATATTGCACCGAAAAAGATGCCAATACTGACGTAGAGAAAGGAGGTGGTTATAACGGACCAAGAAGTTGATCTAAAACTAATTTTTCTCCACATCCATGCAAAATGGGGAAGTGTAGACTAGGCACATAAATTGTTTGACAGTGGACCTCAAAGAGATTCAATCGCGTGGAACGTGTAGTGATTGTAGGTTAGAAACAAAATGGTTTTGTTAAAAAGGCTGAATGATAGTTGCACCCTCTCAGCTTAAAGAACCATAGAATAAAGTATAACGACCTTTAATATTGAGGCTACGGCCATTTTTATTCATTTGAGGATGAAAATCTAGTTGATCAAATGATTTACACGCGACCATCTCTATTTAATGGGCTAAGAACTTCATATGGGAAAGAGATTTGATATTCACAAGATGGATGCATTGTAAAAGTTTTCAAAACTTTATTAAAATACGTTTTGCTGGGTGTAAATGCAATCTCCATAACCTTTGCTAGTATCTTCCTGGTCTGCACCAAAATGGAAGCACTGAAAGAAGTTATGAACATCTATCAAATCATACTCAAAGGATGTTTTTAATGGAGATTGAGGTTGCAATTATTCTGGTAGATAGGTATGCAAAAATGTAGAAGCATGAATAAAGAAGTATATTAAGTGATAAAATGCCTCGCATGATTCTAGTTGGTGGAATGCAATTGGCAAATGTAAACCCTAACTCCACGCCTTTGCCAGCGTCCTTCATGCCAAAATGAAGTATGCACAAAATGAATTTGCCGAGACGTTGTTGGAACTTTCAAGTAAATGCATTTGATGTGAACACATAGACAAAACATGCGAATTGTTTTACAAAATGCCTTGAAGAAATGACATGTTTAATGAAATGCAAGGATTGCAAGGTGTGGAGCTATCCCACATCCTTTTCCAACTCCATGCACATCTCAAAATGAAAGCTTTAGAAACAAGTCACAGAAAGCGCATGAGATGTTTGACAACAATGCCTCAAAGAAATGTAGCCACATAACTTGCAGTGAGTACAAGAATACATATAAAATTGACTTGTTGAAAAAGGTTTAAATACTTCAAGCAAATGCAGTTCACATGTGTGAAGGCTAGTCCACAACCTTGGCCAATATCTTTGTTACAATGGATATGGTGATGGCTGGTAGGAGATTTGTTATGTCAGCAATTGCATGGTCCTGTAGAAGCTAATAAAATTGTTGGAGTCTTTTAAAAAGCCAATGAATATGCTTCACAGAATCACAACTTGCTTGGTTGTGAGAATAATTCTTTGGATATAAAAGAATGACTAGAATCAAACAAACATCACACAAGGAAGGCCCTAACTGTGATCTTGAAAAGCACATACCTGAATTGCAAGTTTTCAATAAGAATGAGATACCTATTTACCTAGAAATTGACGCTTTAGTGACTTTAACTTCAGATTATACATAAAATTTTAGCCAAGTTCGTGCTCACCTCTCTAAGCTTGGGGATTTTCACCAAACCCAAATATTTTCTATGATTGAAAATATAGAGGATTTGTAGCACTTCGACGAGCTTTTGCAAAGGGCAAATAATAGAACATTGCTAAAAGTAGGAACTCTTTGAGGGCTATACCTTGTTAAGACCATAACAACATTGGTATGACTAAAGTTTATTGGATAGGTATGCTCCAATGAATGGAATGACAAATAAATCTTCTTGTTGCAAACATGGATGCTGCTACCAATGTCAAGGTTTAGTTAAAACTCACAAGAAATCTCATTTGAATCCACATAAGGATATGATTGTAGCCCAAGCACAATAGAAATTTAGAAACATTTAGCCTCAACCATGAGAAGTACTATAATTTCTAATGGCTCTCCATCCCTAGATTACATTGTTCATGATTTAAATGCTCTTGGTGTTGAAGATGTACACATTCATTTTGGATATGAGAGTGCCTCTCAAAACATTAGTGAATGGTGATGACATTTTATGATTGCAATTGAGGTGAGAGTCTAAGATTTAGGTATACGGAGAAGATGTCAACGTCTGAGAAGGTTTGATTGCCAAAATGAACAGATGAAGATGGAAGGGACTCAGCGAAATGCACAACTTGAAAGTCACAAGTTCTAATTACATTTTTGTAAAAGTGACTTATGTCACATGTTGTAGCTGAAAGTTGGAAAATGAGCTTCATTTCTAGTTATTTCTTAAGTGCCAAAATTGGGTAGTTACTCTAAGCAACTATCTTTCTGAAAAGAAAGTTAGTTATTCCAAGCTGGTGCAATTAAAGAGTTAGTTATTCTAAGTAGTTATAAAAGTGGTTAAGGTAGTTACCTTAAGTGGTTACTAGCCTCACCTATATATACTTCTTTGTAATTCAATCAAAAGGGGGACTCTTGAGAGAGAACTTTTACAGGGGGAACTTATGAAGAAACTTCTTGGAATATTTTTGGTCTTACACATTGTATAGTTTACTTTTGGAATTGTATAATTTCAAAAAGATAATGAATAATGCATTTCAGTTCATATGTTTTTGATGTATTTCTGAGTTATGATTACTAGTTTCTTGTATGTCAAATTGGTGATCTCTCTATGTATTTGTGTAAATCAAAGTTATCCATTGAAGCATGCAATTGGGGTGATGAAGCACAATCATGTCTCAGTACCCTGATTTGAAAGTGTTAAGATAAATGATCTCTTCGTATGTTGAGATTTGCCATCTTTCTTTATCATTGTTGCACACACATTGTGAAATTCATCATGAAGTTTAGGAAAGTGGTTTCTAGTTTTGTGGTGAAATCCCTTCGTAATTTGTCTTGAGTTTGTGAAATCCAAACCAGTATTCGTATGTCTACTGTTAGGATTTCAATAAATCATTTGTCTTGTTAGTTTTTCTTTTCCTCCTTTATGTAATTTCAGGTCAAAAGTACACAAAAACCACAAATACCCCCATCATATGAGGGATCTGCCCCTCTCAAACATAGAGGAAGATCATTGCTCTGTCATGATCTCTCCAATTGTTGGGACAATTCAGTCACCGCTCTAAGGGCAACGGGTCATTTTCAAAGGTTATTTCATGGTGACAAATTTGTTTACCAACAAGTAGATGCTATTGTCTCAGTTCAAAACCTTTGGCAGTGAGCCACCCCTTAGCAGTGAGCCTTTTTCTGGGTAGTGAGTCCTATTGGTGGTGAGCCTCTAATTTTTGATATTGTTATAACTTATATATCTCATGGACTAACATCCATTGTGGTTTTTCCATTAACAGGGTTTTCCACGTAAACAAATGGTGTCACTTGTGTATGATCTTGCAATTGTGTTTATGTCTCTGAGTTTATGCTTTCATGACTTAATAATAGCAAATAGTGGACAAGTGTTTAATGTTTTAAGGTGTAGAATTGTTTACATTTTGAGACAACTGATTCACCCCCCTCTCAGTTGTCTGTTTCATTTCAACAAAAATAACCACAACAACTTAAAAACCTTGTGCGGTACTGGAAACAAGAAAGATCTTCATTAAACTTTTCCAGATGAGTCCACATGACCCATACAACATGCCCAAACACTTGTTTCCCCCTAGACATCAAAGAATTGTGCCGCACAACTTCAATCATGAACTTTGAGAATGATCTGTCATCTAGAACATACTGCAACATGATGTCATTTGAAAAACTAAGCTGTGGACCACCAAGGACCTTGAAACTACAAGGAAGCATGAAATACACATCTATAAACATGTCCTCAAAACCACAAGGGCAATCATTCATTTATGGAGGAATGTGGAGCATTCCAACAGGCCTTCAACACTAGCTTACTCTTCCAGAACACATGTTGGTACTCTATCATGCATAACTTTCACAGCGGAAGGAAAAATGATCTAAAAACTTGGAATTATCACCTTCACTACATCCTAAACATAGTTCTAGAACCACATGGCCATATCTGCAAATGCGAAGGAATGTGGAGAATTCCATTTTCTTGCATAGAACACCTTCACAGAGACAACATTGTCTTCAACCAGTCAACAACAAAACATTCTTCCGGTAACCCAAACATCATGGAACTTGGAATATACATACTTTAGGTCATCAGTAGCATCAACAATTCATCTAATTATCTTTGTGCTTCTAATTCCCATATTAATATCAACTATATCTTCTCCCTTCTCTTGTTGGATGGGACATGACATCCAACCATGAACCATTTCTTCTTCTCATGTTGGATGGGACATGACATCCAATCATGAACTGTATCTTCTTTTCTTGTTGGATAGGACATGACATCCAACCATGAACACCATCACACCACCATAATAGTGTTGACATCAATGACAACCCTAGGAACCATATGTGTAACAATTATATTAGAATAAGATGTTCTAACCTTATCTCTTGTTGATTATCTTATCAAACTTAATATCAATGTGATTGTGGGAACATCCGATGATCATGGCACATCACTTTTGGGGCATGGGCTTTGCAAAAGCTCTTTTTCCCTTGCATGTTTTCACTCTACCTTAATGTGCTTGATACCGACAAGTGGCATCAACCACCTTAAGGTGGGGGCATATATAATGGCATCTGTCTGATTATTTTGACACTGAAAAAGCATGTTTGAAAGCCCTCATCACGAGGTGGATGGTGTATCTCTTGAGCTAGTGCACATCCTTTTAAAAGAAAAAAGCCCATATTAGGAGGCAAGATGATGTATCTCTTAAGCTAGTGCGTATCCTTTTATACAAATCCCTTCTATGGAAGGTGAGATGGTGTATCTCTTGAGTTAGTGCACATCCTTTAATATAAAGTCCTCATCATGAGGTGGGGTTGGATCTTGAGTCATTCACCCTTAAGTATGTTTTTGGCAGTTGTGATAGTGTAGCCCAACCATCAGGTGTGTCTGAAATGTGTTTTAGATGATGGGACTTAGAAATAAGCTCCTTCCCATTGCTCATGTTTGTTGTGTATAAGATGTATAGTATGTCAATGACATACTATGCGGCACTCATGTATTCTGTGTGTCTTCCGTATGTGTTTGCTGTGTCTTCCCTCAAGTGTGGTCTAAAGGTGCGTAGTGATGAGCTCCCTCCACACTTAGGTTTTTGTTTGGTGTGTCTTCCCCTCGGTGTGGTCTAAAGGCACATAGCGATGAGCTCCCTCCACATTTTAGGTTTTGTTTTGCATGTTTTTGGCAATCTAAAGGCATGTAGTGATGAGCTCCCTCTACCTCCTAGTTTAGGATTTGTTTTAGTTGATTAAATCAATGTATACTTCGTGTATTGCATGACTATTCTCATGTCTTTGTGTATTACGTGCTTCCACTATATTCTCCATGTTTTGCATTCTTCTTACTATCTTCCTTGTGTCTTGCATGTCTTCTGTGTATTTTCTAGTGCTTACCTAAGGCTGGGGGCTAGAAATAGTCCTCCAACCTTTGGGTATACCTTAGCTCTATGTGCTTGGCATGTTTGATGTGCTTCGACCATACTTTAATGCATGTATGGAATCATAAGATCATACATACATTAAAGTGGGGGCTAAATGTTATGGAGTAAAAAGTATCCCTATGCCTTTTTACCTCCTAGTTTAGCTCCTAGGTCCCCATGTTTACACTTTACAAATTAAATACTCATCCTGAAGCAATTTCCCCAAAAATCCATGTCAAATGGGACGTAGGGGCCCATTCTAAGTGCTTAAACATGACCAAAATAGGCCTTGGGACTTGGGCGCCCATGCCTAGGTCTAGCCTAACTTGCTGGGATGAAAATTAAATGGTGTCAGCTTGGGCCCTCTCAAAAGGTTTCCCTCTATTGGCCTCTTCAATTTAATTTATGAATGATAGTCAGAAAGCATATATAAGTGAATTTATGACTTCATTTTACACCTAGATGGATAATGCAAACTTGTGATATTGAGTAAAGAGATTTCAAAGGCCTTCATTGTGTTGCTGAGTAGAATTGTGTTGTTATTGTGTTTGTTTGTTACAGATTTGGCTTCATCAACCCATCACCTCATGATTTGAAGGATCTTCATCTCTGTGAGGGCTTCACCTCTAAGGTGACATCAACTTGTGTTTCAATCATTTCATTTCATTATTGGATTTGGCTTCTGCCCTCCTTAGGCACGCACTCTATCTAACAACAGTGTTGGAAGAATTGAATGTCATTTCAGGGATTGACTGAGGTAAGCTCCTAAACACCACAACACCCAACCCCCTTTCTTTGTGATTGTAGGTTACAGTTGCGGGAGTTAGAAAAGTGCACGTGCAGAGAAGTAGTTTGAAGAACAAGGATTTAGGATCTTGAAGAATCTTGCTTATATTCCACCCTCCGGGACTAGGGTGCTCACCCCGTAGTCCTCTCGACATGATTGGCCCCGAGTTCAGGAGCTAGATATAGTCTGACACATCTCTCTGCTCCAGATCTATAGAAAAATTACCCTATTAGACTTGGGTGCTTGTGCTATAGTCTGCAAATTTTCTATTTCTGAAAACTCATCTTCTGGTATATTTTTTATCCTCCCTAAGTATCTTCCTATACGGTTTCCTATAGCATTTTATCTGTTTATACCTGATTCTAGTATAATTAGGGTTTGAGGCTTATTTGATCTAGGGTTTGACAAATCTTTCAATCTAATCTATCTTTCCATATTGTTCCTAAGCACATAAACCTATAGTTGAGTCCTCATTCATTTGTAGTGACTTGGTTCAGTTTTTGTCCTCGAAAGTTATTGTGAAAGAAGGGTTTTATTTGATATACTTTAATAGCATCCATCATCTTCCCACTTTTCATACATAACACCATCCATACATCTCGTTCCCTTAAATCCCCTAAAATCCCCAATCAAGATCAATGAATGAACACATCACCTAAACATGAAGCTATCACAAAACCTATGTGATTCAAAAATAAAACTTTGGATGCCTCTACACCTAAAGAAAAAAGACTACAAAAGCCTAAGGACTATCATGCTATAACACATCAATACACAAAATCTAAGTACAATAAAGAATCCAAAAGGTTACCAAATCCCACACCCCAAAAAGAAAAAAACATAAATGGTGTGGGTACCCAAGCAAAAAGAATTAAATCCAAATGGAGCATCCATATCCCACTTTACCCCCAAATCCAAAAAATCCCACAATCTTGCTCCCCATCTAAAAATTCTAAAAATCCTAAGTCCATTGGGTCTCTAAGTCCCCAAATTAAAAAAATAAAAAATCCCCATTACTCTCCACACCCCATTCCAATCAAAAGCTTCAAAATCCAAAATGGTGTGTGCAAACGTTGGTCTTGGTTCCCCTTGACACAATGGCATTCCCACATACCTCTATCTCCCCATCCTATATCCGCTATCCTGTATATATCCCCCATCATATCCCTATGGTCCATGCTTTTGCATAATCCTTCCATTGATAATCCACTATCCTCCATCCATACATAATCCACATCCTAATCCACTCTCCTCCATCCCCATCTCATGCCATGATCTACCAACATCCATGCACATAATGACATAGCTTGACATGGTCCATGTGTGACAACATCCAAAATGGGACACTATCACCTTGCTATGGAAAAAGATGCTCAAGTCCCCATCTTCGTCCAAATCCACCTATCCCATCCAAATAGAAAAAAAATAAAAAAAAATAAAAAACCAAAAAATAAAAATAGTAATAAAATAGTAAAGAGAAATCTTTCATCCAATTGTGAAAACTACCTCGGTGGCGCCTTGGATAAGTACCATGATGAAAACCTAGAAAATAGGTGTCATGTGTAGAACAATTATCTATATGCATTACACTTGGGGGCAAGCTATCTCATCCTATCCTATCCTATCAATTCTATCCTACCCTATCATACTTATCTATCATATCCTTATACCTATCCCATTGTAACAACTCATCCTCCCTTCCTTCTTTGATCTTGATAAGGACAGGGGCAAAATGTTGAAAAATGCTTTGGATATATTTTGATATAGCTAATCTTTTCCAACTACTCATATTACCTTTATCATCATAAGCATTATCATGCAAAGTCTTAACATACTACCTAGAGTGGGGCATGTTATTCCTATGCAACATAGTCCTTGGAGATCACATCCTAAACCTGTCCATCCACCCACCTTGCATCCCAATACATTCCATCCACGATCACCAATCCTTTTATCTATCCATTCAATCTTCTTGCATCCTTGCCCTTTCAACCTAGTTTTCCCTTGTCATTGGTATCTAGCACAAGGGCTATCCTAACACAATCCATTGCCACCATCCCATAAATTAAAAAAACACCACAAATCCAAGCAATAAATCCAAGTGAAATCCACACTTAATCTAAAAAATCCAAGCAATAAATCCAAGTGAAAGCCATCCTTAATCCATGCCAATCTAGCCAAGAAATCTAGTAAATCATCCAAAAGTATCCAATGGTTTTGTTCCTAGCCTCGTTGCAATCCTGATCATCATCATCATCAATCCAATCAATCAACCTTTGCTTAATAACGCAAGCCTATCTTAAGTATAGATATCATCATCATCTATCAATCCTGGTGTTACTCACATGGCCAACAACACTAGCCAATCAGTCCATTAATCATCAGTTTTTAGCTTGATTGGGGTAACAACCTTGTTTATCTTTTTGTCATTTGTGCATGCTTGCTTGCTTTCTTATGTGTGTTATCATTTTTATCTTGCATTTGTATTAGTCCTTGCATCATACTGGATCAATGACATCATGGTCTTCCATATCATGGTGCCCAATGACATATGTTTGCTCGTGACCTTTTATCCTTTACGCACGAGGCATATCATCACCCCGATCTTTATACCTTGGTGCATAATGTCTAGTGCTATATCAAGCTTCATGATTTCTCACGTAATGCAGCATAATGTATCATTCACCCATTTCATCTATCCCTTATCTTTCCTTCATCTCCTTAACTAATTTGTTTCATTCATTTCGAGAGCATACTCATGTTCTTCTAACCTACCTATCCTCTCAATGGGGCATACCATCCCTACATCATCCTTCCTTGTCACTCTTGCTTCGAGTGGCTGGGGCATCACCATCCCTAATCCATTTTCAACCCAATACTATATTTTAAACTTCTTTGACATGACACCACTTCTTTTAGTCATGACACCCTATCAAAGAGGGGCAAAATGTAGACACTTAAAATTGACCATGTCCTAGTGACATATCCCACATCACTTTCGACACCTCCTAACCCACTTTTGACATTGTTGAAATCACCTTGTGACACATTTATCCTAGGTCCCCCTTTATCCCAAATTAATTAAATAAATCATATTTATTTAATTAATGTTATCTATTTTCCCTTTTATCCAAATAAATTAAATACTTATTTAATTAATTTATCCTCACATGTCACATGTCTCTCACAATTGATTAAATAATTTTATTATTTAATCAATTATCTCTCACTTGTTCTTATCCTCATCCACTTGCCATAATTAATAAATGACTTGCACAAAAGTCAAACTAGATTTTAATCCCAACCATCAATTCAAATTTAACCTCTTAATCTCAACTGCTCACATAAGGATGCCCTATCCTTGCCCTAATCCTCCACCTTTTAATCCTAGCAATCCATCCTATCAATCAAACATCTATAAATCAACCCTCATCTAAGCCATTATCAATCCACATCCAAAGTAACATTATGCTATCAAAATAATCATATATAAGCAATCCTCAAGTAATGTTATGTTGCAGGAATGAACAATCAACATATCAATAGTATCAATGAGTATGTAGCTAGGTTGCATTTGGGTGCATGCGACCTCCGCTCTATCGAGGAGAAAGAGTAGCCTAAGGTAAAAGGTATTTGATTTTATTTAATTATCTTTGTGTTATCTACCTTGTCTATTTTCTGTACTTCATAACCAATTAAGGTGGGCATGGCATAAAAGAAAAGATTTTTCAAGCATAAAGAGGGAGATTGAAACCCTTACCTCTCAACCAAATACCACAAGGAAGAGAAGCCACTATCCGAGGATCTTCCCTTCACAATAAAATGCAAGAAAAATATTCCACTATAATGTCCCCAACCAAAATATTTTTTAAATAATATTAGATTTGAAATATCTCAGCATATATTTAACTAATATTAAAATTCATGTACCAATTTGCTGAAGAATAATCAACACAAATTGATAATTTTTTTCATAAACAAAGAGTGACTTCCCATATATTTTGGAGCTGATCTATATTGATAAAATATTTATCAATAAGATTAAACACAATAGATATAATAGAAATACAAAATATAAATAAATTTGCAAATAAACACTGTATGTTGGAGCTCCCTTCTACACCCTTCTACAAAACTGAAACTACTACAATCCTTTTAGCATAGACACAACTTTTGGGTAAAAGTGCTTTTATACACTAGAGTGTTTTCATCCTCTAATTTCAAATAATTCAATGTGTTTCATCTTAAAATTGATGAATTAACACAAGTGCTCAAACAATTTTGACACAGTTTTGGTAAGACAAAAAGATATGTTAAAATGAAGAATCTGCTCGCATTTTACAGATGTAGAAGTCACAAATTGGGTGTCCAAATTCCAATGCCTCTCATTTACAAAAAACAATAATAAATATTATTTTAATATTCTCCCTCTAAAAATTCCAAGAAAAAGATAAGTCAAAACCTCCATTTGATACCTGGCTAAAAATAGACAATAACTCCTCCATAAAAGATTTCCCTAGAATATGATAAAAATAGGAGTTACACAAGGCCCATGAATAATTATATGCCTCATTGGAAGTTGAAATGGATAGCCTAACGAGGACATACTGGCTATAAAATTAAATAAGATGTGCAAAATATTTATTTTTGGTACCCCAACTTGGTGAAGTCCTAACTCCTAGCCTAGTGAGCAAAAATCAAACTTCTTTAGTGTGTTGGAAAGATCTATATAAGACCTACACTAAAAAAATTAAAACCCTAAAGGATTTATTGAAAAACTAGGCCCCAAAAATGCTTTCAAGACCTCCAAAAATGCAATTTATGAAAATGTAGAAAATACTAAAAAATTAGAATTATTTCCCTATCACTTTCCCTAAGTCCATGGGAAATATGGAAATGGGATTTTGGGTCCCCAAATTAAATCATTATTAAGGGTACATTACAAGTCCACCCTTCCAAAAATTTCTTGCCCTCAAGCAATGAAAATTTGGATGTTATAAGATCTTTAGTCCTTCCCATATATCATCTTCTATGGGTAGATTCTTCTAGCAAACTAGATACTGACATGTCATGCTTATGTTTCTCAATTTCTTCACCCTAGTATTAATAATAGCATCAGGTGCCAAAATGAGCTTACCTTTATCATCCAAGTGTGGAAAATCCAATTAAGGTGTGGCATGTTGTCCAAGTTCCCTTATGAAGCAAGACACATGAAAAAATATGGATCTTGCTATTCTTTGGCAACTCCATCTCATAAGAAACTTCAACAATTTTTCTCATGATCCTATATGGTCCATAGAAGTGAGGTTTGAGCTTTTCAGCCCCACTTCTTTTGACGGAAGATTGCCTCTATGGTTGCAATCTTAGAAAAACCCATGTCTCCAACCTCAAATGATCTCTCTATGTGATTTTGATATGAATAGACTCTTTTGTTGATTTTTGGCTTGTTGAAGGTGATCTTTGAGTGATCTCAATATATCTTGGCTATGCTTAACTAAGTCACTAGTTAGTGGTACTCTACTATCTATGAACACTAAATCAACAAAGGTTAATGCATCATAACTATATAACACAATAAATGGAGACATACCAATGGATATGTGGTAGGAAGAATTATAGCATTATTCCTCCCAAATACAACCACTTAATCCAAGATGATTGTTGATCTAAAACATAATTCTTCAAGTACCCATCAACACACTTATTCACTATTTCTGTTTGTCCATCTATTTGGGGATGATATATTATGTTAAGAGTGAGTTTTGTACCTTCCAAATGAAATAAATCTAGCCAAATAGAACTAAGGAATCTACTATCTCTACCCATGACAATATTCTTACACAATCCATGTTGCCTAAACACTTTTCTGAAGAATAAATCTACCACTTGTGGAGTTTTGAATTCTAAATAAATGGAAAAGAAATATGCATACTTGGTTAGCCTATCCATAAAAACATCAATACAATCTTTAGCATGTACCTCAGGGAGGTCGGTGATGAAATTTGTGGATATACTTTCCCAGTTCTAATTTGGAATAGGTAGTGGTTGTAGCAAACTTGCTAGGGGACATGTTCTAATTTTATTTTGTTGACATGTTATGCATTCTCCTTTGTGTTTGAGGACATCCTCCTTAAGACCCTTCCACAAGAATCTTTCTTTAATTCTCCTATAGGTGTTGTAGTATCTTGGGTGTTCTGCTAGTTGTACATCATGAACAACTCAAGATTCTCTATTTCATCTTAGATTCAAGAACTAAGAAGATTATAGTCTTATAGATTATGAGACCATCTACTAGTATGAATATGTCATATTTCACTTTTCCATCAAGGAGATTAGTAGAAATAAATTTTCTAGCCAACCTAACTTGGTAAAAAATATATGAAATTCAAAACTTTTTTAAACCTATACCCAATAAAGCCTAGAATGTGATGCATCTTTTAGATTTAAAAAAGGATAAATAATTTGAAATTAATGAATATTTTTCCATATGCATATCAATCAAGAAATAAACATATTGTATGTAGAAAATTAATAATAATTACCTATTAAAATTATAATGAGGCATATATTATATTTTTAGAATCTTGATAGCTTTTTCTACAAACCCTTTTTGTTTTATTAAATATAGTTACAAAAAAGTCTATCATCTTCAAGGATGAAGTCATAGAAAGTTTTAGGATAACACAAAATGAGTGGTTTTCCAAATTTTTTTGGCAAGTTTTAAGACTCCCACTTGCCTAAATCCAAGGTAATTCCAAGGAATTTGTGGAGGGAATCCATATTTGAGATAGAAATATTCACACTTTTTCTATCTAAATCTAAATATGTCTAAATGTTAGCATTTTTCATCTGGTAGGATTTATTTGGGATTGCCACTATTTGGCCCATCATGATCTTGCACTCACCCAATGATGCATGATTAATTGAATCAGGTGTATCTTTTCATAGAACCCCTAATAGAGATTATTTTTTTAAATATGAAGAATTTGGTAGAGGTAAGGTGTACTTGGGTGATAATTGTTATTTAAATATTATTGGTTCTGGTAAAGTTAAAATCAAATTTCTTGATGGTAGAGTAAAAAGGATTAATGGTGTGTTTCATATCCTCGGGTTAGTAAAAAAATTATTATCTATGAGAAAACTAATAGATCCGTGTGTGCAGGTACTCTTTTCTGATGTAGGATGCAAGATGGTTAGAGATGCTATGGTGATCGCTAGAGGTGTCAGATTTGACACATTGTATAAGATTGATGCATGCACTATTGAGTGCAATAGTACTTCTTTTAAAATCAAGTCTATGACTACTACATTAAAAAAAGTGAGGGTTTCCTCTTCAACACATGGTCATGGCTTCTAGGTACCTAAGGATGCTATTTCTTTTGAATTAAAATTACCTACACAGAAGACTATGTTATGGTACTAAAGATTAGGCCACATTGGAGAAAAGGATCTAAGAACCTTAAAAAATAAAAACCTTTGTTTAAGGATTGACTAATTGTACAATATTGATTTCAATTTTTGTGAGCATTGTATTTATGGTAAATAAAACCATGTTTAGTTTTACTTAAGTTCTCATAAATCTTGTGGTGTATTGGATCTTATTCATTCTAATGTGTTTGGTCCTATAGATGTTCCTTCCATTGGAAAATTGACATATTATGTTTCATTTATTGATGTTTCTAGCAGAAGGACATGGGTATATTTTCTAAAGAGTAAATCTAAAGTTTTTAGTTGATTTAAAGAATTTAAAGCAATGGTTGAGTTGTAGATTGGAAAGAAAATAAAATGTTTGAGGATTGGCAATGGTGGTCAATTTTTCTCTAATGGTTTTTATAGATTCTGTAAAGATTGTTGCATTCCGAGACAAAAGACAACTCCTTATTCTCCATAGTAGAATGGAGTTGTAGAAAGAAGGAACATGACACTAATGGAGTAGGCTAGGAGTATGCTTAGTGGTGCTAGTTTAGAACAAAAGTTTTGGGTTGAAGCTATTGCCATTGCTTGCTACCTGGTTAACAAGTCTCCTACATCAACTCTTGTTGACAAAACACCTATGAACCACTTGAATTCAACCTTGGTCTATTTCTCTTGCCTCAAAATTTTTCCAAAAATCTATATGAGAGCATTATTCTCATCACTCTTCTCAACACATGTGCCAAATTTGAGCTCGTTCACCCTAGACACTAGCATAATGTGTAGATGTCTATGCGACACATTGGCATCCTATTCCATACACCACCTTGAAATATACATTATTCTTGCATGTCGTCACCTCATAATATCTCTTGACAAGTATAATGCCCCTGTGGATGCACTTTTCTCTCTTTAGCCTACCTTGACCAAACTCAAAAGATAAAAAATTAATAAAAAGGTCTATTATAGAGTAAAATGTTCACCCTTATTAATCAGGACCTATTTGAACACTTTTTTGAACGTTAAATGATTAAATCTCGATCTTGATGAATAAACCTGACAGAATAAACTTAGTACTAGTTTAAGCCCACTTAAAGGGACACTCCTCAGAGTTTGTGGGGCTAAAGGACCAGGGCACCTGAGTGTCCTAGTCCCAAATGGGTCCTTTAGCCCCTCCCTTGTGGTGTTAGCTTATAACACCTCCTTAGCTTGTACATGTCGGCCCCATTTGGTTTTATTCATCATTTGTGAGTGGGAATGAATATAAAAGCAAGTTAGTTTTTTCATTTAAACATCTTTAAAATCTCTAAGTTCTCTATGCAATCTAGATGCACTTGCATTCTCTCCTCTTCTCTCTCATGCTATCTATTCTTCTCTAAAGCTCTCTATGGTGGATTATTATTGTGGCACTAACTTTTTGCAGGTCTTGTGAAGATCTTCTGACTTCCTTGGGCTACACCAACTTATTGAGTCAAGTTGTGACACTGCATCAAGAAATATAGGGTTTCCATGCTCATGGTGACTCCTTTCCTTTATGCTTTGTGATAGCATTCCATTCTACTTTAGATTTGCCTATGCCCTCCTAGGGCACATACTCTTTGAGATCTCATCATTTCTATTATGGAGGTGGAAACACCATTCATGGAGCTTGACTTAGGCAAGCTCCTAAATAGAAACCAACCATTTTCCTTCTTGTGTATGTGCAGGTAGCCTCCGGAAGAATCTTCAGAAAATAAGTTATAGGAAGTAGGAACATAGAAGGGTGAAGACATAGTAGACTTAACATTATGTCAAAATCTAATGACGGTCTAGGGCATCCAAGCACCCTGCTCCTTTGGGCTCCCAAATCTAGATCTAGGTTCTATTATGCTCTCTGATCCCCATTGTGGTGTTAGATTTCTGATATTTGTTTTTGATAGTCATATTTTCATTGATCTTGCTTAACTAGGGTTTCTACTTTGCCCTAGCTAGATTGGTTAGATTTGGTTGATTCTCCTCTATACAAAATAGGGACAAAACCCTTGTAGTTTGGCTCTCCTTCTTGGGTAGAAGCCAAGCTTGGTTTGTGTTCTAATGTTAAGTGGAAGAGGGTCTGACCTAGTTAACCTTTTGGGCTAAATCTCTCTTTTCTACTAAACATTTTGGTGAACTTGACATTTCTTGCACTTTGGCATCCTTCTTGCTTTAGATCTAAGTTATTTTCTACCCTAGATTTGATTTGATTACATTCATTCATCATTTGGCATACCTTCATAGCTTAATTTTACTTTTGTTTCATTGTTAGGGTTTGCAAAAACCTTGCATTTTTTAAGAAAATCTAGCTAGTCTTGAACCTAGGGTTTGTAGATTAGGGTATTGTTTAATATCTTGGTGACATTATAAGGTTGGTTAAATTGATTTCAATTTCTAAACCTTATCTTTCCATGTGTTTACAACATTCTTGTATTTTTGCATTTGAAATTTGAAAATCAAGCATTGGATTTAAGTGTAGAAAAAGCATATTTATTCCATTGTTTTCATTACATAGGTTTTAGATCATCATAGCAAGTTTTAAATTTCTAATTTTTGCATCAGATTTGATTAGTTTTGTAGTAATTAATCATTTCATAGTACTGTACCTTACATTTGAACCTCTTCATTATTAGGGGTTTTGTCAAAAAAGTTACAATTTAAAGGAAAACCTAGTTATTATGAAATCTAGGGTTTGTGATATGTTTTGCTCTTTCTTACAACACACCCCATTTTGACATAGGCAAATAGGGACCCCCCTTTTTGGTTTAATTTTCCATAGGTTTTATAAAGTGAGTCCTATTGGAATTGCGAGGTTTTTCATTCTTGTATGACAGTAAAGGTATCCTCGAAGGTCTGATGCTCCGGCCTAACACACTGCTTCTTGACCTGTCAGGGTAGGTCATACTTGCATGACTGTAGAGGAATCCCTGACATCCCATGCTTGAGGACACTAGTGAGGGGGTGGTAGATCACCTTTGTCGATTCGGTGGTCATCCTTTCGGCTTGCTTGAGAGGCAAACCTTGGTGAAATTGGATCTAATTTCCCTCCACCTACCCTTAGCACTGCATTAATTGTAGTTCTCCTCTGCATGTAGAAGGCCCTTTTTTATTGATTTTGAGCTCATTTTTCCCTCAATTTTCTCTCACTTGATTTTCATTTGCACTCCCTCTTTCTATTGTGCATTTCTTGAGTGGATCGATGACTGTGGTAGCTAATGTGTGAGTAGGCTTAGATATTAGATCACTTCACTGTGATACCACAATAATCTATTCCAAGTTGGTTCTAATTATTTTTAGTTGACTTTACATTTTGCATGTCAAGGTTTTGTTAGAAACATTTAGCTAGCCAGGTTTGATAATCTAGGTTTGTTCATGTTGCTCCTTTTCTTATTTTTTTGTGTTGCCTGTGCTTTCATTTATATTTAGTGTGAGTGTTTCATCATTTTTTGTCTTGTTGCCCCATTGAAATCATTTTACCACTTGGCCCACCTTTTGAGATTGTTTGAATGATGTATTTGAACTTGCAGAGTGACAGAGATCAGACTTCCAACCTCCCGTCTTCCATTTTGGAAGCCTTAGAAGGTGCCTACTGATCCTGACGTGTCTTCTTAACCTTACTTAGGTCCTTTCAAACTTGCTCCATTCGGAGTTATGTGATATCCTCTTTCAAGTTTGAAGAGATCAGGGATTGACTCTAATCTCTAATGATTCCCAGTATAGTAATGATTTCAGAGCTGGGTTTCCCAGGCTTCTCCTTCCAATTTGAGCTTAACAAGAGTCCAACCCACCTTTTGACTCCTGATTACCTGGCCTATATTAGAGTTCGGGTGTTAGGCATTTCACATTACTCGTTACTTTGGGAAGGAGGTCTAAGGCTCCCTACGCATCTTGAATTCAATAAATAATGCTCACATACAATCAAGACTTCACCATCAGGCCTTCCACTTTGACACTTCTTGTTTTTGTCAACCTAAAGAAAGGGTAAGGCCCAAGTTCTGATCTCTAACAATCGCTAGGAAAATGCATATTTAGTATTTATTGATTATTTATAATGAATTTTGATTGCAATTCTCTCATCTAACTATTGAAATGGGATAACTATGATTAATCCAATGAAGAGGTATGCCATTGTTGATTACTGGAGTGTGTAGGAAGATGACAGAAGTTCCACCAGTGGGAGATGCTAAGCAAGAATTTAGGGGATACCTGCCTCCCACAAAGATGTCTAGTCCATATTCTAAGATCAAAGACATAGACCTTGGGTATCCAGACTCCTGGGGATATTTGTAGAAGCTACGTGGAGAAGCAAACAAGTCATTTCAAACCCAATGTATTGAGAACGTAGGGTTATTCCAAGCAGCTTCTTTCCCTGTTTTAGTACAAGCTCCAGAGTTGATCTTGGCGTGTGCTCAACAGTATAAGGCAGGGAGTGGGAAGATCATTAGGCCTTAAGGGCATATGGTCCTAGAATTCACACCTGACATGATTGAGGAGGTATTTGGCCTTCCAACATATGCTGATTATGACAAGATCACTGAAAAACATAGCCCTAAACTACTACAACGCCAAAATAGGGAATGCCACCAATTATATGAACCAACATGTCTTGGTGACTCAAAGGAAGTATCCCCTAAAGATGACACCCATACAACCAAGCAATGAATTCAAGAAGGATGGTAGAAGGTTTATTATCCTCCTTAACAGGGTGTTTGGGCTTCCTTCAGCAGATAAATGGTACCCCTGGATGTGCCTATTTAGCACGAAGATTATGGATGGTAAGAGACTAGATTAGGGTACCTTCATCAGTGATAAGTTGAACAACCAATTTTCAGTAGTGGTGGAGACCAAGGAGTTCTATATGACATCCTATCTGGTCTACCTCTTGGCTTATCGAGTTAGTTTTCCTAGGCTACAACAAGTAGGCTCCCTCCAATAGGGTGAGGTCTTGGTGTATGAACATTTTCCCCAGTTGGAACTTAAGGTAAGCATGGATAACTTTTGCATCATCAATGACACCTTTGTGTATGTAGTTATTAGAGGGTTAGAGCATGACTACTCCTAGAGGTTATTAGTGAAGGTTGCAGATGAGTTAGCCCATTGGGGCAGCGAGTACATATAATTCCAAATTTTCACCTACATACAGGTAATGGGCTTTGACAAAGCCCCATACAAGCTGCCAAGGTACCCAAGTGACTAGATCATATTGTTAGAAATCTGTAGGTAGGTTGTTGAAGTATACAAGTTGATATCAAGAAAACACAAGTCTAGCTTTCAATTCCCCATCAAGGTAAGGGAATAGCCTTGTCAAAACATAATCAATGCTTGGCATGTAGAGGTGGAGCTAGAAACCCTATCCTTGGGTGCCTTTGACAATATAAGGAGTAGATTTGACCCTATTGGCTAGGTTAGCCCTCTAATAGGCAATTGGTACATCCATGAGTATGCCCTGGAGGATCATTGGGAAAATTGCATAGATGATCATGAAGTAAGGAAGAGGGACTACTTTAGGTTAAGCCTTCATTTGGTGAAAGGGCATCATTTTTCATCCTATCCAGGATGGCGGTGACTGCATTAGTTAATGCATGTTCATCTCCTTCCCTTGTTCTAGAGCTGAGGACCACGTGTTGAATGTTGTAATCTTGGGAGGTCATGCATGCCTCCTTATCCACCAGAGGATTTTCTATCTAAGCAATCCTGACTCCCTGTTCATTGGTGGTGAGGTAGGAAAGGGTCCTGGCCTTCTTTCCCTTGTGGGCAGTCCCCAAAATTTTTGCAACTATACTATTAGAGGCCATGACCAAAGAAGGCCAAGTCACAGATCCCTTGGGCATTCTCTTTGTAGCAACTGCCTGGAAGAATTCATTGGAGACCTTTGGGAATGGGACTATTAGTGAAGCTCTAAAGATATACCACTCCATTGAAAGGGAGATGAATGTGACTGAGGATTTGAAGGGTAACATCGAGGATGAATTAATGGTTTGTGAGGAATATATCCCAATTTTGCAAAAAAATGGAGATCATCCCTCGAAGCACACTTTTTCAATCTGGAGTCCTGGATAAGGCTGATCTAGGGTCAATTTTGGAATGGCTAAAGGTTAGGAAGCTCAGGGTAAAAATCTTGCAAAAGTGTAAAGAGAAATTACAAGAAAGAACTTATGCTACTAGCTAGGGTTCGGGCAGGGTAGAAGCTCTCATTATTTCTATCCCTTGCAAATTCAAAGATGATACATTAGTGGTTCTCCCTGCAACTAAATAAATAAGAGAGTTTTCTGCTATCTTCTAGTAGCAACTGTTAGAGTAGGGTATAGATAACCTGATGAGGCTAAAAGTCTTGTATACAAAATTCTAGGGACAATTGGTTGATTTGGTTGGTGTTCAAGAAAAGCTCAGATATTGTACCTATTCATAGCAAACTAAGGTTAAATATGAATGAAATTTAGGAAGCCACCTCCAATCTCCAAGGCTAGTTTCTGGAGGGGACGTAATATCCTTGTTCTTCACTCTCATTCATTGATTATGTTTTGGTTCTCCATAGGTTAAATGGTCTCAATAGGTTTTTTCTATTGTACTTCAAAATTGGCTACAAGATAAGGCCGACCTTACCCTCAGGAGTAATTAACTTGTGTATGATACCTCTATCCAGGCCGACTTGGACGAAATTGTAAAATGTAAATGGAAGGAACCTCAAATTTGCCTATAAGGGGCAAATTTGATATGCATTTAGGGTGTGGGAAATCCTTCTTATTTGTAATCTGCCATGTTATAATTGCCAATTAATAGAAGATATATTGGTTATTCCTATGTTCCTGCCCATTGGTGGTAATGTATCTACATTTTCTTTTCCTTGCATATGATTTATGTTGATGGATCTTGTACTTAATTGTTAAATTTCCAATCAAGTAGTTGGATAGGGTTTGAATTCTGTACATGCAATATGGTGTTTTCATACCTCTATTCTTCTAATTTCTTTCCTTAGAATCTTACACTTGCAATGTACATGATTGTGTGGAATATTGGTCATCCATTGCTTCTTTAATTTGATCTCATTAAGTTTGTCATATGAAGTGAAAATACAGGTACAAAAGCTGTCTGATTGTTTACACTTTCTTTTCCTCTAAACTCTACTCTCCTTTTTTCCTTTTTTCTTATATACACATAGTTAATAGTAGATTTTAGGATCCCAATCTTTAGAGAAAAATCTATCTTTAAGAGATTATCAAAATCCAGGTTGATTCTACCAGCATAGGCCCCTTGAACAAACAATTACATTGTCCACTCGGCTACTCCAACATTGCTGTGACCCAACTTACAAGGACCTTGGGGTAATCATAACATCATTAGGTTACCTTTCAGAAGAAGTAGAGTGTCATTTGTTCTACTTAGAGTTGATGTGCCAAAACAACCATCAACATGATTGATATCTTGTTTCAGATTTTGATGATGACATTTGCATTTAAAATCTGATTTTACTTTACTCTAATGCATCATTTAAACATCTCCTAGTGGTATATTTGGCATTTGCACTTATTCATTGTTAGGGGTTTCAAAATTTTTGCATTTTTGGAAAACCTAGCTAGTATTGCACCTAGGGTGAGTTGATTAAACTCCTGTTCCAAATTTTGCTGATGATAATTAGTGGTCAAATCTGATTTTTCATTGTTGTAGCATTTCATAAATATCATTTTCAAATTACGAAAAAAAATGTATTCTTGCATCAAAGAATTTTGGTTTAGGAAAAAAAGAATTTAAGATCTAGGGTTTGAAAGTAAAACCCTAGCTAGTCTTGCATTTGTTTGTTATATTGGAAATATTATTTTTAGATCTTTGTTATGATGAAGGATTGTTAAATCTGATTTTATGTTTCTGTAACTCATCATATGTGTCATATTTGTTTAAATTACAAAGCAAGATCATTCATGCATTCATCTTCTCTTTAAAATTGTAAAACAATAGCATAAACAAAACTATCTAGCTTCATTTCACATTATGCATCATCATTTAAATCAAATATTTCTAGATGCCTCTTGTATTTACTTAGCAAAATCATTTTCACATACTACACATCTTACATTTGCAAGACTTAGTTGTTGTGGTTACCATAAATACCACATTTTTGAAAAGCCCCGCTTATCTTGCACTTGTAGGTCATTGATTGCAATCTTATTTTAGATACTCAAATCATGTCTAAATTCAATTATACATTGTTGTTCCATATCACACTGACATGTATTATTGGTTTCTTTGTATTCCTTCTATCAATACTAGAATACTTTACTAAATTCATCTCCATGAATAGTCATGAGAAAGATGATAGTGATAGTTCTTCTACTACAATTCATGATAATATCATTGAGATCACCTCTAAGGCATATGATGGTGACCTAGCTTCGCCTACATCACCCTATGATTTGGATCCCTCTCCCAAAAGTGAGAACATTTTGGTGCAAGAGGATGAAATCATTGACACATTCCTTAATATTAGTTTACCTTCTCTTCATTTGAATGATCTCTCTTCTAGAGACTTGGAATTAGAGGATGTTAAGCATACTATTTCTACTTCTATCATGGCACATGATGATTCCATGAATCATGCTATTAATCTTCCTCCTTTGGTTGAACGTTCAAATACCTTGGATATCACTAAGGAAGTGAAGACCCTTGATCTTCCTCCTTTGGTTGAATGTTCAAATACTTTGGATATCACTAAGGATGTGAAGACCCTTGGTATTCCTCCTTTGGTTGCATGTTCAATCCCCTTGGACATCACTAAATATACAATCATCAACAATTTTCTTAATGTCATTCTACCCTCTCTTCATTCCAATGCTCTCCCCTCAAAATATGAAGCATTAGTAGATGTCAATTCTTCTATTATAATGGATTCCCCATGGGAAGACATTAGGCATTCATCTCAAAAAGACATCAATATAAATTCTAACATCATTAATAGACTTATTCTACCCACTAAGGAGATAGTGAATAAGTGCATTAATGTTCAAAATACTCCTAAAATTATGGTACATGAGGCACCTAATCAGCCTCCTTTCTCTAAACCTGTGATTATGGTTCAAGGTGTTCCAAAACCATCTTGACCCCCTGGTTACTTTCTCAACATTGCAAAGCAAATTACTCAAAGGAATCAAGGTGTTCAAAATGTGTCGCAACAACCTCATTAAATGATTGCTCACACATACAACACCCACAATAACAAGTAAAGTAAGCAAGCACCGAGTGTTCCCACTTCTCTTCCACCTTCTCAACCTTTTCTTCCACCACCTCCTTGACTTTCTCAACATATTGGTAGAGAATATGATCTTGTTGAGCAGATCTGCACTACTCCAGCTAAGATCTCTCTATGGGATTTAATACAAACATCACCTACATACCACAAAATACTCAAAGAGGCTCTACAAAAGGTAGTTGTTCCACCTTCTATTAGACTAAATGATGTAGCATCTTTGTTTAGTTGTATGCATGCGACAACATCAGATATCTCATTTCAACAACATGAATTACCTCTCGTAGAAGTTCAAAACCAATATGAACCTCTTATGATGTCTATCATTATTAATAGAATGAGGGTGAGATGTGTTGGCACTACAAAATTTTGCAAAATTTTAAGTGCCCATGATGAAAAATTTGATTTGAACACTCAGAAATGCACTTGAAAAATCTGCCCCAATGACCTACTTTGGAGGGTCATAATTTGGAGCCTGTTTGTTTTCATGTCAAATCACTTGGGTTTTTGAAGCATCAAGTTGGAGGTTTCTGCGATTGTTTTGCTGTTTGCATATTCTCAGGCCTATAGAGTAGCCTCCTGTTCAGATCAATATTTCATAGCTAGATGATCATCATGGCAAGTGGATTGGTATTTTGCATTCCCCTAACCTTCATATGCTCCCTGGTCCAGTTTCAAAGCCTCATGATTAGGTTTGATATTTTTTCAATGCCAAAAGCAAATGCAGTTTGTCATATTTTGACAGTTGCATTTCCAGAATGTTTCAAAGAGGTCAATTTTGACCCTTAATATCTTGTGATGAATGTGGATTGACGGAAAGCCCTCTTGCACAAATGCTCAATGGACCTAAATGAACTATTTCTCCAAGTGGCAGCTTCCCAGGTGGAGATTTGGTATTTTTTCGGGGTGGTGACTTGGTGAGCCCTAATTATTTTTTCATCTCTTAAATGCTAGTGCCATTGACTACTCATCTCAAATCTCACAGCATTATGATGAGGGGGCACTTCACATTCTACCTACTACACATGATTTCTCTAGAGACTGCTCTATATTATTGCAAGCCTGCATTCTCAAGGGCACGTTCTCACAGGGGAGAAACGTCATCTCTTTCATTGCTCACAGGAGATTCACATTTGTAACACACACAACTTTTCAAAATAAGCTTATTTACATGTGGAAGTTTGTGTTTGACCACATGGAAGAGCAAAACAAAGTTCTATGGAACAAGATTGCAACATACAAAAGGCATGGGAATTGTTTGACAGAGCGCCTTCAAGAAATGTGATCACGTCAATGGCAATGATTGTAGGCTACTCACAAAATGTATGTATTGAAGAGGCATTAAAAATTTTCAAACAAATACATTTCTAGTGAAATCATGGCTTGTGCCAAAATGGGTGCTTGGGAACAGGGTATGGACATTCATCAAAGCATAATGGAAAGGGGATTCCTATGAGAAATTATAGTTGAAATGGTTGAAAAAACCTTTCTCGCGTTCCTACGGAGCTAGAGTAGAAGGTGTGCAGGATGGAAGCCTCTTCTTGCATCCCTATAGGGAGCCCTAAACTTTGGTGCGGGATAGCAAGATGTAGTTTGGCTTTCCCTACATCACTACAGGAGGAGTGGAGTTTATATGTGGGCTTACGGTGAATTTAGGGCTTCTTCCTATTCTCCTGCAAAGGGAAAATGAAAGGTGTGCGATGATGCAGTTTTTATTTGATTTTGAAAATGTGTGCCATGGAAATCCGACAATGATGTAAAAATAAAATAAAGTGAGTTGTAAAATGTTTATGTGTGGGATGAATATTTTTGCAAAGTGAAAATATAAGTTTTGTAAAAATGTTTTCACCAATTGAAATAGGGAGTGGATAATTATTTTACACGAGACATATGGGTGATATGTAAATGTAAAAAAGGGATATTAATAGTCATTTTGACTATTATTGTAAAAATAATATGGGTGAAATAGTTTTTTCATGGTGATGTGAAAAATAAAAGTGGAGAAAATAATTATTTTTTGCAAAGAGATGTAAAATGTCTAATGAAGGGTTGGGAATGTGAAAAGCCATTGAATGTAAATGGTTTGAAGCTTGCCACTTGCCTCACTTTTCTATGAGAGGGAAACCAAGACCATGGGGCAAAGGAGGGGGGATCTGATTTTGGAAGAGCAAAACTTTGTAAATGCTGATTTTCTGAAGCATAGTAATAGAATGACTGCATCAATCTGGTTCCTGATTTTTAGTCTCAATTGTTTGTTGAATTCATTGCTGAAATTTTATCTAGTTGTCTCCAACTTGGTTTCCCCATATTATTTAAATCAGTTTTATCAAGAATATTTTTGATTTATCGAAGCACATTTGTTGTTTTCATGTGGATTGTTTACTAGTTTTCTTTAAGGAAGAAATTAAATTCCTTTAAGCATTTCACAGTAGTTTGGAAAGATTCAAGTGGATAATTAAGAATGACTAGATAATTGACATTTTTGCATGTCTATACTAGGCATAGGCCTTGTTGTGCCAAGAAATCTAAGTTGTAGCCAGAAGGAAGGCATGAATCTTTTTGTATTTGACTCTGTTGGCTAGTTGAGGAAAAGGCACTGATCTTTCTACTTCCAAAATCATCTCTTGTATATATTTCAAACACAAGTTTGGTTTTCTATTTGTAGGACTAGGAGTAGGAGTAGAGTAATTGAATAAAATCATTTTTAGACTTCATGCCATTTTGAATGTGATTGAAGATGATAATTTAATTGGCAAAATTGTACATAATCTGCTTAATCATCACCACTCAGTATTGGAGAACTCATATTTGGTGATAAGAAGGTACACTTGCATAGGTGACATAGAGCCTGAAGCACAGGGAACTCCAATCATTTTGATTGATTCCGTTAGTTGGCCAAATCGGTTACCAGACCTGATCACAAAGTTTGGCATCCTTTTAGGGTTTGGTAAACTGTAGATTTGAGAACCAACAAGATGCACTATGATCAATGGTGGATTAGGTCTTAATATTTGTGGCATAGACTTGTTACATAAAATCAATGTTGATACATCTCTCATTAAACTGGATAAACTTATCATCCATGGCTTTGATAATGTTGGTAAGAAATCACTAGGTATAATTAACTTAAATGTTAAGGCTGGACCCGTGAAATTGCTTACCCTTATCCATGTCATTGGACTAATTCTCTTTCATATAATATTCTTCTTGGTAGACCATGGATTCATGCCATGGGAGAAGTCCTGTTTACCCTTCATCGTTCAATAAAGTTTATTTTTGAAAACAAGATCCATATGATCCAAGATGGTTCAATTCTACAAAGTTGCTTACAAACGGAAGTGAGACATCAAATTTCCTTTAGAAATTTGATCCCTTCTTTAACAAAAACCAAACCACTATTCTCCATTGCTAACAAAAGTGTTGGCCAGGATAGTGTCGGTCCTTCGAATGCATTTTTTGGTGATTATTGGGGTTCGTTAGATTTTGCACCCACCTTTGCGGGTGAGTATAAAATCTCACCCTCACACCCTAAAATATCGAAAGTAAATGAAGTTTCTTCAACACAATCTCATACTTCCCAAAAACTTAAACTCAAAAGTAATGATGATGGAAACTTTGATATTGATGATGATCCACCTTCTTCTATAGAAATGGTGGCCATTTGTGATAAAGTATATTCCAATGCATGTCTTGGTAATGAAGAGGTCCCTTTAGTTTTCAACCCCTATGGACTTATTGAAACAAAGGTTGCGCCTCCCCATCATGATGAAAATAATGATCCTTCTTCCTCAACACATGATGACAATTCTCATTTCAATAAACCTAGCCATATGACCTCTCCTCTTCCTACGAACTTGGAGAAGCATTATGGGCGTGGATTCAAAATCCTTTTTAAACAAGGATAAAATGGAAATGGGTTAGGATGCAAAGAACAAGGAATTAAGGAACTTGTGGAACCAACACTGCACTTGTCTAAAGAAGGTTTAGGTTTTTGGCCTTCTCCTACATTCTCTCCACCATGTTCACAACAATGAGGGTTGCTTCCTACTCCCCCTATATCTTCTCTTTTATCTCAACAAGAGTGTATGTTGCCAAGTTTGCTCAAAGACTGCTTAATCACTCTTCCTCCACCAACACACAAAATATTCAACATAATAATCATTCAACACCTCATTACTATGCATATCATCGAATGTTTGGCCATTCCACTAAGGAATGGTGAGTCTTGGTTGAAAAAATGCAACAACTTTGAACAAGGTATGGCTCTAGCACTCTTTACCATGCTTGATGTAGTACCTAGAGCAGTTGATTCTCCATCCATTTTATCATAAGCAAGTTGGGGGAGGACAATTTGTTATAGACCGACTCGCAAGTATGGTCCCTCCTCATTTTTTGTTATGCTTGTATGTACTGTTATCCCCATATTGTGATGTTGTGGTTCTCCCTGGACACCCTTGTTAGAATAAAGGTACAAGGAGTAAGAACACATTGTGTCATTTCTCTATAGGTTTCTTCATTCTTCTATATGTTGTGATATACAATTGTGTTATTTTCTTGGATGATCTAGCATCCTTTCATGATTCAATTTATGTGTACTCTACTTTCATGTGATCTTTCCTGTATCATCTTCATAAGTTATGATGTTTTATGTATGTGGAACCTTGTTGCAATGCTTGGCGTCCTACCATGACTACACAAGCCATTGTGTATCATGCATGTAAGCATCGCCTTGGTTTTCTCATCTTGGGGGCAACCCCTTGTTGCGATGTAGCTTTTAAAAACACATATCATTTAGGCATGTGCTTTTAAAAAGCTCTCGTGCCTATTTTATATTTCTTCCTCACTCTACCTTAAAGACAATTTCTCCCTATGGAGTTAACAATCACTTTAAGGTGGGGGCATACATCGTGCTCAGATGTCCCACAATATTATGCCCCACTTATGGGATATCTTGATTTTTTCCTTAAATCACATATTTTTTAGAAAAATTAATGATTTAAGCCTTGAGGGGTTCCATCTAAAGGGGTTTAATTCAAAGGAGTTAGATAAAACCTCCCTTAGATCAAACCCCCTTGGATAGAACCCTCCTAGTCTTAAATTAAACCCTCGATGGAGTCTCCTCGGTACCTATCAAAATGCTAATAAAAACCAACTTTGCTTCACCTTTTGGGGGGGGTCAAATGAAGTCATTTATAAATTATATTTTTTAATTATGTAGCCCTTTGCATACACTTTTTAAAAAGTATAATTTTGAATAATTTAATTTGATTATTATATTTATTTTCTATTTTATAGTGAACATAAGTTTTTCACTGAACAACAAGGTGTCTATTCCACACAAGCAGAAAAATTAAAAAATAGAGAAAAATTCTAAAAAATATTTGTACCCTAGGTATTGATGTCCTTGTTTCAACAAAAAAAGAAAATCAAATTTTGATACATACAATACAAGTTATGCATTATGACATAAACCTGTGTTCAAAATATAATTAATCTCACTTCAAAAATTAATTAAAAAAAATATGCAACAAAAAAATATGAAAAGATATCCATGCCCTAGATATTGGTGTTACAAATCTATATTTTAAAAACTAGAATTTTATCCTTTCTATTAAAAAATTTGTGCGTTATGACATAAACATCACTTTTTAAAAATGTTGCTTACTATAAAAAACAAGTTATTAAAAATTATGTAAAAAACTCACAATTTATTTCTAATTTTTTAAAAATATATTTAGAATCTACACACAAAGTCTCACAAATCACTAGTTCACATCATCTTCAAATTCTTAATGGTTTAGCTACTATAGGTGTCAGAAAGTAAAGATTTAGTTAAAAATGTTGACTTCAATGTCCTACTTTGGCCAAAAAGTGGGACACAGTATTATGGGTTGACCCTGCTATGAGCCTTACTCTCATTTTCTACCAAAACACTTGTTGATTACTTTTTGGAAAGGATTGTGGTACACGTAGAAACAAGATCTTGAGTCTATCTTGTTGAAGCTCCTTGCATGATTGGAAGAAGGGTTGCGCTGCCAACTAGATTGTGGTAGTAAGGTCACTTAACCTTCTTATTCTACAAGGCTTTGTGCAAATCCTCTTGTGGGAAGTGGATTGTGTATTCCCTTGAGTGGAAACACTTCTCTTTAGATATATTATGTGTATGATGTGTTTGTATCCTCTTGTGCTTCTCATTTCTAACTAACTCCTTAGCATTCTTCTTATTGCATCTTGGGGAATGATGCATGGTGATTGAGACAACATTTTAGATTGAGGTCTCTTTTGTCATGTTGACTCAAGGTCTTATGTTATGTGCTTTTTGTGATTGATGTATGATGCGTGTATTTTCCTTATATATTCTTATTCTCCATATATTCTTCATGCCTCATGCATGCCTCACATGTATTCTCTCTATGCGTTCCTTACATATGTCTCTTGAGTGCTTCACTTGTATTCCGTATGTGTTTCACATGTATTCCGTATGTGTTTCACATGTATTCTATGTATACTTTATGCCTTATGTGTATGCTTTGTGTCAAGCATGTATACTATGTGTATGGCATGTATACTTTGTGCATGACATCTATGCTTTGCGTATTGCGTGTATGCATTGTGATTGCTCAAGTGTATGCCTTGTGCGTGTTTTGTCTCACGTTTTCTAAGTGATTCATTATATGTAGAAATTATTCCTTGTGTCTTATGTGTTTTCAAATCATCATAGACTCCTAGAATCCTAAACTTGGGGGCTTGATCACGCCTCAATTTTGGTGACATTCTATGACTTTTATGTGTTCATGGTTGAAATATGTCTTCTCCTTACTTTAGTGTGAGTTCAAATGTAAGCTCGTACCCATGCTAAAGTGGGGATAAATGTTATAGAGTAAAATTTTTACCCTTGTTAATCAGGACCTATTTAACACCTTTTTGAACATTAAATGTTTAAATCTCGATCCTAATGAATAAACCTGACAAAATAAACTTAGGACTGGTCTAAGCCCACTTAAAGGGACACTACCCAGAGTTTGTGGGGCTAAAGGACTAGGGCGCCGAGCACCCTAGTCTCAGATGGGTCCTTTAGCCCCTCTCTTGTGGTGTTAGCTTAGAACATCTCCTTAGCTTGTACATGTCGGCCTCATTTGGTTTTATTCATCATTTGTGAGTGAGAATGCATAGAAAAGCATGTTAGTTTATTCATTTGAACATCTTTAAGCTCTCTAACTTATTTATGCAATCTAGACACACTTTCACTCTCTCCTCTTCTCTCTCATGCTCTCTCATGCTCTCTATTCTTCTCTAAAGATCTCTATGGTGGATTATTGCCATGGCACTAAATTCTTTCAGGTCTGGTGAAGCTCTTCCTACTTCCTTGGGCTACACCAACGTCTTGAGTCTAGTTGTGATGCCACATCGAGAAAGCTAGGGTTTCCATGCTCATGGTGACTCCTTTCCTTTATGCTTTGTGATAGCATTCCATTCTACTTCAAATTTACCTCTACCCTCCTGTCTACCTATGAAAATGAGACCTAAAATGGATGCAAATTACACTTAAGATGCACCCAATCTCAAGTCCAAGGGACCTCAAGATTGGACTAAATCACTATTATGCTTTTATACTAAAACATGCACCCTATCTAAGCAAACTAGTGATGATATGTCCTAAATGGATGATAAACTAAACTAGACTATGTTGAATTGCACTAAGAGCTATAAATGTAAGCACTCAAATTGACAACATAACATCACACAAAATGACTTGTTCCAAATGGAAGGTGGAGGACTCAATTTATAGATTTTTGGAGATAGGATTGGAGGGCTAGGATCAATTTGAAGGATCAATGGTTGAAATTGCTTGAGGATCCTCAAGCAAGGAGAATTGGACAAATCGCATGATTGGATTGGGTGAAAAGGTTGCCCCAAGATTCAAGGGATGATCAATGGATGAGAATGCAAGTTTGAATGGATGGGTGGCTAGGATTGAGTAGGTGTATGACATGTAAGGACTCATTTATGAAAAGGTAAGGCTTGGATTTTGTGGAGAATTTTAAATTCCATGGAGAGGACAAGTGGAATTTAAAATTAGAGGAATAGTGTTCAAATAGTGCCACATGGAATTTTAAATTGAGATGAATAGTGACACATGAAGTGGGGTGGAAGAAAGAGGACAAATATACTCAATTTGGAAGATTTTCCCAATCTTCCAAAATACCACTTGTCATGTACATGTGTGTACATTGGATGACAAGTGGAATTCTAGAAACATGGGGGTTTGTAATGAGGAATTAATTAAAATTAATTCATGTGCACATGGATTAGAAGAAAATAATTATGATTACAAAAAGTAATCAAAAGTGCACAAAATAGGGAATTAAATAAATATGGTACTTTATTTAATTTTTGGGATGAACTATAGTAAAAAATATTTAATTTTTAAACTATTGTAGAAGAATTGATTTTTTCTGACATGATAAAGGTGCAAAATAAATTAATTAAATAATTAAAAATTATTTAATTAATAATCAGATTGGAGGAAGTGATGCAGGTGGATTAGGGTTGAATGTGTGAATGGATGAAGTTGGTTGTGACCAATTTCAGGTGTCTACACATGGATTGGCTAGTTTCTACCGGAAGTTCATCAGAAATTTCAGTTCAATTTGTAACCCTATGACAAAGATTGTAACCCTATGACAAAGACAATGAGAGGTGATAGAAAAGATTTCAAGTGGACATTAGAAGAAGATAAAAGTTTTGAACTATTGAAGTAGAAGTTGACAGAGCAACCTATGTTGGCATTACCAGATTTCAATAAGGTATTTCAAGTTGATTGTGATGCAAGTGGGAGTGCGATTGGAGCAGTATTAAGTCAAGAAGGTAGACCTGTAGCATATTTTAGTGAAAAGTTGAATGATGCAAGGAGAAGATATTTAGTTTATGATCAAGAGTTCTAGGCCATAATTCAAGCCTTAAAGAAGTGGAGACATTACTTGCTGCCTAAGAAGTTTGTACTATATACAGATCATCAAGCTTTGCAATATTTGAATAGTCAAGGTAAGTTGAATCAGAGACATATGAGATGGGTAGAGTTCATGTAGAGTTACACTTTTATGTTGAAGCATAGGAGTGGAAAATCAAACAAAGTTGCTGTTGCGTTGAGTAGAAGAAGAAACTTGTTGATAGAAATGAGAATTGAAGCATTGGGATTTGATGAATTGAAGAACATGTATGAGGGAGACAATAATTTTGCAGAACCTTGGAAAGCATGTAAGGAACCTGTTGTGACAGAAACGAGTAAGTGGTTGGATTATTTCATTCAGGAAGATATGTTGTTCAGAGGAAATCAGTTATGCATACCTAAGAGTTCAATGAGAGATAATTTGATCAAGGAGAAACATAGTGGTGGATTGGTAGGACATTTTGGCATTGATAAGATAGTGTCTTTGGTAAGTGAAAATTACTTTTGGCCTCAGATACATAAGGATGTTAGGAAATTTGTGCAGAGTTGTGGAGTTTTTCAAATTGCAAAAGGAAGGAGTCATAATACTGGATTGCATAAACCTTTGACAATACAGGACAGACCTTGGGAAGACATAAGCATGGATTTTGTAATGGGATTACTGAAGACACAGAGAGGACATGATTAAATATTTGTAGTGGTTGACAGATTTTCAAAGATGGTTCATTTCATACCTTGTAAGAAGACAACTAATGCAGTGCATGTAGCTGACCTATTTTTCAAAGAGATTGTGAGATTACATGGATTACCTAAGAGTATAGTTTCAGACAGAGACACTAGATTTCTTGGATACCTTTGGAAGACACTTTGGAAGAAGATGAAGATAGATCTGAAGTTTAGTTCAACATTTCATCCACAGACTGATGAACATATAGAGGTAGTGAATAGGAGTTTGGGAAACTTGTTGAGATGTTTGGTTGGAGAGAAGATAGGAAGTTGGGATTTGAATCTTTCACAAGTAGAGTTTGCATACAATAATTTGGTAAATAGGAGTACCGGAAGGACACTGTTTGAGATTGTTACAGGAGTAAATCCTAGAGGCATTGTAGAATTAAGAGACATTGCTATGGAAGAAAAGAGAAGTGCAGAAGCAGAGGAATTTGTAGATCACATGAAGACATTGCATAATTAGGTGAAGAAGCATTTGGAGGGTATGAACAATAAGTATAAGGAAAAGGCAGATGAGAAGAGAAGAGGTAAGGAATTTGAAGTTGGAGATAAAGTGATGGTATATTTAAGAAAGGAAAGATTTCCAGTTGGGACATATAACAAGTTGAAGATGAAAAAGTTTGGAACCTGTAAGATACTCAAAAAATTTGACTCAAGAAATGCATATGAAGTGGAGTTGCCGGAGACGTTGGGTATATCACCTATTTTCAATATTGCAGACCTATATCAGTATCATGAAGCAGAGTTCAATGAAATCATAGAAGAAGACTTGGAGAAGCAGTTACCACACAAAGCATTGGAGAAGAGTGAAAACATTTTGGATAGCAGAGTTGGATGCAGCACTAGAGGAAGACAATACAAAGAATATCTTGTGAAGTGGAAAGGCAGAATGGAAGAAGATTCATCATGGATTTTTGATGCTTAGGTGGACTGTCTTGGTTCTCCCCTAGCCCCAACAAAGTGAGGGACTCACTTTTTCAATAACCCCGGATGTCTAATGTAGGAGCATCCCTAGTTCAAGAGAAATCTTCCATTAACCAAAACATTTGTATTTTAGTTGTTTATAGTTTAGTTTGTTTCCTTTCATTTTCCAATTCAGTTTAGGAAGTTGAGTTAGTAGCAGTTTTTGTATTTTGATCTGCATTCTACCCCAGTTACATTTCACATCTTACGGAGCTGGACTTAGCATCTAGATTCATTCATCTACATCATATCCAGAATTTAGAACATTTGGGTCAAGCATCGGAAAGTTATCACTATCAGAAGATCAACTATTTTCTCAAAACAGAGCATCCTGGCAGTCTCTGATAATCAACTAAAGGAGAAGACTTGCAGAGCATTCCTTGACTTATGGAGCCTAATGACACATCATTCAATGGTCTTTAGTGCATGGCCAACCTTCCCCATGATCCAAACATCATTCCATTCATTTGCAGAGGTGTTCTGCATGATTAGGTCTGACCTATCCATGTACACATGTTACAACTCTTCCTTAGAGTTTGTGACCTTCCTTGGCTGACGTGAAAGAATCTTTTGTACCCAAGATGATATATAAGGATGTAATAGATCCCTAGGAAAGTAAGAGAATCATATAGTGATAGTTCATAGTTAGTATTTTGCGTGAGGGGACTTCAAAGCTATATCTTGTGCATATTCTGATATTTTGTGATCAGGCCTATGAGCCGAATTGTAAGATCGCATGATGCTGGCTAGATTTTATTTGAATTCTATTATATATTGAATGATTGAATATGTGTTTACCTCATATCTTTGAGTTGTTTCCATTGTGTTTAATCTTTCTACATGGCCTGGACAGTTCACTCTATGAACCCTCCTACCGTGACTACACCATAATAGCACCACCAAACATAATGAACACATAAGCACTGGTGGATCTCCTGCTATTAATGTCACCTGCCCAATCTGAATCCACAAATCCATGAATACAAAGTGAATGATGAGGTACTATAGGATAACCATGATAACATAAGGAATACTCAGAAATACCCTACAAATATCTGAACACACTCTTCACTGCATCCCAATGTACCCATCTAGGATTAGTCATAAATCGACTAAGGACTCCCACTACTTAGGCAATGTCTGGTCTTGTACAGACCATCGCATACATCAAACTACCAACCATACTAGCATAAAGAACTCTTCTCATATCCTCCATCTTAGAAGAAGACTTTGGACAATCTACAATAGATAACTTTGTCCCCATTGTAACAGGAACAACCAAAGGTATACAATCCACCATGCCGAATCTCTCCAACACAATGTTAACATACTTACTCTAGCCAAACCAAAGTTTTCTATTTGCTCTGTCTCTTATGATCTCCATCCCTAGAATGTACCGAGCTACCCCTAGATTTTTCATCTCAAACTGTATTGACAACTGAGACTTCAAATCAGAAATCAAACTTTTACCATTCCTAATGAGTAACATATCATCGAAATACAATGCAATAATGAGAATGCGATCATTGTCCAACTTGTAATAAACATAATGATCTGATTTTGATCTCATAAGTTCAATACTCAACACAAAGGCATCAAACTTCTGGTACCACATCCTAGGAGACCGTTTCAAACCATACAAAGATTTTTTCAACTTGCAAACCATATTTTCTTTACCTTTCAGCACATAGTGCTCTAGCTATGACATATAGATTTCCTCCTCCAAGCCACCATGAAGGAATGTTATCTTCACATCCATCTGTTCCACTTCTAGATCATACGTTGTTGCAAGAGATGGCGGGAACCAGGAATAGATGTCAGCTTTGAAACATGAGAGAAAATCTCACCATAGTCAATTCCCTCCACCTGAGAATACCCCTTAGCAACCAATCCAGCCTTATATTTCTCAGAGATACTAGAGCTCTCCTCATTATCAGGTCCAATAGATGTTTTTGGTTCAACTTTCTCAAGGGTGGAAGGAAATTGAACCACATAATCTTTCTTCTCTTCTTTCTTTGGCTACAAGACAACTGAAGAAGGATTGAGCTCTTTGAAGATCACACTTTTTCTATACAAAACTATCTCAACCATTAGATCTCAAAGGTTGTACCCTTTCACACCGATGCCATAACCGATGAAGATACACTTCACAGCCTTGTTCTCCAATTTAGACCTCTTCTCCTTAGGCACATGTGCATATGCCTCACAACCAAATACTTGAATGTGTCTCAAAGAAGGCTTTTTACCAGACCACACCTCCATAGGTGTCTTATCAATGAGTGATGATGTAGGAGACCTATTAACTAGATAACAAGTGGTAGCAACAGCTTTGCCCGAGAACTTTTATTCAATGCCAGCTCCACTTAGCATACTCCTTTCCCTCTCCATCAACATTCTATTCACTCTCTCTATAACTCCATTCTGCTGAGGGGTATACAGAGTTGTCTTTTTCCTCTCAATTCCCTGTTCTTTACAAAACTTGTTGAAATCTACTGAACAAAACTCACCACCATTGTCAGTCCTTAAACACTTAATATTTCTATCCTTCTGATTCTCTACAAGAGCTTTAAACTCTTTGAATCTACTAAAGACTTTAGATTTGCTTCTAAGGAAATACACCCATGTCCTTCTACTATAATCATCAATGAATGAAACAAAGTAAATAGATTTTGAAATTGAAGAAACATTAACAGGACCAAACACATCAGAATGAATCAAGTCCAACACCTCAGAAGATTTGTGAGAACTGGAATAAAAATGAACACGATTTTGTTTTCCATAAATGCAATGTTTGCAAAAATCAAACTCAAGATTACAATCATTCATACCCTCAACACGATTTTTTTTCCAGGGTCCTCAAACCCTTTTCACCAATGTGACCAAGCCTTTGGTGCCATAACATTGTCTTCTCAACTGGAAGTTTCATCTCCATAGAATGAGCACCCTTAGGTACCCAAAAAACATGACCATCGGTAGTAGATGCAACAATCCTCTTCGCTAGAGTTTCCAATGGTGAGGATGAGACTCTAAAGCTCTCTTCTTCGAAATAGAGGCACTATTGCACTAAACCACACATGCATCAAGCTAAAACAAAGTGCCAATCTGAACATCCTTAGACAACACCATAGATCCTCTAGTCATCTTGCATCCTCCATTTGAGAAAACAACCTGCACACCCACATCATTTAGCTTACCTACAAAAAGAAGGTTCTCTGCCAAACTAAGGATATGCATAACACCATTGATTCCCTTCACTTGTCCATTAGGGAATCAAATCAAGAATCTTCCACAACCAACAATCTTCAGGTGAGAATCATCACCCAAGTGCACCTTTCTACCATCATATTCCTCATACTTAGAAAATCAACCTCGATGCAAGGTCATGTGAAAAGATGCACCAAAGTTAATAATCCACACATCCTCAGATGCATGCATTGCCAAGGTAGTGACAAATGCTTCTCCTTCATCCTGAGAGGACTTGTCAGAATCTGAATCATAATTCTTTTTTTTCTTTTTCTCCTCCTTGCACTCCTTGCGGAAGTGACTAGGTTTACCACAGTTCCAACATAGGGCCTTGGACTTTTCGGGAGACTTAGATTTCCCATGGGATTTGGATCTTCCTTTTTCTTCCTTCTTCTTATCCTTTTTCTTTCTCTTCTCTTTAGATCTACCACGAACCACAAGAGCCTCCTTAGTTGATTCATAAGACTTTCTCCGCATCTCTTCAGACAACAACAAAGAAACCACTTCATCCATCTTGAAGGTGGTAGTGGTACTCCCAATGACCATAACAAGGTGATCCCATGAATCTAGTAAGGAACACAGTAATGTCATACATCGATCCTCCTCCTCCATCTTCACACCAATAGAGGTCAACTGGGCAACAAGCATATTGAATGTGTTTAGGTGATCAGTGATAGATCCTCCATCTTCCATAGAGTATATAATTTATTTCGTAGGAATAACTTATTCACTAGGGATTTAGCCTGATAAACATCTCCAAGCTTCTTCCAAAGATCCTTTGTAGTCTTCTCTTCATGGATATTTAGGAGCACTGAATCAACCAAATAGAGTCTTATCAAACCCTTAGCTTTTTGATCTTTGAGATCCCAATCTTCTTAAGACATTACTATTGGTTTTGTACCAGATATGACATCCCATAAATCTTGATCTACAAACATGTCCTCCATTTTGAGTTTCCACAACTCAAAATTACTGCCATTAAACTTCTCTATCTCAAACCTCCCAGATGTGCTCGCCATCTCTTTCTTGCAACAAAGATTTCAAAATCCTCTGCACAAGCTCCCACTCAAATGAAGATCAGCTCAAAAAATCCTCTACCCAACAACTAGAACCTAAGGTGATCAGGCTCTGATACCACTTGAAAGGAAGCAGGGTATGTGGAAAATGCTTCCTACACCGATCTACTAAGGAAATATTTATGCAAATTTTATCTTTTACAGTTATAGATTAAGATGAACATTAATAGAAAGGTAATAACAACATCAAAATGCAAAACTCACAACATAAGATATATGTGGGGAAAACCCTTTCAAGTAAAAAACCCCACACTCCAAAGCTGCCCAATATATTATTCAAGAATCAAGAGGATTACAATATACTTGTAGAACAAGGTTTCATAGGAGTATAACCAACTAGAGATCCAATAGGTAACTCAACATCTATAAGATTCTTACACACAACCTCCATCTCAAGCTCCTGATATATAAGAGATACAATACAGTAAACCATCAACGATAATTACAAAACCATGAGCTAAAACCACCCAAAAGTGTCACCCAAATTATCTCCAATCAAAGGTGCCTTGTGATGTGCCCAAACAACACACCAACATGTGTAACTCTCCCCTTTATAGCTCTTTTATGTGTCCAACACATTTTTACATTTCCCAAAAATAGGAGGTCCAACTTCCGGAGGCCATAACTTTTGATTCGGGTATTCGATTTGTTAAGAAAAGTGTCTCAACCTTGCAAGTTCAAAAGGTTACTATTCTTCCTAGTTTTGGTCTTTTTGAATACCCTTTATCTTGAAGAATAATCTAGAACTTTCAAAGTTTCCAAAAGGGCTAAAAATGGCGGGACTTACTATTTTTAGTAAGTTTACATTTGACCTCAGATTGACCTAAAATTTTCCTAGAAGGTGCGGAATAGGTAAGTAAACATCTCGGGTGAGTTTTGACTCAAGATCATATCTGGATTGTGAGATACTAAAATTTCTATTTTTTGAAACTACTGAAAAAAGTTTTGAACTCAATTGTCATAATCAAAACTTCCCTAAACATCCTAAAAATTGTTGTAACTGATGAAGTGGGTTACAGGGTGATAGATTTCTTCATGAGATTTCTAATGCATCAAATGGTTCATTAATTAGACACCCAAATCAAAAGTTATGGCCTCCGTAAGTTGGACCTCCTATTTTTGGGAAATGTAAAAACATGTTAGACACATAAAAGAGCTGTAAAGGGGAGAGTTACACATGTTGGTGTGTGTTTTGGCACATCACAAGGCATCTTTGATTGGAGATAATTTGGGTGCCACTTTTGGGTGGTTTTAGCTCATGGTTTTATAATTACCAGTAACTGTTTATTGTATTGTATCTCCTATATATCAGGAGTTGGAGATGGAGGTTGTGTGTAAGAATATTATAGATATCGAGTTACCTCCTAGATCTCTGGTTGGATATACTCAAGTAAAATCTTTCTCTACAAGTATATTGTAATCTTCTTGATTCCTAAATAATATATTGGGCAACTTTGGAGTGTGGGGTTTTTACCTGAAAGGGTTTTCCCCACGTATATCTTGTGTTGTCAGTTTTGTGTTTGCATTTTGGAAGTTGTTATTATCTTTTTGTTAATGTGCATCTTAATCTGTAACTGTAAAAGTAAAAAATTGCATAAATCTTTCCTCAATAGATCAGTGTAGGAAGCATTTCCGCATACCTTGCTTCCTTTCAGTTGGTATCAGAGCCTGATCACCTTTGGTTCTAATTGTTAGGTAGAGGGTTTTTTGAGCTGATCTTCATTTGAGTGGGAGCTTGTGCAGAGGATTTTGAAATCTTTGTTACAGGTAAGAGATGGCAAGCACATCTGGGAGGTTTGAGATAGAGAAGTTTAATGGTAGTAATTTAGAGTTGTGGAAACTCAAAATGGAGGACATGCTTGTAGATCAGGATTTATGGGATGCCATATCTGGAACAAAACCAATGGCAATGTCTCAAGAAGATTGGGATCTCAAAGATTGAAAAGCTAAGGGTTTGATAAGACTCTGTTTGGCTGATTCAGTGCTCCTGAATATCCATGAAGAGAAGACTGTAAAGGAACTTTGGAAGAAGCTTGGAGATGGTTATCAGGCTAAATCCCTGGTAACCAAGTTATTCCTATGAAAGAAATTATATTTTTTGATGGTGGTTTTAGCACACAACAATGCAGATGAAATACAGAGTACCTCACCTCTCTTGAAAAGTATCCTATCCTAGATAAGACTACTCCAAGGTTTATATAGCTAGGTCTTATCTTTGCATGGATAACTCAGTGGATATGTTTTAGCTGTATCAACAAGGGGACTTACATGTAATGATAAGGTCTATAACTATTACAATGAATTGTACAAAACCCTATAATGTTTTTAGCAGATTTTGAATATGATTGTTGCTTAAAGACCTAAATCTTGTTATGTCAGAAAAAGTAACCCTAGGGGATTTTTCTTATTAAGGTTTAGCTCTTGGGTCCTTTAGAATGCATTTAGAGCATCTTGCATGATTTTGATGACTCCCGATAAGAAAACCCTGAAGTTTCATGGCAAATAGGACTTAGGGGGTGCACTTAACATAAATCCTGCTTGAAATATGGGGGGAGGACTTGGGCACCCGCACCTTATTTTAGGTTAGGTCTAATTTCAAAGTGTCATTTTATGACTGTTATTTAGGTCCTATGCCTACATGGTAAGTTTGAATTATGAAATTCTTAGTAGGAATGTTTGTAATTGTATATATAAGCATGATTAGTGATTCATTTGTAGACTAGATGGAAACTAGATGGCAATTTTGATTCATGAGCTTATGTGAAAGTGATTCAATGTATTCATTGTGTGGCAGAGTAGAATTTGTGTTGTTCTTGTGTTTGTATTTATAGATTTGGCATCCATCTCCTCATGGCATGAAGAGCATCTTTCTTCCATGAGATCTTCACAAGGTGATATCAATTGTGTTTTCTATCATTTATCATTTGGATTTTGCCTCTATCCTACAGGGATACGCACTCTTTATCTGACAACGGTGTTCGAAAGACTTGGATGTCTCTCTGGGGCTTGACTGAAGCAAGCCTCTAAACGCCACAACCACCAACCCACTTTTCTATGATTGCAGGTTATAGGTTGCGAAAGTGAAAGAAGTGGAGTTGCAGGAGAGTAGTGCAGACTGTTGGAATTGCAGATCAGAGAAGAAAATAGGGACATGGACTCAGACGCCCGCTCATTAGTCCTCTGGATCCCACAACTGGAAAATCTCTGGAACAATAGGAATAGATTGCAGACAAGGTTCCTAGATCCCAACAAAAACTGTGGCACTGGACTAGGGTGCCCGCTCATTAGTCCCTGACTTTGCCGCACACTGAACTTCAAAATTTGGTATGCATTTGGTTATCATTTGATATCGCTGTGTGCAATCATTTTTCATAATTTGTTCATTTGCTTATGATCACGGATTTGTTTAGTGGTGAATCTTCACCAATTGGCGATTAGTTGAAATAGAGGCCTCCAAAAATGGCGAATAGTTCAGGCTACAAAAGGGACTAAATCGCCCCATTTTTACAAAAAATTAATTAGTCTGGTGAATAGTATTCAATTCACTAAAGAGCTTGAGAATGACAACAAACTTCCTTTCTTGGATGTCCTTATCATGAGGAAGAATGATGGTTCCCTTGCTCGGAGTGTCTATAGAAAATCTACCCACACAGACCTTTACCTCCATGCATCTTCCCACCACCATCCCGCCCAAAAGGCTGGTGTCCTAAAGACACTAGCCACTTAGGCTTATTACATCTATGATATGAACACATTGAGCAAGAAATCTCCCACCTATCCCTAGTGTTTAAATTGAATGGTTATCACAATAAATGTATCTCTGGAGCCTTTAATCTTGCCAAAACTCAAGTCAATCCCAAGCCCAAACCTAATGTCCCAAATGATACTTGGGTTGCTACCCTCCCATACATAGAGGGCCTCTCAAATAAAATCTCAAAAATTCTATTCACGAAAGGCCTCATTTGTACTTTCAAACTACTCTCCACCCATAGAAACCTTATCCCTTCTACCAAAGATCCTAGAAGTAATCTAATCAACTCTGAGGTCTATAAGATTGTATGCCCCTGTGGGACTCCATACATTGATGAAATGGGTCGATCCATTAGCACCAAGATCAAAGAACATAGTGCAGACATCAGGCATGATCGTGTCTCCAAATTTTCTCTCACTGAACAATCCTACAATACCAACCACCACATTTGTCTTGAGCACACCCAAGTCCTGGTGAAGGAAGATTGTTTTTTCAAGAGGAAACTCCAAGAAGACATCTTCATTAAAAGTCATCCATCTAATCTCAATCATGATGAAGGGTGGCAGCTTAGACCAACTTGGCAACCTTTATTAAACTCCCTCCAGTCTCACCCTAGCCCTTATTAATTCCTCTGGCCCCCTTGCACACCCCCCCTTTTTAACCACCAACCTACCTCTCTCTTCACCTCAACCTGACCTCTCCCTACTCTTTTTTGTTTTCCTCCTTGTTGACCTCTGCTTCACCTCTCCATCCCCTATCCTCTCCTTCACCTGCCTTGCTTTATTCTCCTCTTTTTCCCCCTTCGTGTTTCTCCTTGCTTTGTGCTCTCCTCTTTTTGATGCCCTTCATTCAGGTAGGTTTTTACTCTTGTTTATTTATGTGTGCATCTATAGTTATGTTTATGTGCATATATATATATTGATGTACATCGATAGATACATATGTTTTTGTATATACATATGCAGGTATTTACATTTGTATATGTATATGCTTCCACTTCTCTTATATATATTTATGTTGCTTGGTTATATTTGTATTTTTAGTCTTTGTTTTATTCTTCTTACACTAACTTTGGAAAGATAAGACTATGGGTGTTTGTGTGTCATTTGTGTAATACATATATTTGTGTTCATCTACATTTGCATACACATATTTGTAGATATATAGTATAGTTAGGTCTAATTTGTCTATTTATAGAGTTATGTCTTTACATAAGTATATGCTTATACTCAATGTAGTAATCTTCATTTATTTAATATCTTATTCATTTTTACACTTTTGTTTGATTTCCTTTTTCATCCCTATATATATATAGCTACTTACTTATCCTTTATTTTTATTTTTATTTTTACGTGTTATCTTTATTATATTATATATTTCATAAATTTATTCTATTTTTATGTTTATGGATTTAGTTTGCTTCTTCATATATTTAACATTCTTGTCTCACATTTATTTATAATATTATATTTGTGTCATAGTTTAGATTTCCTTTTCCTTTCTTTTCATTTCTATCTTTTGCTACTTACCTATTTTGATCTTGTTCCTTCTTTTTAATTTCTTCCTTTAATTTCTACTTCCTGAACTATCTAGGTTCACTCCATGTAGTTATTTCGTTTTATCTATTATCATTTCCATTTTTTGCAATTTTTAGATTTCCTTTTTCAATTCGTTACTTCTTTCCATATCAGTTAGTTTGTTCCTTAATTGGTACTCATTATATATATATATATATATATATATATATATATATATATATATATATATGATCTTATATTACATAAATTTATTTCTTTGTACATTGATTTATTTTGTTATTGGCTCATATATGGATATATATTGACATTTATTTATCTAGCTACTTAATTACATATTCTCATTGTTATTATGTTAAACATATTATACATATTATTGGTAGGATCTATCACATCACTCTTTATACATTTCTTTCAATATATTTCTTGATTGATTATTTTGTTATTCTTTCTTATATTATTATGTGATATTTTCTTTCACTGCATGTTTATTGGTTTATAACTTATTTCATTATTTTTTTATTTGTTGTTGTGTCCTCCTCACCAACCCTACCCCCACCTGCTCTTCCTTTTTAAAGGGCAAGTTTGCAATCCAATTCATAAACATCCTCTTCCTGATGATGGATCACTGAGTGTGATCCGAAATGTTGAAGCAAAAACATACATAGTTAAATCCAGAAGCACTCTTTATCTTATTAATTAATTTGCCAAAGCATTATTATTTTAAACTAATAAGTTGAATTATTTCACCATGTAAATGATGCATGATTAAACATGATTCACTAGTAGTTTATAATATAATTATACATCTTGATCATATTTTCCAGTAATATTATATTCCCACCATTAATTTTGGGACAATATTCGCATTTACCAATAAATTATTATGTAGTTTTAGGGTTATTTTTGCTTTTAGTATGGCCTTTGTTTATTACCATTGATTATGAATATGATCTCATGGCTCTTATTTAATTTCGGGGGCCATAAGCACATGCATTTTAAAATGCTTGGTGAGGCTCAAAATTTCTTTCCTGCCTAAACTAAAATGAAAGTCATAATAAACCCTAAGCTAAGGTACGAGACATGGAGCCATCTTATCACTAGAAAGAAAAATCTAATCACAGTAGCACGATCACCAATAGAGGATAGGCAGCATAGCATGTAGCATCCCTTCTAGTTGCAAATTCATTGTGAACAATTGATCGAGAGCCTGTTTATAATGTTAGTGATCAGCATAGTTCCAAATCTAATACCAGTTTGTTGATCTAGATCTCACAAAGGCCCCTACATAGACAAAATATAAGGTGCAAATTTACTCTTTTTTAATTTGATTTAGTGTTTAGTTTAGTTTGATAAACATATTGTTATTTATTCACATAATTGCATTTACAGATTTCATTACCAATTTTAGATTGAAATTAAATTTATGATTAAAAAAATCTTAGTTTTATGAAAATAAAGAAAATAAATAGAGAACAAAATTAAATAAATTAAAAAAAAATTCTAACATTTTGGTTATGGCCTGTTGGCCCTAATCCCTCTTATCATCGTATTTGAAACAAAAAAAATATGTTTTAACTTTCTTTAAAATAGAAACATCTATGTTTTTTATCTCTTAAAATGTTTTTAAAATACATTTAAAAATAAAAATAAATCCTTGCAATCAACTAAATTATATATATATTCTTTGGATATAATCCTATAAAATCTGTAAATATAAATTGTAGGATAAATATCAAAAATCCTATATGATAAAACAATCTTTTCTACCAATAAAACCATTTGTATTCAAATCATTTATGTAGATCTAGTACAAATAAATTTTCTCAAAAAAAAAAAAATCTCCTCCATTTGGAATCATGCATGGCCATGCAAATAATATGAAACTTTTAAATCCCCCCCCTCAGATTTTACCTACAATATGCAATAATGCCAGCATCAGTTCAAATAAATAAACCATTTAAAAATAATGTTAACCTTTTGCAAATAAACAAAATCAATAACAAAGATAAACAAGAAGTGTCGGGTTATTGATGAGTCAGATTTGTTGGAAAGACAGCTCATATTGTCAGCTCTTTGGGAGGGGGTTGACGTGCCTCTTAAAGTACGGGTCCTTTTGTACCTTCTCAATTGACATTTCTGCTCCTTTCTCTCATAAGGTGAGCGGACGGCTGGATCGTCATGGCGTGTGCCGTGTAATTATGATTAAGCATGGGATAAGTAAGCATCATTTTTGCAAGGTTTCCCATATTTATGATAATGCATGCGGTGTTATCACCAGCATCATTAGCCTTGATCAAGCTAGTAATGTTTCTGTAAATACGACTAAGGAGATTTGGGGTTTCTGTGATATGCTCTGTAATTTCGACATGGGTGGAGATAGAATCAGAACCAAACCCGTCTCTTGCTGTGAGTTCAAAGACAACCTGGTGGTCTAGCATTATTGCAAAGAGGGTGGGATTAGTCCCTATTTGGAGCGGCTCAATGGGTATAATGAAAATGTATCTGAACAATTCGCTAGGTCTTGGCAGAACCGAAGGGTTTCGGTGGGAGGAATTAGCTTTGAAATTTCTAAAAGTGTGATCGCTATGACCACTGGTATGTCTACTCAGGGTTTGAAACTGCAGAGGAAAACTAAAATTGTGGACCTTTCCAGTCAGAAGCTCTTTCTTGGAGATGGTGAAGAATTAGTCCCATATCAGGGGGGATTTGATAGAGCCAAGCTGCCTGAGCCTTGGGACGGTGTGTGTTTTCTCCTCATGAAGTATTTCACCCTGGAGGGGTGCTTCACCAGGTTTTACAACTATCATCTTCCCCTTTTGAATCATTTCTGTCACAATGCTCAAATTAGCTTTCCGTTTTATCTGCTTTCTTCCCTTGAACATTCTATCCTTAGGGTTAGGGCTAAACTGGCTAAAAACCCTGCTAAGAAACCCATCCCTCTTCATCAGGGCCTTATCCTTTGTCTTTATAACCACCATCTTGCCCTTGAACCCTCTAAGTCCATTCAAACCAATAGTGGGGAACCCTCCTCTAACCCTAAGGATATTCCTGGTGTTGAAGAACCTGGGCCCTCCCCTGTTCCTACTAAGACTAAAGAAGTTTCTTTTTCCACACCTGAGGAAATTCCTGTTGATACTCCAGGTCCTACTGTCAATACAAAGGGCAAAAAGAGAAAGACTATTGCTGGTGAAATGAGTTGGGAGGGCTGTGGTTGGGACCCCTAAAAATCCTGGTAGGACCCCGGTGGGCCAGAGTAGCAAGTCTCATTCTTCTGCTAAGGTTTTTAAGGATGGTCTCTCCTCTAGAGTTAGGTGGTCAGGGCAAATCGCTGGCAAACCTGCTCTTAAAGAAAAACTAATTGATTATTCTGAGAGTGGTTCGGATGAATCCACCCAGGGGGATGAGGCTAAGGATATGGAGGTTCAGGACATATCTGGGGATGCTGAAGGTAAGCAGGAGACTCATGATACAGGGGCTACCACTGAGGATGTTGCTGACTCTATTGATAATGCTGACAAAGCGGGTGAGATGTTCGTGGAAGAGGTTGATGATGATATGGACACTGATGCTGGTCTAGAAGTTGAACTTGCGGGTTTGAGGGCTCGCATTGAGAAGCTGGAATAGAATCTTTCCACTGTGCTCAGGAATTCTATTTTTCTCAATATTTCTGTGCTGAAAAACTTGGGGGTGCCTATCAATGCTGACAATGATGATCTTGCTAGGAATTTGGATGGCATTATTAAATCCATGGTTAAGTAAGGAGAGAATTTGCCTCCTTAGTTTTTGCTTTTATATTGATGATACTCTGCTACTCTGTATTTACTATCTTAGTTTATAGCGGGTGGTTTTGCTGTTTATGCTGGGATAACTGTAATTGATGTATCTGGTTTAAGGCACTTTTTGTGCTTGTTGCCTTTGTGGCCTGTCTACTTTTTGTAAGGGTTCGGCCCCTTGTTTAGCTGCCTTATATTATCAAAAACAAAACAAACAGAGAAGCCCATCAAAATGGAGGAGGTGAGAAATGGGTTTCTCATATTCACATTTAAAAAAATATTCTACAACAAAACAATTAGGAAAAATGAAAGGATTAGGTAGAAAGAAAAGTATTTGTACACTAGTTTATTGTTTTAGCAAGTTTTAAATATAATAGATATTTCATATTTATCTCATAAAATGTAGATAACTTGAGTTTTTAGTATTGTGCTTTATTGTTGTTTTAAAATGTAGCTAACTTAAGCTTTTAATGGAGTTATTATTTTTGTATATTTTATTAGTGCTTGTAATCATGATAATATCTGACTAAGATTTAGAAATAAATAATTATTTATTTTTGAATTTTATTATTCCATGTTTTTAAAATGTAGCTTGAGCTTTTAATGGAGTATTGTGCTTTATTATTTTTTATATTTTATTAGTGCTTGTAATCATGATAGCATTTGACTAAGATTTAGAAATAAATAATTATTTATTTTTGGATTTTATTATTCCACGCAGTTTTAAATATTTATTATTTTCAAATATGAAGGGACTTATATTTTATTCCCTTAATTCTTTTAAGGGTTAGTGTAATGAATTTTATTATTATTATTATATTGAATTAGTTTATCATTTTAAATTGCCTTAGAGAGATGGGTTAAATATAGAGTTTATTTATAATTAATCAATTAAGTTAGAATTTTAAATATTTAAATTTTTATGGTTAGACCCGATCCTTGACCTCCGCAAGGGGTGTTGTCCCTTGATCTGGCCGATGGCTACTACCCCGAGGCCCCTACTTCAACATTACAATATATATATATATATATATATATATATATATATATATATATATATATATATATATATATATATATATATATAGGGGGGGGGGGATGCACAGATCAACTATGCAAATTTTTAAAGGAAAGATTTGCCATTCTAATTATTTTCTTTAGTGGTTATTTGTTAGGATTCACCATTGTAATTATTTTTTACTAATTATTCATTAGGATTCGCTAGGATTTTGTAGCAATTTCTAAAATATGCATAGATTCGCCAAGAAAATTAATATTTTTTTCAAAAAGAAAGAAAGATTCGTTAGGAAAATCATAGCACTTAGCTAGGATTCTCCAGGATTTTATAAGTTTTTTAGGGGGTGTTCCTTAAAGTTATCCCTACTTACAATTTCATGAAATTAGGGTTTTGAGCATAATTGAGCTTAATTAAACAACAAAATTATACAATTCCAATCATCCCCTATGTTCCAAGTGACGAAAAGCCTATAGTAGACCCCTCTACTTGGCTGGAAGTCCTTGAATGTTTAGTGGTGAAAGGAGGATCAACACAAACCATCAAAAATCAAACCCTAAACATTTTTCACACTAAACATTTTGGTGAACCCATGTTTTTAATGAATTTTGTACCTTTTTGAGTGTTGTACTTCAGATTTACATTCATTTCATTCACTCATTTCATTGTTCATCTTATTGCATTTGAAAAATTACAATAAATTTGAAAAAAATTGAAAAAATTGGCATTTTTAGCTTGCATCTTCAAATAATTTGAATTATTTTGCATTTGATTTCAATAAATTTCTATCATTATCATTAGATCTAATTTAAAATACAGAAATTTTTTATTCATCATTCATTTAGATTGATTTTTCATGCTTAAATTGATATAATTTACTTGAAATTGTGCATTTTTCCATATAACCTAGTTTTGCATTAGCTAGGGTTTGTAGTCAAAATCTTGCTTTAGATTTTAATACCATTTTAAAACACTCATTAGGATTGATCTCTAACTGTGGTGTTGCATCATAGTGGTTTGCTTGCACAAAATTTCATGCCTAGGGTTTGAAAACCTTGCTTTTTCACTAGATTTTGGTCTTATCATCTGTCTAGATTTGCATCATAGGTATGTTGTAAAGGATTTTTCTATATTAATTGGATGCTATTAGGGTTATTATCTACTTCCCCTCCTCAAATTATTTACAACACCCTTTTTATTAGGCCTTGGCATTGAAAATTTGTGAAAACTTGCATATTTTAGCTATATTTTCACTAGGGTTTGACTTAGATTGGCACTATAAGCGTGTTGTGAAGGATATTATTGCTTTATTGGACTGATATTAGACATATTATTTTTTTGCCCTGATCAAATTCCTTACAACACCTTTTCTCCTAGTGATTTGCATTGAAAAAAGTCGACAAATCAAGCATTTTGGATCTTAAACATATCTTACTCCTAGGGTTTGTTCTATTAGTTTGTGCATTTTGTGTTACATGCTCTTGTATAAGCCTTATGACCCACTACCCTAATAGAAACATCCCTTTAAGAAGAAGCATAAGACTCATGGGATCTAGTGCCCTTGAAGAAAATGATATTCCTACCTTTGAAAATCCATTAAATACCTTCTTTACAAAAGGAGACACAAATTTTGCAAGACATTATCCCTCATACAACCAATATGGAAGATCAAGTATTTCACGATGTTGACGACACTATTGAGGTGGTCACACATGTACTTGATGAGCAAATAAACAAACTAGATAAAGAGTTAGCCGATTTTCAAGCATTTGTTAAAACTGAAAGGATAGCAGAAGAAGTTGTACTTGTGATTCACAACATAAGAGAATTGATAAAAGGACAAGATGGTATTAATGTTGTCTGAGGATTAATGCATATAGTACATAGTAATCTCATGACAGTGACTGAATGTGCGAATGGTATTAAAAACATGTCATCACCATCTCATACACAAGTATCGACACCTATACCGACTACAGGAATATCTACATTTACATCAACGGTTTTAGCTACTAATGCACATGCTTGTAGTAATGCCACCACTAGTATTGGAGTATATAATTGAACTAATTCACAAAATTACAAAGTTGTGAGATTTAATTATCAGAACTTGGTTTCTAAGGGGACCTCTTCTATGAATAAGTACTCTCAACCACCTCTCCATCCCACTTATTTGCAACCACCTTCCACCTATCACTATGTCCAACCACCATTGAACTATTCATAGCCTCCCCTTATCACTTCTCAAGCTCAATCACCTCCTCACTTTGGTTCTAATTCCTCACAACAAACTGCGTCTCCCAATGATGCCATCCTAAACCAACTTTTGCAAGGCATGACCGCTTTACAAAAAAAAGTGACAAACTTGACGAACTCTTCACAACCTAATATATGAACTTATCATGTCCGTAATCCCCTATCGTATGCAATCTTGAGAACTCCTATGCCTAAGAGGTTTGAGACTCCTTGCTTTGAAAAATATTGTGGAAAAGGTGATCCTAATACTCATGTGGCAGCATTCACGACTATGTGTAGTGATTTCTACTTCTAAGAGGATTTGTTAGCAAAACTTTTCCCGCAATCTCTCAAAGATACTACTTTAGAATGGTTTTGCTCTTTACCTCCAAATTCAATACACTCCTTTTGGCAATTAGTTGATCAATTTTTACAACATTTTCAAGCAAATATTGGACCTCAAGTCTCCTTGATTGATTTAGTTCAATGCAAGCAAGGTCTGAAAGAGAAGTTAACTTAGTTTATTAGTCAGTATCAATCTCTCTATGCACAAATTAAATATTAGATGAAGGATGAGGATGTTCGGAAGGTGTTTATTACAAATTTACAACCTAACATCCGTGATAAGATTCTCTTGATGAAGTATAACTCCTTTCAACATTTATGCACTGCCCTTCACGACTATCAACTTTCGTCTAGTCAGTATGAAAATCAAAACTTGTCGGCTCAAGTTGATCAATCTGTGGGTGGATCGTCACAAAACAAATTTAAGAGGAATAATAAGAGTTTCATCAAGGTTAATGGACTGAATTCAAATAATTTTTCCCAAGTGTCTGCTATCACTATCCAAAGTAGGCACCATATCAGCAAAGAAAATTTACTCTGATATTTAAGTCCTATCATTCTATCATGAATTAGGCTGAGTAATAATCTTATAAAGCTTCCCCTGATTAAATCTCTGGATCCTAATAAAATGCAAGGACCTTATTTCGATGCTAATGCCTTTTGTCATTTTCATCGACAACAAGGATATGATACTAAATGATGTATGCATCTTAAACATGAAATACAAGACCTCATCGATTTGAATGTTATACAGGTATCAAATGTGAATGATGATGGAAATAAGTCAGTTGCTCCGCCAAATCAAAATTTGCAGATCTTTACAAATCCTTTCCCTAAGCATACTGATAACAATATGATGGAACAAAATATAGTAGAACTAGAAGATGATTACTTGGATTATGATAACATCATAGGTATGATAGAAGTGGATAAGAAAAAGTTGGTTAACCCACCTCGTCCATGGGGAAAAGGTATGTATGTTGAAGTTCCTCCTCCATTATCCTTACAAGGATCGGGTGATAACCAAAATGCATCGGGAAGACAAATACAACAATCGAAATAAGAAACTACAATGGAAGAAAAGATTGAGATAGTACAAGATAGTCCTTGTCACTATGGTAGACAAACTCAACAAAGAAAGCTAGCTAAAAATTAGAAATGAGTAAGACAATTATCATCAATTGGAAATAATATAGTGGTTTTCCCCCTCACAAGAAACAAAAGGTCTCATATACACAAGGATTTGAGAAAGAAACATTACATGGATTTCATAACAAACAAGAATCTCATAAGAACCACTCAAGCTTCACCCAAAACTTGATAAAGCATCTCTCCAAGATGCTCGCAAGTTCCAAATTCTAGACTAGTTTGTCCCTACAGGTAAGTATTTCTAACCCTTTACCTCCATGTTGTGTTTCCCCTGTGATGTGTTGTGTTGTTTAGGCCTCATGGGATGACCCTTGATTCTCTTGTAAGGTCTAGGATACTGGGAGTCTACCTCTATTGTGACCTTTCTTCTATTTGTATCATCATTCTTCTATATTACTTCTCTATTTTCACTACTGTGTGTTGTGTCTTATGGACATAGCGTTGCGGCTGGTGTCTTGGGGGCACGCTCCTACGTGACTATCCCTAAGGCACTTGTTTCTCCCCTCTTGATTTATGTGTTGAGAATAAGGAATACTGAGAGGGGGGTGAATTAGTATTCCACAAAACCACTTCTTAACATATTTATTTATCCAATTTCCAAAGTTAATAACATGAAAGCAGAATAGACATAGAAACAACAACCACAAAGACATAACACATGAACACTAGAATTTTTACGTGGAAAACCTAAAAAGGGAAAAACCACGGTGAGTGTTAGCTCACAATATATTAATATAGCACAATACCAGATTACAAATAGGGTCACTACCTTAGGGCTAATTGCCCAGAGAAATGCTCACTGCAAGGAAAGGCTCACTACCAAACAGGCTCACTACCTAGAGAAAGAAAGAAGAAAGAAGAATGGCTCACTAATAAAATGAACTACTCAAATTGCATCTACATATGCATGGTTGCAACTCCAATGAAACACATAAATACTATCTCAAAACTCTTCATGTCTGACTACTCTGTTTCCCTACTATGCTTTTACATGGAAATAAGATCTTTCTTCTTCTATTCTTTATTGCTTCCCCAAAATCACCTTCCTCTGTATGTCACACACACACACACACACACACACACACACACACACACACACATATATATATATGCATATATATCACATTCACCCACACACACCAAACACTGAATTCAATCCCATAAATATATCCATAACACTTAAGATCTTCATATTAGGCCGGCATACTCAGATGAAGCGTATAGTTAATAAACTTGTAGCTTGTTGGCCAAATCCATTCATCAAAATACATGGCAGACCTAGATAACATTTGAAACACCTTCTCATATGTTGGCTCCAACTATAGAACCACTTTGGATAAAGTTCTAATCAATAGAACTTACCGCACATAAATCAAACTATCATGTCGGCCTCAAACATAGATTGTTAGTGAATCAGTCTAACTGTTAGATCACAACTTTCATTGTAGACCACAATACTTGCTCAAAATCATATCAAAGACTCCTTAGACATCATAGATCATACCTTCAGAACTGCAAGGCAAAATATCCTTTAGCGGTAAAATGCGAACCATTAGAACTCAGACTCTATCACAGTCAAACTCTGTCAAATAGTGTAGCGATACTCAACAGCTTGTAACTATCTTTCTAGTGGACTTAAAAACTTACAACTTTGGATTTAGACACTTCATATAAGTGTTTACAACACCTCAAAACTTCAGATCAAAACATGTACTTGTAGAGAAATGCGGATCATTTTACTTTGCACTGTACATTGTCCTTGTCTTACTTCTGTTCATCTAGACTTAGATATTTTCTTCAAATGACTTCCGGAGGAAGTCATGACCTGAATACTGGAATATATCATCATGAAATAGCTATGAGTCATCATAATTGAACTGTAAACCTTGTTCTTCAACTGCAGACTAATACCAATCCAAACACTGTTCTTCTGCCTCTGCCTCTGTACATTTCCAATACTTAGTCAATATGACTAAGTCTTCTTTATCGGACCACAAACTCTATTCCAACCTTGTTCCTTGTGATGTTCCCATCAATGACAACACTCAGTTAGCCAACATAGCAGTGTCTCTTTCCAACAATCTCCCCCTTTGGCATTAATAGCAACACTCAGTGAAAAATGCTTGTGTTGTTCCCCCTAACTTTGTATACTCTATTTTTCTATTCTCCTTTAGATGTATGATTATTTTTCACTGGTTTTCCTCTCCCCCTTTGAAATCAATGGCAAAGGTGGGTGAACAAGCAAAATTATGTCAATATATATATATATATATATATATATATATATATATATATATATATTAAAACTGTCATATTCTGCCGCATATATACAAATACACATTTGTATCTTAATTTGTAGTTGAAGACAGAATATCATTATAGACGGTCTTTATCAAAGCTATCTCTCCATTCCAACTATTCCTTGTAGTCTCCAAAAGATGGATGTGGCTATTTATCAAAAAGACTAGCTTTTTTGCCTTCTGCACATCTGATGGTGTATTAATTAATGCTTTTGATTTCAAGGCTTCATCTGTTGGATTGGTCATGGAATCAATTCTTGGACTTATCAACCCCCTTAGCTGGCACAACTTGTCTTTGATTTCTTCCCTTTTCTTCATCATAATGCTTAGATCATTGTGAATATTTACAACCCAGGTCCCTTTGGCACTTATTGACTCAATTGCCAGATTATATGTCTTAGAGATATTAAGCAATTTGAGTTCCATGTCCTTAATTTTATTTTCTAATTCCTTTGTAACCTCTAGCCAAGATAAAAAAAATGTGTACAAGTCACAACCTTCTTTTATGGCACTTTGTATACCTCTTATTCCTTGGTCTAAAGAGATTTTATCATTGATCAACATGGTTTTTAACTTGGCTAATCTTGTTACATCCCCTTTTTGGATTCAATATTACTATTTACTTTTTATTAAATAGTATAGTCATGTGGATATGTTTTAACATCATAGAAAATGATGATATGATTAGAAAAGGTTAATTTTATGAAATCATGGATTTTTACTTGATTATGATCAATTTGATGTTATGAATTAAAATGTCTTTTCGATATGAAAATGAAATGATTTGATGAAAATATGTTTTGATCAGAACATTGGTACTCTGACCACAAATTGCATGTGAGATTGTCAATGACAGGAATAGATGGAACATGTTCGCCAGGAAGAAAGTTGAAGAGAAAGTATCTTCAAGAAAGAGAGAATAGACTTTGGAATAACCCATGGGTGCTTGCCACTGAAAACGAACATCAAGTAGATAAACCTAGTTGCCTTGAGTTAAGTATTGATTTCGGGCTAAGTCAATTTTAGATGAGATGTCAAGGTTTGCAAGAATAGGTCTTTCTTCTTTTCGTAGTTGTCATAATGAGTATGGGAAATTGACATCTGTGTCGTAATACTCTAAATCATGTCGTCAAATATGGATGACCGATATATATATTTTTTCTATATAAATGTATACACTTGAGAATGAGTAGTATGTCATGTCTTGTTTAGTGGTTTGGCGTAAAAGTTGAAAGTTGTGCATAAGTCGACCCCGAACCTTGTATTGTGTTTACGCTCAAATCGTCGTCATCATCATAAAGCTGTACGAGCATATGATGTAAAAGTTTACTTGAGAAATTTGACGGATGTAGAATTGTTTCTATTATGGGCTATTATCATATAATAAAAGGTTTAAATAATGTTTTAAATCTTGTGACCGTTGAGTGTAATACCATTGGTCGTATTGTAATGGAATATACAAAAATTATATTAGTTATATTTAAATAGTCATTTTGGGGTAATTCTTTTATTCTTTTATGATGTTAATAATCGGGTAGTAGCTTGAAGGGCTCACTCAAGTCTTTATTATGATGTCTTATATTCCAAAACAATCTATTTATTCTTGAGCTTTAAACTTTATGGATGGGTTGTCAGCTCATCCATTATTTCTAGTTATGCATTTGATTTGAACTCATAATTGGTTATGAGTGGTGTGACATCTTGTCCAAACTGAAAACCACCACCTCACATAGTGTTGAGCTCCACTTAGTAGAGTAGTTGCAAATTTAGTGGGAAACCAAACCATTTCTATGTAGTGGTCATGGAAAGGAGGAGATGGTTAAGCCATGCAGGGTAGTCACCCAGTTGATAGGGCATGGTTTAGAGAGTGGGGAAGTTAGTTTTTCCTTCAGAGGGAGAACGGGTTATAGAGGAAGTAGGGAGTTAGTTTTGAGAGATAGAGAATGGAGAAAGAAGCTGAGAGGAGGCCAAGCGTAAAGTGAATGTGAGCGGGTAAGAAAAGAACGAGCTCTTGGACCAGTTTTGCAGTAGTCACTGGAGATTTTCTTCAGGTTTCATTTCATCTCTCCTCTATGCTGTCTTGGTTAAACATGAATGTTTTAATAGGATTGGCTCCACTTTGTAATATGAAGGAACTTAGTATTTCGTTGATGATGTAATATGTGAATTGATTACCAACTTGAGACCTATGTGTTTTCACTTCTTTCAAAATGGAAACAATGCTATTTGTTCCTTGAACCACACTGCAGTCTTAAACCTCATAGTTGAAACACATTTGTTCCTCAAAGCATCTTTGATGGTCGATTTAAACTATGTAGTTGTATTGTTTAACTTCAGAAATATATGGATATGTGGAGAGCACTTAATAGACTAAGTTTTGGTTGAAAAACTAGCTATAAAGATATCCTAAGCTGCAGTAGTCTAACCTTGGTCGACGTTGGAAGTGTCATCTATTGGCTTGCCAACTATTTACGGTTGATCTTGTCATATTTAAAAACAACTAGTTTTATAAAAGACTTGAAGAATGTGTCATCCCGTCGGCAAATGGGGAACAATAGTGTGGAATGTATGTCAATGTATGTATGACTACTCAGCCTTCCACAAGTTTTGAATCTATAATTGGTTGGCCAACCATAGAGAATATACTTTTCTTGCTGCGAATGATAACTAGATTTAGTCCATTTATTTATTGTATATAACTCTTTTAGCTTTATAAACATTTAAACTGTTGTGTCTTTGAAAGAGGGTATAGAGTTAATATTGGTTTAAACTATCAAACATGTTAGATAATGAAGTTTTAGAGCAGACACAATGAGTCTATAGTTAAGTGTTTAGTCTAAACTTGCATGCATTCTTCTTGCAAATAGAAACAAAATGATAGGATTTCTAAATGCTTAGTTTGATAAAAGATTAAGCTATGTCGAAGATTCAATAGGTCGAAGAAGACTTTTAAGAGTATTTAAACTTTAACTCTGGGTCTTCGATTACTTGTATTCTATAATTGGTTTATTGTTAAACCCCTTTTGAAATTACGTAGTTAAGTTTAGTGTCCTCTCTTGACTAGATAATTTAAAGCAATGGACGAACTTAGAGATCAACTAATAAACTTATAGCATTAACTGATTAACCGATAAGCTAGAATCCCATTCTTTTAACATATGGACAAAAATGTCTCCATGAGCTAAAAAGAGAGAAGTAAACCTAACTGCCATGCGTTAATGCATGATAAGTTTGGAACACCAAGAGGTTATCGAGGTCGTTATATTAAACTTATACATAGGTAACTATAGGATTGCGATTAATTCAATTCAAGTTGGGGTGGGTGAACTTACTAATTGCGTTGACACAACACTAATTATATTCAAATCCTTTGGCCAAGGTAGTGCATGTGCCTCAAGTGCATTGATAATTCACCGTGACTGGATGGCGTAGCTTGTGGAGTGGTCATGCTTGACTAGAGGGTATCTAGGGGATTGCATGATAACAAGATACGTAGGTCACAACACCAGTACTCAGATGGCTAACACCATCGGTTATCCTAAGTCTATCCTCTTTGAGTAGGGTAGGGCCACTTCTGGATAGGAAGGAGTGCAGGAAACTGATGATCTGTGGTTAGAGGTTAAGCTCCTTGAAGATACTTTCTCTTCTATATTCCAGAGGCTTGCCAAGACTTGAATTTAGATGGTCGACAATCGAGATGCAATGACTTTGGTAAGTTTCTATTTTTGAAAATGTTCTAAGTAACTTTAATCATCATATTGTATAATGTTGTAGATGGATACATCCCTTTTGTATAATTTATAATTTCATGTTATTTTTAGTCGATGGATATACTACTTATTTTTAAAATGAAAAAAAAATTATCTTTCTACTTTAAACTTAAAAAAAATTATTTACTATTGGTTAAACTTAGTTTTTAGGGTGATAACTAAACTGGCTGTTACACATCTTTTCTCATCAAATTCTTTTCTAAACTTTGTTTCTACAGATTTTTCAAAGGATTCAAAATGATTGTTGATTGATTTTATCATACCTTTTAGTTGATCAATAGATGACGTCAAAGTGTCTTTCTAGTATTCAGGCATCAATTCTCCTAGTACATCAGATATTGCTGTAATGAGCTTATTGTTGTGCATGTGAGTTTTCATCAATTCTTCCTGAGCCTTTGCTTGGGCAAATGATATTAAATCAAATTTCTATTTTGGAGACAAGGAATTTTGATTTATTGGTTCTTGAAGAAACTTGGGTGGATCTAGGATTTGTGCACTTTGTAGCTTTTCCAAGGGTTTTGCAATAGTGTCTCTTGCCACTTTTTCTTCACAAAGTGAAACTTTCTTTCTCTTCTTTTCTTCAGTTGTGGATTCTATAATGGATGAGGTCCTTATTATTTTTCTAGGACAAGATGTTGGTCTCTCCTCTTCAGATCTCTTATCTTTCCTTTCTAGAGTACTTGATGTCCATTCTACCAGAGCACTTATGGACTTTGATCCTCCTGATTTGATTTTTGTCTCAATTGTTCACTTGATGTTTTCTCTAACTACTCAGGTTCCATCAACATTCTGGAAGATAATTCTGAGAATGTCCTAAATCTATCCTCTTTGGGATCAATAGGTTTACTTAGTAGTGCATCAGCTAATTCAGTCAAGACATCTTTTGCAACTTCACAACCTAGTGCAGGGACCATACAGTTCTTGGTTCCGCAACTTCTATGAAACATTTGTCTTTATCCACCATGAATACAATATCCTTTTCATACTTTGTCACTACTTTTTCAGGTATCTGGAGCCTTCTTAACATTTTCTTTTGAAAATCTTTGAAATATTTCTATAGGATTTTGTTCTTCTTATTTGCATTACCCAAACTCTATAAGTGATTTCTTATTTGAGCGGCTACAGGTATGTGATCAAGCCAGACAATATTTCTTAAACTAGGTAGCTCTCTTAGGAAGTAAAAGAGTAAACATGTAATCAATGTTCCATATTTGAAAGGATGATTAGTTTCTTTTGTTCTTTTCAAGTTCTCCATTAGTTCACTCCAGAGCAATTCACAAAGGTCATAGTCCGTATTATTTTTGATCATGTCATATGCTGTGTATATAGTTGATGTAGACACATAATTTTCTTTGTTGGAGAAGTATACTTTGTATCCAACAATCATTGATGCAAATCTGACAGCCAGATCCTTGATATCATTTACTGTAAGGCCATTCTTCTAAAATTTGGCTCTTGTTAGCTGCATTACCACATTGTTCTTCATTTTCTTTATGCCTGGAACCCTTTCAGAGGAGCTCATACCAGTTACATGTTTGATGGCTTCTTTAGTTATCAAATAGGGTTCATCAAGCCATAAAGATTCATCATGAATTCTACTTAGAATAAGCTTGACCCATGCATCAATCAGAATTGTGGGAAAATCCAACTAGGTATCAAGTTTCTTTTCTCCTAGAACTTTATAATCATCTTTCAACACAATGTCCATAGTAGTTAGTTCCTCCAAGTACAACTTTCCTGACTTCATGTGATCATATTCTTCTAGACTGATATGAATGTATGCTCTGATATCTTCCATATGCATAACCCCATTTGGAGTAATTGAGAATGCCCCTAACAGATCATTTTCTAGTGATTTGAAGAATTGTTTCTTAAACTTGGGGTGAGGCATTTTTCTTATCTCGATTATGTGAGGAGTAAACATTTCTAGAGCATTTTAATTTTCATAGTAGGGTTTCAAGTTTTAAATACCTCTTTTGTCGGATTAGGGTTTCCTTGATCTTGATCTTAAATCTTTTGGAGAATACTGTAGTCCCTTTGAATCTTTCTTTGGTTCACCTTAGTCACTTGAGTGCATGGAATACAAAATTATTTTTCCTTTGGATACAACTCCTTTTATCCTTCGCATGCCAAAACTTAAGTGTCATTAATGTCATCTTACAAAAAGCTATTGAGCACCTTCCTGATAGCCACAGACACCTTAGATTACTCCACAAATCTTTGCAATTGGTCCTTTTCTTGTGGAACTTTCTTCAAAGGATTTGTCATGTGATTCCTTTTATCATATCTTCGTGCTAGATTCTAGCACTAACTATTTGGCTGGGGGTTTTGGATTTTCAACACTGCTCACCCTGAGCCAGAGCTCCCAATTTACTTCTTGGAGGAAGTATCTACACTGGAAGATGGTACAGATTCATCCTTAACTTCAATCACATCTTTCTTGATCCAAATCTTACCCATTTCCTTCTTGGTTTCAACCGGATGAACCTTTTCTTTTCCCTTATCATTCCTCTACTTTGTTTTCCTTTCTGAATAGTAAGGTAGTTTCTTTTCACATTTTTGCTTCTACAGACTCTTGCAATATGTCCATAGTTGTTGCAATTGTAGTACACAACATTCCTTTGTCCTTGATTCCTTCTATTGATTGGCTTTGATCTGCATTGATTAGCCATATGTCCAAATCTATTGCAATCAAAACACTTTCCATTGAATGATTGACTATTCCTTGCATTGTAGGGTCCATTCCTTACTGGATTTCTACATTCATTTTATTTGTGACCAATTTTCTTGCAATTGAAACATTAACCAGAAAACGATGGAATATTTTGATTCTGGTTTATTCTACTCTTGTAATGAGTAGCTTTATGACCAAACGTATTGCAATTAAAACAATGGCCATTGAAAGATAGATACCTTTGAGCATTTGGCTATCTGACTAGAGGTCTTCTAGGTCTTCTTCTTTGATTTCTAAACTAGTTTCCTCTATTTTGCTTTAACTCAGTGTTTGTTTGACCAGATTTTGAACTTTCTCCTTTCTCAAATCCCAAACCTTGCTTATCGTCAGCATTCCTTTGACTAGCAATCACCTCATCAAGCTTTGTACAACTTAGTTTGAACTTTTCTTCATAGCTCTTGGCTGCATCCAGATCAAATTTTAGAAGTAACACTTCTTTGCCAAATTTTTCACATTCCTCTGATTTATCCTTAACAACTTGATTCAGATGCCTTTCAATTTCTTCCTTCTTTTCAATTTCTAGTGTTAACCCATTTAGAAACTCATGTGCTTCATTTAATTGATCATTTAGCTCCTTGCTTTTCTCTTTAAACTTCCTAACTTGCTCTCTTAGATTTAGGATGCATTCATCAACTTCTTGAATATTAGCTTTTAGATCCCTGATTTCTGCTTCAAAATTTTCAAGATTAATAAGGGCTGCTTCTAGTTCCTTGATGCTTTCGTAATTTCCAAATCTTCTTGCTGCCATGATTACACTACCCCAGTCTTCCTCAAGCTGTTAGACTTCTTCCAAGGAACCTGGCTCTAATATCAATTGTTGAGAATAAGGAATACTAAGAGGGGGGGTGAATCAGTATTCCACAAAACCACTTCTTAATAGATTTATTTATCCAATTTCCAAAGTTAATAACATGAAAGCAGAATAGACATAGAAACAACAAACACAAAGACATAACACATGAACACCAGGATTTTTACGTGGAAAACCCAAAAAGGGAAAAACCACAGTGAGTGTTATCTCACAATATATTAATATAGCACAATACCAGATTATAAAAAGGCTCACTACCTTAGGGCTCACTGCCTAGAGAAATGGTCACTGCAAGGAAAGGCTCACTGCCAAAATAGGCTCACTTCCTAGAGAAAGAAAGAAGAAAGAAGAATGGATCACTGCCAAAATGAACTACTTAGACTACATCTACACATGCATGGTTGTAGCTCCAATGAAGCACATAAATACTGTCTCAAAACTATTCATGTCTAACTGCTTTATTTCCCTGCTATGATTTTACATGGAAATAAGATCTCTCTTCTTCTGCTCTTTACTGCTTCCCTAAAATTTCCTTCCTCTGTATGTCACACACACACACACATATATATCACATTCAACCACACACACCAAACACTGAATTCGATCCCATATATATATCCGCAACACTTAAGATCTTCATATTAGGTCGACATACTTAGATGAAGCGTATAGTTAATAAACTTGTAGCTTGTCGGCCAAATCCATTCATCAAAATACATGGCGGACCTAGATAACATTTGAAACACCTTCTCATATGTTGGATCCAACTATAGAACTACTCAGAATAAAGTTCTAATCAATAGAACTTACTGCACATAAATCAAACTATCATGTCAACCCCAAACACAGACTGTTAGTGACTCAGTCTAATTGTCAGATCACAACTTTCATTGGAAACCATAATACTTGCTCAAAATCATATCAAAGAATCCTTAGACATCACAAATCATACCTTTAGAACCACAAAGCAAAATATCCTTTAGCGGAAAAATGCAGACCATCAGAACTCAGACTCTGTCACAGTCAAACTCTGTCAAACAATGTAGCGATACTCAGCAGCTTGTGACTATCTTTCTAGTAGAATTCATAACTTACAACTCTAGATTTAGACACTTCATATAAGTGTTTACAATACCTCAAAACCATAGATCAAAACATGCACTTGTGGAGAAATGCGGATTCAATTTACTTTGCACTATACACTGTTCCTGTCTTACTTATGTTCATGTAGACTTTGATATTTTGTTCAAATGATTTCCAGAGGAAGTCATGACCTGAACACTAGAATATATCATCATCAAGTAGCTATGAGTCATCATACCTAAACTGCAAACCTTGGTCTTCAACTGCGGACCAATGCTAATCCAAACACTATTCTTCTATCTCTGCCTCTGTACATTTCCAATACTTAGTCAATATGACTAAGTCTTCTTTACTAGACCACAAACTCTGTTCCAACCTTGTTCCTTTTCTTGTTGCCATCAATGACAACACTCAATTATCCAACATAGCAGTGTCTCTTGCCAACATTATGGTTTCCCTTCCTCTAGTGTTTCTATCTAGCGCGCGGATGACAAAAAACTTATTATACTAATATGGACCTTGTGTCCCTTCAGCAAGAAATCAAAAAATGGACCAAGTCCATACATGACGATGGGGTTGATAAATATTATCTGATGCTTGGCTAGTAGAATCACTCCATGTGATCTTGATGTTGTCTTATCACATTTACAAACCATAACAATACTGCTGCTCCGTACACTTTGTCTGTCTTTGATTCTCGCCTTGGTTACACTCAGTTTTGAGATTTCAGTGGTATAGCCCCACGGTTATACTCAGCCTCCGAATTCATAGTATAACCTTGGCTCTTTGTGTGAATGATCATATACATTATTGTTTATCATGATTATATGGACACTAACACTTTTCTTGTAGGAATGTGTTTGTGGGAACATTTGGCGATCGTAAAGTACATGTCACCTCTGGGGGGCATGGGCTTTATGAGAGCTTGTGTTCCCTTGTGTGTTTTCTTCCTACCTTAACACACTTGATATCAGTACATGATATCAACCACCTTAAGGTGGGGGCATATATAAGGTAAGCTAGCTGATTTAGATGCTAGTAAAATGTGTTTGTTCTTAGGTGCAGTCTTAAAGACTAGTGGCAATGAGTCCTTTCTACACTCTGAGATTTGTTTGAAATCTATTGCAATCACTTAAGCCCTATACAGAGGTGGGATATAGTGTATATCCTTTTTATCTTAAGCCCTATGTGGAGGTGGGGATTGCGTATTTCTCATGGAGAGTGCACATCCTGTCATTTTCTAAAAGTCCTTTAAGGAGGCGGGGAGCAGTTGTGTGACTAACTTAACCCTTAAGCGTGTCTTCAATGATTGTTGTGGTGAAGCCCAATTATCAGTGTGTACCTATAATGTGCTTGAGATGGTGATGAAACTAGAAATAGGAACACTCCATCGCTTGTCTATCGTGTTTTCTTCGTGTCTTCCATGTGTGTGTGTATGGCGTGCTTGATTTGTTTGGCGTGTTTGTTCTCAAGTGCAGTCTTAAAGACTAGTGGTGATGAGTCCCTCCTACACTCTGAGATTTGTTTGGCATGTGTGTTGCCCCATGTACACTCTTTAAAGACTGGCGGCAATGAGTCCCTCCTGCACTATGGGTGGTGTGTTTACTTTCCTTGTACTTGCATATGCATTTCATATATATGAGAAAAAGAAAAAGAAAATCATCACTGTATTCACTGCATTCACTGTGTTTTGCATGTCTTCAATGCTGTCTTCCTCGTGTTTTGTGTGCCTATTACTGTCTTCACTGTGATTGGCGTTTCTTCTCTGTGCTTGGTGTGTTTGCTGTGTTTGTTGACCGTACTTTAATGCATGTATTGGCCTTGCATTTATACATACATTAAAGTGGGGGCTAAATGTTATGTTAGAAAAAGTAACCCTGGGGGCTTTTTCCTATTAAGGTTTAGCTCCTGGGTACTTTAGAATACATTTAGAGCATCTTGCATGATTTTGATGACTCTCGATGATAAAACCTTGAAGTTTCATGGCAAATAGGACTCAGGGGGTGCACTTAACATAAATCCTACCTGCAATAGGGGGGAGGACTTGGCACCTGTGCCCTAGTCCTACCCTATTTTAGGCCAGGTCCAATTTCAAAGTGTTAGTTTATGACCATTATTTAGGTCCTATATCGACACGGTAAGTTTGAATTACAAAATTCTTAGCAGGAATGTTTGTAATTGCATATGTAAACATGATTAGTGATTCATTTATAGACTAGATGGAAACTAGATGGCAATTTTGATTCATGAGCTTATGTAAAAGTGATTCAAGGTATTCATTGTGTGGTAGAGTAGAATTTGTGTTGTTCTTGTGTTTGTATTTGTGGATTTGGCATTGATCTCCTTATGGCATTAAGAGCATCTTCCTTCCATGAGATCTTCACTACAAGGTGATATCAATTATGTTTTCTATCATTTATCATTTGGATTTTGTCTCTATCCCATAGAGATATGCACTCTTTATCTGACAACGGTGTTTGAAAGACTTGAATGTCTCTCTGGGGCTTGACTAGGGAAAGCCCCTAAACACCACAACCCCCAACCCACTTTTCTATGATTGCAGGTTACAGGTTGTTAAAGTGAAAGAAGTGGAGTTGTAGGAGAGTAGTGCAAACTGTCAGAATTGTAGATCAGAGAAGAAAAAATGGACCTAGACTCGAGCACCCACTCATTAGTCCTCTAGATCCCGCAATTGGAAAATCTCTGGAACAACAGGAATAGGTTGTAGACAAGGTTCCCAGATCCTGACAAAAACTATGGCACACCAAACTTTGCTGCACACCGAACTTTGAAATCTAGTATGCATTTGGTTATCATTTGATATCTCTGTGTACGCTCATTTTTTGTAATTTGTCCATTTGCTTACGATTTCATGAAATTAGGGTTTTGAGCATAATTGGGCTTAATTGAGCAACACAATTATACAATTCCAATCGTCCCCTATGTTCCAAGTGATGAAAAGCTTGTAGTAGACCCCTCTACTCAGCTGGAAGTCCTTGAATGTTTATTGGTGAAAGGGGGATCAACACAAACCATCAAAAATCAAACCCTAAACATTTTTAACACTAAACAAATCTAACAACTATTTATAAAGAAAAATGCAAAAGGTGAAGGGTTGAGAAAAAATGTTCAAATCCTAAGTGACAGTCACAAACCGGATGAAAATGTTGCAAATAGACAAATGCCTTTCAGTAAACGACCTCTTACTTTACCAGGTTACAAAACCACAATTCCATAAGAGACAATTGCAATCTTTAATGGAAACTTATGATTTTCAAATCACATTTACTCATCAAATACCTAGATTATGGTGTAATCTAACTTGTAAAATGCAATCGAATTGAATTCAACAACAAGGCCCAGGCTAACTATACACAATAACTTACAATCATCAAGCACTAATAGTATGGACCAAACCATTCATTGAATATCTTTAACATTCATTCAACATTGTAAAAGTACATTTAACTAAGTCTAGATTGATGTGAACCATGAAAAGCAAAAGAGATAACACAAGGGGCAAATTTCTAGCAATACTTCAAAATCTGTTTGTATTTATCACTTCAGCAGAGTCTCAACAATTCATTATCAAAGATTTGTTACAATGAGAGAAAGTGATGGCCCTTTTGTAGAGAAGGCACCATATTGAGTTTTTCATGAATGGTGGAGATTAACTCAACACTGACCGCCCATATTTACAAAGCATTTAATTTTGTACAACAATTAGTTACATTTTCGGATTTGTTTTTGTCTTGACAGAAAAAGACAAAATTCAACCTCTAAATACATTGAATGTGGACAAAATAAGCACCCATTTGGTTGTAGATGACAAAAAGTCAATTTTTAAGACAAAATATAGTCAAAACAGTTACATGTCCCTTGAAAATTGATGTTGAAGTGGAGTGACGGGATTTCAAAATTTAATTGGAATATTCTATTGCTCCTCATCATCCAAGTCATCTTTGTCCTCTTCAGCTTTCCTATTGTTGTATGTTGTAAGGGCTGCCAATGCTAGATTGATATCATCTAGATCTAGATCCTTGATGTAATCCATTCTAAATTTGAGCCAATCAACCTCTTGCAAAAATTTATAATAAACCGCATCCCTGGACCTCTTATTTCTTCTAAATTCTATGAATGCAGCCTTGAGGTCACTAATTTTCTTTAGCTTCCCAATCATATTGAGGGGTGATTCTCTATGGATAATGTGATGCATCCCATCCTTGCATTCCTGTGCATTCACTGGAGCAGTATCATCAAGGTCCAGATTTGTATAGGTTCTTAGTACATCATTTATTTTATAAATAATCTCAAAAATTTGGGCTCTGGCTAGTTCAAAAGAATTCTTGGCTTTGTCAAAAATTTCCTTTCTCAACCCTATTAGCTCTAACCACTGTTCTAGTTTTTCCAATCTATATTGAGTCAAAATGCCTTCTTCTAACAAGGTTGCATTCGAGAGATTACTCATAGCATGCACTCTACAATATATATGGGAATAATAATCTTCATAAGAAGTACAGTCATTATTAGCTTCTTCCCATTCTAATTTCAGGATACAAAAATCCTTATGTAATTTTGACGCCACATCAATTATTTTGCAACCCTCTGCATATACCTTATGAAACCATTCCTTAGTGGTAGCTGTAGTGGTCTTGATATTATTAAAATTTGTCAGCTCTGCCTTAGAGAGAAGGGAAGGTACTGCCTCTGGCTCTCCATCTGCATTCATAGGTTTCATTAAGAATTTTATACATGCTATGAGCTTTTCATTCTATTGCCTTAAATGCTACTTAGTCAGCTCATCTTTATTTTATCTATCCAAAATACTAGATACAAAGCCCTTAAATTCTTCAATTTCTTGTTCCTTGGAGGTTGGCCCCAAATTTATGGTAGTGACAGTATAATCTTCTGGTCTTACATCCTCCTTATTATCTTGTTTGGGAGGGACTGCCACCTCAGCAATACGAGAACCTATGGTATCCTTATAAATTTTGGATTGGATCTTGGCTTTCTTTTGTTTCTTTAGCTTTTCCAATCTAGCCAAGAAGCTGTCCAAATCCAAGGACATTACCTCTACCTCAGGAGGCTTGTTGCTTAGTCTTTGCTGCAACCAATCTAGAGTTGTGGAGGTATGCTTAGGAGAGTCAATGTGACTATCTCCTTTATTGAAAGAATCATTATTACCATCATCCCCTACTTCTAACCCTTTCTCTATCCCTTTGCCTTCACCTGCATTTTGCTCATCCTCTGTTGTATTATTGTGAGGAGACTTTAGTTTCTCTATATACTGTAAATTTTTAGTGATTGCCTTTTGAGCAATTTCCAAAACTGAGTCTGTAGTTACCCCCTTTGTTGGGTTATCTTCAATTTCAACTACCTCAATTGTATTGGGATCAGTGAGAGGTTCATGTGTTATGTCTTTGATAATCATCTTCTCCTGAGACTCCAATTCAGCAGATACTTTTTCTATACCAGGTAGTTGAGGAACATGTAAGGACATTTGGGTTGAATCCTTAATGAGGCCAATAGGATGAGATAGGGAGCTATTCAACACCATCAATAGCAATAGGCGGTAAATACACTTGAGATAGATTGGCAAAAAAAGTAACGCCTAAAGATGGTGGAACAGGAGGAGAAGAAAGCATGGAAGGGATGAAGATGGGGGCATAAAGGCTATGTGATGGTAATGGAATGGAAGGCGAAAGAATTGTAGAAATAGGAGGTAGGGAAAAAGATGTAAGGGATGAGGAGGATGAAATTGAAGAGGGAGAAAATGTTATAGGCAAAGATGTAAGAGAGAGTGTAGGTAGGCTCGTGGATACAATGAGAAAAGAGGTTGAGGAGGTGGATGTTGTGGAGACAGAGGAAATATATGTCAAGGAGGAAATGGAGGGAGTGACAAAAATAATAGAGGTGACAGGTGGAGTAGGTGGGACAAGTGGAATGGAAGTGGCTATAGTAAAAGAGGATGTTGCTGCAGTGGTAGATGAAGAAGTAGATGGTGAAGGGGCAATTGCAACAAAGGGAATTATGGTAGAGGTGGCAAGAGAGGAAACTAATGAAGTTTGTTTCTTGGGTTTCTTTGCCTTGGAAGTTTCTCCCTTTCCACTCGGCATATCTTTTCTCTTCCTACCCCTTGTCCTCGATGCCAGGGGATTTTCTTTCTTCTTAAGGAGGTCTTTCTTTCCCTTTCCCTTGTTAGCCAAAGGGACATCTTCCTCACTATCTTCAGGCACATTTGTTGCAGCAGTATCTTTTATAGCCCTTTGGGTTGCATCATGAATTTCCATGGGCTCATCCTCCTCATCACTGCTTGTTCTATCCTTAGGCTATTCTGTATAGGCTAGAGTTGTTCTTGCTTATGTCAGGTTGGCAATCTGACCCCTAACCCAGTTCTTGCTAAACTTAATTGGATGTTTCATGGCTTCATCTAGTGAGCTCTCTTCTGAATTAGCCTAGTTGGGAAAATGAATTGGTTGATTAAATAATGCCTCCTATGGTCCCCTTTGGATCAGGCTATCATCTTCCACCACTTGATTAGGGACTTGCATAATGTTGAATCTCTTGATGAAATCTAAAGATAGTCTAGAATAATTCCTCCTCAACACCTCATAATCATCTAGACAATTAGCCCAAAAATCATCAAGGAGTTCTTTATGAAACAACCTCTTGCTCACATGCCTCTCCATAATCCCAAATGGATCAAAGTGTTTTCGATTATGGTACAAATGGAGGTTTAATAATTGTAGATCTATATCAGAATGCTCTACTGCCCCAAGAGTAGTGCAGGAATAATGGGCTCTTCCCAAAAGAATGGGGAATTTGATGGAGGCTTAGTGCAGGTGTTTCAACTTCACTACACAAGTGAGGAGCTATCTAGTAAGTTCAAGGAGTATCACCTTATCTATAGGATAGCATGGTAATTTGTATAGTGCTCATGTGAAACCTTGTAATCTCAAATAAGTAAACTTTTGAAACTGAATGTACCATCTCCTGTAAGTTTATACAACACTGGAAGCGTCAGGAGATAGTCTCCTAGCTGTATCATTTTGTAGAATTAGAGTAATATGCATGGTGAATGCATCATTAACTCGTTTATAATGCACTAAAGACTAGGAGATCTCAAGTTGTGGGTAACATTCATGTACTTTGAATTGACCATCTACATTACCAACATTACCCAGTCTAGATAGTCCAAAATATACTACATGCCTTGCTAGAGCATACACAACATATGATGTCCATCTGAAAGTTTCATCTATGGAAGGCAAAAAAAGCCTTATGAATGTTGTTGTTGAGAATCTAGGCCCAATGTATCTTTTTATCTCCATGAAAAATTTCCTCAATGTACACAAACATCCACCCCTCAAATGTTGAAGCAGTGGACAACCCCATGACTCTACTAAGAAGGGTTACTAGATCTCCCACTTCTTCTTGGAAGTCACTCCTATACAGGGTGTGAGGCAACTTAGACATGGCTGATCTCTTATTCTTCATCCATCCTTCATTTATTTTCTTTTTGCAGGTCTCTGGATCCTGCTTGTACATTTTCTCATTCTCCTCTTTGTCTAGCATGGTGAGTTTAGGGAACAGAGGGATATCAAAGATTTCTGCAATGGATTGTGCACTAAGATCTACCAAAATTTGCCCACCTTGAGTTTGTATTGTCCTAGTGGCTTGATCATAATTGTTGGCACAAGCTACAATTAGTTCTAGACATTGTACTGAAGTGGGGAATGCAGTTGCTTGGGCTATCCCGTTGTCTTTAATCTTCTTGGCCAATGGAGTGGGATTAGGACCTAGGATTTTGAGCCTGAAGTCCTCTATGTCTACGTGTCCCAAGTCAGTGTCTCCAATGTTTGTCCATGCTGATGTAATCTTGGTCACAGGAGGGATTCCCTTTGTTATGTCAGAAAATGTCCCCTTGGGCGCTTTTCCCTCTTAAGGTTTAGCTCTTGAGTCATTAAAATGCATTTAGAGCATCTTGCATGTTAATTTTGAATCTTGATGAGAAAACCTTGAAGTCTTATGGCAAATAGGACCTAGGGGGTGCTATTTTGATGATCCCTGAACAAAAATGAGAGGGTGGACTTGGGCACTAGTGCCCTAGTCCTACCTTATTTTGGGTTTGCCCTAAATTTTAATGTCGACTTTATGACTGTTATTTGGGTTCTATGCCAACATCTCAAGTTTGAATTATGAAATTCTTAGCGGGAATGTTTGTAGTTGCATATATAAGCATGTTTAGGTTTCATTTACAAACTAGAGATGGAAATTAGATGAACATTGTGAACTTGTGACTTTATACGAAAGTGATTCAAGGCATTCATTATGTTGCAGAGTAGTATTTTGTTGTTATTGTGTTTGTGATTGTAGATTTGACTCCATCTCCTCATAGCATGAAGAGTATCTTCCTTCCAGGAGACCTACACTTCAAGGTGATATCTATTTTGTTTCACATCATTTATCATTTGGATTTTGCCTCTATCCCACTGGGATAGACACTCTCATCTGACAGTGGTGTTTGAAAGACTTGAATGTCTCTCTGGGGCTTGACCAAGGCAAGCCTCTAAACAACACAACCCCCTCCCACATTCCTTTGTGATTGCAGGTTATAGGTACTGAGTTTCACAGAGTGGAGTTGAAAAAAGGAGGTTGCAAACAACAAGGATTCAGGATCCAAAAGAAAGAGGACAGTGTTCAACATTTCGGGACAAGGGCACTAGTCCCTATTGTTAGGAATTGCATGTAGAAGATTGAAAGGAAGCTAGGTGTGCGGAAACACTTTCTACACTAATCTATTGAGGAGAGGGCTATGCAAATTCAACTTTATCCTAACTATTATAGCAATGTTAAACCATTAACATGAGATATTGCAGCAAAACACAAGAACCAGAAAGTAGACAGAAGAAGAGAGACAAAGATTTATGGTGGGGAAAACCCCTATCGGGTGAAAAACCCCACACTTAGAAACCTGCACAATGTATTAACAAATTTGAAAGTTGTTTATAGTACACTTGCAATGCAAGCTTCAATGGTCTTCGACACTCGTGTCTGGAGTCAATCTGGCAGCATAACAGTACCTATAAACCTGTGATACAAACTCCATCTCCAAGCACCTGTATATAAAAGAAATACAAGGCAATATTGGACCTATCTTCGAATGGGCGTCCAACATGGCATCTTGGACCAAAACCCATGCCTAGGGAGACTTGGTCAACATTGTAGAATGTCTCTGACACTTGTCCATAGCTCCCATCCCAAAGAGGTCACCTATTTCCAAAATGGGTTATGACAGATGCTCTTACGACACTTACGATTGTCATAGAATATGTCATAGCGGTTAAAACTTACAGCTGTAAGAGAATCTGTCATACACATGCTATAAATAGCATATTCTCTTACAACACATCATATTCCACCTTGGGGCGCACAAATATGCCTCATTCAAAGATGCTACATGACACATGTCATCACCTGTCTTACAACCTTCTATTCTGGACTCTTACATGTCATAGATTCGTCATAAGAATCCATCATAACCGTTTCGGTCAACCATTCCTTAACATAGAAGATGCTGACACATGGAAGAATATTCCTACCACTAAGTGGGACGCCTATCTCCTCATGTGAGGACAAAAATACAAGTTGTCATAATCCATGTAGGATTGACACATCACCGTGCCACATCCCACAATATGACAATATGGATTTTCCAATTATTTACAACATAGGCAATTAAATAATAAATACAAACATTACAAATGCAGAGAATTACCAAGGTTGAGACACCTTAATTCCTAACAAAGATATGAATTAAATGCAAATAAAGATTAAATAGAGGAATGAAAAATACACTAAAATAATAACAGCGAGAGATAATTTTAATGTGGTTCACCCAAACTCGGGCTACATCCACCAACAAAGAGTCCAATGTTATTATCCAGCTTGTTGAACCGATTACAACCAGCAATCCTTGCAACTCAATACCGCTGTAAATTCTACAATACAATATCTCCACGGAAAATCCTAACCCTTAGCTGTTTTTATCAAGACTTATGTCAGTTACAAAATAGGGTTATTTTATGTCGGCCAATAGAAAAAATAACTCCTAACGCCTTTATAAAATTATAAAATTTGTTTGAAGTTTCAGGGGTGCTTCCCCTTGACCCCACCCTGTATCACGACAGGGAGTGCGTAAGGGGCGCTGCCCCTGGACCTCACAAAGGGTGCTACCCCTTGACCCCGTCTTGGGGGCACTGCCCCCAAACCCCTGTTAAATAATTTGGAGGGGAAACTACACTAATAAAAGTGGGAAAAATTTAACCTTCGAGTTTGATTAGGCTCCATATAACAACAATCTCCCACTTGGAGACTGATCAGACTCCACACCATATCATCTCCCACTTGGAGACTGATCATAACACCACTAGCCTTGTAGCTCCCACTAGAAATAAGCATCCTAGACCCTTTTGTTTTGATTTTTGTTTTAGTCTTGAAGACCAAATGAAGCTGAAGAGGAGCTCAACTTCTCCCTTGTCATTGCCTTTGTAAACATATCCACTGGATTTTCATATACATGTATCTTTTCCAGCCTGAACTATCCATTATCCAACATCGATTGAATGAAGTGATACCTCAATTGTATGTGTTTGGTCTTTGAATACAAGGCAGAATTCTTTGCAAGATGTATGACACTCTAATTGTCCATAAACAAATAACCGTTAGCCTACTGTTTGCCTAATTCTTCCATGAAAGATTGCATCCATATCATCTCCTTGCTTGCCTCAGTTGCAGCTACATACTCTGCCTTCGTGGTGGATAAAGCAACCACCTTTTACAACCTGGAGATGCAAATCACCATTGTCCCACCTACAGTAAAGACATAACCTGTAGTACTCTGCCTGGTATCAATATCCCCTGCCAAATCTGAGTCTACATAACTTGCTAAATCAGTATTAGAGCCCCCAAAACATAAGTGTTTATTAGATGTACCTCTCAAATATCTGAGAATCTATTTTACCGCATTCCAATGCTCCAATCTGGGATTACTCATATACCTTCTTACGACTCCTACAACATGTGCAATATCCAGTCTCATGCATACCATGGCATACATTAAGCTTCCTATAGCTGAAGCATATGGTACCTTAGATATTTTGTCATCCTCCTCTTGTGTCTTTGGACACATCTCCTTAGTCAATTTCAAATGACTAGGTAAAGGTGTGTTGACAGCTTTTGCATTCTCCATATGGAATCTCTGCAACACCTTTTCAACATAATCAACCTGAGATAGAGTCAATTTTCTGTTCTTCCTATCTCTGCAAATTTTTATATGAAGGATTTATTTTACTGCCCCCAAATCCTTCATAGCAAATGATTGTGTTAACTATTGTTTTAACTCTCTTATGTGATCCATGTTAGACCCTGCTACAAGCATGTCATCAACATATAAACATAAAATAATGTAGCTGTCATTATCCAACCTCTTAAAATAAGCACAATGGTTAGAATTACACTGGCTATAACCTTACTCAACCATAAAACTATCAAATTTCAAGTACCATTGCCAAGGTGCTTGTTTCAATCCATATAAGCTCTTCTTCAGTCTGCACACCAGTTTCTCCTTACCTTTGACCTCAAATCTTTGGGGCTGTTCCATTAATATCTCCTCCTCCAAATCACCATAGAGAAAGGCAATTTTCACATCTAGCAATTCCAAATGCAAATCTTGAGCATCCACAATACTAAAATTGTATGAATAGAAGTCATCTTAACAATCGGAGAAAAAATGTCATCAAAATCAATGTCTTTTTTCTATGAAAGATCCTTTTACAACTAACCTGGCTTTAAATCTTTTCTTACCTCCATCTTTCTCTTTCAGCCTATAAACCCTTTTGTTTGGTAAAGCCTTTTTACCTACAGGCAACTTACATAATTTCTAAGTCTAATTTTTCAGCAAGGAGTCCATTTCATCTTTCATTGCAAGCTCCCACTAAACCTTTGTATCCACTTGCATAGCTTCATCATACCCTTCTGGTTCACCAGTAGCTATTAACAAAATAGAGTACAAAGAGGGAGAAAACCTTTCAAGAGGTCTACTTAGCCTTGTTGACCATCTAACATTCACTAGACTTTGTGGTATTTCTTGTTGCTGTTATAGAGCATGAGGAACCACTGGAACATCATTATCTGGAGTATCATCCAACACCACATAATCCTTTTCTTTCTTCTCATGCTGTTGCAACTGATATCTATACAACACCTTCTCATTGAATACAACATCCCTGCTTCTCATGATTTTTAAATTTTCAACATCCCAAAGCCTATAACCAAATTCATCAATGCCATATCCAACAAAGATACACTTTTTTGATTTTGCATCTAGCTTGGTTCTATTTTTAGAATCAACATGTGCAAATACTTCACATCTAAAGGTTTTGAGAAAAGAATAACTCACCTTCTTACCTGTCCATTCTTTCTCTGGAATACCATAGCCCAAAGGAACTGAAAGACCTCTGTTAATTAAATATACAACGGTGTTGATAGCCTCTACCCACATGTTTAAAGGCAGCCCAACATGTAATCTCATGCTCCTTGCACACTCCATTATTGTCCTATTCATGCGTTCAACCACTCCATTCTCCTATGGAGTCCTTGGAACCATTTTTTTCCTACGAATTCCATTAAAAGAATAGTAATCCTCAAATTCTTTGCTGCAATACTCACCACCATTATCTGAGACATTTTAATCTTTTACTCGTCTCATCCTCAACCAAGTTTCTCCATTTTTTAAATGTTGCAAATACATTAGATTTTTGCCTAAGGAAATAAATCCAAACCTTCTTAGTTGCATCATCTATGAATGTAACATAATACCGAGAGCCACTGAGAGAAGATACTTGAGCCGGTCCCCATACATCTATATGCACAAGCTCCAACTTTTCATCTTTCTTTTGCTTCCCATCCTTGAGAAAACTAACTCTCTTTTGTTTGCCATTCACACAACTTTCACAGAAATCCACATTAATACTTTTTAGACTTGGTAAAACTTTCTTAGAATGAAGTACCTTCATACCTTTTTCACTCATATGCCCAAGTCTGTTATGCCACAGTGTTGTCTTAGAACATGCAACAATTGCTTCAGTCTCTTCCTGCGAACCCGCAACAACTATTCTTGAACCTGTTTGATTCTTCTCTACAACAAGTAAAGTAGAAGGAACAATATGACCTATACAAAAATATAAGGTGCCTACTTTCACACCTTTTGCTACTATTAAGGCACCTCTTGAAACCTTCCAATTTTTATCACTGAAAGTAACTATGCAACCTTCATCAGCTAGCTGCCCTGCTGAAATTAAATTCCTACTCAGTTTTGGAACGTGCCTTATCTCTTGTAGTAGCCAATGATTCCCATTCTGCAACTTAATCCTGATTCTTCCCTTTCCAACAATCTGACAAGGTTCATTATCTCCTGAATAAACCACCCCAAAATCCCCTTGGACATAATACATAAAATAACTTCTATGGGGCGTAGCATGAAATGAGGCCCATGAATCTAAAACCTATGAATCATCAACATTATCTAGGGAAAGAATCAAAGCATCATCTTCAGATTTATTACTTACCATATTTTCCTCCTTATTGCCTTTTTGTTTGTCTCCTTCTTTATTCTTCTAAGACCAACAATCTTTCTTCAGATGACCTGGTTTTGCATAGTACCGACAATCCTTCTGTCCTCTAGATTGGGACCTCTTGTCCTTTGATTTTCCTCGTGACTTCCCATGACCTCTAGAACCTTTTCCTCTCTCCTTTGATCTACCTCTACTTTTTGTATTCAAAACACTACTTGATGTGGACCCTCTTGAGCTTTTCCGTTGCATTTCCTCGCTAAGCATAACACCAACAACATCATCAAATTTTAAAGTATTTGAACCAAAGATAGAGTTACAGTCATTACCAAGCTATTCCAGCTTTCTGGCAAAGAACATAAAACCAAGAGAGCCCTCACCTCTTCGTCAAATTTCACTTTTACAAAAGTTAACTGACTGGTAATCGCATTAAACTCATTTAAATGATCTATCACAGATCCACCTTCAATCATTTTTAGATTAAACAAATGCTTCATGAGAAATACCTTATTTGAAGTTGAGGGTTTTTCATACAATTTAGCCAAAGCTTTCATCAGTTCATCTGTTTTCTTCGCTTCTGTTATATTGAATGTCACAGATGGTGCCAGGCACAACCTAATGGTTCCTAGTGCCTTTCTGTCTAGAAGATTCCAATCCTCATCAGTCATTATTGCTGGTTTCTTGGCCATTCCTTCCAATGGCCTCCATAAATCCTTCTAATAGAGATAATCCTCCATCTATATCTTCCATAACTGATAGTTCTACCCATTGAATTTATCTACCTTCAATTTACCCTCGTCCACCATTACTCCCACTCAACCGTGAGACTCCCACTCAACCATGAGACCTTCCTGCAGACAATAATCGAACACAACCTGCTCTGATACCACTTGTTAGGAATTACATGCAGAAAATATCAATTAAATGCAAATAAAGATTAAATAGAGGAATGAAAAATACATAGAAATAATAACAACGAGAGACAATTTTAATGTGGTTAACCCAAACTTGGACTACATCCACCAACAAAGAGTCCAATATTATTATCTAGCTTGTCGAACTGATTACTGTATATCAAAAAATTTGGATTTATAAATGGAAATGATTCAAACAATGAAATGCAATAACCTAAACCCAAATAATTCAATACCTCGAAGATGCAAGATGAGCTTGATTGATTGATTGCTTTGTTTTGTTGATTGCTCGATTCCGTAGCATAACGTTAATAAAGAGATAGATGATGGATGGTTGATGGTTGATAGATGCAAGCTAGATGGATTGAAGATGATGGATAATGGCTTGAGATGAAAATTCAGCAGAGTGAGGTTGCATGAAGAAGGGTCCTGAATCCTCTCCTCTAATCTCTTCTCTAATGTCTTCTCTAATGTCTTCTCTAATCTCCTCTCTAATGTCCCAAATGGCTCAAAAGAGGCTTGTTTTATAGGCTTGGTTTGGTTCCAATGGATGGCTAGGATCAATTAGGGCTTTAGATGAAATGGATGGATATGATTAAGTTAGGTTTCCTTGCACATCAAGAAATTGTAGTCATGTGACATGTGGCAAGGGAAGATGAGGCTTACGTGCGCTTGTGTAGACAAATACTAAAATTAGGTCCCATTAGTTGTGCATGTGAAAGATACAAGTTGTACTACAACACATGATTGACTGGACAAGTGTTGGAATGTGGTGAAAGGAGAGGACTTAATTCAAATAAAATATTTGAATTAGTTGTGATATAGTTGGAAATTAATTAAATAAATAAAATTTATTTAATTAATTGGATAAATGAATAGGATGGGATAAGATATGATGTGGAAATTAATTAAATAAATAAAATTTATTTAATTAATTGGGATGAGGATAGGATATGTAGACACCCAAATTTGTCCCAAATTTGTCCATGTCTTGCAACACCTTGTCAAAAACATCACTTAGACATCATGTAGCATTTTGTCCTAAATCCCACTCTTAACCCCACTTATTCCATTAGTCAATTAATTAAATAAATTTTATTTATTTAATTAAAATCCCACTTAATCCCATCCTTATCCTACTTAGCCAATTAATTAAATAAATTTTATTTATTTAATTAATTTCCCAATCATATCCCAATTAACTCAAATATTTTATTTGAATTAAGTTCCCCACTATCCAATTAATTAAATAAATTTTATTTATTTAATTAATATCCAACTCATATCCCAACTAATTCAAATATTTTATTTGAATTAAGTTCTCATCATAAGCTGACTTTCCAATTAATTAAATAAATTTTATTTATTTAATTAATTTATCTTATCATTTAGCTGACATGTGTGCCTCTTTCATTTAAAAAGATAAGTGGTACTACAGCATTTTATTTAATATTTTTCATATGTAGTACTTTTTATGTACACAAGCACACATGAGCCCTATTCTCCTTGACACTTGTCAAATGACTACAACTCCCTTGAAGAGTGGGATAACCGAATCAATCTTAGCCGTCCACATCAATCATTTAGCTTTTTAATCTCAACCATCCATTTGAACCAAGCCTTTTTCTATAAATCAAGCCCTTCATAAGCCATTAGCATGCATGGAGCCTCAAGTAACATTATTCTGCCAAATTATCTAAAGCATGCATTGATCCTCAAGTATCCACATGCTGTTGAAATATCATTAGAGCCTTTGCATCCTTCAGCTATCATCTTCATATCATCTTCATCTTAATGTTATGCTGCAGAAGTGAGCACCCAACATTCTTCCAACAATAATCCTTCAAAATCTTGCATGCTCATGCGAGGTGGAGAAGAGCAATGGAGATAAATCAAGTTTGACATGGAGATCGGTTTGAATTTACATTTGTTATTTTGATTTTTATGTTGTCTTGTGCTTCATTGTGCATTGCTAGGGTTTTTATCATTGCTGTTTATTCATTTGCCCTGATTTGCAATTTTACCCTAACATACATTTTGGCACGCCCGGTGGGACTCACTTCGTTTGATCTTTTTTGCAGGTTTTTGTAGTAAAAATTTGCATTCATATAACCCCCATTGTTGAGTTTTGCAGGTTTAATTAACTTTTTGTTGCAGATCTGCTATTTTTTGGACAAAACCCTAGGTTTTAAAGATTTCATCATATCTCCCAAACAGCTATGAATTTTTCTACAAGATTTTAGCAGAAGTTTGTCCATGATATAAGGAAGCCACAACAGAAAAATTTCGGGTTTATTGCAATTTTTGCAGGATTTATCACATTTTTATGTTTTTTCATAAAATCGCAATTATGGGCGCAAATCAGCGAATTTTTTGGAAATTTTTATATTTCTGGAAATATATTGAAATTATAATGGGGGTCTCTATTTTACAGATTTAATTTAGAGGTCGTTTACAGTGCAAAAATATCAGATCTTTGCCGACTATACTGTTTCCATAAATCCGCATTTCTGGGCGCAAATTAGGGAATTTTTCTGATTTCTTTACATTTTCGGAAAGCTCTCTGAAAATTAATGGGGGTCTCTTCTTTGATTTTTTAATTTTCGAATCAAAAATATATCGAAATAATTAAATCTAATTCGGCTATGCATCTAAAATCACAATTTTCCTTGCCTGATGAGCCTATTTTTTATGCCTGCATTATAATATCATTTTTTTTTATGTTGTAGGTGATCATAAGGAGTTGAAGCAACATTGACATCAACATCTACAGCAATTTGGATAGCGAATCAACCAGGTGCAATCATTTCATTTCTCATCTTTTCATCATTGTTTGCAAACACATTTGGATTTTGGGCTTAAAACGAACAATTGTTTGCAAGTTCACATCAAAAAATTGGGCTAAAACGAACCATTGTCTTTCACACATTTGGCTTTGGATCTAAAATGAACAAGTGCTTGAACTGTTTGATCACACATTGAACTTCTAAGGTTAATGAACCCCATGCGAGTGTGACCAAGTAAATGTGTATGCTCTCTCCTCGCGTCCCAACACAAACTTGGAGATCAAAAACATTTACTTGTGTTGCTTTTGTTTAGCCTTAGAGAGGCCTGCCTTGGTATCCACCCCAAGGGAATGACCTCAAGCGGTACTTTCATCCGGTCCGCTATAAAAATCAGAGGATAAGGCGAAAGCCAAGTCTAACCGGTATTAGCGCTCACCATATAGTGCTAACTCGAAAGGAGGTGTACCTTTGTGTATATTAAAACTCCTAGTAGGGTTAGTTAAAGTCTTAAGTGGCTTGCTGGATGCTCGTGGGGTGCCGGTCCCCCGGATTTTCACTAGAACCTCCTTGTGATAGTGGCCTTGCCTTGACTAAGACTTGTTGAAGTGTCTTCACGTGCTTGCTTAACCATCATCACATTATTTCAAACTAACAATTTGCTTATGTGTCTTGCGTGAGTGATTCATGTGTGTATATGCATAATCATTTGTTTGAATATTGCCACATCAAGCTCTAAACACCCAAATACATAAAGACAAGTCAACCTACACATTCTTCGAACAACATCTAAATCTAATCCACATCATCCAAACAAGCCACATCATCATCCAAATCCCTAAACAAGCACTTGCTAAAAGGACTTAAGACAACCACTTGGTGACAACATGTCCACACTAGAAGACCTAGAAATCAAATTCCAAAGATTCCTCCAAAATCTTTATCAAGGATCACAACCCCTAAACCAAGATGCCATTAAAACATTACAATTCTTCATCCAAAGAGCTCAACCCCATGCAAGACAATCACCTCAACTACAACACTTCATAGCCCAAGTCCAACACCTTTTAGCCACTAGTCAAGCTCGACAAGTACAACAATCCTTAGCCACTCCATACCAACCTAATCCACCTCATAGCCACATGACATATCCATCCACTTCCTATCAACCTAATCCAACTATCCACCAAGTCAATGCCCCATCAACCTATCAACCTCCACCTCAAGCTTATTCAATCTCTCATGCCACCGTTCCAATGCACTACCAAGCCCATCCACAAGGCAATCAAGTGATGTCACAAGAACAACATGCAAGTCCAAATAGCCCTTTGTACATAAATCAAGCAGGTCCAAGTACACCTTTTCAACAAGACTATCAAGCACCATTGATAGACCTAAGTCCACCTCTCCAACAAGAAGCACATGCAAGTCTACGTGGTCCCTTGTACATAAATCAAATGAGTCCAAGTTATCCTATGCAAGACTTAATTACCTTTGACAAGGGAGATACCAATCTAGAATGGCCTCCACCATCCAATCACATGCCAACACATGAGCCAACATGTCCTATCCCAACACCACCATGTGATCCCATTCCTAGTCCATTGATCCCTCCATCTTCCAAAACACCAAGCCCTCCATTACCTTCATCACCATGTCATTCTAATCCTTCACCAAAGGATGCGGCTGAGATAGTTTTACAAAGAATACTTGAAGCAAAACTCATTGAACTTCCTCCCATCAACCCATGTGAAGAAAGGCCATATGATGAACATGATTATTGTGCATACCATAGGACCAAAGGCCATAATACAAATCAATGCCCAATATTTGTCCCAATTGTTTATAAGGTGTACCTACCTATAATGGGAAATCATGCCACATCATCCCAATCCCGTGTGTCACCCTCATCTAGTCCAAATCCTAATCCGCCCAATCCAATTAGCCCTCAACCTAATCCTAATCATAAGCCTACAACACCATCTACCCTTATCATCCATCCATTATATTGCCCATCTACACATACACTTGCAAAGGATGTGATCCATTGGCTACTAGCTAGGAATAAACTACCTCCATATCAAACACCCATTCATGAGCTTACCCAAGAACTTCCAAAGGTCATGTCCAATCATATAATCCCATCACGTGGTCCACCTATCCTTGAGCCTATCCAAGAGTCCTCAATTAACATTCTTAGCCCTTCAAGCCCATCATGTGACCTACAAGCCATCAAGCCTATTCAAGAGTCTCCTATTATGAATCCAAGTCAAGAGTCATCTACTTCCATTCAAGAAACCCAAGAGGTATGTCAAATGTTTAATCCTAAGCATGTGGAAACATTAAGCCCTAGTCCAACTCAAGATCAATACACTTTCATGCAACCTATCCATAATATTTACCTTCTTTATGATCAAGATGATACCTATAAATAAGCTATCCATGAGCACCTTGATCCTATCCATAATCATATATCTATCCATGAGCAAGATATCCACATTGCTCATAGTCATCCACCATCTAGCCCTATCCATAATGAGAAAACATCCACCTTTCATGATGAGACACTTGTCCCCCAAGTAAGCACAGAAGATCAAACAAATAACTTAGATCTTAGTGAGCACAATGCTAATCAAGATCCTAATGATCCCCCTTCCACATCCATCATCGATCCCATTTCAAATCTATCATGTCCTATTGGTCTTACCACCCTTATACATGAGTGTTCTTCCTTAGGACAACAACGACCTTTATCCACTTCATCTTCTCCATCCAATAATGAACTCAAGTCTAATGTTCAAAGTAAACCAAGTCCCATTGTCGATCGCACACTCCGAAACATGAACTACCAAGGTAAAGGTCTAGCCCTTTATGAACAAGGTATTTTGGAGCTAAACCATGTCAAAGTTTCTCCAAGCTCATATGGCCTTATATATTCACCCCAAGGTAAACAAGCTAAAGATGTTGGTAATCCCTTCATGCATCCTAAACCTACCACTTTCCATTGCACCCACCATCATCCACCCAAAACATATGTTGCCATTCTAGCTCCATCACCCTATAAATGTCAAAAGCATGTGACCATACACCTTCTACCATCCACCTTGCCTCCACTTTTACCAACTCCAAATATCTCTCCATCCACCTTGCCACCATTGTTACCAATACCTAATTATCCATTTATCCATAAGCATCCTTACATCCCTAATCATGGCCAACAAAAGCACGCATCGTTTAAGCATAAAGCTTCCAATCATTCCATCCACTCCACCCACCCCATGGGATTCAAAAGCAAAAATTTTGATGCCTCTACCTATAAAGCTCACAATCCTACTAAAACTCCTAAGGACCTTCATGCCTTAGAGCATCAATGTGAAAAGTCTCTAAATCATCCATCTTCTAAGCGAAGTATAGTCACAAAGCTATCTAAACCCTTACCTCCAAATCCAAATCCCAAAAGCAAAATGGTTTGGGTTCCTAAGCAGACAGCTAGCAAAGTGAATGAGGCATCCTTATCCACATCTCAAGAATCCCAATCACCTATCTCCATCCAAGAGCCTATTTCTATCCAAAACTTCCATTCCCTTCAAAAGTCCCACAAGCAAAGTAAAAGCACTAAAAATACTAAATCTATGTGGGTTCCTAAATCACTTCATCAACCATCTCCTAAGAAAACAACCCCATTGCTTCCTACACCACCATCCAATCAAAAGCTTCAATGTTTATCATGGTGTGTGCAACCATTGGTCATGGTTCCCTTCCATTCCAAAACATTCCCACATACCTCCATCTCACCATCCTCCATCCATTATCTTACACATCTCCCCCATGCTATCCCTATGGTCCATGCTTTGGCATAAACTTTTCATCCATCTTCATTCCATAAAGCCAATACAATCCATATCATAGTCCACTATCCCCATCCATCTATCCTTGCATGGACCTTTCATAATCCATTTCATCATCTACTATCCACCTAATCCATCTCCCATCCATGCAATCCCTTACCAACATCTATGAGCATAATGACATGGTCTGTGTGAGGACATCCATCTCTAATGGGACTACCAACATCCATCGAACTAGACACTTGAGTCCCTCCTATCCATTACCATGGTGAAAACTTGGCAAACAGGCACCATGTGTAATTATCAACCCATCTAAAAGAAAAAAAAAATCAAAAAAGTAAAGAGAAATTCCTTCGTCCAACGGTGAAAACCTGGTAAACAGGCGCCTTGGATAAGTACCATGATGAAAACCTGGCAAACAGGCGTCATGTGTAGGTTGATCTTCCATGTCACTTACACTTGGGGGCACATTGTCTCATTCAACCTATCCATTTCCAAACTATCTATCCCATTATATCATACCAACCTATCTTATCCTATCTTGCCATCCTACCATCCTTAGCCATTACATAAACATGCCTATCTTACTGAATCCATTTACCCATCCTTCCACCTTTTGATCTTGATGAAGACATAGGGGCAAAATGTTGAAACATGTTTGGATATTTCTTGACATACCTTCTTTCCAAACCAAGCCCTATCCATTGACCATTTATCCATCCCATTCAAACCAATCCCTCATATCATTCTATCATCATAAGCGCCATGTAAAATCCAATCATGTAAAAATCCTAAGCATTACCACCTAGAATGGGGCACGTTATTCTTCCTATGCGACATAGCCTTTGCAGATCACATCCTAGCTCTCTTATGATCCATCCACTATGGCATATCCTTATCATGAGCTTTCCATCTTATAGCTTATCCCGATTTGTTTATCATGAGCTTTCCACTATAGCCTACCTATCCATTTATCATGAGGCATTTATCCATCCCTTATATGGCCTATCCCTTTATCCATCCAACTTTCATGAACCTTCCATTCCATTTACTATGAGCCCATTCTTTCATCCATCCTTGCACCTAGACTTGGCTTTCTCCCTTGTCATTGGTATCTAGCACAAAGGCTACCCAAATTGTAAATCCATTGAAATCCCAAAAACATTCAAAAACACAAAAAAATCAACATATTCTCAAAATTCCAAAAAAAATCAAAATATTCCCAAAAACACAAAAAAATCAATATCCAACGAAAAAATCCAAGCAATAAAACCAATCACTTCATCCAAAACAATCCACTCCATCAACATTCAATCAAAGTCAAATCATTATCATCATCAATTCTTCCTATCAATAACATTCATTCTTCCATTTCAATGAATCACTTCTTCCAATCATATCAATCAAATCAATCTAAAGCAAAGATCTTAAATCCAAGTCACACTAATCCATATCAAGCAAGCCAATCAATCAAGGAACATTATCCAATCAAATCAACAAGTTTTTGATCCTAATCTTGTCATGAGCTCAATCAATCATCATCAATCATCATCAATGGGATATAGCGTTCCCACATCCTTGTGTTGATCTAGGGATATAGCTTTCCCCATAATGACAACACTATCATCATCAATCAAATAATCAATCATTGGTTTATGACTTGACAAGGGCAATACCTTGTTTGTTTTCCATCCTTTGAGTACACTGAAAACACTTGCTTATACTTAGATTGAATGGACACTCTAATCATCACACCATCACTATCATCATTCAAAACAATCCAATCATCAACACAATCAACCCAGCAATAGCAAACATCAAAACCAAAGCACATCAAGCTAGCCATCAAAACAAATCCAATAACTTTAGCAAATCAAAAGTAGCTCAATCCACCACATATCATCACATCATCAACATTTCATCAATCTCAATCCATTTTTATCATCTCATCAATAAAACACAACATCAGAACTACATCTCATTTCCATCGTTAAGTGCCTTGATCCCATGGATATAGGGTATGTAGGCAGTCTGGAGTACGAAGGAAGTGCCCAGATTCAGGCACAAGCGATTTTCCTCTTTCTCCTCTCATCATTTCTTCTATCATCTATCTTATACATCATCAATAAACAACTTCTTCCAATCAATCTATCATAGCACATCAATCCAATCATCACTTCATCTAATCATCCTTCAATCATCTTCCAATCATTCCAAGCAATGATCCAAATGCAAGTCCATCCTTAAGCCATACCAATCAAGTTAATCAATCAAGCCAAGTTATCCAAGCTCAATCAATGGTCTTGATCCTAGCCTTGTTGTAAGCCAAATCAATCAATCAACTAGCCAACCAACTCAGCAAACAACCTTGTGTTGATCTAGGGATATAGTTTTCCCCGCAATGACAACACTCTCAACTATCAATCAAAACAATCAATCATTGGTTTACAGCTTGACAGGGGCAATACCTTGTTTGTTTTTGAATCATTTGTGCATGCTTGCTTTCTTGCTTGTGTGTGTTATCATTTTATCTTGCATTTGCATCAAATCAATACCGTTCCAGCTAATATTCATATCTTGTATCCAGACAAGGTTGTATTACGCTGGGGCACGAGACACATCGTCACCCTGGTCCTTATACCTTGGTGCATCACGTCTAGTGCTATATCAAACATCATGGTTGCTCACTTCCATTGCAGCATAACGCATCTTCTATTTCTTCTATATATCCCCTTATCTTTCTTTCTTAGCCAATCTATTTCTTTTCGAGAGCCTACCCGTGTTTGTCCAACCCGCCTAACCTCTCGAGGGGGCATCATCATCCTATCTTTCCATCATCATCATATCCTTACATCATCATCCCATATCTTTTCCCTCTATCCATACCTTAGCTTCTTTGAAATGATGTTACTCAACATAAATCTTATCATCTCGAACATCATCTCAAAGAGGGGCAAAATGTAGACACCCAAATTTGTCCCAAATTTGTCCATGTCTTGCAACACCTTGTCAAAAATATCACTTAGACATCATGTAGCATTTTGTCCTAAATCCCACTCTTAACCCCACTTATTCCATTAGCCAATTAATTAAATAAATTTTATTTATTTAATTAAAATCCCACTTAATCCCATCCTTATCCTACTTAGCCAATTAATTAAATAAATTTTATTTATTTAATTAATTTCCCAATCATATCCCAATTAACTCAAATATTTTATTTGAATTAAGTTCCCCACTATCCAATTAATTAAATAAATTTTATTTATTTCATTAATATCCAACTCATATCCCAACTAATTCAAATATTTTATTTGAATTAAGTTCTCATCATAAGCTGACTTTCCAATTAATTAAATAAATTTTATTTATTTAATTAATTTATCTTATCATTTAGCCGACATGTGTGCCTCTTTCATTTAAAAAGATAAGTGGTACTACAGCATTTTATTTAATATTTTTCATATGTAGTACTTTTTATGTATACAAGCACACATGAGCCCTATTCTCCTTGACACTTGTCAAATGACTACAACTCCCTTGAAGAGTGGGATAACCAAATCAATCTTAGCCGTCCACATCAATCATTTAGCTTTTTAATCTCAACCATCCATTTGAACCAAGCCTTTTCTATAAATCAAGCCCTTCATAAGCCATTAGCATGCATGGAGCCTCAAGTAACATTATTCTGCCAAATTATCTAAAGCATGCATTGATCCTCAAGTATCCACATGCTGTTGAAATAGCATTAGAGCCTTTGCATCCTTCAGCTATCATCTTCATATTATCTTCATCTTAATGTTATGCTGCAGAAGTGAGCACCCAATATTCTTCCAACAATAATCCTTCAAAATCTTGCATGCTCATGCGAGGTGGAGAAGAGCAATGGAGATAAATCAAGTTTGACATGGAGATCGGTTTGAATTTACATTTGTTATTTTGATTTTTATGTTGTCTTGTGCTTCATTGTGCATTGCTAGGGTTTTTATCATTGCTGTTTATTCATTTGCCCTGATTTGCAATTTTACCCTAACATACAGGATAAATGGGATTATGCATGTGAAATTAATTAAATAAATAAAATTTATTTAATTAATTGGCCAAGTAGGATGAGGATGGGATTAAATGGGATTTTAATTAAATAAATAAAATTTATTTAATTAATTGGCTTAATGAATTAGGGAAATTAGGACAAAATGCTACAAGATGTCTAGGATAATGTTTTAACAAGGTGTTGCTAGACATGGACAAAGTTGGGACAATTTTGGGTGTCTACATTTTGCCCCTCTTTGAGATGATGTTCGAGATGATAAGCTTTGTGTTGAGTAACATCATTTCAAAGAAGCTAAGTTATGGATAGAGGAAAAGGATAGTGATGATGGAAAGATATGATGATGATGATGATGATAGAAAGGATAGGTTGGTGATGCCCCCTCGAGAGGATAGGTGGGTTCGACAAACACAGGTATGCTCTCAAAAAGAAATGGCTTGGTCAAGAATGATAAGATAGGGAAATGGATAGAAGAAATGATGATGTACTATGCTGCAATGAAAGTGAGCAACCATGATGTTTGATATAGCACTAGACGTTATGCACCAAGGTATAAGGACTAGGGTGACAATGTGTCTTGTGCCCCAGCATAATACAACCTTGTCTAACGTATGAGGAAGTAAACTTAGAGCATTAAAGTCCTAATGCACAAAAGGTATGATATAACCTTAGATGCAAAGGATAGTGCAAAAAGCTATTCCAACATACACAAGATATGAATATTACCTGGAGAGATACTGATATGATGCAAATGCAAGATAAAATGATAGCACACACAAGCAAGTAAGCAAGCATGCACAAATGATACAAAAACAAACAAGGTATTGCCCCTGTCAAGCTGTAAACCAATGATTGGTTGTTGATTGATGATAGTTGAGAGTGTTGTCATTACGGGGAAAGCTATATCCCTAGATCAACACAAGGTTGTTTGTTGAGTTGGTTGGCTGGTTGGCTGATTGCTTTGGCTTACAACAAGGCTAGGATCAAGACCATGGATTGTGTTTGGATAACTTGGCTTGATTGATTAACTTGATTGGCATGGATTTAAGGATTGGATCGCATTTGGATCTTTGTTTGGAATGGTTAAAAGATGATGAAATGCTAATTAGATTGATTTGATGAAATGTTGATGATGTGATGATATGTGGTGGATTGAGCTACTTTTGATTTGCTGAAGTGATTGGATTTTGTTTTGATGGCTAGCTTGATGTGCTTTGAGTTGATTTGCTTTGGTTTTGATGTTAATGATTGATAGGATTTGCTTTGATGGTTGGCTTAATGTGCTTTGGTTGTGATGTTTGCTATTGCTAGGTTGATTGTTTTGATGATTAGATTGTTTTGAATGATGATAGTGATGGTGTAATGATTAGAGTATCCACTCAATCTAAGCATAAGTAAGTTTTCCCAGTGTGCTCAAATGATGTAAAACAAACAAGGTATTTCCCTTGTCAAGTCATAAACCAATAATTGATTGTTTGATTGATGATGATAGATAGTGTTGTCATTGTGGGGAAAGCTATATCCCTAGATCAACACAAGGATGTGGGAATGCTATATCCTATTGATTATGATTGATTTGGCTCATGACAAGATTATGATTAAAAACTATTGATTTGATTGGATAATGTTCCTTGATTGATAAGCTTGCTTGATATGGATTAGTATGACTTGAATTTAAGATCATTGCTTAGATTGATTCGATTGATATGATTGGAAGAAGTATTGATTGAAATGGATGAATGAATGTTATTGATAAGAAGAATTGATGATGATGAGGATTTGATTTTGATGTGATGTTGATGGAGTGGATTGTTTTGGATGATATGATTGAATCGATCTTATGGCTTGGATTTTTTGTTGGATATTTAAGTTTTTTGTTTGGATTTTGACATATTTTAATTTTTTTGTGTTTTTGAATGTTTTGGGATGTCAATAGATTTACAATTTGAGTAGCCTTTGTGCTAGATACCAATGACAAGGGAGAAAACCAAGTCTAGGTGCAAGGATGGATAAAAGGATTGGACTCATAGTAAATGGGATGAAAGGCTCATGATAGATGGATAGATAAGAGGATAGGCTGTATAAGGTATGGATGCTTGCCTCATGATAAATGGATAGGTAGGCTATAGTGGAAAGCTTGGTGATAAACAGATGGGGATAAGCTATAAGATGGAAAGCTCATGATAAGGATACACCATAGTGGATGGATCATAAGGGAGCTAGGATGTGATCTCCAAAGGCTATGTTGCATAGGAAGAACTTGCCCCATTCTAGGTGGTAATGCTTAAGATTTTACATGACAAAGTTCATGACAATGGGATGATAAGATTGGATTTTACACTACAAGGTCTTATGATAATAGGATGACATGATGGATTGGTTTAAATGGGATGGATAAATGGTCAATGGATAGGACTTGGTTTGGAAAGAAGGTATGCCAAGAGATATCTAAACATGTTTCAACATTTTCCCCCTATGTCTTCATCAAGATCAAAAGGTGGAAGGATGGGTAAATGGGTTCAATAGGATAGGCATGTTTATGTAATGGCTAAGGATGGCAGGATGGTATGGTAATAGTTTGGAAATGGATAGGTTGGATGAGACAATGTGCCCCCAAGTGTAAGTGACATAGAAGATCAACCTACACATGACGCCTGTTTGCCAGGTTTTCATCATGGTACTTATCCAAGGCACCTATTTACCAGGTTTTCACCATTGGACAAAGGGATTTCTCTTTACTTTTTTTTTCTTCTTTTTGCTTTTAGATGGGTTGACAATTACACATGGCACCTGTTTGCCAGGTTTTCACCATGGTAATAGATAGGAGGGACTCAAGTGTTTAGAGATATGAAGGTTGATAGTGTCCCTTTAGAGATGGATGATGTCTTCGCATGGACCATGTCATTATGCGCATCAATGTTGATAAGGGATTGCGTGGATGGGAGATGAAATGGTAGATAGTGGATTATGATGTGCATTATGGAAGGCTTATGCAAGGATAGATGGATGGGGATAGTGGATTATATATAGGCTTATGGAATGAATATGGATGAAAAGTGTATGCCAAAGCATGGACCATAGGGTTAGCATGGGGGAGATATGTAGGATAATGGATGGAAGATGGGGAGATGTTATGTGGAGGTGTTGCGGAGTGGAATGGAATCATGACCAACGGTTGCACACACCATGATAAACATTGAAGCTTTTGATTGGATGGTGGTGTAGGAAGCAATGGAGATGTTTGCTTAGGAGATGGTTGATGAAGTGATTTAGGAACCCACATAGATTTAGTATTTTTCGTGATGTTGTTTTGCTTGTGGGATTGTTGAAGGGAATGGAAGTTTTGGATGGATGTAGGCTTTTGGATGGATATAGGTGGTTGGGATTCTTGAGATGTGGATGAGGATGCCTCATTTGACTTGCTAGCTATTTGCTTAGGAACCCAAACCATTTTGCTTTTGGGCTTTGCGTTTGGATGTATGGGCTTGGATAGCTTTTTGAATGTACTTTGCTTAGAAGATGGATGATTTAGAGACTTTTCACATTGATGCCCTAAGGCATGAGGGTCCTTAGGAGTTTTAGTTGAATTTTTGGCTTTATAGATAAAGGCATCCAAATGTTTATTTTGGAATCCCATGGGGTGAGTGGAGTGGATGGAATGATTGGAAGCTTTATGCTTAAACGATGTGTGCTTTTGTTGGCCATGATTAGGGATGTAAGGATACTTATGAATGCTAGGTATGTTAGGTGTTGGAAGCAATGGTGGCAAGGTGGATGGAGGGATATTTGAAGTTGGTAAAAGTGGAGGCAAAGTGGATGGCGGAAGGTGTACGGTCACATGCTTTTGACATTTATAGGATGATGGAGGTGGAATAGCAACATATGTTTTGGGTAGATGGGGGGTGTGATGGAAAGTGATAGGTTTAGGATGTATGAAGGGATTACCAACATCTTGGCCTTGTTTATCTTGGGGTGTGTATCCATGGCCATATGAGCATGGAGGGATCTTGACATGGTTTGGCTCCAAAGTACCTTGTTCATAAAGACCTAGGCCTTTACCTTTGTAGTTCATGTTTTGGAGCATGTGATGGACTATAGGACTTGGTGTGGTTTGAACACTAGACTTGAGTTCATTATTGGATGGAGGAGATGAAGTGGAGGACAAAGGTTGTTGTTGTCCTAAAGAGGAACACTCATGTATAAGGGTGGTAAGACCAAGTGGACATGATGGTGGACTTGAAGTGGAATCAATGGTGGATGTGGAAGGAGGATCATTAGGATCTTGGTTAGCATTGTGTCCGCTAAGATCCAAGCTATTTGTTTGATCTTTTATGCTTACTTGGGGGACAAGTGTCTCATCATGACAAGTGGATGTTTGCTCATTATGGATAGGACTAGATGGCATATGACTAGGAGAAATGTGGATATCTTGCTCATGGATTATAGGATTATGGATAGGATCAAGGTGCTCATATATAGCTTCTTTATAGGTATCATCTTGATCATAGAGAAGGTAAATGTTATGGATGGGTTGAATTTGGATAGCTTGCTCATGAATAGTTGTTGGGAGATGGATAGGATCAAGTGGCTCATGGATAGATTCATCATTATGGCTATCATCTTGATCATGGAAAAGATACATGTTATGGATGGGTTGGATGGAAGGCATTAGATATTGAGTTGGACTAGGGCTTAATGTTTCCACATGCTTAGGATTAAACCTTTGACATACCTCTTGAGTTGCTTGAATGGAATTAGAAGGCTCTTGGATAGGCTCTTGGTCAACAACATAAGAACATGATGACTCTTGACTTGGATTCATGATAGGAGACTCTTGAATAGGCTTGATGACTTGTAGGTCACATGATGGGCTTGAAGGGCTAGGTATGTTAATTGAGGGCTCTTGGATAGGCTCAAGGATAGGTGGACCACATGATGGGATTATATGATTGGACATGACCTTTGGAAGTTCATTGGTAGGTTCATGAATGGGTGTTTGACATGGAGGTGTTCTATTCCTAGCTAATAGCCAATGGATCACATCCTTTGCAAGTGTATGGGTGGATGGGAAATATAATGGATGGATGATAAGGGTAGATGGTGTTGTAGGCTTATGATTAGGATTAGGTTGAGGGCTAATTGGATTGGGTGGATTAGGATTTGGACTAGATGAGGGTGACACACAGGATTGGGATGATGTGGCATGATTTCTTATTGTAGGTAGGTACACCTTGTAAACAATTGGGACAAATATTGGGCATTGATTTGTATTATGGCCTTTGGTCCTATGGTATGCACAATAATCATGTTCATCATATGAACTTTCTCCACATGGGTTGATGAGGGGAAGTTCAACGAGTTTTGCTTCAAGCATTCTTTGTAAAACTATCTCAGCCGCATCCTTTGGTGAAGGATTAGAATGACATGGTGATGAAGGTAATGAAGGGCTTGGTGATTTGGAAGGTTGATGGACCAATGGACTAGGAGTAGGATCACATGGTGGTGTTGGGATAGGATTAGTTGGCTCATGTGTTGGTGGGTGATTAGGTGATTAAGGCCATTCATAGGATGCATTAGCTAGGTTGGTATCTCCCTTGTCAAAGGTAATTAAGTCTTGCTGCATTAGGCTTGCATGGTTTATGTACAAAGGACCACTTGGAGTTGCATGTGCTTCTTGTTGTAAAGGTGGACTTAGGCTCACTTGTGATTGTTGTGGAGGCCATTGATAGTCTTGGTAGCTAGGTGTAATGGTATGATATGTAGACAAAAGATCTTGAGGTGGACTCAAAGATGTGGGAATTTGCTCTTGTTGGCAAGGTTGACTTGTGCTCACTTGATTTATATACAAAAGGTCATTTGGACTGGCATGTTGTTCTTGTGAAATCACTTGATTGCCTTGTGGATGGGCTTGGTAGTACATTGGAACGGTGGCATGAGGGATTGGATAAGCTTGAGGTGGATGTTCATAGGTTGATGTGGCATTGACTTGGTGGATAGGTGGATTAAGTTGATAGGAGGTGGGTGCATATGACATGTGGCTATGAGGTGGATTAGGTTGGTATGGAATGGCTAAGGTTTGTTGTACTTGTCAAGATTGACTAGTGGCTAAAAGGTGTTGGACTTGGGCTATGAAGTGTTGTAGTTGAGGTGATTGGCTTGCATGGGGTTGAGCTCTTTGGAGGAAGAATTGTAATATTTCAATGGCATCTTGGTTTAGGGGTTGTGATCCTTGATAAAGATTTTGGAGGAATCTTTAGAATTTATTTTCTAGGTCCTCTAGTGTAGACATGATGTCACCAAGTGTTTGTCTTAAGTCCTTTTAGCAAGTGCTTGTTTAGGGATTTTGATGATGATGTGGCTTGTTTGGATGACTTGGCTATGTTTGGGATGAAAGTGATTGGGTTTGAATGTTATTGGAAGAATGTATAGGATGACTTGTCTTTATGCGTTTGGGTGTTTAGAGCTTGATGTGGCAATATTCAAACAAACGATTATGCATATACACACATGAATCACTCACACAAGACACATAAGCAAGTTTTAGTTTGGAAGAATGTGATGATGGTTAAGCAAGCACATGAAGACACTTCAACAAGTCCTAGTTAAGGCAAGGCCACTATCACAAGGAGGTTCTAGTAAAAATCTGGGGAACTAGCACCCCACGAGCATCCAGCAAGTCACTTAAGACTTTAACTAACCCTACTAGGAGTTTTAATATACACAAATGTACACCTCCTTTCGAGTTAGCACTGTTTGGTGAGCGCTAATATCGGTTAGACTTGGCTTTCGCCTTATCCTCTGATTTTTATAGCGGACCAGATGAAAGTACCGCTTGAGGTCATTCCCTTGGGGTGGATACCAAGGCGGGCCTCTGTAAGGCTAAATGAAAGCAACACAAGTAAATGTTTTTGATCTCCAAGTTCGTGTTGGGACGCGAGGAGAGAGCATACACATTTACTTGGTCACACTCGCATGGGGTTCATTAACCTTAGAAATTCAATGTGTGGAAGACAATGCAAGCACTTGTTTGTTTTAAAGCCCAAATCCAAATGTGATGAAAGACAATGGTTTGTTTTAGCCCAATTTCAATGTTATGATTGCAAACAAGTTGTTCGTTTTATGCCTAAAGTCCCAATGTGTGATCAAGCAAGATTGGAAGATAAGAGATGAAATGATTGCACCTAGTTAATTCACTGTCCAAATATGTTGTAAATGTTGATGCCAATGTTGCTCCAGCTCCTTATGATCACCTACAACATAAAAAAAAATGATATTATAATGCAGGCATAAAAAATAGGCTCATTAGGCAAGGAAAATTATAATTTTAAATGCATAGCCGAATTAAATTTGATTATTTCGATACATTTATAGTTTGAAAATTAAAAAATCAAAGAACAGACCCCTATTAATTTTTAGAGTGTTTTTTGAAAATGTAAAGAAATCAAAAAAATTCCCTGATTTGCGCCCAGAAACACGGATTTATGGAAATGGTACAGTCGGCAAAGATCTAATTTTTTCACATTGTAAATGACCTCCAAATTAAATCTCAAAAACATAGACCCCCATTGGAATTTCGAGAGCTTTCCAGAAATATAAAAATTTCTAAAAAATTCGTTGATTTGCACCCATAATTGCGATTTTATGAAAAAACATAAAAACATGATAAATCCCGCAAAAATCGCGATAAACCCGAAATGTTTTTGCTGTAGCTTCCTTATATCATGGACAAACATCTGCTAAAATCTTGCAGAAAAATTCATAGCCATTTGGAAGATATGGCGAAATCTTTAAAACCTAAGGTTTTGTCGAAAAAAATAGCAGATCTACAACAAAAAGTTAATTAAACCTACAAAACTCAACAATGGAGGTTAGATGAATGCAAATTTTTACTACAAAAACCTGCAAAAAAGATCAAGCGAAGTGAGTCCCACTGGGCGTGCCAAAATGTATATCGAAAAATTTGGATTTATAAATGGAAATGATTCAAACAATGAAATGCAATAACCTAAACCCAAATAATTCAATACCTCGAAGATGCAAGATGAGCTCGATTGATTGATCACTTTGTTGTGTTGATTGCTCGATTCCGCAACATAACGTTGATAGAGAGATAGATGATGGATGGTTGATGGTTGATAGATGCAAGCTAGATGGATTGAAGATGATGGATAATGGCTTGAGATGAAAATTCAGCAGAGTGAGGTTGCATGAAGAAGGGTCCTGAATCCTCTCCTCTAATCTCTTCTCTAATGTCTCCTCTAATGTCTTCTCTAATCTCCTCTCTAATGTCCCAAATGGCTCAAAAGAGGCTTGTTTTATAGGCTTCGCTTGGTTCAAATGGATGGCTAGGATCAATTAGGGCTTTAGATGAAATTGATGGATAGGATTAAGTTAGGTTTCCTTGCACATCAAGAAATTGTAGTCATGTGACATGTGGCAAGGGAAGATAAGGCTTATGTGTGCTTATGTAGACAAATACTAAAATTAGGTCCCATTAGTTGTGCATGTGAAAGATACAAGTTGTACTACAACACATGATTGACTGGACAAGTGTTGGAATGTGGTGAAAGGAGAGGACTTAATTCAAATAAAATATTTGAATTAGTTGTGATATAGTTGGAAATTAATTAAATAAATAATTATTTAATTAATTAGATAAATGAATAGGATGGGATAAGATATGATGTGGAAATTAATTAAATAAATAAAATTTATTTAATTAATTGGGATGAGGATAGGATAAATGGGATTATGCATGTGAAATTAATTAAATAAATAAAATTTATTTAATTAATTGGCTAAGTAGGATGAGGATGGGATTAAATGGGATTTTAATTAAATAAATAAAATTTATTTAATTAATTGGCTTAATGAATTAGGGAAATTAGGACAAAATGCTACAAGATGTCTAGGATAATGTTTTAACAAGGTGTTGCTAGACATGAACAAAGTTGGGACACTTTTGGGTGTCTACAATTACAACTAGCAATCCTTGCAACTCAATACTACTGCAAATGCTACAATACACTATCTCCATGAAAACCCTAACCCTTAGCTATTTTTATCAAGACTTATGTCGGTTAAAAAATAGGTTATTTTATGTCGGCTAATAGAAAAAATAATTCCTGACGCCTTTATAAAATAATAAAAGTCATTTGAGGTTTCGGGGGCATTGCCCCTCGACCCCACCTTGTATCGCAATAGGGTGCGTGCCAGGGGCACTGCCCCTTGACCCTGTCTTGGAGGCTCTACCCCCAAACCCCTGTTAAATAATTTGTGGGGAAACCGCCTGGGAAAATTTAACCTCCAAGTCTGATTAGGCTCCATATAACAACACATGTGTCCTCCACTTTTTCTGGGACTGAAATGGAAGATACAGTATAGATTAGTGTCAGAAGGAGATTCATATTTCATGACAAAAATTATACCTTGGACTAGGGTGCGAGTCCTAGTGTCCTTGATTGTTCTGCTTTCCAAACTTTGAAAAACAATGAGTTAACAATCTCTATCCTTCACCTTTGTCTGAAAGGATTTGTCGTGATTTATTAATTTGCTTACTATTTTTCTTATTTAAGGTTTTAAGAGTAATTGAGGATTGAATTAAGATATTGTTTGTTACATCTGAACTTCCGCATCATTCCAAGTGGCAGCCCAACTTGATAGGTGATTACTCTCGCTTAGTGGAGATTCAACTTGGTTGATATGCCAGTGAATGTTTGGTGAGAAGGAAGGATTTGCATTTGAAACTTAAACCAAAATAATCCCCCCTTTTCACCTCCTAAACACCCTTAAACTCGTACTTCATGTTGATTGCACGGGAAAAATTTATCCTGCAGGACATGACCTAATGTGTAACTCTTATAGCTTTAGTTGTCCTAATGGCCTAGATTTAAGTTTGAGACAACTATATGTATTTCAATTCATATTCTAACTTAAGAGCCCTACATATATTGCATCATAGAAACTTGTTATCATATTCTAATTCATTTCAAGAATTGCAAAGTTACATCTTACTTCAATCCTTTAGCGTTCATTACATAAAATCATTAATAATAAACAGAAAAATCCACTCAGTGGGCTTTTGAGGTCCTACTGAACATATGCAATAAATGTTAAACTAATTGCATAACATTGAGATAAAACATGTGAGTTACATTTGACATTATGCAATTCATTAGCCTAACTAACCAAATACTTTAAAATTCCCCTAAAAAACCATGTTAGTTCATTTTATAGAGCATCAACGAGGTTTTATGCATCCACCAAACTTAGCGGGATTATTGATCGTCACTGGATTTGTGGAGTTTTGAGCAGTCGTAGGACATTGCAGAGATTTGGGAAGTCACTGGATGGTAGGGAAATTGGCAGTCAGTGAATATATCCAGCAGGTCTTCTTTTTTGTGCAAAAACCTATGTAACTAGTCAGGCGGGGATTTGAATCATCATCAGATGAGGGGAGCTTTTAGGTATGACCGAATTGGTAGAGTTTATACCACCTACTGGATATATCTAGAGAGCATGAGTTTTAGCGTAGGTCAGGTGATAAGGGTTTTTAGCAGTAAGTGTATTATGTTTTCTTTGGCAGCGATTTTGCTTGTCACCGGATCAACAGAGATTTTGAAGCTCACTAGATATGTGCAGTGAACAATCCTTTTAGCGCATGTTGGGTAACAAAGGTTTTTAGTGCAAAGCTTGTTAGCGGGAGTTTTAGACTACTTAGGACTTAGTGCGTTTTTCAGTTCGCACCAGATATGTCTGGTAACTAGTATTTTTCACGCAAGTTCGATGGTATCAAATTTTAGCGCTAAGTTAATTTCGAGTCTTATTTGTGTTGGCAGAGTTTTTAATGACTAAGGGATGTGTCTTGAGAAGTCTTTTTTCTGTGCAATTTCAACTAGGGTTTTATAATGATGCTCCCTAAATGGGATTTCTATGGCACTTGAGCACTTTGCACCTCATCGTGTCATGTAGGGAGTAGACCAAAGATCTTGAAGATATTCTACTGCGACTCTCAAAGAATATACACATTCTCGAAAGAAATTCCAAACCAATGTATATTCACTGCATAAATACAAATCCTAAACAAAACCCCATATTCAAACCCAAAGATAATAATTCAAAAAGATTTTCAATGAAAACATAAACAAATTAATTGAACAATCTACACTATGAAAGCCCCAAATAAAAAACCCTTAACTATAATGTTTCAATGCGACAACAAGCTTTAATGGTGCCGACCTAAAATATGGCAGAGATCTCATGTTTACTATCAACAATGAAGTTGGGAGTCGAGTCCTTCAAGCTATGCAAATACTCAAACTCTCCAACTAGACATAGAGCCCACAAAAAAATGAGATTCTCAGTTTATGGAATGTGCTCTGAAATCTCTCTAAATCATGTAAATGCATAGTCACGTTAGAGAGATGGAAAGTCTTCAATAGTAAAATGTAGAATAGATTAAAAATGAGAGATTCAAGCATTTTATTTCTCAGTAAATTGTTATTAATGTAGAGTATGTTTGACAGAGTGGTACACACTCGCAGTGGAGATAAAAGCGGAACTTTCTACGAGTACCGGATTTGTCCAGTCACATGGAAATTTAGTGCAAATCCATTGACACCTACTTTTAGTGCAAAGATTTAGAAAATGCCCTTTAGCAGGGCTTATGACATCTACTGGATTGATGGAATTTTTGGCCATTACTGAATATATCCATCAGGAGGTGATTTCGGCACAAGTCCAGTGCTAAGAAGAATTAGCACAAACCTACATGTAGCAGACTTAGTGCTGATATCTAGTGGTGCAGGATATCAGCGCAGGTACAGTGACCTATGTTTTTAGCACAAAACATGTTTAAGGACCTTGAATTTCTCCTGAAGGTGCTCCACCTAGTGTGACCTAATTTAAAAAAGGAGCAAGTACCTCATTACACAATACTTATGCAAATTTGACCCAAATGTGAACAAATTTGATCCTGATATTACAACATCACTCCTCAAGAAACTTGCTGAGACCATAATCGAGCCAAGGCAATGCAAATGAAAGGGGGTCTCTATTTGATAGAATGGGGCATGTGCAAGGCACAATAGTATTCTCTGAGGATGGAAGATGGAGGATCTGTCGTTGATCACCTGAATACATTCAATATGCTCGTTTCCTAGTTGAATTTTGTTGGTGTGAAGATGGAGGAGGAGGATCGATGTATGACATTACTGTGTTCCTTACCAGATTCATGGGACCACCTTGTTATGGCCATTGGGAGTACCATTACCACCTTCAAGATGGATGAAGTGGTTTTTTCACTGTTGAATGAAGAGATGCAGAGAAAGTCTTCCAAATCGGCTAAGGAGGCTCTTGCGGTTCATGGTAGTTCTAAAGAGAAGGGAAAGAAAAAAGATAAGAAGAATGAAGAAAAAGGAAGATCCAAATTCTGTTGGAGATCTAAATCTCCCGAAAAGTCCAAGGCCCTATGTTGGAACTGTTGCAAACCTGGTCACTTCCACAAGGAGTGCAAGGAGGAGAAAAAGAAAAAGAAGAAGAATTATGATTCAGATTCTGACAAGTCCTCTCAGGATGAAGGAGAAGCACTCGTCGCTGCCTTGGTAATGCATGCATTGAGGATGCGTGGATTATTGACTTTGGTGCATCTTTTCACATGACCTTGCATTGGGGTTGGTTTTTGAAGTATGAAGAATACAATGGTGGAAAGGTGTACTTGGGTGATGATTCTCACTTGAAGATTGTTGGCCGTGGAAGAGTCTTGATTTGATTTCCTGATGGACGAGTGAAGGGAATAAATGGTGTTCTACATATCCTTGGTTTGACATGGAACCTTCTTTCTATAAGTAAGTTGAATGATGTGGGTGTGCAGGTTGTTTTCATGAATGGAGGATGAAAGATGACTAGAGGATCTATGGCGTTGGCTAAGGGCATTCAAATTGGCACTCTATTTTAGCTTGACGCATGCACAGTTTAGTGCAATAGTGCCTCTGTTTCAAAGAAGAGAGCTTCAGAGTCTTCATCCTCACCATTGGAACCAGCAGCAAAGAGGACTGATGCATCTACTTTTGATGGTCATGCTTTCTGGGTACCTAAGGGTGCTCATTCTATGGAGATGAAACTTCTAGCTAAGAAGACAATGTTATAGCACCAAAGGCTTGGTCACATTGGTGAGAAGGGTTTGAGAACCTTGAAAAATAAAAATCTTGTTGAGGGTATGAATGACTGTAATCTTGAGTTTAATTTTTGCGAACATTGCATTTATGGAAAACAAAACCGTGTTCAGTTTATTCTAGTTCTCACAAATCTTCTGAGGTGTTGGACTTGATTCATTCTAATGTGTTTGGTCCTGTTAATGTTCCTTCAATTTCAAAATTTGTTTACTTTGTTTCATTCATTGATGACTACAGTAGAAGGACATGGGTGTATTTCCTTAGAAGTAAATCCGAAGTCTTTAATAGATTCAAAGAGTTCAAATCTCTTGTAGAGAATCAAAAGGATAGAAAGATTAAGTGTTTGAGAACTGAAAATGGTGGTGAGTTTTGTTCAGTAGATTTCGACAAGTTCTATAAAGAATAGGGGATTGAGGGGCACAAGACAACTCCATCGTGAGGCCTACCTTTTTGCTCCCTATATTGATCATTTTATATATTACTGTTGGAGACATATTTTAGAATTTTGGGGACTGTTGATCATGATATGTAGGACTATTAGACTATATGCATTTACTTTTGATTTATTATGTTAGCATGATTGTGATGAGACTAGATCTTGATTTGATTCACTGACGATGATTTGACATGTGATAGACATTATGATTATTGAGATCTTAGTTGTGAGTTTATGTCGTGGATTTATTATGCGATTTTATCTTGTGATGGATTATAGAAATGCAAAATGATGAATCTAATTATTTTGTGATTTTATGATTATTTTATATGATTATGTGATGGTGTGAGTGTATGTTTACCTTGCTTCGGCTATGATATACATGTTGGATTAATCTTTTGTTTAAGTGTGTAGGTGTTCTAACCAGGCCACGGATAATCATAGATCATCCCACACACTTTGTGAATTCCCGTGTTAAGCCGATCTAGTTCCAAGAGGAACCAAGATCAATTATGTTATGCATGATGAAATTTCATAATGTTTATTGTGTGGTTTTGTTTGGGATAGGTCTACCCTTTCATATTTGATTGTATTTTGGTGATGTAAAGGTGTAATGGTTAATTGATTTTATTTTTAGAATTTTATTTTTTGTGACCCCTTTTTATGTGATTTTACTCACCCTATGGTGCTCAAAATGGGTTAAAGTGACCCTGGGTTGTACCCCTAGGGTCTAGGGACCATTTGAGCTTGTCTAACCTTAGGTAAACTCCCATTTGGTCACTTAAACTTCACTTTGAAGTAAAGTGACGAAAATGGAAGTTTGGGAAGGAGTGGAAGGTTGGGTCAAACACTCAACCTCATCCACACCTCTTTCCAAGGCTTGGGGGAGTCTTCAAGACCCCTAATTTGTGGAGGACTCAACTCCAAGGCTCTCCCACATTAGTGAGGGCACCTTGGGGTTTTGTGGGATTTCATAGGAGGATATGATTGGGGCACTTGTAGTACCCACTTCCTTCTTTGGCTCCACTTTTCTCTCCCACATGTGTGAGAGAGCACAAGTGGAGGGGGCAAGACTTGGTGGAATGGGTGAGTGACATGTGTCACCACCACATTCCATGAAGCTTGCAAGTGGCTATGTGGAGGAAGGAATAGGTGACATGTGTCACCTCCCCATTCCTCAAGGCTCATGAGGAGAGCCTATTTTAATACCTCTTGAAGAGAGGGCGAGGGTTGTTGTTTTGATTTTAATTTTGCAATTTTATTTGAATTTGGGGAGTGATTTAGAGGAATTCTTGGAGGCTCATTTGGAGAAGGACTTGGAGGTGGAGTTGGAAGGGCTTTTCTTCAACTAACTTCCTTCTGGGCTCTTAAAGGTAGGATTCAAGGCTAATGCCTTCCCTTATGTAATTTACATTTCTTATGTGATGTATGTCTGTGTGTATTTTTTATATTTTGTTGTTGTGGGAAAATTTTATGGGTGTTGTGAGAGCCTCTTCACTTGGAGAAAATGCTTAACATGTGTGAGGTGGGGGAGGAGTGAACCTCCTCGAGGTCACATCCTAGTTCTTTGGGTATTTTTGGCCTTGAGGGCAAGTTGTGATTATGGACATTTTTGAATGGCTTGAGAGCCATGGAGAAATATGTGAAATTTGATATATATGTGAGGTCTTGAGGCCTTGTGAAAATTAGTTTTTGAGACATTTGGAGTGGCACTATTGAGTTGAGTGATGTCCACTCCCCTACCCCTTTAAACTGATTTCTATGAGTTTTGTTTTGTGCAAGCCATGTGAGTTCATCATGTTTTTATGTTTTGAGTGTTTGTTGTGTTGTGAAGTGGAAGTTTCCTTGTGTGAGGATGACCTCCAAGCTCAGGGGTGACTCATGAGTGAATCTATGGTAGGGAGGAGAACGGTACTTCGTGGCTTTTTCCCCTTTTCCATATGTGTTTATTGCAGGTTATTTAAAGTTTTGGAGCTTGGAAGAAAAAGACTTTTATCTTTAAGTTTTGTCATTTTGTCTCTTGAGAGAGTTATGGCCAAGTTTTGGCCTTTGTGTAGTTTGTTTCAAGAATAGAGAGAAGGTTTTTCCTCTCTTGCCATGTAAAGTAAAATGTTTGCATTTTGTGTTGTATGGAGTTATATTTGATGTTGAATATCTATATAGTGGCTGTTTTATTTTATGGAAATATCTTTGAAATGATACAAAAGAAAAAAATGTATTGTGTGCAATGGTTGTTTTATATGGTTGTCAAAATATACCTTTAAATGATTCTTCATTAAATATGTGTCAAAAAAAAAAGAAAAAAAAAAAGGAATTTGTAGTTGCTGATTTTTGAAAAAAAAATATACAAAGTATAGTGTTGTCGCCTTCTTTCAAAAAAACAAAATACATATATATGTTTATTTTTATATTGCAAAATAAAAAGCATTTAATCCATGTCTCTTAATGAAAAATAATTTTGTTATTTTATCATTTAGTTATACAAGTGTATAAATATATATATACATATACATAGAGTCTATCTCTCTCTCTCTATATATAAATATATCTGTATTGTGTGTTTTTAGACTCAAATAAATATTGCTGGAAAATCTTTTGTTCTAACTGTTGGAAATGACATATATATATATATATATATATAGAGAGAGAGAGAGAGAGAGAGAGAGAGAGAGAGAGAGAGAGAGAGAGAGAGAGTTTTATTTTCTTTTCATAAGGAAATGATTATTTTATTGGGGAGACTTTTAGGGCAAATAGGATTTTAAAATTTGATTTATTCTTTTTCCCTCTCACTTATTCATGTTATTTTTATTTAAATTAATTAATATGTGATGTATTGAAGATTAAGTAAAAGGGATAGGTGTAGTTTTGCAAGTGGGGATTTTAATTAAATCACAGTGGTATAGTTGTGTTATTCATTTTTTTTTATGGTTGGGAGATTAATTAAATTCTTTTAATTGATCTCTTTGGCTCTTAGAGTTCAATTAATTGATCTAAGGGAAAATTTGTTGATTTAATTTAATATTTAGTTTTGGGGTCTATATTTTCTTATAAGTTACCCTTCGAAATTTAAATAATGTAATTTTCTCTATTCTAATTCGATCAAATTATATTTAATCAAACAGGTTAATTTTATTTTACCCAATTTAGTTGCTTTAATTTAATTAATCTAGTGTTTGATAATCAATTAAATAATTAAGTCGTTTAATTCAATTTAGTTGCCTTGATAAATTAGTTAGCCCTGTTATTCTATTTTAGTGAGCTTAGGATACCTTGGCCAAACTATTAATTATTAGAATAATACCTATTCATGCTCGAGAGGTGTTATGCTGCTGGATTTTTCTGGGATTCAGGGTTAACATCCTTAGAGATTTAAACCTTGCGTAGAGTTAAAATTTAACGTTTCCACAAACTTGATGATCGTAATTAAGTTGTTATTTATTTCTGTTATGTTTTAGAATTAGGGTTTTGATTTTGATTCGAAATCCCTTCACTCATATAGGAAAACTTATGGTTTCAATCAATCGATCCTAACCCCAATGGTGACACTTCTCGCGTCACATTGACCCCCTTAGTCAGCTTTCATCACGTAGGGGAATGCGCATGTGATCGCATTACCCTAAATTTGACTACCATGTTTATGCCTTATGCATATTGCCGCCGAGCATGCTGACGTGTGCGAGAGGGTTTCTAGGGATGCATGAAATTTTTTTGATATTTCGTGTCATGACAAATGTGGACATGACATGTGTGTTGCATGTCATGACCGCATGGGAAATGTGGGCATGACATTCATATACCCCTCAACAAAATAGAGTTGCAGAGAGGATGAATAGAATGTTGATGGAGAGGGCAAGGAGTATGCTAAGTGGAGCTGGTCTTAAACAAACATTCTGTGTTGAAGTTGTTGCTACCGCTTGTTACCTGGTTATCAGGTCTCCTACATCAGTGCTTGTTGATAAGACACCTATGGAGGTATGGTCTGGTAAAAAGCCTTCATTAAGACAGATTCAAGTATTTGGTTGTGAGGCATATGCACATGTGCATAAGGGGAAGAGGTCTAAGTTTGAGAACAAGGTTGTGAAGTGTATCTTCATTGGTTATGGCATCAGTGTGAAAGGGTACAATCTTTGGGATCCAGTGGTTGAGAGAGTTCTATATAGAAGAAGTGTGATCTTCAAAGAGCTCAATCCTTCTTTTGTTGTCTTGCAGCCAGAGAAATAAGAGAAGAAAGATGATGTGGTTTAGCTTCCTTCCACCCTTGAGAAAGTTGAACCAAAAACATCTATTGGACCTGATCATGAGGAGACCTCTGGTAGCTCTGAAAGTTCAGAAGAACCTCAACCTCAATCTTTGAGGAGGTCCACATGGATAAGGTAGCAACATAATAGGTTTGATTATTCATGGCATGATTCCAGTTGTATTTTTGCTTTGATTTCTAACACTGACGAGCCTAGAAATGTGAAAGAGGCTATGGGTATGAAAGGTGCAGGTTCCTAGAAGGAGGCCATGGAAGAGGAGATGGCTTCTTTGGAAAAGAATAATACTTGGGACTTGGTACCTTTACCTAAAGGATGAAAACCTATTGGATGCAAATGGGTGTTCAAAAAGAAATTTGGTGTAGATGGCAGTGTTGAGAAATATAAGGCTAGATTGGTTGCTAATGGGTATTCTCAGGTGGAGGAAATTGACTATGGTGAGATTTTCTCTCCCGTTGCAAAGTTGACATCTCTTCAGTTCCTATTATCTCTTGTAGTAGTGTATGATCTAGAAGTGGAATAGATAGATGTGAAGACAACATTCCTTCATGGTGACTTGGAGGAGGAAATCTATATGTCACAATCAGAGCACTACATGGTGAAAGGTAAAAAAATCTGGTTTGCAAGTTAAAAGATTCTTTGTATGGTTTGAAACAGTTTCCTAGGATGTGGTACCATAGGTTTGATACCTTTGTGTTGAGTATTAGATTTCAGAGATCAAAATCAAATCATTATGTTTATTACAAGTTTGACAATGATCGCATTCTCATTATTGCATTGTATGTTGATTAAATGTTACTCATTGGGAATGGTAAAAGTTTGATTTCTGATTTGAAGTCTTAGTTGTCATCATAGTTTGAGATCAAAATCCTAGCAGTAGCTCAGTACATTCTGGGGATGGAGATTAGAAGAGACAGAGAAAACATAAAACTTTGGTTAGGCTAGAGTAAGTATGTTAACATTGTGTTGGAGAGATTCAACATGGTGGATTGCAGACCTTTGACTATTCTTGTTATAATAGGGACACAATTATTTGTTGCAGATTATCCAATGTCTCCTTCTAAGATAGAGGATATGAGCAAAGTTCCTTATGCTAGTGCAGTTGGTAGTTTGATGTATGTGATGGTCTGTATAGGACTAGACATTGCCCAAGCGGTGGGAGTCCTTAGTTGATTTATGGCTAATCCTAGACGGGTACATTGGGATGTAGTGAAGAGAGCATGTTCAGATATTTGAAGGGTACTTCCAAGTATTCCTTATGTTATCATGGTTATCCTATAGGACCTTGGCATTCACTTTGTATTCATGGATTTGTGGATTCAGATTGGACAGGTGATATTGACAGTAGGAGATCCACCAGTGCTTATGTGTTCACTATGTTTGGTGGTGCTATTAGTTGGATGAGTAAGAGGCAACCTGTGGTCTCTTTGTCCACTACTAAAGCTGAGTACATGGAAGCAACTCATGCTTGTAAAGAATCCATTTGGCTTAAGAGATTGTGTTCTGATGTTGGATTTGATGTAGGGAAGATTACTATTTGTTGTGATAGTCAGAGTACCATATGTTTGGTGAAGAATCCTACTTTCCACACGAGGACTAAGCATATTGATGTCTAGTACCATTTTATTCATGACATGGTAGAGGATGGGAAGGTAAACTTGGAGAAAGTTGATAATTTGATGAATGTTGTAGATTCCTTGACAAAACTTGTGAGCACAGATAAGTTCAGATGGTGTTCATAGTCTATGGGCCTCTCATCCCCTAGTAATTAAATCATGGTGTTGATACTCCATTTGCTCTTGCAAGGTGGTCAAAAAGTGGGAGAATGCTAAGAAAAGTGTCTCAACCTTGCAAGTTTGAAAGGTTACTATTCTTCCTAGTTTTGGTCTTTTCTAATACCCTTTATCTTTAAGAATGATCTAGAACATTCAAAGTTCCCAAAAGGGCTAAAATGGCGAGACTTACTATTTTTAGTAAGTTTACATTTGACCTCATATTGACCTAAAATTTTCATAGAAGGTGTGGAACAACTAAGTAAACATCTCAGGTGAGTTTCGACTGAAGATCATATCTGGATTGTGAGATATTGAAGTTTCTATTTTTTGAAATTGCCAAAAAAAGTTTTGAACTCAATTGTCATAATCAAAACTTCCCTAAACATCCAAATAATTGTCATAATGGAAAAAGTGGGTTACAGGCTGATAGATCCCTTCACGAGATTTTCGACGTATCAAATTGTTTGTTAATCGGACACCCGGATCAAAAGTTATGGCCTTCAGAAGTTGGACCTCCTATTTTTGGGAAATGTAAAAATGTGTTGGACACATAAAAGAGCTATAAAGGGGAGAGTTACATGTGTTGGTGTGTGTTTTGGCACATCACAAGGCATCTTTGATTGGAGATAATTTGGGCACCACTTTTGGGTGGTTTTGGCTCATGGTTTTGTAATTACCGGTAACGGTTTACTGTATTGTATCTCCTATATATTAGGAGCTGGAGATGGAGGTTGTGTGTAAGAATCTTATAGATGTTGAGTTACCTCCTAGATCTTTGGTTGGATATACTCCTGTAAAAGCTTGCTCTGCAAGTATATTGTAATCTTCTTGATTCCTGAATAATATATTGGGGGGCTTTGGAGTGTGGGTTTTTTTTACCTGAAAGGGTTTTCTCCATGTATATCTTGTGTTGTGAGTATTGTGTTTGCATTTTGGAAGTTGTTATTTTCTTTCTATTAATGTGCATCTTAATTTGTAACTGTAAAAGTAAAAATTTGTATAAATCTTTCCTCAGTAGAATAGTGTAGAAAGCATTTTCGCATACCTTGCTTCCTTTCATGATTGATGAATCATTTGATGCGTTGGAAAGCTCGTGAAGAGATCTATCACCCTGTAACTCACTTCATCAATTACGGCAATTTTTGGAGTGTTTAGGGAGCTCTAAGTGCCTCAAAATTGAGTTTGAAACTTTTTCGGCAGTTTCAAAAAACACAAACTTTAATATCTCGCAATCCATGTATGATCTTGAGTCAAAACTCACTTGAGATGTTTACTTAGTTGTTCCACATCTTCTGGGAAAATTTTAGGTCAATCCAAGGTCAAATGTAAAGTTACTAAAAATAGTAAGTCCCGCCATTTTTAGCCCTTTTGGAAACTTTAAAAGTTCTAGATCATTCTTCAAGATAAAGGGAAAGATGGCTCATACTTCCCAAGACACTCCTTATTCATTATGAAATGATAGATGTCACTTCTTTGGTGCATGTTGATAAATGGAAAGATGGCTCCTCGGAGAATGAACCAACCTTTAGCTGGGAGATCGGCAACTTTTTGAACCTACGAACCATGAGTCAAGAGTTCAGAAGCTCTAAGAACTCCCAACTACAAAGGAATTAAGCATGAGGATGAACAAAGGGGCAATGGCAAAGACTTAAATAGTGACTTTTAAAGAAGAGTTAGGGAATCAGAAGGTTTTGAAACTTAAGAACCCATTGACTAAGGTTCAAAAAAACTTAGAATCACTGACTATGAAGGCAAAAGTGTTTAAGTAAAGGTCGCGACTTTATGAAGGGGATGAAACAATAAAGAATAAAGGAGGAGACTTTAACTTAACACATGAATTGTCATGTCCCCTTTTTATTTAATTCATGTTGGAGGATATATTTTTTAATTCAAAATATTTTCCTTGGGCTAAGGTATGGAAATTGGAAAATAATTATATCTAAAATTGGTTATTTGGGCCCGAATCATTTATTAATTCTTATTTATGATAAAAAGAGTCAAATAATTAATCTTATATTATTATTTTGGATTATTTATCCAAGGAAGGGTGTGGGATTTCATGTGAGAAGATTTATAACCTCCAAGTTTAGGTGGCGGGCTATTATTAGTAGATTCCTTGGCAATTTTTATGATAGCTTGCATGCATGGAGTTTTTATTTAATTTTGGTGGGGAATCTTGCAGCGGTCATTATGGTGGGCCTATTTTGGATGGAAATTGATGTAATAATATTATTTTATTTAATTTTTTAAGAGGGGGGTCGTTTGGGTTTGCTCCTCTATTTATTTGGAGGCCAAAAACACATTTGGGACTATTGCAGATTTATATTTTCTCTTGCAGAGCTGATGCTTTGTGATTTCTTTAGTGGATAGGGAAACCATTGGAGATGAAGCTTGTTGCTGGTGGAAATGAGATTTCAATAGTTTGAGGGTGGTGTTCTTGGATTGCAGATAGCAATCTCATACAAAGGTTGCATCAGTGCTGAAGGGTTTTGGCAATTTGGTGTGGTTTGTGTGCAGGGACCCCAAATGCAATTTTGGTGATTCCTGGAGAGTTTTTTTGTTGTAAGTGTCTATCATTGTGGATTTCATGGTTTTATATGTATTTACTATTATTGTATTAGTCTTGGCACATGTGGCCATTTGGTGCAATCTCTGGTGTTGTTTTTGTGAGTTTAGAGCAGTTTTAGGTGATTCGGGAGCTAGGGACTTGGCTAGATTGCAGCTTCTAGTTGTGGGTTTGTTGCAAGATTTTGCTGCTGTGATTATCAATTGTATTAGACCTATTTACATGTGTTTTTCATCAGTAAATTCAATAAATTAGAATTGAAGTGTTCTCATGTGTTCTGGGTTTCATTGATTGTCAGCAGTGTTGTGCATATTGGCAGTTTCAGTGAGTTTTGGTGTGGAGATTCATTCTCAGTTTGGTATTTCAGATTTCTGTAGGTGTTTTTGCTGTTTTTTGGATGTTTTTATTAGTTTCCCACATTTTGGTTCAGATCCTAAGGTTGCATGTGTTATTTATGCTTTTGAGGTAATTCAACATTGTTTTGGTGAGAAGCACAATGTGTATTTCAGCATAGTTGGAATTGTTTATTGTGGGTTTTGTTAAAAAGTGTTGTAGAATTTATTTCTGTTGTAAAACAGTGTTGCAGGCCTGATTTCATGACATTTGTATCATAAAATCAAAATAAAATTGATTTGATGTGTTTATGTTCAATTTGGAGCAATTTTGGTGAAGTCTAGATAACTAGTTTGGTGTTTTGATGTTTATTATTGTTGGTGTTGTTAAATTTATTTTCAGATCTAAGATTTATGGTAAAAATATAATTTGGGACATTACAGTGGTATCAGAGCATGATCTTTCTAGCCTATAGGGTAAATTGATTTGTTGGTGTGAATCATGGGAGATTTCTTCAATTCTCTAATAAAGAGGTTTATAGAGGGGGACTATGAAATTTATGCCTCCAGAATTGCTAGGTGGTATGAAGAATACCAGAATCATTCTAAAGGTTATAAGGTAGTCCTGAAATTTCAAAGATATGTAGAGCTTACAAGAAGAACTTTTCTTCAAGAAAAGGTGGTTATCAAAATTTTTGACAGGTACCAAGGAGAACCCGAAGATGTTAGAGCCACTAAATCTTTTGATAGGTACTTCATAAGATCTAGAAAGGAAGAAGAAAGGTTGAATGATGTTAAAGAAACCAAGAAGAAAGAAGAGCAGTTAAATTCAAGGTCACAAGGCACATTAATCAGGAACCAATGGAAACTGGGAAGAAGATAGAGAAGTTGGAATTGGAACCACAAGAAGATGCAATGGGTCAAGTGGAGCATAAAGAAAAATCATATTTGCAGAAGATGGAACAAAGACAAAATTTGATGGAATCCACCATTTAGTCTGAAGAGGTTTCAACAAGGGAAGACGTACATGTGGAGCACTCATATGGAAGAAAATATAGTGTCATAGTTTATGAGGAGTTTCAGGATGACTCCATTAAGCGACATGTATATAACGCAAGTTCTTCACCAGACACCAATATTATAATTCAGCTTGCTGCAAATTTTGGATCAACAATGAATGGTATGAAAATTGATTGTCTTCATGATTATAGCTTATGGAATGGATGTAATAATCTTGGAATATATTTAATACTTGATAATTTATCATTACAATTTTCTCATAGTCATGAAAAGCATCACATAGAAGATGAAATAACCCATAATGGCCTATGCACAAGAGTGTGGGATCCAGGTGCTCTATCCAAATCCAACACACAGATTGAAGAGTCTAGGAATGGTGCAGGAGCACCTTGACTTCCATAGGAGTTTGATTAAAATGATCCAATATTGTAATGATTCATCATTGTATAAGGTTAATCAAGTCATTGTTATGTATTAGAGGTCACTAGGAAGTTCAAATATGCAAAATATTGCAAACCATGTAAAGGTTGTCAATGTAAAGTTGGAAAAAAGATGTAGAATGAGGGAAGGTGAAGAGTCATTTGGCTCTTGGTTTGTTCCAAGTAGTTGGAAACTGAAAGGTCATTTGTAATACCTTTAAAAAGGCCTTGTATACCTTTGAAAACTCGGAGGTGATTGAAGATTGAGAATGGAATGGTAAAAAGCAATGTTTTTCTGTATTATACTTCAACAACTTGCTGTTTTCTTGCATGGTACAGCCCAGTAAGGGTAGGAGGACATTTATTTTTGATTTAAAATGAAATTATATTCAATCACCCTCCCTTTCCTTTTTATCTCATCGAATTTGGTGCAATATTGAGGAAGTTATGACCATTTTAGTGACTGCAATTTCTAGAATTCTCCTATAACAGTCCTGTTGCAGTGTTTGGTACGGTTATGTACAGATAGATATAGGGACAAGACATATATGGTTGGCACGAGTCTTGAGTCTAATTTCCATTTCTTTTTGTTGCATCAAATTTCATTAAGATTTGAATAAGTTATGGCATTTTTATTGAGGGTAGGTCTGCAGAGTTTAATTTTCTGAAAATGCAGTCTAAAAATATGCATGGTACAACCTGGTACAGCCTCACATTGATGTATATAATAGATGGATGGAAAGATATGTGTTTCTAATTTACAATTATTTTTTTTTTGGTATAATTTTATTAAGTTTTGTGAGAGATATTGTAATTTTGGTGAGGGCAGGTCGGAACGCTGCCTAGGGTTTGTAGTTTTGGGAAAAGAGTCATAACTTTCTCCCCTACCATTGGATCTTCATGAAAATTGGAGGAAAAATATGTATTAATGTTCTCTTCAACCTGATCGGAGAAATTGGATTAGTTATTTGATTTGTTAATGTTATTGAGGATAGTTTTGGTCCTCCTACCTCTGCATCAAGGAAGAACAAACATGAATTAATCTCTCATCTTTTGAAAGGAAAAATAATGACCAGATTTCAGAGTAGTGTGGTGAGTGGACATACTTTTGAAGGAGATCTTCTTAGTTGCAAGGATAACACTATTGAGAGTATCTCAAAAATCCACATCTCATTGAAGGAGGATGATCTCATTATTGGTAGCCTAAGGTATGGAAGCAATGATCATATTTCAGATTTGCTGTTTCCTCTTATATCACTGTAAAATTTTGGTCACCATGAGGAACATGTTAACAAAAGTAATTTCTTGAGAGCCAAAGTGGATAGAGGTATTAATATTGAGTTCACCATTCTTTGCACTTGGATTGAAAGAGAATCTATAAGGGATTAGATGGGGCTTGTTGTGCTTTTTAACCACATTATGAAGGACCAATGTTCACAGTTTATGAATCACTTGTGGGAGCCAAGTACCAAAATTGAAGAAAAATTCATGAGTGATAGCCAAATGGAGATATCCCTTTTGGGAAGCTTGATGATAGATGTGGGTAAGCAAATTATGTGTCTTTTTGATATTCAAGATATTGTGACTAAGTTTGTTATGGTACATTCTAGGAGAAAGTTTTCTATGGAATCCAAAAGAAGGGAGGTAGAGCTTCAATGAATTGAAGATGGAGCTCCAAAAGTTATCATAGTTATGTGGATGAAATATCAATGGGAGACATTCATGACCCTCTTGCAAGATCAAGAAGAGTTTTCAGACACAAAGTGGAGGAGTTCCTAGCCCATTATCATGGTTGAGGTAATTGCAACTAATACAAGGTGGTTTCTAAATATTACAATTCTAATTTTTAGTAAAAGAATGCAGTGATACAACGATGGATTTGGGAAGACAATTTTGCCTCATATTATGTGTAAGAAGTTTTATCCTTTGGGGATACTAAGTGCCAATATTCTAGCTGATATATTATTGTTTGGAAGGAAAGTTCAAGCTAACTATGGCTGTTATAGCCACCTCCCAACCCACTTACAATATGGTCCCAACTATCTTTCAAGTGGTAGAACTTTGGATAACATGGTAAGAGTCCTTGAAATACAAGATAATTATTATGACTACAATGTAGGAGAGAGGAGGCAAATTTTGAGCATACCTTGGTCTCATCCCAAGGAAGAGGAGGTAAGAGATTTTGATTATGATGATGATATTTTGATCTCCAACAAGACTTGGAAAATCATTTGGGAGTATTTGTGTATTGCCAAAGTATCTACAAGAGAGGTTGACATCACCCACTTGGATCAACATGTTATAAATGATGAGAAGCAAAAGATGAATGAGCTAATGGAGGAACTCAGAGAATGCATAGTTTTCCATCAGAATGTGCCTTTGTTTGCAGATTTGAAGTCTCAAGTTCAGGGAAGTATTTGCTGCTATTACATGATGATTGTTTCTGCTCCTCAACCATACCATTGTTGTTCTAGATTAGACCATGAAGTAACATTCAACAACCTTCAAATTGAGATAGAGTATGGAACAATTAGTGTTATTTTTAGTAGGGAATATCTCCACCATCCGAAGGTAAGAGAGGTAACTATTTCCAAGTTGCATGTTTACTATTGCGAAGGACACATTAACTGTTATAACATTCTTATAGGCTATAAACATCAGATTGGTAACACAACAAGAAGTTTTAGATGCTTATGGTACAAACTGTCTAGTGCCCATACACACATACAATGGAGACTGAATGCACTATTACTTGTAGATCTAGTTTTTTGGAGATGGTGGTGTACATGTTGTTGTCACATTATTATACTTGATGTCTCTCTACAGATATTTTCCTATTATGGATCAGACAATAAAGTTGAAGGTAACACCCCTCAAGCTGAGGTGAAATTCGGGCCTACTACGACGTATTTCAGGCATGTATTTTTTAGTGTGTTGATGATAAAAGTAATTGTTATTTCCCAAAGATACACTTGTTGTTATAGATGATGATTATTGTAGTAGTCCTAATAGAAATAGAAATAGAAATCAGACTTCTATCATTGGGAGAAGTTGCAGGAGTCTTAGATTTGATTTGCCACATGCTAGCACTTATAAACAATGGAAGGTAATTGGTGAGTTAAAAGATTTCTTTTGGAAAATATGGTTCAGATTTGGGATTGGAGTGATTGTATCAAAGGTTTTGATGGATATTTTGGTTGGTTTCATGACATTGTCACATACGAGTTTGAGCTTTCAGGATTGCATTGTATTCTTTGGCAAGAGTTGTCTCATTTGATAGGTACAACCGTACAGGATCAAGGCTTTTTGAGAAGTATGGCATTACTTATCACATTGGCACAACGGTTCTTGAGCAATTTGAGTCTACATTGCTTGAGGACAAACAATCTCAGGAAGGGAGGACTTGTCATGTCCCCTTTTTATTTAATTCATGTTGGAGGATATATTTTTTAATTCAAAATATTTTCCTTGGGCTAAGGTATGGAAATTGGAAAATAATTATATCTAAAATTGGTTATTTGGGCTTGAATCATTTATTCATTCTTATTTATGATTAAAGGGGTCAAATAATTAATCTTATATTATTATTTTGGATTATTTATCCAAGGAAGGGTGTGGGATTTCATGTGAGAAGATTTATAAACTCCATGTTTAGGTGGCAGGCTATGTAGCAGATTCCTTGGTAGTTTTGATGACAACTTGCATGCATGGAGGTTTTATTTAATTTTGGTGGGGAATCTTGTAGTGGTCATTATGGTGGGCCTATTTTGGATGGAAATTGATGTAATAATATTATTTTATTTAATTTTCCAAGAGGGGGGTCATTTGGGTTTGCTCCTCTATTTATTTGGAGGCCAAAAACACATTTGGGACTATTGTAGATTTACATTTTCTCTTGCAGAGCTGATGCTTTGTGATTTCTTCATTGGACAGGGAAACCATTGGAGATGAAGCTTGTGGATGGTGGACATGAGTTTCCAAAAGTCTAAGGGTGCTGTTCTTGGATTGCAGATAGCAATCTAATACAGAGGTTGCATCAGTGCTGAAGGGTTTTGGCAAGTTGGTGTGGTTTGTGTGCAGGGATCCCAAATGCAGTTTTGGTGATTCATGGAGAGTGTTTTTGGTGTTGTAAGTGTCTAACATTGTGGATTTCATGGTTTTCTATGTATTTACTATTATTGCATCAGTCTTGGCACATGTGGCCATTTTGTGCAATCTCTGGTGTTGTTTCTGTGAGTTTGGAGCAGTATTAGGTGATTCGGGAGCTAGGGACTTGGCTAGATTGTAGCTTCTAGTTGTGGGTTTGTTGTAGGAGTTTTCTGCTGTGATTATCAATTGTATTAGACCTATTTACATGTGTTTTTAATCAGTAAATTCAATAAATCAGTATTGAAGTGTTCTCATGTGTTCTGGATTTCATTGATTGTGAGCAGTGTTGTGTAGATTGATAGTTTTAGTGAGTTTAGGTGTAGAGATTCATTCTCAGTTTGGTATTTCAGATTTCTGTAGGTGTTTCTGTTGTTGTGTAGATGTTCTTATTGGTTTTCCCACATTTTGGTTTAGATCCCAAGGTTGCACGTGTTATTTATGCTTTTGAGGTAATTCGACATTGTTTTGGTGAGATGCACAATGTGTATTTCAGCACAGTTGGAATTGTTTATTGCGGGTTTTGTTAAAAAGTGTTGTAGAATTTATTGCTGTTGTAAAACAGTGCTGTAGGCTTGAATGCATGACATTTGTATCAGAAAATCAAAATAAAATTGATTTGATGTGTTTATGTTCAATTTGGAGAATTTCGGTGAAGTCTAGATAACTAGTTTGGTGTTTTGATGTTTATTATTGTTGGTGTTGTTAAATTTATTTTTAGATCTAGGATTTATGGTAAAAATATAATTTGGGACATTACATGAATGGAAAAAATTAAATATTGGGTAACAATATGCAAACTAATTTATTGTTTAATACAAATGACTTTTATTTGGAAGGGGTTGAGTTGACTTGTTTGCTAAGGCTACGAGAAATGGCCATTCCTTAAAATTTTTCTATGTTCATTCTTTTCAAGTTTTTATATTATTTTTTATTGCATAAAGTTTGACATCTTTCTTTTTTAGTTTTTAGTTTTTTAATTTTATCTTTATTTGTGTTTGTTCTTTTAGAGTTTTAATATTATTTTTATTGCATAAAATTTGACATCTTTATTTTTATTTTTATTTTATTTCATTATGTTTAATGACATGAATTTTTAATGGTGCACTATGATTATCAAGTATCACAATATTACTTAACCACAATGCAATCTATTAACACTATCATAATTAGTGCTTTACTATTAGTAAGTTATAATTTAAACATGTTTATTTAGTGTGTTTCACTTTGGAATCTATTTATTGTTTGTGTGGAGCACAACTTCAACATTAACTTTAATTTGATATACTTATTGTTTGTGTGGAGTGTGGGTTTGAGGTTTGGTATTGACTTATATAATTTCTTTTTCAATTCACTTTCTCACTCTAATTTGATATACTTATTATTTGTGTGAAACATGGGTTTTAACTTTGACATTGACTTATATTTGTTTTACTTTGTATGTTTAAAATTGAATTCACTTTGTTATTATAACAACAGGTTCTAAATGGGGACAAGGACTAAAAAGGACATAGAGAATCTAGGTAAACTGGCACAAGGCCTTATTCCATGGGCAATAGGGTCACACCAAAAACAACAACACCAAACACAAGAAAGAGAAATAGAAACTATTGTACAAAGGAACTTATGACATCATTACTAGTTGTATAGTTTTAAATCTCGCCCATTATACGCAAGAGGCACTGTTGTTCCATCTGGATATGCCAACAGAAAGGCATTTTATCTGATCACTTGTCTGATTGTAAAGGGTCCTCTCCATAGAGAATCAAATTTCTTATGAGCCCCTTTAGGCTCTCTCCTTTTATCCCATAACAACACAACATCTCCAACTACAAACTTCCTCTATTTATCTTTTCTATAAAAATTCTTTGCATTGCTTCTTGATGCTTGGTTATCTTGTTAACCACTTCATCTCTCTACTTTTCAATGTTTGTCAAATACATAATCATCTTTTCCAACGCAGATTGAAATTGCTCATCTTCAATGGCCTTTTGTAGATATAGTGCAGATAACTCTAAAGCAATAAGCAAAGAACTTACAATTCCATACACCAATTGGAATGGAGACATCCCAATTGCCCCTTTATGAGTTATCCCACAATGCTTTATAAAGGCTTTTATACCATCCCCTCTAATTTTCATATACCAACTTCTTAACAATAGAGATCAGATTTTTATTGCTTGATTGTGCTTGCTCATTGCCTTGTGGATAATAATCAGAAGAATGGGAAATACTGATACCATAGTCATAAAAAATAAAGAAAACTCAGCAGAGGAGAAACTACTTGCATTATCAACAACAATTTTCTTAGGGATACCAAATCTGACTATTATATTTTCTTTCACAAAATTGCAGACAACTTTAGAAGTGGTATGCTTTACTAGGATGGCTTCTACCCACTTGGTAAAATAATCAATAGCAAACAATATGTGAGTGTGGCCAATGCTGGAATTAGGATTAATGGGTCCAATAAAATCTAATCCCCGCTGTTGAAAAGGCTCATCAATGACTACATGCCTTAAGGGTAGTGCAGCTAAGTGAGGTCTACTAGTGAATTTTAGACATTTTTTACATTTAGATACCCACTCATAAACATCCTTAAACATACTTGGCCAATAGAAGCATTGTCACAAGATTTTAAAGGTTGTCACTAAAGCAAAAAAAGTGTCCTCCAAAAGCTTCATTATGAAAGGTCTCCAACAACTTTCTTTGTTGTTCTCTGTCTACAGACCTCAAGAAAGTACCATCCATTCCCTTTTTATACAAATTTCCTTCCCAAAGAACATATTTGCTTGCCTTTAACTTCAAATTCCTCCTCTTTGATAGATAAATGAGATGGGCACTCACCATAGGTTAGCAGATAGGAAACATTTGAAAACCATTCATCAGTAGTGCTTGTAAATAAGACCAGTGGTAGATCTTCATTTTTAGTAGGTTTATTTTCAGCGATCACTTTGCATAGACCTCTACCTCTAACCATTTAATAGTAGGCTTCAGATCAATATCGTATTCTTGCACCTTCGCCACCCAAGCTCCATTTTTGTTACAATTAATTTCCTGTTGGGTCAGAATACTTCTCACTGCAGGATCAGGGACAAAGACAACAACATGAGAATACAAAATATAAAATTTGAATTGTTTTAGAGCCTTTACTATTGCATAAGCATTCTTCTCTAGAGGAAAGTAATTTAATTCATGTTTCTTCAAAGGAACACTCAAAGTCTATTGGCGCCTCAATCCCTTGTTCATTCTTTTGCAACAAAATGGTTGACAAACTATGTTCAGACGCATAACAGTAAATAATGAAATCTTTCTCAATGTTAGGATGCACTAAAGTGGAGGCATTAGAAATGGCTACCTTGATATCTTCAAATGCTTTCTTACCTTCCTCTCTCCACCTGAAGATTGGATTATTCTTCATCGTCTCAACAATGTGTCTAGTCAAATCAGCAAAATTAGGGATGACTCTCCTCAAGAAATTGACTTGACCAAAGAATGATCTAGTATTACTTTTGGATGTGGGAAGAATCAGTTGTTGAATTTCTTTGACTCTTTCTAGATCTATCTTCATGCCATATTTAGAGACGATGTGACATAACAACTTACCTTCAGTTATTGCAAATAAGGACTTCTTAGGGTTCAAAAAGATGCCATGGTTTCTGCATCGTTGAAGCACAACTTCCAAATCATTAAAATGATTGGCTCTCATCTTTGAAAAGACTAATAGGTCATCAAGGTAGACAAAAATGATTTTATTCTTCAGATCTCCAAAAGTCATGTCCATTGCTCTTTGAAAAGTGGCTCCGGCATTAATAAGGCCGAAGGGAATCCTGTTATATGAAAACACACCAATAGGAGTGGTGAACACAGTCTTATGTTGATCTTCAGGGGCTACTCCTATCTGGTTGTATCCTAAAAAACCATCCAGCATGGACATCATTTTTGACCCAGACACAGTTTGCAAGAAGTGGTCCATAACTAGTAAAGGATAGTTATCCTTTAGAGATGCTTGATTTAAATTGTGAAAACCAACACAAATTCTTATCTCCCCATTTTTCTTCCTTATAGGTACAATGTTAGCAATCCATGTAGAATGATGGATAGGGTAAATAATCTTAACTTTCAACATTTTGTCGATTTCAGTAAAAAGAGCCTCGACAACTTTAGGATTGTATGTCCTTTACTTCTGTTAGAATGAAGATGTGCCAGTCTTCAATGGGATGTGGTGTTGTATCTCTCCATTTCTAAACTTCAGGTCTACATAATACCACACAAAAACATTTTTATATCTAATCAACAAAGAAATTAAATGCTCTCTTTCCTTAGGAGAGCAACACTTCCTAATACAAACAAACTTGGGATCTTCCTCACTATCAATATTTACACGATCATATTCAGCTAATGATCTAATGGAAACTAAACTCTTTTGCTTAACGCACTGATCATGTCTATTGAATAGGTCTTCAAGGGGGACCAAACCCTTAGGAATCTTGTTCCCCTTCAGCTGTATCACCTCAGTATCTGGACCATTCAGGGAACTCATTTCACCATCGAGAGTATATCCACTCTCTACAGTACTACCTTGAAAGAATAAATTGGTAAATGATTCAACCTTCTCTAGGAATGAAATAATCTATTGATCACTATTGAACACTTGCCAATATTGAACATTATCAAGCACACTAGGTCTATATATCACCTCCACCCTGTATGATTCATCTTTGAAGTGAAGATGAGGGAGGAACAATGATGCTGAGACAACCAGAAAATCTACCTTGGAATTTTGGTCCTCGGGGAAAGCCTCAATTGAAAAAGCATCAAAATGCTCAATAGAATCCTAGACCCTATTTTTGTAATGTCTTAACCTTCCATTTTTATCTGAATATATTTATTTCTCACCTGTTTCACTATGAGCTCAACATCTCCTTTTGCTTTCAACTGTTTGATTCCCTTTTCTTTAGCCATTACCAATCCTAGGGGCAAGGCCTCATATTTAGCAGTGTTATTAGTGTTTTCAAAATCTAACTTGTAAGCAAAAGGAAACCTATAATCATTAGGAAAAAAAAAAACAACACCAGCACCTAACCTAGAAGTAGAACGGCTCCCATCGAACTCCAAAGTCCATAGCTCATTAGATAAATCATGACTAATCATGTCCATACTTTCTTCTATAGTAGAGGTAAACATGTAAGTGCCTAGACATGTTGAGATATTTGGCCACTTGAGTAGGCATGACATTGTCAGAGGCCCCAGAGTCTATAACGCAATTACTCAGCTTGTAACCAGTAATGTACAAAGATACATAGAAAGGCTCAGGTTTCTCAAAGGGATTTTTAGAATGAGACATTTTGGAATGAGAAATTGAGTAGTTTTGGGTTTCAGTATTAACATTAGCTTCAACAGATACTTGTGCATTCAAATATGAAGGGGTCATCCCACAATAATGGGTTACACTTTTTGGCCAAACTTGACATTGAAATCAACATTTTGAACTAAATCTTTACTTTCTGACACCTATAGCTGCTAAACCATTAGGAAATTGAAGATGATGCGAACTAGTGATTTGTGAGATTTTGTTTGTAGATTCTAAATATATTTTTTTAAAAAAATTTGGAGTTAAATTGTAAATTTTTTTGTGTCTCCTTTGATAACTAGTTTTTAATAGTAAACAACATTTTTTTAAAGTGGTGTATTTTCTCGCACATAACTTTTTTTCTACAAAGGATAAAAATTTGATTCTTTTGAATTTAGATTGGTAACACCGATATCTAGAGGATGGCATTTGGTTTCATAATGTTTTGTTGAATTTTTTTTTAATTAAGTTTTAAAGTCAAACCAATTATAATTTAGACTTAGGCGTATTCTATCCAACACAACTTTTTTTGTATGTATCAGAATTCAATATATATTTTTTGGAATAAGGACATCAATACCTAGAGGACATGTATTTTTTAGATTTTTTTTCTCTATTTTCCTATTTTTTCATATATGTGAAACAAAGACCTTGATGTTCATTGAAAAACCTACATTCACAAGAAATAAAAAATAAATATAATAATCAAATTAAGTATATTTAAAATTATACTTTTTGGGAAGCTTATAATAAGGATTGCATACTTACAAAACATAAATTTTAAATGAATTCATTTGATCCCCCAAAAGGTAAATCAAAAGTGGTTTTTTATCAGCATTTTGATAGGTGTAGAGGAGACTCCATTATAGGTATGGTTTAAAAATAGCAAGGTTCTATCCAAGTGGGTTTGATCAAACCTTATTCAATTAAAATCTTTTAAATGGAACCTTTCAATGCTTAAATCATTATATTTTCTAAAAATATGTGATTTCAGCAAAAATCAAGATGTCCTAGAAAGTGTAACCCATTATTGTGGTAGCACCCAAAGGGGAAGATTCTTTCTTAACATACCTAATAAGCCTATCCAACTTAGAAGGATTGAGTCTAAGGTATTTAGATTGAGATATTTGGATTTTTGTGCTTTTACATGATTCTACTATATCAAAAGAATTAGAAACATCTCCAGAGGAAGAAGTGAAAGGTACCTTAGAGGACAAAGACTTAGGAACAATAGGCTCTACTTTCTTGGAACTGTTGGATGCATGCCTTGACATAATATACTTAGGGGTAGAAGAAGGATTGCTGGACTAACCTTTAGAATCATGATCTTTCTTCTGAGAATGTTGACCCCTAGTGAACACGAAACAATTTGTGCCATCCAAGTTTGTGTAAACATCCTCCCCTTGGTCTGAATCTGATTCATATTCAAAGAAATTCACACTAGCATCTCCAGACTCGGTAGGTTCTTCTTTGACATATGGCTCTTCAGCATGCTCGTTCATGGAAAGCATCTGCATGAATCTTGTCATTTCAGGACAAGATGCACCATCATGATCTATGGTGAGATGAAAATTACACACCATGTGGTTTCCTTTTCTTGTGGAAGGACCACACTCAATGGCCAATCTTTGGGTAGGACCGGTTAGAGGAAAAGGCCTATTGTAATTACCTTACTGATTAAAATCTTTCCTGGGTACATTGTGGTAAAATCCTGGTTGATGAGACAATTTTGGTATTTGCCTCTTCAGAGTGATGATATCATTGGCCAACCTTTGAATTATAGGTTCAGTTGAGTTAGTAGCCTATGGCTTCCCAGTTTGCAACTCTTTCTTCCACTTGCCAGTAGTTATCAAGTCATCTTCTATAGAAATGGCCATTGTTTGTGCTGCTGCTAGATCAACTACACCTTCTATTTTAATAGGAAAACAAACATATGGAGGAAGAGTGTTGATGAAGAAACACTTCAAGAGAGCATTCCCAAGTTTCACATTAGCATGAATTCTATTCACCATCTTATTAAACTTAGCCACAAATTCTCTCATTTGTTCATGCACTTCTTTCTTCATAATGGATAGTTGGGCCACTAGTGTGTGTTCATTCTCTACTGTTTTGAATATATTTTCAAACTTATCTCTCATAGTTGCCCAACTAATTATATATGCATTAGGTAAATGATAGAACCACTCAGATGCAACATCAACCAAAGATTCTAAAAACAACCTAATAGACACATCTTCATGTTGCACACTCAAAATAGAACAGACTACATAGAAAGTGTTCAGGTGTTCATATGGAATAACTTTTCCATCACCCCTAAACTTAGAAATTATTTTACTCGATCCTTGAGGTAAGTCATGCAATTGTGCTCCCAGATTTAGATGACATATAGCAGCTCCCCAAGGGACAGGTAACTGCCGAGCCATGTTAATCAGGATGTTAGCAGGAAAATTAACTTGTAGAGGTAAAACAACCCTGTGTAAGATAAGAGCCTCACAAGAAGAGCTAGATGTATCTCTATTCGGAGGGGGAGAAGATGACCTACTAGATGACTTTACGAGTTGGTAGAAAAGTGGAGAAATTCAAAGCTTGAAGTAAATCAAAATCAACATCAGAGATACCTTTCTTTCTATTAGCACGAGTGTACCTTTTAGAAGCCAACTTTGAAAATAAAGGGTTCAAATAACAAAGTCACCAACCACCTTACTGATTACCCTGGTTAACTTGGTTTCTCTAGTTACCATGAGGATAGTTAGGGGGTTATTTTGGTTTCTAGGTCAGTTATTAGGTACATCATGAATTTGAAAGGCTTTGTCTCTCCTAGGTACACATACAAATCCTTCAACAATGAAGTTCTCATGGACAACACCAAACTCTCTAGCTTGTCTCCTCAAATCTTGTCTAATTTCTTCTTTTCCATCCAAAATCCTATCAAATTGGTGATACTATTTGTTACTTCTTCTGTGCCTCCAAGATAGATTTCTTAAGTCAGTGATAATATCTTCTTGCTCAATGTCTAACCAATTGACGTTAGGTTGAAGCATAGGTCTGAATCTTTTTTGAAGAACCATAAAGACCAATAATAAAGCAACTTAATACATATGTCCCTAGTAAAGTCACCAAAAATTTGTTAGTTTTCAGATTTGTCACTTAACTCTATTTTCTCACGCCTACAAAAATGACAACTATACTAACAGTTGAGCCAATTGTAATGATGTTTTACAATGAATCTCTACTTATTTTACAAGGAGAAGCTACCTTCTAAGGCTATTAAAAGAATGGAAACTATGTATGCTTTTAACCAGAAAGCAAGAAATGTGGTGCTTTTAACTAGAAAGTAATAAAGGAAATGAATCATGTAGCACAACTAAAACAATAAGAAAGGCAAAGACTTCACACAACCATAATCATAAATTTATAGCTTTCATCACATAATCATCACTACAAACCATTTATCAAAAGAAAAACCATTCACAACAATGTGCCTCAATAAGAATATCCAATCATCCCAATATATAACTGCAATTTAAGAAGCTGATAAATACTCAACATAAGGAGAACATATATCCATCCATCATAACACCAAGTTTATGATTTCCATATCAACTCCTCGAACTTCCATTCATATATTGAAATAACTAAAAATATAGAGCAACACCAAAAATGACCAATTAACAACACAAAGTTTGCCAAAAGATCCATAAGCATCGATAGGCTTAGAATATATAACCTTGTCAATAATAACTGTTTTTGAAATAATAACAACTTCTTGAAGACAACCGATTAAAAGATAAATAAAAATAAGTCTTTAAAGTGACAATTTTCAGAGCAATTGTTTCAAGAAATAACATAAAACATGAAATATGCTATCATGTGTTAGTTGTTGAGTCTTCCTCCCATATCGCTTCACTTTCTTTGTCCTATTTGCCAGTTGCAATTGAGTCCACCTAAATTTTTCATAACTTCACCTTATAACTTCGATACTTGGAGATGATGGGAGTCAAGATTTTTCCACTTGGAGTGATAGTAATGTGCACTCTGAGTTTCCATCTTCTTATTCTCCTCTCCACATTTGCTATCCTTTTGTTGATATCATCAACCTCCACTTTGAAAGTTCTGAGATAGATAGCCATATTCCCAAGCTTAGCCAATGATTCACTAGTAACAATATCATCACCCACCATTTCTTTAGTGAGTGTCTTCTTGAAGGCTTTCTTTACTTCTCCTACATCAAGAAACTTTTCTCCATCTTTGCTCAGAATTTTGACCTCAAAAGTGTTACAGTTCCTCCGAAGGTCTATAAGGTCAACACAATATTGATTGAAGATTTCCCTTATACCACTATTATATTGTCCTAGCATAGACAACTTCCATTCAATAGCATCTAACCAATATACATAGTCATTCTCCTTAGGATCACTTAAAATATTCTCATCCAAAAGAATACTTGTATCAATTTTAATAAGCTCCTGTACTTCCTTAGAAATCATGAGAAAGCCACTTTCCTCTTTTTTCACATTTTGTAGCTCTTTTCTACTAACTCTTTCCTTTTGTCAAATATAAGAGCATACAACTTCATAGCCTCCTCACTATATAACAGACTATCAAAAGTAACTTTTTTAATTCACTGCTCAGTGACCTTGCCTAGGGTTTAGTTTCTCCTAATTTGTTATAACATACTAGGGTCCATTCCATCAACATAAATGCTAGGAGTTGCATCTGAAGACTGAGAAGTAATATTTAAAATTAATTGAACAAAAGAAGACAAAGTATTCACTTGGGCTTGCAGTTTGGCATTCTCCCATTGTTCAACTTTAACCCTCTTAGCTAGCATGCCTATAGAAAACTTGGCATGATATATATCACGTTCAACTTTTGCAGGGCCCATATCAATCTTGCTCATATTGAAATAAGCTTCTGTGACCTCATTTTCATTCTTATTCTAAAAAATGATGCCTTGTAGTAGAATCAGTTACCATCCTAGACATCCTCTTAGCCTTTTTAGGCTTAGGTATAACTTGCAAATTTTTTTCTACAGTATCTATATTCATGTTAGTCATATGAGTGTATCTCCTCTTCTTCTCAACAACTTTCTTCAACTAGGATGGAGACGGAAGCATAACATTACTATCATTAGCACCTAGCACCGCATTGTCTGGCTGATTGGGGGTATTATGCATAGGAATTTCTTCTAATCTAGGGGAGGTTGGAGTCTCAAACAAAGAACAAGAACATTATCATCACCAATTTGTTGAAAAATTAAAGAATCATTACCAAGTATTGGGGAATTAGGAGAGGCCACATGGTTTGCCTGTCACTGCTGCAAGGCATCCATCTTCTTTTCTGCTCCTGCTCTCATGGATGTAGGTTGTCCATCTTGTTCACATGTGCCTTTCAAACTCCTGTTATCCTTAGGCTATTCTCCATCCCCACTAGATTGTGAACCAACTCTATGATGAGTTGTCTCCACTTTGGTTGAAGTTCTTTGGGTACTATTGGTCATGATGTTAGTCACAAACAAACATAGAATAAAAGTACACATTAACCTTTATTCATCTTGAAAGATACTATGAATTCAAAGAATTCAGGATCCCAGGTCTCCGGTGATTAGGTCTTAATCATTTGAAGTCACTCAGAGGTTAATGTGAGTTGCTGTTTCCATTTTGGGGCCTTACGTGGAATTTTATCATCATCATGACACTCTTGTAGAAATTCTTTACAGAAAAATTATATTATGCAGTTATTTGATGAGAAGATGTGGAAATACCTTAATCTTTGCATGATATTTTCAATTCTACATGCTTTGTATTCAAATATGCTACATATTTATGATTATCTACGAGATGTCTGCATATTTGTGTTATTTGCTTAAGATTATCAATTATTTGCAATTATGGAGATGAAATGCTTTGAAATTTAAAAGAAATTGAAGAAATGCCTCTATTTAATGTTGAACCTTTAGCTATTGATCTACATACATACTTGATACTGTCATGAGGAGAAGAAATCAAACCATATGTTCACCAGGATATTCCACAGCTAGATACAGTTGATGCAAACTTCAGAGGATGAGGAATGAAAACAATACATGCAACATGATGAGCACTCCAAGGGACGCAGCAAATCAAAGCACATATCAAGAATTCAGACATAGATTACTCAAGATTTACGAAGATTTGTAATCGAAATACTCTTCTCTTTCATTAAGTATGCAAAAGACATGCACATATACAATAGCTTTGAAATGAGCCCTGAATACTTCAGCAAAAAGATTTCAATTAAGTTTCGAATGTTCAAAATAGGGCATTCCACCACCTTTTATAGAATAAGGTGAGGAATCCGTTACAAAAAGATCTACGATCCTGATTTATCAATACAGATCTATGGTCACGATTCATCTGACTTCGTCAACCCTTTACAAAATGGCAAAAGTTGCCAGCTGGAAACTATCTATACTACTTATGCTACTATCCCCTTCATGATGTATCTTCATCATGCTCCTCAGCTGATTCATGCGGGTCATCATCATGTGCGTCGCTTCCTGAGCTTTCACTATCTTGATGATGATGCTGCTGCATATGGGGCTGCATACTACTGTGGACCTGCTCATAAGAATGCACAACTTGATCTATCCCTCCGCCATCTTGAGTTTTTCCTTTGATAATGGCGTGCCTATGTGCTTCATATTTGTCTCTGCTGTTATCAAGCTTATTTTTCCTGTCCTGCAGTGTTTCTTTATATTTCTCCATCTGGACCTTGATCCTCATTATTTTATCTATAAGTTCTTCTGTCAAGTGGACAGGTGGACCATCTGTCTCTAATTGGAAGTTGCTGTGTACAGCTTTGATGGCGGACTCTTCATCTTGATTTTCTATTTTACCTTCCACCTTGCCTTCCAATGCTTCCAATATCACTGCTTCTTCAGACATCAAATCACGTAGCCTCATGCTGATATCGCTCAGCTTATTATTGCATCTTTTGAGGACTCCACACTCAAACTGAGTGTCCTTATACTAGATATCTATCAATAATGCAGTATTACTATTCAATACCTGCTTACTGATAAGCAGTTGAGGATTTATCCCCTGTATTTCCCCTAAAAGGCTCAGGACTCTCTCCAGTTTGTAAGACCTCTTTCCGGTCTGCATCTGCAATTTATCCACTTTGGTCTTGGAGTCGCTCAAGATGCTCCACCTCTTCAGAGAGGCTTTCATTATTTCTACAGCATCATCCAATGTGGATGACATCCATTTCCTTATCACAGATGCCTCATGTTTCATGAGGTCCAATTTATTTACCTCCTCCTGAGAAATGACAGTCAATGGGACTACACGTTCAGTTGTGGTATCATCAGGATCGGTCAGCCCTTTGATATAGGCATGCAACTAAGCAATGTGCTCTTTATGTTGCTTATTCTTCTCCTTGTCTCTCTTCACCTTTTGAATTAGAGAGTCAATGATGTCTTTGCCCTCTTGACCTTCTTGGTCCTCATTGGCAAAACCCAAATCAACTGTGCTGATTTGAAATTCATCCACAGTGATTTTACCTTTTTCTTTCTCCACCGTAGGTATGGCAATTTGTGCGGTCCTTCTCCCTGTTGCCGGATCTCTTTTGATGGCCGAAGTCATTCTGGCCTTCCTCCTGGGTTTCATTAGATCGGCGGAGAACAAGGTGGAGACGTCAAACTCTTGAATTTCAAACTCCTCAATATTCACTTCTTTTGCTAACCATGGAGGTACCTGATCATGTTTTTCAGCATCATCATGATGTTCACCCATATCTCCTGTTTCTATCAATAGATGTTGTGGAGATGGTGATTTTTCCTTTTCTTCTTCTTGATGCTCTCTTTACTGTTAATCTTGTGGCACCTCCTCCTGTTGAGGAATTTCCTTCTCTGGGGGAGCATCTTCTTGGTGTGGTGAACCCTGTGGCGCATCTATTTGCTGATCATGATGATCATGACCTTCTTCTATCATTACTTCATCTGTTCCTAATTCTTCCCCTTGCTGCTTATCCACTTCACCAGATACTGGGGATTCTGCCTGAGGTGCTGGCGATTGTTCTGCAGCTATTATTTCTTCTGAGCCTGCACTATCAACTTCTTGTATTTTGGCAGCTGGATCCTCTAGTGCTTCCTTCTTCTCATCAGCCCTTGCTTCCTGAACCTCTACTATAGTAGGTTCTTCTAATGTGTCAGGTGGACTTTGTTGGCCTAATTCAAGAGCATGGCCCTCTGACTCTGCCATCTCTATCTCTTCTGTTGAGTGGCCTTTATCAGGTGATCCTGCTGGCTGTTCAGGACTTGCATCCTGTTTCTCTGTCAGATCCACCACTACAGGACTTGTCACCTCTGTGATCAATGCTTCTAGCCCTATTTCTTGAGCCACCTACTCTGGGCTCTTTTCTTGCTCTTCTTCTGCTTGTTTCATCTCCTCAAGCATAGCTTGAACTGGTGGAGGCTTGTGAGGAGTCATAGTTATATCAGCAGCAAGTGTTTCCATCTTTTGTGCAGCCACATCCTGCACTACCTCATCGTTAGACAAATTTATTGTCTCATCAAGCGAGACATGTCCTTCTACTTGCATCTGAGAGGTTTCTTTCAGTTGTTCTTCCACAAGTTCAGTTTTGAACTTGACTATGGTAGGAAGTGGAACATTATGTTGAAGTTCCTTCAGCACTTCACTACCTGCCCCTTGTAATAGTGTAAGGGGTTCACTTATTCCACCTCTCATGGAGGTTCTTTGTTTCTTAGGTGTGGTAGAGACCAACACCTGTGGAGCTCTTCTCTTCCTTTTTATTATTAACGGAGCCTCTTCTTCTTCAGGTTCCTCCTCCATGAGGATATCCTCTGTATCAAGTTTCCCTGAGGATTGACCCACTTCCAGGGTCCCAGTTATTCTAGCCTCAACTTTTTTACTCTTCTTGGGCTTCTCTTTCTTTGGAGGGGATTCTGACTCTGATCCTGATCCTGCTGCCTCCTCAGTTGTAAACACTGCCCTGTCAATTATAACCCCTTTGGGTTGTTTATCCACTTTCTTGCCCCTTGGGGGTCTTTTGCTCTGTTGTGGTGGAGGTAACTTGTCTCCCTTAGTCTTCCTTTTCTAAAGCAAGAAGTCATCATATACCTCCCCAGGAATATCCTGTCCCTTCTTTTTGTTGTCCACCGTAATGGCAACACCTTTCTTTTTCAATGCCTCTACCTGATTATCGACCCAAGCTTGCGTCAGCTGTATGGTCCTGGCAATGAATGGGTCCAAAGATATATCTTCCTGCATGGTGAGGTCAAGTGTAGAGATAGTGTCATTGTATATATTTTTCTGTTCATATTCATCTACCATTATCTTTCCATCATCCTTCTTCAATTGCTGGGGAAGGGATATGCAATCAAAAGTCCTAATTTGGTTCAGAGTCAACCTCTGATACCTTCTTCTCTTCGCTTCTGCCTCATCTTCGCAGTCAGCCCAAAAATCTTCTAGGTGCCTCTGGTGAATAGGCTTTCCTAGTATCTTCTATATCCTACCGTAAGGATCATATGGTCTTGTTATTGGGAAAGGCTGCAGATTCATTTTATTCAGGGTGACCATCACCTTCTTTATATTGTCAGAATCAGGGCACATATAGCTGAAAATGCTGACTAGGAACAAAATTGGTGGCAGCTTCTTGGCGTCCTTGTACATCTTTATCATCACGGAGCCCTGCCTGATAAATTCCATTAATGTCACTGCATCGGTAGGATACCTTGGTAGCATGAGGGGATGTTCCTCAAAACCTTCAACCCTTATATAAGAAAAGGTTGCAAATTGGATATACCAGGCTCCATGGCTGTAAACTACTTCTTGAGCCTCCATGCTCAATCTTTTTGTTCTGTCCTCTTCCATGGTCCTTACCAGATGCATAGAGAATGTATCATTGACTAGTTTGTAGTCTCTGAAGTAGTTGGTTCTCTGTAGCTGGGGATGATGATCCCAGATGTATGCAGCATTTGTGCCTGTGAGCCTTCCATCTGTAACTAAGGCATCAAAAGTGCCTCTATAAGCACAAGAATAAACAATGTAAGATGTCATATAAAATGCACAATTTGAACCTCCCAGGTTCATCAGCTACTCATGCAGAGCATCACTTATTATTTGGCCCCATAGTGGCTTGGTGTTCGAATACAGACACATCATTATAACTCCATACATCCAATCCCTGAAACTGCCAGTATCAGGTTAGCCTGTTACTTGATTCAGGAGTGCAATCATATACTGGTACTCCTCACTGAAATCATATTTAAACATGTGTACTGGGAGTTTGACCGCTGCAGGATATGTGCTATTCTCTGCTCGCCATTGATACATGTTCTTTCTGGCCAATTTCTTGTTGGCCTCATACTCTTTTTCTACCTTTCTCAGGTCCACACTCTTTACTTTACTGCCCAACAGTAGTCCAAATGTTTGGGAGAGACCCTTGATGGAGAGGTCTGCATATATCCTCCCGTGTTTTACCACTTGCCTCGTCTGAGGATTATAATTCCGGACACATTCTATAACCAGCTCCAGAGATTCCATGGAATATGGGAAACTAGCAGCGTTCCACATTCCTAACACAAATACTGCGTCCAACACAGGACTCTTGTCATGCCCATCATTCAGTTTAGCTGACCAGGCCTCCAGATTAGTGCTCCCCTAATGGGTATCTGTAATTGCTCCATATTTGAATAGGACTCCCCTCTGAGAAGAGAACATAGGCCTCCTGAATTCTTCTTGACACTTAATGTACTGCTTGTCAGCCATGAGTACCTGCAATTAACAAAATCCTAACTCACAACAGGTATATACATGCATACATCTTGCAATTAAAATCACTATGCCTACTGTATTTCTTCACCATTACATGCATAAACCAAAACTTCCATCATCATACCTGAACGATAATGACATGATGACGGTTTCATTTACTTACTTGGTTATGTAAATTTCTCTTTTATACCAGTGGATTGCCAATGACTCTCCTAATTCAGTTGATGATCACCTCTTTCCTTTTGTCTGTGAGCTCAAATCGCGCAACAGTAGCTAGTATGCCGATATGGAAGCTGGTGCTCTGTAAAAATGATTTTATCACAAGGTAAATGTGAAAATGGTGGTTGAATTACCTTTTAACCTCGCAGTTAGGGTACACTTAGGGCAAATCTAACAAGTTAGATTACATTCCTTGATTATTCGTGTGAAAATGCAAGATCTCGCCAGGTGTTTCATTGGGTTCCGGGGTCGGCGGGAACTACCTACCATGTCTGCGCGCATTAAATGATAATGGCAGCAACGGGAGCGGGGGGATATCCATATGACAGGATATCATGAGGGTAGGATGATATTCACAAATATCGGGTTGAGTTTCAATATCATCCTCCTCCCTCATATTGAAATTGTTATCGCGACAAGATTCGGGTGACAAAAGCACCTTTGTTTATATTCAGTACATCAGAAGGATATTTCGGTGTATCGGGTGATGTTTCAAAATATGATGATGAGGAGACAAACTTACATGTCTCTCTTCAGAATATCAGGATGACGTCATCCTGATAGTCGTTCTTTGTATCAGAAAGGCATCATGACGTCATCGTCATGTTAGGCGAACATGATCATGTTTGGAAAAAATATCCTGTCGAAATATGAATGTGATGATGGTGTCATCAGGATGTTTTCTTCTTCATTTATCCGGTTTGGATGATGTCACCAGGATATTTGCTAAGGGTGATATTTCACGTCAGGAGGATATTAAGAAATATCGGGTTACATTCGAAAACATGACGCTCGCGATACAAAAGACCGCTTGACGGGGAAGACTTACTACCTCTTAAAGTTGACGTCCGGATATTTGAGCCGCACGACATATCGGGGGATGTTTCAAATATGATGATGATCTTCAAAAAGATAATAAGCTATAACAAATCTATGATCCCTCCTATTACGAATATTAGGTTTGACCGAAACTTTGACCGTTCATAACTCTCACATCCTGAGGAATATCAGGATGATGTAAAAGACAAAGCTGTGTGAATTTTAATACTCTTTCAAACTATGAGGTCGCAGAAATGAAATACAAAATTTGACAAAATGACCTCATAATGGTGACTTACCTCATCCTGACTCCACATGATGATGCACCTGACTTACTTTTTACCAGACCGCCAGAAAGCAAACAAGCCAAGCCAAAAAGTTGGGTCCCTGTTTTGCCAAGTCAAAATGGGGCGTGTTGTGTAACCACACAACAACTTGCCACCAAAGAAAACAAATAAATTCTAATGATTCAAGTGATGTGATCACATTCATCTATAGTATTTTAATTCCATCTAAGTATAAGTATCATGATACTCTAAATGATAAAATTTCATCATGGTAACAAGGCTAATCAAAGATCAGGTGTGTGCATATGATTAATTATCTTCATCTTGAAAGCGAGTTGAAAACATAAGTAACTGGTGTTAGACTACATAGTTGGAGATCATCCCTCATAGCCAACCTGGATAGAGCCTTGCTGCCAGTAGGCCTCTATAGCCCTGACAAGGTTATCTATACAATCTCCCTAAGTAGAGCCCCACTGCCAGTAGGCGTCTATAGCCCCGGTAGAGTTACTTAGATGGCTTAATTTTATTTCTTTTTTGATTTTTTCTTTAAAATTCGTATCTGATATCATCATGTCCGCTCATTTGTACAAGGTATAGTAACTTGCAGCTTTAGGTTGGAGATTGTACTGGTAGCAAGGGAGTCCCTTTAGATTTTTCACTTAACACCTATACTAGTGTGTTCAACAAACCCAGGGCTGTTAGATGCTTCATTGTGATTGATTCATTTTGACCAAGAAAAGGCACACTGATGAAAAGATATCACAAACCTGATCATGAACACTTCTTAGAATGAATCATAACCTATGTCTAAATGTGATCTCATCACTTGAACCTTAACAATTTAGTTATTTTCTAGGGTGATGAAGTGCATCATTCTGACTTACCAGAACAAGGTCTCAACGGACACAACAAACAAACGACTATACAAATATACAATATGATACACATGACTGTTATGAAGTCATTCAGGCTTGGAAATAATGTTTGAGGAATTGTCCATTGACTGGCAATGGGACATCCTCACCGGTCAGGTTCTTAAGCCTATAAGTGCTGTCTCCTAGTATTTCAAAAATTTGAAAGGGACCTATCCATAATCTATCAAACTTACCATGGTCACCTTTCGTTTCATGGGCTTTATCCCACATCAGGACCAAATCAGATATCCTGAAAGCTTTAACTCTGGCTCTCTTGTCAAACCAGTGTTTGACAATAGACTGATGTTTTGCAAATTGGTCAATTGCTTGACTCCTTTTTTCTTCTAGGTGCATCAACTGAAGCAACTTGACTTCTTGTTTATTGTCTATGCCTAGGTATTCTTGGGCAAACTGCAAAGTGGGAATTTTCAAGTTTACAGGGAGGATAGGATCTACCCCATATACTAGTTGGAAAGGCGAGTTTCCTAACACAGTTTTCATTCTAGTTCTGTCTACCCATAAGGCATACTTCAGAAATGAGTTCCATTCCCTGGGGTTTTTCTCTATTAACTTTCTTATGATACTCAGTAAATTCTTGTTGGTGGATTCTGCTAATCCATTCCCCTGGGGATAATAGTTGGATGAAAACTTGAGTATAATCCCATGATCAAAAGCCCAACTTGATAACTTGGTTGAAGTGAATGCGGACCCATTATCACTTACCAATGCATAAGGAGTTCCATACCTGGTGACAATGTTGCTCTCCAGAAATTTAATGACATCATTTGCAGTGCAAGTTTTGCTGCTAATAGCCTCAGTCCATCTAGTACAATAGTCAGTAATTGTCAAAACATACCTATGACCTGAGGAGGATGGAGGATTGATTGGTCCTATGAAGTCCATGCCCCACTGTGCAAATGGGCGTTCTTCCATTACTGGCTGCAATGGTTGTGCAGCATATTTCTCTTTGTTGGCAGCAACCTGGCAAACATGACAACATTTACTATGATCAGCTGTGTCTTTAAAAATTGTAGGCCAGTAATATCTTGCTTTGAGGATTGCATGTGTTGTGGCCAAGGATGATCCATGTGCCGTTCCAAACTTGTCATGTAATTCTGTCAAGACTCTATTTGCTTCTGGTTTTTCTAAACATCTTAGGTATATTCCTTCATAATTCTTCTTGAATAGGGTTCCTCCCTTCATCATATACTTTTGGGATCTTATTTTTAAGGCTCTTCTTTGTGAAGCCTGCATTCTTGATGGACATCTTCCAGTAATCAGGATGTGCCTGATATCTGAATACCATTCTTTATTGTCTTCCTCATTAATCACATATTGCTGACTAGTGATGTTTGGATCAATTTCAGATATCATCTGGCTTAGAGCTTGTCCTCTTACCAGCTTCATTGGTGTAATTTCCATATCATACTCTTGTAATACAGTAATCCATTTAGCTCTTTTCTCACCAGGCTCACTTTGCATCAACAGCATCTTCACTGCTGCATCTGGTACCACAGCAATCACTTTGCTTCTTAGTATGTAATGTCTAAATTTTTTTACTACTCTGACTAATGCAAGTGCCTGTTTCTCAACATCTACATATCTCAACTCAGCATCTCTGAAAGGACAGCTCATGAAAGCAATTGGTTTCTCTTCTTTCTCCTCATTTCTTTGAGTTAACACTGCTGCAGAAGTATGTTCTGAAGCAAATGAATATATGTAAAAATCTTTTGTGTAGTCTGGACTGATGAGGACAGGAGCATCTAAAATGGCTTTCTTTATATCTTCAAATGTAGCTTTGGCTTCTGGTGTCCACTCAATCTGTGCATCTTTTTTCAACATGGCATTTAGTGGTCTGACATTCTCAGCAAAGCCGGTAATGAACTTCCTCACAAAATTTATCTTGCCAAAGTAAGACTTGAGTTCCTTTTTGCTTCCTGGAAGTTGTAACTTCATGATAGACTCCACCCTGTCAGGATCAATGATAATACCATCTTCTGTGATCAGGTTGCCTAATAACTTTCCTGTTGTCACCCCAAATATGCACTTCTTGGGATTCAAAGATATACCGTACTCTTCACACTTTTTCAGTACATTTCTGAGATCAGCAACATGATTCCCCCTTTCCTTGGAGAATACTGTCAAGTCATCAATGTATATGACTATACATTTTCCTATTAAGCCCCTGAAGGCTATATCCATGGCTCGCTGAAATGTAGCTCCAGCATTTATAAGTCCGAATGGCATACGTCTATATGCAAATATCCCCCACTTTGTGGTGAAGGTAGTTTTCAATCTGTCAATTTTGTCGACCATCACTTGGTTGTATCCTGAAAAACCGTCCAAGAAGGACATCATTTTAGCTCCATTTACAATCTGCAGAACTTTATCCAATGAGGGTAAAGGATAGTTATCTTTTTCTGATGCTCTGTTTAGGTTCCTGAAATCTACACATAACCTGATGTCTCCATTCTTCTTTCTGACTGGCACAAGATTTGCCACCCAAGTGGAATGCCTCACAGGAAATATTATCCTGGCATTTAACAATTTCTTGACTTCTTCGAGAATTATTGGTTCGAGCAAGGCGTTGACTGGCCTTTGCTTCTGTGTAAAAGGTTTAGCATCTAGCTTGAGAGGTATAGTATGAGTTATGACAGAGGTGTCATATGTCTTCAGCTCATCATAAGTCCATGCAATTACATGTATGTAGTCCTTGAGGGCCTGAGTTATTCCTTCTAACTCTTCTGGTGTGCAAACCTTACCCAACGAGACATTTTTCTTGTCATCAGCTTGTCCAATATTCACTTGTGAATACTGACCTCCATCTGCCTTGGGTAGATCCTTCTGTTTAAGCATATTATCCAAATCAAAAGCTCTCTCTAATTCAATCATACCTTTGGGGATCCTGTTGTTAGGCAGCTCTAATATTTCATCTTCTTCCCAGACATGATCTTCTGTTCCATTCTCATCTATAATCTAAGCTTCAAATATGTCTCTATTTGAAATGAAGTCCAGGATATGCTGATCATCATCAAACACCTAGAGATTGGTCACATTATCAGGTACTGAAGGTACTGACACCAGTTCTATTGAAAATCTTTTCAGACCAGATATAGACAGTGGCTCCAATGTACTGGCAGCTTGGGCAAGTGCATCTGCCCTATGATTTTGTTCTCTTGGTACATGAGTGATATTAAAGGTGTCAAAGTCCTCAATCAGGTCCCATACCCGATGTCTATAATTGGACAGCTTTCTGTAGTTACACGAGTAGATTCCTCTTACTTGCCTCACCACTAGTTTCGAATCTCCGAAGACATGCAGAATCTTTATCTTCTTCTTATGAGCAAACAGTATCCCATGAATCGGAGCTTCATACTCCGCTACATTGTTAGTGCAGGGGAACTGTAATCTATAGGCTGCTAAGTAGGATTTCCCGGTTGGATCAATCAGGTCAACTCCTACCCTAGCACCTTGCTTGGATTTAGATCCATCAAACCTCAGGATCCAAGGTTATCTCAAGCAAGACATTTATTTGAACTTTCTTTTCTCTTTGCAGCTCTGGCTGCTGCTCCACCTGATATCCATTTTAGCTTAGGGACGTCCTCACCCTCAAGTTTCTTCTTTCCTTTTTCTTGTGAGCCTGATGGCTTTTCTATTTTCTCTTTCATTTCAGCAGGAGGATGATCTTCTGGACTTATAACTGCATGCTTCTTCAAAATGTGTAAACATAGTGAACAAGTTGTTTCTGAGTGAGGTGCCTCGTGCAACCTACACCAACCTTTGATTAAAACCTCCTGGGGAGATTTATGCTGTCGGGTCATCTTCTTTATTTCTTTTACTAAAAATTCTTCGAACTTAGTCAGATCACTACCTTTGTCTTCATCAGACAACTCATAATCTGGTTCCATAAAGAAATCACTACCAGGAGTGACCCTTTCTTTCCTCATATCATTTATCTGATCAGACACCAGAACTTCTTCTATTTTCAGGATATGATCCTCATCATGATCTATCGACTCCTCTGTTCCTGCAGGAGACAGATAAGAATTAGTGTCATCATCATCAGATGTAGCATTTACCTCAGAACATGGTGATGACGCCTCACTACATGTCTGCTCTAGCATCATCATGTTTAAGCATGTTTCACAAGTCTTTTCTGAATGTGCTTCATCGTGTAATTTGCACCATCCATCAATCAAAATATCATCAGTAGGTATATTTAATAATTGACAACGTTTTACTTGATTAGAGAAATGTATCTCAAAGTCTTTGAAGTGATCTATTTCATTCTCATTATCAGGATTATTATCAGGTTCCACGATTGGCATGTCCTCCTGAGGATCATCATCATGAAGATGATGCAAATCAAGCATCAAGATCTCTTCTATTTTGACAGTCTGTGGCCTGATGCAGTAAACTCCAGGCTCTACGTCTACGTACAAGATCTCATTTGTTCAGTTGTATTCAGTGATCATATGTTTCATTCTAGGCTCAGCGTCAATCCTGATCTGATTAGGTATACCTTTCCATGGCAACCACATGTGACTGAAATCTGTGGACATATATCCATTGAGCATCTTGGACCAGTCTCGACTAAGCAACATCCCGTAAGTATCAGGTATGTCAACTACCTAAATATCAATGTAATACTAGATCCTAGGATTGGATGCTAGTTGCATGTGGATATGAGTTAACTCTCCTACACTTACTTCTATTTTGTCCAGCTATGTGACCTTCTTTAGGGATTTAGCAGGATGTAGTCCTAAAGTGTTACATATTGACAGGGGCATAACATTCGTGGAGGCTCCTGAATCAACCAGACAGTTGTGCAGGTTCTTGCTGAACATTTTTATGGTAAGGAGAAATGGAGGTGATTCAGTTTTATCTCTGTACAAGGTCATGTGGGAGGTTTCAGCAGCTTGGACTGTAGCTGACACTTTAGGCTTGATAATATTATCCCTAGTAGCATGATCCTTGCCACTGGACTGACTTGAAAGATGACTATCCTCTTTAGGAGCAGGATCATCTAGTGACTTCATGAATGCCCTTTTGATGGCAGGAGTTTTTAGTAGCTCAGACAGGGACAGGCTGATCTTAATTTTCTTCATTTCATCAGCCAGATAGCTGACTAACTTGTCGGAGTCATGAGGTGTATTTACAACCTTTGATCCTATGTTCTGAGGGGACAAGTACTGAGCATTTACCTTGGGGAACCCCAGATTATTGCTAGCTTTAGGATCAGGAGGTGTATTGAAATTATTTGGAGGTAGGGATGATGTCAATGGACTGGCAGGTCTGTTGGCATTACTCCTCAAGTTATAATTATGCTTACCAGGATATTGCTGCTGATATGCATGTACTTCCTCATGTTCTCTTGCAGGTTCATTTTCATCCTCAAAGGGGAAAACATAATTTGTTTCAAAGGTTAAGGCAGATTCCTCACATACCTGGTTGTGACCCTGATGAGGTTGATTAATATAGGTTTCCAGCACAAAAGCTGAGTCATATCCACAAGGAACAATCTCATTGCCCTCTGCATGAGGTGGATTTCTAGAAGTGTTAGACACTTCAGTCTGAAAGATGCTGGCAGCAATTCTAAATTGTGGACAATCTAATTCTGCACGTGCATTGGTATTGTGAATCCTGCACCAATTAGTAAGGGCTGCCTCAGCAAGATTGACTCTAGTAGTCTGTTTGGCTTCACCAGGAGGCTGATTGTCTAGGGGGGATGGTAATGAGCCATTATTTGGCCTAGAGTTCCACACTCTAGGTTGTCTCTGAGGATTATTGTTACTTCCACCATTATTGTTGAAATTATTGGTGTTATATCCTCTGTCAGGATAATTTGGTCTGTCATTGGAATAATTTATATTCTGACTTGATTGGGAATAAAACCCTTGATTTCTCAAATGTGTCACCTCTGTGGTGAGTTTTCTCAATTGAGCAGAAATCTCTTTGATTTCCTCCTTTTCTTCCTGAGCTTTGGCTACTACATTTTCAGTCTGAGGCTTGAAGAAAGAGGATCCATGGTTATTGTTAGACAAATCAGTACCTTGAGGTGTCTGAGCATGTGCAGGATATTGTGGCAATTGGCCATTTCCATTAGGAGGGCGCATGATGCTCAGTGGAGGTACTTGCAAAGGTGCAGGCAGGACAGCTGGGGGTATCAATGCTCCATTAGGATATTGCGTAGGATATTGTGGAGAATATGTTGTAGGGTATGATGCAGGATATTGTGACTGTATGCCAGGCAAGGTAGGGAATACTATATTTGGAGTAGGAGCAGGTATCAACTGCTGATTCACTTTGATAGCTTCTTGAAAAGCTCCTGTCAATGTAGTGATCTCAGGATGTGTTCTCCTGATGAACATGGAAGTTAATGGATCCAGGGCTGAATAATAGATACTCCTGGCAGAGGCATCAGATACTACATATGGGCAACTAACTTGGACAACATTTTCTAGAACCTAGCATTGAAATTGGTGATAGGCTCATTCTCAAATCTTTTGATTGTAGAAAACATATGGTAATTCATAGATGGATCAATAGGGACCTTGAACCTGTCAAGAAAAGCTTTCTCTAAGACAGCCCATGAACCAACAGAGGCTTGACCAAGACTAATGAACCAATTATAAGCCTCTTCCCCTAAGGAAAAAGGAAATAACCTGCACACCACATCTTGATGTTCTATTTTGGCTCTGCAGCAAGCTTCCTTAAATGTCCTGATATGATCATCAGCATCTTGATAAGGATGATATTTTGGACAAAGTTTGTCTGGATTCTTTGGTAGCTCATGATATGCAGTAAAGGTCAAAGGTGATTCCGCTACAAAGAAAGACATTGCAACCAGAGGAGGTTGAGCTAGTGGTGTAGCTGGCTGAGGTTGAACTAATGGCACACCCTGAGGCTGAACAGGAGGTGTCACAGATATCCCATAAGGCATTTGGGAACCAACCGGAGTTACAGGAGGAGGTCCTGGTGAAGTTCTTGGTGCACTAGACTCTAGAGTATGATGAATGTCTACAGTTCTAGGTTTGAAACCTCTAACAGGTAATTCTTTGAAGATTTCACTTGGTCTAGATCTGATATTTATCCTGTGAGCCAGGATTTCACAATTTTGAGGCAAATTGGCTGAAACTTTACAAATATTGGCCAGATTTCACCAAATGAGGTGATATTTGTAGTCAGATGGCTGATCAAACTGAATATTTACGAGATATTTGCGAAGATACTGCAAATATGACAGGATATTTGGGGTATAATGACCCCTAGCACAAGATCTCAAGTTTCTAAGGCTTAAATTCTTCAAATCTTGAACAAATTTACATATCTTTAGCCAATATTAGTGAATTCAAAATGATCTACTGTAAAGCTTGCAATATTTATGTGAGATCTGGAAAGCTTTACACAGAATGCGCCTATTCAAGCCTTCTACGGTAAATATTTACGTAATATTTGAAAGTCACAGATGATCAGAGGTTACCTTTCTCTCTACATCATCAAACCTAAAAATAATGATGACGAACGTAGTATTCCAGATTATGCCCTCCTTCTAGCGCCAATTTATGTTGGTCATGATGTTAGTCACAAACAAACATAGAATAAAAGTACACATTAACCTTTATTCATCTTGAAAGATACTATGAATTCAAAGAATTCAGGATCCCAAGTCTCCAGTGATTAGGTCTTAATCATCTGAAATCACTTAGAGGTTAATGTGAGTTGCTGTTTCCATTTTGGGGCCTTACATGGAATTTTATCATCATCATGACACTCCTATAGAAATTCTTTATAGAGAAGTTATATTATGCAGTTATTTGATGAGAAGATGTGGAAATACCTCAATCTTTGCATGATATTTTCAATTCTACATGCTTTGTATTCAAATATGCTAAATATTTATGATTATCTATGAGATGTCTGCATATTTGTGTTATTTGCTTAAGATTATCAATTATTTGCAATTATGGAGATGAAATGCTCTGAAATTAAAAAAAACTAAAAGGAATACTTCAATTTAATGTTGAACCTTTAGCTATTGATCCACATACATACTTGATACTGTCATGAGGAGAAGAAATCAAACTATATGTTCACCAGGATATTCCACAGCTAGATACAGTTGATGCAAACTTTAGAGGATGAGGAATGAAAACAATACATGCAACATGATGAGCACTCCAAGGGACGCAGCAAATCAAAGCACATATCTAGAATTTAGACACAGATTACTCAAGATTTACGAAGATTTGTAATCGAAATACTCTTCTCTTTAATTAAGTATGCAAAAGACATGCACATATACAATAGCTTTGAAATGAGCCCTGAATACTTCAGCAAACAGATTTCAATTAAGTTTCGAATGTTTAAAATAGGGCATTCCACCACCTTTTATAGAATAAGGTGAGGAATCCGTTACAAAAAGATCTACGATCCTGATTTATCAATACAGATCTATGGTCACGATTCATTTGACTTCATCAACCCTTTACAAAATGGCACAAGTTGCTAGCTGGCAACTATCTATACTACTTATGCTACTATCCCCTTCATGATGTATCTTCATCATGCTCCTCAGCTGATTCATGCGGGTCATCATCATGTGCATCGCTCCCTGAGCTTTCACTATCCTGATGATGATGCTGCTGCATATGGGGCTGCATACTAGTGCAGACCTGCTCATAAGAATGCACAACTTGATCTATCCCTCTGCCATCTTGAGTTTTTGCTTTGATAATGGCGTGCCTATGTGCTTCATATTTGTCTCTGCTGTTATCAAGCTTATTTTTCCTGTCCTGCAATGTTTCTTTATATTTCTCCATCTGGACCTTGATCCTCATTATTTTATCTATAAGTTCTTCTGTCAAGTGGACAGGTGGACCATCTGTCTCTAATTGGAAGTTGCTGTGTATAGCTTTGATGGTGGACTCTTCATCTTGATTTTCTATTTTACCTTCCACCTTGCCTTCCAATGCTTCCAATATCACTGCTTCTTCAGACATCAAATCCCGTAGCCTCATGCTGATATCCCTCAGCTTATTATTGCATCTTTTGAGGACTCCACACTCAAACTAAGTGTCCTTATACCAGATATCTATCAATAATGTGGTATTACTATTCAATACCTGCTTACTGATAAGCAGTTGAGGATTTATCCCCTTTATTTCCCCTAAAAGGCTCAGGACTCTCTCCAGTTTGTAAGACCTCTTTCTGGTTTGCATCTGCAATTTATCCACTTTGGTCTTGGAGTCACTCAAAATGCTCCACCTCTTTAGAGAGGCTTTCATTATTTCTACAGCATCATCCAATGTGGATGACATCCATTTACTTATCACGGATGCCTCATGTTTCATGAGGTCCAATTTATTTACCTCCTCCTGAGAAATGGCAGTCAATGGTACTGCACGTTCAGTTGTGGTATCATCAGGATCGGTCAGCTCTTTGGTATAGGCATGCAACTTAGCAATGTGCTCTTTATGTTGCTTATTCTTCTGCTTCTCTCACCTTTTGAATTAGAGAGTCAATGATGTCTTTGCCCTCCTGACCTTCTTGGTCCTCATTGGCAAAACCCAAATCAACTGTGCTGATTTAAAATTCATCCACAGTGATTTTACCTTTTTCTTTCTCCACCGCAGGTATGGCAATTTGTGCGGTCCTTCTCCCTGTTGCCAGATCTCTTTTGATGGCCGAAGTCATTCTGGCCTTCCTCCTGGGTTTCATTAGATCGGCGGAGAACAAGGTGGAGACGTCGAACTCTTGAATTTCAAACTCCTCAATATTCACTTCTTTTGCTAACCATGGAGGTACCTGATCATGTTTTTTAGCATCATCATGATGTTCACCCATATCTCCTGTTTCTATCAATAGATGTTGTGGAGATGGTGATTTTTCCTTTTCTTCTTCTTGATGCTCTCTTTCCTGTTGATCTTGTGGCACCTCCTCCTATAGAGGAATTTCCTTCTCTGGGGGAGCATCTTCTTGGTGTGGGGAACCCTGTGGCGCATCTATTTGCTGATCATGATGATCATGACCTTCTTCTGTCATTACTTCATCTGTTCCTAATTCTTCCCCTTGCTACTTATCCACTTCACCAGATACTGGGGATTCTGCCTGAGGTGCTAGCGGTTGTTCTGCAGCTATTACTTCTTCTGAGCATGTACTATCAACTTCTTGTATTTCGGTAGCTGGATCCTCTAGTGCTTCCTTCTTCTCATCAGTCCTTGCTTCCTCAACCTCTACTATAGCAGGTTCTTCTGATGTGTCAGGTGGAATTTGTTGGCCTAATTCAAGAGCATGGCCCTCTAACTCTGCCATCTCTATCTCTTCTGTTGAGTGGCCTTTATTAGGTGATCAAGCTGACTGTTCAGGACTTGCATCCTGTTTCTCTGTCAGATCCACCACTACAGGACTTGTCACCTCTGTGATCAATGCTTCGAGCCCTATTTCTTGAGCCACCTACTCTGGGCTCTTTTCTTGCTCTTCTTCTGCTTGTTTCATCTCCTCAAGCACAGCTTGAACTGGTGGAGGCTTGTGAGGAGTCATAGTTATATCAGCAGCAAGTGTTTCCATCTTTTGTGCAGCCACATCCTGCACTACCTCATCGTCAGACAAATTTATTGTCTCATCAAGCGAGACATGTCCTTCTGCGCGTCTGAGAGGTGTCTTTCAGTTGTTCTTCCGCAAGTTCAGTTTTGAACTTGACTATGGTAGGAAGTGGAACATTATGTTGAAGTTCCTTCGGCACTTCACTACCTGCCCCTTGTAATAGTGTAAGGGGTTCACTTATTCCACCTCTCATGGAGGTTCTTTGTTTCTTAGATGTGGTAGAGAACAACACCTATGGAGCTCTCCTCTTCCTTTTTATTATTAACGGAGCCTCTTGTTCTTCAGGTTCCTCCTCCATGAGGATATCCTCTGTATCACGTTTCCCTAAGGATTGACCCACTTCCAGGGTCCCAGTTATTCCAGCCTCAGCTGTTTTACTCTTCTTGGGCTTCTCTTTCTTTGGAGGGGATTCTGACTCTGATCCTAATCCTGATCCTGATCCTGCCGCCTCCTCAGCTGTAAACATTGCCCTGTCAATTATAACCCCTTTGGGTTGTTTATCCACTTTCTTGCCCCTTGGGGCTCTTTTGCTCTATTGTTGTGGTGGAGGTAACTTGTCTCCCTTAGTCTTCCTTTTCTGAAGCAGGAAGTCATGATATACCTCCCCAGGAATATCCTGTCCCTTCTTTTTGTTGTCCACCGTAATGGCAACACCTTTCTTTTTCAATGCCTCTACCTGATTATCGACCCAAGCTTGCGTCAGCTGTATGGTCCTGGCAATGAATGGGTCCAAATATATATCTTCCTGCATGGTGAGGTCAGGTGCAGAGATAGTGTCATTGTATATCTTTTTCTGTTCATATTCATCTGCCATTATCCTGCCATCATCCTTCTTCAATTACTGGGGAAGGGAGATGCAATCAAAAGTCCTAATTTGGTTCAAAGTCAACCTCTGATACCTTCTTCTCCTAGCTTCTGCCTCATCTTCACAGTCAGCCCAAAAATCTTCTAGGTGCCTTTGGTGAATAGGCTTTCCTAGTATCTTCTGTATCCTGCCGTAAGGATCATATGGTCTTGTTATTGGGAAAGGATACAAATTCATTTTATTTAGGGTGACCATCACCTTCTTTATATTGTCAGAATCAGGGCACATATAGTTGCCAATGCTGACTGGGAACAAAATTGGTGGCAGCTTCTTGGCGTCCTTGTACATCTTTATCATCACAGAGCCCTGCCTGATAAATTCCATTAATGTCACTGCCTCGGTAGGACACCTTGGCAGCATGAGGGGATGTTCCTCAAAACCTTCAACCCTTATATAAGAAAAGGTTGCAAATTGGATATACCAGGCTCCATGCCTGTAAACTACTTCTTGAGCCTCCATTCTCAATCTTTTTGTTCTGTCCTCTTCCATGGTCCTTACCAGATGCATAGAGAATGCATCATTGACCAGTTTGTAGTCTCTGAAGTAGTTGGTTGTTTTTAGCTGGGGATGATGATCCCAGATGTATGCAGCATTTGTGCCTGTGAGCCTTCCATCTATAACTAAGGCATCAAAAGTGCCTCTATAAGCACAAGAATAAACAATGTAAGATGTCATATAAAATGCACAATTTGAACCTCCCAGGTTCATCAGCTGCTCATGCAGAGCATCACTTATTATTTGGCCCCATAGTGGCTTGGTGTTCGAATACAGACACATCATTATAACTCCATACATCTAATCCCTAAAACTGCCAGTATCAGGTTGGCCTGTTACTCGATTCAGGAGTGCAATCATATACTGGTACTCCTCACTGAAATCATATTTAAACATGTGCACTGGGAGTTTGACCGCTGCAGGATATGTGCTGTTCTCTGCTCGCCATTGATACATGTTCTTTCTGGCCGATTTCTTGTTGGCCTCATACTCTTTTTCTGCCTTTCTCAGGTCCACACTCTTTACTTTACTGCCCAATGGCAGTCCAAATGTCTGGGAGAGACCCTTGATGGAGAGGTCTGCATATATCCTCCCATGTTTTACCACTTGCCTCGTCTGAGGATTATAATTCTGGGCACATTCTATAACTAGCTCCGGAGATTCCATGGAATATGGGAAACCAGCAACGTTCCACATTCCTGACACAAATACTGCATCCAGCATAGGACTCTTGTCATGCCCATCATTCAGTTTAGCTGACCAGGCCTCCAGATTAGTGCTCCCCTGATGGGTATCTGTAATTGCTCCATATTTGAACAGGACTCCCCTCTGAGAAGAGAACATAGGCCTACTGAATTCTTCTTGACAATTAATGTATCGCTTGTCAGCCATGAGTACCTGCAATTAACAAAATCCTAACTCACAACAGGTATATACATGCATACATCTTGCAATTAAAATCACCATGCCTACTGTATTTCTTCACCATTACATGCATAAACCAAAACTTCCATCATCATACCTAAACAATAATGACATGATGATGGTTTCATTTACTTACCTGGTTATGCAAATTTCTCTTTTATACCAGTGGATTTCCAATGATGCTTCTAATTCAGCTGATGATCACCTCTTTCCTTCTGTCTGTGAGCTCAAATCGCGTAATAGTAGCTAGTATGCGGATATGGAAGCTGGTGCTCTGTAAAAACGATTTTATCGCAAGGTAAATGTGGAAATGATGGTTGAATTACCTTTTAACCTCACAGTTAGGGTACACTTAGGGCAACTCTGACAAGTTAGATTACATTCCTTGATTATTCGTGTGAAAACGCAAGATCTCGCCAGGTGTTTCATTGGGTTCCGGGGTCGGCGGGAACTACCTACCATGTCTGCGCACATTAAATGATAATGGCGGCAACGGGAGCGGGGGGATATCCATATGACAAGATATTATGAGGGTAGGATGATATTCGCAAATATCGGGTTGAGTTTCAATATCATCCTCCTCCCTCGTATTGAAATTGTTATCGCGACAAGATTCGGGTGACAAAAGCACCTTTGTTTATATTCAGTACATCAGGAGGATATTTCAGTGCATCGGGTGATGTTTCAAAATATGATGATGACGAGACAAACTTACATGTCTCTCTTCGGAATATTGGGATGACGTCATCTTGATAGTCGTTCTTTGTATCGGAAAGGCATCATGACGTCATCGTCATGTTAGGCGAACATGATCATGTTTGGAAAAAAATATCCTGTCGAAATATGAATGTGATGATGATGTCATCAGGATGTTTGCTTCTTCATTTATCTGGTTTGGATGATGTCACCAGGATATTTGCTAAGGGTGATATTTCACGTCAGGAGGATATTAAGAAATATCAGGTTACATTCGAAAACATGACGCTCGCGATATAAAAGACCGCTTGACGGGGAAGACTTACTACCACTTAAAGTTGACGTCCGGATATTTGAGCCGCACGACATATTGGGGGATGTTTCAAATATGATGATGATCTTCAAAAAGATAACAAGCTATAAAAAATATATGATCCCTCCTATTACGAATATCAGGTTTGACCAAAACTTTGACCGTTCATAACTCTCACATCCTGAGGAATATCAGGATGATGTAAAAGACAAACCTACGTGAATTTTAATACTCTTTCAAACTATGAGGTCACAGAAATGAAATACGAAATTTGACAAACTGACCTCATAATGGTGACTTACCTCATCCTGACTCCACATGATGATGCACCTGACTTACTTTTTACCAGACCGCCAGAAAGCAAACAAGCCAAGCCAAAAAGTTGGGTCCCTGTTTTGCCAAGTCAAAATGGGGCGTCTTGTATAACCACACAACAGGTACCAATTCCTCATTCAAGTGATCACTGATCAATTTGGCCCAGTCAATGTACAGGCATTCGCTACACACCACCAAGATGAATTGGCACATCTAATTTTCAAATGAGTTAGACTCAACACTCTCGACAACATGGTGCATTAGAGTGATCATATCAGATATTTCCTCTTTGAAATGCACTCTTTTTAAATTTGTGGGGATTGAGATTTCTCCTTCTTCTCAAGCTTCAGCTAGTTCCTAGCAATAGAATTCAAACACTAGTCTTTCTTATCCAAAAAATAATGCCACCCCATAGTGACAGACATTTCAATGAATTCTTCTCTGTCGGTTAATCTCAATGCACGAGAAACAACGTCATTGTCAATCTTTGTAACCACAGAGCTGTCAAAAGATCTTATCTCTTGTGAGTCAGGAAAATAATTTTTCACACACGAAGCAAGCAAATCTAGACATGGCATGATAGGTGGACAACCTCCAATGTGGGCTAGCCCACTGGTTAGAATTTTATTTGCTATAGGAGTTCTGGGGTTTTGCTGCATTCGGGACCAAAAATCATCCAAGTCTATGTGCCCAAGTTCAGTATCTTTCACCTTAGATAAACTATTTTCTATAATCAAGGTGACTGGAAAACCCTAATACTTATACTTCATTTTCACTTGCTTCAGAAAATAGAACACAAAAGCCTCTATTATTGCTAGGGGCACTAAAGAATTTTGTATAACATTTGAAGAAGACACACAATCCAAAGTCATGAAAGAAAACTGTTCTTCCCACCCAAATGACTTCAAGGAATTAGATTTATATAGTAAAGAGAGAGTGAGAAGAAAGCTAATTATCTGACCTATTTATAAGCATCCTTGGTCACCACTTGCTAAAATTGCACTCCAGAGCTCCTTCAAAGTTCACCAGCTGAAATGTAGGATAAGGCTTTTTACGAAGGTGACAACCCTTATAAAATGGTGCATTAAATCTTCATTAATCTCAGTGGCATGTGTACGGTGGCATGATTCATAAATGAGCCACCTTAATTCTCCTTCAAAAAATGTGCAATCATATTTCCCAATACATTCCTTATTCATTACGAAATGACAGATGTCACTTCCACTGTGCATGTTCATAAATGGAAAAATGGCTCCTCGAAGAATGAACCAAGCTTTTGTTGGGAGATCGGCAACTTTTTGAACCTACAAACTATGAGTCAGGAGTTTGGAAGTTCTAAGAACTCTTGAATTGCCGACTACAAAGGTCTTAAGCACTGGGATGAACAAATGGGCGATGACAAAGACTTAAATGGTGAATTTTAAAGAAGAGTCAGGGAATGAAACAATAAAGAATAAAGGAGGGGACTTTAACTTAACACATGAATGGAAAAAATTAAATATTGAGTAACAATATGCAAACTAATTTATTGTTTAATACAAATGACATCTATTTGGAAGGGGTTGATTTGACTTGTTTCCTAAGGCTGCGACGAATGGCCATTGGCCATGACCATTCCTTAACATTTTTCTGTGTTCATTCTTTTCAAGTTTTTATATTATTTTTTATTGCATAAAGTTTGACATCTTTCTTTTTTAGTTTTTAGTTTTTTAATTTCATCTTTGTTTGTGTTTGTTCTTTTCAAGTTTTAATATTATTTTTATTGCATAAAATTTGACATCTTTCTTTTTTATTTTTTATTTATTTCATCATGTTTAATGACATGAATTTTTAATGGTGCATTATGATTATTAAGTATCACAATATTACTTAACCACAATGCAATCTATTAACATTGTCATAATTAGTGTTGTACTATTAGTAAGTTATAATTTAAACATGTTTATTTAGTGTGTTTCACTTTGAAATCTATTTATTATTTGTGTGGAGCACAATTTCAGCATTAACTTTAATTTGATATACTTATTGTTTGTGTGGAGTGTGGGTTTGAGGTTTGGTATTGATTTATATAATTTGTTTTTCAATTCACTTTCTCACTCTAATTTGATATACTTATTGTTTGTGTGAAACATGGGTTTGAACTTTGACATTGACTTATATTTTTTTTTACTTTGCATGTTTAAAATTGAATTTACTTTGTTTGCATTTATTGTTTGTATGAAGTGTGTGTTCAAAATTTGACATCCATTGATTGTTTGTTTGAAGTGATTGTGAATTTTTTGTTTAGCATGTTTGGCATCCACTAATTGTTTGTTTGAAGAGTGTTTGAACTTTAGGCATTACTTTGTGTGCACTTATTGTTTGAACTTTTTGAATTCACTTTCTACGTGTGTTTGAACTTTGGCATCCACTTATTTATTTGAACATTGGAGTTCACTTTGTTTAGTGTGTACACTTTGGAATCCACTTATTATTTGTGTGAATTGTATGTTTGAACTTTGACATCCCTTTATTAATTGAGTGAGCTTTTCGGAATTAATTTTTGTGTGTGAAATTTGTATGAACTAACTTTGACATTCACTTTGTGTGTGTGTGAGTGAACTGACTTTGGCATTCACTTGGATTTGAGCCACTTATTGTTTGTGTATTGGCACCCACTTTGCTTATGTGTAGCATATGTTTGAACTTTGGCATTCATTTGGATTTGAGCCACTTAATTTGTTTGATTTAATTGTGGATTCATTTTTGTGTGAAATGTGAGAAAACTACCTTTATCATTCACTTATTTGATCTATTTCCTATTTGTATGTTTAGATAAGTTTGAACTTTCACATTCACTTAGTGTAAATTGAAAATTGGCATGTTGAATTATGTTTACTTTTGTGTGTGTGTGTGAAATGAGTGTTTGAACTTTAGCATTGACTTTTTGTGTGTGAGGTTGTTTGAACTAACTTTGGTATTCACTTTATAGGAAGTGTGTGTGCGTGAACTTTCACATTCACTGTGTAAAGAGTGTACTAACTTTGGAATTCACTATATGCTTGAACTTTAGTATGTTTGTACTAACCTTGGATGTCATTTAGTGTGGAGTGTACAATGACCTTTAATGTTCACTTTATGTGGAATGTGCTTGAAATAACTAAGATTCATTTTTTTGTGTGTGTCCATGAATGAACTTTGATTTTCACCTTGTGTGAAATGTGTGTACAAACAAACTTTAATGATGTTAATTGTGTGTCTTTGTGTGTTTGAAATAACTTTGGAATTTATAGTGTGCATTAATAAATAAAGAGTAAATTTATAGGTTTTCCTCCTAATATATTGAGGGCATGAATAAATAACAATATGAACAATAATATGATGGAGTCTATTTTTAAAGCTCTGTAAGGGACAAGGACCCTTTTACCTACTTATTCTAATAAAAAGCAATATGAAAAATTATAGGAAGATTCAAAAACCATGGACTATGGCTCAAAAAAATTAATATAATTTACATGTATATGAAATCAAATCTCATAGCATTCTCAGAACTTCAATGTAAAAAGTAGGGCTCTTGAAGTGGCTCAGCCTCCAGAGATAACTAAAGGTGTGGAATCCTTCAAAATTAGTGACAATAGAGACTGTAGGAGGGGTTAGGACAATATGGTATAGGAGAAGAAGAACAAAGTAAATAAAAAGTTCATTAAGACTAATTTGGAGTATGATGGTATAGACTTAGATGAGACATTTGATGAAGAAGACCTTCCAGCATCCACTCCACAACAGGACATAGTTATAGAGACCTTTGGGAGCTTTAGAGAGATTGAAGGAGAATGAACTTACCAAAATGCAGTGCAAGACAAACATGAAGAAATTAACACAAATGGGTTTGAAGTAATGGAACAATAGTAATTTCTAGCTAAATTTTATAATAGAATAGTTTTAAATACATATTGTTACAACACTTATATATGCAGCTCCTCATACATGTAATCATTACTTTTTGAGTGGTACTACTCTTTGAACCTATTATTGAAGCATAATCTTATAATAGGTTCCTTTTTGGATTGTAGTTCTATATATGGGCTGATCTAAGGTGGTCACCTTGATCACCCTATGATGTAATCTTATTTTGATGAATATAATTGTGATAGATCTTCAATCCAAAAAAATCTCATAGCATCTTCTATGAATAGGCTACCGGTGGCACTTTTGTAGCAAGTCTAAACTGAGCTATATATACATATTAGCACAATAATTCTTTCATTAATTAATTTGGATGGGAATTATATAATCCTCAACCTCTAAAAGTAAACATAGTAATTTGTGTCATGATACACCAAATCTGACTAATGTGAAGAATTTTTCCCTATTGTTTATTTTGATTTTGTGCCAAGGAAGAAAATGTTTAATACCTTCAGTCCATATCTACCGCTCTTTCTCATTGTTGCATTCAAAATCCATTAGAGCAATTTTAAGACCAAAATGACATCTCTATTCTCCCTCTAATAAGTCTCTTCTTGGCCAAGTAGGGATGTCACTGCAAACATCATATACAAAACCTAGCAATATGTTAAATAAGTGGGTGCAAGCTTTAGAAAGTTGTTGATCAAATATGAAAATGAAAATTCTCCTTATGTAGAACTACCTGCAGTCAAAATACATCAAATAAAATGGCACCAAAGGTTTCCTTTTTTTTTTTTTTTTTTTTTCTGATTCATTATCCTTCAAAACTAACTCTCCACTAAACTGAGATAATGGATTGGATCCCTTCTCATATGGAACAAAAGAGGCATGACTCCATAATTCTCTTTGTACCATTTGCTTTCAAAGTTGCTGCTCCATGTAGGGCTAATCGAGCAAGAAGAAAATTATATACGAGACTCCAAGAGCAAAGAACATATCTATAGCATAAAATCCCAATTTCTTCTCTAAACAACAAACCATGGTAGTATCCCTCTGAGAAGATAATAGGGATAGATCATTATGAGAATATAAATTCAATGAAAATATTCTAAAAAACATGAGAATATTGTATCCAATATCAGATAGGCTTTTCTTGAAAGCCCTATTTGGGTTGAAATTGGCATGGTATAATCTAGTAGCTCATAAGGAAAATATGACAATTGAATTCATGCCATACAAGTTACACCATCAAAATCATAAATTTTGCTTGAAAGAATTTTCTTTAGGAATATTCATGAACTAGCTGTGGCTTCTCTTGCAGTTAACATCATAATATCTCCAGGATTTTTGACATTGATAACAAAGCTCACCACAACCACTCTTGCTTTAGTTTCAATGATGGCTTGGCCACATAATTGGCTACCTATTGGCACAGGAGCACCTGGGCTCACAAGCTGTCCTGCGTCGATGAAAAAGAAATGTTTGACTCAGTTTTGGTTTTGGTTTCCATTTTTTATTGTTCATATGTGTTTTCTAGTATATTGGTGAAGTTGTCATTGTTTGATGTTCCTAGAAATGTGGTTGTGCACACCACGTGGAATATCTCCTCTTATGAATGAGTAGATAAAACTTTAGCCTTTGACTGTGTGGAGAAAGGAGGTGTTTTGTGTAGAATTCTTTAGATCATGAAGAAATCATGAATCATCAGAGATAGAGAACAAGCACAAAACAACTCACACAATGCATTAACTGAATTCATTGTATTCATCAAATGCAAATTTACAAATATAAAGCCTCTGTAGAAGAGGAATCCCGGGAGGAAAATTAGGGCCAAGTGGAGAAAAGAAAGCAAACTACTGTTTACTTTAGTTAGCATGTTGCATGAAAATCACACAGAGAGAAAACTAACTATTGTGCTTAGTTATCTTATTGCATGAAATCACACAGAGAGAAATTGACGCTAACACCCCCTTAAGTCTAACTAAGGAGACAAAATCCTAAAGAGAGGAAAGAGGAAAAACCCTGTGGTAACAACCCCCCCCCCCCAAAAAAAAAAAAAATATGACTAAAGAGACAAAAGCCAATATAGCCAACAAAGATGGGTCTTGGCATCAAGGCCATTTTAGGTACCCATGTACATATAAAATTCCCCCACAAATATAGAGAGAATATAAGAAAAGAAGACATGAATCCCCCCATAATGAAAGAGCTCCCGTGCCAATGATAAATGCCTGAAGAAATAATATGATCCACTACCTACAAACAACATCTCTCTCCTTAGGAAGAAAAGGATCCATTGGTGATTGGAGAAGCCAATCCAAAAAGATGGGTGATACTAGAATCCAAATCCAAATGACGTGTGCATCTGAAAATTGCTCACATGTCCACATGTCAGAAAGAGATGATAGCGATCTAGGATCTTATTAAGACTGATATAGAGCAAGCTGCAAAGGCGATGAAAATGGTGGGCCAACAACATTGATGTGGCTGTCAACAAAGAGGAGAGATAACTCCTCAAATGTGTCCTCCAAATCTGAAATGTGAGTCTCCATAAACAAGTTTGAAACTCCTATCAAGAGATCATCCCATAAAGTTAAATTAGGAAGACTATGGATGCCCTGTTGCAAGAAGCCATTGGAAGCTTTTGAAGAAGAAACACAGAGCTCAGAAGTAGCAACAGATGCAAGGACAAAAGAGTGGTCCTCAAAGAGAAGACATATGTCCTCAATAGTGTCATCTAGATCCAAAATGAGGGATTCTACAAACAAAAAAGAAATGTCTGGTAGAATGAGGTCCCAATGGACTTAATCCAAAAGACATAAATGATCCCACTGTAAAGAATCACCGGAGGCTCTCAAAGAAGCATCTCTGGATTCTAAATCTACAATAGGTGTTGTTGATGGGGAATTAATGAACTGATCATCCATACAGGATGTGTCCACATTAGATGAGGCAACACAAGTCTCAAATTCATCAATAGACCAGTTTTCCAAGGAAACATCACTTTCAGATGAAGATTCAATGTCTCCATACAACTGTTGGGTGATGATCCAAGCAGTAAAAGGGCACTCAGTGTGCTCTATGTGATGTAGAGTATCCTCAAAAATAGTAAGACATATTAGTCCATAGATTATGTCATTATTATTAAACCATGCATTCTTTTCATCATAGTCACTTGGCTCAGGAACGAGTTCGAGGAGATAGGGTAGTAGATCTTGCTCAAGGTAGTGATTCTTTATCCCTTGTTTCCAAGACAAAAAGTTCTCTGAAGTTATCCTAACAACAAAATGATGAAAATGGTGTTTAAGAGACATGATTAACCCTCCATAAATGGAACTTTATCTCAGTTCATGATTACAAAGTACATGTATAATCCCCCAAGAATGAATGCAAAAAGCATAAAAAGAACACTTATGTGAAAGCAAATAGAGATTATAACAGCCAGATGGAGCAGCATTAGAGTCGGATTTCTATCTTGAGTTCAATGTATGCAGAAGTGTCCAAACACTGACTGGCTTGATCAAAGCAAACAATATGCAAGTGTAGATGATATGTCAACTTCATATCGACATTTAGATCCTAAACAATCTTCACCTTATGCAAATCTTACGCAAAACAAATCACTGTTGTTTTGGTGTAGGAGCACCATGTAAACTTTGTAAATAAGGTCATTTGGTAGAGTTTAGGTGTCTTGAGTCTTTTATGTTACAAATAAGGTCATGATAGACCATCTCTAATGTAAATAGAGTCATGTTGGGATAGTCTCACTAATATTGTCAAGTCTAAATAAAGTTGTCATTGGAAAATATGTAAAATAGTAGAAGATGAATAGTCAAGCACTCAAAAATCAGTTGGAGACCATTGGTTTCCCTTACAACATGTTTAATATGCCTAAATATTTGAGGAAAAGGTAGAGTGGATGTAAAAAGATACATTGAAGATGTGTAGAAGAAAAAATTAAATGATGATAATCTGAAGAAACCCTGTTTTCTATAGATTTCACTGTTTTCTTTCTATTTCTCTGAATTGTATGACCCTATACAGATATGTCAGGGCCTGAGGTTGACTTGAGATGGAAGTATGATGAATCCACTTTCTAATGTTTCTTGTTTCATTCAATTTCATTGAGAAATAAGATAGTTGTAGTTGATTTTCTGAAAACTGTTTTAGACTATTGAAACCCTTAACTTGTAGGTTTTAGGATAGACAACTGAGAGGGGGGGGGGGTGAATCAGTTGTAAAAAAAACTTTCTTTTCTTCAAACACTTAAATTCTTCTTATATTTCAATAGCATGATAATGATTCAATCATGGAAGCACAATGCAATAACTCAAGAGCATAAACATATTAACACATATGACACCAAGATTTTAACGTGGAATACCTGGTTAAGGGAAAAACAACGGGGTGACTAACCCAAGATTGTATTCTCTGTTAAAAGAATAAGAAGAATAAAATGGCACATTCCAATTAGGTCTCACTTCTCAAGCAGACTGCTCACAAGAGGCCCACTGCCTACAAGAGACACACTGTCTACAGAATAATATAAATATTACATACTTGAACTGGAGATTAGCATCTTCACCATGCTTGAGACAGTTCCATTTAAGCTTAATACTTCTGCTCTTCTTTTCAGTCTTCTCCTCTCTACCACTCTCTCATCTTCACCAGGATACTTTGAAATGACTTCATAATTCTTATTTATACATGACATCAACTTTGGAATGATCATCAAAGTTGGCACAACCTATTCTATTATAGAGCAATTACAAAAATACAACTTGATTTGTTACAAGAACTTCATGCGTATCACCACACTATCAGCCACACATATCTGGGACTTCAATCTTCTTTGAGGAACACGCCATGCTTTGTAGAACATCTTCAAGATCATGTGCAGGATGTGTAAAACATCCGTTCGGCAATGATTAGGAAGAACACCATCACCTGAGAGTAAATCTTCAATTACAAGCTCAATCTTCAATACAGACCACCAACATGAACTGGACACAATTTAGAGACCCCCACAAGCTTTCCTGAATCACCAAGGACATCCACACCACTTCTTCTTATTGAAATCATTCACATCTTCATCTTGAACCTCAAGAACATAGTCTGTTATCACTGTCACATTTGAATAAATGCTTATGGACCTCCAAACCACAAACCAATTGAGTTGTCAAATCACATTGGCTTACTAAATATTCCACCAAATCTACAAAATAAGATATTACATTTCTGGATCTCATTGGACCTATTTGTGTCACTTTGTCACCTGTGAATAGCTGCCAGAACCAATTTTACTCATATAGCCATAACTTCTCCAAATCTTCATGCGGACCTCTCAAATCTTGATTGGATCATCTTTAGACACATATCTACAAACCCTTTGATACACATTCTCTGATCTTCATCTATCTGGGATCTTCATTTCATAGAGCTTCACTATCTTCATTGTTCTTCTCTAAGACTAATTTTCTCAATATCCTCAGCACATGTCTCATCCAATCCTTGACATCAATCCAACAGGAGTATGTTGACATTAATGACAACACCGGTTAGGCCCATACTTGCAACATAACTAGGGTAATAGTGAATAGATAAAATTGTGTTTCTCTGGTTTTAGACTAGGTGGTGAACTCTAATATTGATGAAAACATTCATTCTTGTATACACTTTCATACTTTAAGAGTGCAGATAAAGGAAATTAAGTTTGTTATTGGTTTCATGATGCTAATGGACTGTGTTTTGAAGTGTTCTAAGACTGTTAAGGTAGTAGGGTAAAGGTTTTGGAGGTTTGTTGACAAACCCAGTATCCACCATCAGTGAAATTATTTTGGGAATGATGTCAGTTGTGTTGTGAATCCCTTTCAACTTAGGGTATGTTAAAAACAAGTATTTGAAGGTTTTCTATACCTTGTCCTCCTGTGACTGAGTTGACAGTCAATACAGACTATGTTTGGCAAGATTTGTAGCATACCATGTGGAGTGAGTTAAAACCCTTTTGAAGATCACTTGTGTAAGGTCTATCAATGCTATTAAAAGTTGTGTAGAAACTTGAGACGCCTTCTTATATTGAATGTCAAAACTTGCAAGTTGTAGCCAAGACTAATAAACCTAATTGAGGGTTTGGTGGTTTGATGTTCCTAAAGACTTTTCTTGTGCCAAAACCTATTGATTTAGCCTATTTTTGACCTGACTAAAGGCTATTAATCAGAATTTAGGGTTGGAAGGGAGTTTAAGGTGGTGATGCTTTGTAAAACAGGGCTAATTGCCCCTCTTTTCCAGCGTAATAGTCCATTGTTGGGTGACATACTCAAAAGGAACCATGTGAGATTTTGAGGTATGTTTTGAAAAGGCTTAATGGGTATCTAAGAATCTATTTCTTTTGTGGGTTTGGGTTTTCTTTTGAAATTTATACCTAAATTTCATCATTTGGAGGGCTACTAGGATTTGGGATAGTTAATGAAGGAATGGTAAATTTATGAAGGGATAGACCTTGGTGATTGTTTTATTTGGTTGAGCTAAGGTTCCTAGAGGATAAGAAAGACAACTAAGGTCTTGTTTGGGTTAGAGTAGTTGGGACCTCAAATTTGTGCTCTTGTAGAGGTCACTGCCTTGAAAAGATTTCTTGTGAAACTTGAAGTGTCAGAGTGATTGAAGCCCATTGTTGTGAAATATGCCTTCATTTGAGTAAGTGAACCCCCTTGCATTGCATCAAATTGGTATCAGAGCTCAGAAAAGGTCTTGGAAAAAGAGAGTTTAGTGTTTGTGTTTGTGTGTTTGTGTAGGTTAAAGAGAGAACCTAGTTGCCAAAAGACTAGGTAGAGGAAAAGAGAAGAGACCTAGGTGAGGCAAACGCAAAGGGAAGCAAGGAAAGACTTGCTAGAGAGGAGAAATGGATTTGTTGAAGAGGTATTTGCTAAGTGAGGGTTCACAAAAGAAGAGGCAAGAAGAAAAAGAGAGGAAGAGGAAAGAGGAAAAGATGAGGCAAATAGAGGTTGAGAAAGAAATGAGAGAATTGAAACAAGCTTTGAAAGAAATGGAAGAAGACATGGAAAGGACAAATAGAGAGTTCCAAATGAAGATGCAGTAGTTGCAAAATTGGCATTTGACAATAAAGAGAAAGGTTGTATGACCTATTCAAAGACTGAAACAAAAGAGAAGACAAATGAAAGCACCAGAATCAGTTGAGATGAAGTTTTTGTTGGTGGAGGAAGACAATAAACAAACCAAGATGAAGGATGCAGCCATTTCAAATCATGGGAATGTTGAGACAATAGTAAATGAACAAGAGGATAGAAGGCAATCAGATCTTGTTAAGATAGAGGTTGATAAACTTGATGGTACAGAGGATTGGGAACCTGATAAGACAGTAGAAGTTGGGGCAAAAATGAAGGCAAGAGATGAACTAAGTCAAGGTGAATGGCAAAGGCAAATGAGTGAGTTTGAGCATGCAATAAGAGTTAAGAAGAGGACAGTCCAAGACAGAGTTGACGAAGACATATTTACAAGTGTGAAGACAAGTTCAACATCAATCTCAGATGAGGGAAAGATAAGTGAACATTTATCAAGTCAGTTTGTGGAAATGAAATAGTTTCTAGGTGGAAAGGAGCTTCAATACCTAACACATTGGAAAGGAAAACCAGGTGAAAAAGATTTTGAAGATTAAGGAGATAATGTGGACAAGCTTCCATTCAAATTCCAAGGGACTTGTAATCTTTTTCTGTCTGGTTGTATGGTGCAGGAGCACCATGTAAACTTTGTAAATGTTAGGGTTACCCAGCAGAAGATATCAATTAAATGCAAATAAAGATTAAACAGAGGAATGGAAATACACATAAATAATAACAATGAGAGCCAAGTTTTAACGTGGTTCACCCAAACTCGGGCTACATCCACCAAATAGAGAGTCCAATATTATTATCCAGTAAATCAAACCGATTACAACCAGCAATCCCTACAACTCAATACTGCTGCAAATGCTACAATACAATATATCTTCCTGATTAGTCACCACCTACCAACAATCTCCCACTTGGAGACTGATCAGGCTCCACACCAAATAATCTCCCACTTGGAGACTGAGCCTGGACGACATCACTGCGCATGCTGCTCCCACTGGAAATAAGCACCCTGGACTCTACTGTTCTATTTTAATTGGTTTCAGTCTAGAAGACCAATCAAAGCTAAAGAGGAGCTTAGCTTCTCCCTTGTCACTGCCTTTGTAAACATATCCGCTAGATTTTCATCGGTATGTATCTTTTCCAGCCTTAACTGTCCATTATCCAACACCGACTGAATAAAGTGATACCTCAACTGTATGTGTTTGGTCTTTGAATGCAAAACATAATTCTTTGCAAGATGTATGGCACTCTGACTGTCTGTATACAAAGAACTGTTAGCTTGTTGTGTGCCTAATTCTTCCATGAAAGATTGTAGCCATATCATCTCCTTGCTCGCCTGTGTTGCAGCAACATACTCTACCTCTGTGGTGGATAAAGCAACCACCTTTTGCAATCGTGAGATCCAACTCATTGATGTCCCACCTACAGTAAAGACATAACCTATAGTACTCCACCTGGTATCAATATCTCCTACCAAATCTGAGTCTACATAACCTGCTAAATCAGTATTAGAGCCCCCAAAACATAAATGTTTATTGGATGTACCTCTCAAATATCTGAGAATCCATTTTACTGCATTCCAATGCTCCAATTCGGGATGACTCATATACCTACTTACAACTCCTACAGCATGTGCAATATCCGGTCTTGTGCATACCATGACATACATTAAACTTCCTACAGCTGAAGCATATGGTACCTTGGACATTTTTTCTTCCTCCTCTTGTGTCTTTCGACACATCTCCTTAGTCAATTTCAAATGACTAGGCAAAGGTGTGCTGACAGCTTTTGCATTCTCCATGTGGAATCTTTGCAACACCTTTTCAACATAAATAGCTTGAGATAGAGTCAATTTTCTGTTCATCCTATCTCTACAAATTTTCATACCAAGGATTTGTTTTGCTGCCCCCAAATCCATCATATCAAATGACTGTGCTAACTGTTGTTTTAACTCTCTTATGTGATCCATGTTAGACCCAGCTACAAGCATGTCATCAACAGATAAACATAAAATAATGTAGCTGTCATTATCTAACCTCTTAAAATAAACACAATGATCAGAATTACACCTGCTGTAGCCTTGCTCAGCCATAAAACTATCAAATTTCAAATACCATTGCCAAGGTGCTTGTTTTAGGCCATACAAACTCTTCTTCAATTGGCACACCTATTTCTCCTTACCTTTGACCTCAAATCCTTGGGGCTGTTCCATATATATCTCCTCCTCCAAATCACCATGGAGAAAGGCAGTTTTCACATCTAGCTGTTCCAAATGCAAATCTTCAGTAGCCACAAAACTTAAAACAGTACAAATAGAAGTCATCTTGACAACCGGAGAAAATATCTCATCAAAATCAATGCCCTTTTTCTATGCAAATCCTTTTACAACTAACCTGGCCTTAAATCGTTTCTTACCTCCATCTTCCTCTTTCAACTGGTAAACCCATTTGTTTGGTAAAGCCTTTTTACCTACAGGTAACTTACATAATTCCCAAGTCTGATTTTTCAGCAAGGAGTCCATTTCTTCTTTCATAGCATGCTCCCACTGAACTTGTGTATCCACCTACATAGCTTCATCATACCCTTCTGGTTCACTAGCATCTGTTAACAAAATAGAATACAAAGAGGGAGAAAACCTTTCAGGAGGTCTACTTAGCCTTGTTGACCGTCTAACATTCACTGGAGTTTGTGGTATTTCTAGTTGCTGTTGCAGAGTAGGAGGAACCACCGGAACATCACTATTTGGAGTATCATCCAGCACCACATAGTCTTTTTCTTTCTTCTCATGCTGCTGCAACTGATCTTTGTACAACACCTTCTCATTGAATATAACATCCCTGCTTCTCACAATTTTCTAATTTTTAAAATCCCAAAGCCTATAACCAAATTCATCAATGCCATATCCAACAAAGGTACACCTTTTTAATTTTGCATCTAGCTTGGTTCTATTTTTAGAATCTATATGTGCAAAAGCTTCATAGATGAAGGTTTTTAGAAAAGAATAACTCACCTTCTTACCTGTCCATGCTTCCTCTGGAATACCACAGCCCAAAGGAACTGAAGGACCTCTGTTAATTAAATATATAGCAGTGTTGACAGCCTCTGCCCACATATTTAAGGGCAGCCCAACATGCAATCTCATGGTCCTTGCACGCTCCATTATTGTCCTATTCATGCGTTCAACCACTCCATTTTCCTGTGGAGTCCCTAGAACCATTTTCTGCCTACGAATTCCATTAAAGGAACAATAATCTTCAAATTCTTTGCTGCAATACTCACCGCCATTATTAGATCTGAGACATTTTAATCTTTTACCTGTCTCATTCTCAACCAAGCTTCTCCATTTTTTAAATGTTTCAAAAGCATCAGATTTCTGCCTAAGAAAATAAATCCATACCTTCCTAGTTGCATCATCTATGAATGTAACATAATATCTAGAGCCACCAAGAGAAGATACCTGAGCCAGTCCCCATACATCGGTATGCACAAGCTCTAACTTTTTATTTTTCTTTTGCTTCCCATCCTTGAGAAAACTGACTCTCTTTTATTTTCCATACACACAAATTTCACAGAAATCCATATTAATACATTTCAGACCTGGTAAAACTTTCTTAGAATGAAGTACCTTCATACCTTTTTCACTCATATGCCCAAGTCTATTATGCCACAGTGTTGTTTCAGAACCTGCAGCAACTTTTCCAGTCTCTTCCTGCAAACTTGCAGCAACTATTCCTGAACCTGTTTGTTTTTCCTCTATAACATCTAAAGTAGAAGGAACAGTATGACCTGTACAAAGATATAAGGTGCCTACTTTCACACCTTTTGCTACTACTAAGGCACCTTTTGAAACCTTCCAATTTCTATCAGTAAATGTAACAGTGCAACCTTGTTCAGTTAGCTGCCCTGCTAAAATTAAATTCCTACTGAGCCTTAGAACATGCCTTACCTCTTGTAGTAGCCAATGATTCCCATTCTACAACTTAATCTTGATTCTTCCCTTTCCAACAATCTGACAGGGTTCATTATCTCCCAAATAAACCAGCCCAAAATCCCCTTGGACATAATCAAGAAAATAACTTCTATGGGGCGTAGCATGAAATGATGCCCTTGAATCTAAAACCCATGAATCATCTGCATTATCTAGGGAAAGAATCAAAGCATCATCTTTAGATTTATTACTTACCACATTTTCTTCCTTATTGCCTTCTTGTTTGTCTCCTTTATTTTTCTGAGACCAGCAATCTTTCTTCAGATGACTTGGTTTCCCACAGTACCAACAATCCTTCTGTCCTCTGGTTTGGGATCTTTTGTGCCTTGATTTTCCTCGTGACTTCCCATGACCTCCAAAACCTTTTCCTCTCTCCTTTGATCTACCCCTGCTTTCTGCATTCAAAACACTACTTGGTGTGGATCCATCTGAGCTTTTCTTACGAATTTCCTCACTCAGAATAATACCAATAACATCATCAAATTTTAGGGTATTTGAACTAGAAACAGAGTTACTAACCGCCATTACCAAACTATCCCAGCTTTCAGGCAATGAACATAATATCAAGAGAGCTCTAACTTCTTCGTCAAATTTTACATTTAAAGAGGTCAATTGACTGACAATCGTATTAAATTCATTTAAATGACCTATCATAGATCCACCTTCAACCATTTTCAAATTAAACAAACGCTTCATGAGAAATACCTTATTTGAGGCTGAGGGTTTTTCATATAATTTTGCCAAAGTTTTCATTAGACCATCTATTGTCTTCACTTCTATTATATTGAATGCCACAAATGGTGCCAGGCACAACCGAATGGTTCCTAGTGCCTTTCTGTCAAGAAGATTCTAATCCTCATCAAACATTGTTGCCGGTTTCTTGGCTACTCCTTCCAACGGCATCCATAAATCCTTTTGATAGAGGTAATCCTCCATCTGCATCTTCCATAACTGATAGTTCTGCCCATTGAATTTATCAACCTTCAATTTACCCTCATCCACCATTGCTCCCACTCAACCGTGAGACCTTCCTGCAGACGATAATCGAACACAACCTGCTTTGATACCACTTGTTAGGGTTAGCCGGCAGAAGATATCAATTAAATGCAAATAAAGATTAAACAGAGGAATGGAAATACACAAAAATAATAACAACGAGAGACAAGTTTTAATGTGGTTCACCCAAACTCGGGCTACATCCACCAAACAGAGAGTCCAATATTATTATCTAGTAAATCAAACCGATTACAACTAGCAATCCCTGCAACTCAATACCACTGCAAATGCTACAATACAATATATCTTCCTGATCAGTTGCCACCTACCAACAGTAAATAAGGCCATTTGGTAGAGTTTAGGTGTCTTAAGTCTTTTATGTTACAAATAAGGTCATGATAGACCATCTCTAATGTAAATAGAGTCATGTTGGGATAGTCTCACTAATATTGTCAAGTCTAAATAAAGTTTTCATTGGAAAATATGCAAAATAGTGGAAGATGAATAGTCAAGCACTCAAAAGTCAGTTGGAGAGCATTGGTTTCCCTTACAACATGTTTAATATGCCTAAATCTTCAAGGAAAAGGAAGAGTGGATGTACAAAAGATACATTGAAGATGTGTAGAAGAAAAAATTAAATGATGATAATGTGAAGAAACCTTGTTTTCTACAGATTTAACTATTTTCTTGCTATTTCTTTGAATAGTATGACCCTGTACAGACATGTCAGGGCCTGAGTTTGACTTGAGATGGAAGTATGATGAATCCACTTTCTAATGTTTCTTGTTTCATTCAATTTCAGTGAATAGATAAAATTATGTTTCTTTGGTTTTAGACCAGGTGGTGAACTCTAATGTTGATGAAAACATTCATTCTTGTATACACTTTCATACTATAAGAGTGAAGATAAAGGGAATGAAGTTTGTTATTGGTTTCATGATGCTAATGGATTGTGTTTTCAAGTGTTCTAAGATTGTTAAGGCAACAGGGTAAAGGTTTTGGAGCTTTGTTGACAAATCCAGTATCCACCATCAGTGAAATTGTTTTGGGAATGATGTTATTTGTGTTGTGAATCCCTTTCAAATTAGGGTATGTTAAAAACAACAAGTATTTGAAGGTTTTCTATACCCTGTCTTGTTGTGACTGAGTTGACAGTCAATACAGACTGTGTTTGGCAAGATTTGTAGCATACCATATGGAGTGTCTTAAAACCCTTTTGAAGATTACTTGTTTAAGGTATATCAATGCTATTAAAAGTTGTGTAGAAACTTGGGATGATTTCTTATATTGAATGTCAAAACTTGCAAGTTGTAGCCATGACTAATAAGCCTAATTGAGGGTTTAGTGGTTTGATGTTCCTAAAAACTTTTCTTGTACCAAAACCTATTGATTTAGCCTATTGGTGACCTGACTAAAGACTATCCATTAGAATTTAGGGCCGGCATGGAGTTTAAGGTGGTGATGCTTTGTAAAACAGGGCTAATTGCCCCTCTTTTCCAGCGTAACAGTCCATTGTTGGGTGACATGCTTCAAAGGAACCATGTGAGATTTTGAGATATGTTTTGAAAAGGCTTAATGGGTATCTAAAAATCTATTTCTTTTGTGGGTTTGGGTTTTCTTTTGAAAGTTATGCCTAAATTTCATCATTTGGAGGGCTACTAGGATTTGGGACAGTCAATAAAGGAATGGTAAATTCATGAAGGGATAGACCTTGGTGATTGTTTGACTTGGTTGAGTTAAGGTTCCTAGAGGATAAGAAAGACAACTATGGTCTTGTTTGGGTTAGAGTAGTTGGGAACTCAAATTTGTGCTCTTCTAGAGGTCATTGCCTTGATAAGATTTCTTGTGAAACTTGAAGTGTTAGAGTGATTGAAGCCCATTGTTGTGAAATATTCTCATTTGAGTAAGTGAACCCCCTTGCATTGCATCACTTTTCTAGCCGTCACCCTTACTGGAAGTTGTGCTGGGCTGCGTTAGGCATCGTCTTGGGAGTCGTCCCTCTTGCTAAGTGCTTGTAGGGTGTCGTTTCCTTGCTCGGAGACCTGTTTCAAACCCTGCAGTCACAAACCCCTTCCTATCTCATGGCACAAAGAAAACTAGAGCAAAAAACTAGAATTTGTGACCACAAAAAAATGGTGAGCATCAAAGTTTCAACTAGAAAAAGCAACGTCTCTGGTTTTGCCATAACAAAAACCTTCACTGTAAGGTGGGAAAAAAATTTACAAACTAGACATAGTAATTCAAAAAGTCATAATTAATTTCAAAATTGGAAATAAATCCTTTTAATTATAAAATATTCATAATTTCTTTCAAAAGACAATTTTTTTTGAAAGTCAATGAAAAATGATAATTCCCTACACTTAACAGTGTTACATTTTCACTTACATACACCCATCTGGTGTTACCAATACTTCTGTTTCAATGTTACAAGTGGAATTATTCTATCTTTATATCAATGGAAATACTTTACAATGTACAAATTTCTCTATGCAAGCCATACAAAATGATGAAATGAAATAAATATCCATATAATATAAATCTTTGAACTCGACTACTATGAACCTCCGCAAGTCGAGACCAAGATTTTGGTTAAGGCATTTTTTCCACCCAACCATGAAGTACTAGAATTCCTCAAGTTTCTTCCTAACTTGAAGAAAACACCGACCCTGCACAAGGAGCCTAGTAACCTGGAACGGTATAAGCAGGAGGCAATCTCTTGATGCGTGCCTGTTGCCTGTATGCATCCTATCCTAGAATGACATAAACCCTTGCAAGCAGGATGTGGTAGAGACAATATAACATAATCTAGGCTTTTTCTCAAAAATCCATCTATTTCAATGGTACAGTTGCTTGGCCAATCAATAAAATAAAAATGGTAGTTTTAGAAAAAGTAAAACTATCGTCTCTGTGAGCCCACATTAGGCATCCTGTCTCGAAAGTACATTATTTTACAAAAATACATGCAATGAATAGTTTTCTAAAATTCATTAACAATGAACACTAATATCCATTTTAGAAAATAATTATAATTTACATCAACAATTTTATTCCTCTAGTTGATGTGTTGTCTATGTTTATAAAATCCTAATGGTTTATAACAATTTTCAAGACAAGATTATTTCTTTCACTATAAAAAATGAATCTATCAATTAACTATTCTTGCACTAGGAATATGAATTTTGATTTAATATTGATTTGGACAAAAATAGTTTTGATAAATCATCTATACAAGAACTTTTATTCACTAAGTTTTATATAATAGTTCTATTATGACATCTACATCAATCTAAAACAAATAAATGAGGATATCTATGTTGCAAGTATGAGGATAACCAGTGTTGTTGTTGATGTCAACATACTCATATTGCTTTAATGAGAAGGATTGGATGAGCTGTGTGCTGAGGATATTGAGAAAATTAGTTTCAATCAGGAACAGTGAAGAATAGTGATGACTTTAAGGTAAAATGCCAAGATAAGATGAAGATCAGAGGATGCGGTTTAAAGGGTTTTCATATATGAGTCTTGAGATGCTCCAGTCAAGATTTCAGAGGTCCACATGAAGATATGAAGAAGTTATGATTGCTCTAGTAGAACCGGTTCCGGCAGATGTTCAGTGGTGACAGAGTGTCACAGATTGGTCCGGTGAGCTCCGGAATTGCATTATCTCATTCTGCGGATTGGAGGGAGTGTTGAAGAAGTCAGTGTGAAGTGACAACTAGATTTGTTCATGGTTTGGAGGTCCGGAAGCACCTTTCTCATTGTGACAGTGGCGACAGACTGTGTTCTTGAATTTTCAGATGAAGAAGAGAAGAATTCCAGTAAGCTGATAAAGTGTGGATGTTCTTGATGACTCAGGAAAGGTTTTGGTGATCCTTGGATCATGCACAATTCTTATTGGCGGTCCACATTGAAGTTAGAGTTTGGATTTGATGTAAAGACCACCGGTTGTTGGTGTTCTTCCTGAGACTGGCCGACCGGATGTATTACACGTCTTACGAATGATCTTATAGGTGTTTGCCGACTTAGATGATTTTTCCTAAGTCGATGCCTTATATAAATAAGGGATTGTGAATTCATTTTGTAGTGTGTCTTGGAGCGGATGAGTGTGGTATAGCGAAAAGAAGTGCGAAAGGCAGAGCAGGAGTCTTTGGGCTTAAATGGAACTGATCCAGGCATGGTAAAGATGTCAATCTCTAGTTCAAGTTTGTAATACTTGTTACTTTGTAGACATTGTGTCTCTTGTAGGCAGTGTGCCTCTTGTGCGCAGTGTGCTCGAGCAGTGAGCCCTAATTGGCATGTGCCATCTATTTTTCTTATTCTTCTAACAGAGAATAATCCTTGGGTTAATCACCCCGTGGTTTTTCCCTTGACTGGGTTTTCCATGTCAAAATCTTGGTGTTTCATGTGTTGATGTGTATCTGCTTTGATGTTTATGCTTATGCTTTCATGAATGATTAGTTGATATGTTATTAAATACAAAAGAGGATTTAAGTTTTTGAATTAGAAGCAAGTTTTGGACAACTGATTCACCCCCCCTCTCAGTTGTCTGTCCTGAATCCAACAATTGGTATTAGAGCCAAGTTCCTCTGAAGGAGCTTAATCGCTTGAGGTGATCTAGGATGTCATCATACAAGAAGGATAGTCCGAAGTTTGATGGAACCAACTTCTCTCTTTGGAAAGGTCGCATGAAATGTCATTTGGAGTGTATGGGAAAGGTGTACTTGTCCATGGTCACAAAAGCATATGTACCTCCACAGGGTGGTCCGACAACTCTAAATGAAATCACAGATGCTGAAAATAATCTATGGACCAAAGAGGCTCTCCTAAGTGCATTAACTAACTCAGAACTCTCAAATATCATTGACTTACCAACTGCCTATGAGATCTAGATTAAACTGGAACTTCTGCATGAAGGAGATGAGTATGTTAGGAGTGCAAGGTTGCAGAGTCTCAAAGGGAAATTTGAAAGACTCAAGATGAGAGATGATGAAAATATTACTACCTTTATGCCAAGAGTAAATGAGTTGGTGTGTGGAATTAGGAATGCTGGTGGAGTTTTGGATGAAAATGAGATTGTTGGCAAAATTCTCAGATCCCTTCTTGCTATCTACAAATCAAGGTTGCTGCCATTGATGAATTTAGAGCCCATACAACTGTCACAAGAGACCAATTGGCTAGAAAACTGGCTGCATTTGAAATGACCAAGTTTGGAGATGATCCCCCCAAAACTGAATCTGCATTCAAAGCCAGTGCCTTTGTGAAAGGTAAACAAAGATTTGATCCGGGAGAAAACTCTTCAAGGAAGCTGTCATGGTATGATCAAGCAAGAAGAGACTTGGAAGAGGAAGAAGCAGAAACAACTCAACTTGAAGCCCTCATTGCAAAGAGACTGCCAAGAGGATCCGATAAGTATGAAGAAAAATTACCCTTTAAGTGCTTCAATTGCAATAAGATTGGTCATTTTGCCTCAAGATGTCCAGAAAGATCTAGAAGGTCAAATTCTAACAGACAAAGGTTCCAAAAGAATTGTTATTATGTTCATGAAGATGATGATAATGAAGGAGTAATAGATGATGAATCAGAAATAGGAAACAAATCTGGAAATGAATGGGTGTCTATTGCCATAAAGGAAGAAGATCCAATATCCTCTGAATCTATCAATCATAAGGTTGTAGAAATAGCTTTGGCTACCCAAGTTGAAGAAAAGGATGATTGGGTTATTGACAGTGAATGCTCTCACCATATGACAGGTGACAAAAACAAGTTCTTAGACTTGGAAAGGTATGAAGGAGGAATGGTAAAATTTGGTGATAATTCTGCTGGTAGAATCAGAGGAAGGGGAACTATTTCTTTTGATGGAAAAAACAAAACTGGTAATGTACTGTATGTTAAAGGATTGAAACACAATATTCTCAGTGTTGGACAGTTGGTGGATAAAGGTTATGATCTCCAGTTCAAGAATGGAAGATGCAGGATCTTTGAGAGCTCTAGAACTGAGATTGCATTCGGTACTCAAACAAAAGGTAATATCTTCCATCTAGTTGGTTCTAATAAAAGTTGTCTATTTGTTTAAGTTGATCAGAGTTGGTTATGGCATAGAAGGTTGTGTCATATAAATTTTGATAACATCATCAAGATAAGCAATACTCAAGCTGTAAGAGATCTTCCAAAATTGGTGAAACCTACAAATAGTTTGTGCAAAGAATGTTAGCTGGGTAAACATAGCAGAGTCTCATTCAAAAGTAAGGATTAGTCCTCTACTAGATTATTGGAATTAATTCATACCGATCTATGTGGTCCAACAAGAATCAAGAGTATGTAAGGTGATAGATATTTTATGTTACTGATTGATGACCATTCCCAGATGATGTGGGTTACCTATCTGAAAGAGAAATCAGAAGCTTTTGAGAAGTTCAAAATCTTCAAGGCTATGGTAGAGAATCAAACTGGATTAAAATTGAAATGTCTGAGGTCTGATAGAGGTGGTGAATTCACATCCGGTGAATTCATAGACTTTTGTGAGAAGCATGGTATAAAGAGATAGTTATCTGCTCCTCGGACTCCATAGCAGAATGGAGTAGTAGAGAGAAAGAACCGGACCATCTAGGAAGCATCCAGGACAATAATGATGGAAGCAAATGTTCCCCAAATGTTTTGGAGAGAAGCTGTCAGCACTGCAGTCTATACTCTCAATTGAGTTCAAATTAGAAGCAATACCGGTAAGACTCCTTATGAACTTTGGTTTGGTATAACTCCTACTGTGAGATATTTCAGAGTATTTGGTAGCAAATGTTACATTGAAAGAGATGAAGATCTAGGAAAGTTTGATGCTAGAAGTGATGAAGGAATTTTCTTGGGTTACTCCACTCAAAGCAAAGCATATCAGTGTTACAATAAGAGACTAAGAAAGATGATAGAAAGTACAAATGTGAAGGTTGATGAAGGAATTGAGAAGCCCTCAAGATTTTATGAATATGATGAAGATGATCAGAATGGTTCTCTGGTTCAAGGAGCTCAATCCTCCTTTGAAAGTCAGATTCAGACTGATTTGGTAAATCAGGAAGAAGAGGTTGGTCTGAATGAGCCTGATCAAGAAACAAAAGTGCAAGAAACTCGAAAAGTTCTAAGGTATGTAAGACTGAACCACTCTGAAGATCAAATCATAGGTGACAAAAGCAAAGGTGTGCAAACTAGAAGGAAAATTGCTCTAAATTCAGATGAATGTTGTCTGATTTCAAAGATTGAACCTAAGACAATAAATGAAGCCTGCAATGATGAAAATTAGACCAAAGCCATGGAGGAAGAGTTGATGCAAATTAAGAAAAATCACACTTGGGATCTTGTTTCTAGACCTAGAAACAAGAATGTGATTGGAACCAAATGGGTCTTCTGGAATGAACTAAATGAAGTTGGTGAAGTAATCAGAAACAAAGCCAGATTAGTCTGTAAAGTCTACTCTCAAATAGAAGGGATTGATTTTGAGGAAACCTTTGCTCCAATGGCAAGAATTGAAGCAGTCAGACTATTTCTTGCATTTGCTGCCTTCAAAGATTTCAAAGTATATAAGATGGATGTCAAATCTGCTTTCTTGAATGGTGACTTAGAAGAAGAGGTATACATTGAACAACCAGATGGATTTTAGTTGTTTGATCATGGTGATATGGTTTACAAGTTAAAGAAAGCACTGTATGGATTGAAGCAATCCCCAAGAGCTTGGTATGAAAGGTTGGATAAGCATCTTGTGTAGATTGGTTTCAACAAAGGTATTGTTGACAGTAACTTATATTTTAAAATTGATCATGAAAACATCTTGATTGTTGAAGTATTTATTGATGATATCATCTTTGGAGGAAAAGATAGCATGTGTAAAACTTTTTCAAATCAAATGAAAAGTGAGTTTGAGATGTCCATGCTTGGTGAAATGAATTTCTTCTCGGGTTTGCAAATTACTCAAACAAAGAAAGGGATCTTCATTTCTCAAACCAAATATGTGAAAGAATTGTTGAGGAAATTTGGGATGGAAGATTCAAAACCAATGAATAGTCCCATGGCAACTCGATGCAAGTTGAGCAAAGATGATGACTCTCCCAAGGTGGATCAGACAAAATATAGGTCAATGATTGGAGGACTATTGTATCTCACTCAAACTAGACCAGATATTATGCAGGCTATTGGTCTTGTTGCTAGATTCCAAGCTGATCCTAGAGAATCTCATGTTATGGCAATCAAGAGGATTTTTAGATATCTAAAGGGGATAGTTGAGTATGGTCTATGGTACCCTAGAGATCATGATTTCTCTCTTCATGCATATATAGATGTAGATTGGGCAGGAGATGTGGATGACCGGAAGAGCACTAGTGGTGGAGCTTTCTTTTTGGGAAAAAGATTGGTTTCTTGGCTAAGCAAGAAACAAGAGGCAATATCTCTATCTACAACTAAAGCAGAATACATTGTAGCAGTAGGTAGTTGCACTCAAATCTTATGGATGAAGCAGATGCTAAGAGACATTAAAGTAGAATATGAGGAGCCTATCACAATTTTCTATGATAATTCAAGTGCAGTAAATATTTCTAAGAATCCGGTGTTGCATTCTAAGACCAAGCACATATCTATCAAGTTTCACTTTTTGAGAGAGCAAGTGAACAAGGATGAAGTCAGATTAGAGTATGTACCCTCCAAGGATCAGATTGCAGATATTTTTACTAAACCCCTTCCCAAGGACTCTTTTGAGTATCTCAGGGAGAAGTTAGGGGTCATTGCCCCTCTGGTGATGAACTAGGATGCACTGATGTACATCAGTCTGGTGAAGATCACAGTCATATCTTGTGATTTGGATTGGTGATGGGGAGCTGCTACTTAGGGGAGTAGCTGGTATGATTCTGAGATGTTAAAATTGCAAGTATGAGCCCTTTGCCATTGATGTCAAAGGGGGAGAGAAGACATGTGAAAAACAAGTTGTTGATCAAAGGGGGAGCAGTAGAGAAAGAGAAGACATGTGAAGAGTTGTTGCTGATAGGGGGAGCTATGACAAAAAGGAGAAGTTCTTGTCTTGATGGTTTTTCACATCATATGTTGCCATCAATGACAAAGGGGGAGATTGTTGCATGTATGAGGATAACTAGTGTTGTCATTGATGTCAACATACTCATATTGCTTTAATGAGAAGGATTAGATGAGTTGTGTGCTGAGGATATTGAGAAAATTAGTCTCAATCAGGAACAGTGAAGAACAGTGATGACTTTAAGGTAAAATGCCAAGATAAGATGAAGATCAGAGGATGCGGTTTAAAGGGTTTTTAGATATGAGTCTTGAGATGCTCCAGTCAAGATTTCAGAGGTCCACATGAAGATATGAAGGAGTTATGATTGCTCTAGTAGAACCGGTTCTGGTAGATGTTCAGTGGTGACTGAGTGTCACAGATTGGTCCGGTGAGCTCTGGAATTGCATTATCTCATTCTGTGGATTGGAGGGAGTGTTGAAGAAGTTAGTGTGAAGTGACAACTAGATTTGTTCATGGTTTGGAGGTCCAGAAGCACCTTTCTCATTGTGACAGTGGCGACAAACTGTGTTCTTGAAGTTTCAGATGAAGAAGAGAAGAATTCCAGTAAGTTGATAAAGTGTGGATGTTCTTGATGACTCAGGAAAGGTTTTGGTGATCCTTGGATTGTGCACAATTCTTATTGGCGGTCCGCATTGAAGTTAGAGTTTGGATTTGATGTAAAGACCACCGGTTGTTGGTGTTCTTCCTGAGACTAGCCGACCGGATGTATTACATGTCTTGCAAATGATCTTATAGGTGTTTGCTGACTTAGATGATTGTTCCTAAGTCAATGCCTTGTATAAATAAGGGATTGTGAATTCATTTTGTAGTGTGTCTTGGAGCGGATGAGTGTGGTATAGCGAAAAGAAGTGCAAAAGGCAGAGCAGGAGTCTTTGGGCTTAAATGGAACTGATCCAAGCATGGTAAAGATGTCAATCTTTAGTTCAAGTTTGTAATACTTGTTACTTTGTAGACAATGTGTCTCTTGTAGGCAGTGTGCCTCTTGTGCGCAGTGTGCTCAGGTAGTGAGCCCTAATTGGCATGTGCCATCTATTTTTCTTATTCTTCTAACAGAGAATAATCCTTGGGTTAATCATTCCGTGGTTTTTCCCTTGACCGGGTTTTCCACGTCAAAATCTTGGTGTTTCATGTGTTGATGTGAATCTGCTCTAATGTTTATGCTTATGCTTTCATGAATGATTAATTGATATGATATTAAATAACAAAGATGATTTAAGTGTTTGAATTAGAAGCAAGTTTTGGACAACTGATTCACCCCCCCTCTCAGTTGTCTGTCCTAAATCCAACAATCTATTGCTGCATTTCATTACAAATATATATATATAATACAAATTCATAGTGGTAACTATTTATACTGAGAAAACCCAATTGCTATTACAGCATATCCATTCAAGCTACAGTGAATACTTAATGATATTCATATACACATATATGTATAAAGTTGAAACTAAATCTATGTAATAGACAACACCTAGAATTGGGAAAACAACCAAAATGTACAGTAGATAAGATGTTAGCGATCCTGATAAAATATCAGAGAGTTCACAATGTCAATCAAATACTAATATACACCAATATATATATATTCGAATGATAAACAAGAATAGCAACAGTCCAACGAAAGGTGACAAGCAAGTTTCAATGTTTTAGATTTGAGAAAGTTTAATCATCAGTTGATGCCCTCATATGGGATCGCAGTCCCCTTTGGGGAATGTGGCACCATATGGTGGTGCAGTAGCCACCCTACCTCCTTATTCTGCTATGACCTTAAGCCGTTTAAACCCTCATTTGAATTCATGCTTTTATTCAAAGTTTTATGAATCAAAGCTATAATATATATATATATATATATAATTCAAATGCAGTTTCAATGATTCAAATGCAGTTTATATATATATATATATAAACGTATACACAATAACTTGTTACCACAACAATATATATATATATATATATATTACGAAGAATAATCATAGTATTTGAATATGAAATAAAGGAAAAAAAACAAAACATATCTTTTCACAGAGATAATCTAGAAGTTTTGCCCACACATTATTAAATCTCACACAATTTAAGACTATAAATTCAAATAAAAACCTGGGGATTCGACCTCCAATAAGATGAATTCTTCAAACCCTCTATTTCCCAAAGCTTCTTTTTGCTCCAGATCTTCCAATCTCTTTGCCAAAAACCCTCTTTCTATCAAAATACCTTCTTGATTTCAAATTCCAGAGTCATGAATGAAGTGGTCCTCCATGAAATTCCTCCTCTTTATTAAATAAAAATTGCCCTTCATTAATTTCCTTCTAGAAGAATGACACGCAGAGGCTAATGCCATTGTTGAGGGAGGAGTGGGTTGACAGAGCCATTCAAAATAAAGAATGTACTCACAATAAAAAAATATAAATAAATCATTTCATTCAAACTTAGCATTTTCCTATTTTTTTAGTAGTTTTTATTTCTTTTTGTTTTTATTATTTTGCCTTTTCTAATTCTTTTGTTCTCTGTTTTGTTTTGTTTTTTTTTTTAATTTTTATTTCTAATTTAATAATATTTAAACAAACATGTTTATTAGTTTGGTTTGCATTGTAATAGAATAATAAATAGTTTTTATAAAATGAAAATAATTAAACCATTTAATCTATTTTTCTATGCACACACAATATTAAATAACACTAATTAAATAATCTAACTATATATATAAACTATATAACAAAGTCGAATAATGCAATTCTAATGCATCTACATGACTCTAAGTGGTGTGTAAGAGAAATCCCTCCATCTTAACCTTGCCAAGCTGCTAACCTCCTTTACCTTAACCACACCCTTGTCTTCGACAACTTGCAACTCATGATAAACTCAAATTCTCATTAATAGATAATTAGTAACCCAATAGGCAAAGCATAGCCAAAGCATCATTAATTAACCATTCCAATTTACTATGAATGAAATATTATTCATTTTTCCATTTCATCTTTTCTATAAAATAAACATTTTCTAATTTTACTTTTCAAATTAATCAAATTATTTATCTATTCAAACACAATTATCCATAATTTATTTCCACATAAAGTAAATAAAGCTCAAGGTCTGAGACGTGACATCCTTCCCCACTTGGAAGAGACATCATCTCGATGTCTTATTACAAAACATCTACATAAAGAGTCTTATACATCCAATAATATGATAAATGTCATTATATGCATAACAAAAATGAACTGAAGTCTCAAATGTGGAAATGCTTTATCAATGTCTTCTACATTTTCCCAGGTGGCACTCTCCACCGAATACTAGTTCCATTGGACCCTATACTGCATGACATTACAGTTCCACAACTTAATGTTGTGCCTCTCCAAAATCTTGGGGGGCTCCACTAGCACCACTCCTGGATCCTGAACCTGTAATGCATGCCAGTCAAGAATATGAGATGCATTTGGGTGGTATGGCTTAAGTACAAAAATATGAAAGACATTATGTATCTAGGAAAGAGCCGGTGGTAGAGCAAGCCTGTAAGCAACTGGATTGATAACTTCTAAAACATCAAATGGCCCAACATATCTTGGGGAAAGCTTAGAACTGTTTCCAAAAGAGATTGAACTCTTCTGTGGTCAAACCCTCACAAAGACCTTATCTCCAACTAAGAACTATCTAAAAGTTTTGTTTCTATCTGCAAAGCTCTTTTGCCGATCTGAAGCTTGCTTCAACTTTTCCTTGATTAACTTCATCTGGTCTTCCATCTCTATCAACATCTCTGGCCCAATAACAATCCTATCTTCCACTCTATCCCAGCTGATAGGTGTTCAACATTTGCGGTTATACAGAGCCTCAAAAGGTGCCATAGCTAGAGATGCGTGCTAAGAGTTATTATAAGCAAATTCTACTAGAGGTAGGCACTCTTCCCATTTGTGTTGCTGATCCATACAGTACATTCGTAGGAGATCCTCTATTACTTGGTTAACCCTCTCCATCTACCCATCAGTTTGAGGATGATAAGCATAAGTAAAGTTCATTTTTATACCCAATGAAGCATTCAAAGTGGTCCACAATCTAGAGGTCATATGAGTGTTACGATTAGAAATGATCGTCTCTGGCACTCCGTGCAATCAGAAAATTTCTTGTACAAACTTCTTTGCTAGGACCAATGAGCCATCCTTAAGATTCCTAGGTAACAATTTGATCATGAAATCAAATTCTCGCTTAGGAGGCAACTCTGTTAGCTCATCAGGGAACACATCTTGGAATTCCTTCAAAATCGGGTGGTTCAAAGTTGACGACTCTGAGTCCTCAAGATACCTGATCTTAACAACATAAATAGCGCATCCCTTCCTGCTGGCCTTCTTCAACTGCATGGCAGAAATCTGCCTAAGTTCTAAGGGTCTTCTTAAACCATGAATGTCAACTTGGTTACCCATATCGTCTAAGCATTTTACTATCTTCTCTTCACAATTAACAATGGACTTGTGTTCTGTAAGCCAATTTATCCCCAAAATAACTGTTAGATCTAGGGCACACAACTGAGAGGGGGGGTGAATCAGTTGTGCAAAAACCTTGCTTCTATTTCAAACACTTGATTCTTCTTGGTTAGTTAGCAGCATATCAATTAATCATTCATGAAAGCAGAAAGCATAAACACCGAAGAAAATAAACATCAACACATAAGACACCAAGATTTTTGACGTGGAAAACCCGGTTAAGAGAAAAACCACGAGGTGATTACCCAAGGATTATTCTCTGTTAGAAGAATAAAGAAAAAATGAATGGCACCTGCCAATTAGGGCTCACTGCCCGAGCACATTGCTCACAAGGAGGCACACTGCCTACAAAGAGACACACTATCTACAAGATCATAAGGATCACAACCTTGAACTAGAGAATGACATCTTCACCATGTCTGGATCAGTTCCATTTAAGCCCAAAACACTTCTGCTCTGCTTTTCACTCTTTCGCTATACCACACTCATCTGCTCCACATCCACACTTCAAAATGAACTCACAAACCTTTATTTATACAAGACATCGACTTAGGAACAATCATCTAAGTTGGCAATCAACCATAGAACATCCACAAGATGAATAACACATCCGATCGGCCACCACAGGAACATTTGCAGGATGAACAACTCATCCGGTTGGCTAGTCAGAACATGGACTTCATCCGGAAGAATATCTTCAATTCTGGGCTCTACCATCAATGCGGACCAACAACACAACCTCAACATGATCCAAGAACCTTCACAAGCCTAACTGAATGACCAGGTACATCTGCACTTCCTCTGCTCACTGGAATCTCTTCTCTTCCTCATCCAGAACTTCAAGAACACAGTCTATCGCCACTGTCATACTGCAAGAGGTGCTTCCGGACCTCCAAACCACATACCAATCGAGATGGACACATCACAAGGACATCCCAAACACTTTGTTCAATCCACAGAATAGGACAATGCACTTCCAGATCTCACCGGACCTTTTTGTAACACTCTGTCATTCCAGAGCATCTCCCGGAACTGGTTCTACTTGATCGATCATAACTCCTTCACATCTTCATGCAGACCTCTAAAATCTTAACTGGATCATCTCAAGACTCATATCTACAAACCCTTTAATCCACATCCTCTGAATCTCAACCTATTGAGTACTTTTTCCTTCTTCTCATCACTGTTCTTCACTATTCCTGATTGAGACTAATTTTCTCAATATCCTCAGCACACAGCTCATCCAATCCTTCTTGTCAAAGCAATATGAGTATGTTGACATCAATGACAACACTGGTTCACCTCATACTTGCAACAATAACATCATATGAACCAAGGGGTACCACATATAAGTTGACCTATGTCTCAAAACTAAGAAGTTCAAGTTGACTACAAGCAAGGCATTTCTCTACCGTCTTCTCTACCCGGTTACCATAGTAGACCTTACAAGAATTAACAATGAATCCTGATCTAATAGATAATTTAGAAATAACACTTGGATCTACAAAGTATTCTGTAGCACCAGTATCTATTAAAATTGAAACAGGACATCCAAAAAGCTTACCTGAGAGATGAATTGGTGTAGCCTGGAAATCAGCCTGACGATTATCCACCTCTGCATGAATGTGATGTTGATTTCTGTTCTTCTGTTTGTTTCTCCTCTAAGGATACACACTGGTATAATGCTCATCTTCATAATTGTAGCAACCACCGCGGGGTGCTCTGGGTCTATGTGAAGCATCTCTTTTGTTATTGTTGTTATAATTGTTATAATTTGCCTTCTTGTGGTTGTTCTGATTTCCTTCTTGAGAATTGTTCCCTCTCTTAAGGTTCCTGATTTGCTTATTATTATTCCCCAGATTACTTTGGTTCTAATTATTTTGATTATTTCCTTGAGGCTTCTTATTACCATATTTTGCATCCTTGCTTTTCCTATAATTTGCAACTTGCTGCAATTTTTCCTCTTGTTTGATGGCCTTTTCAAAAACCTCATCCATGGTAGATGTATTGTGAATATCAAAATCAGCTCCAATTTGAGGCCTTAGCCCCATAATGAACTTGCGGATCTAAAACTTCTCATCGAGTTGGTACTCGGGCACATACTTAAGTAAGTGGGAAAATTTCTCCCAATACTGAGTTACAGACATTTCTCCCTGGATGAGGTTCTAAAATTCTATCATTTTCTTGTCAAAGTACAACTGAGGTAACCACCTCTTCCTAAATAACTGCAAAAACTTCTCCCATGTTACCTCGCCAGACAACAACTGCTTCTTAGTCCTCTCATTGTCCCACCAAATGGCTGCCTCATCAGTGAGTTGATAAGAACCCCAAACTGCCTTAGTCTGATCAGACAAATTTCATAGAGCAAAGTACTTCTCCATTTCAATAATCTAGGCTTCTTCCCTGTCTCTAATAGTTTTACCATCAAATTTTGGTGGGTGACCTTTTTAAGGTCCTTACCTAGTTCCTCTGCTATCTTCTCTTGGTTAGTAGTGTTTCTTTTAGTTTTAGGGTTTCCTCCACCTACATCACTTCTGTTATCGCCATTCTCAGTCGGGTTCTGTCTTGCTTGACTCGCACAGAGTTCCTATTCTAGACTGTCCATCCTAACCCCTTGTTGAGTTAGTAAGGCTACAATTTGGTCCAGTCTTTCATTTGGATCACCATGGGATCCTCCTCCCCATTGATAAGTCTGTCTAGTTTCCATCCTAATCAATCTGCACAAGATTGCATTCTTAGCATAATTAGGCAAAGGTCATAGAGTTGAACCTAGTACTCTGATACCAAAATGTAAGGTGGGAAAAAAGTTTACAAACTAAACATAGTAATTCAAAAAATCATAATTAATTTCAATATTGGAAATAAATCCTTTTAATTATAAAATATTCATAATTGCTTTCAAAGACAATTTTTTTGAAAGTCAATGAAAAATGATAATTCCATACACTTAACATTGTTACATTTTCACTTACATACACCCATCTGGTGTTACCGATACTTCTATTTCAATGTTACAAGTGGAATTATACTATCTATACATCAATGAAAATACTTTACAATGTACAAATTTCACTATGCAAGCCATACAAAATGATGAAATGAAATAAATATCCATATAATATAAATCTCTAAACTCAATTGCCATGAACCTCCGCAAGTCGAGACCAAGAGTGTGGTTAAGGCACTTTTCCACCCAACCATAAAGTACTAGACTTCCCCGGGTTTCTTCCTAACTTGAAGAAAACACCGACCCTGCACAAGGAGCCTAGCAACCTGGAATGGTATAAGCAGGAGGGAATCTCTTGATGCATGCCTATTGCATGTATGCATCCTATCCTAAAATGACAAAAAACTCTTGCAAGCAGGATGTGGTAGAGACAATATAATATAATCTAGGTTTTTTATCAAAAAACCATCTATTTCAATGGTACAGTTGCTTGGCCAAGCAATATAAGAAAAATGGTAGTTTTAGAAAATGTAAAACTACCATCTCTGTAAGCCCACATTCAGTATCCTATCTCGGAAAGTGCATTGCTTTACCAAAATACATGTAATGAATAGTTTTCTAAAATTCATTAACCATGAACACTAATATCCATTTCGGAAAACAATTATAGTTTACATCAACAACTTTATTCCTCTAGTTGACTTGTCTACGTTTACAAATTCCTAATGGTTTATAACAATTTTTCAAGACAAGATTATTTCTTTCACTATAAAAAATGAATCTATCAGTTAACTATTCTTCCACTATGAAAATGAATTATGATTTAAATTTGATGTGGACAAAAACAGTCTCAATATCTCATCTATACAAGAACTTTTGTTCACTAAGTTTTATATAATAGTTCTATTATGACATATATAGCAATGGAAAATAAATAAATGAGGATATCTATTGCTACATTCCATTACAAATGCTGATATATATATATATATATATATATATATATATATATATATATATATATATATATATATATATATATATATATATATATATATATATAAATATTATATATATATATATATATATATATATATACTATATATATATATATATATAGCAAATACGAATTCATAGTGGTAACTATTTATATTGAGAAAACCCAATTGCTATTATAGCATATCCATTCAAGCTATAGTGAATACTTAATGATATTCATATACACATATATGTATAAAGCTGAAACTAAATCAATGTAATAGACAACACCCAGAATTGGGAAAACAACCAAATGTACAGTAGATAGGATCTTAGCGATCCTGATTAAATATCAGAGAGTTCACAATGTCAATCAAATACTAATATACACAGATTATATATATATATATAGGCGTCGAATGATAAACAAGAATAGCAACAGTCCAACGAATGGTGCGGAGCAAGTTTCAATGTTTTAGATTTGAGAAAGTTTCATCATCGGCCGATGCCCTCATATGGGTTCACAGTCCCCTTTAGGGACTGTGGCACCATATGGTGGCACTGTAGCCACCTGCCTCCCTATTTTGCTATGACCTTAAGCCGTTTTAAACCCTCATTTGAATTCATGGTTTTATTCAAAGTTTTATGAATCTAAGCTGTAATATGCATATAATTCAAATGCAGTTTCAATGATTCGAATGCAGTTTCTACAGGCGCATCTCATATATGAATATCAATATATATATATATATATATATATAAACATATACACAATAACTTATTACCACAACAATATATATATTACAAAGAATAATCATAGTATTTGAATATGAAATACATAAATAAAGGAAAATAAAACATAACATATCTTTTCACAGAGATAATCCAGAAATTTTGCCTGCACATTATTAAATCTCACACAATTTAAGACTATAAATTCAAATAAAAACTTGGGGATTTGACATCCAATCAGATGAATTCTTCAAACCCTCTATTTCCAAAGCTTCTTTTTGCTCCAAATCTTCCAATCTCATTGCAAAAAACCCTCTTTCTACCAAATACCTTCTTGATTTCTTGATTTCAAATTCTAGAGTCGTGAATGAAGTGGTCCTCCATGAAATTCCTCCTCTTTATTAAATAAAAAATTGCCCTTCATTAATTTCCTTCTGGAAGAATGACATGCAGAGGCTAATGCCATTGTTGAGGGAGGAGTGGGTTGACAGAGCCATTCAAAATAAAGAATGCACTCACAATAAAAAAATATAAATAAATCATTTCATTCAAACTTAGCATTTTCCTATTTTTTTAGTAGTTTTTATTATTTTGCCTTTTCTAATTCTTTTTTTTCTGTTTTGTTTTGTATTTTTTAAAATTTTTTATTTCTAATTTAACAATATTTAAACAAACATGTTTATTAGTTTGGTTTGCATTGTAATAGAATAATAAATAGTTTTTATAAAATGAAAATAATTAAACCATTCAATCTATTTTTCTATGCACACACAATATTAAATAACACTAATTAAATAATCTAACTATATATATAAACTATATAACAAAGTTGAATAATGCAATTCTAATGCATCTACATGACTCTAAGTGGTGTGTGAGAGAAATCCCTCCATCTTAACCCTACCAAGCTACTAACCTCCTTTAGCTTAACCACACCCTTGTCTTCAACAACTTGCAACTCATGATAAACTCAAATTCTCATTAATAGATAATTAGTAACCCAATAGCCAAAGCATAGCCAAAGCATCATTGATTAACCATTCCAATTTAATATGAATGAAATATTATTCTTTTTTCCATTTCATCTTTTCTATAAAATAAACATTTTCTAATTTTACTTTTCAAATTAATCAAATTATTTATCTATTCAAACACAATTATCCATAATTTATTTCCACATAAAGTAAAATAAATAAGCTCAAGGTCTGAGACGTGATATCCTTCCCCACTTGGAAGAGACATCATCTCGATGTCTTATTACAAAACATCTACGTAAAGAGTCTTATACATCCAATAATATGATAAATGTCATTATATGCATAACAAAAATGAACTAATGTCTCAAATGTGGAAATGCTTTATCAATGTCTTCTGTATTTTCCTAGGTGGCACTCTCCACCGAATACTGGTCCCACTGGACCCTATACTACATGACAGTGTAGTTCCACAACTTAACGTTGTGTCTCTCCAAAATCTTGGTGGGCTCCACTAGCACCACTCCTGGATCTTGAACCTGCAATGCACGCCAGTCAAGAATATGAGATGCATTTGGGTGGTATGGCTTAAGTACAAAAACATGAAAGACATTATGTATCTGGGAAAGAGCCAGTGGTAGAGCAATCCTGTAAGCAACCGGATTGATAACTTCTAAAACATCAAATGGCCCAACATATCTTGGGGCAAGCTTAGAACTCTTGCCAAAAGAGATTAAACTCTTCTATGGTTGAACCCTCAAAAAGACCTTATCTCCAACTGAGAACTGTGTAAAAGTTCTATTTCTATTTGCAAAGCTCTTTTGCCAATCTGAAGCTTGCTTCAGCTTTTCCTTGATTAACTTCATCTGGTCTTCCATCTCTGTCAACATCTCTGGCCCAATAACAATCATATCTTCCACTTTATCCCAGCTGATAGGTGTTTGACATTTGTGGCCATACAAAGCCTCAAAGGTACCATAGCTAGAGAGGCGTGATAAGAGTTATTATAAGCAAATTCTACTAGAGGTAGGTACTCTTCCCATTTGTGTTGCTGATCCATACAGTACATTCGTAGGAGATCCTATATTACCTGGTTAACCCTCTTCGTCTGCCATCATTCTAAGGATGATACGCATAAGTAAAGTTTAGTTTTGTACCCAATGAAGCATTCAAAGTGGTCTAAAATCTAGAGGTCATACGAGTGTCATGATCAGAAATGATCATCTCTGGCACTCCGTGCATTCAAAAATTTCTTGTACAAACTTCTTTGCTAGGACCAATGAGCCATCCTTAAGATTCCCAGGTAACAATCGATCATGAAATCAAATTCTTGCTTAGGAGGCAAATCCATTAGCTCATCAGGGAATACATCTTGGAATTCCTTCAAAATAGGGTGGTTCAAAGTTGACAACTCTGAGTCTCAAGATCCCTGATCTTAACATCATAAATAGCGCATCCCTTCCTGCTGGCCTTCTTCAACTGCATGGCAGAAATCTACCTAAGTTCTAAGGGTCTTTTTAAATTGTGAATCTCAACTTGGTTACCCATATCATCTAAGCATTTTACTATCTTCGCTTCACAATTAACAATGGACTTGTGTTTTGTAAGCCAATTTATCCCCAAAATAACATCATATGACCCAAGGGGTACCACATATAAGTTGACCTATGTCTTAAAATTAGGAAGTTCAAGTTGAGTACAAGCAAGGCATTGCTCTACCATCTTCTCTACCTGGTTACCATATTGGACCTTCCAAGAATTAGCTATGAATCCTGGTCTAATAGACAATTTAGAAATAACACTTAGATATACAAACCATTCCATAGCACCAGTATCTATTAAAATTGAAACAAGACAATTAAAAGCTTACTTGAGAGCTAAATTGGTGTAGCCTGGAATCAGCCCGACGATTTATCCACATCTGCATGAATGTGATGTTGATTTTTGTTCTTCTAATTGTTTCCCCTCTGAGGACACACACTGCAATAATCTCATCTCTATAATTGTAGCAACCACCACGGGGTGCTCTGGGTCTATCTGAAGCATCTCTTTTGTTATTGTTGTTATAATTGTTATAATTTGCCTTCTTGTGGTTGTTCTGATTTCCTTCTTGAGAATTATTCCCTCTCTTAAGGTTTCTAATCTGCTTATTATTATTCCCTAGATTACTTGGTTTCTAATTATTCTGATTATTTCCTCGAGGCTTCTTATTACCATATTTTGCATCCTTATTTTTCCTATAATGTGCAACTTGTTGTAATTTTTTGCTCTTGTTTGATGCCTTTTCAAAAACCTCATCCATGGTAGATGGATTTTGAATATCAACATCAGCTCCAATTTGAGGTCTTAGCCCCATAATGAACTTGCGGATTTGAAATCTCTCGTCGAGTTGGTATTGGGGCACATGCTTAAGCAAGTGGGAAAATTTCTCCCAATACTAAGTTATAGACATTCCTCCCTGGGTGAGGTTCTAAATTTTGTCATTTTATTATCAAAGTACAACTGAGGTAACCACCTCTTCTTGACTAACTTCAAAAACTTCTCCCATGTTACCTCACCGGGTAACAACTGCTTCTTAGTCCTCTCATTGTCCCACCAAGTGGCTGCCTCATCGGTGAGCTGATAAGAACCCCAAACTACCTTAGTCTCATTAGACAAATTTCATAGAGCAAAGTACTTATCCATTTCAATAATCCAGGCTTCTGCCCCGTCTCCAATAGTTTTACCATCAAATTTTGGTGGGGTGACCTTTTTAAGGTCTTTGCCTAGTTCCTCTGCTATCTTCTCTTGGTTAGTAGTGTTTCTTTCAGTTTCAAGGTTTCCTCCACCTACATCACTTCTGTTACCCCCATTCTCAGTTAGGTTCTATCCTGCTTGACTCACATGGAGTTCCTGTTCTAGACTGTCCATCCTAACCCCTTGTTGAGTTAGTAAGGCTACAATTTGGTCCAGTCTTTCATTTGGATCACCACGGGATCCTCCTCCCTGTTGATAAGTCTGTCTAGTTTCCATCCTAATCAATTTGCACAAGATTGCATTCTTAGCATAATTAGGCGAAGGTCATAGAGTTGAACCTAGTGCTTTGATACCAAAATGTAAGGTGGGAAAAAAAATTACAAACTAAACATAGTAATTCCAAAAATCATAATTAATTTTAAAATTGGAAATAAATCCTTTTAATTATAAAATATTCATAATTGCTTTCAAAAGACAATTTTTTTTTGAAAGTCAATGAAAAATGATAATTCCATACACTTAACAGTGTCACATTTTCACTTACATACACCCATCTGATGTTACCGATACTTCTATTTTAATGTTACAAGTGGAATTATACTATCTATACATCAATGAAAATACTTTACAATGTACAAATTTTGCTATGCAAGCCATACAAAATGATGAAATGAAATAAATATCCATATAATATAAATCTCTGAACTTAACTGCCATGAACCTCTGCAAGTTGAGACCAAGATTGTGGTTAAGGCGCTTTTTCCACCCAACCACAAAGTACTAGACTTCCTCAGGTTTCTTACTAACTTGAAGAAAACACCGACCTTGCACAAGGAACCTAGCAACCTGGAATGGTATAAGTAGGAGGGAATCTATTGGTGCATTCCTTCTATATGTATGCATCCTATCCTAGAATGACATAAACTCTTGCAAGCAGGATGTGGCAGAGACAATATAACATAATCTATGCTTTTTATCAAAATCCCATCTATTTCAATGGTACAGTTGCTTGGCCAAGCAATAAAATAAAAATGGTAGTGTTAGAAAAAGTAAAACTACCGTCTCTGTGAGCCCACATTCAACATCCTATCTCAAATAGACATTACTTTACCAAAATACATGCAATGAATAGTTTTCTAAAATTCATTAACCATTAACACTAATATTCATTTCGAAAAACACTTATAGTTTCATCAACAATTTTGTTCCTCTAGTTGACTTGTTGTCTACGTTTACAAATTCCTAATGGTTTATAACAATTTTCAAGACAAGATTATTTCTTTCACTATAGAAAATGAATCTATCAGTTAACTATTCTTCCACTATGAAAATGAATTTTGATCTAATATTGATTTGGACAAAAATAGTCTCGATATATCATCTATACAAGAACTTTTATTCACTAAGCTTTATATAATAGTTCTAGTATGACATCTACAGCAATGCAGAACAAATAAATGAGGATATCTATTGTTGCATTCCATTACAAATGATGATATATATAGACACACACAGACACTTATATAAATGTATACACAGTAACTTATTACCACAAAAATATATATTACATAGAATAAACACAATATTTTAATATGAAATACAGAAATAAAGGAAAATAAAACAAAACATATCTTTTCACAGAGATAATCCAGAAGTTTTGCCCATATATTATTAAACCTCACACAATTTAAGACTATAAATTTGAATAAAAACCTGGGGATTCGACCTCTAATCAGATGAATTCTTCAAACCCTCTGTTTCCCAAAGCTTCTTTTTGCTTTAGATCTTCCAATCTCTTTGCCAAAAACCCTCTTTCTACCAAAATACCTTCTTGATTTCAAATTCCAGAGTTGTGAATGAAGTGGTCCTCCATGAAATTCCTCCTCTTTATTAAATAAAAATTGCCCTTCATTAATTTCCTTCTGGAAGAATGACATGTAGAGGCTAATGCCATTGTTGAGGGAGGAGTGGGCTGACAGAGCCATTCAAAATAAAGAATGCACTCACAATAAAAAAATATAAATAAATCATTTCATTCAAACTTAGCATTTTCCTATTTTTTAGTAGTTTTTATTTCTTTTTCTTTTTATTATTTTGCCTTTTCTAATTCTTTTGTTTTCTCTCTTTTTAAAAAGAAATAAAATTGTAATTTAACAATATTTAAACAAACATGTTTATTAGTTTGGTTTGCATTATAATAGAATAATAAATAGTTTTTATAAAATCAAAATAATTAAACCATATAATCTATTTTTCTATGCACACATAATATTAAATAACACTAATTAAATAATCTAACTATATATATAAACTATATAACAAAGTCAAATAATGCAATTCTAATGCATTTTCATGACTCTAAGTGATGTGTGAGAGAAATCCCTCCATCTTAACCCCGCCAAGCTACTAACCTCCTTTACCTTAACCACACCCTTGTCTTCAACAACCTACAACTCATGATAAACTCAAATTCTCATTAATAGATTAGTAACCCAATAGCCAAAGCATAGCTGAAGCATCATTAATTAACTATTCCAATTTAATATGAATGAAATATTATTCTTTTTTCCATTTCATCTTTTCTATAAAATAAACATTTTCTAATTTCACTTTTCAAATTAATCAAATTATTTATCTATTCAAATGCAATTATTCATAATTTATTTCCACATAAAGTAAAATAAAAAAGCTCAAGGTCTGAGATGTGACATTCACCCTCCATGTCTATGGATGTAGCCTTTGAGGATTTTGGCCTATGCACACGAGCCTCAATCAATCTTCAATCAGCCTCATGAAGAAGCCTTTTAGAAATGCACCCTGATATGCAAGGAGGAAGCAATCTATGTGGCAGAGTTCAACCTATTTAGAGCAGTTATCTCACATGAGGGAGATCAATAAACTAGAGGCCAAAGATCAAAGTAAAACCAACGCTGCCCAAAGCTATTGGAAACTTTGGTGTAGATCTACAGTCAAAACAACTCTCTGCCTATCCACACGCCTTAGAATGCTTCTTACTACCACTATCAAATGCCCCTAATGCATGAAATAGAGGAGATCACAGACCTCAGCAAAGGAGACCTCACGACTTGCAAGTTTTTTTTTTAAAACTTTGAAAGTTGACTCGTTTCTATCTCCGCATGCTCTGATACCATGTAGAATTCTTCAGATCATGAAGAAACTATGGATCATTAGAGTTAGAGAACAAGCACAAAACAACTCACACAATGCATTAACTGACTTCATTGTATTCATCAAATGCAAATTTATAAATATAAAGCCTCCATAGGAGAGAAATCCTGGAGGAAAATCAGGGATAGGCAGAGAAAAGAAAGAAAACTATTATTTGCTTTAGTTAGCATGTTGCATGAAAATTAGACGGAGAGACAACTAATTGTTGTGCTTAGTTAGCTTATTGCATGAAATCACACGGAGAGAAATTGATGCTAACATTTTGGAGTCTATTTGAATTTTATAAGTTCAAAAGAGTGCCAATTTGTAGGAGCTAGAGAGATCAATCCATAGAATGAAAAGTAAAAGGAGACCAAAAGTAAAGCCGTCGATTCATTTTCAATGCAGGTTTGGGAAGTAACTTTGGACCAAGAAAAATATAAAAGAGAGAAGATTAGCACCAGTGGGGTTTGGTTCCAAGAAAGGAAAAAGAAGAATAAAAAAGAAATAGAGGGAGAATTCATATGGCATGAAAGGAAGGAAAGATAATTTCTATTTGGATTGTCTTTGAAATAAAAAAATAAAAAATTCTCTTCATAAAAATTCCTCCAGCTAGTCAATTCATTTGTTGGTGATGCCTCATTTGAGGGCTGCTGTTGATGTCAATATAAAAACTAATAAAAAATAGTGAGATGGGGTTCGCTAATCTCAGGGATGACAGAAAACATTGAGCTACATAATTAATGACCGAGGGTAGATATAAGGAAAGGCGATTTGGAGCTTGGAAGTGGCCAGTTGAAAGGGGTCGAGTTGAATTGGGCAATTTGTTTGAAGATTGCATTATAGAAAGAAATTAAAGAAGATGTGAAGGGGGATCGAACCTAAGAGAAAAGAACAAAACACAGAAAAAGGAAAAAGCATAGTGACAGGGGGATTCTTTCTGATATGCACAACAAAATTAAATACAAAGGAAAGAAAAAACTAATAGGGGCATTGTCTAAGGAAGGAGCATGGGAGATTTGAAAATTGATTTTCATAGAACAACTAGATGAATTGTGAAAAATAGGATGCATAATGGAGGTTGTAAATGCACTAAAATTTAATGGAGATTAAAATTTGAATAAATTGGGAAGTTTTCTCTTTATTTGCTGTGACAAAGTTTGATTTTTGAATTGAAATATTGTTCTTGTGGCTCCAAATAAAATTAACTATGTAAGAGACAAATAGTTTATAGTGTGTGTGCAATTGGGACTGGCAGTTTGATAAGACTCCCATCCTGAGTCTGTATCACTTGTATAGGCCACCAATGTGCTCATGAGAAGGGGAGGACAAGGAGAGAATGTTTTAAGCATGGGCTCTTGTAGAAGGGCCTCTATCTTATCTGTGGGCACATTTGGGATGATAAGATTTTGTTCCACTATAAGGTGGAGTTCTTATGTGCCATATTCTTCTGTAAGGCAAGCCAACTCTAGTATATCCTCTACCTAAAGCTGGTCCATATGTATGTGGAGACCTACAAAGTTTAGGCCTTCCTGCTTCTGTCGGTGCATACTAAGGTGGCTCCTTCACTCCCATGATTTGTCCAACATGTATTTTTTGTTGCTCTTTCCAAAATTGATTCTAGAATTCTCTTTACAATTTTTGAACGGAAAGCTTCTATTCCCTACATCTTCATAGACACAAAATTTTAGAGGTCCTTGATCATTGATTCAAAGACCTATAATGTGAAAGTAATAAACAAAACATATTATACATCCCACATGTAATGTATGCCTAAATATCAATGTTAAGAAATTAGAATATTACATTAACTAGTATATGTTAAACCATAGAGAGGATATTGTAAGTTATCTTTATGTACATTTGTTAAGCAGTTCCCTGCTTACTTATATTAGTAATATTGTAACATTGAAAGTGGCATATGAACTATATATATATACATACATCTTTTACTGTTTGGTACATAAAAAGACATATAGTGAATATGATGGGCTACAAATGACATGACATCAACATTGATGTGTGATAGCGAATAGGGACTTTTGGAGTGTTGCCTTTGTTGCATTGCAGTGCTTCTAATTTCTATAGATATAGAGGGGAGGCTAAAGTCCATTTAATGTATTCTAAACCACATCAGGCTGTATTTGAAAACATATTCCAAGATGTATGCATTAATATGCTATTTAATATTGGTTAATTACTGTTCAGAAGGAGGCCTCGCAAATTGGGCTTGTGGTTAGTGCATTAATAGTTATGTAATCCAACTACCACTAGAGTAAATATGGTTAAAGCTCTCAGTGTTGAAAGTATGGGCCTAACCGGTGTTGTCATTGATGTCGACATACTCCTGTTGCATTGATGTCAAGGATTGGATGAGCTATGTGCTAAGGATATTGAGAAAATTAGTCCTATCAAAAACAGTGAAGACAGTGAAGCTCTATGAAGTGAAGATCCTAGCTAAGATGGAGATCAGGGAATGCGCATCAAAGGGTTTGTAGATATGTGTCTAAAGATGATCCAGTCAAGATTTGAGAGTTCCACATGAATATTTGAAGAAGTTATGGCCACTTGAGTGAAACTAGTTCTGGCAGGTGTTCAGAGGTGACAGAGTGACACAAATAGGTCTGGTAAGATCCAGAAATGCAATATCATGTTCTACAGATTTGATGGAGTGTTTAGGAAGCCAATGTGAATTGGCAACTCAATTGGTTTGTGGTCTAGAGGTCCGCAAGCATTCATTCTAATGTGATAGTGATGACAGAATGTGTTCTTGAGGTTCCATATGAAGATGAGAATGATTTCAGTAGACATAAGTGGTGTGGATGTTCTTGGTGATTTCAGGCAAGCTTGTAGGGGTCTCTAGATTGTGTCCAGTTTGTGTTGGTGATCCACATTGAAGATTGAGCTCATAATTGAAGATTTACTTTCGGATGATGAAGTTCTTCCTAATCATGGCCGACCGGATGGTTTGCACATCTTGCGGATGATCTTGAAGATGTTTTGTGAAGCATGGCATGTTCCTTAAAGAAGATTGAAGTCCCAGATATGTGTGGCCGATGTGTGGTGATTCACGTGAAGTCTTTTATAATAAGACAAGTTGTATTTGTGTATTTGCTCTGTAAAAAAATAAAGTGTATATTGTACCGACTTTGATGATTATCCCAAAGTCGATGTCTTGTATAAATAAGAATTGTGAAGTCATTTCAAAGCATGGAGGTGAAGATGATAAATTGGTAGAGAGGACAAGACTGAAAAGTAGAGCAGAAGTATTGGGCTTAAATGGAACTGACTCAAGCATGGTGAAGATGCTGATCTTCAGTTCAAGTATGTAATGTTTATTATTCTGTAGACAGTGTGTCTCCTGTAGGCAGTGGGCCTCTTGTGAGCAGTGTGCTCAGGTAGTGAGCCTTAATTGGCATGTACCATTTTGTTCCTTTTATTCTTTTAATAGAGAATACAATCTTGGGTTAGTCACCTCATGGTTTTGCCCTCAACCGGGTTTTCCACGTTAAAATCTTGGTGTCATATGTGCTAATGTGTTTCTACTCTTGAATTATTGCATTATCTTTTCATGATTGATTTATTATTATGCTGCTGAATTACAAGAAGGATTTAAGTGGTTAATAAAAGGAAAGTTTTGAGACAACTGATTTACCCCCCCTCTCAATTGTCTATCTTGAAACCAACAATTTGTATTAGAGCTAAGTTCCTCTAAAAGAGCTTAACCATTTGAGGAGATCCAGGATGTCTTCCTATAAGAAGGATAGTCTGAGGTTTGATGGAACCAATTACACTCTTTGGAAAAGCTGCATGGAATGTCACTTGCAATGTATGGGAATGCATTATTGGACCATAACTTCAAAGAAGTATGTTCCTCCAAATAATGGTCCAACAACTGTAGATGAAATCAAAGATGCTGAAGACAATCTTCAGGCTAAAGAAACTTTATTAAGTGCCTTATCTGATTCAGAGCTTACAAATGTTATAGATCTAAAAACTACATATGAGATTTGGGAAAAACTGTAACTTCTACATGAAGGAGACAAATATGTTAAATGTGCCAAGCTACAGAGTCTGAAAGGAAAATTTAAAAACTTGAAGATGAGAATATCACTACATTTATGCCAAAAGTAAATGAGCTTGTATGTGGCATTAGGTGTGCTGGTGGAATCTTGGATGAAGATGAGATTGTTGCCAAAGTTCTCAGATCTCTACCTCATGCTTACAAATACAAGGTTGCTACTATTGAAGAATTTAGATCTTTTTGAAACATCACAAGAGATCAATTGGTTGGAAAATTAGCTGCATTCAAATTGGTCAAGTTTGGAGATGCACCTCCCAAGACTGAGTCTACATTCAAAGCTAGTGCCTTTGTAAAAGGCAAACAAAAGTTTGATCCAAGAGATAACTCCTCAAAGAAACTATCATGGTATGAAAAATTAAGAAAAGATCTGGAAGAAGATAAAGCAAAAGATGCTCAACTTGAAGCCCTTATTGCAAAAAGGATGCCAAGCGGATCTGGTAAGTATGAAGGAAAATTGCCCTTCAAATGTTTCAACTGCAACAAGATTGGTCATTTTGCCTCAAAGTGTCTGGAAAGATTTTCAAGGGCAAATCGAAACAGATCAAGATTCCAAAAGAAATGTTACTATGTTTATGAAGATGATGATGATGGAGTAACAGATGATGAATCAGAGACAGGAAACAAATCCGGAAGTGACTGGGTGTTTATTGCTATCAAGGAGGAAGATCCAGTACCCTCTAAATCTGTCAATCATAAAATGATAGAAAGAGCTCTGGCTGCCCAAGTTGAAGAAAAGGATGATTGGGTCATTGATAGTGGATGCTCCCACCATATGACTGGTGACAAAAATAAGTTCATAGATTTTGAAAGATATGAAGGAGGAGTTGTAAAATTTGGTGATAATTCTGCTGGCAAAATTAGAGGTAGAGGAACTATTTCTTTTGATGGAAAGAACAAAACCAGTGATGTGCTGTATGTTGAAGGTCTAAAGCACAATCTTCCTAGTGTTGGACAGTTGGTGGACAAAGGCTATGATCTCCAATTCAAAAATAGAAAATGTAAGATCTTTGAAAGTTCTGGAACAAAGATTGCATTCAGTACTCAAACAAAAGGTAATTTCTTCCACTTGGTTGGTACTGGCAAAAGTTGTTTATTTTTTCAAATTGATCAGAGTTGGTTGTGGCATAGGAGAATGTGTCATGTGAATTTTGATAATATCATCAAGATAAGAAACACTTAGGCTGTAAGAGATCTTCCAAGACTGGTGAAACCTACTAATAGTTTGTGCAAAGAATGTTAGTTGGGTAAGTAGAGCAGAGTCACATTCAAAAGTAAGGAACAATCTTCTACTAGATTGTTGGACTTAGTACATACCGATCTATGTGGACCGGCAAGAATCAAGAGTTTGCAAGGTAATAGATACTTCATGTTATTAATTGATGACCACTCCTGGATGATGTGGGTGACTTTTCTGAAAGAAAAATCTGAGGCTCTTGAGAAATTTAAAATATTCAAGGCTATGGTGGAGAATGAAACCAGATAAAATATAAAATGTCTCAGGTCTGATAGAGGTGGAGAATTCACATCTGGAGAGTTCATAGAATTCTATGAGAAACATAGGATAAAAAGATAGTTGTCTGCTCCAAAGACTCCACAACAGAATGGAGTAGTGGAGAGAAAGAACCAGACCATCCAGGAAGCATCTAGAACCATGATGATGGAAGCAAATGTTCCTCAGATCTACTGGAGAGAAGCTGTAAGCACTATTGTCTATACTCTTAATCGAGTACAAATCAAAAGCAATACTGGTAAGACTCCCTATGAACTCTGGTTTGGCATCACTCCTACTACGAAGTATTTCAAAGTCTTTGGTAGCAAATGTTACATTAAAAGAGATGAAGACCTTGGCAAATTTGATGCTAGAAGTGATGAAGGAATATTCTTGAGTTATTCTACTCAAAAAAAAGCATACTGGTGTTATAACAAGAGATTGAGAAAGATTGTAGAAAGTACAAATGTGAAGGTTGATGAAGGCATGGAAAACCCCTCAAGGTTTTATGAACATGAAGAAGATGATCAAAATGATGTTTTGGTTCAAGCCCCTTCTGAAATTCAGACCCAGACTGATCTAGAGAATCCTGAAATACAGGAAGAAGAGACAAGTTTGAATGAACCTATCCAAGAAATAGAAGTGCAAGAAGTTCCCAAAACTCCCAGGTATGTAAGATTGAATCATTTTGAAGACTAGATCATAGGTGATAAAAGCAAAGGTGTTCAAACAGGAAGAAAGATTGCTCAAGACTCAGAAAAGTATTGTTTGATCTCAAAGATTGAACCAAAAACAGTAAGTGAGGCATGCAATGATGAAAGATGGACTAAAGCAATGGAGGAAGAGTTGATGCAAATTGAGAAAAATCACATTTGGGATCTTGTTCCCAGACCTAGAAACAAAAATGTGATTGGCACCAAATGGGTCTTCCGGAATAAACTAAATGAATTTGGTGAAGTAGTCAGAAATAAAGCCATATTAGTTTTCAAGGGTTATTCTCAAGTTAAGGAGTTGATTTTGAAGAAACGTTTGCTTCGGTGGCATCAGTCAGATTATTTCTTGCCTTTGCTGCCTTCAAGGATTTCAAAGTATATCAGATGGATGTCAAGTCTACCTTCCTGAATGGTGACTTGGAAGAAGAAGTATACATTGAGCAATCAGATGGATTTCAATTATTTGATCAGGGTGATATGGTCTGCAAGTTGAAGAAAGCTCTGTATGGACTCAAACAAGCCCCAAGAGCCTGGTATGAAAGACTGGATAAACATCTTTTGAAGATTGGTTTCAACAAAGGTACTACTGACAATAACTTGTACTTCAAAATTGATCATGAAAATATCTTAATTATTGAAGTGTTTGTTGATGATATCATTTTTGGAGGAAGAGATAATATGTGCAAGACTTTTGCAAATCAAATGACAAGTGAATTTGAGATGTCTATGTTTGGGGAAATCAATTTCTTCTTGGGTCTACAAATCACTCAAACAAAGAAAGGAATCTTCATTTCTCAGACCAAGTATGTGAAAGAATTGTTGAAGAAAATTGGGATGGAAGACTCAAAACCAATGAATACTCCCATGGCAACTGGATGTAAACTAAGAAAAAATGATGACTCTCCTAAGGCTGATCAAAAAAAGTACAAGTCAATGATTGGAGGACTATTGTATCTTACTCAAACTAGACCTGACATTATGAATGTTGTTGGTCTTGTTACTAGATTCCAAGCTGATCCTAGAGAATCTCATGTCATGACAATCAAGAGAATTCTCAGATATCTAAAAGGAACAATTGAGTATGGTTTATGGTATCGTAGGGATCATGATTTCTCTCTTCATGCATACACAGATGCAGATTGGGTAGGAGATGTGGATGACCAGAAGAGTACCAGTAATAGTGCATTTGTTTTGGGGAGAAGATTGGTTTCTTGGCTGAGCAAGAAACAAGAGGCAATATCTCTATCCACTGCAGAAGCAAAATATATTATAGCAGTAGGTACTTGCACTCAAGTATTGTGGATGAAGCAAATGCTAAAAGACATCAGAGTGTAGTATGAGGAACCTTTCACAATCTTCTGTGATAACTCAAGTGCAATAAACATTTCAAAAAATCTGGTGTTATATTCAACGACAAAACATAAAGCCATCAAGTTTTACTTCTTGAGAGAGAAGGTGAACAAGAATGAAGTCAGATTGGAGTTTGTACCCTCTAAGGATAAGATTGCAGACATCTTTACTAAACCTCTACCTAAGGACTCTTTTGAGTATCTTAGGGAGAAGTTAGGGGTTACTACCCCTCCAGTTCTTAATTAAGGTGCATTGATGTGCATCAGTTCGGTGGATTTCATAGTCATATCTTGTGATCCAGAAGCTGCTACTCAGGGGGAGCAGTCTGTATGATTTTGATTGATGCAAGTATGTGCCCTTTGCCATTGATGTCAAAGGGGGAGAGAAGACATGTGAAAAACAAAAGTGGTTGTTGATCAAAGGGAGAGCAGTAAAGGAAGAGAAGACATATGAATGACTACTGTTGATAGAAGCTATGTCAGTCAGTGAGGAGAAGTTCTTGTCTTAATGGTTAAATAGTTTTTCACATCATATGTTGCCATCAATGACAAAGGGCGAGATTGTTGCAAGTATGGGCCTAACCGGTGTTGTCATTGATGTCAACATACTCCTATTGCATTGATGTCAAGGATTGGATGAGCTGTGTGCTGATGATATTGAGAAAATTAGTCCTATTAGAAATAGAGAAGAATAGTAAAGATAGTGAAACTCTATGAAATGAAGATCCTAGCTAAGATGGAGATTAGGGAATGCGCATCAAAGGGTTTGTAGATATGTGTCTAAAGATGATCGAGTCAAGATTTGAGAGGTCCACATGAAGATTTGAAGATGTTATGGCCACTTGAGTGAAACCGGTTGTGGCAGGTGTTCAGAGGTGACAGAGTGACACAAATAGGTCTGGTAAGATCCGAAAATGCAATATCATGTTCTGCAGATTTGATGGAGTGTTTAGGAAGCCAATGTGAATTGACAACTCAATTGGTTCATGGTCTAGAGGTCCGCAAGCATTCATTCTAATGTGACAGTGATGATAGAATGTGTTCTTGAGGTTCCATATGAAGATGAGAATGATTTCAGTAGACATAAGTGGTGTGGATGTTCTTGGTGATTTCAGGCAAGCTTGTAGGGGTCTCTAGATTGTGTCCAGTTTGTGTTGGTGATCCACATTGAAGATTGAGCTCGTAATTAAAGATTTACTTTCGGATGATGAAGTTCTTCCTAATCATGGCTGATCGGATGGTTTGCACATCTTGCAGATAATCTTGAAGATGTTTTGTGAAGCATGGCGTGTTCCTCAAAGAATATTGAAGTCCCAGATATGTGTGATCGACTGTGTGGTGATTCGCATGAAGTCTCTTGTAATAGGACAAGTTGTATTTGTGTATTTTCTCTGTAACAAAATAAAGTGTATATTTTGCCGCCTTTGATGATTATCCCAAAGACGATGTCTTGTATAAATAAGAATTGTGAAGTCATTTCAAAGCATGGAGGTGAAGATGATAAAGTGATAGAGAGGACAAGAGCGAAAAGTAGAGCAGAAGTATTGGGCTTAAATGGAACTGACTAAAGCATGGTGAAGATGCTAATCTTCAGTTTAAGTATGTAATATTTATTAATCTGTAGACAATGTGTCTCCTGTAGGCAGTGGGCCTCTTGTGAGTAGTGTGCTCGGGTAGTGAGCCCTATTTGGCATGTTCCATTTTGTTCCTTTTATTCTTTTAATAGAGAATACAATCTTGGGTTAGTCACCTCATGGTTTTTCCCTTAACCGGGTTTTCCATGTTAAAATCTGGGTGTCATACGTGTTAATGTGTTTCTGCTCTTGAATTATTGCATTGTCTTTTCATGATTGATTTATTATTATGTTGCTGAATTACAAGAAGGATTTAAGTGGTTAATAAAAGGAAAGTTTTGAGACAACTGATTCACCCCCCCTCTCAGTTGTCTATCTTGAAACCAACACTCAGAACTTATCTTTGGAGTTAATTTATCAGTACACCTACTGCTACAATTATCTAAGTTAGATGGCTTTGTGCATGCCAAAGGTACTCTTTGTGATTAGTTGAATCCTGTGTCTTTAGTGTTAGTGTTATTTTGCATTATAATAGTTTATTGGCTTCTTAAATACTGACCTCTAATGCATAGTCCATAGCTACTTTATGGAAATACATGGAAAAGTGACCCGTGTAGAACTGTTACTATTTAGAAAGAAGATTTGAGATGGGTAGAAATTGGGGGCTAAGAATTTTTAACATGCCTTGTTATCTTCAATCTATTTCAAAATATCTAGTGGTGGTCACTTTTTTATATTCCAAAAATGACATGGCAAAGCAAGAATTTTTACATACCATATACCATGGGGCTATTTTTAGTTTCTCCCATATCATTCTCAATGGTACATGCAAACAATAAATAAAGTTGTTTCATGCTCCCTCCATGAGATGAATAGATTATTCCTTTTTATGAATTATTTACATGTTTTATGGTGACTAAAATTTGTAGAAGAGAATGTTAACAATCCAAAAGAAACATATAAGCCTTGTAGCTCAATGTTACATTTTCAAAGAATTTGTGCAACATAAATTGACCGCAGATGCAGAAATCTTGATGTATGGTATGATACATCTACAAATGAAGGATCTAATCTAGGGCCAAAGCAATAATAAATTAAACAATCCAATTGATCCCAAAAGAATATTGCAGCTCAAATATGTTGCACTTGTAAACCACTCTATAATTGAATAAAAGCCATGTTATGAAGAATGACAAAAAAAATCTAAATTTAAACTTCTTAGAATCCTGTAGAAGAATCTTGTGAATACTTCATTGTCTAATAATAGATTGAATACTAAATCAATGCTAAATCCAGTCTAGGCTATGGCTTTATCCACAAAATGAAAAAAATACATTTATTACAAGGAGGTAAACCTTGATAATTCATCAATTCTACTCTTTGTGGCAAGCCCTGAAATGAATGGTATATATAGCCCCATAGTTGTGAATATGATATATAGTTTAATTCATTACAATAGTTTCTAGGGTTTCTAATGTATATATGATTTTTTAACAAGAAAGAATGTAAATATTGCAATAGTTGAAGACACCTACCATAGGCGTAGGTGTCCTGGAACAAATTTGCATACAACCCCATGGACTCAACAGTGTCATGCATTTCATCATAACTTGTGAACAAATCTTCACCCTCATTTTGTAGGGTTTAAATAACAATCATCATCAACATACTTTGATCAATTAACAACTGAAAAGATAGGCAAAAAAAGAAAGATACAAATAATTTAATAAATCAAAAGCCATAAAATTCGTGATTTTTGGCATCATACTGATGAGCATCAAATAATTTTGGACCGTCAACTAATATCCCTGCCATGATTGCACGCCCTAGACACACCAAAACATAAAAATGAATTAAAAAATGTAACCACTAAGCACAAATGCAAAAAGGCTTCCAACCCTATAAACTCTAAAGCCTCAAAACAATCAAAAAAATAAACCCCAAAATTAGATTAGCAACACCAAAAATCTTTAGAAAGCCTTAGATCTACAATAATACCAAAATACCCTAAAAAAAAGCCCAAAAAAGAAAACTTAAAAAAGTCATTTTCCACGGTCATGGCTCATAAAATAAAATATGCTCCATTAGCCTGAACCATAAAACTACCGATATCTATTTTGTTGGTTGCCCCTTAGTTGTTATCCATTGATGACAAACACACAACTTGGCACAGTGACTGTTGGCATTGGCATTTGGCATTCATGAGGTTTAGCATTTGATGCATGAACTCATATTCTTGATGATGTGATGATCTTGTTTATGCTTATAATGTTGTTCACTTGAAGAGAATCAAACATGTTGGTGTTAGTTGTGGCATTTACTATTCTCTACAAGTAGTCGGTATCTGACTTGTAATGTTGATAAAGGTTATTGGTTCTAGCATCATGCTAATGGTTATGCTCTATGATGATTGAATACAGTGGTCACATGCTCTGGTATATGCTTGACAGTTGACACATATTTGTTATGGTATCATGCTCAGTGGCATATCATGCATATCATGCTCATGGCACAACATCATATTGTTGTTGATGATAGTTCATATATGTTCTCATGGTTCATATTGTCTATGCACTTCTGTGTTCTTATGCTCTCTTGGTATGATGATCTTTTGTGCTTGTATGGGATGATTACAGTTGGATATCATTGTATTGATATAGACTTGCAGCCATGTATTGTAAGTATGGACATCTATGATATTTGATATGCATTTGATGCTCATCTCAGTTGACATGATACTGATAGCATGGTATCACTTGCTTCAGTTGTGAGCTTATATCATGATGGTTGTTATGGTATAATTTGTCACTTTCCCATGTCTATGACATAGAGATTTCAATTGTTCTTGATGGATGAATTGATGGTATGACAGCACAAGTTGATAGTTTACATATCTCCTGATGATTTTACTTGGCAAATGAATTCTTGTGACAGTTTGTCTTATGACATAATTGAAATGAGGCACAAGTTTTGGTTGGCATGAACCTTATTCATATTTGCTTTAGAGGGGTTATAAAGGCATAAACAGGCACACTTTTTATCACATGAAGACCATACATATAAAAGGAGAAGGATATTTGTTTTATTGTTATAAGGGGTTTATAATATCATGCATTCAAAGACATGTATTAAAATGTTCACCATGGTTTGAGGTCATATTGAATTTCCTAGTGAATATAATACTTTGCAAAAGTATTTATATCAGGTTCCAAAGCAACATTACCTATTGGGCAGGTTATGACTATTTCTAATAGGTGAAAAGGCTTCAATTAACTCTTCTTCCACTAGCCCTTTTAGGGCTCACCGACAGTGCAGGTTGCATGTTTTTTGTATCGGGCAAAAAGACCTTGTTTTTGGATCATTATGCATAGTTTAACTTTGTGAAATGAAACTTTGAGCTAGGGTTATATGTTTTAGTGATAATCATGACATTGTGTGCTCAATACAATGGGTATCTTTGCATATTTTGAAAGGGATCTTGAGGATTTGACAGTGTAGGTTATCAAGGAGTTGAGTTTATTTGTTCTTGACTGAATCTTTGACAACTTGGGGATAATGATGGAATTCTTGACCTATCTTGTATGATATGACAGTGCTAACTGTAGTAGCAAATCTAAGGCATGACCAACATAGGTGGCTTCGTTTCTTGTTTTTCTTTCTGATTATGGTTTGTTTCCTGCATTAGTATATATTATTTTTAGAATGAAAAGATAATGCAAATATGTTTATGGTAAACAAATGCAAACTTAGTTTATAAGAGTTTGAAGCCTTCAAAAGCAACCATGCATCTATTTTTTCTCTATTATGGGTTCTTGGTATAGGGTTTCAAAGGTGACTATGACAGAGTTTTTAGTTCTTTTCTACTGTGATATGGCTAGATTTGTTAAAACCCACTTATGAGTATGCAACATTTTTGATGAAACTTTGTTATGCCAGAAATCTATCAAGGGTTTTCATTCTTTCTTCTTGATAGTCAAAACAAAGACATACAAGTTGATTTTCCTTTGTGGGTATATGTTATTTTTGATGCAAATCAGTTGTATTCAGTTGAGATGAGAAACTCTTCAGTTGTTTGTGGTTATTTGATTAGTCATTTCATCTTTGATTATGGTTTCTTGTACGGGTATTCTTGGAAGTTATAAAGAGTCTTCTTTAACTCTACACACAATTTGAACATTATTTTATCATGGTTAAAGAAGCAGTTAAAAAGGTTACTAGATATAACCTCCTTATCAATTAAGAACTACCTCAGACAATTACACTACTACAATTGTGTTTTTCAAACTATTTGTAGAGAGAAAGAAAGGCTTGAACAAAGGTTGTAATATGCTTGATATATATCCGATGTAATGTTGAGAATATATGCAAGAGAGAGTATTATTATTGATGGACATATTAGAGTTATTGGGTTTTTAGAGAAACATAGTATCCCTCTGTATTAAACTATATTATTCTTTGTTTGGTTTGAAATATGCCAGTGAGGCACAAATAGCCAGTGAGGCACTATTGTTAGTGAGACATTGTTGAAAATGCTAGTGAGGCATAAATGATATCAAGCCAGTGAGGCAAGTTTATTACATAAGCCAGTGAGGCACTTTTACTGAGTGGTTTTCTACCCTAGAGGGTTTCCACTCCTAAAAATATCTGTATTATGGTGCCATCTTACATTTGTTTTATTTGCCATCTGTTTATTGATGCTATTTGTCATTTGTTACATATGCACATGGAACTTGTTCACTTGTCTCTATAATGCTCTGACATGTACTAATAAGCATGTAAGTCACCATGCATATCTGTTGTCTAAACTTGCAACTATAGTGTGTAAATTTGTCAATTTTGTTCTATTTTCTGTAACACTGATTCACCCCCCTTCTTGGTGTTACCAAGTACTCCAACATATTTATCTAAACTTTATATTACTAAAACCAATTTATGTGTATTGCATGTGGCCAGTGCTTATTTATCTTAATCACATGTGACCTAAATTTGAAATCGCTAAGCATAGGCATTATACAATAGAAAAATAAAAAATATGATACCAGGGTACCCGTAAGAAGTTAGGTCCACATAGAGGGGAAGTCGCGGGAAAAAAAAAATCTTGACAGAAACGGGTACCTATTTTAAAAGAAACGGGTACCTGTTTAGGAATGGGTGCCCGAGCCTAAACGAATGCCCACTTAGGAATGGGTACTCATTTAGAAATTGGTGCCTGAGCCTAAATGGGTCCCATTTAGGAATGGGTACCCATTTCTATATAGCTATTTGAATTTGCAGAAAAACCTTGTGCGCTTTGTTTTCCCACACAAAAGGAACAGGTGACCGTTTTAAAATGGGTACCCATTCATAACTGGTACTTGATTTAGAATGGGTACCCATTCCTAAAAGCATAGGCTCAGGAAAGGCATGGTAAGTCAACCCCTTACCTTGGACCTGCAAGTACAAGTTCATGTTCAGATCAAGAGAAAAGACCAATTTTACCAATATCGCTGATGATGTTTTTTTGTGAATTTTTTTCAAAATTAAAACTTATTACAGATGACGATGTGTAGTTTTCAAATATGTAATTTGTTTTTTGATTTGAATTGATTTTCTATTTATTAATTAATTTATGAGCAAACTGGTCCAAAAACTTGAAATGACAGGTGTTTGTATTTTTTTAATAACTTTTAATTTTTAAAGTTAAAAAAAAAAAATATATGTCATCAATCTAGACATCATTCTCTACACAATGAAAAAAGAAATTTTATTTTATGGTTAGTTTTGCTCAAATTATGTTGGTCGTACACGAGGTGTTTTCAAAAATAGCAATTAGGGCCAATGAAAAATTAATAAAAAAAATATTTGGAAAAAAATTATATAAAAATATCCTCATCAAACTTCATTTTACTACACATCTTTTCCCAAAGGATTCAAAAAAATACTTTTATTTAGGTCAAATTATGTTGGCCGTACATGTGCATGGTATGGTAAAAAAAAGACTTTTAAATAGTGGTTTTTAGACATGCCTATTGAAAGTTAATTTGTATCATTTGGGTATTAAAATAAATTACATATTTGGAATCTAGACTCTGAGTACTAAATTTCATATTACTAACTTTTTTTGATATTCAATCTTTAAGTGCTTCAAATGTTTAGGTCAAATGTGACAAATTTTGAAAATCAAGGAAAACACTTCCACTTTTTGGCAAAAAAGTGGACCCAACTTCTTGCACCGACCCACCACTTTTTTGCCCTTACCATGCCAATCCATTTCCCAAAGGCTGATTTGTGTTCTTGTTGCATCCACGATCTCCTGAAATGCCATTACAGTCCCTTGTACTATGCTTGATAAAAATGAATGCAAGAATCGAGGATGCATTTGAGGAGGTGAAACATACACCTTCCATTTATTTTTTATCCGTTACAAATGTTATTCGGATGACCAAAAAAACTTTACACCAATATTTGTTAGGGTAAATAGATTTTACCTTGCTTAAGTTTTATTTAGGCAAATAATTATTCAATAGTTATAGTTGGGAAGTTATTCCTGTAACCAGTTAGGGTGGTTAATTCACGTGAATGAAAGGCTATATAAGCCATATATCACATTTGTAAAATAAGAGAGATTCATTGTAATATATCAATTTAGTCTTCTCAAATATTTTTCTTCTTATGCAAACGCATGCTTGAGCATTCTCTTGTGGTGGTTTGTTTCCTGATTTGATCCTTGAAGTTTGCAGCTTCATGATGGCTCCTTGTGTCTATCCCTACATAGTATTAGAGCTAGAATCAAGAAGCTTGCTGCCTGTATCGGAGAATTGAGTTGCTGGAGAAAGAGATCAATCTATTAGGCATCAATCCATGCTTGCCTTCATTATTCTCCCGAGGTGTATTTGGGCTTGCTCTAGTTGCTGAGATTATCAACTCCCGGCACTATCTCTGTGAAGATTGTAGTATTGCATCTGCATGACAAATATAAGGCTTCTTTGATGAGAAAGTGAAGGTGTGGGGATTTCTTTATCTGAAGCCCTTAATTATTTCCTTGGATGCGAATGACCCCCTTGCTGAGGCGATCATTTGATTTGGCATATTATGGCTTTCACTTATTTCTTTGCTGACTTCTACAAACCAACAATATAATTTTGGCTGATTCCTTATCAACTGGGGGTTGAAATATCTGGCATTTGAGTGAGAATAGGCTCTGTTTTTTGCATCAGCAATACTGGAGGCTCGATTTACTAACTGAGGCACCATCATCCAGCCACCTACCATCCAACAAAAAACTTCCATCAACGATTTCTTTTTGCCTATATTTGTTTCAGATTTTAGTTTGTAGAAAAATATTAAAGGTTTTTCATCTGTGCTCGGCAAATCTCAGCAGGCGATATATATATATTTTGATTAGACTTTATCTATTCTAAAGTCTTGTTACAAAATATTTGTAGTTAGGGTTTCAATCAGAGGCGCAATAGATTTGTGGTGGGCCCGTCTGTACAACCTTTTGTCTTTGGTTGGTGATAGACATTTTTTGGTACTTTAGTCCCACATTGCACCGGCTGAGGCATTTTTCAGGCCTTATATAGCCTCTTACTCAGTTATCTAATGTGAGTAATGCTCATGAGATTGATGCTTGATGTCTATTGTCTCTATCCGAGCCCCTTTAATTTTTGGTGATTTGTCTATGGTGACATCGAATATTGACTAGCCCATTCGGTGGCCCCCTTATTTTGCACCCAATCACGGTGCTCCATTTTTTAGCCTCATAGGCTATTTTATTTTTTCCCCATTATTTACAGGTGGTCATGTGTGTGATCAGGGATCAATCCGCCCTAGGGCTCAATCTGGCCCCCTCTTTTATTCAGTGGGCTCCATATCAGTCATATATTTCCATGGAGGATATCTTGGGCATCCGGAGTTAGAATTTTGAGTTCCATATAGCATTGAAAAGGTGATTCTTCCAACCTTGCAGTGGTGCAGGTCAATCCACCTGATTTCACTGTCTATCAATATCTATTGCAGCTTGAAGTCAACCTGCTTTGGACTCCTGAGCTTGCAACTTTGTGCCTCGATCTCTAATTTCTATCATTCTTGTGGTGTCAAAAAGGTACTGAGGAGCTCTTTCATCTAGTTCATGCCCTCTTTTCCTGTTCAGCACCATGTACTATCTATTGAGTTTTGTGTTTTTTGGGCACTTACTTGATAACTTGGATATCCTAACACTTGGAGAGCTACAATTTGTGGGGGGGCTTCATTTTCAGTTGCATATCTTATTTGGAAGTTCTACATATAAAAGGTACTATCTTTGTGTTTTGAAGAATTCATAACTTAATGGGTTTTTCTTTGGAGAAAGGGAAGTATGAGCAATGGAGTGAATCCATCCTCACTCATCTTATTGATCACAATCTATTGCCGTATCTCTATAATAATGTTTCTATTCCTTGCACACCTCGTGAGTATCATATTTGGAAAGGCTATAGGGCTAAAGTATTTAGAGTTATTTTCGAGCATGTAGATGATGACCTTTTGGATTCACTTGTTCATTTGATTTCCCTTATGATCTTTGGACTTACATTCAAGAATCATATTGAGATCATGATTCTCCACCATCTCTCGATGCTTCTCTTTCCAACTCTGATGTGCCTCATTATTCTTCAGAGAAGATAAACCATGCTTGTGATCCTTTGGAGGTTTTTGAGACTTCATATGAGGTTGCAGTTGCTTCAGAGGTTCTTGATTCTTCTTCAAATATAGTTGATCCACCTTCACATTCATTGGCTTCTTATCCAGAGTCATTGATTGAGACTTCCATCATTCCTGATCAGCAGGACAATCATTGTCTTTCAGATTTGGTTGGAAGACATATTTCAGTATTCTCATCTTTGGAGTTTGCTCTATGTCAGTTTCCACATAGTTCTAGTTTGTCACCTTCTTTCTTGATTGGGGAAGTACTTGATTGGATTGTGGCATCATCATTTTATTTGGACAAGGAGACACATGAGCATTTTTTGGAGACAATATCATCATCATCATTTTTCATGCTTCCATCTTTCAAAGTATATCCTAAATGGGAAGCATACCTGCATTTATACATGGTTTTGTTTCTTCCTAAAGGGAGACAAGTGGTTTGTAAGGATTGGATTATGTTTTCCTTTCAAATACTTACGATCTTTGCAGGACATTATTTATTATGGGGGGGGCTATGTAGTCTCCTTCTTTCCTTCCAATGGGAGGACCATTGAATGTACACACATGATGTATGTAGTCCTTGGGGGGTATTAGTGAGTCCTCCATACATGCATTTTGTTTTCTTTTTTTTCTCTCTTTTGGAGAGGAGTTTTCTCCCACAGGGTTTTTTTCCTTTTCTCCAGTTGTGAGAGATTGCATCGCATTTTGCTTTGTAAATGGGTACCTAACATGGTTGTGTAGTCGGGACCCATATTGCATCTTACATCTTGTAATAATTATTCTCCCTAAGTTGCACTTAAGGGGGGGTGTTAAGGTAAATAGATTTTACCTTGCTTAAGTTTTACTTAGGCAAATAATTATTCAATAGCTATAGTTGGGAAGTTATTCTCGTAACCAGTTAGGGTGGTTAATTCACGTGAGTGAAAAGCTATAGAAGCCATATATCACATTTGTAAAATAAGAGAGATTCATTGTAATATATCAATTTAGTCTTCTCAAATCTTTTTCTTCTTATGCAAACTCATGCTCGAGCGTTCTCTTGTGGTGGTTTGTTTCCTGATTTGATCCTTGAAGTCTATAGCTTCATGATGGCTCCCTGTGTCTATCCCTACAGTATTTACAATATAGTATTTTTTTAACACTTATTTTATATGGCATAAATCGCATGGTTTTAACACTTATTTTATATGGACAACCAATTTTTTAAAAAAAATTTAACACTTATTTTATATGGCCGACTGATTTTTTTTAAAAATTGTGGACAACCAAAAAAATGATTTTTTTTTTTTTTTTCTGAAACTACTAAATTTTTGGGAGTTACAAGATGTGTGCACATATAATGGCCTAGTGGCCAAAATATCATGATTATGCAACTGATATTCTTAGCCTAAATGTTGCTGGCCTTACCACTACCATGGATGTGCTCCATTACCCTAAAATCACCTGCACAAATGTGGACATTATGGTAGTTGAAGAAGGGCTTGTAATCTTTCTCAAACAGGTAAGTTTTACCTTTGAAAAAAAAGAGAACTGTTGTGGACAGTAGACATGGCAAGAGCTTATTTAATCAGTGTGTTGATTTTCGTGAAGTGTGTTTTTATTAAGACTTAGGTTCCTGCATAAATATGGCTATTCTTAAACAACATCTACTTCAAAAGTTAAATGTCAATTTTGGCCAATAAGAATAGGACAAATATTTACCACTTTTTAATGTAGACGAGGTATAAAATTACTATTGACTATTTGACAATTAAAACAGATGATGTTTAAATAGAGTACATAAATACCAGATATGTTGGAGGATTCGCTGTTTAACTGGAGACCAGTATCCCCACATAAACAGTTCAGATGTTAAGTGGAGATCCAAGCTTTTATGTTAACATCTATGATAATGCAATATTTCAAACTTTACAATGGTTAAAAGTCTAGTGTTACCGCGCTTATCAGTATTACTGCAGGCTTCTACGATTGTTTTTCTGATATCTTCAATAGTACCCTTGTTGTAAAATTGGAAGTTAGAAAGTATCTGATCGATGCATGTGAGCACCAACTGTGTCCCTTCAAAACAACCGACATTGCAGTATGCATTTGCTACGGATTTCCATGGCAACGTCGAGTAAAGCAGACAATGTGATCACATCCTTTTGTTATAAGTGTTTTGGTTGGTAGTTCATCAAATTTCATCTTGATAGATTGGAAAATAAGAAAAAATCAACAACTTTCTGATATTGGTGCCACTTGATTTGACAGGAGGTGATATTATATCCTAAAATAGGATGTCTGTATAGTAATAGGAGACTTTGTCGAATGATGACGAAAGTGTATGAAGGCTAGGCTTATTTATTTATCATGTAAAGGCTGATGATGTGACCAGTCTGTCACAAGTGAAAGCCCATATATAGTTTAGAACAGTTAGAAGTAATGTTTTGAATAATATTATAGGGAGTTTAAGTTCTATCGGAAAAATAAAATAAGAGTATAGTGTTAATGTTCGACTGTTAAACAAGAGGACAGAGTTAATATGATAATCCAAATTACATTAATATGAAATACACCGTTAATTGATTTGGTAGTTGTGTTATTGCTTTAGATTATATTTGAGGAATTATTTAATTGGTTTTGGCCTTTATTTTCATTTTTCTTCCTTAATAAGATAAGGTGGTGAGATAAAGTGTTTTGCTAAATCTTTGTATTGATATTTATATCCTTACAATGATAAGCAAAGGATGGTAAGTTTTTTTTTTTTTTTTTTGGATTGTTTTGAGTTTTACATTTGTAAATCATAAAACTAGATCTTTATATGGAAACTATCAACTAAATTAATAAATTTGATTTTCATTTTCTATTTCTCTAATATATTGAACTCATCTTTTTATATAATAAGATAAAATGCTAACTTTGATTTTGATTATTTGGTTGAGTCAAACACTAGATTTTGATTATTTGATTGAGTCAAACTTTTGAGAATTCCAAAATATAAAATTTAAATGTCAAGTGGTTTTGGTCACACGTGGTCCAGGTGTGTAGTTAATTGTCAGAACTTGTTGAAAATTTGCTTAAGCAAAGTCGTAGAAGTTGTTTCCAAGGAAATGGGGTTTCTATGTACATTTGCATTTTGTACAAAGGTGTAGGGGAACCCCAAAATCTTGACAATAAGGAGAAGTCACAAAGGATATCAAGAAATTGTGGTTTGTTTGCATAGTTGTACCTTATTAATCGAGTCATGTTTATGGAGTCAGTTTTGGGAAATTAATGCAAAAGATTTGTATGTCCAATAGTTTGTGATTTTAGGTGATGAGGTATGAATTTGGTCTTCAAAAACCAAGAAAAAACTTCTAAGGCAAAGAACCAAATGAATGCAAATTAGGATTATGGAGTTTCCATTCAAATGTGTAGTTTTGTGCAATTTAACTATGCAAGAGACATAAAATCACATTTTTCTCAATATTGTCAAACATCCAAAGTTCTTATGTAGTTTGGTAGTTTCTATGGAACTACATAAATCTCCAAAAGTCTAAAAAATCTTCCTTGGTAGGAATCTAGACATTTGGAGCAGTCTTGTAGTTTTACAAGGTTACACCCAAAGCCAAAAAGTCTACCAAGCTATAAGAAAGTGGGGAACCATAGTATTCATGTAATCTTGTAGTTTCTATATACTACATCAATAGCCCACCGGTCAGCCAATGTATAACAAATTAGGAATGTTGGGAGTTCATACATGTTTCTAGTTATTACAAGATTAGTTCAACACCTTGAAATGGGAATCTATATTTTTCATGTAGTTCAACATCTTCTGTAAAACTACATAGAAACCTTGCATTTCTAAAAAAATATACCTAAAACACCTTGCATTTACTATTGAAGTATGTGAACTCTAATAGCATCTTTTAAACTCTATTTCATGCCTATAAACTCATTTTCCATATCTCATTCAACTAATTTATTCCTTTGAATACTATTGTTTAACTATTTGCCAAAGTTTTTTACTATTGTTGCACTAGAGTCTAACTATGTTTTTAAGCATAACTACAATTGTGAGTTTCTAATACTACATAAGAGCTCCAAAAGTTTCACAAGTTCATTTTGTAGGGAAGTAGACAATCTAGCCTTACTTTCCTTGTAGTTTCATACTCACTACACAACTATTTAGAACCCTAAAAGCTTGATTTGTAGTATTTTGTCATGGATCCAAAATTCCTTTGTAGTTTTGTAGTCCCTATGATCCTTATGGATCATAAAACAAAAAATTCCCTTTAATCCTTATGGATCATAAAACAAAAAATTGTAAAAAGACATGTATAAACAATATAGGAAAATTGAAAATTAAAAAATCATTGTAACTTTTGATTGGCTACTCGAAATTGAGTGTCGGTTTTTTTTAAAGTGATTATTTTTTCAAGCCTGATCCATTGGGAATGATTCCACACCATCATTATAATGTTTCATTTTTCATTCCATTTGACATGCCTGTGCACTAAAATTATAAAGTGCCATAATTTAAGGGAGAATCTCAAATTGAATCAAGGGGGCTATTCTTGTGTCATGTCTTGTGCACTTCTATAACATTTCCTTCAGTATTTCATTTCCGTACCTTTAATTTTTGCAACAATCTACTTAAGCATGGACTTAAATCAGTCTATTATGTCTCTCAGATCCTTTAATTATCATGACTAGAAACTTAAGGTTCAACTTGTGCTAAAGAACAAAGGGCTACATAGGGTAACAATGGGTACTGAAACTCAACCTACTTCTACTAAAAATAAATAAAAATGGTTTAACAAATGTGATCATGCCTTCGGGTTTTTATGTCTTAACCTTTCTCTTGAACTCCTCTTTCATGTAGAAGCCTTGAAAAACACCTAATGAAACTTGGCCTTCCTTAGACTTTTTTTTTGGGAAGGTAGATTAAATGAGAAGTCATGAGTTAGAGAATGAGCTCATAAGTTTGATCCCTAGTTCCTTTGACACCCTAGAGGATTATTTCACTAAGTTTAATTCATTAAGGTTGTAGTTGAAAGAATGTGGAATAGAGAAAAAGGAGGATCAAATTGTTCTTTCTACACTCTCAAAATTGGGTTCTAATTACTCAGTGTTTGTATCTACCTTTTACTGCACTAAAAGAGCTCTTGGAGCCTCAAGGAAAATGTCTTCTTTCTAGATGACTTGACTAGGGAGCATGATAAGTTGATACAGATGGGCACCTTGAAGTCTTTATAACTTCAAGCCCTTATTGTTGGGAGTGGGAAACAATAGGCTTCAAACAACAAAGGTAAGAAGTAAAACACTTAGAAGGACAAAGAGCCTAAGAAAGATCATAAATATGAGTCCTCCAAAACCAACAGTGAAAGCTTTTCAAATCAAGGGAAACCTAAGGAAGAAAAAGTTAAGTGTGCCTATTGCAAGAAACTTGGGCATGATCAACATAAATGTATGAAGAAACACATTGACCACCTCTCACATGTTCTTAAGAAGAATCTATCAAAGAGTCCTCATTAACCCAAGAAACTTCTAAGGTAAAAGGAAAAGAAAAATCTAAGGGCAAGGCACTCGTTGCAGTAGCATCTTCATCAGCGCCATATTGGATCATTGAATCAGGTGCTTCACACCACATGGGTTCATCACAAGTTGAGCATTCTTTGTTAGAACTTTATAGTATGTCTTCTATCACTTTGGATGATGACACTCTAGCAGTAATTACAGGGATAGGGTCTGTTGAAGCTGAAGGTGGAACATTCACAAATGTTCTAAGTGTACCTTCTCTTTTAGCTAATCTCCTATTAGTGTATCAGATTACCCACATAGGGCAGGGCATGAGAGTTCATTTCACTCCAGATTCAATCAAGGTTAGAGAGTTGCACATAAACAAGTTGATAGCTTTGGGAAGGGCAAATCACCAGACTAGGTTGTATACCTTCACACACTTTGTACCTGATGTTTCTCCTATAGCACTACTTATTCATTCAGATGGGGTTAGAAAATTATGGCATGCGTAGTTCATCCATCTTAACTACTGTTACCTTGAGAAATTAAGTTAACATGATATGATCACAAGGTTTTCTAAGGGTCTTTATGAGGGTTGCACCCTTGGGAAGCATCCTAAAGAGAAATTTGACAAAGGCAAAGCTGGGAGGGCTACACAGGCTTTGGAGCTTGTTCACAGTGATGTATCAAGGTATTTCCCCATCTATCTTTCACTAGGGTAGAGTATGTTCTCACCTTCATAGATGACTTCTCTAGATATACATGGGCCTACTTCCTTCAATAGAAATATGAAGTCTTTGACAACTTTTGAGACTTCAAGGATCTTGCTAAAAATAGTCAGGAAAAGCCATCAAGGTTCTTCGAACTAACAATGGGGATGAATATGTAAACATTAGGTTCAAGTAGTTTGTACAATAAAGGGGATAGAATTGTAGGGCACAATTCCTTATACTTCCCAACATAATAGTGTTGCAGAATGTAAGAACATAACCTTAAAAGAGATGGATAATTACATGATACACTCCAAGGGCCTCACACCACAGTACTAGTTAGAAGCAATCAACTATGCTTGTTACATTTAGAATAGAGCTCCTAAAAAATTCTTGAAGGGAATCACTCCCTTTGAAGCTTGGATAGGTAGGAAATTGTTATATGTGAAAAGTGGGAAGATGATGAATAGTGCCAAGTCTATCAAATCAAACCCTCCTTTCACAATAACACTTAAGGACAAAAACTGAGCCAAGTCACTAGAGATGAAGAGGACTCAGCTGCAGGTTGATGTACTCAGGAATGATATGGAAACATTGATTAGATTGGAATATTTGTCAAACCCTAGATTCAATAAGCCTCAAACCCTAATTATAATGAAATCGGGTACAAACAAATAAAATGTTACAGATCACCGCACAAGAAGACACTTAGGAAGGATTAGAAACTCACTAGAAGTTGGATTTTTGAAGGCGAAGACTTCGGGGACTACGGTGTGGGTGCCCAAGTCCAATAGGGCAACATTTCTGTAGATTTGGAATAGTGAGTAGTGTTGGATGATGTTCAGCTCCTAAGTTCCGGATGAATCCAGTCGGGAGGACTATGGAGTGGGCGCCCTAGTCCATTAGGGTAGAATTAAAACAATTTTCCTCTAGATCCTGAATCTTTATCCTTTGAATAGCTTCTTTGTACTTGCACTTCACCAAATCCCACACTTGTAACCTATAATCACAAAGAGAGGGGTTTGGGGGTTGTGGTGTTTAGGAGCTTGCCTTGAGGTCAAGCCCTAGAATGACATTCAAGTCTTCCAACATTGTTGCTAGATAAAGTGTGTGTCCTTGGAGGACAGAGGCCAAATCGAATGATGAAATGAATTGATTGAAACACAAATAGATATCACCTTAGAGGTAAATCCCTCACAGAGATGAAGATATTTCAAATCATGAGGAGATGGATTGATGAAGCCAAATCTGCAACAAACAAACACAATAACAACACAATTCTGCTATGCAACACAGTGAATGCCTTGAAATCCCTTAGCTCAATATCACAAGTTTGCATTATCCATCTAGGTGTAAAATGAAAACATAGAGTCATATATATGCTTTCCCGCTAACATTCGTAATTCAAATTGAAAAGGACGACAAAGGGAAACATTTTTAAAGGTTCTGTGCTGACAAACTAAAATTTGGGTCCCAATAAATCAGTCTGGACTAGGGTGCAGGCACCCAATTTTGAAGGTTAATTTGGGTCATGATTAAGAATTTAGAACTGGCTCCTAAGTCCCATTTGACATGGGTTTCAAGGGAATTTGCTTTGGGATAAGTTTTAAACATGTAAAGTGTAAACACGGGGACCTAGGAGCTAAACTAGGAGGTAAAAAGACATGAGGTTAATTTTTACTGCATAACAAAAACTATCAATTAAGTACTTCATGTTCTTTGGATGTCCAGCCATGAAATGCATACTGAAGAAGAATTGCACAGAAATGGAACCACAATCCAAAACTTGCATCTTTGTAGGTTATTCAAATGGTGTGAAAGGTTATCGCCTACTCCACCTGACCACACGTGAGTTGTTCATTGAGAGGAGTGTTAAGTTTCATGAGAGTCCTACTAACTCTATACTTGACATTTCTCCTTCTATAGTGGACTCACTTGAGTTTGATGATTCTTTTAATGATTTAGACCATTCACATCAGATTCCTAAGGTAGAGTCTTCTTCTTCTAGTTCTGACAATGAGGATAGTAATGGGGATTCATCCTCATCCACTTCTAGGATTATCTTGGAGGTTGATATTTTAGCACCTGACTCACCCACATCTAATCCTCTTTGGGCTAGATAGACACTTCACAGTGCAGGCACTTGGGTAGGGAATCTAACAAATGACATACGTACTTGATTAGATTATCAAATTGGGACACATGCTTTCTATGGTTTAGCCTTCGATCCAAAAACATTTCAAAAGGTTTCCGACATACCTAAGTGGGATAATGCCATGTATGAGGAATATGATTCCTTAATAATAAATCACACTTGGTACTTGACATCAGTTCCTAAGGGAATGAAGATGGTTCGATGTAGATGGATATATCAGACCAAGTTTTTCGTACATGGTTTGATTAATAAGTACAAGGCATGTTTGGTTGCCAAGGGGTTTTCACAAGTTGTTGGCATTGACTACATAGAGACCTTTACACCTGTGGCCAAAATGACTTCTATTTGAATTACTCTTGCTATTGTCACAACACATGGTTGGGATGTGCACCAGATGGATGTGAAGAGTACTTTCTTCACAAAGACCATAAGGAGGAGATCTACATCGAGAAACCATCAGGGTTTGTTCAAGATTCGTCCTTAGTTTGTAGACTTAGGAAATCCCTCTATGGCCTCTGTATGCTCAAAATCGTGACCTTGGTTGCTTGGGGTTGTCAGGTCAGATTTTAGCATGCACACAGAATCTTCCCTCCTTGCCATGGGGCGATCCACCACGTCACTCTCATTCTCGTGGAAGTAGCCAGTCAAGAGGAGGCGAGACATGACAGGGGTCTAGCTTGTTGGAGAGATTGACTTCATGGAGAGGGGTCGGCACGTCTTAGGGCCTTTATCATTGTGTGCTAATGTGTATGTTTCGTTTGATGACTGTTGTTGTAGAGATAACCCTATGACTTGAAGGGTCACTAGTTACTCTTCTCCTGTTGGGGTTTCTATTGTTCCACCTCTATGTGGGTAAGCTATCACTTTCATTGATGGCTTCTTGTCTTTCAATTTGTTGAATGATTGCACAGTGTATTTGAAATTGTCTAAATGCTTGTAGTTGTTGTAAGACAAATGGATCTTGTTATGGTCTTAGATGGTTTTCTTCAATCTCGCTGAGGACTGCCCTCACCCACTCACCTCTTAATCCTGGGCACATTTGTGAGCCAAGACAAGGGATAGGTGTATGTGGACTAACCTTGACTAGACTTTAAAGTTTGACCTAGGGTTTTGATTGACCTATGTTTTAGTTATGCATTGACTTTTGTTGACCTTGTGATGTTATCAAGGGTTTGACTTTTGTTGACCATGATTGACCTTGTGATGATATCAAGGGTTTGTAATTTACCTAACTGTCTAATGTTTTTGTTCTTTACTTTATTATTATGAATGCAACTATATGACATGCAAAATTGTTTTTGTGCTTTTTTTGATAATTTAGAAATAAACATGCTTTTTAATCTAGGAAGGGAAATATGAATGCAACTTAGAATGAATTTAACCTAATGCAATTATTCTATGTTTTTTGGGGTTTTTGAATGTTTTAAAACAATTTAATCTAGAAAAGGAAATTATAAGTAATTTAAAATATGAATGCAAATTACTTCTAAGATGCTAGATCTAACCTTTCTATCAAGGAAAAAGCAATAAATTACTAATCCCAAGAGTAATTTCAATTTTCTAATTACTAGAAATTGACAAAAGCATAGAGGAATCTAAAAATAGAGAAGATTTGTGTGACTCCACTACCCTCATAAATCCTTGATGGCAACCTCGTATCCTCTTGAAGCAGCGGGAAGACCTCTTGACAATAAGACAACACAAAGAAGGAAAAGAAGCTTGTAGAAGCTTAAGAAAGCTCAATGGGAGATTTTGATGAGCACAATAGCATTGATTGAAGCAGTGTAACAATGGTTGAAGAACTTTATGTGAAAGCTTGATGAACAATGAATAAATAAAAGGCACATTTGTCCTGTGTGAGCATGAGAATGCTGATTGGAGAGTAAAAACATAGAAAGAGCTATGTGCACAATGAATTTGCCTCCCTTTACGCTTGAGGGAGGGGGGTATTTATAGGTTGGAAGAAGGGGATTGATTGAGAAGTTAACTCAATAGATTGAAGAGTTAACAAGGATTGATTAGGGAGTGAACTAGATTGATTACCCAGTAAACTCAGTTAATTAGGGAGTGATAAATCAATAATAGCTTATCACTGAAGAGGAATTGGAGTTGGAAGAATGCATGAGAAAGAATGAGTTGTTAATTTTAGATCAAATGGAGTTAATTATGCATGTGTGGGTGCATGAAATAGTCAACTCCATACTAGGCATCAAAAATCATGCGATTTGGAAGAAAAATGGGTGAAAATAGAGCTATTTTGAGTTGGAAACTCGAGTTTTTATGCTACTGGAAATGGGATAGAGTCGCTCCTTTCACTAGTAGGGTCGCTTGAGGGGTGACCCTGGGTCGCTTGGGTGGAGATCTTGCTTTTTGAGGGTCACCCGGTGGGAGATAGAGAAAGAAAGGGGTCTGAGAGGAAATGCACGATGGGAGATGGTAGAGAAGATAAAAAGGAGGTGATTTGCCTCTGGAAATAGGTCAATCATGTGCAAGAATTTCCAAATCTCCACTTGCGATGTAGGATTTCCCGAAGGGAGATCTAGAAATAATAGGGGGAGATTTCGATTGGTTGAGTGAAACTAAAAATTGAAAGTGGGAGATGGGTCCGGGGGACCTCTAGAAGGCTTCTAGGGGTTGGAGAGGATGAAAAACATAGGGGAAAGATGAAAACTCACCTACAAGATGCTTACAAGGCTTAGGAACAGGGTCGAAAGCTCAGAAAGTTCACAATCGACAAGTGTCAAAAAAGTGTTGAAAAGCGTCAATGACAAAGAGAGAGGGAAAATGACAAAGAAGAAACAACACAAGATGAAAGAAGTGACATGTCATCAATATGTTTGCTTCTTAGAGGACATTATTTCATGCTTACATGTATGTGACAAGGATTAAAATCATCATAGGGTTCCTCGTGGAGGCTATGTGTGATTTTTGTGCTTACATATTTGCCCCCTTGGGGACGGTAGTCTACACAAAAGGTAGGTACCATTCCCGAACTAGGCCTTACCTATTGTCAATTTTACCACAATTTGTACCTGTAATAACTAGTATTAGTTCAGCATCTGAATACATCAAAGTGAATAATGAAACCTAAAATGATGAACTTACCATAGATCATTCGAGTTTGACTAGTTGTTTGCCTTTGTCAGTGAGACCTGTAGGAATGAATGCATGCAAAATGATGCACCAAAGTTGCATAAAAGCAAAAAACTAATCTAAGAATGCATAAAAGAAACTAAGCTAAGGGCAAACAAAGCAAGCAAATTAGTCAGATAGGAGTAAATTGGAGACAAAATTGATCGTGTGAGCAATCGTTGGGAAGATATCATCGACGAGATTGTGAAGATGGCCACCTCTTCTTCAACCATGGAAAACTAGGTACGTAAATAGTGAAAAACCCTTTTCTAAAACCTAGGTTGAAGTTTATGAAAAATCTCTTTAATTTGTCTATTTTTGGCGATTCTTCTTGTTGCATTGTCTCTATTTCATCATTTAGAGAAGGATAGGTCTTTCATTTTCTGAAATCAGTTGAGAAACGAAGTTTTTAGGGCACTTTTAGTTTGAGGGATCTCTAGTTAGGGTCACCCCTTTTGTTAGGCAGGTCACCTAGGGGGAGATCCTAAGACAATAGGGTCATCGGGGGGGGGGAGATCCTGTTGACATCTGGGTCACTGGGGGACGACCCTATTGGGTAGATTCTGCTTGAAATTTGATGTTTTCTGACGTTCATTTCACTCTGATCTGACTTAGTTTGACTATTGTATTTGCCTTTTTATTGCAATTTTGAAGGTTTATATGCTTTTTTTGTGAGATTTTCTGCAAGTTTTACGATTTTTAGGATTTTGTGAGTTTATGAGATCTAATCTAAAGTTCTTTTTAATTTGCAGGACATGCACATCCAATGGAATACCTATCGAGAGTAGCTATGGCTCTCAGAGATGTTTGCTTCGTTGAGTGATGAAGACCATGCTATCCTGAGGAGAGTAGGTTTAGATAGAGTTTACCATGTGCTAGTTGTTCACCCTATATCACGCATATGTTGCGACATTTTAACTTACTGGGATGCAAATAAGAACACTTTCAGGTTCCCACAGGTTTCAGGAGAGTGGACTATCACTCTGTTTGATGTTTACCGTATTCTTGGAGTTCCTGTGAGAGGACATCCTCTCATCCTAACTTCTAGCGAGTCCTTTGAGGATAAAACATCTTGGGCACAACTTATGGGGGTTAGTCATCCCGAGGACTAGATATGAGTCCAACTTACTTTAGCACCACGACTTCATATTCCTCTCTTGAGGTAGTTCTTGATCAGTTTGATTGCATCGAGGCTATCTAGAGACAAGGCCTCGAATCACTTGAGATGGTGTTGGGCACCGATCATACAAGGTCTTGAGGAGGGCAAGGTCTATGCTTGGGGGCCAGACATTTTGGCCATGGTATACAGGGACTTCTATCACATTGCGTGATGAGGGGCTCTTGCTTTCAACCAGTCTTCGTTGATTATGACTTGGATCTTTGAGCACATCAGGCCCTACCAAAAGATTGTTCTGATTCCTGATAGACGATTACCGAGAGCTGCTAGATGGATGCAGATGGGTCATTTTGATGCTTCTTTGTGCACTGTGACTACTCTTACAGATGAGGATATGATCTTTGATCCTTTTCTTGATATGGAGGGAGCTTGGGCTCAAAACGGCGAGATTCGAGAGTATTGTCGTGGGGTGTTTGAGGTTTCAGATCATAATAGTCTAGTAGAGGCTTATCGCGTTGAGCATGTCTTACAACAGTTTGGTGAGGACTTCCCTAAGGAGTTGTCCCCAGTGTCTACTTGTTATAGATCCATTCAGGAGATGGCCAAGGCAGGTCAGAGGATAGTTATTTGGACTCCCTTGACCCCTGGAGTTTTCATTACTAGAGTGCCTAAATCTTCAAGAGGAGGACAAAGGGGAGGGAGAGGGACTTCTTCCCAATCACTCATTGTGATTGGGGACTCAGAGTCTATTGACAAGGACTATGTTCCTAATGGTGATGATTTGTTAGACGAGGGCCCACCTGAGGATGCATAGGATGAGGGTCTTGATGGTACAGATGATGCACCTGACATCCCTAAGGGACCATCCATGGTTCTTGGACCTCCTCATTCTGATGAGGTGATGCGACAATTTGACCCTATCTAGTGGCTTGGTGATCCACGTGAGTCTACTCTTGTTTATTATTTTTCACACTTTTGTCTTTTCTCTCTTCTCTTTCTTTTCATGAGGAATTAATATACCTTTCTCCTTTGGTTCACTTTGTAGGTAATGTCAAAGAGTGGAGGGATTTTGTTCATGAGATTAATGTTGGCTTGGTTGCCCCTTCACTAGGACGAATTGAGAGAGTCTCTTGGCTGATCCTAGTATGCTCCCTGCTGCCAGGCGATACATCGATATTTTTGCTCTTGTCTATCATGGATATCAAGTAAGTGTAGACTTGAAGGCCAAGATTCATACCCTTAAGGGTGAGAATCAGGTGCTTCAGGAGATGGCTCGTCTCAGTTTTGGATGATAGGATGCTAGTATGGCATGGCCTTCACAATCACATGCTAATAGCAAGATGCCTTGCTCCCATAGGTCTCATGGAGCGAGGAGCGGTTCTCATAGACAGAGGAGTGGAAGTCCTGATGGTTCTATTGGAGGGAACCAACCTTGATATTACTTTTTCTTCTTTTGAACTCTGGCCCCTTACATGGGGAGTGTCTATTTCCACTGAGAGCATTTTGTCCTAGCTCTTTGATATTCTCGTATAGGTAAACTTCAGATCTATCTATGAAAGTTCATCTTTTTATGGTTTTCATCTATTAGATTTGTACTCATATCTTGTGCATTTTTTGAGGTTTAAGAACTTTTTGATTATTCTTTTGACCTTTTCAACTCTTTTAACAATGCAAGTATGATAGCGATGACATGTTTTTGTATTTTTTGTGGCATATGTATGAGATGCAGTTTACAATATGCAGATGCAAGAACACGAGAAATGCTGAAATGAAACATTTACTTCTACTAAATGTCATGAGATATGACATTGCTTATTGCTTTGAGACTCTTTTTATGATTTTGGTATGAATGCAATGTGGAACAAACAATATGATTGCTCTTTAATAAGATTTTCAATCCAAGGGATTGCAAGTTATCCTGATATAAGAGACCTATTCAAGGCTGTGAGATGGGATTTTTAAAAGTCAAGTGGGGAGCGGGAGTGAAAATGGAGTGCTTCTGATTTTGGGCTTTTCTAAAGGCTAAACACTGATCTTTATCTAGATAAGACAAGCTAACAAGCTTTCAACTTAGATGAGTAACAAATTTTGATGTTTGCTAGACTTAGATCATACATGGAAAGCAAGATAGACCCAGGGTAAAGGATAAATGGGAAAGAACAAGGGTCCCTAGATAGAAGATAATCCTAGAGATTACTAGACCATCATCTTTGCTTAGCTAATGCATGTGTGTGCTTTGTACCTTTCTTTCTCTGTTAGAATGTCACCCTTGAGGATTCGAGATTAGATTGATCTCCACCCAAGAGTATGAACTTTCAACAATCTTCTCTCTTTCACTCTTTTTTTTCTTTTTCTCTTTTTTTTTGTATTTTTTATATTGTCTCACTTGATTTTTCTCATTTTTTTGGATTTTGACTTTTTATGAAAATGAATGCTTTTTGGAACTTTTTTGGTATGCAAGCTTGATCTCTCAATTCTCACTTTTCTCAATCACTCTTATTTTGATCACTCATTTTTTTATTCACTTAGATTTTAGATTGCTTCCTGCAGAGTTTTGATCCTCCTAGAATTTTTGCCTAGGAAAGATAAGGGGCTGAGTGCCACCTAGAGTTTTTGTAATCTGGTCGGACTTCTCTACTACTAGGGAAGAATTGGGAAGGTCTACTTGCAAGCTTCCTTTGAACACTATAGGTTTGACTACTAAGTTTGTTTAGACCTAACATTTTAGCTCATTAAGACTGGGATTAGTGTAAAGCTAAGAGCTAGGCTTTGGTTAGAATCATTGGGAATGAAGGGGGATAATGGCGATTGTGAAAATGGGGAATCTCTAGGTCCTGTAAGGATAATGCATATCTAGGTAACATTAGATTCCTTACTAAAATGAAAATAGTATAAGAGCAAGTCACTAACAATAATGCAAGATGAAAAGAATGAAACTAAAATGCAAGAAACAAATTGTTTTTGACATTTTTGATTTTGATTTTTTTTGTATTTTAATGTTTTTATGATTTTTTTGGTTTTTTAGACAGTATTTCTTGAGGTGAAAAGCATTGACTATTTCACCAAATTCCTCTCCCTCCATTATGCACAAGAGATAGGCACCATTTTCAACATCTTCTTTAACCATGTAAGGATCTTTCCAGTCCTCTACGAAAGCTCTTTTTCATCTTCTTTTCTTATTCTTCATGCTACCTCTTCTCATGACTAGTTCTCCTATTCTGTAGAGTTTGTCATTGGATTCTATTGTTTCCAACTCGGTGGTTTCCCTTGGTAGTGTGAGACAGAGTAAGTCTCGAAAGGCTTGTTGATGGGAAGGGGTCCAATACAGGCCTCCATCAAATCTTAATAACTTTGCTAGCAGGTCAACCTGTTCTTGCATGTAGATTTTCACATCTTATCTCTTTTGAATTCTTTGCAAAAATTGGAACAACTCAAGGGAAGTTTGTGGCTCCCTTTGCTCATTAGGAGGGACAAAGATTATACTCATCCTCCCATTGGGTTCTAGTCTTAAGTCCATGGAATATCTGATATAGCTCCCTAGCAACTAAAAAATGAAAGGGTCATTAGTACCGATTGACACTCGCATCTTCCATTCTTTATGAAAAGTACCTTCACTTTCTTCATCTATGTCTAGAATTATTTTGACCATTTCAATTTGTACTAAAGGTGCTTCCCACTAGTTGAGTTAGTTTGATTGAATTGAGACAGAGCTGGTTGCCGTCTCTTACGGTTGAGATGCCATGAACATCCTAGGTAGCATTCCTATTGCATTAGTTGACTCATTGTCAAGAGAATGCACCTCCTCCATGGGTGTCAATGGTTGATATGAATCTTCTATTGGTGTGAGAGGCTCATAAGTTTCTATTTCTTCTGGTGTCTTAGGGACACACAATTCACTTAAGGGTGACAAAGGAGTGTAACTTTCTGTCATGTCTTCCTCAGGATTTCAGAAAGTGTGCGGGTCTTCATTTATCAAATCTAATGTAGTGGTTTCAAACACCGGTCCCTCAGTTCTATGAGGCTTCTCACATATGCAAGGGAAGAGTTTGTAGGCAGGTTGAAAATTGATCATGAGCACTTCTAGAGGAAATTGGAGAGGTCTATCCTATTCTATCCATTCCATGATCTTAATTGTCTTTTCCTTGGGAATAATTGCCTTTGGTTTTGATGGTACCTCAGTTGTAAATATGTGCCTAAGTGGTGTTGTCATTGATGTCAACATATTCTTGTTGCCGTTGGTGTCAACTGTATCCTATTTTGATGCCTATATAGAAGACCAGATTGTTGAGGATATTAAGAAAATTAATAGAGATCAATGTATGTAGACCATATGGCTATGTAGAGGTTTGTCTAAATAAGCTCCATTTAAGATTTGAGAGGTTTGCATTAAGATCTGAAGAAGTTATGGCCATTTGAGTAAAACCGGTTCCTGCATTATTCAGGAGAGACAGAGTGACAGGAAAGAGGTCAAGATTGCTCCAGTAATGTAAAATGATGATTTGCAGATCTAGAGGCATGTTTGGGAAGTTAGTGTACATCATCCATTCAAGTAGTTCATGATTGGGAAGTCCGCAAGCAATCTTTTTAGTGTGACAGTTATGGCAGGTAGTGTTCTTGAGGTTTTGGATGAAGATGCAAGTGACTCTAATTATTTGGAGGAGTGTGGATGTTTCTATTGAATTCAATGTGCTTGTGGAGATCTCTGGATTGTGTAGTTGCTGTGTTGGAGGTCTGCATTGAAGTTTGAGCTCATTATTGAAGATTTTCCTTTTTAGTGTTGATGTTCTTCCCAGTCTTGGCTGACTAGATGATTCTAGCATGTTGTGGATGATCTATGAGCATTCTATGGAGCATGGCATGTTTATAGAGGAAGATTCAAGTCTCAGTTGTGTTTGGCCGATAGTGCATTGATCCGTGTCAAGTTTAGCCGACCTTGTTCATTCCAAGGTTGATGAATCGTATAAATACTTGTTGAAGAGTTGTTTAAAATCATCCTTGAGTGAAATGAATTAAATCTAAACAAAGGATCAGAAGCAGAGTAGAGAAGAAAAGGATCGAGAGCAGTGTAGAGTGAAGAGTAAGTGAAGAATAATTTGGAGACAGAAGCAAAAATTTTGTGAGCATTCAATGAAACTAAACCAGGAATGAAAAGATGCTAATTATTAGTTAGTCCTTTATGTGTTAAACATAAATTACTTGTAGGCAGTGAGCCTCTTTCTAAGCAGTGAGCTCTGGGAAGTGCACCTGAAGGCATGTGCCTTCTATTTTTCTAAAGTCTTTTAATAGGGTACAATATCTTTGTGGGTTGACCCCCACCATGGTTTTCCCTTAACTGGGTTTCCGTGTAAAAATCCTGGTGTTTTGTGTTCATTTTTTTCTGCTTATGTGTCGATGATTCATGTTTTAAATGTTTACATCATTAATTAGTTTTATGTGATAAAGAAATAGTTGTAAGAGTTAAAGATTTGGGACAACTGATTCACCCCCCTCTCAGTTGTCTAGCCTAATTCCAACAATTGGTATCATAGCTGAGTTCCTCTAAAAGAAGCTTGACCGCTTGAGGAGATCCAACATGTCGACCTACAAGAAGGATAGCCCAAGATTTGATGGAACAAATTACTCTATTTGGAAAAGTCAGATGGAGTGCCATTTGCAATGCATGGGTGATGCTTATTGGCTAATAACTAAGGATAAGTATGATCCTCTGAAGAAACCTTCAACTCCATATGAAGTCAAAAATGTTAAAAACAATCTTCGAAAGCCTTACTAAGTGCCCTGACTGATTCAGAAATGACAAATGTCTTTGGACTAAAAACTGCTCATGAAATTTGAAAGAAGTTGGAGAATCTTTATGAAGGTGATGAATTTGTCAAATGTGCCAAGTTACAAAGTCTGAGAGGAAAATTTGAAAATCTAAGGATGAGTGAAGATGAAAACATCATAATCTACATGCAAAAAATAAATGATCTTGTGTGTGGTATCAGGTGTGCTGGTGGGACTTTAGAAGAATCATAGATTGTGGAAAAAGTGCTCAGATCTTTACCTAATTCATACAAACATAAGGTTGCTGCTATAGAGGAGATAAGGACTATCTCAATAGTTATAAGAGATCAGCTGGTTGACAAAATTTTAGCTTTTGGATTAAGGAGTTTGGTGATTCTCTTCCTAAGTCTAAATCTGCATTCAAGGCAAGTGTTCATGGGAAACAAAGATATGATCTGGGTGAAAGCTTTTTAGGAAGATCAAATAGATTTGCTAAGAAAAGGAAGGATCTTGAAGATGATGAAATTGAGTCTGTTGAACTTGAAGCTCTTATTGCCAAAAGAATGCAAAGAGGATCCGGTAAGTATGAACGAAAGTTGCCATTAAAATGTTTTTCTTGTAATAAGATTGGTCATTTTACCTCAAGCTATCTGGAGAGGTTTTCAAAACTAAACCCGAACAGATAAAAATGTCAGAAGAATTGCTACTATGTCCAAGAAGCTAGAGAAGGAGTCACAGATGAAGAATCTGACCATGGAGAAGGTGATTGGGTGTTCATTGCTATCAAAGAAGAAGATCCAATGTCTACTGAATCTGCTAGCTATACAAATGTGGAGAGTGCTTTGGCTACTCAAGTTGTTGAAAAGGATGAATGGGTAATTGATAGTGGATATTCTCATCATATGATTGGTGATAAAAGTAAGTTTGTAAGATTTGAAAAATATGATGGTGGACTTGTGAAGTTTGGATACAACTCAGCTGGTAGAATCCGTGGCAAAGGATCCATCTCTTTTGATGGTAAGAATAACACAAATTATGTTCTATATGTGGAAGGACTGAAGCATAATCTTCTCAGTGTTGGATGGTTGGTTGACAAGGGTTATGATCTCTGATTCAAGGATGGAAAATGCAGAATCTTGGAAAGCTTCGGAACTAAAATTGCTTCTGGTACTCAAGCTAGAGGTAACATCTTTCACTTAAGTAGTTCTGGCAAAAGTTGTTTGATTGCTCAGACATATCAAAGTTGGTTATGGCATAGGACGATGTGTCATGTGAATTTTGATAACATTGTCAAAATAAGTACCACTCAGACTATAAGAGATCTTCCAAAACTTTTGAAACCTAATAGCATGTGTAGAGAATGTCAATTAGGGAAACAGAACACAATTTCATTCAAAAGCAAGGAACAAGCTTCAAGTGGATGTTTGGAATTGGTACATACTGATCTCTGTGGTCCTGCTAGAATTAGGAGTGTGCAAGGAGATAGATATTTCATGTTGTTGATTGATGATTACTCCAAGATGATGTGGGTAACTTTCCTGAAAGAAAAATTAGAAGCTCTTGACAAGTTTAAGGTGTTCAAGGTGATGGTTGAAAATGAGATTGGTGAGAAATTAAAATGTCTAAGATCTGACAGAGGTGGAGAATTTTCTTCCGGTGAGTTTGATGCTTTCTGTGAAAAGCATGGTATAAAAAGACAGTTATCCACTCCTAGGACTCCTTAGCAAAATGGAGTTGTGGAAAGAAAGAACTAAACCATTCAAGAAGTTGCTAGGACCATGATGATGGAAACAAATGTTCCTCAAGTTTATTGGAGAGAAGCTGTGAGTACTGCTATCTACACTCTTAACCGGGTGCAGATCAAAGGCAATTCTGGTAAGACTCCATATGAACTATGGTTTGGTCATCATCCTACTGTGAGATATTTCAAATTTTTTGGTGGTAAATGCTATATCAAAAGAGATGAGGATTTAGGTAAGTTTGATGCAAGAAGTGAAGAAGGAATATTTTTGGGATACTCTACTCAAAGTAAGGCTTACCGGTGCTTTAACAAGAGGTTGAAAAAGATTGTTGAAAGTGCTAATAGCAAGGAAGGACATTCCAGGTACTGCGGATATGACTCAAATGATCAAGATGAAAGTCAAAGTCAAGGAAGGCTAGTTCAAACTTAGACTCAGATTCAGATTGTTCTAGAAACTCTAGGAACTCAAGAGGATAATACAAATGTTGAGGAACAAGCTCAAGAAATATAAGTTCAAGCAATTCCCAAAACCCCCAAGTATGTAAGGCTGAATCATCTTGAAGATCAGATCATAGGAGATAAGAGTAAAGGTGTTCGAACTAGGAGAAAATTTTCTAAAGAGGAATTTGTTTGATTTCAAAGATTGAACCTAAATCAGTAAGTGAAGCCTACAGTGATGAAAACTAGGTAAAATCAATGGAAGAAGAATTGATGCAAATTGAAAAGAATCACACTTGGGATCTTGTTCCTAGACCTGAGGACAAAAATGTGATTGGAACCAAATGGGTCTTCTAAAATAAACTAAATGAAGATGTGAGAAACAAAGCAAGGTTGGTATGCAAAGGCTATTCTCAAGTGGAAGGAATTGATTTTGAAGAAACTTTTGCTTCGGTGACAAGAATAGAAGCAGTCAGATTATTTCTTGCATTTGCTGCCTTAAGAGATTTTAAATTTTATCAGATGGATGTCAAATTAGCATTCCTGAATGGAGAATTGGAGGAAGATGTTTACATTGAGCAACTAGAAGGATTTCAGTTGTCTAATTAGAGAGATATGGTCTATAAACTAAGAAAAGCATTGTATGGACTCAAGCAAGCCCCAAGAGCCTGGTATGAAAGACCGAATAAGCATTTGCTTAAGCTAGGATTTAGCAAAGGTACCACTGATAGTAATCGTTACTTCAAGATTAATCATGAGGACATTCTGATTGTTGAAATCTTTGTTAATGATATCATTTTTGGTGGAAATGAATGTATGTGGAAAATATTTGCTGATTAGATGAAAAGTGAATTTGAGATGTCAATGTTTGGCGACATAAATTTCTTCCTAGGTCTGCAAATTGTTCAGTCAGATAAGGGTATCTTCATATCTCAATCCAAGTATGTGAAAGAATTGTTGAAGAAGTTTGGAATGGAAGATTCAAAGCCAGTAGGTAGACCTATGGTAACCAGATGTAAGTTAAGCAAAGATGATGAATCTCTCGAGGTAAATTAGAAAAGGTATAGATCAATGATTGGAGGATTGCTCTATCTAACTCAGACCAGATCTGACATCATGAATGTCATTGGACTTGTTGCTAGATTTCAAGTTGATTCAAAAGAATCCCACATTGTGGTAGTCAAAAGAATATTCAGATATCTCAAGGGGAAAATTGATTATGGATTGTGGTATCCAAAGGATAATGACTTCACTCTTCATGCATATACAGATGCTGTTTAGGTAGGATATGTGGATAATAGGAAAAGTACTAGTGGTGGTGCATTCTTCTTGGGAAGAAGATTGGTCTCTTGGGTGAGTAAAAAGCAAGTGGCAATATCTCTGTCTACTGCAGAGGCAGAGTATATAGCAACAACAAATAATTGTACTGAAGTTCTGTGGATGAAGCAAATGTTGAAGGACATCAGAATTGTGTTTGAGGAGCTAGTCACAATCTTCTATGATAATTCTATTGCAATAAGCACCTCAAAGAATCTGGTGTTTCATTCAAAGACAAAACATATATCTATCAAGTTTCATTTCTTGAGAGAGAAGGTAAATGAGAATGAAGTCAAGTTGGAGTTTGTGTCTTCCAAAGATCAAATTACAGATATCTTCCCTAAGCCTCTTCCCAAGGATACTTTTGAGTATCTTAGAGAGAAGTTAGGGGTTGTTACCCCTCCTGATCAGAACTAAGGTGCACTAAGGTGCATCAGTTCGGTGGAATTCACAGTCATATCTTGTGATCCAGATTGATGTTAAGGTGATACTACTCAGAGGGAGTAGTTAGTTTGCAAATGTTGGGATCAGTCTAAAATAAAAAGGGAGAAAAGATTGCAAATATGTGCCCTTTGCCATTGATGTCAAAGGGGGAGAGAAGTTCATGTGAGGAGAGAAGTTGATGTCAAAGGGGGAGAAGTGAAGAAAGTAATTACAGAAGTGAGAAGAGAAAGGGGGAGAAGTTCTTGTCTTGATGGTTGAATTTAGTTTTTCACATCATATTTTGCCATCAATGACAAAGGGGGAGATTGTTTTAAATATGTGCCTAAGTGGTATTGTCATTGATTTCAACATATCCTTGTTGCCATTGGTGTCAACTCTATCCTATTTTGCTGCAAGTATAGAAGACCGGATTATTGAGGATATTGAGAAAATTAATGGAGATCAATGTATATGGACCATATGGCTATGTAGAGGTTTGTCTAAAGAAGCTCCAGTTAAGATTTGAGAGGTTCACATTAAGATTTGAAGAAGTTATGGCCATCTGAGTAAAACCGATTGCTGTATTATTCAGGAGAGATAGAGTAATAGGAAAGAGGTCTGGATTGCTCGGTAATGTAAAATAATGATCTGTGGATCTAGAGGCATGTTTGGGAAGTTAGTGTACATCATCCATTCAAGTAGTTCATGATTGGGAAGTTTGTAAGCAATCTTTTTAGTGTGACAATTATGGTAGACAATGTTCTTGAGGTTCTGGATGAAGATGCAAGTGATTCTGATGATTTGGAGGAGTGCAGATGTTTTTGTTGAATTTATTGTCCTTGTGGAAATCTCTGGATCGTGTAGCTACCATGTTGGAGGTCCGTATTGAAGTTTGAGCTCGTTATTAAAGATTTTCCTTTTCGATGTTGATGTTCTTCCTAGTCTTGGCCGACCAGATGATTCTAGCGTGTTGCAGATGATCTAAGAGCATTCTATGGAGTATGGTGTGTTTATAGAGGAAGATTCAAGTCTCAGTTGTGTTTGGTCGATAGTACATTGATCCGCGTCAAGTTTAGCCGACATTGTTGTTCATTCCAAGGTTGATGAAGTGTATAAATACTTGTCGAAGAGTTGTTGAAAATCATCTTTGAGAGAAATGAATTAAATCCGAATAAAGGATTAGAAGCAAAGCAGAGAAGAAAAGGAGAGAGAGTAGTGTAGAGTGAAGAGTCAATGAAGAATAATTTGGAGACAGAAGAAGAAATATTGTGAGCATTCAATGAGACGGAATTAGGCATCAAAAGATGCTAATGATCAGTTAGTCCTTTATGTGTTAAACATAAATTACTTGTAGGCAGTGAGCCTCTTTTTGAGCAGTGAGCTCTGGGTAGTGCGCCTGAACGCATGTACCTTCTATTTTTCTAAAGTACTTTTAACTGGTTACAAAATCTTTGTGGGTTAACCCCCACCATGGTTTTCCCTTAACCGGGTTTCCATGTAAAAATCTTGGTGTTCTATGTTCATTTATTTCTGCTCATGTGTTGATGATTCATGCTTTAAATGTTTACATCATTAATCAATTTTGTGTGATAAAGAAATAGTTGTAAGAGTTAAAGATTTGGGACAACTGATTCACCCCCCCTCTCAGTTGTCTAGCCTAATTCCAACAACCTCATCTTCTAGAGTTTTCATCTCTGTGATGTTTATGGTCTTCTCTGGAGTTTCTATTCGTTTGATACATATTGACTCAGTGTAGGACTAGGGATGGTCAATTTGTTGTTGGGAACTTCATAATCTATGGGGATGCCTATATGCTTGTTTGATGTGTTCAACTTCAACATGCTGAAAGGTTTTAGGTCTCCTTTCACAATGTACACCTTCCCCAAATGTAAGAATCAGGCCTCTTGAAATAATGTGGATGGTACTACTTTCATCCTATGTATCCACGGTCTTCCAAGGAGCAAATTGTATCCCGTGTCTTTGTCTATGATGTAGAATGTGGTAGGAATGTTTTAGGTCCCAAAGTCACTAGAAGGGTAATCTTACCTATTGTGGTAACTTTTAGATTATTATACCTACCTAAAGTATCTCGTGAAGCGACGAAATTGGTGTGTCCATAACCCATCCTCTCGAGAAGGGAGAATAGAACTATGTTCACTGCTGCTCCATCATCAATTAAAGTTTGTTTAATGAAAGTATCGTAGATCCAAACTTGTAAGTACAATGCATGGTCTCCTTTCTTGGTTAACTCTACCTCGGAAGGCATCTGCTTTAAGTCAAACAAGAACTCTGGATCCTTGAGCTCCAAGTTTGGTGGGCTAATGTCATAGTCCACATGGCTGATCTGCTCACTAGGTGGTGGTGTAATTTGGCCGAGGTACTTTAACCCTATGGCTTTTAGTAATGCTGAGCGATGTGAAAGGGAATTCCTGAGCAAGTCAGTGAATGAAATGTGAGCATATGTCTTCTTTAGGTATTCAATAAGTTCATAGGGTTCGATCGGGGTGGGTATTGGTTCCACTATTGAAACGACACTCTTATATACTTCAATTTGTTCATTTTCATTCTCATGATCTTCCTCTTCTTCATCGTTGTGTAAAATCTCAACTAATCCCATCATCCTAGCTTCACCTTTCTATCCTAGTTGTGGTGGGATGCTCGTTTTACAACCTTGGGCTACTTTGTCTTGATTTGATGTCTCTGCATCTTTATGCACGGGAAACGGGTCTTGATAGATTCTCATGTTTGTGTTTTGTGGGGCTATTGGGGGTTGGGATTGTCTTGTGCCCTTGTTATCTGGCATGACTTCTTGTGGGTTCAAGAACATCTCTATGAATAATAATTGTTGGTCTTCTGGTAACCTCGCTATGAACCAGTTAAATTCTCTACAAGATTCTGTGTTGTGCCCCCTTGTTCTATGAAAAGAACAAAATTGATTGAACTCATAAGGGGGTCTCTCATATCTTCCATCATTTCTGTTTTCATTTCCATTGCAATTCCAATTTTTGTAATTGTCCCTAAGGTAGTACCTGTTGTTTCTAGGTCGATCTATTGCATTTACATTAGGAGGGTAGCAGTCTCTCCCATTGTAATCGTCTCTTACTTTCTTGATTGGGGGTTGATTTGTCACCCCATCTATGGTGGCATTTCTTTTGTTCTTAAGAATTTTGATGATAGGAGTGTTGTTCCCTATGTCTTCTTTTGTTATTGTTCTGTTTGACCAATAGACCCTTCTGCCACTATCAATGGAAGCTTGATCAATCCTCAAAGCACTTTCCAATGCTTCTTCATAGGATTTATATGGCAATTTTTGAACATCTTCCCTCATATCCTTGTTCAAGGCATGTAAGAAAAGATTGCATAATTTACGATGATCCATGTTTGGGGTGCTAGTTGAGGAATACATGACTTGTCTCCATCGAGTGACAAAGTGGGCTACCAATTCATTCAGCTCTTGTTTCATGGTGAGGAATTATCTGATCCCTATTTTGAAGAGTTTGTTCATGTCAAACGACATGACAAACTCTCCAATTAGTTGTCTGAATGAGTGAATTGAAGCTTCTGGCAAATGATAGTACCAATTCAAAGCTATTCCTTTGATAGTTTTTAGAAAGATTTTGGCAACAATCCCATCCCAAGGGAGGAGTTCTCTTATTGTTGTAGTGTAGGCTTTAATGTGGGAGTTTGGATCTCCCTCTCCTTTGAATTTTAGGAGATCTGGCAATGGTCAAGGTAACCGCATATTCCTTATGTTTTGATCAAGAGGTTCTTTCAAATACTCGAGATATGTTCTAATAAAGGAATTTTGAGATTGCGGGGTTGATAGCAATAACCCTGTAGGTGGGTTTTGATAACCCATTGTTGGATTTGTTGGGTTGTTCTGAATAGGGGGGTTCCCATTCAGACACATATCGTTACTAGCATTTTGTAAATAGTAGTGGAGATAGGGCGATTTTGAGATGGCCCTTAGTCTTGTTCATGGGAGTTTTGCCTTCTTTTAGGAGAAACTTGTTCTGCTTCCAAGATTCTAATCCTTTGGACTAGAGTTGCGATTAAGTCTGTAGGAACGACAACTCTAGGTGTTTCCTCATTTCTAGGATTCTCTTTCTGAGTATTTTCATGATGGTATGCTTCTTCTCGTGCAACATTTTCTCTTTGTTCTTCTCACAAGGCTACTCTCAAGGCCTGTTGAGTGTCTTTCACTTCTTGAAGGTGCCTTTCTAATCACTTGACTTTCTCATCGAGATGGGTACTTGATGTGCTTGTGGAAGGTTGATTAGGTCAATGTATTTCTGACCTTACCCTCCTATCTTTATGTGGTGCATTTGGTATGGTTGGATTTTTTTCCCATGCTGGGTTGTTGAAAGACAGAGAATGTCTAGATTCTCTTTGGTCTCTTTGATCTTGTTCGTAATTGGAGTCTTCATAGTCATAGCAGTTGGTGATTGCTACATCTGGATAAGGTGGCACATACCTATCGAAAGAAGGAATTTCTAGTTCTCTTGAGGGAATATTCCCTTGGTTTAAATCAGGTTCTGTCATATTCGAGGGTGCCATAGACACCACAGAATAAATGGAATGGATGATGACAAAGGCGACAAAAGTTGAAGTGGCAGAAGTGGCTATGAAGAATAAAGTGAAAATGTTTTGAAGATATTGTCTTTAATATTTTGAAGTGTTGAATGTTTTTGAGATCCAAATAATGGGAACGTAAACTACAAAACCAAAAGATTCTGTACTTCACGTCGGGTTCACCAAAATATGTACGCTCAAATCATGACCTCGGTTGCCTAGGGCTGTCGGGTTAGATTTCGGCACGCACAAGGACCCTTCCCTCCTTGCCATAGGATGATCTGGCACATCACTCTCACTCTCATTAAAGTAGCCAGTTGAGAGGAGGTGAGACACAGTGGGGGTCTAGGTTGTTGGAGAGCTAGATTTCATGGAGAGGGGTCGGCACGTCCTGGGGCCTTTATCATTGTGTACTAATGTGTATGTTTTATTTGATGACTACTGTTGTAGAGATAACCCTATGACCTGAAGGGTCACTAGTTACTCTTCTCCTATTGGGGTTTCTACTATTCCACCTCTGTGTGGGTAAGTTGTCACTTTTGTTGATGGCTTCTTGTCTTTTAATTTGTTGAATGATTGAATGCTGTATTTGAAGTTGTCTAAATGCCTCTAGTTGTTGTAAGACAAATGGATCTTGTTGTGGTCTCAGATGGTTTTCTCCAATCTCACCAAGGACCGCCCTCACCCACTCACCTCTTAATCCTGGGCATATTTGTGAGTCAAGACAAGGGATAGGTGTATGTGGACTAACCTTGACTAGACTTTAAAGTTTGACCTAGGGTTTTGATTGACCTAGGTCTTAGTTGTGCATTGACTTTTGTTGACCTTGTGATGTTATCAAGGGTTTGAACTTTGTTGACCGTGATTGACCTTGTGATAATATCAAGGGTTTGCAATTTACCTAACTATCTAACATTTTTGTTCTTTTCTATATTTTTATGAATGTAGCTATATGACATGCAAACTTATTTTTGTGTTTTTTTTATATTTTGGAAATAAAGATGCTTTCTAATCTAAGAAGGGAAATATGAATGCAACTTAGAATGAATTTAACCTAATGCAATTATTCTATGTTTTTTGGGGTTTTCAAATGTTTTAAAATAATTTAATCTAGAAAAGGAGATTACAAGTAATTTAAACTATGAATGCAAATTACTTCTAAGATGCTAGATCTAACATTTCTATCAAGGAAAAAGCAATAAATTACTAATCCCAAGAGCAATTTCAATTTTCTAATTACTAGAAATTGACAAAAGCATAGAGGAATCTTAAAATAGAGAAGATTTGTGTGATTCCACTACCCTTAGAAATCCTTGATGGCAACCTTGTATCCTCTTGAATCAACGGGAAGACCTCTTGACGACAAAACAACACAAAGAAGCAAAAGGAGCTTGTAGGAGTTTAAGAAAGCTCACTGGGACCTTTTGATGAGTACAATGGCATTGATTAAAGCATCATAACGATGCTTGAAGAGCTTTATGTGAAAGCTTGATGAACAATGAATAAATAAAAGGCACCTTCGTCCTGTGTGAGAATGAGATTGCTGATTGGAGATCAAAAACTTGGCAAGAGCTATGTGCACAATGAATTTGCCTCCCTTTGTGCTTGAGGGAGGGGGGTATTTATAGGTTGGAAGAAAGGGATTAATTTAGAATTTAACTCAATAGATTTACAAGTTAACAAGGATTGATTACCCAGTAAACTCAGTTTATTAGGGAGTGATAAATCAATAATAGCTTATCACTGAAGAGGAATTGGAGTTGGAAGAATGCATGAGGAAGAATGAGTTATTAATTTGAGATCAAATGAAGTTAATTATGCATGTGTGGGTGCATGAAATAGTCAATTCCATACTAGGCATAAAAAATCATGCAAACTGGAAGAAAAATTGGTGAAAATAGAGCTATTTTTAGTTAGAAACTCAAGTTTTTCCAATGCTGGAAATGCGACAGGTTCGCCCCTTTCACTAGTAGTGTGGGGAATTAAGGTGTCTCAACCTTGCAATTCCTAGCATTGATTATTATTTATTTCTTTATTCATTTTCCTATGATGTAATTTATGTTGCACATCCTATTTTGTCATTTAGTGTGAAGTGGCATGGTGAGTTGTCACTCAACTTGGAAGGTGACTAGGATGGTCAACTCATCCCATGTGGATATAGGTGTCCCATTTGAGGTGGCACTAATATTCCATGTGCTGGCATCTTGTGATATGACAGAGGTGTTATTGTGTATGACAAAATCTATGACGCGTAAAATCCAAGTATAGAGATTCTTGAGACAAGTGAAGACAAGTGTCGTAAAATATCTTTGCATGTGGAGAGGGCATCTTTGGGTGCCCAAGTTGGGCTATGACATGTTGTAAGAGGAATATGCTATATTTAGTCTTGTATGACAGCATTTAAGGTTGTTATGTTGGGCAAATTTTATGACAGCTGTAAGATACGTATGAGCATCTGTCATAGCTATTTTTAGCCTGGAGCACTCCATTCTTGGGAAGTCAAATCTGCCATGTATGACAAATGTAAGAGAGGTAATTGTAGCTTGGACAAGTGTCCTTTGATGTGGGAAAATGGACATGTGGCCAAGATGGACACCCATCTCTAGAAGCTTCCTATTTATGCCTTGTAACTCTATATAATGCATTGTTTTGGAGTAGTAGACATATAGTGTTTGTACATGTACTATTATGCTATCAGAATTACTCTAGAAATGACATTTGTAGGCTCCTGGAAGAACTTGCATTGCAAGTGTATTGTAATCCTTTCACAGATTTGATAATACATTGTGCAAGTTTTGGAGTGGGGTTTTTTTACCTGAAAAGGTTTTCCCCATGATATATCTTGTGTCACATTATTTATGTGTTGTGTTGCTACTGTAATCTTTATGTTATGTGTTTAACATTGCTATAATTGTAAGGATTAAAAAGAATTTGCATACTATTCCCCTCATTAGGTTGGTGTAGGAAGTGTGTTTCATGTACCTTTCTTCCTTTCAGTTGGTATCAGAGCTTGATCACTTGTGATCCTAATTGTTGGGTAGGGTTTTTTTTGAGCTAATCTTCGATTGAGTGGGAGTCTATGTAGAGTATTCTATAATCTTGTTGTAGCAAGAAGATGGCAGGCACATCTAGAAGAATAGAGTTGGAAAAGTTTAATGGCAGCAATTTTGATTTGTGGAAACTCAAAATGGAAGACATGCTTGTTGACAGAGATCTATGGGAAGCAATTTCTGGTACAAAACCAACGGCAATGCCTCAAGATGAATGGGATCTTAAAGATCAAAAAGCTAAGGGTCTTGTGAGACTCTGTTTAGATGATTTCGTCTTGTTGAATGTTCATGAAGAGAAGACTGCGAAAGAGCTATGGAAGAAACTTGGTGATGTTTATCAGGCTAAATCCCTGGTAAACAAGTTATTCCTGAGGAAGAAGCTGTATTCTCTAAGGATTGATGATGGAGGATCAGTTGCAGATCACCTGAATGCTTTTAACATGCTAGTTGCACAATTGACATCCATTGGTCTAAAGATGGAGGAGGAGGATCATTGCATGACCTTGCTTTATTATTTTCTAGACTCATGGGACCACCTTGTCATGGTCATTGGGAGTACTACAACCACCTTCAAGATGGATGAAGTGGTGTCTTTGTTGTTATTTGAAGAGATGCAGAGAAAGTCTTCCGAATCGGTAAAGGAGGCTCTTGCGGTTCATGGTAGACCCAAAGAGAAAGGGAAAAAGAAAGACAAGAAAGCTAAAAAGGGCAAATCCAAATCTCGTGGGAGATCCAAATCTCCTAGAAAGTCCAAGGCAGTGTTTGGAGCTATGGAAAAATTGGGCAAGTTTTTGAAAAGAGTACAAGGAGGAGAAGAGGAAAAAGAAGAAGATCTCTGATTTTGATTCTACAAGTCACAAGATGATGATGATGCTTTTGTTGCATCCTTGGCCACCCATGCATTAGAAGATGTGTGGTTGATTAACTCCGGTGGTTCCTTCCACACGACCTCACATTGAGGTTGGTTTACAAAGTATGAAGAATACGATGGTGGGAAGGTGTACTTGGGTGATGACTCTCACTTGAAGATAGTTGGTTGTGGAAGAGTCTTGATCCAATTCCTTGATGGACAAGTGAAGGGGATAAATGGGGTTATGCACATCCCCAGTTTAGCATAGAACTTGCTCTATAAGTAAATTGAATGATGTAGGTGTGCAAGTTGTCTTCTTAGGTGGAGGATGCAAGATGATGAGAGGAGCTATGGTGCTTGCTAAGGGTACTTGGAGAGGTACTCTATTTCAACTGGATGCATGCACTACTCAGTGCAATACTTCTTCTATTTCAAAGAAAAGACCTTCAGATTCTTCATCTTCACCATTGGAACTCGTAGCAAAAAAGTGTGTTGCTTCTACTTTTGATGGTAGTGCTTTCTGGGGACCTAAGGGTGCTCATGCTTTGGAAATGAAACTTCCTGCTGAAAAGATAATGTTGTGGCATAATAGACTTGGTCACATTAGTGAGAAGGGTATTAGAACCCTGAAAAATAAAAAATCGTCGAGGGGTTAAATGATTGTAATCTTGAGTTTGACTTTTGCGAACATTGTGTATATGGAAAACAAAACCATGTTCAATTTTACTTGAGTTCTCATAAGTCTTCTAGTGTGTTGGATCTTATTCATTCTGATGTGTTTGGTCCTATGAATGTTCCTTCAATTTCCAAATCATTATATTTTGTATCATTTATTGATGAGTACAGTAGGAGGACATGGATTTATTTTCTCAAAAGAAAATATGAAGTCTTTAGTTGAGAATTAGACTGGTAAAAAGATTAAGTGTTTGAGAAATGATAATGGTGGTGAGTTTTGTTCTGTAGGGTTTGACAAGTTTTGTAAGGAACATGGGATTGAAAGACATAAGACAACTCCATACACCCCACAACAAAATAGAGTTATAGAGAGGATGAATAGAATGTTAATGGAGAGGGCTAGGAGTATTCATAGTGGTGCTATCCTTGAACAAAAGTTTTGGGTTGAAGCTGTAGCCATTGCTTGCTACCTTGTTAACATGTCTCCTACTTTAGATTTTGTTGATAAAACACCCATTGAGGTGTGGTTTGGTAAGAAGCCTTCATTGATACATCTTCATGTTTTTGGTTGTGAGGCATATGCACATGTGCCTAAGGAGAAGAGGTCAAAATTGGAGAACAAGGCAGTTAAGTGTATCTTCATTGGCTATGGTGTTGGTGTGAAAGGGTACAAGATTTGGGATCCTGTGGACGATAAAGTGATGTATAGTAGAAGTGTTATTTTCAGAGAGGTATCTCCTCCAATTTTTTTATAGCCAAAAGAAAAAGAAAAGAAATAGGATGTGGTTCAGTTTCCTACTACCCCTGAGAAGACTGAACCGAAGGACCCTATTGGACCTGATGATGAGGAGAGCTCTAGTAGCTTTGAAAGTTTAGAAGAAGTAGAACCTCCACCTCAACCTTTGAGGAGGTCCACACGAATCATGAAGTAACCTGACAGGTTTGGTTATTCATTGCTTGATTCTAGTTGTGCTTTTGCCTTGATTTCTAACACTAATGAGCCTAGAACTGTGAAAGAGGCTATGGGTATGAAAGATACAGGTTCCTGGAAGGAGGTCATGGAAGATGAGATGGCTTCTTTGGAAAAGATTAAAACTTGAGACTTGGTGCCTTTGCCTGATGGATGGAAACTTGTTGGATGCAAATGGGTGTTCAAGAAAAAATTTGGTGCAGATTGCAGTGTTGAGAAGTATAAGGCCAGATTGGTTGCAAAGGGGTATTCACAAGTGGAGGGAATTGATTATGGTGAGATTTTCTCTCTCGTTGCAAAGCTGACATCTATTCGGTTCCTATTATCTCTTGCAGCAACTTATGATTTTGAAGTGGAAAATGTGGATGTGAAAACTTCCTTCATGGTGACTTGGAGGAAGAAATTTACATGTCACAGCCAGAGCACTACATAGTGAAAGGTAAAGAAAATTTGGTTTGCAGGTTAAAGAAGTCTTTGTATGGATTGAAACAATCTCCTAGGATGTGGTACTTGAAGTTTGATGCCTATGTGTTGTCTATTGGATTTCTGAGATCAAAATCAGATTATTGTGTGTATTACAAGTTTGACAATGATCATATTCTCATTATTACACTATATGTTGATGATATGTTGCTGATTGGGAATGGTAAGAATATGATTTTTGATTTAAAGTCTTAGTTGTTAGCATAGTTTGAAATGAAAAACTTAGGTGCAGCTAGGTACGTTCTGGGGATGGAGATCAGAAGAGACAGAGCAAACATAAAACTTTGGCTAGGCCAAAGTAAGTATGTTAACACCATGTTAGAGAGATGACAGTATGGTGGATTGTAGACCGTTGACTGTTCCGGTTATGATGGGGACAAAGTTATCTATTGATGATTGTCCAAAGTCTCCTTCTGAGATAGAGGATATGAGTAGAGTACCTTATGCTAGTGCAGTTGACAACTTGATGTATACTATGGTCTATACACGACCAGACATTGCCCAAGCAATGGAAGTCCTTAGTTAGTTTATGGCTAATCTTGGATGGGTACATTGGGATGCAGTGAAGAGAGTGTTCAGATATTTGAGGGGTACTTCCAAGTATTTCTTATTTTATCATGGCTATCCTATTGGACCTCAGCATTCTGTGAGTATTCGTGGATTTGTGGATTTTGATTAGGCAGGTGATATTGACAACAGGAGATCCACCAGTGCTTATGTGTTTACCATGTTTGGTGGTTCTATTAGTTGGATGAATAAGCGACAACTTGTGGTTGCTTTGTCCATGATAGAAGCAAAGTACAGGGAAGCAACTCATGCTTGTAAGGAAGCCATTTGGCTTAAGAGATTGTTTTCAGATGTTGGTTTTGATGCATGAAAAATTACTATCTATTGTGATAGTCAGAGTGTTGCTTTGCAAAGAATCCTACTTTCCATGCTAGAACAAAGCACATTGATGTTCAGTTTCATTTTGTTCGAGATATGGTAGAAGATGGGAAGGTGATGTTGGAAAAGGTTGACACTTTGAAGAATGTTGCAGATGCATTGACTAAACTTATGGGCACATATAAGTTCAAATGGTGTTTGGAGTCTATGAGCCTTTTGGCCCCTAGCAGTTAAATATTTTCTTTCTATTGGCTCTTGCAAGGTGTTCGACAAGTGGGAGAATGTTGGAAATTAAGGTTTCTCAACCTTGCAATTCCTAGTATTGATTATTAATTATTTATATTTATTTATTTACCTATGATGTAATTTATGTTGCACATCCTGTTTTGTCATTTAGTGTGAAGTGGCATGGTAAGTTGTCATTCAACTTGGAAGGGGACTAGGATGGTCAACTCATCCCATGTGGATATAGGCGTCCCATTTGAGGTGGCACTAATATGCCAGGTGTCGACATCTTGTGGTATGACATAGGTGTTATTATGTATGATAGAATCTATGACGCGTAAGAGCCAAGTATAGACATTCTTGAGACAAGTGAAGACAAGTGTCAAAGTATCTTTGAATGTGGAGAAGGCATCTTTGGGCACCCAAGTTGGGCTATGACATGCTGTAAAAGGAATATGCTATATTTAGTCTTGTATGACAGATTCTCTTACAACATTTAAGGTTGTTATGTTCGGCAGATTTTATGATAGCTGTAAGATGCGTATAAGCATCTGTCATAGCTATTTTTAGCCTAGAGCACTCCATTCTTGGGAAGTCAAATCTGCCATGTATGATAGATGTAAGAGAGGTAATTGTATCTTGGACAAGTGTCCTTTGATGTGGGAAAATGGCCATGTGGCCAAGATAGACACCCATCTCTAGAAGCTTCCTATTTATGCCTTGTAACTCTATATAATGCATTGTTTTGGAGTAGTAGACATATAGTGTTTGTACAGGTACTATTTGCTACCAGAATCACTCTAGAAATGACATTTACAGACTCTTGGAAGAACTTACATTGCAAGTGTATTGTAATCCTTTCACAGATTTGATAATACATTGTGTAGGTTTTGGAGTGTGGGGTTTTTTACCTGAAAAGGTTTTCCCCATGATATATCTTGTGTCACTTTATTTATGTGTTGTGTTGCTGTTGCAATCTTTATGTTATGTGTTTAACATTGTTGCAATTGTAAGAATTAAAAAGAATTTGCATACTATTCCCCTATTTAGGTTGGTGTAGGAAGTGTGTTTCGTGTACCTTTCTTCCTTTCAAGTAGGGTCGCCTAGGGGGAGATCCTACTTTTTGAGGGTCACCCGTTGGGAGATCTAGAAAGAAAGAGGTCTAAGAGGAAATGCACGATGGGAGATGGTAGAGAAGATGAAAAGGAGGTGATTTGCCTCTGAAAATAGGTCAGTCATGTGCAAGAATCCAAATCTCCACTTGCGATGTAGGATCTCCCGAGGGGAGATCTGGAAATAATAGGGGGAGATTTGGATTGGTTGAGTGAAACTAAAAATTGAAAGTGGAAGATGGGTCCTGTAAGCTCAAAATCCTAATTCGGTTGCTTGGGGCTATCAGGTTGTATTTTGGCATGCACAGAGACCCTTCCCTCCTTACCATGGGGTGATCCACCACGTCGCTCTTGCTCACGTGGAAGTAGCTAGTCAAGAGGAGGTGAGACACGGCGGGGCTCTGACTCATTGGAGAGCTAGACTTTGTGGAGAGGGGCTGACAAGTATTGTGGCCTTTGTTGTTGTCTGCTAAGTTGAATGTTTCACTCGATTGTGGTTGTAGTTGAGATAACCCTATGACCTGAAGGGTGACTGATTTCCCTTCTTCTGTTGGGGTTTCTTAGATCCCACCTCTATGTGGGTAAGTAGTTTTGTTCATTTATGTCCTCCTGTCTTTGTATGCATTGAAGGAGTTCTTGTTGTATCTGGAGTTGTCTAGTTTCTTCTAACAACAAGAGGACAAATGGGTCTCCTTGTGGTAGAACAAATGTTTCTTGTTGTGGTCATGGAATGATCTCCTTAATCTCATCACGGACAACCCTCACCCACTCTCCTCTCACTCCTAGGCAGATTCGAGAGCCAAGATGGAGGTAGATGTATGATGACTAACCTTAACCAAATTTTGGGCTTTGACCTAGGGTTTAGTTGACCTAGGGTTTGACTATGTTTTGACTTGTTTTTACCTTGTGATGTAATCAAGGGTTTGATTGAATCTTTTAACCGTGGTTACCTCGTGATGATTTTGAGGGTTTGCAATTTTATCTTTTCTAGGGTTTCTATATGCATGCAAAGCTTACATGATATGCAAAATATTTTTTTGTGCTTTTTTAGTATATTGGAAATGAAAAGTACTTTTTAATCTATGAAAGGGAAATATGTATGCAATCTAATATGATTTTTCCTAATGCAAACTTGATCTATGTTTTTGGGTTTTTAATTGTTTCAAAGTAATCTAATCTAAATAAAGAGAAATTTCTTCTTCTAACAATCTAGATCTAGAAATATGAAAACAACTATTCTAACATGCAAGATCTAATTATCAAGGAAAAAGCAATGTTTTACTGTTCCCAAGAGCAAGTTTGGTTTTCTAATTACTATAAATTGAAAGAAAACAATGAAGGAATGATGAAGGGGGTAAATCATAAAACACATAACAACAAAAATTACACACAGAAAATAGAACTTTCTTTTATTGATTTAGACAACTTATTACATTACAGAAGCTCAAATACAATAAGAGGAATCAACCCTCCACAGGCTGCAAAACATTATAGCTTCCTATCACAAGACTCTAGAATCATCTACCTTTTGTAAACCCAAATCAGCTAGGGTTTCTATTTTTCTGCCTATTCTTGACTCCACACTTGCCCCCTTAATTCTACTATTGCCCAATGTTCCCAAAAATGGTTATTAATAGCCTTTTTGGTGGCCGACAACCTAATTTTAAAATTTGCATCTCCCTCCAAAAATAGGTCAACTTCCGGGAGCCATACTTTTTGATCCGGGTGTCCAATTGACGAACCGTTTTATGCGTCAGAAAGCTCATGGAGTGCTCTACGCGTTAAGAGCCTATTCTACAAGTTCTAGCCATTTTCAGGCCCGTACAGGGTTGTTTAGTGCCTCAAACTTGAGTTTGAATAATTTTCACACTTTTTTCAGGAAATGGAAACTTTAATATCTTTCATCTTGCAAATGATCTTTGCGTGATTCCTTCGCCAAAGGTCTTATTTTTTAGTTATGAAACTTCCTGTAAATTTTCTTCATTCCATGCCCAAATAAAAACTTTTTTTTTTCAAACTTTTTAACGTGACCAGCGACGCTGGTGTGACACGCCCTCCGGCTCCATGCGAATGCTTTTGCCTGGAGCAATGAACCAGTGAGGCCACAACATGGGGGACCTCATCCCCTAGAAAGAACACTTCAAACTCGCGAGCTCGTTGGCCCAGCAAAGGTGTAAAGCCTTGTGAGCTCGTTGGCCCAGTGGGGGTTTGAACTCTGGTGGCCGCCACTACAACCGAGCGACTTAACTACCGAACCATCCCGTCATCAGCAAATCCAAATACAAACTTTCTAAAAATACCAAGTAACTATTTTTAGTAGTTTGGAAAAACTGAAAGTTCTACATCATTATTCAAGCGATTATGGAACCAGAACCACAAATTTTGAAAAGAAATGGAAAGAACATCAACAATTTTGAAACACATCTTTTTTTTGGGTGATGCAAGATTGCCCTTACACCACTGGATGCTCCTGCATCAGACACCTAGGGTAATTTGAGAAGTGACCCTGTCATGTCTCAGGTGTTTGTGTGAGGAAAACCTAAATGGTCAACATCTGCCTTAGACAACCAAGAAGAATCTTCAACATGCCTTCCTTTCCATTTCACCAGGTATTCTTCATATTGCCTATTTCGAGTACTTCTACCCACACAACTATCCAAGATCTCTTCTATCTCCTTTGTTGAAGTAGATGCCGGAATACTCCACTATTCTTCTGTTGGTCCATCCTCTATTCCACCTTCATGATATTTTGATAAATCAGCAATGTTAAAAATAGGGGAAATGTTGATCCCACTCGGCAACTCTACCTCATATGCATTTCCTGAATCATATTTCTTCAAAATTCTGCATGGTCAAAATTTCTTCATTTTTAGCTTATTATATGTTCCAATTGGGAACCTTTCTTTTCTCAAGTGAACCATGACTTCATCTCCTACCTGGAACTCCTCTTATCTCCTCTTCTGATATGTCTTAGCCTTGTACTGAATATTCATCTTATTAATGTGTCTTTTCACCTCTTCGTGCAAATTCTTCATGTATGCTGCAAAGTCTTCAGCTGCAGCACTTGTCTTTTCTCCTTTGTCTAGATTCCTTAACTCTGACACATTTCTTGGACTATTCCCATATACAATCTGGAATGGTGATTTACTAGTACTCCTATTGACAGAATTGTTGTGAGAAAATTTTGCCTATGATAAAATCAAATCCCATCCCTTGGGCTTATCTCCTACTAAGCATCATAGTAGGTTACCCAAACTCCTATTCACCACTTCTGTCTGTCCATCAGTTTGTGGATGGTGTGCAAAAGTGAACTTCAAATCTATTTTTAGCTTCTTCTACAATGTCCTCTAGAAATAACCAACAAACTTAGTATCTCGATCTGAAACTATGCTCTTTGGTAGACCATGTAATCTCACCACCTCCCTAAAAAATAACTCTACAATATGAACATCATTATTAGTCTTCTTGCAAGGAATAAAATGTGCCATCTTTGAGAATCTATCCACCACCACAAAAATAGAATCATGTCCTCTCTGTGTCCTTGGTAAACCAAGAACAAAATCCATACTAATATCATCCCATGGCTTCTCTGGTATAGGTAATGGATGATATAGACTTGTATTCTGACTTGCTCCTTTCGCCATCTGACATACTCTGCAACTCTACACAAATTTCCTCACATCCTATTGCAACTGTGGCCAATAATAATTTTCACCAACAATAATAATGGTCTTGTCTTGACCAAAGTGTCCAGCCAATCCTCCACTATGCTTATCCTTAATCAGGTTCTCTCTCATGGAACTCCTTGGAATGCACGACTGGCTTCCTCTAAACAACATGCCATCTTGGATTATGAAATCCAACCATTTTGTCCTGTCCAAAGTAACAGGTTCCAAACAAGCTTTCCAGGCTTATGCAAAATCTGGATCTTCAGGATACAAACTTTTGAGCTCATCGAACCCAACAACCTGTATCTTCATTTTTGTCAACAAATTTTGCCTTCTGTTCAAGGCATCTGCAACTCTATTGGACTTCCCACTCCTGTGCTTCAAAACAAAAGTATAGCTCTAAAAAAATTCAACCCATTTTAAGTGCCTTTGATTTAACTTTCCTTGACTATTAAGATATTGTAAATCCTGATGATTAGCATATAAAACAAACCCCTTTGGCAACAAATAATGTCTCCATTTCTTCAAATCCTGAACTATTGCATAAAACTCCTGATCACAAACATAATACTTTTTCTTAGCATCATTAAGCTTCTCACTAAAATAGGCAATGGGCTTACCTTCTTGACTCAAAATAGCTCCTATACCACTACCACTAGCATCACAATCTACCTGAAATACCTTATTGAAATATTAAAGTGCCAAAATAGGTTGTTCTATGACTTTCTACTTCAATGTATCAAAGCTCTTATCTGCTCCTTTAGTCCATCTAAACTCTTTTCTATCCCCTCTCATTATCTCAGTTAGGGGTGCAGAAATGCTACTAAAATTCCTGATAAACTTTCTATAAAAACTTGCCAAACCATAAAAAGATCTTACCTCAGAAGCACTCCTCAGTGTAGACCATTCAATGATAGCCTACACCTTCTCTGGGTCCATCTTAAGACCTTCCTCTAAGACAAGAAATCCCAGGTATACCAAGTACTTCTTTGTAAAACTACATTTCTTCACATTAATCAACAACTTCTCCACCCTTAGCTTCTCTAAAACTCTTCTGATATGCATCAGATGCTCATCCCAAGTCTTCCTAAAAATCAAAATATCATCTAAATAAATAATAACAAAACTTCCTGAAAATTCTTTTAGTACCTCATTCATGAGCCGCATGAATGTGCTCGGTGCATTGGTTAGCCCAAATGGCATGACTAATCACTCATACAAACCTTCCTTTGTCTTGAAGGTTGTCTTCTACTAATCTCTCTCTCATATAGATTTGGTGATACCCACTCTTCAGGTCAATCTTCGTGAAGTACTTGGCTCCACTCAAACAGTCCATTATGTCATCCATTCTGGGTAATGGAAATCTGTACTTGATTGTGATCTTATTGATGGCCTGAGAGTCTGTACACATTTTCCACTCTCCATCTTTCTTTCATGCTAGTACTGCAGGTACCACACATGGACTTAGGATCTCTCTTATCAATCCCTTCTCAACAACTCCTGAACTTGTCTGTTCAACTCTTCACTCTCTACTGGAGTCATTCTATGGGCTACCTTATTTGGCAAATTGGCTCTTGGTATCAAATCTATTTGATGACTTAAATTCCTCACTGGTGGTAAACCTTTTGATACATTATCAGAGATAATGTCCTGAAATTCTTCCAACATATCTGAAACTTCTGCTGGTACATCTTTACATTTCTCTTGACTAATCTTAAGAATCAATGCAAAGCAATGACGTTCATGCTTCATACCCTCCAAAAATTTTCTACCATCTACCAAGAAAATTCTTGCAGTACTACATACCTTTTCTTCCACCTCCTTCAAAGGCTTCAACTTATGACAAACTCCATCCTTTGTTAGGGAATATGTGTTTGCACGGCCATCATGGATAGCGCTCCTATCATACTACCATGGCCTCCCCAACAATATATGACATGCATTCATAGGTATGATATCACACAGCACCTCATCATGGTAGTCCCAAATCTTGAACATCACTAAACACTACTCATTGACCAAAACTCTGTGGTCCTTCTGCAACCATGCAATCTGATATGGATGCAGATGCTTTCTTCTTGTCAACTTCAACTTGTCAACCATCTACTCTGAAACAAGATCATTAGTGCTTCCACTGTCAATAAAAATATCACAACACTTACCTTCACATTTGTACCTTGTGCAAAATAAACTCTTCCTCTGATTGGGTTCTTTTTCCTCATTCAACAAAGTTCTTCTAACAACTAGGGTTTCTCCCCTTTCAACATCTTCAGAATGCTCATATTGCGCATCTTTATCTACATGTGCAAGTCATGCATTACCTTTAGGTCTTCTATTTGTCCTTCCTTGATGTTGTGGACACTCATATGCTCGGTGTCCTTCTCCGCATTGGAAACATGTTCCTCTAAAACCTCCTCTTCTAGGTCCTTGCCTAGATTTGCATCTTCCTCTTCCTCTTTGCTCACCATAATTCTAGTCAAGAGGGCGGTAGGCATTATCCCCTCTCTAATTTCAACTAGTGCTAGCTTCTTCACTTTTCTTTTGATCTTCATTACAGCCTACATAGGGTCTTCCACTAGTCCTTCCACCTTGACCTAATCCCCTTTGCTTGCTATCGAATCTTTTATTCAGCTTCTCTTCCACCTTTAGGGAAAACTGGTACACATCTTCTATGGTGGTCATTCTGACCAGGCTTAGCTCCTCTTGAATACTCGGCCTCAACCCATTAATGTAACATGCTACCTTCTCCTTGTTGGGCTCTACATGGCCTGTCCTGATAGTAATTTTATAAAAATCTTCTGTATACTCCTTAACAAACTTGTTACCTTGTTTTAGTCCTTGCAGCTTCTTCAACACCTCTGTCTCACATAGGAATGAACTGCTTCTTCAGTTTCTCCACCATCTAATCTCATCTGGTGATCTTTCCTTTTCCTCTTCTATTCCTCTCTAATTGGACCTCCTTCCACCAAATACTGGCATGGTCCTTCAACTTTGTTTTTACAAACTTGACCCAATCTGAGTCCTCCACATCTTCATACTCGAAATACTCCTCCATGTCATTGATCCAATCAATAAGCTATTCTGGATTCAAATCTCTAGAATATGTAGAAACTTCAATCTTGGGTCTCTTTCCAATCTTAGAAATGGACCTCAACAACCTAACTTCTAGAGGATCTCCTGTAGCTTCTTGTTCTTCCTCAGATAGTTCTTCTTCAACTTCATCCTTGCTTTCTTCTCTTGTTCTCGGATCAAACCCTCTTCGTATCTCCTCTTGCAATGCATCAATTTTCCTTTGCAGGGCTCTAAAACCCTCTTCTGTTAAAGCATTCCTCCCAATATGATTTCTTTATGGAGGCATTTTGATCTCTGCAGCAAACCCACAACCTCAGGTCCTGGTGCAAACTATCTCATGGTCGGCGATCTGTCTACACACTCAAGAACCCTTGCTCTGATACCAGTTGATGAAGGGGGTAAATCATAAAACATACAACAACAGAAATTCCACATAGAAAATAGAACTTTCTTTTATTGATTTAGACAACTTATTACATTATAGAAGCTCAAATACAATCAGAGGAATCAACCCTCCACAGGCTACAACACATTATAGCTTCCAATCACAAGACTCTAGAATCATCTTCCTTCTGTAACCCCAAATCAGCTACGGTTTCTGTTTTCCCACCTATTCTTGAATCCACACTTGCCCCCTTAACTCTAGTACTGCCAACTTGAATCCAAAAATAGGTCAACTTTCGGGAGCCATAACTTTTGATTTGGGTGTCCGATTGACGATCTGTTTTATACATCAGAAAGGCCGCGGAGTGCTATACGCACTAGGAGCCCGCTCTACTGGTTCTGACCATTTTCGGGCCCTTACGGGGCTGTTTAGTGCCTCAAACCTGAGTTTGAATAATTTTCAAGTATTTTTTGGGAAACATAAACTTTAATATCTTTCAGTTCGCAAATGATCTTTGCGTGATTCCTTCGCCAAAGGTCTTATTTTTTAGTTATAAAATTTATTGTAAATTTTTACTTCATTCTGTTCCCAAATGCAAACTTTCTAAAAATAGCAGGTTACTATTTTTAGAAGTTTAGAAAAATTGAATGTTCTACATCATTATTCTGTTAGCTGCCGTTACACCAAAAGATCGACCTATTAATTCCTGATACAACCACTTGACTTAACAAGCACGGGAGGCGATTAAGCCCTCGTCACAAACCACCGCAGTGCAGCACTGAACAAGAAGACCAAGGGTCACACCTTGCAACAACCCCCCAGTGTAAGTGCGAGGTTTGAACTCGTGACCTTAGCTCTGATACCAACTGTTAGCTTCCGTTGCACCAAAAGATCAACCTATTAATGCCCGATACAACCACTTGACTTAACAAGCATGAGAGGCAGTTAAGCCCTTGTCACAAATCACCGCAGTGCAGCGCTGAACAAGAAGACCAAGGGTCACACCTTGCAACATATTCAAATGATTATGGAACCAGAACCACAAATTTTGAAAAGAAATGGAAAGAACATCAACAATTTTGAAACACATCTTTTTTTTGGGTGATGCAAGATTGCCCGTACACTACTGGATGCTCCTGCATCATACACCCAAGGTAATTTAAGAAGTGACCCTATCATGTCTCAGGTGTTTGTGTAAGGAAAACCCAACCAGTTGACCTCTTCCTTAGACAACCAAGAAGAATCTTCACCAGGCCTTCCTTTCCATTTCACCAGGTATTCTTCATATTGCCTATTCTGAGTACTTCTACCCACACGGCTATCCAAGATCTCTTCTATCTCCTCTATTGAAGTAGGTGCTGGAATACTCCACTGTTCTTCTATTGGTCCATTCTCTATTCCACCTTCATGATATTCTGATAAATCAACAATGTTGAAAATAGGGGAAATGTTGATTCCACTCGGCAACTCTACCTCATATGCATTTCCTGGATCATGATTCTTCAAAATTTTGCATGGTCCAAATTTCTTCATTTTTAGCTTATTATATGTTCCAATTGGGAACCTTTCTTTTCTCAAGTGAACCATGACTTCATCTCCTACCTGGAACTCCTTATATCTCCTCTTCTGATATGCCTTATCCTTGTATTGAATTTCATCTTATTAATGTGTCTTTTCACCTCTTCGTGCAAATTCTTCATGTGTGCTACAAAGTCTTCAGTAGCGGAACTTGTCTTTTCTCCTTGTCCAAATTCCTTAACTCTGACACATTTCTTGGACTATTCCCATATACAATCTAGAATGGTGATTTACTAGTACTCCTATTGACAGAATTGTTGTAAGCAAATTTTGCCTGTGGTAAAATCAAATCCCATCCCTTGGGCTTATCTCCTATTAAGCATCGTAGTAGGTTACCCAAACTCCTATTCACCACTTTTGTCTATCCATCAGTCTATGGACGGTGTGCAAAAGTGAACGTCAAATTTGTTTTCAGCTTCTTCTACAATGTCCTCTAGAAAAAACCAACAAACTTAGTATCTCGATCTGAAACTATGCTCTTTGGTAGACCATGTAATCTCACCACCTCCTTGAAAAATAACTCTACAATATGAATAGCATCATTAGTCTTCTTGCAAGGAATAAAATGTGCCATCTTCGAGAATCTGTCCACCACCACAAAAATGGAATCATCTTCTCTCTGTGTCCTTGATAAACCAAAAACAAAATCCATGCTAATATCATCCCATAGCCTCTCTGCTATAGGTAATGGCTGATATAGACCTGTATTCTAACTTGCTCCTTTCACCATTTGACATACTCTGTAACTCTGCACAAATTTCCTCACATCTTGCTACAACTCTGGCCAATAATAATTTTCACCAGCAATAGCAATGGTCTTGTGTCCAGCCAATCCTCCACTATGCTTCTCCTTAATCAGTGTCTCTCTCATGGAACTCTTTGGAATGCACAACTGGCTTCCTCTAAACAACATGCCATCTTGGATTATGAAATCCAACCATTTTTTCCTGTCCAAAGTAATAGGTTCCAAATAAGCTTTCCAAGCCTCTGCAAAATCTGGATCTTCAGGATACAAACTTTTTAGCTCATCGAACCCAACAACCTCTATCTTCATTTATGTCAATAAATTTTGCCTTCTGCTCAAGGCATCTACAACTTTATTGGACTTCCCACTCCTGTGCTTCAAAACAAAAGTATAGCTCTGCAAAAACTCAATCCATTTTAATTTCCTTTGATTTAACTTTCCTTGACTATTAAGATACTACAAAGCCTGATGATCAATATATAAAACAAACTCCTTTGACAATAAATAATGTCTCCATTTCTTCAAAGCCTGAACTATTGCATAAAACTCCTAATCATAAACAAAATATTTTTTCTTGGCATCGTTAAGCTTAACACTAAAATAGGCAGTGGGCTTACCTTCTTGACTCAAACCAACTCCTATACCACTACCACTAGCATCACAATCTATCTGAAATACCTTATTGAAATCTAGAAGTGCCAAAATAGGTTGTTCTATGAGTTTTTGCTTTAATGTATCAAAGCTCTTGTCTTCTCCTATAGTCCATCTAAACTCTTTTCTATTCCCTCTCATTGTCTCAGTTAGGGGTGCACAAATGCTACTAAAATTCTTGATAAACTTTCTATAAAAACATGCCAAACCATGAAAAGATCTTACCTTGGAAGCACTCCTCGGCATAGGCCATTCAATGATAGCCCTCACCTTCTCTGGGTCCATCTTAAGACCTTCCTCTGAGACAACAAATCCCAGGTATACCAACTCCTTTGAAAAACTACATTTCTTCATATTAATCAACAACTTCTCCTCCCTTAGCTTCTCTAAAAATCTTCTGATATAGATCAGATGCTCATCCCAAGTCTTACTGAAAATCAAAATGTCATCTAAATAAACAATAACAAAACTTCCCAAAAAGTCTTTCAATACCTCATTCATGAGCCGCATGAATGTGCTTGGTGCATTTGTTAGCCCAAATGGCATGACTAACCACTCATACAAACCTTCCTTTGTCTTGAAGGCTGTCTTCCACTTATTTCCTTCTTTGATATGGATCTGGTGATACCCACTCTTCAGGTCAATCTTCATGAAGTACTTGGTTCCACTCAAATAGTCCATTATGTCATCCATTTTGGGCAATAGAAATTTGTAATTAATTGTTATCTTATTGATGGCTTGAGGGTCTGTACACATTCTCCACTCTCCATCTTTCTTTGTTTCTAGTACTGCTAGTACCACACATGGACTTAGGCTCTCACTTATCAATCCCTTCCTCAACAACTCCTAAACTTGTTTGTTCAACTCTTCACTCTCTGCTGGAGTCAATCTATGGGCTACCTTATTTAGAAAACTTGCTCCTAGTATCAAATCCATTTGATGTCTTATCTTCCTCATTGGTTGTAAACCTTCTGGTACATTATCAGAGATAATGTCCTAAAATTCTTCCAACATATCTGAAACTTCTGCTGGTACATCTTCACATTTATCTTGACTAATCTTAGGAATCAATGCAAAGCAATGACGTTCATGCTTCATACCCTCCAAAATTTTTCTACCATCTACCAAGCAAATTCTAGCAGTACTACATACCTTTTCTTCCACCTTCAAGGGCTTCAACTTATGATGAATTCCATCCGTTGTTAGGGAATATGTGTTTGCATGGCCATCATGGACAACACTCCTATCATACTGCCATGGCCTCCCCAATAGCATATGACATGCATCCATAGGTATGATATCACATAGCACCTCATCATGGTAGTCCCTAATCTTGAACTTCACTAAACACTGCTCATTGACCGAAGCTCTGTTGTCCTTCTACAACCATGCAATCCGATATGGATGCGGATACTTTCTTCTTTTCAACTTGAACTTGTCAACCATCTGCTTTGAAACAAGATTATCAGTGCTTCCACTGTCAATAATAATATCACAACACTTACCTTCACATTTGCACCTTGTGTGGAATAAAATCTTCCTCTGATTGGGTTCTTTCTCCTCATTCAACGAAGTTCTTCTAAGAACTAGGGTTTCTCCCCTTTCAGCATCTTCAGAACGCTCAAACTGTGCATCTTCATCTACATGTGTAATTCGTGCATTACCTTTAGATCTTCTATTTTTCCTTCCTTGATGTTGTGGACAGTCATATGCTTGATGTCCTTCTTCTTCTCTTTGGAAACATGTTCCTCTAAAAACTCCTCTTCCAGGTCTTTGCCCAGATCTGCCTCTTCCTCTTCCTCTTTGCTCACCATTGTTCTAGTCACGAGGGCGGTAGGCATTATGCCCTCTCTAATTTCGATTGGTGCCAGCTTCTTCATTTTTCTTTTGATCTTCATTATGGCCTCCATAGGGTTTTCCACCAGTCATTCCACCTTGACCTCTTCCCCTTTTCTTGCTATCGAATCTTTTATTCAGCTTCTCTTCCACCTTCAGGGAAAACTAGTAGGCATCTCCTATGGTGGTCATTCTGACCAAGCTCAACTCCTCTTGAATACTCAGACTCAACCCATTAATGTAACGAGCTACCTTCTCCTTGTTGGGCTTTGCATGGCCTGTCTTGATAGTAATTTTATAAAAATCTTCTGTATACTCCTTAACAAACTTGTTACCTTGCTTCAGTCCTTGCAACTTCTTCAGTAACTCCATCTCATAGTCTACAAGAATGAACTGCTTCTTTAGTTTCTCGACCATCTAATTCCATCTGGTGATCTTTCCTTTTCCTCTTTTGTTCCTCTCTAATTGGTCCTCCTTCCACCAAATACTGGTGTGGCCCTTCAACTTTGTTTTTGCAAACTTGACCCGATCTGAGTCCTCCACATCTTCATACTCAAAATACTCCTCCATGTCATTGATCTAATCAATAAGCTGTTCTAGATTTAAATCTCCAGAATATGTAGAAACTTCGATCCTGGGTCTCTTTCAGGAATATGTAGAAATGGACCTCAACAACCTAACTTCTGCAGGATCTCCTGCAGCTTCTTGTTCTTCCTCAGATATTTCTTCTTCAACTTCATCCTTGCTTTCTTCTCTTGTTCTTGGATCAAACCCTCTTCATAGCTCCTCTTGCAATGCATCAATTTGCCTTTGCAGCACTCTAAAACCCTCTTCCATCAAAGCATTCCTCCCAATATGATTTCTTCATGGAGGCATCTTGATCTCCGCAGCAAACCCACAACTTCAGGTCTTGGTGCAAACTGCCTCACAGTTGGTGATCTGTCTACACACTCAAGAACCCTTGCTCTGATACCACTTGATGAAAGGGGTAAATCATAAAACACACAACAACAAAAATTACACACAAAAAATAGAACTTTTTTTTATTGATTTAGACAACTTATTACATTATAGAAGCTCAAATACAATCAGAGGAATCAACCCTCGACAGTTGCAACACATTACAACTTCCTATCACAAGACTCTAGAATCATTTGCCTTCTGTAACCCTAAATCAGCTAGGGTTTCTATTTTCCCATCTATTCTTAACTCCATATGTTGCCCCTTAGCTCTACTGCTACCCATGGTTCCCAAAAATGGTTATTAATAGACTTTTTGGCAGCCAACAACCTAATTTCAAAATTTACATCTCCCTCCAAAAATAGGTGAACTTCTGGGAGCCATAACTTTTGATTCAGGTGTTTGATTAATGAACCCTTTTATATGTCGAAAAGCTCGCGGAGTGCTCTATGCGTTAAGAGCCTGGTCTGCTAGTTCTAGCCATTTTCAAGCCCATACGGGGCTGTTTAGTGCCTCAAACCTGAGTTTGAATAATTTTCAGGCATTTTTCAGGAAACAGAAACTTTAATATCTTTCAGCTCGCAAATGATCTTTGCGTGATTCCTTCTCCAAAGGTCTTATTTTTCAGTTATGAAACTTCCTATAAATTTTCACTTCATTCCGTGCCCAAATGCAAACTTTCTAAAAATAGCAGGTTACAATTTTTAGCAGTTTGGAAAAACTGAAAGTTCTACATCATTATTCAAGCGATTATGGAACCAGAACCACAATTTTTGAAAAGAAATGGAAAGAACATTAACAATTTTAAAACACATCTTTTTTTTGGGTGATGCAAGATTGCCCTTACACCACTGGATGCTCCTTCATCAAGGAACCTGAGAGAAATGAATATTTGTGTGACTCCACTACCCTCATAAATCCTTGATATTGGCAACCTTAAGTCCTTTTGAAGTAGTGGGAGATCCTCTTGACAAAAAATGACACAAAGAAGCAAAAATAAGCTTTGATGAAGCTTGGATGAGCTCAATGAGAGCTTTGGTTGAGCACAATGGCATAGAATGAAGCAGCGTAATGTTTGTTGCTTGGTTGAACAATGAATAAAGCAAAAGACACCTTCATCCTGTAAGAGCATTTGAATGCTAAGTTGGAGAGTAAAACCTGGCAAGAGCTGTGTACACAATGAATTTGCCTCCCTTTGTGCTTGAGGGAGGGGTGTATTAATAGGTTTGAGGAATGGGATTGATTGAGAAGTTAACTCATTTGATTGATGAGTTAACAAGGTTGATTATCCAGTGAACTCAATTGATTAGAGAGTGATGAAGCAATAATAGCTTATCACTGAAGAGGAATTGGAGATGAGGGAATGCATGAGATTGATTGAAGAGTTAATTTGAGATCAAATGGAGCTAATTATGCATGTGTGGGTGCATGAAATAGTTAACTCCATATTAGGCATCAAAAATCATGCATACTGGAAAAAAATGGGCGAAAATAAGTGAGAAAATTGAGTTTTTTCATGGCTGAAAAAATGATAGAGTCACCCCTTTTGCCAGTAGGGTCGCCCCTGGGTGACCATGGGTCGCCCAGGGGAGATCCATGCTGGACAGGGTTTTCTATAGAAAAGCAGGCTGGGAGATGAAAGAAGAGAAGAGAAGGAGGGGTTTTGCCTTTGGAAACATGTTAGTCATGTGCAAGAATCCAAATCTCCACTTGCACCTACAAGATCTCCTGGGGGAGATTTGGAAATAATAGGGAGAGATTTGGATTGGTTGAGCGGAACTAAAAACCAAAAGTGGGAGATGGATAGGGAGACCTCTAGAAGGCTTCTAGGAGGTGCAGAGGATGAAAAACACAAGGGAAAGGTGAAAACTCACCTACAAGACACTGACAAGGCTTAGGAGCAAGGTCAAAAGCTCAGAAAATGTAAGTCGACAAGTGTCACAACAACTGTCAAAAATCATCACAAACGAGGAGAGAGAAATCGACAAAGAAGGAAACAACACAAGACAAGAAAGAGGACACGTCATCAAGAGGTTTGCTGCTTAAAGGACATTATTTCATGCTTACATGTACATGACAAGGATTTGAATCATCATAGGGGTCCTCGTGGAGGCTGTGCGTGATTTTTGTGCTTATATATTTGCCCCCTCGGGGCCCATAGTCTACATGAAAGGTATGTACCATTCCTGAACTAGGCCTTATCTATTGTTGATTTTCCTGTAATTTGTACGTACAATAACTAGTATTAGTCTAGCATTTAAATATATCAAAATAAATAATGAAAACTTAAATGAAAAACTTACCATGAATCATTCAAGTTCAACTAGCTGTTTGCTTTTGCCAGTTTGGACCTGTAGGGATGAGAGCACGCAAAATGACGTATGAAAGAGATGCATAAAGGAAAAGAACTAATCTAAAAATGCATAGATGAAACTAAGCTAAGGGCAAACAAAGCAAGTGAAATTGTGAAATCAGAGTGAAACAGCGATGGAATTGTTCGGGTGAGCAGTCATTAGAAAGGTATCATCGAGGAGATCGCAAAGATGGCCGCCTCTTCTTTAGCCACAGAGGATCGAGTATGCAATTAGTGAAAAACCCTTCTCTAAACCCTAGTTTGAATTTTGTATAAAATCTCTTGAAATTGTCTATTTTTGATGATTTTCTCTGTTGCATTGTATTTGTCTCATCATTTAGAGAAATATTGGTTTTTCATTTTCTGAAATCAGTTGAAAAATGAAGTTTTTAGAGCAATTTTTGGTTGAGGGATCTTCCTCTAGGGTCGCCCCTTTTGTCAGGTAGGGTCAGCCAGGGGAGATCTTGCAAAACAATAGGGTAGCCCAAGTGAGATCTGGAAAAACACTCAGGTCGCCTGGGGGCGACCCTGTTGAGCTGATTGTGATTGAATTTTCATGTTGTTTGATGCTCGTTTTACTTCGATCTAACATGTTTTGGCTGTTGTATTCACCTGTTTATTGTAATTATGAGGGTTTATATGCTTTTTTTGTGTAAGGTTTTCTGTAATTTTACAATTTTTAGGGATTTTTACGAGTTTACGAGATCTAATCTAAAGTTCTCACCTAATTTTGTAGGACATGCGTATCTAACGGAATGCCTGCTGAGAGCAAGGATGGCTCTCAGGGATGTTTTCTTCATTGAGTGTTGAGGATCGTGCTATTCTGAAGAGGGTAGGTCAAGCTAGAGTTTGTCATGTAGCTGTTATTCATCCTGTGTCGTGTATATGTTGTGACATCCTGACCTACTGGGATGCAGACAGAAACATATTCAGGTTCCCAAAGATCTCTAGAGAGTGGACCATTACTCTGTATGATGTGTATCATTTACTTGGGGTTCTTGTGAGAGGATAGCCTTTAGTTCTTCTAGTTAGCAAGTCCTTTGAGGACAAGGCTTCTTGGGCTGCATTCATGGGGGTTAATGACCCTGGGGATTAGATGGGAGTTCAACTCACTTCTGTGCCACGCCTCTGCATTTTGCTTTTGAGGAGATTCCTAATTGGGTTGATTGCATTGAGGCTGTCGGGAGACAAGGCCTCGGCTAGTCTGAGATGGTGTTGGGCACCCATCATTCATGATATTGAGGAGGGCACAATTTATGCTTGGGGACTGGATATCTTGGCCATGGTTTACAAGGACTTCTATCGTATTTTGCGGTGAGGCACTCTAGATTTTAGCCACTCCTCTTTGATCATGACATGGATATTTGAGCACATGAGGCTCTATTAGAAACTCATTCTGCTTCCAGATAGACGTTTACCGAGAGTAGCGAGGTGGATGCATGTTGGTCACTTTGATGCTTCTTTACCCACCATTGCTACTCTTACAGATGAGGACATGATCTTTGATCCTTATCGTGACATGGAGGGATCCTGAGCCTGTGATGGTGAGGTCAGAGAGTATTGTCGCGGGGTATCTAAGATTTCAGACTGTAATGGTCTAGTTGAGGCCCGTCAGGTTGATCGTGTTTCCAAATAGTTTAGCGATGTCATTCCTAAGGACTTGCCCCCAGTGTCCAAATGCTATAGGACAGTTCAGGAGATGGGTGAGATTAGACAGAGGACCGTAGTTTGGGACCCCTTGACTCCTAGAGTCTTCATTACTAGAGCCTCGTGATGAGGACATAGGGGAGGGAGAGGGACTCCTTCTCAATCTCTCATTGTGGCTGTGGATTTAGAATCTACTGATGAGGACTATGTTCTAGATGATGATGATTCATCAGACAAGGTCCTTTTTGAGGGTGAGGATTTTGATGATGTTGATGATTCCGATGATGCTCCTAATATCCCTGAGGGTCCTATTATTCCTTGACCACCTCATTCAGATGAAGTGATGCAATAATTTGACCCTGATTGGCAGCTTGGTGATCCACGTAAGTTTAGTCTATTTGCTTTTCATACTTTTGTTCTTTCTCTTTTCAAGGGGAATTGACTTGCTTTTCTTTTGATTTTCTCTCTCAGGTAATGTGATAGAGTGGAGGGACTTTGTTCAAAAAATTAATGTTAGATTGGCTTCTCCCTTCACTAGGATGACTCATGACCATCTTTTAGATGATCCAAGTGTGCTCCTTGCTGTAGGGCGACACACTAACATTTTTGCTCCTATCTATCATGGATGTCAGATGAATACAGAGTTGAAGACCCATGTTGGCACTCTTAATGGTGAGAATTAGATACTTCGAGAGATGGATCACCTTAATTTTGGATGACGTGATGCTAGTATGGGCCTTCACAGTCACATGCTCACAGTAGAGCACCTCATTCTCCTAGGTCTCATGGAGCAATGAGTGGTATTCGCAGGTGGAGGAGCCAATGTCCTGAGGGTTTTGTTGGAGGGAACTACCCTTGACTTCTTTTGTTGAAATCGTGCCCCCTTGCATGGGGAGCCTCTACTTCTTTTGAGAACGTTTTGTCCTAGCTCTTTGATACCTTTCGTATATGTAAACTTTGGATGTATCTATGAAAGTTTATCCTTTTATGGTTTTTGCTTATCAGATTTGTACTCATCTCTTGTGCATGTTTGGAGGTTTGGGAACTTTTTGATTGTGTTTGACCTTTTCAACTCTTTTAATGATGCAAGCATGATAACGATGACAATTTTTTGTAATTTTTTGGTGGAATATATATGAGATGCAGTTTACGATATGATAATGCAAGAACACAAGAAATGCTGATATGAAACATTTGACTTTATTGCTTTGAGACTCTTTTCTAGATTTTTGGCATGAATGTAATGTGGAACAAACAATGTGACTACTCTTTAAATATGATTTTTGATTTAGGGGATTTGCAGGTTGTCCCGATATAAGAGACCTATTCAAGGTTGTGAGATAAGATTTTTATGACTCAAGTGGGGAGTGGGAATGAACATTGAGTGTTTCTAATTTTTGGCTTTGCTAAAGGCTAAACATTGATCCTTATCTAGATAAGACAAATTGATAAGCTTTCAACTTAGACAAGTAGCAAAATTTATAGATGTTCACTAGACTTAGATCATAGATGGCAAGAAAAGTAGACCCGGGGTATAGGATAAATAGGAAAGAACAAGGGTCCCTAGGTAGAAGATGATCCTAAAGACTACTAGAATGTCACCCTTGAAGCTTCAAGCTTGGACTAATCTCCACCCAAGAGTACTAACACTCAACAATCTTCTCTCTTTCACTCTTTTTTTTGTTTCTTTTTTGTTTTTTTTGCTTTTTTCACTTTTTTTGTATTTTCCTCACTTGATTTTCTCATTTTTTTGGATTTTTAATTTTTTTTTATGAAAATGAATGCTTTTGGAACTTTTTGATATGCAAGCTTGATGTCTCAATTCTCACTTTTTGATACTCTTTTATTTCGATCACTCATTTTTTTGGTTCACTCAGATTTTAGATTGCTTCCTTCAGAGTTTTGATCCTCCTGACATTTTTGGCTAGGAAAGATAAGGGGCTGAGCGCTACCTAAAGTTTTTGTAATCCGGTTGGACTTCTCTAATACTAGGGATGAATTGGGAAGGTCTACTTGCAAGCTTCCTTTGAACACTGTAGGTTTGAATACTGACTTTGTTTGGGCCTAACATCTTGACTCTTTAAGACTAGGATCAGTGTAAAGCTAAGAGCTAGGCTTTGATTAGAATCACTGGGAATGAAATGGGATAATGGTGATTGTGAAAAAGGGGAATCTCTAGGTCCTGAAAGGATGACATATATCTAGGTAACATTAGACTCCTTACTAAAAAGAAAATAGTATAAGAGAAAGTCACTAACTATAATGCAAGATGAATAGAATGATACAGAAATGCAAGAAACAAACTGTTTTTGACATTTTGATTTTTTTAATATTTTTTTTGTATTTTTTATGTTTTATGATTTTAAAAAAAAAATTAGACAGTATTTCTTGAGGTGAAAGGCATTGACTGTTTCACCAAATTCCTCTCCCTTCATTGTGCAAAAGAGATAGGCATTGTTTCTGACATCTTCTTTGATCATGTAAGGACCTTTCCAGTCTTCCGAAAAAGTTCTTTTTCGTCTTCTTTTCTTATTATTTATGCTACCTCTTCTTAGAACAAGTTCTATTTTGAAAGGTTTGTCATTTGAATCTATTGCTACCAACTTGGTGGTTTCTCTTGGCATTGTGAGACAAAGTAAGTCTCGAAAGGCTTGTTGATGAGGAGTCCAATATAGGACTCCATCACAATTTAATAATTCTGCCAATAGGTTGAACTGTTCTTGCTCGTAGATTTTCACATTTGGTCTTTCTTGGATTCTTTGTCAAAATTGGAACAACTTTAGGGGAGTTTGTGGCTACCTTTGCTCATTAGGAGGGACAAAGCTTATACTTGTCCTCCCATTTGGTTTTGGTCTTAAGTCCATGACATATCCAGTGTAACTTTTTGGTAATTAAAAAATGACAGGGTCGTCAACACCAACTATCACCCTCATCTTCCATTCTTTGTGAAAGATACCTCCGCTTTCTTCATCCTTGTCAGGAAGTCTTTCAACCATTTTGATTTGCACTAGAGGTTCTTCCCATTCACTGAGTTCATTTGATTGAACCGAGGTAGAAGTGGTTGGTTTCTCTTGTGGTTTGGATACCATGAACATCCTAGGCAGCATTCCTATAGCATTAGTTGATTCATTATCAATAGAATGCACCTCTTCCATGGCTATCACTGGTTGATGTGAATTCTCTGTTGGTGTGAGAGGCTCATACGATTCTATTTCTTTTGGTGTCTCAGGGACACATGATTCACTTAGTGGTGACAGTGGAGTGTAACTTTCTATCATGTCTTCCTCAGCATCTGAGAAAGCGTGTGGGTCTATATTTCTCAGATCTAATGTAGTGGTTTGAAAGACCGGTCCTTCAATTCTATAAGGCTTCTTACCTATGCAAGGGAAGAGTTTCTAGGCCTCCTGGAAATCAATCATGAGTACTTCTAGAGGGAATTAGAGTGGTCCATCCTGTTCAATCAATTCCATGATCTCAATTGTCTTTTCTTTAGGGATCATTTCCTTTTATTTTGGTAATGACTCATTCTCTAAAATTTTGATCACTGCAGCATTTATGGTCTTCTCTTGGACTTCGATTCGTTTGATGCATATCGACTAAGGTGTACGATTAGGGATAATTAACTTGTTGGTAGGGAGTTCATAGTCTATGGGGATACCTATATGCTTGTTTGGCATGTTTGATTTTAACATGTTGAAAGGTTCTAGATCTTCCTTCACGACATATACTTTCCCTAAGTGTAAGAATTGAGCTTCCTGAAATAATGTGGATGGTACAACTTTCATTCTATGTATCCATGGCCTTATAAGAATCAAGTTATATCTCATGTCTTTGTCTATGACATAGAATGTGGTAGGAATGGTTTTGGGTCCCAAAGTTACTGGAAGGGTAATTTTACCTATGGTGGCAGATTTTAGGTTATCATATCCACTTAGAGTATCTCATGAGGTGGTGATATTTGTGTGTCCATAGCCCATCATCGATTAATGTTCGTTTGATGCACGTATCATTGAAGATATAACACAGGGTCTCCTTTTTTTGTTAACTTTGCCTTAGAAGGCATCTGTTGTAAGTCAAAGAAGAACCCTAGATCTTTGAGTTCTGAGTTTGGTGGACTAAGGTCGTAATCCACATGATTGATTTGCTCACTAGGTGGTGGCAGAATTTGGTCGAGGTATTTTAGACCTATTGCCTTTAGCAATGCTGAGCGATGTGAAGGGGAGTTCCTGAGTAAGTCAATGAATGAAATGTGAGCATATGTTTTCTTTAAGTCTTCTATGAGCTCATAAAGCTTGATTGGAGGTGGTATTGGTTCTACTTCCGAGATAATACCTTTGTATGTTTCTGTTTACTCATTTTCATCCTCATGGTCTTCCTCTTCTTCATTGTGCATAATCTTGACTAATCCCATCATCCTAGCTTCTCCTTTTTGTCCCAGTTGCGGTGAGATTTCGGGGTTACTATTTTGAGACATTTTGTTTTAGTTTGTCATTTCTATGTCTTTATGTGTGGGGAATGAGTCTCGATAAATTCTCATGTTTGTGTTTTGTGGTGCTATTGGAGCCTGATTTTGTCTTGTATCTTTTTTATCTGGCGTGACCTCCTATGGGTTTAAGAACATCTCTATGAATAAATGTTGTTGGTCTTCTGGAAGCCTTGCTATGAATCTGTTATATTCTCTACAAGATTATGTATTGTGCCCCCTTATTCTATGAAAAGATAAAAAATGATTGAATTCATATGGGGTCTCTCATATCTTCCATCATTTCCATTCCCGTTTCCATTGCGATTCCAACTTTGGTAATTGTCTCGAGGGTAGTACCTATTGTTTCTAGGTCAATCTATGGCATTTACGTTAGGAGGTTAGTAATCTCTCCCATTGTAATCATCTCTTACTTTCTTAATTAGGGGTTGATCTGTCACCCCATCTGTGCTTCCACTACTATTGTTTTTAAGGATTTTGATGACAAAGGGATTGTTTCCTATGTCTTCTTTTGTTAGCTTTCCATTTGACTCATAGACCTTTCTACCACTGTCGATGGCGGCTTGGTCAATCCTTAAAGCACTTTCTAATGCCTCTTCGTAGGATTTGTATGGCAATTTTTGAACATCTTCTCTCATGTCCTTGTTAAGGGCATGCAAAAAGAGGTCACATAGTTCTCGGTGATCCATGTTCAGAGCACTAGTCGAAGAATAAAGGACTTTCCTCTGTTAAGTGAAAAAGTGTGCTATGGATTCATTTGGCTCTTGTTTCATTGTGAGGAACTCTATGATTCCTATTTTAATGAGTTTGTTCATGTCGAATGCCATGAAAAACTCTCCGATGAGTTGTCTGAATGAATGGATTGAAGCTTCTGGGAGACGATAATACCAATCTAGAGTGATGCCTTCAATAGTTTTTAGAAAGATTTTTGCTACAACCCTATCCCAAGGGAGGAGTTCTCTTATGGCCATGGTAAATTCTTTAATGTGGGAGTTTGGATCTCCTTCTCCCTTGAACTTTGGGAGATTTTGCAATGCATGAGGTAGTTGCACACTTCTTATGTTTTAGTCCAAAGGTTCCTTCAAATACTCAAGGTATTTTCTTAGAAAGGCACTTTGAGATTTTAGGGTTGATAGTAGTTACCCTGTAGGTGGGTTTTGATAACCCATTGTTGGATTTGTTGGATTGTTCTGAATAAGAGGATTCCCATTCAGACATGTGTCGTTGCTGGCATTCCGTGAATAATAATTGAGGTATGGGGGATTTTGAGATGTCCCTTGGTCTTGTTCATGAGATTTCTACCTTCTTTTTGGAGCAACTTGCTCTACTTCCAAGACCCTAATTCTTTGCACTAGAGTTGCGATCAAATTTGCAGGAGTTGCAGCTCTAGGTGTTTCTTTGTTTCTAGGATTTTCTCGTCGAGTATTTTCATGGTGATAGGCTTCTTCGCGCACAACGTTTTCTCTTTGTTCTTCTCGCAAGGCAATCCTCAATGCCTCTTGATTGTCTTTGGCTTCTCAGAAATGTTTTTCTAACCATTTACGTCCTCATCAAGATGAGTACTCGATGTGCTTGTGGAAGGTTGTTCGGGTCGGTGTATTTCTGATCTTATTCTTCTTTCTTTATGTGGCACATTTGGTATGGCCAGATTGTTTTCCCAAGCTGGGTTGTTAAAAGATAGAGAATGCCTAGATTCTCTTTGATCTTGTTCATAATTAGAATATTCATAGTCATAACAGTTGGTGATTGGTGCATCAGGGTGTGGCGGCACATACCTATCAAATGATGGAGTTTTTAATTCTCTTGAGGGAATGTTCCCTTGGTTTAGGTCAGGTTTTGTCATATTCGGGGGTGCCATAGACACCATAGAATAAATGGAATGGATGATGGCATAAGAGATAGAAACTGAAGCAGCTATGATGAGCAGTGAAAGAATGTTTCAAAGTTTCTGCTAAATGTTTTGAAATGTTTGAAATGCAAACCACAAAACTAGAAGATTATGTGTTTGACGTCAGGTTCACCAAAATATGTACACTCAAAATCGTGACTCCGGTTGCCTGGGGCTATCGGGTTAGATTTTGGCATGCACACAGACCCTTCCCTCCTTGCCACGGGGCGATCCACCATGTCACTCTCACTCATGTGGAAGTAGCCAGTCAAGAGGAGGTGAGACACGACGAGGGCTAGCTCATTGGAGAGCTGGACTTCACAGAGATGGGTCAGCAAGTACTATGGCCTTTGTTGTTGTGTGCTAAGATGAATGTTTCACTCCATTGTGGTTGTAGTTGAGATAACCCTATGACCCAAAGGGTCATTGATTTCTCTTATTTTGCTGGGTATTCTTAGATTCCACCCCTGTGTGGGTAAGCGGTTTTGAACTCATTTATGTCCTCCTATCTTTGTATGCGTTGAAGGAGTTCTTGTTGTATCTGGTGTTGTCTAGTTTCTTCTAACAACAAGAGGACAAATGGGTCTCCTTGTGGTAGAACAAATGTTTCTTGGTGTGGTCGTGGAATGATCTCCTCAATCTCGTCACAGACAACCCTCACCCACTCTCCTCTCACTCCTAGGCACATTTGAGAGCCAAGATGGAGGTAGATGTGTGATGACTAACCTTAACCAAATTTTGGGTTTTGACCTAGGGTTTAGTTGACCTAGGGTTTGACTATGTTTTGACTTGTTTTTACCTTGTGATGTAATCAAGGATTTGATTGAATCTTTTAACCATGGTTACCTCGTGATAGTTTTGAGGGTTTGCAATTTTGTCTTTTCTAGGGTTTCTATATGCATGCAAAGCTTAAATGATATGCAAAACATTTTTTTGTGCTTTTTTAGTATATTGGAAATGAAAAGTACTTTTTAATCTATGAAAGGGAAATATGTATGAAATCTAATATGATATTTCCTTAAACTTGATCTATGTTTTTGGGGTTTTGATTGTTTCAAAGTAATCGAATCTAAAAAAAGGGAAATTGCTTCTTCTAACAATCTAGATCTAGAAATATGAAAACAACTATTCTAACATGCAAGATCTAATTATCAAGGAAAAAGCAATGTTTTATTGTTCCCAAGAGCAAATTTGGTTTTCTAATTACTATAAATTGAACAAAAACAATGAAGGATCCTGAGAGAAACGAAGATTTGTGTGACTCCACTAACCTTAGAAATCCTTGATATTGGCAACCTCGAGTCCTTTTAAAGCAGCGAGAGATCCTCTTAATGATAAAATGACACAAAGAAGCAAAAAGAAGCTTTGATAAAGCTTGGATGAGCTCAATGAGAGCTTTGGTTGATAACAATGGCATAGAATGAAGCATCATAACGTTGCTTGGTTGAATAATGAATAAAGAAAAAGGCACCTTCATCTTGTAAGAGCATTTGAATGCTAAATTGGAGAGCAAAAACTAGGAAGAGCTATGTGCACAATGAATTTGCCTCCCTTTGTGGTTGAGGGAGGGGTTTATTTATAGGTTTGAGGAATGGGATTGATTGAGAAGTTAATTCATTTGATTGGTGAATTAACAAGGATTGATTGGGGAGTTAACAAGGTTGATTATGCAGTGAACTCAATTGATTAGAGAGTGATGAAGCAATAATAGCTTATCATTGAAGAGGAATTAGAGATGAGGGAATGCATGAGATTGATTGAAGAGTTAATTTGAGATCAAACGGAGCTAATTATGCATGTGTGGGTGCATGAAATAGTTAACTCCATATTAGGCATCAAAATCATGCAAATAGGAAGAAAAATGGGTGAAAACGGAGCTAAAACGAGTGAGAAACTCAATTTTTTTTGTGGCTGGAAAAACAACAGGGTCACCCCTTTTGTTGATAGGGTCACCCAGGGGAGATCGGGGTTGGACAGGGTTTTTTGCAGAAAAGTAGGTTGGGAGATGAAAGAAGAGAAGAGAAGGAGGGGTTCTGCCTCTAGAAATAGGTTAGTCATGTGCAAGAATCCAAATCTCCACTTGCACCTGCAAGATCTCCTAGGGGAGATCTAGAAATAATAGGGGGAGATTTGGATTGGTTGAGCGGAACTAAAAACTGAAAGTGGGAGATGGATAGGGAGACCTCTAGAAGACTTCTAGGAGGTGTAGAGGATGAAAAACATAAGGGAAAGGTGAAAACTCACTTACAAGACACTCACAAGGCTTAGGAGCAAGGTCGAAAGCTCAGAAAACACAAGTCGACAAGTGTTGCAACAAGTGTCGAAAAGCGTTGCAAACGGGGAGAGGGAGAAATTGATAAAGAAGGAAACAACAAAAGACAAGAAAGATGACACATCATCAAGAGGTTTTCTACTTAAAGGACATTATTTCATGCTTACATGTATGTGACAAGAATTTGAATCATCATAGGGGTCCTCGTGGAGGTTGTGCGTGATTTTTGTGCTTACAGGACCGAGGGACCTCTAGAAGGATTCTAAAGGATGGAGAGGATGAAAAACATAGGGGAAAGTTGAAAAATCACCTACAAGATGCTGACAAGGCTTAGGAACATGGTCGAAATCTCAGAAAATGCAAATCGACAAGTGTTGCAAAAGTGTCAAAAAATGTTGACAACAAAGAGAGGGAAAACGACAAGGAAGAAACAACACAAGATGAAAGAAGTGAGACGTCATCAAGAGGTTTGCTATTTAGAGGACATTATTTCATGCTTACATGCATGTGGAAAGGATTAAAATCATCATAGGGGTCCTCATGGAGGTTGTGCATGATTTTTGTGTTTACAGCCTCAAACATGCCCCTTGAGCTTGGTACACCAAGATGGATTCCTTCCTCCTAGCTTTAGGTTTCAATTGGTGCCATTCAGATCCTAATATATATCTTTTGTGGTAGGATGATTCACTATTGATACTAGTACTATATGTTGATGATCTTTTGATCACAAGGAGCACTTAATCTGCTATTGTAGCAGTGAAGTTAGATCTACATGATAGATTTGACATGATAGACTTGGGTCTATTGCATTACTTTCTTGGTATTGATATTTCACAGTTTGACTCAAAGATCACTCTTGCATAAACTAAGTACACCCTTGATTTACTTGCTCAGTTTCACATGACAGATTGTAAGCCATCCCTGACTCCCTTTAAATATCTAGAGTCAAGCTCAAGGCTGATTGTACTACACCATTGGTTGATGCAACTTTGTATTAATAACTTGTTGGTAGCCTCATCTATTTGACCCATACCAGGCCCGATATTTCATATGTTGTTAGCATTGTCTCCAAATTCGTGCAGGATCCTCTTAGCTGCTTTTTAGAAAGTATCTAAGAGGATCCTTCACTATCTTCAAGGCACTATCAAATTCAAGATTCATTATAGAGTTGGCACACAGGTGGACTTGGTTGGATAAACAGATTTAGATTTGGCGAGCAATACTAAGAATCACAAGTCCACTTTAGGTTACAATTTCTCACTAGGTTGTGGTCCCATTAGTTGGTCTAGCAAAAATAAAAATGCTATTGCTTTATCATCCACAAAGAAAGAGTACAGGGGAGCTGTTAACACAACTATTGAGGCTATTTGGTTTTAGGGGATTCTCACTGAGTTTGGCATTCCATTCAAGTAGTCCATAGTCATCTATTGTGACAACCAGAGTACCATCCAGATATGTAGGAATTGGGCTCAGTACCAGTAGACCAAACACATAGAGATTTACATGCATTTCATTCCAGAGCTTATTCATGGTCAGATAATTGACTTAGCCTTTTTCCCATCTTCAGAGCAGGTTGCTGATATTTCCACTAAGCCTTTTACTAAGAGCAAGTTCATTCATCTACGATCTCTTCTTCGGGTGTGGTCTACTTCAGCAGTGGCATCATCTTTGGGGGGCTTTCTAGTCCTCTTCACTTTCTTTTCTCTCTTTTGGAGGGAAGTTTTTTCCCAATGGGTTTTCTTCCTTTCTCCACTTTATGAGAGATTGCATTATACTTGGGTACGTCATTAGGCCTAGTTGTCGGGACGTAGTTTTTTTACCCACCTAAGTTGTTCTTAAAGGGGGTGTTAGTGTAGGAATTAAGCTTTCTTAGGAGTGCTAGTTATCTTGGAGCTATGTGTCTATTTTTAGCCACATGCCTTTTTAGCGTCGTGCTATTTTTAGCCACATGCCTTTTTTAGCGTCGTGCTATTTTTAGCCAAGACTTTTTTAGCCACGTCTAAATTAAGTGGTCACATGCCTATTTTTAGGGTCCACTAAACTTAGGCATTAGTAGCTCTATATGTACTTCATATTGTGAGTTAATTCAATCATGTCTAGTTTATTGCTTTCATTCTTGTTTGTATTGCATACTCTCATTTTCCAACTCTTGCAGGAGCATTCAATTTTTTTTATCTCTCATGTCTCGACCAAGTGCCATCATTCCTCCAGAATATCTCGGTTCTCACAATATGGTTATTTTCCTTAAAACTAAATATGTCTTAAGTTGATGAGTATTCTTAACATGCCAAACTTGTTAATACAAATGTATACATTATAATACCACATAAATGTTATGAAAGTTTATATAATTTCTTTTCCACATCATTCTTCACCTTTTGACAATTGATTTGAATAATATTAAAGTATAATGATCAAATTTGAGTCATGTGGTGGCTAGATACCCTATTAAGTAGAGGGAGAGCTCTTCCCTTTCTTAGTTGAACATTGCAACTCTAATAACACTTAAAGCTACCATATATTGTGTGAGGACCACCCTTTTTACTTCTGTTCTTGTGACTATTTACATTACTGTTACTGATATTCTTTTTTATTTGTGGGATAGTAGTTCCCAGATTTGTCAAACTATTAAACTTTATTTTGATTACGGAAAAACTAATTGGGTGATGTTTGGATAAGTTTACATTTCAGAAAAGTTAATTAGGTGATGATGGAAAATTGTAATATGATTTCATTTATGCTATTTAGAACTATGTCATGATAATGCATGTTTTTTAAGTTGCTTCGGCTATGATGATTATATGTGAAACTGATCTTGCAATTTAGTGTGTAGGAATTTACTAATCAAACCACAGATTTCGGAGATCATTCCGCACCTTGTTATTGTTATTCCCTGTTAAGCCGATCTGGTTCCACGAGGAACCAAGATCACTCTGTGTTTGATGTGGTGTTGTAATGTGGTCTTTCATAAGGTCGAATGGGTTGCTCTACCCTCTTGTGACATTGACTTATGATTTGTGTTGTAAAAAGATTGAATTTGAATTTCTTTTCTTTTATTTAAATTCTTGAGGCCTTTTCTTGTATTTTAACATGACCTTAGGTGTCCTGAATAGGTTAAAGTTGACCCTAGGTTATACCCCATGGGTCCAGGGCCCCATTTGGCATGGGTAACCCTTGAGTAACCTCCATCTGGTCATCTTAACTTACCCCTAAAGTTAAGTGGCGAAAATTGGAGGTATGGGGGGGATAGGATGGGTTGTACCAACACCCAACCCATCCCTCTTCAATTCCCAAGGTAAGAGATGACTAAAAACCCATCCATTATAGAGGAATTGACTTGAAGTCACCCTCACCATTAGTGAGATTCCCCATGAGTTGTGGGGTCATCCATGATGAAGGAAGGAAGAAGAGGCATGGGTCACCTATCTTTTCCTCCTTTAACTCCTTTTATTTCTCCCATGCGTAAGAGAAATGACATGAGGAGAGGGATAAGGAGGACTCTAGGAATGGGTGAGTGACATAAGCCAACACTCATCCCTTGGGACATAATAGTGGTTTTGTGAAGAGTGAGGAGGTGACAAGTGTCACCTCCCCATTCCTCTAAACTGAAAGGATTTGGGTTATTTGAATTCCATTTTTGGGATGGGAAGGGAGTTAGTTGAATTTTGGAGAGTTTTATTTTTATTGCCAAAATAAGAAAGTTAGCTTTTGGAGAGGAAAAGGAAGAGGGAGTTGGTGGCTTAGGTTAGAGGAGATCTCAGTGGAGCTCTACAACAGCTTCATCCTTGAAGGGCTTTGTAAGGTTGGTTTATTATTACCTTTCTATCGTATATTTGATTGTTGTATGAAAAGTGTGTGAAAGTTGTTTATTTGTTTGTGTTTTAGATTTGTTTTTGTGGGATCTGTTGTTGGGTTGTTGACAGAGCTTCTCCCACTTGGGAGAAATGCTCATCAAGTTTGGGGTAGGGGAGGAGTGATCCTCCTCGGGTGCATACCTGGGTTCTTCTTTTGGGATGTTGAGAGCCTTGAGGGCATGTATTTGTGACTGGTTCTTTGGCTTGAGAGTCAAATACAGATTCCTTGAAAATTTTGTGATCAAACTTGGTTTGAGGCCAAGAGAAATTGTGTTGGTTGTATTATCTGTAAGGGTGACACTCTGGAGTCGAGTGTGTCCACTCTCCTGCCCCTTGTAAAGCTCACTGTTGTTGAGTTTTCGTGTTGTGTAATTTACCCACAGGTGTTTGTGTGTTTTGGGTTTGTTGTTGTTCCCTGTTGTGAAGTGGATTGCTTGAATTCCCAGGTGTGAGTATGGTCTCCCTAGCTTGGGGGTGACCCTCTTGCGGGTCTACGGAAGGCAGGAGAGCTAGGTGAGTGGTGTTTTCTTGTTTGTTTGTCTTTGATACGCAGGTTTCTTCTTGAAGCTTATGGTTGGAATTGGAGGAGTGTTGTATTTAGGGAGAATGCATTTCATCCTTTCTATAAGGAGAGTTTGGTTCTTTGAGCCTCATCCGGTTTCAGTTCATTGTGGAGGGATTTTCTCCCTCTGTAGTTGTAAGAATTATTGTATGGGGAAAGAGAGAAATTCTTCCCTTCAGTATTGTTGTTGTGTATAATTTTTTTTCAATGATATTACACCTGGTGAAGCTAGTGTTAAGAGATGAAACTTGTATTGATTAGACAAACAAATGAAGTTATCTTTAGTATTGAAATTTGTTATTGTTTTAGATCAAAAATGATAAATTTTATTTTTAGATTTGTTTGGAAGGAAAGAATGAATTTTAGTTAGTTAGTCTTGTTATAGATTGTAAATTGATTTTTTATATTGGAAATAAATATAAATAAATAAGTAAATATAATAGTATAAAAATGAGTTGTGGTTTAGCCGTAAACTTTCCAGATGTGAGCCCAAGAAATTTGATCTGTATATGAATTTATATAAAATTGAATTTAATTTGACTTTACTAAATCTCTGGTTTAACACTATCTGTATCAAGTTAAAAGTCAGAAGATTTCATACTAAGAAAATTATGGATGGTAGTAAAATATAGTTATATTTCATTCTCTGCATTTAAAACAAATTTCAGGTCTTAAACAAACGGTGATTTTAAATGCCTGTTAGATAGAAGTAAAGTTTATTCTCTGTATTTGAAATGTTTGATTATTAATTGAAAATGTGATTACAAGATAAAATAGCTTTAATTGTTTTCATTTCTCTATGTTTATGAAGTTACTCGTGAAAGAAAATTATTAATATGAGTTTTAAAAAAAGAAATTATATTTAATAGCTTTGCTTATTTAATTCTCTGTATCTTTTTATTCTCTATGGAAGAGATATTTTTGAGAGTAGATGTGGGATATATATATATATATATCTTACTGTAAATGGGATGTTATTAAAATAATATAAAGAAAGTTACAGAAAAATAAGTAAATAAATTAAAAATAGAAAAAAAAATATAAACAAAATTGCATTTTCACAGTTTAATGCTGTTTACACAGCATATACAAATTTGAGTGGTGGTGGGAAGGGTTTAATCCTTCCCACCACCTGCATCTGAGTTTATTAGGTGTGGGTGGGGGCTCCGCACCTCCCCACACCCCCGCCAATCCACAACCTCTGCGGGCGACCTCCTTCCATGGCCTACGAGCCGCCACTTCCCACGAAGCTCCCCACGCTCCCACCAGACCTCTGCCACATGGCCTGAACACTGCACCCTCTGCGCTCCCACCGCCACAAACTCCACCTCCTGCCCTCTTCCATGGTCGACACCCCCTCTGCGCGGCTCCCCGTACTCCCTGTCTGCGGCCCCAACGTGGCTCCCGCCACCTCAAACCCGCTGCCTCACACTCAGAACACAAACAAAAAAACCCTCCTCCCTTCTCTGGCTGACCCTCCTCCATGGCCGCCGCCATGAATATAACCTGCCACTCAAAAACAAAGGGGGGTTAGGGCACCATTGAAATGATTTAAGGAATTTAGGGCTTCAGCCCTTCAAAGAAAATACAATTGTATGGGGTTTTTTTAAAAAGGAAGACATAATATTGTTTAGATAAATATAAAAAAATAAAAGAATAACAATTGAAATAATAACAATAGTAATAATATTTAAATAACTTAATACAATAAACTAACAATAGTAATAATAGTATTAGTAATAAAATAGTAATAATAATACTAGTAGTAATCACAACAAGATAAATATAATTGTATATATATATATTTATATATGTATATATATAATCCATATATATATGTATATAGATACATACATATATTAATTAGGTGATAAAAGTTATCAGAGAGGCCGTTTTGTCGTTACAAGAACAAGAGAAAATAAAATTATAACTTAAAGGGAGCATAAAGGAATATGCTATATTATTCCTGGAAGAGTTTCTCGGAAGTTTCAACTCTCAACGTAATTTAATAACCAGGAAAATGAAAAGGAAAATTACATGTCACCTTGTTTAAAAGAACATTGGAAATAAACTTAAAGAAGCCATCACAGACATTCCATGTGAGGCCATTTTAAACTCAACTGTAGTTAGTAAACGTCCAATGGAGGAAACATGAAAGAGAGAAAGAAGAAGAAAAACTAACATTGGAAAACACAGAGGAGAAAATGCACGGCATTTCCCACCTGGGATAAGAGAACTAAGTAGATGTACCCTTCCACTAATTTTGTTTAGGAACAAGTTTAATTAATACAAACGTAGAGGTGAATCCTAGATTGGAGAAAACCAGGAGACTGAGTCCAGCGAAGTAGTAAACCAGCCTATGTGATCTGGACCATCCGGAAGTTAGGAATAAAGTTAAAAGTAGATACAGTGATAACTCTGATTGAAGTAGAATATGAAGAAAGGATAGGATAAACATAAAGAAAACGTAGAAACCAAAAGAGAGAGACTAAAATATAAACAAACTAAATTTCAGAGAAATAGTTAAGGTGAGCGCGATAGAAATACAATCAAAATTAAGATCCAGAGAAATGGAAGAGAGGGCAAACGAACTGTCTTGTTGAGAATGCTAAGTTCGAAGTAGGAGTATATTTCAAGAAACGAGAAAGAAGGCAGACAAATGTGCTTTGCTGAAAAATAACCCAATAGGGAGATTAAGTGTAAGGTCATTACGAACAAGGCATCGTGGGAAGTTGTTAACTCTCAGAGAACCCTGTAAGAAGTATAGTGTTGTATAATTCCCACTTACGCCGTAAGGCGTTATGCTGCCGAAATCTGCCAAGATTTAGGGTTAAAAAACCTTGATAATATAAACCTTGAAACCGATGTTAACAGCGTCGTAGAGACCCCCTTGCTAGACTGTGTGCGTCTGGATGAACGCAATTGTACTTTGTACTCCGCCGACAACTGTAGAGTTTTCGCCTTGAGCGTACACCACCGAGCATGCTTACGCGTGCGAGGGGGTTTCTAGGGAAGCGTGAGAAAATTTTTGATGTTTCGTGTCATAACCACATGACAGATGTGGCTATGACACATGTGATGAGTGTTGTGACCGCATGGAAAATGTGGGCATGACATATTGTGAGTGAACCTTCATAATTCTATCGATAGGTATTTAGAAAACCTACAAATCTAATAATAAAAACTACAATAAGATATAGTGCATGCTTCAATAGCACCACATCCAATCTAAAACTAGAAAAGCATATATGATATCCGATAAAATAGATTTATATATCACCAACATACAAGAAGTGTGTTAAAGTAATGAGTAATGCAAACCATGAGATATGAAGAATCCTAAGGTAGATTTGATCTTGTCATGCATATTCCCTACTCCAAATTTTGAGTTAAGGAAATGTAAATTAAATTTCAATAATAAATAGAGTGCATAGGACCATTCTTCAAATTTTCAGTTATTACATACTTTCATTCACGTCATTCTTATCTCCTCGTCAGTTCAAGTTTTAAAATAGTATAAGATTTTAATTTTTTTTGGATTGAGAATTGTGCACAAATTATATTAAAAAAGGACAGAAATTACATCTTTGTGGTCAAGAGAACCACACCAAAAGTTTTTTCTGCAGCTAGATTCAATCCAAAAAAACACATTTTACCCTAATACAAATGAATAATTTTGTCTACTTCAAAACATAAGTATATATTAGAGTCTTTAACATGTATATTTAAATCTTCATGTTCCTGTTTAGGTATTAAGATTTTAAATTTAAAAAATAATAACAATAAAAATGAAATGTAATATAAGGAATGAGGTTGAGATAGTCTTAAGTAAATTTAGCCCAATAAATATCTTTCCATTTTCAATTCTCCACCAAAAATATATCATCTTTAAACAGCACTTCCAAATTCCAATATCAACAAATTACAAAAACAAATCTAGATTTAATATAAAAACCCTCTAAACCAAAAACAAAAATAAAAATAAAAAATTACTAATTTATATGGTAACCCTTTTTTTTTCGATATCCAACAACTCACCGCAAGAAGCAGTCTTCTGCTACCTACCTCAAACTCCAGATTTCAACGGCCTGAACAAAGTCATTGGTAGGAAAGGGTTTTTCCTTTTCAAAACGTGTTTACAAAATCATAAAGAAATTCATGGCCAATACCACATTGGTTTACAATCAGTCTGGTTATACATTTTCATCATCATTCACCAAACTCTCATAGAAATTAACGTTCTACAAGTCACTCCATACACAGATCGATATTCTAGCATATAATATTGCAATCTGCCAAATCAAGTGGCAGCTAAATCAGAAAGTTATTGATTTTTTCTTATTGCCCAAGCTAACGAGAAGAAATTTGGTGAACTACCACATAGAACACTTATAAAAAAGGGCGTGGTCACATTATCTGCTTTACTCGACGTTGCCATGGATATCTGTAGCAAACGCATACTATTTGCAAGCATTATATTATTTCTCTGTATCTCACTCTGCTGTGCAGGTAAGTTAACAATACACTTTTCTTAGTATGTTATTTCAATTTTCTTCTTTGATGTTATATACATAATCGTATTCTACAGAAGATGCTCCAGAACATGAGGATCCACCAGAGATAGTTGGGAAGGCGATGGCGTGCTTCGATCATGTAGGCTTCATAACGTGCTTCTCAGTTTATTCAGTCCTTTATAGAAAATATCTTTTTGTTTTTTTTTATATTGGGCATCTTGCTTTCTGTATGATATATTTCAATTTTTTTCTGTGTTAAACATTTTGCAAGGTCTATGAATGCCCGCCTGAACATCGTTTGACGGCAAGTGGTACAATCAACGTTCCTTACACAGAAACAGATGAATACTGCAATAGCGGTTGTTATGATGGGACACAGTTGGTGCTTACATGTATCGATCAGATACTTTCTAACTTCGAATTTTACAACAAGGCTACTATTGAAGATATCAGAAAAACAATCGTAGAAGGCTGTAGTAATTCTGATAAACGCGGTAACAGTAGACTTCTAACCATTTGAAGTTAAAAATATGACATGGTTCGAGGTGAATCTAATTGTTTCTGAAATTGTAAAGTTTTTTTCATCGACGTTTGGGATCACACTTTATGATCCATCATCATTTTTGTCTTCTTCTTGATGATAGATCAAGGAGGTGGGATCTTGATGCAAAAAACTTTTATATAAACTCTAACCTAAACAGTCTGTCAATCTACAGCTAATTAATTAAGATAAACACATCAACTATATAAGCGCCCATTGTAAACAGCTGCACGTTGTGTGCCCACTGTTTTCCGTATTTTCTACCTACAATTTTTTGTACTTGTTTTACAAATCTGCAATATTTTCGACCTGTCTGTTTGTCGATAAGATTTTGACCTGTATGTTTGTCCTCAGGAGTTCCACTGCCTGTACGTTTTACAAAGTACTGGCTGTTTAAGCTCTTGCCAGGTCCACTGTTCCCAGCAGTTCGACTGTTTGATTTTAGGGTTTGAAAAAAATTAGAATCCCTTAATTGTTCATCTGACCTAAAATCTGCTGTGCACACTTGTGCAGGAGATTTCAACGTGATGGAGCGCATGACTGCGAGTGGGAGTGTCCGCAAAACTCAGGCTAAGATTATCGGTGGCGTAATAATGATATTTCTCACCTTGTTGGGATTGCTATTATCATCTGTATGATATTGGGGGCAAATAAATTGGTGCATATGAATCTATGACTATGTTTTGGCCCGGGGTTTCTACACAATTACAAAATTATATTATTGTGAAAGAAAAAAACCTCAGCAAAGATACGCCACTTTATAAAATTAGTTTATGACGTTAATATTGAAGAGAAGGATAGAACACTACCAAATTAAGTGTCGTACTTTTGAAGTTTGGGGTTTCTATGTAATGTTCTATACATTATGCTTATCAAATATATATATTCTATACATTATACTTGTCAAATATATATATTCTATACATTATACTTGTCATATATATATATATGAATGTTCCCATTATTTTATATAAATAATATTAAAAAATTAATTTATATTTAAAAAGATTAAATTATAAATTTATGTTTTTAATTGTTTTGATACATTTAAAATTTTATGTATTATTAATTTTTGTGTAGTACAGTGAATTTTTATATTTATTTTTAAGGTTAATTAAAAGTAGTAATTATTTGTTTGTATTTTTTTATATTAAAAAAGTTTAAAATATTATTGTTTATTATTTTAATTTTTTTTAGAAATGTGATTGATTTTAATTGTTATGAAATAAAAAGTTTAGAGTTTTATTATTAAATAAGATTAATGTTTTACTTTAAAATAAAATAATAATATCTTAATAAAAAGTTTTATTTAAAATATCACTTTTAGTATCAATAATTCTAATGGCGGGCTATCCTTTTTAACTATGGAAAGAAAACCGTAAGACCACCATAAAATATTGTTTTTTAATTTTTATTTATATTATTATTATATTTCGTTGTTATTAATTTGAGATAAAAAGTCTATGCTTATTCACAAATACTATTAGTCAAGGGTCATTTTTAAAGGACAAAACAAATAATAAAGGTTAATGTTTAATTTGATTTTGGTATATCACTATGCGGTTTCTTTATCTATCTCCCCTTTTTGGTTTTTAACCTACCTAACATCTCTTGGCACTTCATACGAGACTATTTGTTGATAAAACTAATGACTAACAATAGTGAAAACATATTTATAAAATGTACAAATCTAATTAATTTGATTAAAGGTATATGCCATTAATCATACATTTGAAATAGAACATGAATAGGTATGTAAACTAACAATAAAAAATTAGTAAAGACATATGACACCAGATATATGTGGAGAAACTCTTTCAAGAAAAACTACATCACCAAAGAGATATTGAGATTGTATTAATCAAGTAAAAATATTGTATTAATCAAGTAAAAATAATTACATCAATATAATTAGTACACTTTTCTTTAGTATTATAGCATTTCAATTGTGTGAGTAGCCTCCAAACAATCATAGTACACCTGTATCCCATACTGCCAATGTATAAAGAAAATAGAAACAAGAAACCATAAGTGATCTACAAAATAATGGATGCAAAACCATGGGCCCCTAAATCCAAGTAAAAATTCTAATGTGCCCACTCATAAAGAGAATCTTCTTAGAATAGAATGTAACTCCTATTATATAATGGCACATCATATATTCCATCATAAGATGTCATTAAACCCATTTTGTCATCTATGCATTCAATTAGTATAAGAATTGTATTATGATAACCTATCTTGAGAAAGATGCTCCATAACTCTAAATCTTTGACTTCTTTTTGTAATTTCCCTTGTTTAATGTCATTACAATAATATCTCACATAATTTGATTAATAATAATAAAATAATATCCATCAACTCTTTATGGGCATCCAAGTTACCTATTCTAATGAAGTTAGAGACCCAACATTATACATTAAGATTGTAATTTAATATCACATTATCCTATTTTATATTATGCATTACAATGACAATATATATATATATATATATATAATGAATAATGTACATGATACACGGTGCATTTCTTCCCTGCACCAAGAGAACTTATTCAATCTTAGTGGTTTTGTAAATGAATGTATAACATTAACCAAAGTGTTCACATTCTGAAACATTACCTTACCACTCTCCACCATCTCATGAAACAAAATGATATTGAATATCAATATGCTTTGTATTCAAGCATGGTACATGGGATTCCTATCCAAATAGATAGCACTTTGACTATTACATCCAGTCTAAACCACCCTACAATCAAAACCAACTCCTAAACATAGTCTCTGTAACCCAATTGCCTCTTTACATACATGTTTACTAGCCATATACTCTACTTTAGTAGTGGATAAAACAAATATGCTTTGCTTCAAGTACTCATCCAACTAATAACACTACTAAATAGAAAATATGCATGACCACTAGTAGATGTTTGACTATCCAAGTTGCTTGCCCAATCTATGTCAACAAAGCCATGAATGTTGAAGATCTTTCCCCAATCATTAAAACCATGATAACATAAGAAATAATCAAAATTTCCTCACAAATATATAAATACCCTCTGAACACAAGTTTAATGCTTTTACCAAGGTTACACATAAAACTAATAAGACATCTCATTACTTGGGAATGTCTAGTCTAGTACAAACCATTGTATTCATCAAGCTATTGACAACACTATCATAAGGCATGTTTTACATATCCTCAAACACCTCATCTAAATTAGGACACATATTTAATAAAAGCTTAGTGCCTATAGGTAAATAAATATCACTAGTTTATAATCTTATATACCAAACCACTACAAAATAGTGTCAACATACTTACTATAGCTAAACCAAATATTTTTTTAAGCTCAATCCCTTATGATTTTCATTCTTAAGATAATTTTTTCTATGCCAAAATATTTCATGTCGAATGTAGTAGAAAGATGAGTCTTAAGCTTCTTAATCATCACCTTACTATTACCAATAAATAAAATGTCATCGACATACAAGACAAAAATTAGAATTTGATCATCAATACATTTAATGTAAACATAATGATCGTCATTTCTTCTAACAAAACCTAGCTTCAAAGAAAAAGTGTCAAACTTTTAATACCACATCTAATGTAATTATCTTTAGACCATTTAATGACTCTTTATCCCCCTTTACCATAAATCTATTAGGTTGTCCCATGTAAATGTTCTCTTCAAGATCTCCATACAAGAAAGTAGTTTTAACATCCATTTGCTCTACTTCAAAATCACAAGCAATAGGAATAGAAAGTAAGAATGTTATGGAAGATAATTTTGTGAAAGGAAAGAAAATTTTATCAAAATCAACTCCCTCTCTAGGCGAAGCCCTTGGCCACCAATCTAGCCTTATACCTCTCTAACTTACTCCAAATTTCTTCTTGAACACCCACTTGCAACGAATGGGCTTCCTTCCCTCAAGCAAACTCACAAGATCCTAAGTATCACGTCTATCTAATGCCATCATCTCCTCCTATATGGTCTCCATCAAAGAATCATTCTCCTTGAAAGAGAGAGAGTCCATGAATGATATTGATCCATCATCAGTACATGAAAAAATAAATATATAATAAAAATCCAGTGAGATATACATGTCAATTAGACCCTATTGTCTCATGGATCATCTCAAACATAGAGTAATAGACTCTAACTCTTCCTTTGCATGTTTAACCTACATGAAAATCTTACATAAATCCTCTTCAAGTCCTCTCCATCTTCTAATCCATCGTTTATTATTCAACATGTGCATCTTCTTGCTTCTTAACCTTAGTCTCAAAATGCATTATTTTCTTTCCCTCTTTTTCCTTTGGAAATCCATGACTAGAAAATACTCTAAGCTCCATGAAAACTACATCATTAAAATAAATCATTTTTAAGGATAGAGGATTTCAAAGCTTATAACCCTTTATATTCTCACTATAACCATAAAAGATGCATTTCCTTAGGATTCAAATTAGATCATTTTTATCTAGGCATATAAATAAAAGTCTCACACCAAAATACCTTTAAATATGAAAAAACAAGTTTCTTACCTTTCCACACCTCAAAAGGAGTTTTATCAACAAAACATAAATAAGGATATATGTTAATCAACTAGTAGGTGATACTCATACCCTATACCTAAAAGCATCAATCCAACTCTATATGACTCACCATACTTTAGGCTCTTTACTTGAAGGTTTAGTTCATCCTTTCTATAACCCCATTCTACTATCGGGTGTAGGGAGTAGTCTTTTGCCGCACAATATCTACAAGTCTAGAGAAATAAAATTCCTTAGAACAATATTCACCTCCAGTATTAGATTTCAACACCTCTATCTTCCTATCTAACTACCTTCAACCAATGCATTAAAATCTTTAAACTTAAAGAAAACTTTAGATTTAGATCTAAAAAAGCCAAGTGTATCTTGAGTAATCACATATGAATAAAACGTAATAACCTAATTTACCAATAGAACCCACATCCACTAGAAAAAACACATATGAATGAATGATTTTTAAAACACCTTTTTCTTTAGTAGTTCCCATAGGAAAACAAACTCTATTCTACTTTCCAAACACATAGTGCTCACATAAATCATACTCATGAGAATAACTAGAAAATACTATCAACCATGCTTCGATTAATACTGGTCTAAAGACCATTTTCACCAATGTGACCCAAATTTTGGTGTCACAACATACATATATTTTCAAAAATTCTAATCACATTTGTATAATTATAAAATGTGGAGGCATAAAGCTAAAATAGAGTTTGACATCATGAGCCTTACTACCACCAAATTTTCTCTAGAAAACCTACAACCAAACTTGTCAATTTTTTTAAATAGAAAGGTGACGAAGCACCTATACTGAATTAGTTAAACATAGTTATAGTATATAAAAAAAAGACTAGAAATGTATCATCTAGTTCTAATCTTACAAAACATATAGCCCACCTACACGGGACCAAAAAAAAAAGAGAGAACAAATCATATATATCGAATTACAAAAAACATACGAGAAAATATACAACCTTCTAATTAGAGTTTGAATCATGGTGTTCCTTCGGAGGTGGCATGGCAAAGGGGAGGGCAAAAGATGGGGTTCTTGGAGCCTGCAGGGGGACTTGGAGCCACGTCAGGGGCATGAAGATGCAGAAAATGGACAACATTAAAGACCTCTTTGGCCTTGTTTGCAAGGCCTTCAGGAAGCTGAAAACGGTGGGCATTGAGAGGCTGATTAAAGGCATTTGCAATCCACCCTAAGACACCTCTAAAGGCCCATATACACACAAGCTGCATGATGTGAGGATTGAAGAAGTCGTCAATCAAAGATACCTCCGATAGGAACTGAACCTTCTTGGAAGTCATAAAAAATATTTAACTTGCAACTTACATTATTCTACAATAATTTAACTTGGATATAGAAAAATATTTCTTACATGTCCTAGAATATGTAATATGTGCCATAGAGATTTTTTACCACTCCATAATTGAAACTCAATTGTACCTTTCCCTTACCAATAAATTTAATGTGTATTTTTGTCACCATGGGAAATCTTCTTTCCATCATAATCTTAGTAAGATGAGAGCCACTGCCTATGAGGATTCATATGGTAGGAGAAACCTAAATTAGTTATCCAAGATTCATCATTGCAAACATTAGTATAAATAAACAATGCATCATTATCAACATGATTAGAGGATTTCCCTATGGAGGAATAATCAATGATCTTCTTGTTTTTACATTCCTTCTTCACATGTTCTCTCTTTCTATAGTTTCAACACTTTACTTTACTCTTCCCAAGGGTTTTGGACCATCATTTTGACTTGGATTCAATTTTCTTATGTTCCCTTTTAGAGCCACCTTTATCCTTGTGCCTTCCTCAAACATCCAAGGAATCCTTAGAACCTTCATCATTAGGAATTTTCATCATCTATTCATTGAGTAATGCAACACTATAATTATTTATACTTTTAGTTTGATAAATATTACATATCCTCTTTGACTATGAAGATGTGGTGGTCTCCTCTAAAGCATTCAAGAGGATAGAATCTACACTTGGCATAATCAAATGGTTCCCTATGCCTTCTTTTCCAACTTATTCCAATTTTTCTTAGAGATACTCTTAGGTTACTATTCCTTTTTTATTTCTCTCACTTTATCCCTTTTTCATAATGGTAGGATACTTTGGCTAGAATGCCGATATCATTGGGAAATGAAATTTGAGCAATCACATGCCCCTACAAGTTAGACAACATAGAATATGCAAAGCAAAAGATCTACATGAAATTGGAACCAATCACACAATTACATTTACCCATGAATATGATGTACATGTATAGGAGAGAGGGAAGAAACCACCATGGATAATCAGTGGATAAGTCTGGGTGGTCGATTCCGACTAACTAGAACTGGTGGTGAGTTTACTTCCTCAAGACTCACATGCAGTGGTGAGTGAACTCACACTAACTAGGACACCTAAGTAGGCTTAAAACCATGTGGAATTATCCATGTGCATGTAAATAATGCATGAGAAAATATATACACTAACATCCACTTAAGCATAGCTTAGGTGGGCACAAAGAAAAAATTAGGTCTCAGCAACTAGGCATGATCAAGTACCAAGTACAATGTAATATCTCATAAACTAGAGAAAGGGAGAAAACCCAGTGGGAACCCCCCCCCCCCCCCAAAAAAAAAAAAAAAAAAAAAAAAAAGAAGAGAAGATGACTAGAAAGCCCCCTCGAAGATGATGTTGTTGCTGAAGTAGAATGCACCCTGAGAAGAGCTTGTAGATGAATGAACTTTCTCTGAGTAAAGGGTTTTGTGAAAATGTCAGTAACCTACTCTGAAGATTGGCAAAAGACTAGGTCAATGATCTAGTCATGAATAAGCTCCTGAATAAAATGCATGTGAATCTCTATATGTTTGGTTAGTTGGTGCTAGAACGGATTCTTGCATATCTAAACGGTGCTTTGGTTGTCACAATAGATGATTGTTGGTGTAGGGCACCTAAGAGCAGCATTTTGATTTCCAAGAGCATTTTGATGCTTTTTGCTAAGTTGTGTTTTTTTTTTGTATGTGTTGTAATAAGGCTTTAGCCATGGATGGAAGGTCTATTTGTGTGGTCAAGATGATTGAGGTGACCATATAAACCTCACTCATTCTTAATCCACTTGGACCCTTGTTATGTCATTTAGGCCTAGAAGGTCCATTGATGTTTTTTGAAGTCTATTGGATTGTTTTGATGTTTTGTCATGTTTAGGAGAGTAGGATAGTGGTTAAGACTCCATTGGACAAGTGAAATCAATCGGTGTCATTGTGCTAGGGCAAAATGCCAGAGTCAAGTGTTGTCAATAGTGTCAATGACACATTGACCGGTTGCAACTCAGTTTTAGACAGTTGAAACTATTTGTAGAAGTTGTATACCAACTTGGAGTAGTGGATATGATGGCTCTCTTACTCCATGACAGAGGAGAAGGTTTTGTACGGTGTTTTGAGCACAGAAATAAAGATTTTAGACTATTTTTCCCTATTTTTCTCCTGTTGTATAGATGGTACAAATTGGTAGAGCCGATCAATGTACTTTTTCTAAAAGTAGGTCGAGTCAGGGTTCAAATACATTTGGTTTGAGGTTTTGAAGTGATTCCAGTAGGGAGATATTGCAATTTTAGTGCAAACTACCCTAAAACCCTATTTTCTAGGGTTTGTCACACAAATCCGGCCCTAGAATGCATTCCCACCAGTGAAATCACCTACAAATCAGTGAAATACAGTCTAGGGATGTGTATTCTAGGAGTCCAAAAGTATTTTCTTGGGAGAGACAGTCTTCAATTTTTAAGGTGATGCCCTAGGTCAAGTATTACCATGTATTTGGCCAGTTTTATGCTATTTGCTGTTGTAGGTGACAGAATCCAGACAAGGTGAATGGATGGATGGTGTTTTTGAGTTGTTTGGGTATGGTAGAAGTAATACAAATTCCTGTCCCTAATCTAGGAACCCAACCTAAACCCTTTGCTTTGTAACCTAGACCTAAAATGATCAATTAGGCCTAGAGACCTAGTAGGAGTTTTGAGTTGCAGGAATAGAGTAGGGATTGGAGATTTGGAAGTTTGTTAGAGTCCCATAGAGGGTACTCAAATCCACCATTGGTTTGCCTGATCATTTGGGATTTTGTCAAATTGTGTGAAGAAAACTAGATTTGGAGGGCTAGTACCCTTACTAGTCAAAGTGTAGGTTGGAGAGTTGAGTGAAGTTGGGAACCAAACCAACTGTTGGAAAGGTGTTTGCAGACCTTCCATAAGGTGTAGAAATAGTCTCAGGGGTTGGGCAATAGCCTAGACAACAAATCCATAATTTGCACTTGGTGAGTGACTTTGTTCAGTTGAAGGCTAGGTGAAGTGGGTGAGTGGGCAAAGGAGAATAGTAAACATTGTGTAGTTACTTCCCTTGTGCCTCTCTACATCGGGTGGTATTAGAGCTATCAAAGAGATGGGAGATAGAGAAGAAGAGGAGGAAATTCCTCAAAGAGTGACAAATGCTGAATTGGCAAAGACAGTGAGAGAGCAAGCAACCAAGAACAAAAGGATGGAGGCTGAGATAGAGAAGTTGAAGAAAGACAAGGACAAGAAGAAGAAGCCAGAGGTCATCTTAGATTCAGATGAAGAGGATCAAGATGAAGAAAAAGAAGTGCCAATGGAAGAGCCACAAGGAGGCATGTCAGAGAGACAATTCCTAGATGCACTTGGAAAGTTGAGTAGGAAGGACACTAAGGTAGACTTACCTATGTTTCCTTGTAAGATGAACCCAGAGGAGTGCCTTGATTAGATTGAGGCAATGGAGAACTATTTTGAATGTGAAGAAGTGGCAGAAAATCAGAAAGTGAGGATTGCCAAATCAAGAATGAAAGGACCAGCCTTGAGTTGGTGGAACTTTATTCAAAATGAGAGGATAGAAGATGATAGGAACCCTATCTCTACATGGAGGAAGATGGTGCTTGAAATCAAGATGCAATTTGCCTCTGAAGATTATGAGGTCAACTTGAACAAGAAGTTGCACAACTTGAGACAGAAGGACATGGACGTGAGCACCTACACAAAGGAGTTTCACAAGATGACATTGAAAGCCAAGATGCCTGAGAATGAAAAATAGAAGCTTGCAAGGTATCTCAATGGCCTTAAGTTCTCCATTCAAGATGAATTAACCCTCTTTAACCCAGAGACAGTCCATAAGTACTTTCAAATGGCATTGAGGATTGAGGATAAGCAGAGGAGAAAAGGTGATTCAACCAGTAGAGGTAGAGGTAATATGAATTTTAGAGGTAGGGGCAGATTTCAAAATAGAGATAACTTTCCTAAGTACCAAGAAGGCAGATCACAAGAAGCCAGCCAAGGACAGGCTGACATAAACAGTGTTGATAAGGGTCAGTTTAGAGGGAGAGGTAATGGTAGAGGAAGAAGTGGGGGTAGGGGTCCCAATGTGTTTATTGGAAGGTGTTTCTCTTGCAATTAGATAGGACATCAGTCCTTTAGGTGCCCGGAGAAGATGGGAAACACTGCTGCAAATCAGAAAGATAAAAGGGTGCAACTCCTTCAAGAAGAGGACTATCAAAGCACCACAAGTTATCAAACAGCCTCTTCCAAGTCTGCAGCACCAAAGAGTGGAGAATGCATCATGTTTAACAGGTCCCTCATCATGCTAGCCACCAAGGAGCAGCCCCACAGGAACAACTTGTTCAGAACCACTTGCAAGGTGAAAGGAAAAGTTTGCAAGGTAATAGTTGATTCAGGTTCTTCTAAAAATTTGGCTTCTAATGAAATGGTGACTAAGTTAGGATTGGAAAGGATACCCCATCCTAACCCCTATAGAGTCATTTGGCTAAACAAGGAACAACAAATTGTGGTGAAAGAGCAATGTTGGGTTGAATTCAAGATAGGTGAATATCATGATAGGATTCTTTGTGAGATAGTGGATATGGATGCATGCCACCTTCTTCTTGGAAGGCCTTGGCAACATGACACAAGTGCCCAACATGATGGTAAGAAAAATGTGATTCATTTGTCCAAAAATGGTGAAAATTTCACAATGACTCCTTTGATTGATGATTGCAAAGAGAAGGTCATTTCTAGTTCAATTATGTTAGTAGGTGAAAAAGAGTTTTTGGCTAACCTCAAGGAAGAGAAAGTGCCATGTTTTGCAGTATTCATCAAGCCCAAGGATGTAAATCCCAAGAAGGTCAAAGTGCAGCAACCTCTTAGGAGGATTGGACCAAAGGAAGTGGAAGAACTATTGAAAAGGTTCCATGATGTGATAGCTGATGAGAGTAAGGATGCCCTTCCACCAAAGAGGGAGATTAGTCATTGCATTGATCTCATCCCTGGATCCACCCTACCAAACCAAGCAGCCTACAAGTTGACTCTAGAGCAAAATGCAGAAGTGGCAAGACAAATCCAAGACTTGCTGGATAGAGGACTTATAAGGATGAGTATTAGTCCATGTGCAGTACCTGCAGTACTTGCACCCAAGAAGGAAGGCGCATGGAGACTATGCACTGACTCCAGGGCCATTAATAAGATCACTATCAGGTATAGATTTCCAATGCCTAGAATAGAAGATTTAATGGATTGCTTGGGTAGGGCTAAGTATTTTACCAAGATAGATCTAAAAAGTGGTTATCACCAAATCAAGATAAGGGAGGGGGACGAGTGGAAAACTGCCTTCAAAACCAATGAAGGACTATTTGAATGGGTTGTCATGCCTTTTGGCTTATCAAATGCACCAAGCACCTTCATGAGATTGATGAATGAGGTGCTAAAACCTTTCCTTAACAAGTTTATGGTTGTGTATTTGGATGATATACTGATTTTTAGTGACAGCAAGGAAGATCACATAAGACATATCCATCAAGTGCTCAGGAGGCTTCAAGAGGAGAAGTTGAGAATCAACCTTGAGAAATGTGTCTTCCTACAAGAAGAGTTGATATTCTTGGGGTTTGTCATCTCTAAGGGTAGCCTAAAAATGGATCCAAGCAAGGTGGAAGCCATTCTTAATTGGCCCACACCTACAACAACCTCTGAGGTAAGGAGTTTCCATGGTTTGTGTAGCTTTTATAGAAAGTTCATTAGAGGGTTTAGTGGTATTTGTGGTCCACTTGTTGACACCATAAAAGGGGGCAAGAAATGTGTATTTGTGTGGACAAATGAGGCCAATCAAGCCCTTGAACTGTTAAAGAAAAAAAATATCAGAACAACCGGTCCTTGTTCTACCTGATTTTGACAAGGTCTTTGTGGTAGAGTGTGATGCAAGTAAGAGGGCTGTTGGGGGAGTCCTAAGTCAAGATGGGAGGCCTGTAGCCTTCTTTAGTGAGAAGTTAAATGAGGCAAAATAGAACTACTCTACCTATGATCTAGAATTATATGCCATGGTTCAATCATTGAGGAAGTGGAGACACTATTTATTGCCTAAGGAATTTATAGTTTTTATTGATAACCATGCATTGATCTTCTTGAACAGGCAGCAGAAGTTGAATCACAGACATGTCAAGTGGATGGAGTACATCCAAGCATACACCTTCTCAATAAAACACAAGAAAGGAGTGGCCAATAAGGTAGCCGATGCCTTAAGTAGGAGAAATCTTGTTGTGCAGACTATTCAGTTGGAAAGTACAGGTATTCATGCCATCAAAGATTAGTATGCAGCAGATGAAGACTTCAAAGAATCATACTTATCTTGCAAGGCCATGACAGGAAGGTATAACATTGATTTTTTTGATTTTTTGATACAAGATGGATATCTTTTCAAGGGTAGCATGTTGTGTATCCCAAGAGGGTCTGTTAGAGAGAACATTATCAAGGAAAAGCATTGGGGCAGCATGTTAGGCCACTCTGGCATTGATAAGACCCTAGAGTTGGTTAGGAGATACTATTTTTGGCCAAAATTGCCAACCGATGTAAGAAAGTTTGTTGAAACTTGTCTAATTTGCCAAAGAGCAAAGGGGCATACATCAAATGCAGGTTTATACAGTCCACTACCTATTCCTTCAAAGCCTTGGGATTCCATAAGCATGGACTTTGTACTTGGTTTGTCTAGGACCAAGAATGGACATGATAGCATTTTTATGGTTGTAGATAGGTTCTCAAAAATGGCTCACTTCATCCCATGTAAAACCACACATGATGCCTCACACATAGCAGGTCTCTTCTTCAAGGAAATAGTCAGATTACATGGTTTACCTTTGTCCATAATCTCTGACAGAGACCCCAAGTTCATAGGACACATCTGGAGGACACTTTGGAAGAGACTAGGTACAAACTTGTCATTATCATTTGCCTATCACCCTCAGTCTGATGGACAAATAGAGGTGATTAATAGGTCACTTGGAAACCTCCTAAGATGCCTATCAAAGGAGCAGGGTGCCAGTTGTGATTCAGTTTTGGCACAGGTAGAGTTCTCATACAATGACACTGTCAATAGAAGCACCGGCCTGTCTCCTTTCCAAATTGTTTATGGCACTCACCCAAGGGGTATTTTGGAACTTAGGGAGGTTAGAGGACTAGAAAACAATAGTGCCTTGGATGAAGACTTTGTTCAAGTGATGAAAGATGTCCATGAACAAGTACAACAAAAATTGCAGTCCACTTCTCAGAAATATAAATAGTTTGCTGACAGAAAGAGAAGGGATCTGTAGTTCAAAGAAGGGGATTTGGTCATGGTCCACCTTAAGAAGGAGAGACTCCCTGTAGGTAAATACACTAAGCTACTCATGAAGAAGATTGGGCCTTGTGAAGTGCTCAAGAAATGTGGAGAAAATGCATATAAAATTAGACTTCTGGATGGCATTGCTTTGTCTCCAATTTTTAATGTTTCAGACCTTTATCCCTATAAAGGATCTGATCCTTAGACTATTGATGAAGAAAACCAAACTGATTAGACACTCCAAGAACTGATTCCTTCATCTCCTAATCAGATTGAGTGCATTTTGGATAAGAGGATTGCAAAATAGACTAGGAGGCACACATACTATGAGTACTTGGTGAAGTGGCTTAATAAACCTCAGGAGGATGCCACTTGGATGAGCAGAGCAGACATTGAGAAGGTAGGTTTCACATTGGATAACATTCCTAACTCAAGAGACTTGAGTTATGTTTAACAGTGGGTGTATGGTGCAGGGCACCTAAGAGCAGCATTTTGATTTCCAAGAGCATTTTGATGCTTTTTGCTAAGTTGTGTTCTTTTTTGTATGTGTTGTAATAAGGCTTTAGCCATGGATGTAAGGTCTATTTGTGTGGTCAAGATGATTGAGGTGACCATATAAACCTCACTCATTCTTAGTCCACTTGGACCCTTGTTATGTCATTTAGGCCTAGAAGGTCCATTGATGTTTTTTTGAAGTCTATTAGATTGTTTTGATGTTTTGTCATGTTTAGGAGAGTAGGATAGTGGTTAAGACTCCATTGGACAAGTGAAATCAATCGGTGTCTTTGTGCTAGGGCAAAATGCCATAGAGTCAAGTGTTGTCAATAGTGTCAATGACACATTGACCGGTTGCAACTCGGTTTTAGACAGTTGAAACTATTTGTAGAAGTTGTATACCAACTTGGAGCGGTGGATATGATGGCTCTCTTACTCCATGATAGAGGAGAAGGTTTTGTATGGTGTTTTGAGCACAGAAATAAAGATTTTAGACTATTTTTCCCTAATTTTCTCTTGTTGTACGGATGGTACATATTGGTAGAGCAGATCAATGTACTTTTTCTGAAAGTAAGTCAAGTCAGGGTTCAAATGCATTTGGTTTGAGGTTTTGAATTGATTCCAGTAGGGAGATATTACAATTTTAGTGCAGACTACCCTAAAACCCTGTTTTCTAGGGTTTGTCACACAAATCCGGCCCTAGAATGCATTCCCACCAGTGAAATCACCTGCAAATTGGTGAAATGCAGACTAGGGATGTGTATTCTAGGATTCCAAAAGCATTTTCTTGGTAGAGACAGTCTTGAATTTTTAAGGTGATGCCCTAGGTCAAGTATTACCATGTATTTGGCCAGTTTTATGCTATTTACTGTTGTAGGTGATAGAATCCAGACAAGGTGAATGGATGGATGGTGTTTTTGAGTTGTTTGGGTATGGTAGAAGTAATACAAATTCCTGTCCCTGATCTAGGAACCCAACCTAAACCCTTTTCTTTGTAACCTAGACCTAAAATGATCAATTAGGCCTAGAGACCTAGTAGGAGTTTTGAGTTGTAGGAATAGAGTAGGGATTGGAGATTTGGAAGTTTGTTAGAGTCCCATAGAGGGTACTCAAATCCACCATTGGTTTGCCTGATCATTTGGGTTTTTGTCAAATTGTGTGAAGAAAACTAGATTTGGAGGGCTAGTAGCCTTACTAGTCAAAGTGTAGGTTGGAGAGTTGAGTGAAGTTGGGAACCAAACCAACTATTGGAAAGGTGTTTACAAACCTTCCATAAGGTATAGAAATAGTCTCAGGGGTTGGGCAACAGCCTAGACCACAAATCCATAATTTGCACTTGGTGAGTGACTTTGTTCGGTTGAAGGCTAGGTGAAGTGGGTGAGTGGGCAAAGGAGAATAGTAAACATTGTGTAGTTGCTTCCCTTGTGCCTTTCTGCATCAATTGTGGGCTGCCTTAATGAAATTCCAAACTTAGTGAGAAACCCTAAAGCCAAATAGCCTTAATAGTTGCGTTAACATCTCCCCTATACTCTACCTTGTGGATGATAAAGCAATAACATTTTTCTTTTTTATTGATCAACTGATAGGACCAGAACCTAGTGAGAAATTGTAACCTAAAGTAGACTTGCGATTCTAAGTATCACCAACCTAATCTGTATCTATGCACCCAACCAAGTCAACCTTTCTGTTGATTCTATAATGAATCCCAAATCTGAGAGTGCCCTAAAGGTAGTGAAGGATCCTCTTAGTTGCTTTCCAGTGCAACCCATGAGGCTCCTGCATGAATCTTGAAAATAAGCTAACAACATATGAAATATCAGGCCTGGTATGGGTCAAATAGATGAGACTGCCAACAAGTTATCGATACAAGGTTGCATCAATTAATGGTGTAGTACAATAAGCCTCAAGCTTGGCTCTAGATAGAAAGGGAGTCAGAGATGGCTTATAATTAGTCACATGAAATCGAGCAAGTAAATCAAGAGTGTACTTGGGTTGTACAAGATTTATCCCTTAGTTGGACTATGAAATCTCAATACCAAGGAAGTAATGCAATAGACCCAAGTCTATCATGTCAAATCTATCATACATACCTAACTTCACTACTACAATAGTGAATGAGGTGCTCCTAGTGATCAAAAGATCATCAACATAAAGTACCAGTATCAATAGTGAATCATCTTTCCATAATAAATATACATTAGGATTTGAATGGAACCGAGTAAAACCTAAAGCTATGAGGAAGGAATCCATCTTAGTGTACCAAGCTTGAGGGGCTTGTTTGAGGCCATAGAGAGATTTCCTAAGTCTACAAACTAAGGATGAATCCTAAACAAACTCTAGTGGTTACTCCATGTAGATCTCCTCCTCAAGGTCTCTGTGAAGAAAGGCACTCTTCACATCCATATGGTGCACATCCCAACCATTTGCGGCAACAATAGCAAGAGTAAGTCAAATGGAAGTCATTTTGGTCATGGGTGCAAAGGTCTCTGTGTAGTCAATGTCAGCAACTTGTACAAAAACCCTTGGCAACCAAATGTAACTTATACTTATCAACCAACCTATCGGTAGAAAATTTAGTCTAATATATCCACCTACATCAAACCTGTTGGTGATTGTTTTGATGCAATCATAACAATAAGTTAAAATTCACATAAAATGAACTGAAACTATACTTGAAAGATAAGAAGGAATCATTTAAGATTCAACTAATCCCAAGTCTACAATGGTTCGGTTGGTCAAGTTTAGTTTGTCAATGTGAAGCTGTAATGTTCAAGGGGCCTTACGTAGTTTAGAGTTTCTTTGTAGTTTACTGGACTAAGATTATGCAAAAGATCATGAGATATGTTAATGCTTTTCATTCCTTTGCATAAAAGTGTTACTGTGTTGCAAGTTTTAGATGGTTTTCTTTGAATTATTGCAGCTTTCTCCTTCATATATTTATGAAAACTGTCTACTTTTAACTCTGTTATGCATACTTCTTCAAATTTGAGACAATTTCCTTCAGATTTATACGTTTTCAGCTAAATATTTTAGATGGGTTGGGAAAAGTTAGAAAGATCTAATCTACACCTCATTTACTCTACCAAAGGATCTAATTGTTCTATTATGCACTATGTAAATACTACAGCAATTTGATCAAATCCACAGTAAAAACCTTAAATGCAAGTCCTGAGCATTTTCACAAACATACATTTAAAATTGCAAGCTCTCAAAGATAATATTTCAAAACACAAAGAAGAGCAGTAGAACACTCAGAAGATAGATGCAGAACTCCAGATTCTATTGTATTAGAAACAAATAGTCATACATAATTTACAATGTAGGAATGACTCTTAGTTTTATTGATCAAACTACAGAGAACTTACAAGCTTTACAGATACAGTACGGAAGCTGAACATTCCACGCGCACCTTACTGCAGACAAACAGGCGACCTCTTTCTTCTACTTCTAAACTAAACTAAGCTAACTTGCTGTGTGTTTCTAAAAATCCCTGTTGTAAAGTATTACAGTGCAGAGAGGCACAATATAAAGACTTTCTGATTGTCCTCACTACAGCAAAAAAAAACCCTAACTAAACCCCTAGTTCAAACCCCCTGGTTACAGCAATAAATATAGATGAACCAGTCCCTCAAAAATATCTATGAGCAGTGTCAAATCTGGGTGAAATATTGCCCTTTCTGAGAAGCTCTGGTAGCTCAGTAATAACATCTGTTTGTCTGTTGTAGTAATACTCCCAGCTGCAACCATGTCCTCCATTTGAATAGCCTTGACTTCTTCGCACTTCATCTTTATCTTCCTGCTCCTGAAATCAGATTTCTTTCCTCCATGATGTCACTGTGTTAAATTTTCAGCTGCTTCCTCAACTGCAAGCATACAAGACAAGACAAGAAATAAGTACCATATTTATCAAATGAACAGCGAGAAACTTAAAATATCTGTTTAAATCAGGGTGACTATGCAAAAAATGTGGAAATCCGGCTCAGGAAACCCTCAAAACGCGCTCAAAATGCATACAAATTGCCCAAAACCAAACGGGTCAACCATCGCTGACCAGAAAAATGCCACAGGCACCAAAAATGTGTTTTAAAATTCCCACCGCTTCATCCATTCCCACCCATCGGCGTGATAATCACCATCGGCGCATCCAAAAATCGCTTGGGTGATATTCTCTATTTGGCCAATGGCCTTTCTTGTTATTTCCTCCTTATTTCTTTCCATCGGCGTAAGTCTATACTATCGGCGAGCCTCAAAATTCCTTTGCCGATCATTCTCTTCCATCGCTTCGTTATTTCTTCCTTGCTCTCCATCGGTGAGAGGTTCACCATCGGCGAACTCTAAATCCTCTTCGCCGATCCTCATCGTTACATCGATGGCCCAGCTTACCTGCTCATCGCCTTCATCGGCGTGAGGCCTACTTATCGGCGAGCTCCAAAATTCCTTCGCCGATCACTATTGTTTGGTTGACGGCCCTTCAGCTTGTATTTCTTTTTTATCGGCATGAGAATCGCCATCGGCGAACTCACAAATTTCTTCGCCGATTTTCACTGTTTCATCGATGCCATTCGTCGGTGAGACTCTTACCGACAACCCTTCATATCATCCACCTTACTTCCATTGCCCTGACCTTGCCCATCGGCAAAGGTCCAAATGCTCGCACCGATCATCCATATCATACCGATAGCCTCTTTATCGGAGTGAGATATTACATCGGCAAGATCCAAAAAACATGCACCGATCTATATTGCTTGGCCGATGACCCCCTATCGGTGAGAGATTATACTATCGGCGGGCTCTAAACTTCTTCCACCGATGTCTTACCTTATACCAATGCTCTTTCGTTGTTCTCCATCGGCGTGAGATCGCCCATCGGCGACTCACAAACTCCTCCTCCCGATGGCATTACCTCGGCCGATGGTCTTTATCGGCATAAGTGCTGCCAATATCGCCCCTCCATGCTCTATCGGCGAGAGCCTCTTATATCGGTGAAGGCCAGAAAAACTTGGCCGATGACTTACCTTATACCAATAGCCCTTGGCTATCGGCAAGACCATACCCTTCGGTACGATGAATTCAAACTCGGCCGATGCTCTATGTTACACCGATGGCATTCATTTTATATCTGGCCAAGTCCCCTTTCATTTATCTGCGTGACTTCGCCCATCGGCAAAAGTCAAAAACAATACTCTGATAGTTAATGTTATGTCGATGGCATACCATCGGCAACAGTCCTGCCGAAGCCTACTCCATCCATTGAACCATTGAACCAAAAAGAGGTTCAATACGGTGGTTAAATCGTGTGGTTCAATGATATATCCTTTATGTAGAGCAACTGTATTAACATGATTTTGTTAGAAGAGAGAAAAAAAACAAGACTTTGAACCCCGAACTTTGAACCCTGCCACTATTGGCATGACTCCTGCCGATCTCCCTTTCGTTTATGCTTTATCGGCGAGAGATTCCACTTCGGTGGAACACTCCAAAGCCCCACCGATGGCAACTGTTATGCCGATAGCCCTTGTCTTGAACCCAAACCCTAAACTTTGAACCATCGAACCAAGGTTCAATGCACAGGTTCAAACCTGCGAAAAAACACTTCAATGAATAAATAATGGCGAGCAAAGTGTTAGATGTATTTTTCTTCAAACAAACAGTTAAATGCAAGATACAAAGTGGAACCCAAACAAAATTACCCACGACCCGGAACTACTAAGTACGATTTTTTTTGAAATTTAAAACGAATGCCAACAAGAAAAAAGGTAAACAACTGACTGTTTATTATACAAAACCTGATAGTACATTTTACCTAAATGATCATAACTTGCAAAATATGATGAATTTTAAGATGGTTCAAAAAGCAACCCTGGCTCATTTTTCACAAGGAATCCAACCATATTATGCAATGGTACTGAAAATGCAATTTTCTATATTTTTAACAAGGTTTGCAAATCTGACTCTCTTTTCCCTTTACCACCAGATAGAATAAACACAAGCACAAGCAAAAAAGCTAAGCAACAACAGGGGTCCTCATTTTGCCGAGGAGCAAAATGGGGCGTGTTGTGAACATCACAACAACTAGCAACCAAACAAAATAACTAAATTCAGAGTGTTCAAGAAAACTAGATGAAATGAACTCATAACCTCCAACTATCCCTCTTGCAAATTGCTATTCAGCTTGAGACTTAAGGTATTTAATAAGGGTGCATGAATTTTCATTTTCAGTTTAGTTGTGTGCACGTGATTAATTATCCTCATCTTGAAGATCAGTTGAACAAACCAGTGACTGACATTAGCCTACGTAGGTGAGGATATTCCCTCATAGCCGACCAGATAGAGCCTTGCTGCCAGCGAGCGTCCATAGCCCCGGCAAGGTTATCGTTACAATTCTCCTAAGTAGAGCCCCACTGCCAGCAAGCGTCTATAGCCCCGGTAGAGTTACTTAGATGGCTTAATCTGGATTTTTAGTATAATCCATTTTATTTATTTTTTCTTTATTTTTTTGTTTTCTAATTTGAAAGACTTCATAAGATATAGCAATTTGTAACTTCATGATGCAAGGAGTGGACACTTGCTGAAATTAAGCTAAGAATTGTAATGGTAGCAAGGGTAACCTCTAATTTTTCACCTAATATCTACACTGGTAAGTTCAACAAACCCAAGGATTTTAGGTGTGTCATCGTGAGAAACTTGCTTCGAATTCTCAATCACATTTATTGAATACAAAACTTCAGAAGATAAACAACTCTCTACATTCATGACAGTGACAAGTTATGTGTAAATTGCAAATGGTTAACTTGAATATCCTGAATTTATACTGTTTTGAATGGTTGCTAGTTTGCTCCTTAATACTCTAAAATAAAACAAAGATCCCTGTTGAGGAGACAACCAACACACCAAACAAACAGGCTATACAAAAAGTAAAAAAAAAGCAGAAAAACTATACAAACAAAAACAAAACAAACAAAAAGAAACAGAAAACAGAAACCAACAGAAGACAAACTATACAAACAGCCAACCAAAAAGAAAATAGCAAAAGAAGAAAAGAAAACAAAAACAACTACCCTACCAAACTATATACAAGCCTCTACAAGGCAAATGGTAACCCAAGAAAAGACCCAAGAACACCCCTGCTTGCATATTTCTTTAGATTGTGCAGGAATAACAGGGTACTAGTTATTGTTCTCATCCTAGCAGATTTATCTTTGAATTCTGAAAAAATTTCTGGTATTCTAGATTCATTATGTTTATCAGAATAGCTCTTAATAACTAGTAACTGAGGTAGCTCATCAGGTTTATGATTGATCCATATGCATGCCCTATCTCTTGAATTTCCATAATCAAAATAGCATTTATCATTGTTTACTAAGGAAAGGAAAGAGACAACCTGATGTGTTTTTAGCTCTGTGGAACATGCTTGTTCATTGATAGTTGGCTCTTCATTTAACTCTGTATTTTCATTGCCCTACTCCATGTCTGGTCCTTTTTCAAGTTGAAAGATGAATGACTCTAGATGTATCATTTCTTCATCTTCATCCAGCTTTGTTCCTTCATTCCGGATATTCAGTTTATCCTCAAATTCAGCACACCTCTCAATGTTCTCATTAGTTTCCTACACATCAGTACTTAAGTAAGTATCTTCATCATCATAATCTGATATATAGAATTTAATCATTTCTAGATCACTTGAGAGTAAAGGTGAGACAACATCCTTAGATCGACAGGAATACTCCCCTGTTTTATTTTCAACATAATGCTGGGGTGATGCCTGATTATGCACAGCAGCTCCAAAATCTTCTGTATTTTCAATTTTTAAGAATTGGTCATCAACTGACTCACATTTGTCATTCAGTGTGGAGTCTGCTTCTATTAACCTGCAACAATCCTGAACTTGGTCATTTAATTTAAAGAAGTCAGTCATGGGATTAGGATTTACTTTCTCCTCTATGACTTCATTAACTTCTATAGTAGGGATCTCATCAATTTTAGTGCATTTTAATTTTTTCATTTGCCCACATTTCTCCTTTCCATAAAATGACTCAAGGAAAGACATTTTACTATCTTTCCCAAAAGTATTAGGATCAGCAATAAAAACCTTATCCTGACAAATGGTTTCCTCTCTACAAGATTTAAAAGATTTATACTTGCACTCCCCTTTTCCTGTTTTAGGAAGTAGAGACCTACTATCAATCCCACTATAATATGACCTAAGAAAAGATGCCCTGTTATCATTCCCTTCTAGAATTGATTTATCTATTGTATTTTCTAACCACCTATTAGTTTCTAGTACTGTATTAGCTTGTTGCTGCAAAACTTCTTTTTCCTGCCAGTCTTCAGCCCTGAACACATCTGAAAAAATAATCAGTCCTTTCAAATATGAATCTATCCTAGTGAGGAATGTTAAACATTTAAGTTCACTGTGTTCAACAGTCCGGTGTATCCTGCAACAACTGGACAAACCAAAATTAGATAAACTTTGAGAATAAAACTATTCATTCAAAGCTCCCTGAAATAAAGGACTATTAACTTGAAAACTGTCCCCATATGAGTTCATTGAAAATGGGACCTACTTTTTAACTTTTTAGTTTTTTTTTTTTTTGAAACTTTATGAGATCTAACATATCTCAGAATATAGCATTAAAACACAGAATTTTAACCCTAAACCAAAACATGCCCTCCTTCTAGCGCTAGAAAACTGTTGGTGATTGTTTTGATGCAATCATAACAATAAGTTAAAATTCACATAAAATGAATTGAAACTATACTTGAAAGATAAGAAGGAATCATTTAAGATTCAACTAATCCCAAGTCTACAATGGTTCGGTTGGTCAAGTTTAGTTGGTCAATGTGAAGCTGTAATGTTCAAGGGGCCTTACGTAGTTTAGAGTTTCTTTGTGGTTTACTGGACTAAGATTATGCAAAAGATCATGAGATATGTCAATGCTTTTCATTCCTTTGCATAAAAGTGTTACTGTGCTGCAAGTTTTAGATGGTTTTCTTTGAATTATTACAGCTTTCTCCTTCATATATTTATAAAAACTGTCTACTTTTAACTCTGTTATGCATACTTCTTCAAATTTGAGACAATTTCCTTCAGATTTATACGTTTTCAGCTAAATATTTCAGATGGGTTGGGAAAAGTTAGAAAGATCTAATCTACACCTCATTTACTCTACCAAAGGATCTAATTGTTCTGTTATGTACTATGTAAATACTATAGCAATTTGATCAAATCCACAGTAAAAACCTTAAATGCAAGTCCTGAGCATTTTCACAAACATACATTTAAAATTGCAAGCTCTTAAAGATAATATTTCAAAACACAAAGAAGAGTAGGAGAACACTCAGAAGATAGATGCAGAACTCTAGATTCTATTGTATTAGAAACAAATAGTCATACATGATTTACAATGTAGGAATGACTCTTAGTTTCATTGATCAAACTACAGAGAACTTACAAGCTTTATAGATACAGTAAGGAAGCTGGACATTCCACGCACACCTTACTGCTACTTTCTGATTGTCCTCCTTCTTCTACTTCTAAACTAAACTAAGCTAACTTACTGTGTGTTTCTAAAAATCCCTGTTGTAAAGTATTACAGTGCAGAGAGGCACAATATAAAGACTTTCTGATTGTCCTCACTACAGCAAAAAAAACCCTAACTAAACCCCTGGTTCAAACCCCCTGGTTACAGCAATAAATATAGATGAACTAGTTCCTCAAAAATATCTCTGAGCAGTGTCAAATCTGGGCGAAATATTGCCCTTTCTGAGAAGCTCTGGCAGCTCAGCAATAACTTCTGTTTGTCTGTTGTAGTAATACTCCTAGCTGCAACCATGTCCTCCATTTGAATGGCCTTGACTTCTTCACACTTCATCTTTATCTTCCTGCTCCTGAAATCAGATTTCTTTCCTCCATGATGTCACTGTGTTGAATTTCTAGCTGCTTCCTCAACTGCAAGCATACAAGACAAGACAAGCAATAAGTACCATATTTATCAAATGAACAGCGAGAAACTTAAAATATCTGTTTAAATCAGGGTGACTGTGCAAAAAATGTGGAAATCTGGCTCAGAAAACCCTCAAAATGTGCTCAAAATGCATACAGATTGCCCAAAACCAAACGGGTCAACCATCGCTGACCAGAAAAATGCCACGGGCGCCAAAAATGTGTTTTAAAATTCCCACCGCTTCGTCCATTCCCACCCATCAGCATGATAATCACCACCGGCACGTCCAAAAATCGCTTGGGTGATATTCGCTATTTGGCCGATGGCCTTTCTTGTTATTTCCTCCTTATTTCTTTCCATCGGCGTAAGTCTGTACTATCGGCGAGCCTCAAAATTCCTTCGCCGATCATTCTCTTCCATCGCTTCTTTATTTCTTCCTCGCTCTCCATCGGTGAGAGGTTCGCCATCGGTGAGAGGTTCGCCATCGGTGAACTCTAAATCCTCTTCGTCAATCCTCATCATTACATCGATGGCCCAGCTTACCTGCTCATCGCCTTCATCGGCGTGAGGCCTACTTATCGGCGAGTTCCAAAATTCCTTCGCCGATCACTATTGTTTGGTTGACGGCCCTTCGGCTTGTATTTCTTTTTTATCGGCATGAGAATCACCATCGGCGAACTCACAAATTTCTTCGTCGATTTTCACTATTTCATCAATGTCATTCGTCGGTGAGACTCTTATCGACAACCCTTCATATCATCCACCTTACTTCCATTGCCCTGACCTTGCCCATCGGCAAAGGTCCAAACACTCGCACCGATCATCCTTATCATACCGATAGCCTCTTTATCAGAGTGAGATCTTCCATTGGCAAGATCCAAAAAACATGCACCGATCTATATTGCTTGGCCGATGACCCCCTATCGGCGAGATATTATACTATCGGCGGGCTCTAAACTTCTTCCACCGATGTCTTACCTTATACCAATGCTCTTTCGTTGTTCTCCATCGGCGTGAGATCACCCATCGGTGACTCACAAACTCCTCCTCCCGATGGCATTACCTCGGCCGATGGTCTTTATCGGCGTAAGTGCTGCCGATATCGCCCCCCCATGCTCTATCGGTGAGAGCCTCTTATATCGGTGAAGGCAAGAAAAACTTGGCCGAGGACTTACCTTATACCAATAGCCCTTGGCTATTGGCGAGACCATACCCTTCGGTACGATGAATTCAAACTCAGCCGATGCTCTATGTTACGCCAATGGCATTCATTTTATATCTGGCCAAGTCCCCTTTCATTTATCTACGTGACTTTGCCCATCGGCGAAAGTCAAAAACAATACTCCGATAGTTAATGTTATGCCGATGGCATACCATCAGCGACAGTCCCGCCGAAGCCTACTCCGTCCATTGAACCATTGAACCAAAAAGAGGTTCAATATGGTGGTTCAATCATGTGGTTCAATGATATATCCTTTATGCAGAGCAATTGTATTAACATGATTTTGTTAGAAGAGAGATAAAAAAACAAGACTTTGAACCCCGAACTTTGAACCCTGCCACTATCGGCATGACTCCTGCCGATCTCCCTGTCATTTATTCTTGATCGACGAGAGATTCCACTTCGGTGGAACACTCCAAAGCCCCACCAATGGCAACTATTATGCCGATAGCCCTTGTCTTGAACGCGAACCCTGAACTTTGAACCATCGAACCAAGGTTCAATGCGCAGGTTCAAACCTGCGAAAAAACACTTTAATGAATAAATAATGGCGAGCAAAGTGTTAGATGTATTTTTCTTCAAACAGACAGTTAAATGCAAGATACAGAGTGGAACCGAGACAAAATTGCCCACGACCCGGAACTACTAAGTACGAATTTTTTCGAAATTTAAAACGAATGCCAACAAGAAAAAGGGCAAACAACTAACTGTTTATTATGCAAAACCTGATAGTACATTTTACCTAAATGATCATAACTTGCAAAATATGATGAATTTTAAGATGGTTCAAAAAGCAACCTTGGCTCATTTTTCACAAGGAATCCAACCATATTATGCAATGGTACTGAAAATGCAATTTTCTATATTTTTAACAAGGTTTGCAAATCTGACTCTCTTTTCCCTTTACCACCAGACAGAATAAACACAAGCACAGGCAAAAAAACAAAGCAACAGTAGGGGTCCTCATTTTGCCGAGGAGCAAAATGGGGCATGTTGTGAACATCACAACAAAACCATCTTCATTCCCTTAGGAAGTGTAGTTTTGATTAGGGAATCATATTCCTCATGCATAGCATTATCCCACTTAGGTATGCTTGATGCCTCTTATAATTTATATGGATTGGAGGTTGAGGCATAGAAAGAATGTGGCCCACTCTAATAATTTGATTGTTGTTATATGGAGCCTAATCAGACTCAGAGGTTATATTTACCCCACTTTTATCGGCACGGTTTCCCCCCAAATTCCTATGGGGTCAAGGGGCAGCACCCCTTGCGGGGGTTTGGGGGCAGCGCCCCCAAGACGGGGTCAAGGGGCAGCGCCCCTGGCGCGTTTCCTATCGTGATACAGGGCGGGGTCGAGGGGCAGCGCCCCCGTGGGGGCTCGGGGGCAACACCCCCGAAACCTCACATGGTTTTTTATTATTTTATAATGCACCAGAAGTTAATTTTTTCATTGACCGACATAAGAAAACCCTATTTTGTAACCGACAAAAAGCTTGATAAAAAGCGGCTAAGGGTTAGGGTTTTGATATATTGTATTGTAGCATTTTGCAGCGGTATTGAGTTGCAGGGATTGCTGATTGTAATCGGTTTGATTTACTGGATAATAATATTGGACTCTCTGTTTGGTGGATGTAGCCCGAGTTTGGGTGAACCACGTTAAAACTTGTCTCTCGCTATTATTATTTCTGTGTATTTCCATTTCTCTATTTAATCTTTATTTGCATTTAATTGATATCTTCTGCCGGCTAACCCTAACAAGTGGTATCAGAGCGGGTTGTGTTCGATTATCGTCTGCAGGAAAGTCTCACGGTTGAGTGGGAGCAATGGCGGACGAGGGTAAAACGAAGGTTGATAAATTCAATGGGCAGAACTATCAGTTATGGAAGATGCAGATGGAGGATTACCTCTATCAAAAGGATTTATGGAGGCCGTTGGAAGGAGTAGCCAAGAAATTGGCAACAATGTCTGATGAGGATTGGAATCTTCTTGACAGAAAGGCACTAGGAACCATTCGGTTGTACCTGGCACCATCGGTGGCATTCAATATAACAGAAGCGAAGACAACAGATGGTCTGATGAAAGCTTTGGCAAAATTGTATGAAAAACCCTCAGCCTCAAATAAGGTATTTCTCATGAAGCAGTTGTTTAATTTGAAAATGGTTGAAGGTGGATCTGTGACAAGTCATTTAAATGAATTTAATACGATTGTCAGTACTTTGACTTCTGTAAATGTAAAATTTGATGAAGTTAGAGCTCTCTTGATATTATGTTCATTGCCTAAAAGCTGGGATAGTTTGGTAATGGCGGTTAGTAACTCTGTTTCTGGTTCAAATACCCTAAAATTTGATGATGTTGTTGGTGTTATTCTGAGTGAGGAAATTTGTAAGAAAAGCTCAGGTGGATCCAAATCAGGCAGTGTTTTGAATACAGAAAGCAGGGGCAGATCAAAGGAGAGAGGAAAAGGTTCTGGAGGTCATGGGAAGTCACGAGAAAAATCAAAGGACAAAAGATCCCAAACTAGAGGACAGAAGGATTGTTGGTACTGTGGAAAACCAGGTCATCTGAAGAAAGATTGCTGGTCTCGGAAAAACAAAGAAGGAGACAAACAAGAAGGCAATAAGGAAGCAAATGTGGTAAGCAATAAGTCTGAAGATGATGCTTTGATTCTTTCCCTAGATAATGCTGATGATTCATGGGTTTTAGATTCAGGGGCCTCATTTCATGCTACGCCCCATAGAAGTTATTTCCTTGATTATGTCCAAGGGGATTTTGGGCTGGTTTATTTGGGAGATAACGAACTCTGTCAGATTGTTGGAAAGGGAAGAATCAAAATTAAGTTGCAGAATGGGAATCATTGGCTACTACAAGAGGTAAGGCATGTTCCAAGGCTCAGTAGGAATTTAATTTCAGCAGGGTAGCTAACTGAACAAGGTTGCACTGTTACATTTACTGATAAAAATTGGAAGGTTTCAAAAGGTGCCTTAGTAGTAGCAAAAGGTGTGAAACTAGGCACCTTATATCTTTGTACAGGTCATACTGTTCCTTCTACTTTAGCAGTTACAGAGAAAAAACAAACAGGTTCAGGAACAGTTGCTGCAGGTTTGTAGGAAGAGACTGGAAAAGTTGCTGCAGGTTCTGAGACAACACTGTGGCATAACAGACTTGGGCATATGAGTGAAAAAGGTATGAAGGTACTTCATTCTAAGAAAGTTTTACCAGGTCTGAAATGTATTAATATGGATTTCTGTGAAAGTTGTGTGTATGGAAAACAAAAGAGAGTCAGTTTTCTTAAGGATGGGAAGCAAAAGAAAAATAAAAAATTGGAGCTTGTGCATACAGATGTATGGGGACCAGCTCAGGTATCTTCTCTCGGTGGCTCTCGGTATTATGTTACATTCATAGATGATGCAACTAGGAAGGTCTGGATTTATTTCCTTAGACAGAAATCTGATGTATTTGAAACATTTAAGAAATGGAGAAGCTTGGTTGAGAATGAGATGGGTAAAAGATTAAAATGTCTCAGATCTGATAATGGCGGTGAGTATTGCAGCAAAGAATTTGAAGATTATTGTTCCTTTAATGGAATTCGTAGGCAAAAAATGGTTCCAGCGACTCCACAGGAAAATGGAGTGGCTGAACGCATGAGTAGGACAATAATGGAGCGTGCAAGGACCATGAGATTGCATGCTGGGCTGCCTTTAAACATGTGGGCAGAGGCTGTCAACACTGCTGTATATTTAATTAACAGAGGTCCTTCAGTTCCTTTAGGCTGTGGTATTCCAGAGGAAGCATGGACAGGCAAGAAGGTGAGTTATTCTTTTCTGAAAACCTTCGGCTGTGAAGCATTTGCACATATAGATTCTGAAAATAGAACCAAGCTGGATGCGAAATCAAAAAAATGTACCTTCGTTGGATATGGCATTGATGAATTTGGTTATAGGCTTTGGGATTTTGAAAATCAAAAAATTGTGAGAAGCCGGGATGTTATATTCAATGAGAAGGTGTTGTACAAAGATCAATTGCAACAGCATGAGAAGAAAGAAAAGGATTATGTGGTGCTGGACGATACTCCAAATAGTGATGTTCTAGTGGTTCCTCATGCTCCACAACAGCAACCAGAAATACCACAAACTCCAGTGAATGTTAGACGGTCAACAAGGATCAGCAGACCTCCTGAAAGGTTTTCTCCCTCTTTGTATTCTATTTTGTTAACAGATGCTGGTGAACCCGAAGGGTATGATGAAGCTATGCAGGTGGATACACAGGTTCAGTGGGAGCTTGCAATGAAAGGAGAAATGGACTCCTTGCTGAAAAATCAGACTTGGGAATTATGTACGTTACCTATAGGTAAAAAGGTTTTACCAAATAAATGGGTTTATAGGCTGAAAGAGGAAGATGGAGGTAAGAAAAGATTTAAGGCCAGGTTAGTTGTAAAAGGATTTGCACAGAAAAAGGGCATTGATTTTGATGAGATATTTTCTCCGGTTGTCAAGATGACTTCTATTCGTACTGTTTTAAGTATTGTGGCTACTAAAGATTTACATTTGGAATAGCTAGATGTTAAAACTGCCTTTCTCCATGGTGATTTGGAGGAGATCTATATGGAACAGCCCCAAGGATTTGAGGTCAAAGGTAAGGAGAAACTAGTGTGCAGATTGAAGAAGAGTTTGTATGGCCTGAAACAAGCACCTCGGCAATGGTATTTGAAATTTGACAGTTTTATGGCTGAGCAAGGCTACAGTAGGTGTAATTCTGACCATTGTGTTTATTTTAAGAGGTTAGATAATGACAGCTACATTATTTTATGTTTATATGTTGATGACATGCTTGTAGCTGGGTCTAACATGGATCACATAAGAGAGTTAAAACAGCAGTTGGCACAATCATTTGATATGAAGGATTTGGGGGCAGCAAAACAAATCCTTGGTATAAAAATTTGCAGAGATAGGCTGAACAGAAAATTGACTCTATCTCAGGCTGCTTATGTTGAAAAGGTGTTGCAGAAATTCCACATGGAGAATGCAAAAGCTGTCAGCACACCTTTGCCTAGTCATTTGAAATTGACTAAGGACATGTGTCCTAAGACACAAGAGGAGGAAGAGAAAATGTCCAAGGTACCATATGCTTCAGCTGTAGGCAGTTTAATGTATGCCATGGTATGCACAAGACCGGATATTACACATGCTGTCGGAGTCGTTAGCAGGTATATGAGTCATCCCGGATTAGAGCATTGGAATGCGGTAAAATGGATTCTCAGGTATTTGAGAGGTACATCCAATAAACACTTATGTTTTGGGAGCTCTAATACTGATTTAGTAGGTTATGTAGACTCAGATTTGGCAGGGGATATTGATACCAGGCGGAGTACTACAGGTTATGTCTTTACTGTAGGTGGAACAGCGGTAAGTTGGATTTCCAGGTTGCAAAAGGTGGTTGCTTTATCCACCACAGAGGCAGAATATGTAGCTGCAACAGAGGCAAGCAAGGAGATGATATGGCTGCAATCTTTCATGAATGAATTAGGCACACAACAGGTTAACAGTTATTTGTTTACAGACAGCCAGAGTGCCATACATCTTGCAAAGAATTCTGCCTTGCATTCAAAGACCAAACATATACAGTAGAGGTATCACTTCATTCGGTCGGTGTTGGATGATGGACAGTTATAGCTGGCAAAGATACATACAGATGACAATCCAGCAGATATGTTTACAAAGGCAGTGACAAGGGAGAAGCTAAGCTCCTCTTCAGCTTCGGTTGGTCTTCTAGACTGAACACAACAAAAATAGAACAGCAGAGTCCAGGGTGCTTATTTCCAGTGGGAGCTACAGGGTCAGTGGTGTTATGATCAGTCTCCAAGTGGGAGATGATATGGTGTGGAGTCTGATCAGTTTCCAAGTGGGAGATTGTTGTTATATGGAGCCTAATCAGACTCGGAGGTTATATTTACCCCACTTTTATCGGCGCGGTTTCCCCCCAAATTCCTACGGGGTCAAGGGGCAACGCCCCTTGCTGGGGTTTGGGGGCAGCGCCCCCAAGACGGGGTCAAGGGGCAGCGCCCCTTGCGGGGTCCAGGGGCAGCACCCCTGGCGCGTTCCCTGTCGCGATACAGGGCGGGGTCGAGGGGCAGCGCCCCCGTGGGGGCTCGGGGGTAACGCCCCCGAAACCTCATACAGTTTTTTATTATTTTATAATGCACCAGAAGTTAATTTTTTCATTGACTGACATAAGAAAACCCTATTTTGTAACTGACAAAAAGCTTGATAAAAAGCGGCTAAGGGTTAGGGTTTTGATATATTGTATTGTAGCATTTTGCAGCGGTATTGAGTTGCAGGGATTGCTGATTGTAATCGGTTTGATTTACTGGATAATAATATTGGACTCTCTGTTTGGTGGATGTAGCCCGAGTTTGGGTGAACCACGTTAAAACTTGTCTCTCACTATTATTATTTCTGTGTATTTCCATTTCTCTATTTAATCTTTATTTGCATTTAATTGATATATTCTGCCGGCTAACCCTAACATTGATCATGTACATCTACCATCTACTAGATTCCCTACCCAATTTCTTGCACTTTGAAGTGTGTTTCTAGCTCAAATAGGGCTTGACGTGGGTGATCCAAGTGTTGAAATATTAACCTCCAAAACAAGTCTAGAAGTGGATGACGATGACTCCCCATCACTATCCTCACTTTTAGAATTGGAAGAAGAAGAAGACTTTGCCTCAAGAATCTATTGAGGATAGTCTGAATCATAAAAAAATCATCAATGTCAAGTGAGTCCACAATAGAAGGAGAAATGTTAGGTATAGAGTGGGCACTCTGATACTCTTGAAACTTAAATCTCCTCTCAATGAACAACTCATGTGTGGTTGTGTGGAGTAGATGATAACCTTTTACACCATCTAGATAACCTACAAAGATTCAAGGTTTGGATTAAGGATCCATATCCTTGCGATTCTTATTTGATATGCATGCCATGACTGGAGATCCAAAGACCCTGAAGTGCTCAACTAATGGTTTCCTACATGCTCAAGCTTCAAAGGGAACGATACCCTTCAAGGCTTTGTGAGGAACTTGGTTCTGAATGTAACAAGCACACTTGATTGCTTCTACCCAATACTATGGTGTAAGTCCCTTGGAGTGTATCATGCAATTAGCCATCTCTTTTAAGGATCTATTCTTACATTCTACAACACCATTCTATTGGGGTGTATAAGAAACTATGTGTTGCAAGTCTATCCCCTCTACTGTACAAAATTGCTCAAACCTAATGTTTAAATACGTACCCCCATTGTCAAATCAAAGAAATTTGATGACTTTCCCTGACTATTTTTCAATAAGAGCCTTAAAGTCTCAAATTATTGAAGACTTCAAATTTCTACTGAAGGAAGTAGACCCATGTGTATCTGGAGAAGTCATTTATGAAGGTGAGGACATACTTTACCTTAGTGAAGGATGGATGCAAAAATGGTCCTGATACATCACTATGATCAAGATCCAAAGTTTGTGTAGCCCTCCAAGATTTGCCTTTGTCAAATTTCTCTTCAAGATTCTTTCCAAGGTTGCAACCCTCACAAAGACTATTAGAGAATCTAACTCTAGGAAACCCTAAGATCATATCTTGCTAATTTAATTGCTTAAGGTAGTTAAATCGCTCATGCCATAATTTTCTAAGTCCATCTGAATGATTAAGCAATACCGTAGGAGAAACATCAAGTGCAAAGTGAGAGTTGTATAACCTAGCTTGTTGATATACTCTTCCGAAAGCTATCAAATTGTTATTGCGGAACTCTCTAATCTCATTTGGGTTTGGAGAAAAGTGAACTCTCATGCCCTTCCCTATGTGGGTAATCTAATACACTGATAGGAGATTAGATGAAAGAGAAGGTACACTTAGAACATTTGTGAATGTTCCACCTTCAAGTTCAACATACCCTCTCCCTATAACTAATGTTGGATAATTATCACCCAAAGTGATAGTAGACATGCTATAAGGCTCTAAGGAAGAAAATTTGACCTATGAAGAACCCATGTGGTGCGAGGAACTTGAGTCAATGATCCAAGATGGAGTTGAAGAAGATGTTATTGCAACTAGAGCCTTGCCCTAAGATTTCTCTTTTTCTTTTTCCTTAGAAGGTTCTTGGGTTGATGAGGACTCTTTGATATATTCATGAACCCCTATGTTATTCTTCTTAAGAAGATGTGAGAGGTGGTATATCTATTTCTTCATACATTTGTGCTCATCGTCCCCAAGTTTCTTTTAATAGGCACACTTAACTTTTTCTTTCTTATGTTTCCCTTGATTTGAAAATCTTTCAATGTTGGTTTTGGAGGACTCATATTTCTGATCTTTCTTAGGCTCTTTGTCCTTCTGAGTGTTTTGCTTCTTACCTTTGTTGTTTCAAGCCTGTTGTTTCCCACTCCCAACAATAAGGGCTTGAGATTACGAAGACTTCAAGGTGCCCATTTGTATCAACTTATCTTGCTCCCTAGTCAAGTCAGCAATAAAGTCATCTAAAGAAGGCATTTTTCATGAGGCTCTAAGAGCCCTTTTAGTGGAGTAAAAGGTAGATATAAACATAAAGTAATCAGAACCCAATTTTGAGAGTATAGAAAGAACAATTTGATCCTCCTTTTTCTCTATTCCACATTCTTTCAACTACAACCTTAATGACATAAACTTAGTGAAATAATCATCTAGGATGTCAAAGGAACTAGGGCTCAAACTTACGAGTTCATTCTCTAACTCATGACTTCTCATTTCATCTATCTTCCCAAAAAGTTTTTCTAAGGCAAGCAAAATTTCATTAAGTGTTTTCAAGGCTTCTACATGAAAGAGGAGTTTAGGAGACACATTAAGAAATAGAAACCTAAAGGCTTGATCACATTTTTTAAACCATTTTTCTTTAGCTTCATCAGTAGTAGGTTCTTTCTCAGTGCCCATTGTTACCCTATACAACCCATTATTTTTAACACAAGTTGTACCTTAACTTTCCAATCATGATAATTAAAGGGTGTTAGAGATGTGATAGTCACATTTGAATCCATGATTTGAAGTAAGTTTGTTGCAAATATTAGAAGTGCAGAAATGGAATGCTGAAGGAAATGCATAAGTGCACAAGACATGACACAAAACACCCCCCCTTGCTTCAATATTTGAGATTCCCTTGAATATTGGCACTTTATATTTTTAGTGCATAGTTATGTCCAATGGAATGAAAAATGACACTTTATAATGATAGTGTGAAATATTCTTAATGGATCAAGCTTGAAATTTTTTTACTTTACTCAATTATGAGTAACCAATCAAAAGTTACATCAATTTTCCTATTTGCCTATGTTGCCTAAATTTACACTCAAATTTTTTAAAAATTCCTTTCAAGTGAAAAATAGGAAGGAGACTACAGTTAAGCCCATGCTAGTAGGCCATGACTCTATCATATGACCAGGGGCTAGGTAGTTTGGTGAGCACCCCTTCCCCTCTTACTGATGTAATGGAGATGTGAAAGTTGACCTCAATGATAAATCTCCTTGCAAATGGTCATCACATCTCCTGCATTAATTTCGACACCTTTCTACACTGGGTCACCTTGGACACCCCTTTCTTCTCATCTGGCTCCTCTGTTGATGTATTTTTGGGAAGATTCTAGAGAATCGAGGCTCTTCCTCTCTTCGGCTATGCTTGGTCAGCAGGATCACACCACTTATGTGCAGGATCATGCCTCTAGTGTGAGGGATTGGGCATTTGTTACACTTGACATGGCTCTACACTATACAAGTCGAGTCAACCTATCAATTCAGCCTGTGAATAGATCAGCCTCAGCCTCTATATAGGTCATGGGTCAGCTTGTGAATGAATTGGCCTTAGGTTGCACTCATGATTCTCAACCTTTACATAGGCTAATATTGTCTCCATAGATCACCTTCCAATCTTGATTCCTAGATGGCTGGTGCAAAGAACACACACCAAAAAAACAAGAAAAATCTACAAATTGTAAACTACTATTTATTGAAAAACTTAATAGATAATACTAGACCAATGAATGAGCTAGATATGCTTTGATAACATGTTGGAATGGTAGGATACTCTGGATAGAATGTCAATACCAATTGGGTAATGAAAGTCAAGCAATCACACACCCCTGTAAATTATAAAACACATAATATGCAAAGAAAAAGATCTACATGGAATTGGAATCAACCACACAATTACATTTACCCATGAATATTATGTACATTTATAGGAGAGAGGGAAGAAACCACCATATAAAATTAGTGGAGAAGACTGGTCAGTTGACTCCCACTAACTAGAATTGGTGGTGAGTTTACTTCCTCAAGATTCACATGCAATGGTGAATGAACTCACACTAACTAGGACACCTAAGTAGGCTTAATTCCATGTGGAATTATCCATGTGCATGTAAATAATGTATGAGATAATATATGCACTAATACCTTTTCTTCAAAGATGTCCTCCATTTTTAGCATCCATAGCTCATATCCAGGAAGAAATCATCTTCAACAAGAAGATCATGCTCTTGCTCCAATTGCAATGCTTCTTTGGTCTCTTCTTTGGATATATCTGACACAAGTTCTTCAAACCAACCTTTAAAAGATAAGAAAAACCAATCTGATTCATCATTACTTTTCTCTTGACGAGATTGTTGCAATTCTTCTTCCCTAAAGAAAGTTTGTAAGTTGTACATTTCTTCAGATTCTTCCTCTGATTCATCAACCACATAGACTAGCTCTTGATTCTTTTTAGTTATCTCAGATAGTGTAACATATGTACAAGGGCCCATTTCTTGCTATAACACTTGTGCTTGAGGATCCTGAAATTTCACCACCGTGAACCGTTACTTGGTTTCTGGTTCTAATTTGAAACTACCTTTCTTTAAAGGAATGGTCACAGATGACCAATCCAATTGTATTTCTCCTCCGAGATCTTTGTAGAAGATTCTACTTAAAGCATCTCGTAACTGGTTGGAATGTCAGCTACCAAGATAGTCATCATTATTTTCTTCTCTGGGCAAGCCGCCAATCATACTTGAGCATCCTTCAACTATCCAACCAATGGCACTGATTTAGACTCAAGCGAATAACACTTGTCATGCATTTTGGTGCATGAGAGTCCCATAGCGTTCATCACCTGCAAAGGCATGACATTGTCTGAGGCTCCTGAATCAATGATACAATTGCTCAATTTATAGCCTCCTATATACAGAGAGATATAGAAAGGCTTTGGCTTCTCTCCTACTAGAATGGAAGATTCAAGCAACAATGGTTGTACGACAGTCTCTTTATTGACATACTTAACAATTCTATCCAGTTGATCTGGATGGTCCTGAAGATACTCCCGTTAAGAAATCTGCACCTTTGTCTTCATCACGAAATCCACTATATCAAAATTCATCAAAGACAAATTTTGAGCAGCCTGGACATTTTCATGTGGTGGCTTGAGATTGGAAGTGGAAGCCACTTCCTTCTCATTTTCTTTCAGTCTTTGTCTATCCTCTCCTTCCTTCTGTGCTTTAAAATGTTGAGTACGTGTAAACACAGGAGTCAAAAGATTTTCATGATTCACTGCAAGAGAATATTGATGAAAATCCTCTTGTTCTTCCTTCATTATAACGGGTTCATTCTAGAAGTATCCCATAGTAGAGTCGCCATCGAAGTTGTCTGTCTGTGGTAAGACAACATTCACACTTGGGGAAGGAACAATGTTTGAAATGGGTGCGGCATCAGCATATCCCATGATTTGATTCATTCTTAAATTTTTAGAACATGTGGCTCTAGTATGTGCATCAGTCTCATGAAAAGAACAAAACACAGCATTTTGAGCGGCATCCACTGTTTGTCTTGGTGGTGGTGTTGGCAACTTGGGCCTGTAATTATTGAAATGATGAAAATTGTTCCTTTTGGGCTAATATGGTTGCTAAGGTTGGTATTGTTGTTGTGGTGACTGATATGGTTGTTGCGTAGGTTGCCCTTGAGTAGGCAACTGTCTCTTCATGATAATCACTTCATTTGCTACCTTATGTAGCAGTGGATCCACAGAACTCTGAACAAGAGGTCTGATTCAACCCATCTTCATCTTGCTAGAGGTGATCATGTCATCCTCTAACTTGATGCCATTTTCTTATGCATTGGATAATTCTGTTTCATTAGCTGATCTCAGAAAGAAGGCTATCTCAGAAGGCAGAGAATTAATGAAACTGCTCAATAGAATTTGTGGAGATGGATTGAGAGTGTGAGAAAGGTGTGTAACCAAGGGATTAAACCTTTCCACAAACTCCTTCATTGGTTCATTGTTTTCCATCTTTGAATTTGAGAGTTGGGTGAACAATCTATGTTTGTCTTCGGCAGGCTTGAACCTTGCCAAGAATTTCTCACTCATAGTTGCCCAACTTGTAATGATGCTTGGCTCCAAATGATTGAACCAATCAGTAGCATTTCCCACGAGAGTCTCAATGAAGAGATGGACAGCAACATCTTCATGTGATACATGTAAAATTGCCCAAGCAATTGTGAATGCGGAGATGTGTTCATCAAGATGTTGAGTTCCATCACTGTGGAACTAGGGAATGTGCTTCCTTGACCCCTTTGGTAACACATGATGTGCTTGTAGGGCCAAAGGTCTAATGTTGTTACCCCAAGGCAATGGTGGTGGTTGCCTTTGATTTGGATCATTGTGATTGTTGTTATTTGCATCACCCATTGCTCTAGGCTGGGTTACTGGTTCTTCTTGTAATTCCTTTGGCTTGACTTTAGGAACTATTTGAACTTCTTGAACTATGTTGGATGCTTCTCCAACTTCTGTAGAATCAAGATCTTGAAAGAAAGGATCCATAGTGCTGCCTTTTCCCCTTCTTGAATAAACCCTGTGAGCCAGGATTATCTATTGCCACATAGGAGGTGGTAGTACTAGTCTTCCTGCTGCAAGATCTGCTTTGTGTTCTTCTTCGTCAAGGATAGTAGCTGTGTTTCTCCACTCATAAGGACTTTCCTTTTGTGCAAATATGAAACTTCTCAGGCTACTAATGATGTCCATTTGCTCTCCTTCCACTCGTACAAGATTTGGTTGAATAACAGGTGGTGTAAGATTTTGTTGTTGAACTGGAGCAGAAGGATGCTAGAGAGTCATTCCCGTGACATAAGCCTAAGCTTGCTTGAAGTTTTATGCCTTGTGCCCCATGATGGGTGCCAGAAAACTATTGGCATTTCAATTCACACCTCTGGAATGCGATTTGGAAATGAACAGCTATGCACAGATAAATTGCTCTCCTATTCGAAGGGGGAGTTCCCTTTCTTGCTGATGTTCGCTGAAAAGATAAATTAAATGAAACTTCACCTATTTTCTTTTTGATTCTCAGTTGCGGGCACAAGGTTATAAAACTCTAAACACTGCAGAAGAGGTTTTTTCCTTTTTAAAAACTTCAACTACAACTAAGAAAATACTAACAACGCTTTTAATCTCCTAAGTAAATTCAGAGCAAAGGAGATTAAAAGTGAACAAGGAATGATTGTTAACACAAAAACTTAAGCAATTTTCTTCCAGATTTACACCACAAGACTAAAAGTACTTTAATGATGAAAGATGAAATGAAACCTACAAAAGCTACACATCTAATGATGATAACTTGATGAATTGAGATAGAATATCAGAGCAAAATAGGCATGAGACTTCTATTCAATATCATAAAGTATGCACAACTCCAGGACAACAATTCTATAATAAAAGGCAGGCATACAACAAGCGATAAAAAACTAGAGAATAGATTACACAAAGTGAACAGACACTTGGAATATCAAGATTTGCAGGCTAGAACAGTGATGCAGAGCATCTAGGACAACAGAAGCATGAACATAACTTCACATGCAAAGATCTCTCAAGACAGCCTTCAACACCATCTCCAACTTGTTCTTGACATACATCATTGAAGGAGGACTCCAAAACACCTTCCAAGATGCCAACTCCATCAAGGTTCCATCTAGGTTTCTTGCCAATCCACTATACAGGGTCTGCAGGACAGCAGTCCTTATTCTACCTTCTCAAGATAGTCACAACTTTATGACTCCACTAGTAAACAGTCACACTATCTCCTTGGGGTAGTCTCCCTCTACACAAACCCAATCCCTTTGCAACACATCAATCCATAACATGCACACATACCAATGTCTTCATTGACAAATCAATAGCATAGAAAATAAATCAATTACCTTCTTGGCAATGACAGTCTCAAAGAGAGCTGATAGAGACAACACAAGGCATAGAGGACTGTTTTCTCCAAGAAATCTCCTACTCCTTACCACAGGATCATTGCTAGATCAGGAGTTCTTTGTATTGATCCCCAAAGCATGGCATTTGTAGATTGACCACTATTTACAATCAAGGATAAACACTAAGCTACTGTTGTCCTTCTCTTAGTCTTCAACACCAGACTTCTATAGAGTCATTCGCTTGACAAAATCAACTCCAACCATCCTCTTGACTTATATCCTTCACAAGCTTCTACCACAACCATCCAACATTCCATTCCACTGATCACAGATAGGAAAGATCATTGGACTGGAGAAATATCCATTGGACTGTCAAAGAGAAACCCTATCCTAGGTTTTGGACAGTCAAGAAAAGACTAGTGATTTCTTCCTCTTTCCTTACTATCAAATCCTCAAAATAGACTCAAAGAAAAGACACTTCATTCCTCTAGTTGGCCAACATGAGTATCAGTCACATCTAGGTCGTACAGGTATGGTATGCTCAGGAAAATAGCGAATTGCAAATGGAGACAACAATTTCTATTGAAGAGTTTGGGAAGAACAAAAGATATCTTTCATTTGATTTACCATCAAGATCTCCAACCTTGCTCAAAACTAAGCTAACACTTCATCCTTCACTTCCAAACATTCAAACTCCCATGACAATGCCGTACAACTGAAAGGTACGGACTGTTGCAAAGTGCAAATTCAGAAAACAGTCACCACAAAGCAGTTTTGGGAAAACATGAATATCTTTATTATTATCTACTACCAAGAATTCAAACTAATTGCATTTGGAAGTCATCTCACCCCTCTACACATGAAACACAAATGGAGATCATGATAGTGCCGTACAGCCATACAGTACGGTAGAAAACAACGACTGAAAATAGAAAAAGCAAAAAAATAGCAAAAACAGTCTTCTTTTTATCATTTTTTTCCTAATCCTCTGAATGGAATCAATACAATGAGTTATCTTTGGCTTCAAATAGCCTTCTACCATGCTTGGAGTCATTTGGGATTCCATAAAACTCCTCAACCATCGAATTCTTCAAGAGTTGTAACTGCAGCTTTAAAAACTATTTTTAGAAACTTGTCTTTTCACTGATAGTAGTGACTGATTCATGTTTAGAAAATGTTTTCTAACCTATGGTTAACCTTTGGACAAGGTTATCACCCATCTACAAACCTTTGACATGCCTTTTAAAGGCTTACAACAAGGAAATTTAATTGACTATCTTATAAAACATTAAAACTTAAAGTCATCTTGCAAACTACCTATGACTACAAGACTGTCCTACCTAGGACTAATAATATAACCAAAGGATTCTTTTCGACATTTGGACATAGTCCAACAACAACATGGAATTCAGCCTTATTACAACATGAAAAAGACATTATTGAACAAAATAAGACAACTTGAAAATCAAGTAGAATCTCGACATCTTGGTGCTCCTGCACCATACTCCCTGGCATGATGAAAACTCTTGTCCTAAGAGTTAGGGGATCTGCTCCAACTAGTCTTCCATCTTGTTAGAAAGTTCCTCAAACTAGGAAACATGAACTCTCCCAGAGTTATCTTCCTCCTTCTCTAACCTGCATGGCTCCTGTAAACAGTGTTAGTACCATAAAACTTGTTTTGGTGTCCTTGCCTAGGACCTTGCTGCTGCAATGCTTCAACTCTTCTCAACTAGAACTTCTGATTCATTCCTCCTTGGACTCTGCTATTTTTTTTCCTTCTTCTAGCTCCTTATAGGACACTCAATGTCCCCTACCTTAACATAACTCAAGTCCCAAGCCTGCTGCTCTCTAGGGCTGTCATCCACCTTACTCTGTTGCAACTGTTGTTGCTGTGTGCAATCACCCTGAACCTGGACATTCAACTTCAATTTCTTCCCAAAACAAATAGTAACCTATTCCTTCTTCTCCTCACAAGGTAAAGGAATCAATTTGAACTTCTTACCATCTTTGTGCACTACATAGGTATTAGTATACCCATCATGAATAGTCCTCCTCGAATACTGCCATGGTCTGCCCAAGATTACATGCCCACATGTCATAAGAATAACATCACATAAAACATAGTCCTGATATGGACCAATTGTGAAGTCAACATAAGCCTTCTTAGTGACCATTACCTGGTGCTATTGACTCACCCAAGTGACATGGTAAGGACTGGGATGATCAAAAGTCTTCAACCCCAACTTATTAACAATGTCCCAAGAAACTAAGTTATCATGAGAACCTGAAACTACAATCAAATTGCATATCTTGCCATGGCTCAAACAATTAGTTCTGAAAATAGATACCTGTGGTGGTTGCTGCATCTTGCCTCTTTCCACCATGAGCATCTCTCCATCCACCATTGGAGAGGCTGACGACATTTTTGGTTCTGCTGGCTTCTCCTCCTCTTGTGCCAAGTGAACTCTTGTATCCTTTCGCTTATCAACACCATCCTTCTTAGGACAGTTGAAAGATGTGTGTCCCACCTCATTGCAGTGATAACATCTGCCTGTGAACACTCCTCTTCCTGATCCAAATCTACCTCCACCTCTATATCCACCTCTCTATTCTGTAGACAACTCCTTACCCTTCTCATTGTTGTTCTAAACTTCATTAGTAGGTTTGCCCCTACCTCTATTTCCTCTTCTATAACCTCCTTGCCTTTCTTGCTTTCTCTTCACTCTCTCTTCAGCCCTGATGGTTAACTGAAAACACTCTCCAAGTGTTTTTGGTACTGCCAAATCAATCTCATCCTGCAAGTATACCTAAGCCCATTAAGGTATCTTGCTACTTTCTCTTCTTCATCTTCCAATCCACCTCTAATACTAAGCTTATGAAATTGCTCACTATAGGACATAACATCTATGTCCTTCTACTTCCAAATCTATCTCATCCTCTTTGTCTAAATAGAGTAATCAGATGGAAGGAATTGGTCCTTCATCATATCCTTCATCCTACCCCAAGAAGTGATTTTTGATGCACCTCTAGCCACTCTTTCTATCCACACACTACTCCACCAGGTAAGTGTTGTTCCTCTTAGTTTTGTTTTTGCAAACTTGATCTTCTTCTCATCACTCATCTCCTCATACTCAAAAATATTTTCCAGGGCATCTATCCACCCTAATACTTCTTCACTATCCATCTTCCCCTAATAGATAGGTAACTCTATATTTTCCTTAGTTCCACTTCCTTGGACTGCCTTCAGCAATCTTACAAACTTCTTTTCTTCAGCATCTAACTCATCCTCAGGAGGATTCTCATCTACATCCTCATCTCCTTCTGACTCATTTTGTTCATCCTTTCTTGGATTCTTCTCTAATGCTTCCAATCTTTCCAAGATTGTTGCATTCTCCCTTCTTACTTGCCTCAGCTCTCTATATTGGTAGCATCTTGTTCTCTTCTATTCCTCAGCTCTTTCTCTCTTGCCTCTAAGGCTTCTCTCAACTCAGCATTCTCTCTTCCCATCTGTTTCTTTGGAGGCATCTTCACAACTCTCTCACAAACTCTTATCTTCTTCACAAGATCCTTTACTCCCTCAAGGACCTACTAGCTAGCTTTGATACCACAAATGATGCAGAGCATCTAGGACAACAGAAGCATGATCATAACTTCACATGCAAAGATCTCTCAAGATAGCCTTCAACACCATCTCCAACTTGTTCTTGACATACACCATTGAAGGAGGACTCCAAAACACCTTCCAAGATGCCAACTCCATCAAGGTTCCATCTAGGTTTCTTGCCAATCCACTATACAGGGTCTGTAGGACAACAGTCCTTATTCTACCTTCTCAAGACAGTCACAGCTTTATGACTCCACTAGTAAATAGTCACACTATCTCCTTGGGGTAGTCTCCCTCTACACAAACCCAATCCCTTTGCAACACATCAATCCATAACATGCACACATACCAATGTCTTCATTAACAAATCAATAGCATAGAAAACAAATCAATTACCTTCTTGGCAATGACAGTCTCAAAGAGAGCTGACAGAGACATCACAAGGCATAGAGGACTGTTTTCTCCAAGAAATCTCCTTCTACTCCTTACCATAGGATCATTGCTAGATCAGGAGTTCTTTGTATTGATCCCCAAAGCATGGCATTTGTAGATTGACCACTATTTACAATCAAGGATAAACACTAAGCTACTGATGTCCTTCTCTTAGTCTTCAACACCAGACTTCTATAGAGTCATTTGCTTGACAAACTCAACTCCATCTATCCTCCTGCCTTCTATCCTTCACAAGCTTCTACCGTAACCATCCAACATTCCATTCCACTGATCATAGATAGGAAAGATCATTGGACTGGAGAAATATCCATTAGACTGTCAAAGAGAAACCCTATCCTAGGTTTTTGGACAGTCAAGAAAAGACTAGTGATTTCTTCCTCTTTCCTTACTATCAAATCCTCAAAATAGACTCAAAGCAAAGACACTTCACTCCTCTAGTTGGCCAACATGAGTATCAGTCACATCCAGGCCGTACAGGTATGGTATGCTCAGGAAAACAACGAATTGCAAATGGAGACAATAATTTCTATTGAACAGTTTGGGAAGAACAAAAGATATCTTTCATCTGATTTACCATCAAGATCTCCAACCTTGCTCAAAACCAAGCTAACACTTCATCCTTCACTTCCAAACATTCAACCTCCCATGACAATGTCGTACAACTGAAAGGTACGGACTGTTGCAAAGTGCAAATTCAGAAAACAGTCACCACAAAGCAGTTTTGGGAAAACATGAATATCTTTATTATTATCTACTACCAAGACTTCAAACTAATTGCATTTGGAAGTCATCTCACCCCTCTACACATGCAACACAAATGGAGATCATGATAGTTCTATACAGCCGTACGGTATGGCAAAAAATGACTGAAAACAGAAAAAGAAGAAAAATAGCAAAAACAGTCTTCTTTTTATCATTTTTTTCCTAATCCTCCGAATGTAATCAATACAATGAGTTATCTTTGGCTTCAAATAGCCTTCTACCATGCTTGGAGTTATTTGGGATTCCATAAAACTCCTCAACCATCGAATTCTTCAAGAGTTGTAACTGCAGCTTTAAAAACTGTTTTTAGAAACTTGTCTTTTCACTGACAGTAGTGACTGATTCATGTTTAGAAAATATTTTCTAACATATGGTTAACCTTTGGACAAGGTTATCACCCATCTACAAACCTTTGACATGCCTTTTAAAGGCTTACAACAAGGAAATTTAATTGACTATCTTATAAAACATTAAAACTTAAAGTCATCTTGCAAACTACCTATGACTACAAGATTGTCCTACCTAGGACTAATAATATAACCAAAAGATTCTTTTTGACATTTGGACATAGTCCAACTACAACATGGCATTAAGCCTTATTACAACATGAAAAAGACCTTATTGAAAAAAATAAGACAACTTGAAAATCAAGTAGAATCTCGACATCTTGGTGTTCCTGCACCAAATAGGCACATCAAATTTGCTATCACAATTGCCATTACATATAATGGGTAAGGATGCCCTTATTTATACTAAAATCAAAGGAGTAGGGAACCCTAAAATCTCCTTGATTAACTCTACTTGCCAACTCACAAGCTTTATTACTAATCTAAGACAAAGATACAATAAACAAATGCTTTAAAGCAATTTGTTTTAAAGAAAAGAAGATTCCAACTATTACAAAATAATTTCTTTCTAAATAGATAATGTATGAGATTAGGATGAAAGCAAACGCTTTAAAACAAAAAGCATATGTTTTAAAGCTGCTTTATTTTAAAATGCATCCTCATCAACATTCTAGCTTTTTGGTGATGTCATCCGTTGATATTCTTGGAAATAATATCTTGTAAAAAGTGAGTGATTGCATCTCTGCCAAGAACACTGATACTCGCTAGAATGATATTTTGATTTTCTAACATTCTTCACCATTGGCAACCATTTGAAGAAATTTGTGAACTTCACCCGCAGCCTTGTCGAATTTCACTGTCATTGCGGCAAAACGACTCATCTTGCCGGCATTGATATCATTATTGAAATTACTACGGATGAGATTCTGGAACTCTGCTTGCACTTCCCTGAGATCATACAAGGTACCATCTTCTCTTTCATACAAACAGGGGATTTGAGAGACAAAAGATTTGATGAACTTGAGGATGTTGACTATCTTTTCTTTCCATTCTGTCAACTCTAAAATCATACTGTCATAAGTTTTTACTGTGAAAAGATATTGTGTTTTCCAAGTAGAAAATGTCTTCTTATCTTCAGCTGAATCAACTGAATCAAATTCAATCTTCAAGTCAGAGATAATGATCTCAAACACCGGTCTATTTTCTACCATGGTCTACTACAATCCTTGCATGCGTTGGTGTAAATCATGAGCGTTGTACTTCAATTGATAAAGCTCTGAAAGCACAACTCTCCCTTTGGTCACAAATTCTTCCATCCAACTATTCATGTGCCTCCCATAGAGAACCAACTGACTGAAATGCCGCTGATCAGCTAGTGATTCTAGATTTGGTGGAAGTGGTAAATTATCCTGTGAAGTGCCATGGAAAAGGTTGGAAATGTATTGCCACGGCTATCTAACTTCAACTTTGAGAGCTGCCTTGTCTTCTCCATCTTTCAACACCCTTTCTTTCAAATTATCCACTGCAACCTCGAAGAGATTTACATTTGTATGGCGGGTACTTCTGCCAATGTTAGCTTTGACAACTATGAAGTCATCAACCTCAACATCATCAGCACTTCTATTTTCTAGTGGTGTTGCAGTTTAAAAAATTATTTCTCCCTTTGCATTCTTCTCAATGTAAACCTGTTTTTTCAGCTTCTTTTCTGGTGTGTCTTGGTAGATGCTTTTAAGCTATTTTAAATTTAGCTGATATGAGGGCTTTTAAGCTCTGTTAAATTCAGTGAATTATATGCATAAAGTGTAAAAATCCAATTAACCTAATCAAAGGTACATGTAATTAACCATAAATACAAAATATAAAATGAATAACCATGTAAAATAGTAATAAAAAACAATAAACACATATGAGACCAGTTATACATGTAAAAACTCTTTTGGTTAAAAATCTTGACCACCAAAGAGATACTAAGTTTTTATAATTAAGTACAAAGAAGTACATCAATATAAATCATACAATATTATTTAATCTAATAGAATTTTGGTAACATGAGAGAACCTACAAAAATGTATATTACATGTCCTTTCAATGCTTCCAACATATAGAGAAAATGGAAACAAGAAACCATGAGTGGATTACAAAATAATGGATGTAATTTAACCATGGGCCCAAACTAGGTGTAATGCATCTAGTACTTGTGCCTTGTCATATGTAGACTTTTGTTTTGGATTTACTATTGTTATTAGCAATGATGTTATATTATGCCATCAAGGTGTTTATCAATGTGGTTTTATATTGGCATCTAAGCATTTTCTTATTGATGTATATGTTGTGATTACATATGTTGGACCTTTTAGTGTTACCATTCCACTACTTGTATACATGTATATATAATGTATAGCCATGTTTATTGTACATGGATTAGTATTGTGGATTATTATCAGTTATTGCATCTTTATGATTATGGTTGATGATTCATTTATATGCGATGTTTATTTAATTTATATGATATGATGCCATGTTGGGTATTTATACTTTGCTTTGACTATTATTTATATGAGAAGGTATTCCTAATGTTTGACATGAGTGTGTAGCTATAGGGTAATTTCCTAACTATGGTTATAAATGAGACATTTGTATTGCATTAAAACCTATGTGTAGCCTTTACTCACTCGATTCAACTATGACATGGATCATGTGTATCCCTATGTAAACTAGATTTGAATTGGTGGTGATATCGAGAACCATATGTTGTGAAAACTTGTAAAGTGTATGGAATTCATTTGCATGTGTTTAATTTTATCTCAAAATTTACATTTAAAATTATCTCAAAATGCATGCTTATTGTGTTTGTAGAAAATAAATTTAATTATGGTTCTGTAGAAAAGCCTAGGGTATTTTCTTATTCCTTATGAAAATAAAATATAATGAATTTAATTGCCTTAGAAAAATATTAGTATTTTGGGGTTTTTAGTTAAATGGATTTAATAGCTAAATAAAATGGATATTGTTATTTAAAATAATAAAAAATTCAAAAAGGCATGTTAAAATATCTTGTGAGTGTGAAAATGAAGGAAAAAGAGGAAAAAGATTTAGGGAATTATAGAAAAGGAAAAAAGAAAGGGTTTTGGGCATTCATTCTTGTTTTGTGGAAAAATCTCTCTCTCACTCTCTCTCTCTCAAACTCCTATCCTTGGTGAAAGAAATTTCTTGCATTGAAAATATTGTTGGAAGTGGAGTTTGCTTGGTGATTGAAGTGCTTAGGAAAGACTGATTGGAAGTGTTCTTAGGATTTAGAAGAGAATTTCTTCCATTTGGTTTTATGTTCTTCATTGCAAAGGTATTCTTCCCCTTTGCATATTTGTTCTAAAAGTCTACATTTTAAATGGAATTCTTCCATTACCATGGAATTTAAAGTGTAGATGTTAATTTGGTTCAAATATTTCATGTGTTGAATGTATATTCATATTGTACGGTTTTAATTTTGAGAAGTTCATTTTAGAGCCATTATTATGGAAAAAAATTATTAGTTTCTCCTTCTCTCAATTTTGTTGGAAATTATGAATGTCAAGTAGATTATGCATCATGGGTAGTTTCAATTTTTATATTTCCTTTCAAAATTAAAAATTAAAAATTTCTTGAAGGTGACATGTGACTCCATTAATGGAGGTATGGGAAAATTGCATGGTTTTGCAAGTTTGTGTGAAATGGTAAAATTGCAATTTAGAAGTTATGTGATTGGATTATTTTGTGGGTTGATTGTTTTCTATTGTTGAATGGCATTTTGCATCCTTTGGCCACATGTTGGAAAATTATCACCTTGATTTTGTGCCACACCCAAGTTGGGTGTGATGAGCCTTAGTATGAAGATATAGGTTTGGACAATAGTGGATCTTTTATTTGTCACGATACAAAGGAATCATGTAATGACATGAGGAGAGCTCTTGAAAAATAAGAACTTAAAACTTAAATTGGGTAATATAAAATATTTAATTAAAAGTTTCCCTTGTGATGCAAACACTTGTGTAGATTTGATCATAGTGTGAAGGGAATGTCACAACTCTAGGAGTTGGCGAATGTCATACTTTCCTTCTTTTGTTGTGTTATGTGTGATGACATGTCATTATTGGTGTTTCAATTCGCACCTCTAGAATGCGATTTGGAAACGAATAGCTATGCACAGATAAACTGCTCTCCTATTGGAAGGGGGAGTTCCCTTTCTTGCTGATGTTCGTTGAAAAGATAAATTAAATGAAACTTCGCCTATCTTTTTTTTTATTCTCAGGTGTGAGAACAAGGTTATAAAACTCTAAACGCTGCAGAAGAGGTTTTTTCCTTTTTAAAAACTTCAACTACAACTAAGCAAAGACTAACAATAGTTTTAATCTCCTAAGTAAATTCAGAGCAAAGGAGATTAAAAGTGAACAAGGAATGATTGTTAACACAAAAACTTAAGCAATTTTCTTCCAGATTTACACCACAAGATTAAAAGTACTTTAATGATGAAAGCTGAAATGAAAGCTACAAAAGCTACACATCTGATGACGATAACTTGATGAATTGAGATAGAATATTAGAGAAAAATAGGTTTGAGACTTCTATTCAATATCATAAAGTTTACACAACTTCAGGACATCAATGCTATAGCAAAAGCCAGGCATACAACAAGCGATCAAACACTGGAGAATAGATTACACAAAGTGAACAAACACTTGGAATATCAAGATTTACAGGCTAGAATAGGCACAACAAATTTGCTATCACAATTACCATTACATACAATGGGCAAGGATGCCCTTATTTATACTAAAATCAAAGGAGTAGGGAATCCTAAAATCTCCTTGATTAACCTTAACTTGCCAAATCGCAAGCTTTATTACTATTCTAAGACAAAGATACAATAAACAAATGCTTTAAAGTGATTTTCTTTAAAGCAAAGAAGAATCCAACTATTACAAAATGATTTCTTTCTAAATATAGAATGGATGAGCTTAGGATGAAAGCAAATGCTTTAAAACAAAAAGCATATGTTTTAAAGATGCTTTATTTTGAAATGCATCCTCATCAACATTCTAGCTTTTTGGTGATGTCATCTGTTGATATTCTAGGAAACAATATCTTGTAAAAAGTGAGTGACTGCATCTCTGCCAGGAACACTAATACTCTCTAGAATGATATTCTTATTTTCTAACATTTCTTCACCATTGGCAACCATCTGAAGAAATTCGTGCCTTGTCAAATTTCACTATCATTGCGGCAAAATGACTCATCTTGCTGGCATTGATATCATTATTGAAATTACTGCAAACAAGAGTCTGGAACTCTACTTGCACTTCACTGAGATCATACAGGGTGCCGTCTTCTCTTTCATATGAACATGGGATCTGAGAGACAAAAGATTTGACGAACTTGAAGATGTTGACTACCTTTTCTTTCCATTCTGTCAACTCTAAAATCATACTGTCATAAGTTTTTACTGTGAAAAGATATTGTGCTTTCCAAGTAGAAACTGTCTTCTTATCTTTAGTTGAATCAACCGAATGAAACACAATCTTCAAGTCAGAGATAATGATCTCAAACACCTGTCTATTTTCTGCCATGGTTTGTTGCAATCCCTATATGCCTTGGCATAAATCATGAGCATTGTACTTCAATTGATAAAGCTCTGAAAGCACAACTCTCCCTTTGGTCACAAATTCTTCCACCCAACTGTTCATGTGCCTCCCATAGAGAACCAACTGATTGAAATGCCGCTGATCAGTTGGTGATTCTAGATTTGGTGGAAGCAGTAAATTAGCCTGTGAAGTGCCATGGAAAAGGTTGGAAATGTATTGCCGCAGCTATCTAACTTCAGCTTTGAGAGCTGCCTTGTCTTCTCCATCTTTCAACACCCTTTCTTTCAAATTATCCATTGCAACTTCGAAGAGATTTACATCTATATGGCGGGTACTTCTACCAAGGTGATGCAGAGGAAACGCAATAGAAGCTTACAAATGGGAAGGAGGAGTCATTAACACAACCAGCATGTTAAAATCCTGGACATGCAGTATGTAATACCTATCGGCTTATCATCATCATCATATTTCTTGCTAACATAGACAGCATCATCATATTTCGAAGAGGCATGAAATATCCTCCTGCTAACTACTGTTCACTTCCTTATCACCTTTCGCCTTTCAGCAGCATCATGATATTCGACTATCAGCAGCATCATCACATTCGGCAAGCACAAACATCCTCCTGATGTTCACTGTTCATCTTACCGCCAAACTCTATCTTCATCATCATGACGTTCGACATCATCTTCATCAGTAGGATATAAAATATCTGGTTCCCTCCATATATCCTGATGACAACACTTCACGCACCTTTCCTTCGATGCTTACATCACCCCGATATCCGACTACTCAAACAACAGCATCAGGATATGACTTATCCGGTCATATTGAAACATCCTGATGATGTTAACCAAACTTTATGCCGATGACTTACGCCGATGCCAAAACACTTAGCGACAGCAGGATAAACTTGCATAGGGTGATATTCGTAATATCCTGATGACGATGACGTCAATTGCACCCGATGACGATGTCAATGCACCTGATGATGATGTCAACAGGATATAAGACACTTATATCCTCCACAACATGATAATGAATATCTGGTGATCTTTTCAACATCCTGATGATGACCTCTCTGGTCCTTAGCCAAAAAGTGAACTTTCACTCCTGCATGCGATAGCGATATGCGGATGATGGATACACACGAAAGATGATCCTGACGATGATATACACATTGAGTATATATCCAACCTATATCATCCTGATGCACTTGAAAACATACAGTCTTCGTCAGCTTCATAACCCGATCTGGATAGCGATATACTCGTAGATGACGATACGATTCACTCCGTCTGGAAAAGCACATGCAGATCCCTGCATATCCGTCAGCTGCATGCAAACTCATAGAACCGCACAATTTTACAAAGAAAACATGATGATCGGCCGGATCACCTTCAGATCAAAACTTCATAGTTTATCTTCCTAAACCCTAGCACATGAGGATGCTAGGTTGATTCATAGCATGCTACCAATCGATCTCCCACACAATGAAATGCATAAACAGAAAACTAAAATACAACCTAAACTAACATGCATGACCATTCCACCGATTCACAGAATCAACCGGTGGAAGGGTTGGAAGAATCCATTAACCTGTAATCAGAACAGAAATCAAAACATAAACAGCTGATAAACCAGATAATGCAATTGATGAGATCTTATTTAGATGAAACATAGATGCCCTTTTTCTACAATACTATCGAACAACAATGTTTCACAATGTCTGGACTGATCTCTAGATCTCACTCAATCACCAGTACAACATAACATAACTACTATTCTCTCTTTCTGATGTCAAACCCTAACTGATCTGAGTTATTTATAGCAATATCCTACGAGTACTACCAACTTGATTCCCAGCGGCTGGGAGCTTCCAAGCAGCTGGGAGAGGACAGCTCATACTACCTAATCACGAACTCTAACTGCCTGCACACTCTCCTAGGCTGATCTAATACATATGCATTGGTCCAATGGACCTTATTACATTACGAAGTCAAACATGCTAAAAATAGACTAATGTCCTGTCATGCGGACAATGAACCTATATCCTGTCTTGTAGGGGTGCTCCTGCACCATACTCCCCAGAAGAAGAAATCTCAAGTCCACTTGAGATGAGAGTATGAAGATCTGCACCATGTTTTTAGATCTGCTCTTCAGTCATCCAGATTGCTTCAGAATTAGGTTTTCCCTTCCAAGAGACTAGATACTCCAAGTACTGTTTGTTCCGGGTCTGTTTGACCACTCTGGTGTCCAAAACCTTCTGCAACTATGGAGGATCATGCTTGGGAATGTTATCATGGACTGTATCCTGTAGGAGTTCCTGATCTGCATCTAGATAAGACTTGTATGGAGTTAAATCACATACATTGAATATAGGGGACAAAACAAGATCAGGGGGGAGTTGTATCTCATAAGCATTCTGTCCATGCTTGTGCAAGATCTGACATGGTCCAACTTTTCTCTGCATGAGTTTAGTATATTTTCCCTTAGGAAGTCTGTCCTTCTTCAAATGAACCCATACCAAATCTCCAACATCAAACTGAACATCCTTCTTCTTTTTATCAGCATATTCCTTATACTTCAAGGTGGTTTGCTGCAGTTGGTCTTGACTTGATCATGAACCTCTTTTATGGCTTCTGCAAAAGCTTCTCCTTCTGCACTAACAGGGTCTACTGTAGGTAGATCTCTCAATTCCAAAATTCCTCTTGGATGCACACCATAAACTATCTGGAAAGGTGATTTCCCTATGCTCCTATTGATAGTATCATTATAGGAAAATTCAGCTTGAGATAGAATATTATCCCACTTTTCTCCATGTTGTTTTGTCAAACATCTAAGCAAATTTCCTAAGGAACGGTTCACTACTTCAGTCTGTCCATCCGTTTGAGGATGATATGCAGAGGAAAAAGACAAATTTGTTCCAAGTTTCTTCCAAAGAGTTCTCCAGAAGTGACCAATAAACTTCACATCCCTATCTGACACTATACTCAATGGCAATCCATAGATTCTGACAATCTCCCTAAAAAACAAATCTGCAATGTATGAAGCATTAGCAGTGGTTTTGCATGGCAAGAAATGTGCCATTTTGCTGAATCTGTCCACTACAACAAAAACACTGTCAAACCCTTTCCTTGTCCTTGGTAAACCCAAGAGAAAATCCATACTTATGCTTTCCCATGGTCTGGAAGGAATGGGTAAGGGCTGATATAAACCTGCATTAGTCGACCTGCCTTTAGCTTTCTGACATATCACACATGTCTCTACAAACTTTCTGACATCTGATTGTAACTTAGGCCAAAAGTAATGTCTTCGGACAAGATCAAGAGTCTTATCTAGACCAAAATGACCTGCCATAGCTCCACAATGTTTCTCCTTAATGATGTTTAACCTCATAGAACACCTTGGAATACATAACTGTCCACCTTTGAACAACAATCCATCCTGGATCAAAAATTCAGAGAATTCAGCATGATATTTCTCTCCAAAAGAAGTACATACATGATATATCTCCCCAAAATCTTCATCAGTCTCATACATGGTCTTTAGTGAATCAATGCCAACACTTTCTAACTAAATCTGGTTGACTGTTAGAACTCTCCTGCTCAAAGCATCTGCAACTTTATTCTTGACTCCTTTCTTATGCTTCAATGTAAAAGTAAACGCTTGTAAGGTTTCTACCCATTTCATGTGTCTGTGGTTCAGTTTTTCCTGGCTGTTTATGAAACTCAGAGCCTGGTTATCTGTGAATACTATGAATTCCTTTGGCATCAAGTAATGCCTCCATTTCTTGAGTGACTGGACTAAAGCATACATTTCCAAATCATATGATGAATACCTCTTTTTAGCATCATTGAGCTTCTCACTGAAAAATGCAATAGGTCTACCTTCTTGGCTAAGGACTGCTCCAATGGCCATGTGACTGGCATCACATTCCACCTGAAAGATTTTGTTAAAGTCTGGAAGTGCAAGGACTGGCTGCTGTGCCACCTTCTTCTTCAATGTTTCAAAAGAATCATCTGCTCTTTGAGTCCAAACAAATCTGCATTTCTGTCCTCCTTTGATGGTATCAAGCATGGGTGCACAAATATGACTAAACCCTCTTATAAACTTCCTGTAGAAGGTTGCTAACCCATGGAAACTTCTGACATCATTCATAGTCTTTGGGGTTGGCCAAGACAATATGGCACTTACCTTCTCCTTATCCATTTGTAACTTTCCTTGTGAAATGACAAAACCCAAATATGTGATCTCCTCTTGCATGAACAAACACTTGTCTAAATTTATCATTAGCTGCTCTTCATGTAACCTCTTAAGAATCAAATCTATGTGTCTGAGATGTTCTTCTTTTGTGTTTCTGAAAATCAGAATGTCATCTAGATATACTATGACAAACTTACCAATGAACTCTTTCAAAACCTCATTCATCAACCTCATAAAAGTACTAGGTGCATTAGATAAACCAAAAGGCATAACCTTCCACTCATATAACCCTTCATTAGTTTTGAATACTGTTTTCCATTCATCTCCTGGCCTAATCCTGATCTGATGATATCCACTCTTCAAATCTATTTTTGTAAAATACTTAGCACCTCCCAAACAGTCAAGTAAATCCTCTATCCTAGGGATTGGAAACCTATACCTGATTGTGATCTTGTTAATAGCTCTGGAATCTGTGCAAAGCCTCCAAGTACCTTCCTTCTTTGGTGCTAGTATAGCTGGTACTGCACATGGACTTAAACTTTTCCCAATCAGACCTGAATCCAATAATTCTTCAATTTGTCTGGCTACTTCTGCATTCTGTTCTGGAGTTAGCTTATAGGCTGCTTTGTTTGGAAGTGTTGACCCTGGAATTAAGTCTATGCAGTGACTAATATCCCTGACAGGTGGTAGGGATCTTGGCATTCCCTCTGAGATGATACCTTTGTACTTATCCAATAGCTCTTGGATAGCTGGGTCTATGAACCTTTGCTTCTTCTCTTCCTTGACTTCTTGCTGCTGTTCTTTATTCACCCTCATACATGGGATTAGGGCATATGCAACTGCACCTTCTGCTGCTACTTCTTTCATGAACTGTTTACCTTCCATCAGCATTACCTTCACCTCTTTTCCTTTAGATTTCTCCTCCTTCTCCGTCAATGGTAGTAACTTTATAACCTTACCATCTTTAGTGATTGTATAGGTGTTTCTAACACCATCATGTTGTGCCTTCAAATCATACTGCCATGGTCTACCAAATAAAAGATTGCAAGCATCCATCGTGGTAATGTCAAACAACAACTTATCCTTATATGCTCCAATCTGAAATTCTACCCAAGCCTGCTCTTCTACAATTGTCTGCTGACCTTGGGTAAGCCACAAGACTTTGTATGGGGATGGGTGAGGCAATCTCCTAAGCTTAAGCTTTGTCACCATTTCTTCAGACACAAAATTTTCAGTAGAACCAAAATCAATCAAAACTTTACATGCCTTACCTCCTGCTTTGCAAATAGTCCTGAAAAGGGACTTTCTTTGAGGGGATTCTTTGTCAGGTACCTTCATGGTAGTCACTGTTCTTCTCATCATTAGAGACTCTCCACTTTCTGGGTATCCATAATTATCAGGAGCATTCACACTCTGAAAAGCATTAGAGCCTGTCATACTTTGATTATCAGGTTCTTGGACCATATTTGTTCTCCTTTCTCCTGTTGAGCTTGTGGCCTTTTCTGGACATCTGCTGGCTATATGGCCTTCTTTGTTATAGTTATAACATCTGATGGATCCTCTGCCCTGGGATCTTCCTCTGAAAGGTCTTCTACCTCTGAAGTTTCCTTGCTGACTATAATTTTCCCCCTGGTTCTGACTATTGTTTCCCTTACTATTGTCATGACTGGATTCTCCTTGATATCCATGTCCATGTCCTCTACCTCTAAAAGGACCTCTTCCACCCCTTTGTTGTCTTCCTCTTCCTCTATTGTGTTGTTCTTGTTTTCTCTTTAACTTCTCTTCCACTTTCAATGCCAACTGAAAGCATTTCTGAACTGTATCTGGATTATGCAGACTTAAATCTTCCTGAATGTTGAACCTCAATCCATTAAGGTATCTGGCTACCTTCTCTTGTTCACTTTCCTTTACCTTTGTTTTCATACAAAGTTTCATGAATTCTTCTGTATATGAGCTGACATCTAGCTCCTTCTGCTTCAGGTTTTGCTTCCTCTTGTGTAATTGGATACTGTAATCCAATGGGACATAAGCTTCCTTTACTAATGCCATCATTTTCTTCCATGTAGTGACTCTACGCTTTCCTTCCTGTACTCTATCATCTTGGACAAAATTCCACCATGTCAAGGCAGCTTCTTTCATTTTTGACTGGGCTATTTTCACCCTCTATTGTTCTGGTATCTCCTCTGTTTCAAAGAAATTGTTCAAGGAGTCTATCCACTCCATCACTGAATCAGGTTCCATCTTTCCTGTAAACACTGGCAAATCCAATTTCACATCCATGGTTCTCCTCTCCATGGCCTTGAGGGCGTTCAACAGTGGTCTCTGGTCTGCAGGAACGACCTCCTCGTTCCAACTAGGGATCTCTTCTTCTTCCCTATCTTCTTCTCTACGAGAACCTACTCTGTTCCTCAACTTCTCTAACTCATCCTTCAATTCCTGATTCTGGGCCTTCACGGCCTTGCTCTCTGCAATCTGTTTCTTTACCAGAACTGCCAGCTCAACGTTGGTCATCCTTGCTGGAATCTCAGATGTTCCTTCTTCATCTGACATCCTGCTATATCCTGATCTTTTCCAGAAGATCCTTCCTTTGCTCTGATACCACTATGATGCAGAGGAAACGCAACAGAAGCTTACAAATGGGAAGGAGGAGTCATTAACACAACCAGCATGTTAAAATCCTGGACATGCAGTATGTAATACCTATCGGCTTATCATCATCATCATATTTCTTACTAACATAGACAGCATCATCATATTTCGAAGAGGCATGAAATATCCTCCTGCTAACTACTGTTCACTTCCTTATCGCCTTTCGCCTTTCAGCAGCATCATGATATTCGACTATCAGCAGCATCATCACATTCGACAAGCGCAAACATCCTCCTGATGTTCACTGTTCATCTTACCGCCAAACTCTATCTTCATCATCATGACGTTCGACATCATCTTCATCAGTAGGATATAAAATATCCGGTTCCCTCCATATATCCTGATGACGACACTTCACGCACCTTTCCTTCGATGCTTACGTCACCCCGATATCCGACTACTCAAACAACAGCATCAGGATATGACTTATCTGGTCATATTGAAACATCCTGATGATGTTAACCAAACTTTATGCCAATGACTTACGCCGATGCCAAAACACTTAGCGACAGCAGGATAAACTTGCATAGGGTGATATTCGTAATATCCTAATGACGATGATGTCACTTGCACCCGATGACGATGTCAATGCACCTGATGATGATGTCAACAGGATATAAGACACTTATATCCTCCACAACATGATAATGAATATCCGGTGATCTTTTCAATATCCTGATGATGACCTCTCCGGTCCTTAGCCAAAAAGTGAACTTTCACTCCTACATGCGATAGCGATATGCAGATGATGGATACACACGAAAGATGATCCTGACGATGATATACACACTGAGTATACATCCAACCTATATCATCCTGATGCACTTGAAAACATACAGTCTTCGTCAGCTTCATAACCCGATTCGGATAGCGATATACTCGTAGATGATGATACGATTCACTCCGTCTGGAAAAGCACATGCAAATCCCTGCATATCCGTCAGCTGCATGCAAACTCATAGAACCGCACAATTTTACAAAGAAAACATGATGATCGGCCGGATCACCTTCAGATCAAAACTTCACAGTTTATCTTCCTAAACCCTAGCACATGAGGATGCTAGGTTGATTCATAGCATGCTACCAATCGATCTCCCACACAATGAAATGCATAAACAGAAAACTAAAATACAACCTAAACTAACATGCATGACCATTCCACCGATTCACAGAATCAACCGGTGGAAGGGTTGGAAGAATCCATTAACCTGTAATCAGAACAGAAATCAAAACATAAACAGCTGATAAACCAGATAATGCAATTGATGAGATCTTATTTAGATGAAACATAGATGCCCTTTTTCTACAATACTATCGAACAACAATGTTTCACAATGTCTGGACTGATCTCTGGATCTCACTCAATCACCAGTACAACATAACATAACTACTATTCTCTCTTTCTGATGTCAAACCCTAACTGATCTGAGTTATTTATAGCAATATCCTACGAGTACTACCAACTCGATTCCCAGCGGCTGGGAGCTTCCAAGCGGCTGGGAGAGGACAGCTCATACTACCTGATCACGAACTCTAACTGTCTGCACACTCTCCTAGGCTGATCTAATACATATGCATTGGTCCAATGGACCTTATTACATTACGAAGTCAAACATGCTAAAAATAGACTAATGTCCTGTCATGCGGACAATGAACCTATATCCTGTCTTGTAGGGGTGCTCCTGCACCACAAGGTAGCTTTGACAACTATGAAGTCACCAACCTTGACATCATTAGCACTTCTATTTTCTGGCGGTGTTGCAGTTTCAAGAATTATTTCTCCCTCCACATTCTTCTCAATGTGAACCTCTTTCTTCAGCTTCTTGTCTGGTGTGTCTTGGTAGATGCTTTTAAGCTCTGTTAAATTTAGCTGATATGAGGGCTTTCTCCTCTTCCTTCCCAGAATGTTTTCAAGCCAGGTTGAGCCTTCATCTCTTGGAAATTTAGTTCTAACATCATCAGTTCCTGATGAATTAATGTGTGCATTAGAGTTGTGAACCGGTGAATCTAGCTCTAAATCTATGTGGATAGAAGTGATCGGTGAAGAAGGTGGAGATACATGATTTGAAGGTAACACTTCAACATGCGGTGTTGTTTCAACAGGAACCTCTGGTTCAACTAGTGGTTGTTCCTGCTGGACATGAGTTGGAGACTCATCTTTTTTCCTCTTTAACTTAGCCATTTTTATTCCTTATGGGAGAACACTCATAGCTTTTACCCTTCGTTTTGGCTTGGAAGTGGAAGGCTCTGATGGTTGCACAACTGGCAGCTCTGCTAATAGAATATCATCCTTCTGCATAGTCTTCAAGAATATCAAACTATTTTTAACCACTTGACTTGTTCTTTCTTCAATGGAAGTGCTCTCTTTCACTGACCAATTAACTGGTGGCAATGGTTGTTGCTCAATTTGGTCTCTGAAGTACGTGGGAAGTAGAACTTCACCACTCTTTGTCAAACCCTCTATATCTTCTGATAGGATATTAGACATCTATTGAAGAGTGAACCTGCTATAACTGCGTTCTTGCACTTCAAACTCATCAGCGTAATTAGCTTAGAAGTCTTCAACTGCATGCTTGTGCGTACAATTATGTCCAAGATGTGATGCATAAACACCATGGCGATCATATGAAGACCTCTTCTCAAAAAACTTAAGACCATATCTAGATGATTCATTCCCGATTGCCTTGGCATCTTCTCCAAATCTACATCTGTAAATACTCATCCCAAGTGGAAAATTTGAAAGTCGTCTTGCATCTGCTGCGCAAAAATGTGTGAACTTCATAGGCTTGCCTAAAAAATTCTATAAATGCTATTTCATTTGTAGGCTATCGAGAAGCCATATACTCTGATGTAGGAAAAAGTAGGAAATTAGATAAACCAATCAGCCCATTCTGCCATTGCTATTCTAGCCTCTGCTGAAAACCGTATATGCAACTCGTTGTCCATATCTCACACTGCATGCATCAAGAATGCATCATTCACTCACCTATAATGTCATTCATCTTGAGAGATCTCTAACTGCAGGAAATGATGATACACATGCTGAGTACCCAGAGTTCGAACAACATTCAAACCTCTGAATTGACCCTGAAAAACCATCAAATACACAAGCTATGATATCATGTGGAATTCATGAGCCCTTTGAAAATCAATTATTTTTTGGTGGAGACTATCACTGATGAGTGCTGACCAATCATAGAATTGGGTTCCATCAATAATATGGGACATGATGTAAAACATCCAAGGCTGGAACTTGTTTGCATCTGCTTGACCCGTGATCTGACTTAGCAGAGTAATCATTATTGCATGTTCTTCCTTGAATTCTCCACGTTCAACATTCTTTGGCATTACATTCTTCTTCTCTTTTAACCACCTCTGACCAATCTTTTTCTGGTATTTTTCTTTATCATTGTTCCGAACCCTCTTGCATTCTTCAAGTGAAATAGTTAAGTTTTCTCTCCAAATAAGTATTGTAAAACACTTCTCTATGTCATTTGGCCTCAAGCTGCAGAGCACGCGTCCATCTCTTGACTGGATTTCTCTTGTGACCAAGTTGTAATGCATCATGCAAGCAATCACAAACTCGATACTTTGCACTGTGATAGGAAAGGATGCTGCTGCAAGCAAACTAGAGTGTCCAAGATTCCTGATACCATTATTCCCTGCATCCTCCAAAGAGTGTAAATTGATTACTGGAAGAACTTTATGTAAGTCTATTTTACAAGTTCTCAAGTAATCGTGAATCAACGTTGTTTTGTGTCTGATTTGTGTTGGAGAGTTCTGCATATTGGAAGATTTGAAAATCAACTGTGAACACGCCTATATCAGAAAAATCTTAGACAAATGGCTGAAAATTATTTGCTGATTTTTAGAAAAAGCAGTGTGAGCTAAAAAAGTTGGCACATGGGTTTTGTAGACAATTCTGTTTCGAAGCAACCCAGATTGTCAGATTTTGAAAAAGCAGAAATTTACTCTAAAAAACTAGGAAAAAAGTAGTTTCCCAAAAAAAGAGCAAAAGTCCAATCTTTCAGAGGATAATAATCTGGATGGATCCATCTCGACGAAAACTAAAAAAGATCTAGTCAGATTTCTAAAAAATGATCCCCTTGAAACGAGGACCCTAAAAAGGCAAGCCTCTCTTCTTCCTCAACTTGAAACTATGAAGAACGCTGAAAAAGCACTTGGTTTGGGTCTTCGAATCTTCGTTGAAAGAAAAATAAAATCTTTCCTTTGGATGCACCCTACAAAAGATAATGAAATAAAGAAGCCAAATGCTTGTCTTTATAAATCTTTAGGGCGAAAAAGTAGCTTTATTGGTGTGAGAATAAAACTTGGACCTCATCCATGAAGAAAGCAACTTTTAAAGCATAAATCCAAGTGGAGTTGAAAGAAGTGCTAGCAAATTTTACTTCCTTTTCGACACTTCAACACTCGTTTTGACTTAAATATGGCCTCTCTCTGACTTCAACAAGGCAGAAAAATGTCACTGTTGACTGAAAAAGCTGACTGATCCTGACATTTTAGAGACCTATCAATTGAGATTCCATCCCCTGCCTCCGACTGACAATCTGACATCATTTGACCAAGTTTGACCTCCCGAAAACTGTCAATGAGCAAAGATTGGGCACAAAACTATTAGAAACACTGTGGACATGAAAAATATTCTAACACTGCTCAAGTTGGGCGCCCCAAGTCACCTGGGGTGCCTGGTTTCCCAACACTTAGCTATTTTTAAATTTTTGTAACTTCTTTAATTTCTCGATTTGCGTGCACTTTCCGGTGACTGATGACCCCTGTTTGACTATTATTTTTTGTCAACTAGGATGAAATTGAGTTTGATGATCTAGAAAATAGGCAGGCCTGATGAAAATTGAGTTGATTGTACCTTTCATTTGCCTCAAAAATTGTGCCAAACTGATCAACTCTGAACTGGACCGGGCTGATGGAAGGAGATTCACATTTTTTGAGAAAATCTTCAAAAATATTCTAACTCTAGTGACTTTGGGTGCCCCAAGTCACCTGGGGTGCCTATCCTCCCATGCCTTAGAAAATTTTCTGAAAAACTCACTTTTTGTACCTTTTCTTGATTTTTGTGCCCACAGTCCCTGTTTGATCTTTGATTTCAGTCATTTTGATGACTGTTGAGGTAGGATGGAGGGTGATCTAAGCAATCTAAACATATCAATGATGAAATCCCATCTTTAACTAACTTTTGACCAAGTTTGATGAACTGGGAAAGCGCTGATGGAAGGATTTTTGACATTTCTTGAAAAATGTGAAAAAAATCTAACACTCGAGAGGTTGGGCACCCCAAGTCACCTGGGGCATCTGGTTTCACCAGACTTAGTCAAATTTATGATTTTCCAACTTTTCAATTCACCTTGGATCCATCTTGCATCATTTTGCATGCATCATCGAGTAGACGACTGTTCGTCAGTTTTGCGTTGTTGGAACAACGTTGAAAACTTGTCGATGAGCTCTGGCAGATGAACTTTCTTTGTTGATGACTTTCAAGCTCATGCTTCACCTTCTGAAAAAAAAATGAGCCAGTAGAGAAAACTTGGTCGTTTGAAGATTCCGTCTGAATTGAGTCGATTGTGAAGCAAAATCGACCAATGAGAATCGAGTGTGACACCTGAGTTGGAGATTCTATTTTTAGAAATTTTTGCCAGCATCCATATCTCAAGAAACCCAGAAAACCTAATCTGACGTCTATTTTTAGAAATTTCTATTTTTAGAAATTTTGCTTTTTTGACTTTTTGATGAAAAATTTTCTAGACTTGTTTCAAAATGCCTTAATGAAGCAAAAATTTTGGTTAGGTACAACAATTATAAATTTCCTTGTAGCTATTGGTCTATGCGTGATGACACTCCTTGTCCATTTCCTAAGATGTTCATTCTTATTATGGTTAGATGGCTCATTCAATGAGTTTTTATGCATGGTTAGTTTGCTTATGTGTTTCCATATTTGTTAGGAAAGGTGTCTCAACCTTGCAATTACAAGAAGTACAATTTTTTGGTTATAAAAATATAACTCAATTCTAGACTATAGGATTGGTTTTGGCCAAAATAAAATTTCCAGGTGGTCCACACCACTTTTGGGCGTGCCCAGTGTGCAGATCTCTTTGAGATCTTAAATTTAAAAAGAAACAAGCCTAATCAACCTCCCAAATCAAGAGTTATGGCCTCTGGAAGTTGGGTCTCCAATATTGGAAAATGTAAAAACATACATTGGACATAGAAAAGAGTTGTAACCTGGGTGGGTTACATGTGTTGATACATGTTTTGACACATCATAAGGCATCTTTGATTGGAGATAATGAAACCCTAAGAATTTGGGTACCACTTTTGGGTAGTTTTAGCTCATGGTTTTGTAAATATTGATTCATTTGATGGTTTCATATATTGTATCTCCTATATATTAGGTCCTTGAGATGGAGGTTGTGTGTGAGAGTCTTAGAGATGTTGAGTTAGCTCTAGATCTCTAGTTGGTGATACTCTTGTGAAATATTTCTCTACAAGTATATTGTAATCTTGTTGATTTATGAATAATATATTAGGCAACTTTTGGAGTGTGGGGGTTTTCTCCCAAAAGGGTTTTCCTAACATAATAATTGTGTTGTGGTATGATTTCTATTTATGTTTATTTCTATATAAATTTTGTAATTATTGTAAACATCTGAAAAGTTTTACATAAGCCTCCTCTCAAGATTAGTGTAGGAAGCTATTCCACTACCTTAGCTTCCTTACAAGTGGTATCAAAGCTTGATCACCTTTGATTTCAGTTGTTAGTTCTTAGATTTTTTGAACTAATCTAGTTTTAGTTTCACTCTCTTTCACCCTCATGTTTCTAACCTTTTACTTTGATACAGCTTGATGTAGTCATGGATGGAAGATCCAATGAAGGATTATCCAACACAAAAAACATGATAGGAATTCAATGAAATATAAACATTAACTTTATTGATTCCATAGTCAAGGATGATTACAATTTTCCACTATAGAATTCCTACATGTTAGGCCATAGTCATTTGACTACTAAACATGCAATTATATTATTTAGATAAAACTTGATACATTCCTACATGTTGCACTATCAACATCTTGATTTTCAATATCGTACACCATTTTAGATCATCATGCTCATAGTCTTTTCCTATGATCATTATCTCAATCATTTAATCCTTTGATGATATCTTCAAACAATCATAATCAATGTATATATAGCAATGCCAATTCTCAAAGATGATCTACATTGGCTACAAGATGGCACAAAGCTCCATGCCACATGAAAAGTGTAGTTAGCTATTGTGTAAATAAACCTTCTAATCAAATGTGGTGATCACATAATGAAAAGTATTCATGTAGTGCTCATCATAGACTCCCCTAGGCCCAAAGTAAGTATGTTTGCATGGACTCCTTTGTTGGTGCAAACTTCCAAAATCCTGGTTCAAGTAAAGAAAAGTGAAACTATGTAAGCTTGTTGGCCTAGAAGATGTTCTTAAACCAAGTTACACCTTTGTGATTAACCTAATCTTCTAAAACATGAATATGGCATTGATGCATAACTTTAATTCATATTATCCAATCCATGAGGCTAGATATAAACTTGTAGTGATGTGTAGTTGATCCTTCTATGACTGATTGATAATTGAAAACTAGCAAATAACCAACACATTGAAAGTAAATATTTTGGTTGATGCAAGATTTCCTTTACACCCTAGGATGCTCCTCCATCAGTAAGGATACAACAATTCTATTTGCTATTGTAGTTGATAATACTCTTATAGCTGTGTATGCAATCACATATTTTAAGATTATTGTCTTGTCATTCGAATCTACCTCTATGTTATATGTACCACTAACTATGATTGCGTTACAATATTCAAGAAAAGGTTGAGTAGTTAATGTGATAAGAGGAATTCTAGATAGATCAGGAGCATCTTCCCCAAAGTAAAAAAAATCCTCAAATATATTGGGTAAGACTCTAACATGATGATAAATGGGCAAATCCTAATAAACTTTTAAGTATTCAACTAATGCTTCATCATTTGTAGAAGTATTGAATGGAGGATATGTATCTATAGAACACTCAAATAATATATCAAGATATACTAAAGGTAAATCAATATCATCACTAATAGCACATGCATAATCAATTGCCTTAGTATAAATCCTTTCAATGTTTTTTAAAGGTATATGCATGACTTGTTGGTTCAAACCTACATGTTTTTCATTATAGCCAACCTTTGACAACATGTTTTCACCTTTTTCATAATAACTAGCCAACTTGGAGAGGGGTAATTATTCTTCGTAATATTGGATAATTTTAAACCCATGAGATTTATCACCTTCACTAAGAATCTATATGAGAACATAAAGGTGACATACAATGTAAGATAAGATCAATGTGCAATGGGGAAGCTTAGTTTTCATCTTCCTTTCATGTCTCAACATCTAAGGAACCCCAACAATATTTACAATACACATGAGATATAGGATGAGAAGGGATAGAAGACACTATAGGGATGATGAATTGCATTGTAGACATCAATATGCTATCATTTTCAACTATTTGACAAAATTTAAATGGGTTACCATTAGATCAAGTATCACACATTGTGTATTTTGATGAATAAACTTTAGTGTGCTATGCAATGTGGATGGTACAATGCCCATTGTATGAAATTGTGGATGCCACAAAATAAAATTGTATAATATTGTTTTAGGCATGACATGGATAGTAGTTATAAGAGTAATATGTCCTAATATTATGTGATAGGCAAAGTAACATAACTAAGGGACTCTTGTATAATATTGACAATTGTCTTAAATGTTTACCTTAGTTTTTTGAAGTAAATAAGCTAGTACTTTAATGCACAAGTTGTATTTGATGACTAAATCTCTACAATTTGACTTGCCTTAAAATGGGCATGCAAAGTTTTGATATGGTGCATGCAATAAAACCCAACTATTCTATCAATTCATGGAATATGTATGACAATGATGTAAATGGTTACATCAAAATGCTGTGTAGTCAAGGTTACAATGACATCACTTTGGGTCTCCTAACAATATATTTCCACAACTATTTCTTACTAATTATAGATGTTAATGAAAGCATTGATTATAAACTATATCTAAGCATATTCTGACCATAGATTATTTATCATTCTTGCCAGGTTATTGAGTTTTTAGGATGCTACCAAAATAGATAGAGTGAGTCCCCTATTTATTCCCTCTAGATTTATAAACTCTTTTACTTTACCAGTAATAATTACCTTATTTATTCCCTTGTTTCTAAACATCTATTTTGTATGCATACATGTCTAAAGGACAGTTTCAAAATTCTAGAGTTTCCATGCATACCTACTTAGTATGGGAGATTACCAAGGCTTTATTTGTTCAAAGGGATTTGCATATAATTTAAGGGAAGGGTTTAAGAAATGTTTTCCAGAGCTACGTGCAAGTATAAATTTTTCTATGATATTGCCATTTGAAATCAAACTCATTTCTTCATCACTTATGCAAACACTTTGTAAAAGCTTAAAAAATCCACAATTTGGATACATGTCTACAATGGTAGTTTCCACCACAACATCTCACTTAATTTTAGTTTCAATAGCTTGCATAAATAATAAGAAACTAGTGTAATTTTGAATCCTACACAATAATTTCAAGCTTACCTAATCATCTATAACACACTCCACTAGGGCTCGACAAGAGCAAGTAGATTTTGCAGGAAGAATTACGCAAGTGGCAAGGATAGGAACGACAATGTATTTTCCAAAATTGCATTTAAAAATGCACAAAAAATGTGTTATGTTTAGCATTATGGTTATGGGATGGGAGCTAGGCTGTAAGTGGGAAATTTTCTCTAGAAATTATTGTGTTTAATTGCAATATATAGCATCTGTTAAAGTGTTCAATTTAACTTTTTCATAACTGGCCACAATATAAATTTAAATAAAAAAGATATGATGGATGAAACAAAATGAAATATATAACCTGTAGACACCCAAAATTATCCCAAATTTGTCCATGTCTTGCAACACCTAGTCAAATAACATTACTTAGACACATTATGTAGCATTTTGTCCTAATTCCACTCTTAGTCCATCCTTAATCCATTAGCTAATTAATTAAATAAATTTTATTTATTTAATTAAAATCTCATCTTAATCCCATCCTTATCCCACTTAGCCAATTAATTAAATAAATTTTATTTATTTAATTAATTTCTCATTCATATTTTAATCCTATTCTAATCACCTAGCTAATTAATTAAATAAATCTTATTTATTTAATTAATTTTCCAACTAATATCCCAACTAATTCAAATAAAATATTTGAATTAGGTCCTCACCTCTCACCACATTCCAACACTTGTCCATCTCTCATTTAAATCATGTGTGGTACTACAAATTTCATTTAATATCCTTTTTTGTGTACACCATCACATATAAACTTATTAAATAAAGGTTTTTGTGTACACGATCACACATGTGCCCTATTCTCCTCCCTCCACTTGTCACTTGATTACAACTCCCTTGAAGAGTGGGAATAACTAATCAATCCTATTGAATTGTGGTTCTTCTAGATAAAACTATGAATTGCTTTTTTTGCCTCAAGGCAAAAAAAACAATACACAGTTTTATCCAGAAGCACCACAATTCAATAACATGGACTGTAAAATATCATGACTATAATAATCAATCCTAGCCATCCACATCAATCATCTAGCCTTTTAATCTCAACCATCCATTTGAACCAAGCCTTTCCTATAAATCAACCCCCTCATTTAAGCTATTTGCAAGATGCATTGAGTTGGAGTATCCTTATGTTGTTGAAATCACATTAAAGCCTTTGCATCTATCATCCATTATTATCATCTTCCATCTATTAATCATTCATCTATCATATTTATCTTATCGTTATGCTGCAGAAGTGAGCACCCAACATTCCTCCAACAATCATCCTTCAAAATCTTGCATGCTCATATGAGGTGGAAAAGAGCAATGGAGATAAATTGAGCATAGCATGGAGATTGGTTTGCATTTCATTTATTATTTTGATTTTCATGTTGTCTTGTGCTTCATTGTGCAATTGTTAGGGTTTGATCATTGTTGTTTATTCATTTACCCTATTTGCAATTTTACCCTAACTAAATTTGGCACGCCTAGTGGGACTAACCCTCACTTTGTAGGTTTATGCACTTTGATTTGTAGGTTGAAGATATTTTATATTGCTGATTTTCTTTATTTAGGACCAGATCTATTGCAGAGGGTTTTCGTTGGAAAGCGGACTTCAAGAGTTTTCCGAAAAGTGGTTACATTAATTATTTGGCTTAGTATTCAAGGAGTTATGATGATTTGAAGTTGACCCCGCGATTCTAATTTTTCAAAAAAATTTGACGCACAACTTTTAGAAAAAAAAACATATCTTCCAATCTAGCTAACCAAATCACATTTTGTTTTTTGTAGGTGGTTAGAAATATTTAAATCTATTTTTCTCTATCATTATTTTTTAGATCTATGGTACAAATAAATTTTTTGTCAAAAAAACAATTTTTTTTTCCAAACCCTAGTTTATGACATAACTTTTGCATATGGAGTCCAATTTGAGAATTTTTTTTTTGATATTGATTAGAAAATCATAAGGGATCTCATGGCCATATCTATTTTATTGTTGGATGACATTATTTGTTGATTTTTTGCAAGGTTTATTTTTCAATCTTAACACTTTTTCATTGCAAATTTCAAACAAGCATAACTTTTGCATTTTTTATCCTTTTTCAATGATTTTTTTTTAAAGTGCATAATTTTTTTAAAAATTTCTATTTATGCAATCCATTCTACTATATCAGGTCATCTTAATTAGTTTTAATCAGATTTTATCTTTTTTCACATAGCTTTCTTCTATGCAAATTGACTTGTTTCTTTTCAGAATTGGTGACTTGTAGGTGAATCAAAGGAGCTAGAGAAGCATTTGGATCAATCATAATATCAACTTGGAAAGAAAAAATAATCAAGTTCACACATTTGGATTTTGGGTTTAAAACGAACAAGTGTCTTCAATCACACATCTTGAATTTGGGGATCTAAAAAGAACAAGTGCTTGAATTGTCTTCCACACGTCTCATTTTCTAAAGGGTCAATTAAAAACTGTGAGTGTGAATCAAGTGACAATTCACTTGGGTTTCTTTTGTTTTACTGTATCTAGGAGGCCTGCTTGGAGACACACCACTCCAAGGGACTACCTTAATCAAGGCTGAATCAAAAGACACCCTCATTGGGAGTTAGAATCTTGTCACTCTTGGCTAAGCTTTAAAGAACTTTATACCTTTGGGAAGTGAAGGTGAAGGGTGGGTTACCCCTTTCTCCCAGCTGTGTCGCAGGATTTTGCTTTCAATTCCTTAGTCAACCTTGTGCAATAGACAGCCTAAGACCAAATTGGCCATACCCATTTGACTAGACATTAGGCCTGTTGATGTGTCTTCTTCAAATGCTTTCTTAATAACCATCACATTTTATTTTCAAAGTCAACAATTGTTTATGTGTCTTGCATGAGTGATTCATGTGTGTATATGCATAATCATTTGTTTGAACATTGCCAAATCAAGCTATAGACACCAAACACTTAAACAAATCTATCTAAACTTTCATCCTGGTCACCTTCATCCTAATCATCAAATCATCATCCAAACAATCCACATCATCATTAAATCATAATCAAGCACTTGCCAAAAAGGTCTAAAGATTTAAACACTTGTGTGACACCATGCCAAAATTATAAGACCTAGAATTTAAACTCATTCTCCAACTTCATAAAGATCGAGCAAGCCAATCACCTCTAGACCAGAAATTCATTCAAGAGGCCAATGGCATGATTGAACAACTTTAATCTCAAGCAAGCCAGTCACTTCAACTGTGACAACTCTTAGCATATGCACAACACCTCTTGGCCACTTATCAAATCCAATCATCACATCAACCAATTCCACATCAACCTTACATGTCATCACCTTCCACATGTCATATCAACCCTTCATCAACCTATCACAATCCTTATCCATATCAACCCATATCACAACAACCATTATCCTATGTAACCCCTCCATCATCATCACATCAACAATTCCAATCACAACAACATCAACCAATTCAACAAATCCAACCATCACAACAACCCATTCAACAATTCCAACAACAACAAATCATATCACAACAAGTCCACCAACTTCAACAAATTCCAACTCAATCCTATGTGTTATCCACATCAACCTATGCCACATCAACCTATCAACCTCCACCTCAACATTATCCAATTCCTCATTCTACCATTCCAACATATCACCAAACCCATCCACAAAACAACCAAGTACCATTGATAGACCTAAGTCCACCTTTGCAACAAGAAGCATATCGAAATCCAAGTGGCCCCTTGTACATAAATCAAAGCCCAAGTTATCCTATGCAAGATTTAATTACCTTTGATAAGGGAGATACCAATCTAGATCATGCATCCTATGAATGGCCTCCACCATCCAATCACATGCCAACACATGAGCCAACTAGTCCTAGCCCAGCACCACCATGCGATCTTGATCATAGTCCATTGATCCCTCCATCTTCTAACCCATCAAGCCCTCCATTACCTTCATCACCATCTCATTCTAATCCTTCACTAAAGGATATGACTGAGAGAGTTTTAGAAAGGATGCTTGAAGCAAAACTCATTAAACTTCCTGAAGTCAAACCATGTGAAGAAAGTTCATATGATGAACATGATTATAGTGCATACCATAGGACCAAAGGCCATGATACAAATAAATGCCCCATATTTTTCCCAATTGCTTACAAGGTGTATCAATATCAAATGGGAAAGCATGCCAAATCATCCCAATCCCATGTGTCACCTCCATCCAATCCAAATATTAGCCCATCAAACTCCATTATCCTTCCATCCAATCAAAGTCCTAATCATAAGCCTACAACACCATCCGCTATTATTTTCCATCCATTATATTGCCCATCTACCCATATACTTGCAAAGGATGTGATCCATTGGCTATTAGCAAGGAACAACTTATCCCCATGTCAAACATCTATTCAAGAGTCCTCCATTAACATGCCTAGCCTTTTAAGCCCATCATGTGACCCACAAATAATCAAGCCTATCACGAACCCAAGTCAAGAGCTATTGTACCTTCATGTCAATAACCCTCAAGAACATGTCAAGCCTATCCAAGAGTTATCCACTTCCATTCAAGCAAACCAAGAGGTATGTCAAGAGTTTAATCCTAAGCATGTGGAAACATTAGGCCCTAGTCCAAGGCAAGATCAAATCACTTTCATGCAACCTATTCATAACATGTATCTTTTCCATGATCAATATAATATCCATAATGATGAATCTATTCATGAGCCAGTTGTTCCTATCCATCTCCCAACAACCATTCATGAGGAAGCTATCCAAATTCAACCTATCCATAACATTTACCTTCTTTATGATCAAGATGATACCTATGAAGAAGCTATCCATGAGCACCCTAATCCTATAACTATTCCTATCCATGAGAAAGATATCCAAATTGCTCCTAGTCATCCGCCATCTAGCCTTATCTATAATGAGAAAACATCCACTTGTCATGATGAGACACTTGTCCCCCAAGTAAGCATAAAGATCAAACAAATAACTTGGATCTTAGTGAACACAATGCTAATCAATATCCTAATTATCCTCCTTCCACATCCACCATCAATTCCACTTCAAGTCCACCATCATATCCACTTGGTCTTACCACCCTTATACATGAGTGTTCTTCTTTAGGACAATAATGACATTTATCCACTTCACCTTCTCCATCCAATAATGAAATCAAGTCTAATGTTTAAAGCACACCAAGTCCTATAGTCTATCACAAACTCCGAAACATGAGCTACCAAGGTAAAGGCCTAGGCATTTAAGAACAAGGTATTTTGGAGCCAAACCATGTCAAGGTCCCTCCAAGCTCATATGGCCTTGGATATGCACTCCAAGGTAAACACTTTAAAGATGTTGGTAATTCCTCCATCCCTCCTAAGTCCACTTTCTATCACAAACCACATCATATACCCAAAATATATGTAGCCATTCCACCTCCATCAACTTACAAATGTCAAAATCATGTGACTATACACCTTCCACCATCCACTTTATCTCCACTTCTTCTAACTCTTAACATCCCACTATCCACTTTACCTCCACTTCTTCCAACTCCTAATATCCCTCCATCCACTTTACCTCCACTTTTACCAACGCCTAATTATCCACTAATCCATAAATTTCCTTACAATCCTAATCATGACCAATAAATGCACACATTGTCTAAACATGGAGCTTCCACTCATTCCACCAAACCCATGGGATTCAAAAATAAACATTTGGATGCCTCTACTTATAAAGCCAAAAATCCTATCAAAAATCCTAAAGATCCTCATGCCTTAGGGCATCAATGTAAAGAATCAAAGAAAAATCCATCTAAAAAGCTATCCAAGCCCATACCTTCACAAGAAACGTCCAAAAGAAAAATGGTTTGGGTCCCTAAGAAAAAATCAAGCAAGTCAAATGAGGCATCCACCTCTCAAAAATCCTAATCATCCCTTTCCATCCAAAAATCCCCTTCCATCAAAAAATGCCATTCCATACAAAAGTTTCAACTTCCTAAATCCCACAAGAAAAGAAAAAATAATAAAAATCCTAAGTCTATATGGGTCCCCAAATGCTTACATCATCCATACACTAAGCAAACATCTCCATTTCTTCCTACACCACCTTCCCATCAAAAGCTTCAATGTTTATAATGGTGTGTGCAACCATTGGTCCCAATTCCCTTCCATTCTACAACATTTCCACATACCTCCATCTCTCCATTCTTCATCCATTATCCTACATATCTTCCCCATCACCTTCCTATGGTCCATGCTTTTGCATAAGTCTTTCATCCTTCCATGCATATGTCATAAATAATCTACATCATAATCCATTAGCCTGCCTTTCATCCATCCTTACACAAACCTTTCATCATCCACTATCCACCTAATCCATTTCCCTTTCATGTAATCCCTTACCAACATCTATGAACATTTGACATGGTCCATGCGACATCCATCTTAAATGACACTATCACTCTCATAGCACTAGACACTTGAGTCCCTCCTATCCATTACCATGGTGAAAACCTGGTAAACAGGCACCATGTGCAATTGTCATGCTATCCCATAAAAAAATTAAAAAGAAAAGTAAAGAAAAAAAAAGTAAAGAGAAACCCCTTCGTTCAACGATGAAAACCTGGTAAACAGGTACCTTGGATAAGTACCATGATGAAAACCTGGCAAACAGGTGTCATGTGTAGGTTGATCTTCTATGTCACTTACACTTGGGGGCACCTTGTCTCATCCACACTATCTATCCTATCCTATCATACCATTACCACACCAACCTATCATCCTTAGCCATTACACCCACATACCTATCCTATTGAGTCCATTCTATCCTCCCTTCCTCCTTTTGATCTTGACGAAGATATAGGGGCAAAATGTTGAAATATGCTTTGGATATCTCTTGATATACTTCATCCTTTCCAAACAATCCTATCATTATCCATCTATCATAAGCCTTGTCATGTAAAATCCATCATGTCATCCTTTTGTCATAAGTTTTGTCATGTAAAATCCAAAGTCTATACCTAGAATGGGGGCATGTTGTTCCTATGCGACATAGTCTTTGGAGATCACATCCTAACTCCCTTATGGTGCATACATCCCACCCACTATAGCCTATCCTTTTATCCATCCATTTATCATGAGCCTTTCACCCTATCCACCATCACCCATCCTTTTATCCATCCATCCTACCTCCATCCTTGCACCTAGACTTGGTTTTCTCCCTTGTAATTAGTATCTAGTACAAAGGCTACCCAAAGTGTAAATCTATTGACATTCTAAAACATTTCGAAAATACAAAAAAAAAATCCAAAAAATCCAAAAAAAATCAAATATTCAAAAAACACAAAAAAATCAAATATCCATAAAAAATCCAAGCAATGAAACCAACCTTCAAATCAAATCCATCACTTCATCAAAAACCAAATCCAATCAAATCAACTATCATCTATCATCAATCAAAATCATCAAATCAAATCACAAATCCATCAAAACAAATCCAATCAAATCATCAAATCAAATCAAATTCATCAACAAATCAATCATCATCAAATCTCAAATCCATCAAAGCAAATCAAATATCCAATCAAATTATCAAATCAAGCCAATCTATCAATCAATCAAAATCACATTAATCCAATCCATATCATCCCATTAATAACATCAAACTCAAATCAAATCAATTCATCAAATTTATCAATCACATTCATATCAATCCAATTCCAATCAAATCATCCAATCAATATCAATCATCAAAACAATTCCAAGCAATAAAATCCAAATGCAAGTCATCACTTATCCATACCAATCAAGTCAATCAAGCTTGTCCAATTATCCAACCTCAACCAATGGTCTTGATCCTAATCTTGTCGTAAACCAAATCAATCAATTAATCATCATCATCAAGCATCCTTGTGTTGACCTAGGGATATAGCATTCCCCACAATGACAACACTATTATCAAACAAAACAATCAATCAATCATTGGTTTACAGCATGACAGGGGCAATACCTTGTTTGTTTTTGTATCATTGGTGGATGCTTGCTTGCTTGCTTGTGTGTGTTATCTTTTACTCTTACATTTGTATCACATCAGTAATCATTCTAGCTAATATTCATATCTTGTGTGTGTTGGAATAACTTTTTGCATTATCATTTGCATCTAAGGTCATATCATACCTTTTGTGCATTAGGACTTCAACGCTCTAAGTTTATTTCCTCATACGTTAGACAAGGTTGTATTATGCTAGGTGCATGAGACACATCATCACCCTGGTCCTTATAACTTCGTGTATAACATCTAGTGCTATATCAAACATCATGGTTGCTCACTTTCATTAGAGCATAACGCATCCTTCATTCCTTCTATCCATCCCCTTATCTTCTTGACCAATTCATTTTCTTTCGAGAGCCTACCCGTGTTTGTCTAACTCGCCTATCCTCTCGAGGGGGCATCATCATCCCATTTCATCCTATCATTTGCCTCTATCCATACCTTAGCTTCTTTGAAATGATGTTACTCGACACAAATCTTATCATCTTGAACATCATCTCAAAGAGGGGCAAACTGTAGACACCCAAAATTGTCCCAAATTTGTCCATGTTTTGCAACACCTAGTCAAATAACATTACTTAGACACATTATGTAGCATTTTGTCCTAATTCCACTCTTAATCCATCCTTAATCCATTAGCCAATTAATTAAATAAAATTTATTTAATTAATTAAAATCTCATCTTAATCCCATTCTTATTCCACTTAGCCAATTAATTAAATAAATTTTATTTATTTAATTAATTTCACAATCATAATCCCACTTTCTAATTAATTAAATAAATTTTATTTATTTAATTAATTTCCCTTTCATATTTTAATCCTATCCTAATCACCTAGCCAATTAATTAAATAAATTGTATTTATTTAATTAATTTTCCAACTAATATCCCAACTAATTCAAATAAAATATTTGAATTAGGTCCTCACCTCTCACCACATTCCAACACTTGTCCATCTCTCATTTAAATCATGTGTGGTACTACAAACTTCATTTAATATCCTTTTTTGTGTACACCATCACATATAAACTTATTAAATAAAGGTTTTTGTGTACACGGTCACACATGAGCCCTATTCTCCTTCCTCCACTTGTCATTTGACTAGAACTCCCTTGAAGGGTGGGAATAACTAAACAATCCTAGCCATCCACATCAGTCATCTAGGCTTTTAATCTCAACCATCCATTTGAACCAAGCCTTTCCTATAAATCAACCCCCTCATAAGCTATTTGCAAGATGCATTGAGTTGGAGTATCCTTATGCTGCTGAAATCACATTAGAGCCTTTGGATCTATCATCCATTATCATCATCTTCCATCTATCAATCATTCATCTATCATCTTTATCTTATCATTATGCTGTAGAAGTGAGCACCCAACATTCCTCCAGCAATCATCCTTCAAAATCTTGCACGCTCATGCGAGGTGGAGAAGAACAATGGAGATAAATCGAGCATAGCATGGAGATTGGTTTGCATTTACATTTGTTATTTTGATTTTCATGTTGTCTTGTGCTTCATTGTGCAATTGTTAGGCTTTGATCATTATTGTTTATTCATTTACCCTATTTGCAATTTTACCCTAACTACAAAGCCTATGTTGGATGTTGAGCTCGCCATTTTCCCCAAAAGGTGCACTTGTTCAGGAAACCATTACCATCCTAGTTAAGGACCAATGGGAGACTATTAAACCATGTCATGAATCTAGAGAGGAGACACTGGACATGTTCTAACAATCTTCCCCTCAACATTACCCAAGGGGGATTCAAACCTGTGACCTTGGTTTGATACCACTTTCTTGTTTTGTCTAGGTTTCACAAAACAACTTCTACAAGGTTGTGTTGTATGCCCAAGGTTGTTGCACTTATAGCTCATGTAATATTGTGTTCTACTAAAGGAGAAAAGGAATTATAGTTCCTGTTTGAAAATCCATAAGGACTTCTATTCTTGTTCCACTCGAAATTTCTTGTATGTGTTCTACAATCTCTTGCTTTATGACCAAAGTTGTTGCATTTATAACATGATATTGTAATTCTTATTTGACAACCCATAAGAACTTATAATCTTGTTCAAACCAAATATTCTTTTATGTGGCCAACAATCACTTACTTTATGACTGTTATCACTTAGGTATGCACCCTAGTTAAGTTGAAATGAAACTCAACTACCTAGTGTAACGTGGGAACTTTTCTAGGTTGTGGGTGACCTATGATGGAAAAAGAGCCTCCAGAGAGGGCTGGTTCCCTTGATATTTTCACCTACAACTAACTGTACTACTATTGTTTGCTGATAAAATGGGTAAAAGAATGTTATGAACTAAACCTATAAACTATGGTAGGTGATGCACCAAACTAAAAACTAAGATTTGTATTGTTGTTTGACACACGGTTTGCCCAATAACTAGTTAGTTTCATGCACAACTCAATTTTGTTCAATGCTCATGTATCAATATTTCACAAGAAGATTATCTATGTTTGTAGTTTTAGGAGGAAAATGTAATTTTCTCACAACTAAGATTGTTTTAACACAAAAACACAGCTTTGGTAGTTCCTACACAAGACATTTAGTTTCTACATATAGGTGCTGGAATGAGACATACATTCAAGGATTTTTGTGTTTAAATCACTAAAACATACATCAATCACTGAATAACACACAATAACAAAGATTTGAGAAGGCAAATAACTTGATTTTATTGATAAAAAGGTTCTTATAACTGTATACAAGTCTGAAATGAGTTGTCTCTTCCAAAATCATACAAAATTTCTTAGTTTTCTAAATCATATCCTGAGTTACAATACTTTTTCTGCCTCTAGAACCAACAAAAAATGAAAGAACTAACTTAAAAATCTATCCTAGGGTTACTATATCTCATCCTAAACATAGGAGAGCATATAGGAGATGCTTTTGAGAAAAATTCAATGCTCAATGTTACATCCCCAACTTATGATCTAGTTTAATCTTGCTTTTGTGTGGTAAACAAGATGATTAATCACAGTTTAATGATTTTATGTTTTTGGAAAATATCAAATAGAATCATTGATTATATGAATATTGACTAATGTTAGTTGGACATGAGATTACATGTTTATAGGATTATTTTATCTTAATGTTTTGTGAATCAAATGATGATACACTAATCATGGTTATATGGTTGTGAGTGTAATCAAGAAAAGAATCTCCCTCCAATGATAGAAGGAGAGTATCACACGGGAGGAGGAGATAGATGTTGGTAAAAGGTCAGATTTCCATATGAGTATCAAGGTTAAACTTTTGTGAACACATGCAAGGATAGGGTGAGTTTAAGTCATTTCCTTGTTTAATTCATTTTTGAATTTGACCAATGTCGAATTAGTAATTTTTGAGTCTCCCAAAGTTGTCTCCGTTGTTTCAATTTGATAATGTCTTTAGATCATTTTTTTTTGGTCGATAGTAAACAAGGTTGTTTTTTCAAAGTCTTCCTTTTCAGGTATCTATTTCACTATATTTTGTGATTATAGTTTAATTATTTTGTTTATGGTTGAAACAAGATGACGAGGGGGAGAGGACTCGACCCCATATTCTCATATTGATGATATTACTTTATTAATAGTTAAGTTATTGTGATGTTGCCAATACATCATTTTAGATGTAATTGATGTTGTATTAGGCATAATTGCTTATCAAACCTCTTATAGTGGTCGAGTATTATTATTATTTTATGTCAAGTTGAGAGCTCTTGTGATCCACCACCTCATGACCACAAAATGTGGAGTGAGTGGGGACTGTTGCGAGCTAATCTTAGATAACCTCTTTTTGCATTACTCTCGAATGGGAGATAAGGCTCTTATGGAGATGAGACTGAGCCTGCGAGTTGGTGGCCATGCCAACTAACTCACCACCATTAGTGTGTGGGTGGCGGGGATAGGCAAAGTGGAGAACCTTGCATGCAAATGAGTCTTTGTGTGGGGGGTTTTGTGGGTTGGAGAGCATATGTTTTTGGTATTTGGTCTTGGAAATGGTGGATAGTTGTCTCTTGTGGGAGAAAGACACAGGAAATAAGATAAAGCACTAAAGCTCATGAAAGGAGCCAAGCCTTCAACGACAGTGTATTTCTTAATATCTTGCATCGATAATAAGCTAAGACATAGGTATGACTGTGTAATTTGGTCATGAGTAATTTGCATATTAAATAATATTGTTTATAGGCCATTCGATAGCTAATCAATGGCCATAGTGAAAGATTATATTAGCTATGATTTTGTTAAGCCTACAAGTCGAAAACTTGTATTGTCATAATTTATTAATGATAACTTCTTTAAGTTGGTGGTCGTAATGGCCAAGAGCACATATAGTGTTTCTTGTTATAATGATAACATTGCATATGTATAAAAGTATTCATGGTCAACTACGTAGTAGTGCCATGCTATCCATGCGATGGATTTGAAGTTAAACTTGTCATGGCTTATCAAGCCAAAGTATTGAAATTTCTATTTTTCTTTATGTGTATCATTTGTAAGAAAGATATAGTTTGGGTATGTTGGCCAAGAGCCTTGGTAACAGATTTAGTAACTATGCATGAGGTCGCAAGCCTTTATTTCTCTTAAAAGAGAATAAAATAATAGTAAGGCCAATGACCTATTCTTAGTATGATGAAAATAAACTATTGTGAGTCGATGCTATCGACAACACCATACCATGGTGGCCATGGAGGCACGTAGGTCATGGAGTAATGCATTAGTTTGTTTATGTATATGATAATAATTCCATACCTTTGAGAATAGTCTTGACTATGGAAGAATATAAAGACTTGTAATACCCATAAAGGGATAACCTATGGTTAAAGATAACTATGTAGAAATTTGTATTAAAATGCATGTCTACCTTGTGGATCAAAAGAGCAAACCCTTAAATGAAAACATTATATGTTTTATTTCTTTTTCAATGGCCATGCTTCGTGATGAAGTATAGGGTGGTAAGAACCCTTTCAAAAACCCTTGAGAAAAGGTGTATGTTCATCTTGACTACATGATGCCTATAATGGTTTAAGTATAGTCAATGTGATATGGAGAAAACCCAAAACTAGGAAAGCCTAGAAAACTAGACCAAGGTTGGTCATGTAAACTAAAACTATGAAATTGCAAAAGAAAACATGGGAAAGGGGTGACTTAGAGTCATAGATTCCCTATTACCAAACATCGTAAGATGAGTAATGATGCACTCTTGAATCAAGTTAGAATCCAAGATAGATGGACTATGGGAGAAAGACACATCTTTATCAAAACCTAGAAAGATGAAATTTTGAACACTGTAGGATGAGACAACTTCTAAGTCGAGTCAAGGTGGTGGACATATGATTACATTCATTGCAAAATGTATATGTATGTAAATCTTTGGCCAAAGTAATGCATCTATCTCTGCATGCATTAGTCAGTCCACTATGCTCCAGATGGCATAATGTTCCAGTAGTGCCATACATAGTCAGAGTGGATCTATAGTTGTGTGACTGTGAGACATTATGAAGGAAATAACACCAGATACTCAGATGGAAAACCTAACGGTTCCTTATATCTATACCCTCTATGAAGGGTAGGGTCACTTCTAGGTAGGAAGTTGTGTGGGGGACCATCGGTTTGTGGTTGGAGGAAAAGCACTCGGGCGATGCTCTCCCTCCCAAGCAGAAGACAAGCCGATACTTATGAAGACAGATGTCAAAGTTCTAGATATAGTGCATTCTTTATGTGACTTGATAGTCAGTTATTATGTATAATCTTATCAATGATGCCATGAGCATAGATTTGTATTTGTATAATGAAAGTGATTCACTAATATGTTATCTTTGGATTTGTTGTAAATTTCAAATTTGGAATATCCAAAAAAGATTATGCATGTTTGATTTGATTATTAAATTGATTCATTTCTTTCTTAACAATGGTTAAGTTAATCACTTAATGTTAATTAAGATGGTTAATTATGGGTATTGTGAGGTGACATGTTACACTCAAAAATTGGTCAACCTACTTTGGGCACCCAAGAAGAGTTATAGTTTGGATTCCTTCTTTGAGACTGGGTGTTTAACTTCTTCAAGCTCCTATAATCCTACCTTAGCTGCCCAAGAAGCTCCTAGATGATTGGGAGGCGTTGAAACTACTCCTAGATTTGCTCCACCTACTGTCTTAGTCACCCAACTACTCATAAACCTTCTCAAACTACCTCAACCTCCTCATGAATGCTTCATTTCTACCTTGTTGATGAATAGGACATGTGTTTTTGTTGTTTGGATGAAACATGACTCCTTAGGGGCGTGTAAGGCAAGAAACCTTCCTTTTTTGGGCTCTAAACTACTCCTAACTACCTCATAATGCCTTGAAAACATTCCTTGCCATCATAAATATCCTTGTAGGGTCTTTGAAAAGGTTATAACTATATCTTTAGGATCCATTGAACTAATTTTTTAGTCTTCTTTCATGAGTAAAAAGTCCACCTCTTCATTGTTGTTCTCATTGAAATACACAGTTCATATTTTAACCTTCTTGCACTATGTAAAGTCTCTCAGGTATGAAATCTGTAAGTGCATGATTATGGTCTAAAAAACTTCTCCTAGAAGTCCTTTAGCCTTTTCAACATTTTCCAATGCCTTTTGTCTCATTGTGCAGGCTTTTACCTTAATACTAACCTTTAACAACTCTTGGACTACTTTGAGCCTTCAAAACCCACATAAGTTACTCCTTATTCTTAGTTTTCACTATAATCTGCACCTTGCCCCTATACTTCTGAATCATACTCCAAAGTTCCAAAACATCTTGCAGATCTAATCTCTATCTAACACACATCTTTCATAGACTAGGCTCATGCACTTGCCACTTGCTAATTGTAGACAGGGTTTGATGGATCCTTAGTGCCACTATCTACATGTATACATCCTCATTGTACTATAGATATTTTGTTTCATTCTTGAATGGTTGATTAGACATGTAGGATAGTGTGCAGACTATCCTTCTTGTATGGAGTTCCTTAACTTTGATAGTGTTAGGTTTTAACCCTTTGTTTTACCATTTCCATTACTATGACACATGCATACAGTCTACTCCATCATATTGTGCTTTGGTATCAGTAAATTGACCTTTTACCATATTGTACAAGAATTGGAGTGGTATTTGGTCTTCATGACCCTTGATAGAGGTTAGGATGTTCTTGAAAGACTCTTAGACTGCACTCCGCTCACTATCTCCATGTTTGATCACCAGTGTCCATGCAGGCCTTGTTTACTTTTATAGATCCTTTTAACATGCTTTGTGACCTAGTGGGTTCTTGAAATACCCCTACATGTTTCTAACCCCTGTATGTATGAACATGCCTTTAAACATATCCTTGTAGATCTCTAGCTAGCTTTTATCCTCTTTTTAGTTGTATGCTTGGTCTTCAATAGTGCTTTTGATTTTTTGAATCTCCTTCACTACCCCTCTATCATTCTCATTGTATATTGTTTATTTTATGAAAACTTCCCACTGTCTTGTATCATAGTCATACCGACCCTTATCCTCTATCATACAGATTTCTCATCAAATGCTATCCAAGTCTCTATGCATTGTGAACAAGCCTTGCCAATATTTTTGACCCTGATGCACTCTTCCTTTCCATCATAGGTTGCATCTTCTTTGAATCATTTAGTACTTATAAATATTGAAATATGTGAAGATATTCTTCAAATAACTCCATAGAATCATAAAAACTCACATAGATTCTACAAGGTTAAAACATGGCTCTTGGAGAGAAACCTTTAGATCCTTAATGATTTTGTAGATTCCTTCACACATCTATATGATTATAGTAAAAATTTCAAACAAATATTGTAGACTTTGAAACCCATTCAAACTTGTTACCCTATGTTTAAATTTTACTAAAGCATCCATGCCTTAGAAAAATGTTCATTCTTTACTTGCCACTATTCATTTTCTTTTTCCAAAGTTGAGTATTTTCTTAGCTGTTTTCGAGTATTTTCAAAAATTCTCTATGTTTTTGAACTAAAGTTAGCAAGTTCAAGAGTTCATGAACCGCTTGACTCCCTGACTAGTCACTAAGTCAAGTGTCTAAAAGGCTCTTCCCTTGTCAATCTTGGTCACTTTGCGTCAAGTAAAGTCTTTATTGTCGAGAGTGTTGCCCCAAGTTTTGTTTTTGTCTATCCCCTTAATATTTTTCACTCCCTTAGGTCAATTTTACTTAGATGCATTCATGAGTCGGTGGTCCTTTGCATCTTTGAACCCTTGTCAGTCATTTCACAAATTCGTGAAATGCCCGACGTCTCGACTTGCCTTGGTCTCCTGATCCTCCTAGTTTGTCTTGAGTATTTGTAAAGTTTGTTTTCCCTATGTAGTCTAACAATCAGAGATTTCTTAAAGTCTAAAATGCTCAACTGTCAGTTCAAAAGTTCATATTCTACCCAACTTGCCAATTTCACTTGAGACTCTTCCTTAAGGAGCTTTTGGCTATGCCAGTATATTTGTATGGAGGAATGACACCTGTCGCCAAGCATTCATTTTGAGGTACGTGCGGATATAGTGGAACATTTATTGGGGGGAAAGTTGAGGCATGCATTTGTAATTTCTATTGATATACTCACCGCCAACATTTAATTTGGAGATTATGAGAAGTGACTTGAAAGGCTAAGTAAGGTGTTATTATGAGTTGAAGAATGTGTTGCAGAGGAATGAATAGCTAGCTCGCTGCATGTAGAATTTTAACTCAATTATATTCTCATAGGTGAGTAAAGCCGGTATCTTTCCCTCTATAAAATCTCATAGCTTCTCACAGAGGTTATACATTTTGTCTTCCATGAATATATTTAAAGAATTCTCTACAAGTATTTGGCCTCATTCTCTATTGTCCGCATATACCTCTGAGTTTCTCATCACTTGGTTTCTAGAAAGTATAAAAATGAAATACAAGTTTCAAGGAGCCCCCGTATCTTCTGTTATAGAAAATGGGCTGGCAAGAGTGAGAGATACAAATTTGGGTCATGTTGATTTGAATGATTTCTGGAAAAGGGTGCAATCTGAGAAGAGAACCCCTCTAGTGGAGAAAATCGCAAGAAGGCAGGTGGTTTTCCTCTCGCCATTCCTTGTCTAGAATTAATGGTTGCATGTGCCAATGGTTACTTTCCAGAATCCTAGGAAATAAAAACTCCCAGTGGTACTATGGTAGCTAGAATTGATTCTGAGTTTGTTGCCTTAGCCTTTGATTTAGAAGAGTACAAAGGTGATGAAGAAGTTTTTGTGACCACAGCCTAGAATTTTTACAATAAAAAGAAACACTGGTGTCATACTTGTGTGGCCAAGAACTAGTTGGAGGTGGTGAAAATTGGAAAATCTTAGCTACCTGCAAACTTAACGAGAAGTCATTTCAAAGAGGAGATCTCTGATATGATAACTTTGTTGAATAGGGTGATGGGTAGCCCTGAGTTAGATGTTTTTGAATTCTAGATGTGTAGGTTTATCCTATTAATTTGTGGGGACCATCAGATTGATTGGCCAAAGATCACTAGTAATTGTTTGCATGAATAGTTAATGAATTTCACACGATACCCAAACTTTCATATGTGTTCTTAGCTAGTTTACATTTTGGCAAGGAAAGAAATTACTTGGCCTGGTTTGAGAACCTAGAGGAGTTCTTCGACAAGTACACCTATATGTCAAATCTTCCCTCAGTTGCAAAGAAAAGAAGGTATGAAAGATTTCCGTCGTGTGAATGATGCATTTTTCATGATGTTAGAAAAGAGAATTGATGGTTCAATAGAGAAGAGATTTTCTGTAGAAGCTTTCTCTTTGGTCACAAAATTTGGAAGCATCTATGCCCAGTTTGATCGTTTCTCTTATTTGAGAATTGGGGGTTGTGAAGATTCCCCGTTGAAACTTCCTCGATACACTTCCAATTATTTGGTGTTGTTGGAAGTCTGTCGCCAGATGGCTGTGGTTAATATCAAGTATCAGATGATGAAGAAGAAAGGGTATTCATTTCCTGTGTCCTTGTCTTTCTATTACTGTAAGAACAATGAAAGTGCTCAGAGTGTTGAAAAGTTGTTCTCTAAATTCAGTCTCCATAGTTTGTCTCCTCGCACAACGTTTGAGAGTAAGAATTTCATAAAAGAGCATATGCATAGAGGGGGTTCCTATTTACATGTTCCTCAACTTGAAGATTTCTGGGAGGATTGTGCGGATGAAAGGGAGGTTCAAAGAAGGAAATTGATGAGATTGACTGTTGATCAGGTCCGTACCTTCAAGTTGAACATTCAGGTCCCAGACATGATTGATGACTTTTCAGATCTCCTGAGTGAAGAGTACAGTAAAGTATTTGAGGTTCCCTTTCCTCTGATAGATTGGTCGATGAAGGAAGTCACAGACATCATGCTACTATCATTCCATGTTTTGAGGAGAACCAAAAAATGGCTGCAAGCAAAGTCTAAAGAGTGTGCTGGCTCATCTACACATAAAGACTTGGCTTCTAAAAATCAAGACAGGTCCCATACTGCCACCTCACATAGGAGAGCACCTAGTTCAGACCCAACCTTGCAAAGAGTTGGTTCATAGCCTATTGCTGATGGTGAAGACCCACTTGAGGAGCTAGGCAAATTAAAAACTACATGTGAATAGGATGTTCAAGTCATAAAAAGAAATACTAGATTGGCAACCCTATCATCCAAGGTTGACCATGTGCCTTTACCAAGCAATTAAGCAAGTGATTCTGATTCTCTTTTCTTCTCACAATTAGGGGATAATTTGTAACATTCATTGCTTAGCCTGCCTAATTCATCACAACAAAAGGAAATGTCTGTGCAAAATCCTCATCTTGTGCAAATGGTAGCAAGTACCAATGCCAATAATGTACTAGTCTCGTCCCTTAACTGGTTAAAGAATGCAATCTAGAAGAAGAAAAGGTGTACTACTTTACCTGATGATGGTATTGATACTATTTCCAATCTGCTACAAATGGTCCCCAAGCCTAAACGTGCAAAGAGAATTTATAGGATGATGACTAATACCTCCTCAGGTAACCAATTTTTGAAAATTACAGACCCTTTAGTGGAGAAGAATGAAGATGAGATAATCGAGGCTGAATTCAAAGTAAGTTGGGTGGATCTAGGTCTAGCGACCACCGAGGGAGACTTGTATCACATGCATTTTTTAGTGGGCAATATTTCCAAGAGGGTGAAAGACTTGCAAGAAGAAAATTCAAAGCTATTAGCACATGTGAGTTCCTTATCTTCTTTTGCTAATTCAATTTCTAAGATTATTTCTCCTTCCATTGGAACTTCTTCTGCTATTAAGATTCCTACTCTCGACCCAAATTTACTTCAACAAATTAAAACTTCTTTATCTCCAAGGAAAGCTATGGAACAATGGACTGAAAAGGTTATATTTGATGGTCTACTATTCATTGAAGAAGTAGTGAAGTTGTTTGATTTTATCCATGCTAAGAGAGGTTTTAATAATAGAGTTTGAGAAGGTCTGAAGTGATCACACCACTCTGAACATATTCTCCAAGGAAGTATGTGAGATTGCTAGCATGGATCCTGGCATCTTATTGACTGAAGAGATTATTGCTAACACCAAAGATTTGGAGATTGATATGTGGACCGATACATTAGAGTGGAAAATTTGTGTAGTCGCGGCAACTGAGGAAGAAATAGGAAAAGCAGTAGAAATCTATTATAAGGAAATGATAAGGATAAAAAGAGACTTTGCTGCTCTGGACATTGAAGCCAATGGGTTTGATGATGAAAGGTTGCTGGACATCAAAATAATCAAACATAATTTTAAAAAGGTGGTGAAAGAAGATATAGTATATTATAGTGCTATAATAGGGGAATCATTGAGCAAGCTCTCTAAAATGGTAGCCTATATCAATACTTGCAAGAACAACATAGAGGATATACGTCACAAGGTGACTGATCTTGATAGAACCATCATGAAGAAGAAGCACCGAATCAGCATGACTGGATCTCCACCTGGCATAGTGCTAACACTAATTATTAACAAATACAGGATGTATAAAGCCAAGTTATGGGCATAGGTACCTTAGGTGTTGCAAAGTGTCAACAAGGAAGCTGAGCAGTCAGAAGAAGGTGAAGAGATGGATGAAGTAGATGATGGTGATGTAGACTTGCAAATCTTAGATTAGCTTTGCATTTTATTTTATTTGCAAGTTAATTTTATTTTCTCAAAAACTATTGGCTCTGGAGGACCCTCTTTGTTATTGTTTAAAAACAATCTTTAATCGACAGTTTTCAAGAAACCATTGTGGTTCTTTTGAATGGTTATGTTTGGCTTAGCTATATATTTTGGATAGCTAGTCAAGCTATGGACTCTTCTTTTTGGCAAAAATTTTGGTTTTCCTGGGAAGGATGATAGTAGTGCTTTGTTTCTGATTTCTATGATATATGAAATATAGTTAAGGTGGTGGAGTTTCAAAAGATTATGGACTTTGTGTTGTGAATATTTTGAGATGATGTTCTTCTTATGTTGAATATCTTTCTATTGGTATTGATGATGTGCATGTATTATGGTCATCAGAGATTATTAATTCTTGCTCACTACTTTGAGTGATTTATCTGTTGGTATCTTATTTCAAGATAATGATTTTATTTGTATATCTAGTTTTTCAAAATGTTCTGTTGTGGTTGAAAATCTATGAACTTCTTGTGTTAGATTTAGAATCATAAATCATCCTTTATAGCTTTCTGGTCTAAAACTCTACCTTTGTTTTGCTTTCTAGTCAAAAGCAATCTTAAGTTACATTCTCAAGAAAATCAATAGAAGGTAGTTGCACCTTGTTAAATAAGTAGAGAGGCCATATAAAACATCAATATATTGGGTTCAACTGTTGATTACATTTGTCATCTGTCCAGGTGTGAGAATATAGAGTTAGGTGACAAATTTGTTAACCAACAAATTTTTGGCGACTCTACTAGGGAGTGATTGAATAATTCAGAAGTTGTGTATATCATTTTTTGTGAGTTGCTATTGATTGGATTTTATGGTTCTTCATGGAAGACTTGCCCTAGTCTTGTAGCCTAAAATTGATTGGCTGGTGGGAGATCAAGAAGATATTGTTACTAGCCTAAGGCTCATTACCTGGCAAACTAGAAGAACTAATCAACAATACCACCAAGTTAATTAGATACTAGAGGAAGAAGAAGAACTTGGTGAGATTAAAGAAGAGAATGCGTATCATTTTTCTAACGCACAAGAATTAATTTTCATCAAACCAATGGTTTCTGCACCAGGGAGAGCAGAACCTTAGCCAGTGAGAGTGGTTCCTAAGAATGGACTGAGAAACCTTCCTGCTAGACAAAGAAATCAAATTCTTGAGGACCGACTCCTCCCCACAACAACTAGTAAGTGGTTTGGTGACTCTACTTAATTAGTTTATATATATGTAAAAGTGGGACATGAAAAGATATACATGGGGAGATAGACAAAAGGCATAGCTGATGTTGATTTTGACTTGCTTCAATCTTTGAATTGTACTCCTTACCCTCTCACAAGAAAAGCTAAATCTTTGAGTAGACGTCTTCTCCTCCTCCCATAAGAAGTGCCGCAGGTTCATCCTATCAAAGCTTGATATTACACGGTACCATCTTACCCCTCCAAGTAAATTGCCTCCCTTTGAACATGGCTCGTCCACAACCTCCACCTATCCCATGGGGTACAGCCATTGGGCCTCTTAACCTTGGTGCTAACTTACATGATCCTCCAAGAGGATCTGGTAAAATCTTGCCTAAATTTAAAGGTGCTGGCAAAGTTACTCTCGAAGAACATATCAATGCCTTTTTTTTATGCATGCTCTATTCTTGGAGTCCAACATGAATATGTATCTATGAGGTTGTTTGTATAATCCCTTACTAAGTTAGCCATTGAATGGTTTTACCATCTCCCTAATGCTTCTATTAATGATTGGGCTGCAATGAGACAAAGGTTTGAAGAAATATTTAAAACTACTGATACAATTGTCCACTATGAAGAAGGAGATCTAAGAACAAATGAGGGAGTATGTAACTAAGTTCAACAGGTTAGCCAACAGGATCCCTGCAAATGTTAGACCTGTGGATGGACTAATGATGTGTTTCTTTATCAACTCATTGCCACCAGATGTCAGTTATGCTATTAAAAGACAAGGGGTTCCTAACTTGGTAACTTCACAATCATTAGCTGTAACTATGGAAGATGATTTGATTACTACAGGAAAATGGAAAAGGGAGTTGCAAACTAGTAAGACTGCAATGTCTAACCCTATAGACCCTGTCATTCAAAGAATGGCTAATGACATCATTACTCTAAAATGCCAGATGCCTAAAGGTCCCATGCAAAACCCTCAAGGAAGCTATAATAAGGCATTACAATTGCCTGACCCTAGTCAGAAATTGGTTATTGAAGGACCTCCAGCCAACAAGAGTAATCATATGGTATGTAATTTTCATCTCACATCTGATCATGATGGAGCCCCCTATCCTGAGATGATGCAGTTTATGCAAATGTTGTCCATGAATGAACATGTTGAAGAACCATTAGTGGAGGAACCCTCTACACCTAGGGATGCAGGTGTGAATTTCTTTGAGTATGAATTAGACGAAGAGAATGGAGAGGATATGTATACATAAGTGGACAATCCAAATTGTGCAGTGTTCACTTGAGGCCAACAGACATAGAGAAGTCAGAATACTCCAGGACAATCCAGTAATTCAGCTTCAACCCCTAAGTATATCATGACAAGACAAGGCAATACTAAAAAGGCTAAGGAGGTGTTAGTAAAAAATGCAACCCCTAAGGTACCATTTTCTTTATCTCTTAAAACTCATGTCTCAAGTTTATTTGATATTGTGGAATCATGCAAGAATACTAAAATTGAAATCTCCCAAGCTAAATATTTGAGGCTTAATCCATCTGAACTTGATAGACTGGTCAAATACATCAAACAAGACCCTTCCCCTTCCTTTGTTAATGATAAAAAATCAAAACTATTCAAACTCTAGTGCTCAAGATATAGTTTCCCAAAACCCTTTTAACGAGCCAAAGCCCTTTTATATTTCCCTCTATATTGCTGGTTTTAAACTCAGTAATTGTGTTATTGATTCTGGGGCCTCAGAGAATGTCATGTTGGCACAAGTTGCCAAAGCTTTGGGTCTGTCTTATACTCCATCACATGGTAAATGTTTTTCAATGGATGGTTCTCCAGTACCCATCCTAGGCCAAATTAAAGATGCTCAAACTGCCTTAGCTGCCTTCCCCAAGAAAAGGTTGAAGTTAACTATCCTAGTGGCTGACATACCTGCTAGTTATGGGATGCTTTTAAGTCAAATTTTTTGTAAAGACCTGTGGGTGAAATCCAAATGGATTGGTCACATGCCTTGATATCCGTGGATGGAAGGAGGTTTGCCTCAATCCCGAACCCAAAGCTAAATTTACCGTACTAAAATCTGGAGATCCTAGAGCAGATATTCTATTTGTTGAAACTGGACCAGGGACTTACATGTGTACATCTATCGGAGATGAGAGTGTGAACCTAATCAATCTAGACCTAATCAATAAACTTTGGACTCTAGAGTTTGATGCAAGTTGCTCTACTACAGGGCCTGGGGTAGGGGTTGTTTTGATTTCTCCTGATGGTTATTCTTTCCCTTTTACTTTTAAATTGGAATTTGAAAATACAAATAACACAACTGAATATGAGGCCTTACTATTGGGTCTTGAATTAGCCAAGGAGAAAGGTATAAAACAAATGAAGGTTAAAGGAGAAGCTGAATTGATTGTTAAGCAAGTAAGAAAGTTGTACACAGTCAAGAATGGCAGATTGAGGCATTAGCGTAATAGGGTATGGGATTGTATTGAAGAATTTGATGCTTTTTCTATAGAGGCAATACCCAGGGAAATGAATTCTAGAGCCGACTCTTTAGCTATCTCGGCCTCCCTTTTATTGCCTCACCCATACTTTAAACAAACCATATAGGATTGAAGTGGTATATAGGCCGAATGTATTTGATAATGTTAATCACTGGCAAGTTTTTAATTCTGATCAGAAAATTATTGCAATTCTTGAAAAGGCTGAATCTCTCGCTAGTATATTCTTTGAGGGCAGTAATGATGGCAACAATGATATCCTAGAAGAAGAAGTAAAAACCCCCGACAACTCAAGCTTAGAAATGATTCAACTTAAAGGGAATAAAATTCCTAAAGGAGTGGTTTCTCTAGAAGATCTTTTTAATAGGCATGATTAGTATCTCAAAAGGAAGGATAAAGTTTCAATAACAACTTCAATCGATTATGACAAGGTAAACATTGGTACAGAAATTAATCCAAAGATTGTCTGTATTGGTAAGTGTTGTTCTAAAGAGGAAAGAGAAAATTTGATATCCCTGCTCATCAGATATAAGGACATTTTTGCTTGGTGTTATGCGGATCTAAAAAAATTTAGGAATGGAGAAATGCATTTTTAAGAACCCATGTTTAACCCTTCTCTTTACTTTATTAGTATATTGTTGTTGGATGCATATGCTTTGTAAGTCATCCTATGAGTATATTGTATTATCCCACATTCATGGGGAGTAATAGTTGTTTAGATTAGACTTAGTATATAAGTACATGTTGAGGCCAATGAAGGCATCCACAAGTTTATTATATTGAGCTTGCTCAAAGGAGGTTGCCCCTTCGAAGTGGCCTGCGATCAATAAATTCCTTCTGTGTTCTACTATTTCTATTATATCGTGCATTTTCATTATATTGTTGCAGGAGGTTCCTCTCATCTGGTATTAGAGCGCTTTCTTGGGCTCGCTAGGTGGAATTTTTGTCAAATTTGTTTTTCGCAGTGGCCTCTAGGCGTTGTGATTATTACAGTAGTTCTTTTTTCTTTACATCTGTATTGTTCATTTTAATTGCAAGTTCTAATTAGGGAATAATCCCTATCCACTTAACTGTGGGAAGTGCCCAGGAATAGCCCTAAAACTCATTGTGAGGAGTACCACAGGAACCCCAAAGTAGTTGGCCCATTGAGAGGACCTGCCAGCGAAAAGGGCAACGGCCCCTACCTGATTGACTAGTTCCCATCCTTGAGTTAAACCAAGAGCTGTCGTTTGTGGAAAAGTGGTTATCAATTTTACCTAAGCCATGGAGTGAGGGGTACTGCCCTAATATGCAAGCCGTTCGACAACATTGGTATTCGAGTGAATCCCCTAAACCTTTTAGAAGCTGAACTTACCTAGGGTCCATATCTATTACCAGTTGACAAATCACTGATTGAATCTATCCAGATCTGTTGCAGATCCCATTGCAGATCATTTCTCTATATCCTCCTTGCTTTCACTCTGTTTCCTCTAAACATTCACTGCAACCCCTGAAATTCCATTCTGCATATTTCCTTCCTTGAGGACCATATCCCAAATTCCACTTATCGAAGCCAGAAATCCCACATTTGTTTTTTTAGGGTTTGTCATAACTTCTTTGATTCTCACCTAATCACCTTCAAATTTTGCCACAATGTTCATTTCCTATTTCTGCTCCTTTGTCCCTCTTGGACAAATTTTCCCATTCTTTCACCCTGCTTCTGAAATCCCCATTTTTTGCTTCCCTATCCCTCAGAAAGTGTCTAAAACCTAGTCAAACCCCAATTACCCATCCGAGTTTTTCCCAATTCCAAATTTTCCTTTACTAAAAAAGGTTTTGTTTTTATTTTTCTAACCATTCCCAAAAAAAAAAATCCTCCTGGTTATGGTTGTCACCCACACAAGAGCAAAAAACATGGAGGATGAACTTGCAGCCCTCAAGACCAAACTCCAAGATCTGGATGAAAAAATTCTAGGCCTCAATCTTCAGCATTCAGCCATGAACAATAGACAGAAACCAGAGTCTTTTGCAGACACTGGGTTCTCTTCTTCCAACAATTTTCATGGGCCAAAGCTTGATTTTCCTCGCTTCAATGGTGATGATCCGACTGGATGGATATACCGGGCAGAACAATATTTCAGTCTACATAATACTTTTGATGTCAATAAAGTCCCACTTGCATCTATTCATTTGGAACATGAAGCCCTTCAATGGTTCTATTGGTACATCAAGGCTCATGAAGAGCCAAAATGGATAGATTTTTGCAAACTCATTTTGCAACGATTTGGCCCTAGTGCTTTTGATGACTTCACAGGAGCACTCACTAAACTTTACCAAACTAGCACTATGAGAGAATATTAGACCAAATTTGAGAAACTGACCAATCACACAGAGGGATCGTCTGATGAATTTTTCAGGAGTTGTTTTGTCAGTGGTCTAAAGGATGCAATCCGATCTAAGGTTAAAATGTTCCATCCCAGCATAATGATGGAAGCCCTAGGGTTGGCTAAGTTGGTAGAGGACAAGATCACATCTCAACAACACTCCAAATCCACTTTTGTTCCATTCAGAAATATGGTTTCCCAAAGACCTCCAATCACGCTAGCTCCTAGAACAACTCCTATCAAGCATTTGTCTGAAGCAGAGATGAGGGCACATAGAGAAAAAGGGCTTTATTATAATTGTGATGAGAAATTCACTCGGGGACATAGATGTGTTGAGAAAAAGCTCTATCTCTTGGATGTGGATTCTCCACCTACAACTAAAGTTTATGAAGATGCTCAGGATACAGTAGATGATCAGGTCGACATTTAGCAGTTGCATGTTGACCCTCCTCAGGAAGACCACCCAGAGATCTCTCTCCATGCTTTAGCAAGAGTCACCACCCCACAAACCATGTGGGTCAAGGGTTACTTCAAGAAGCTCCCTTTGACAATACTCATTGATTCTAGTAGCACTCATAACTTCATTGACCCTCGGATCACCAAACAGGCTGATTGTTTTGTCCATCCTTACTCCATCTTTGAAGTCATGATTGCCAATGGGGGTACATTACCTTGCAAAGGGAAGTGTCATAATGTGCATATCTCTATTGGAGATTATAACCTATGCTTTGAAATGTTTGCCTTGTCCTTAGGCGGATGTGATGTGGTTTTGGGTGCTCAATGGTTACTCACACTTGGACCCATCTTATGGGATTTTGCTAAACTTTGGATGCAGTTTTCAGACAATGGGCAAAAACACACATTGAAGGGCTTACAACTATGGTCTCTCAGCATCATCAGTTCACATCGCATGGAAAATCTCCTTAAGAAGAATTCACATGGTGTCATCACTCAGCTCCATTCCATTCAGATGCATCCATCAGCGGTCTCCACTAGTCCTTCGGATCTACAACAAATTTTGAACAGATATGCATGTGTCTTTGCTAAACTAGCAGGATTGCCACCTTCATAACCAGAGGACCATCATATTTAGCTCCTTCCTGGAAGTATTCCTCCTAACATCAGGCCCTACCGCTACCCATTTCACCAAAAGACATAGATTGAGATGCTCCTTCGGGACTTATTGAAGAAAGGTATTATTCTCCCTAGTACCAGTTCCTTTTCTTCACCAGTTCTTCTTGTCTAGAAAAAAGATGGGTCATGGCGCCTCTGCATTGACTTTCAAGCACTTAATCACATCACAATCAAAGATAAGTTTCTGATTCTTGTTGTTGATGAGCTTCTTAATGAGCTTCATGGCGCTCATTTTTTCTCCAAGTTGGATCTTCATTCTGGGTATCACCAAATTCAGGTTCATGAGGATGATATCCCTAAAATGGCTTTCCACATGCATGATGGCCACTATGAGTTTTTGGTCATGCCCTTTGGCCTCACGAATGCTCCTTCCACATTCCAGGCATTGATGAATAAAATATTCTGGCCCTACTTGCAGAAATTCATTATGGTCTTCTTTGATGATATAATCATCTATAGTAAAACATGGGCTGAGCATCTCCAGCATCTAGATCTTGTACTGCAACTTCTCTCTGATCATCATCTCTATGTAGAATAGTCTAAATGTGTTTTTGGGCAGGAGGAAGTGGACTATCTCGGGCATATTGTTTCAACCCAAGGGGTTCGAGTGGATCGTGCCAAAATAGATGCCATGAAAAATTGGCCGCATCCTCAGAACTCAAGACCCTCCATGGTTTTTTGGGATTGACTGGCTACTACTGCAAGTTTGTCAAGGATTACGAGAAGATTGTAGCTCCATTAAAAAATCTATTGAAAAAGGATGCTTTTACATGGACACATGCTGCTGAGTGTGCATTTGAAAAACTGAAACAAGCTATGTGTACTACACGTGTTCTAGCTATGCCATATTTTTCCAAGACTTTCACTATTGAGAGTGATGCTTGTAGCAATGGACTTGGTGCTATTCTCCTTCAAGATGAACATCCCATTGCGTTCACCAACAAAGCCCTTTCAGGGAAGAATTTAGTACTCTCTACATATGAGAAGGAAATGATGGCTATTTTGGATGCAGTACAGAAGTGGCAGCCATACCTATTAGGGAATCATTCTGCATCAAGACTGATCACCAGAGTCTAAAATATTTCCTGGAACAATGAGTCTCCTCCCCAGCACGACAAAAATGGGTTAGCAAACTCATGGGTTATGACTATGAGATCACTTACAAGAAGGGTAAGGACAATATTGTGGCAAATGCTCTTTATCGCACATTTGATGACCAAGCTTCTCTTTTAGCTATTTCTATGCCTGTTTCAAATTGGCTAGAATCTATCCAGCAGGGCTATGTCAATGACTCTTCATTATCTCAAATCATCCAACAGTTGGCCAATAACCCTTCTGTTGTACCGCATTACACTTGGGATGGTGCTTCCCCAGAACATAGATCTTCAATAGGCTGTCTTCTATGAACTCCATGCTTCTGCATTGGCAGGGCACTCTGGGTTTCTCAAAACTTATGAGCAAGCATGACGCAACTTCTTTTGGAAGGGAATGAAAAGGGCAATTCAACAGATGGTGGCTAAATGTGATACCTGCTAGTGCAACAAGGGTTAAATGATACTCCTTGGATTTTTCAAACCCTTGCCCATCCCTACATGGATTTGGACAGATATTTCTATGGATTTCATTGAGGGGGTCCCTAAATCTGGAGGGAAGATAGTGATCTTGGTTGTGGTTGATCGTCTTTCCAAATATAGTCATTTTTATGCCCTCATCCATCCCTATACCGCCTCCTCCATCGCATAGATTTTCATGGACCAGATCTTCTGTCTTCATGGAATCCCTTCTTCCATTGTCTCAGATCGTGATGCCACTTCCACCAGTCATTTTTGGATAGAACTATTTTGCCACACTGGCACCAAACTAAAGATGAGTTTTGGGTATCACCCATAAACAGATGGTCAGACTGAAGTTATCAACAAATGTTTGGAAACTTATCTTCATTTTTTAACCTCAGAACAACAGCATCATTGGGCAAAGTGGCTTCCTCTCGCTAAATGGTGGTACAATACCTCCTACCACACTGCATCTAAAATGACTCCATATGAAGCAGTCTATGGTCAGGCATTGCCAGTGCTCCTTCCATACACCCCCAGCAATTCACTAGTTCAGGCAATTGACATGGTTCTCCAAACCTGAGATCAGATTCTTCACATTTTGCAAGACAATCTTCACATGGAAAGAAATCGAATGAAACAATAAGCCGATCAACATTGTTCTGAGTGCACTTTTCAAGTAGGTGATATGGTTTGTATTCATCTACAGCCATACAAGCAATCCTCCCTGAAACTCAAAGGAGGTCAAAAGCTGGCTCCAAAGTTCTATGGGCCATATAAGGTTCTTAAGAAGATTGGGTCAATTGCTTATAAATTGGAGCTTCCTCCATCCCGCGTTCATCTAGTATTTCATGTCTCTTGTCTAAAGAAAGTTCTTGGCACCAACATCAGAGCACAAACTATTTTACCAAAAATGGATAATGAAGGATCCATCATTTTGGAGCTGGAGGCAATCCTCGACATGCACGCTCATTAGCTTCGCTCTCGATCCATCACAAAGGTATTAATTCAGTGGCATGAAATGCAACCAGAGGATGCTACATGGGAACCACTCCTTCAGATTCAACAACAATTTCCACATCTTAAGCTTTGAGGACAAAGCTTTTCTAAGAGGGGGATGTTAAGAACCCATGTTTAACCCTTCTCTTTACTTCAGTAGTATATTGTTGTTGGATGCATATGCTTTGTAAGTCATCCCGTGAGTATATTGTATTATCCCACATTCATCAGGAGTAATAGTTGTTTAGATTAGACTTAGTATATAAGTACGTGTTGAGGCTAATGAAGGCATCCACAAGTTTATTGTATTGAGCTTGCTCAAAGGAGGTTGCCCCCTTGAAGTGGCCTATGATCAATAAATTCCTTCTGTGTTATGCTATTTCTATTATTCCGTACATTTTCATTATATTGTTGTAGGAGGTTCCTCTCAAGCATCATGTTCCCTTGAAACCTAGTACTATACCTTTTAGGCAAAAGAAGGGGACATATAATCCAAAAATAGCGGAAGCTATCTTCAATGAAATTGATAAAATGCTAACGGCCAAAATTATCTACCCTATTCATCACTCTACCTGGGTGGCAAATATAGTGCCTATTAGAAAGAAGAATGGAGAGGTTCAAATCTATGTAGATTTTAGAAATTTAAACCAAGCCTCCCTTACAAATAATTATCATTTGCCAATTATGGATCATATTTTGTAGACTATGTCTGGTGCAGAGATGATGTCTATGCTTGATACATTTTTTGGATATAACCAAATTGAGGTAGCTTGAGAAGATCAACATAAAAAAGCTTTCACTACCCCCATTGGTGTGTTTGCATATAACAAGATGTCGTTTGGTCTCATAAATGCTGGAGCCACATTTCAAAGAGCAATACTTTCAGTGATTTGAAAAATAAAATCATTGTTGTATATCTAGATGACTTGACAATTTTATCCAAAAAGAGGTCTAATCACTTGCAAGACTCAGAAGTGGTTTTATAGCAATGTAGAAAGAATGGCATCTCCCTAAATCCAAAGAAGTCAATCTTCACAGTCACCGAAGGTAAATTATTGGGCCATATTGTCTCAAAGGATGGGATAAAGATCAATCCAGAAAGGGTCAAGGCTATTCAGTAGTTAAGCCTACCCGTAACTAAGAATAACATGAGGTCCTTTTTCAGTTAGGTAAATTTTCTGAGAAGATTTGTTCCTGATTTTGCCAAGTTGACCAGACACATCATAGAGATGATGAAAAATAAACCCACTTTCAGTTGGAGTACTAAAGGGAAAAAAGCATGTGAAGAGATTAGAGGAGCCATTGCTAATGCACCCACATTTGTACACCCTGACTTCCAGAAAGATTTTATTATCTATTGTTATGCTTTTGAGCATACCCTATTAGCTATATTATTAAAGAAGAATGAACAAGGAATTGAAGCTCCTATTGCTTTCATGAGTGTGCCTTTAAAGAATTATGAACTTAAATATTCCGCCTTGGAAAAGCATGCATATGTAGTGGTGAAGGTGTTAAAGAGCTTCTGTTTCTATATCTTACACTCACACACTGTAGTGTATGTTTCAGAATCTGCAGTCAAAAGTATACGAACTCAACAAGAGATTAGGTGTAACAACAGGGCAAATTGGATCGCTAAAGTGCAAGAGTATGATGTTGAAATCAAACCTACTAATCTGGTTCGGGGTAAAGGATTGTGTAAGATGATTTCTAAAAATAGGGAGGAAGCCAAAGAAGAGGAACCCTTGGTTCTTTTCACTAGCAACACTGATGAGTGGTTTTCTAGTGTTTCCTTCTTCTTAAGCTATGGTGATTGTCCGTCTCACCTTTCAGTAAAGCAAAAGATGAACTTGAAACTCAAGGCACATAAGTATGTTATTTGGGCAGGTAATTTGTATAAAAAGGGAATTGATGGAACCTTCTTAAGGTGTGTGGACAAAGATCAATAGAAGAAGCTACTGGAAGCTTTCCATAATGAAGCATGTGGAGGACATTTTTCTGCATTTGTAAAAACTTTCAAAATATTAAGACAATGTTTCTACTAGCTTGGGATTTTTAAAGATGCTTATGAATGGGTATCGAAGTGTGAAAAATATTCAAAATTTGCAGGCTGACCACAGTTAGCTGCATTGCCTTTGAATCCAGTAGTTATAGATGAACCTTTCTAGCAATGGGGTTTAGATTTCATTGGACCAATTAATCCCAACTTGAGTGATGGGCATACTCATATTTTGACTGCTACATATTATTTTATGAAATGGGTGGAGGCAATACCAGTCAAAAATACTACCTCTGAAGTGGTGTGTGCTTTTCTTAAATAAAATATCATAGTCAAGTTTGGTGTACCCAAGAAGTTGGTGATTGATAATGCTTCAAGCTTTTCCTCTATAGAAATCACCCTCTTCTATTATGATTTTGGTATCAACTTATCTCATTCATCTGATTATTACCCACAAGGTAATGGCCAAGCAGAATCTAGCAATAAAAATCTCATCTCTATTGTTAAGAAGCTTGTTGAAGAAAATCAGAAGGGATGACATAAGCATTTATATGATGCTCTATGGGTAGATAGGATAACATATAAGAGGGCAATTGATATGTCTCCTTTCCAGCTTGTTTATGGTATTGACAGTGCAATTCCTATTCCCTTGGAACTGTCTGCATTAAATCTGCAAAAAGTAATTGAAGATGAATAATTCCAATCGACACTAGAAAAGAGGATTCTGTACTTACAGAAACTAGAAGAACAGAGAGAAGTTACTGTGGATAGGATTTCTAAACATCAACAAAATGTAAAGAAATTTTTTGACAAGAGGGCTAAGCAAAGGACTTTCGCAGTTGAAGACGTTGTGCTCTTGTGGGATCGTAGAAGAGAATTGAAAGGTGTACACAAGAAGTTTGATTCTTTATGGAAAGGCCCTTTCCAAATCAAAGAAGTTGTGGGATAAAATGCTTTTCTATTGGCATATCCTAATGGAACACCATTATCTCTTGCCTATAAGGGGCTAGATTTAAAATTATGCAATTGGTAGGGTTTCTGAGTCTGGTCCTGTACTATAGTTTCTTTCCTCTTCTTCGCTTTTTGTTTTGTGTTATTTCATTTTTGGTGTGACTCTATTGCCCCTGGAATAAGGTCTGTAGGCCATGGTTTTGTCTGAGTTCTCTACATCTTCCTATGTCCTTGTCCCCAATTAGAGCGAGTTGTTGCACTGAGTTTTGTTTTTGTCTATCCCTTTAATATTTTTCACTCCCTCAGGTTAATTTTACTTAGTCGCATTCATGAGTCGGCGGTCCTTTGCATCTTTGAACCCTTGTTGGTCATTTCACAAATTCATGAAATGCTCGATGTCCCAACTTTCCTTGGTCTCCCAATCCTTGTAGTCTGTCTTGAGTATTCGTAAATTTTTCTTTCCTTGTGTAGTCGAAGAATCAGAGATTTCTTGAAGTCTTGAATCCTCAACCATCGGTTCAAAAGTTCATATTCTACCCAACTTGCCAATTTCACTTGAGACTCTTCCTTAAGGAGCTTTTGTCTACGCCAACATATTTGTATGAAGGAATGACACCTGTCACCATGTAGTCAATTTGCGGTACGTGTGGACATAGTGGCACATTTATTGGAGGGAAAGTTGAGGAATGCATTTACAATTTCTACTGACATACTTGCCACCAACATTTAATGTGTAGATTATGAGAAGCGACTTGAAAGGCTAAGTAAGGTGTTATTATGAGCTAAAGAATGCATTGCAGAGGAATGAACAACTAGCTCGCTACGTGTGGAATTTCAACTCAATTATATTCTCATAGGTGAGTAAAGCCGGTATCTTTCCCTCCTCTATAAAATCTCATATCTTCTCATAGAGGTTATACATTTTGTCTTCCATGAATATATTTAAAGAAATCTTTGCAAGTATTTGGCCTCATTCTCTATTGTCCGCATATACCTCGAAGTTTCTCATCACTTAGTTTCTAGAAATTATAAAAATGAAATACAAGTTTCAAGGAGCCCTAGTAGCTTCTGTTATAGAAAATAGCTTGGCAGGAGTGAGAGATACAAATTTGGGTCATGTTGATTTGAATGATTTTTGGGAAAGGATGCAATCTGAGAGGAGAACCCCTCTAGCAGAGAAAATCGTCAGCAGTGGTTTGCACAAGGCAAGTGGTTTTCCTCTTGCCATGCCTTATCTGGAATTAATGGTTGCATGTGCCAATGGTTACTTTCCAGAATCCCAAGAAATAAAAACTCCCAGTGGTACCATGGTAGCTAGAATTGATTCTGAGTCTGTTGCACTAGCCTTTGATTTAGAAGAGTACAAGGGTGATGAAGAAGTTTCTATGACCTCAGCCTAGAATTTTTACAATGAAAAGAAAGATTGGTGTCGTACTTGTGTGGCCAAGAACTGGTTGGAGGTGGCAAAAACTAGAAAATCTCAGCTACCTGTGAACTTAAGGAGAAGTCATTTCAAAGAGGATATCTCTAATATGATAACTTTGCTGAATAGGGTGATGGGTAGCCCCGAGTTAGATGTTTTTGAATTCTAGATGTGCAGGTTTATCCTGTTAATTTGTGGGGACCATCAGATTGATTGGCCAAAGATCATCAGTAATTGTTTGCATTAACAGTTAATGAATTTCACACAAGGCCCAAAATTTCATATGTGTTCTCAGCTAGTTTACATTTTATCCTAGAGAGAAATTGCTTGGCCCGGTTTGAGAACCTAGAGGAGTTCTTTAGTGAGTACACCTGTATATCAAATCTTCCCTCAGTTGCAAAGAAATGAAGGTATGAAAGATTTCCATCATGTGAATGATGCATTTTTCATGATGTTAGCAAAGAGAATTGATGGTTCAATAGAGAAGAGATTTTTTGTAGAATCTTTCTCTTTGGTCACAAAATTTGGAAGCATCTATGTCTAGTTGGATCATTTCTCTTATTTGAGAATTGGGGGTTATGAAGATGCCATGTTGAAATTGCCTCGATACCCTTCCAATTACTTGGTGTTGCTGGAAGTCTGTCGCCAGATGGCTGTGGTTAATGTCAAGTATCAGATGATGAAGAAGAAAGGGTATTTGTTTCCTGTGTCCTTGTCTTTCTACTCTTGCAAGAACAATGAAAGTGCTTGAAATGTTGAAAAGTTGTTTGAATTTAGTCTCCATAGTTTGTCTCCTCGTACAGCGTTTGACAGTAAGAATTTCATAATAGAGCATATGCACGGAAGGGGTTCCTATTTACATGTTCCTCAACTTGAAGATTTTTGGGAGGATTGTATGGATGAAAGGGAGATTCAAAGAAGGAAATTGATGAGATTGATTGTTGATCAGGTCCGTGCTCAACTCCCAGACATGATTGATGACTTTTCAGATCTCCTGAGTGAAGAGTATAGTAAAGTATCTGAGGCTCCCTTTCCTTCGATAGATTGTTCCATGAAGGAAGTCACAGATATCATGCTATTGTCATTCCATGTTTTGAGGAGAACCAAAAAATGGCTGCAAGCAAAGTCTAAAGAGTGTGCTGGCTCATCTACACCTAAAGACTTGGCTTCTCAAAATCAAGCCAGATCCCATACTGCCACCTCACACAAGAGAGCGACCAGTTAAGACCTGACCTTGCAAAGAGTTGGTTCATAGCCCAATGGTGATGGAGAAGACCCACCTAAGGAGCTAGGCAAATTGAAAACTACATGTGAATAGGATGTTCAAGTCACAAAAAGAAATACTAGATTGGCAGCCCTATCATCCAAGGCTAACCATGTGCCCTTACCAAGCAATCAAGCAAGTGATTCTGATTCTCTTTTCTTCTCACAATTAGGGGATAATTTGCTACATTCATTTCTTAGCCCACCTAATTCACCACAACGAAAGGAAATGTCCATGCAAAATCCTCGTCTTGTGCAAATGGTAGCAACTACCGATGTTGATAATGCACTAGTCTCATCCCCTAACTAGTTGAAGAAAGCAGTCCAGAAGAAGAAAAGGTGTACTACTTTACTTGATGATGGTATTGATACTATTGCCAGTCTGCTACAAATGGTCCCCAAGCCTAAAACTACAAAGAGAATGTCCAAGATGGTGATTGATACCTCCTCAGGTAACTAGTTTTTGGAAATTGCAGACCCTTTAGTGGAGAAGAATGAAGATGAGATAACCAAGGCTAAATTCAAAGTAAGTCGGGTGGATCTAGGTCCAGCGACCACCAAGGGAGACCTGTATCACATGCATTTTTTAGTGGGCAATATTTCCAAGAGGGTGAAAGACCTATAGGAAGAAAATTCAAAGTTATTAGCACATGTGAGTTCCTTATCTTCTTTTGGTAATTCAATTTTTGAGATTATTTCTCCTTCCGTTGGAACTTCTTTTGCTGTTAAGATTCCTACTCTCGACCCAAATTTACTTCAGCAAATTAAAACTTCTTTATCTCTGAGGCAAGCTAAGGAACAATGGATTGAAAAGGTTATATTTGATGGTCTACTATTCATTGAAGTAGTGAAGTTGTTTGATTTTATCCATGCTAAGAGAGAGGTTTTAATAACGGAGTTTGAGAAGGTCCAAAGTGATCACACCACTCTGAACATATTCTCCAAGGAAGTACGTGAGATTTCTAGCATGGATCCTGGCATCTTATTGATTGAAGAGATTATTGCTGACACCAAAGATTTGGAGATTGATATGTGGATTGATACATTAGAGTGGAAAATATGTGTAGTCGTAGCAACTGAGGAAGAAATAGGAAAAGTAGTAGCAATCTATTATAAGGAGATGATAAGGATAAAAAGAAACTTTGTCACTCTGGACATAGAAGCCAACAGGTCTAATGATGAAAGGTTGTTGGACATCAAAATAATCAAACATAATTTCAAAAAGGTGGTGAAAGAAGATATAGTAAGTTACAGTGCTATAACAGGGGAATCATTGAGCAAGCTCTCTAAAACATCAGCCTATATCAATACTTGCAAGAACAACATAGAGGATACACATCACAAGGTGACTGATCTTGATAGAACCATCTATTAGATTTAGGGCAGACAACTGAGAGGGGGGTGGGTGAATCAGTTGTCCAAAAACTTTCTTCTTTCAACACTTGCATTCACTTAGCATTAACAATGAATCAATCATGAAAACTTAATGTGATTAACCAAGAGCAGAAACACATCTACACATGAGACACCAAGATTTTGACGTGGAAAACCCGGTTAAGGGAAAAACCACGGGGTGACTAACCCAAGATATTATTCTCTATTAGAAGAATAGAAAGAATAAGATGGCACATGCCAATTAGGGATCACTACTCGAGCACACTACTCACAAGAGGCTCATTGCCTATAAGAGACACACTGTCTACAATAAATAAGTATTACATACTTGAACTAGTAAATAGCATCATCACCATGCTTGAATCAGTTCCATTAAAGCCCAAATCCTTCTGCTCTTCCTTTCACTCTTCTCCTCGCTACCACACACTCATCTCCACAAAAACACACTTGAAATGACTTTGCAAACCTTTATTTATATATGACATCAACTTAGGAACAAACATCTAAGTCGGCAAGCAACCACAAGAACATTCGCAAAGTGTATAATTCATCCGTTTGACTAGTCACAGAAGGAACACCTTCATCCAGAAGTATTTCTTCAATTCTGAGCTCCAATTCTAATGCGGACCATCAACGTGAACTGAACATAATCCAAGGACCTTCACAAGCTTTCCTGAATCACTAGGAACATCTGAACTTCCTCTACTTACTGAAATCCTTCTCTCCTACATCCGGAACCTCAAGAACACAGTCTGTCATCACTGTCACAAAGGAGTAGGTTCTTCCGGACCTTCAAACCACAAACCAATCTACTTGACACTTCACAAGGATGTCCTAAACACTTCCTCAAATCTACAGAGTGGGATAATGCATTACCGGAGCTTACCGGACCGATCTGTCTCACTTTGTCACCACTGAGCACTTGTCGGAATCGGTTCTACTTGAGCAACCATAACTTCTTCAAATCTTCATGCAGATCCCTGAAAACTTGACTAGAGCATCTCAAGACTTATATCTACAAACCCTTTAAACTGCATCCTCCGATCCTCAACCTATCTTAGACTTGTACCTTGTTATCATCACTGTTCTTCACTGTTCCTGATTGAGACTAATTTTCTCAATATCCTCAGCACACAGCTCATCCAATCCTTCTCATTAATGCAACATGAGTATGTTGACATCAATGACAACACCGGTTCAACCCATACTTGCAACAATCTCCCCCTTTGTCATTGATGGCAACATATTATGTGAAAAACCATCAAAACAAGAACTTCTACTTACTGTCATAGCTCCCCCTATCAACAACAACTATTCACATGTCTTCTCTTCCTATACTGCTCCCCCTTTGATCATCAACCACTTGTTTTTCACATGTCTTCTCTCCCCCTTTGACATCAATGGCAAAGGGCCCATACTTGCAACTTTATAATCACACTTGCTGCTCCCCCTAAGTAGCAGCTCCCCAACACTAATCCAGACCACAAGATATGACTATGATATCCACTGGACTGATGCACATTAGTGCATCCTAGTTCATCACTGGAGGAGAAATAACCCTTAACTTCTCCCTGAGATACTCAAAAGAGTCCTTGGGAAGAGGTTTAGTAAAGATATCTGCAATCTGATCCTTGGAGGGCACATACTCTAATCTAACTTCATCCTTGTTCACTTGCTCTCTCAGAAAGTGAAACATGATAGATATGTGCTTGGTCTTAGAATGCAACTCTGGATTCTTAGAAATATTTATTGCACTTGAATTATCACAGAAAATTGTGATAGGTTCCTCATATTCTACTTTAATGTCTCTTAGCATCTACTTCATCCATAAGATTTAAGTGCAACTACCTGCTATTGTAATGTTTTCTGCTTCAGTTGTAGATAGAGATATTCCCTCTTGTTTCTTGCTTAGCCAAGAAACCAATCTTTTTCCCAAAAAGAATGCTCCACCACTGGTACTCTTCTGGTCATCCACATCTCCTATCCAATCTGCATCTGTATATGCATGAAGAGAGAAATCATGATCTCTAGGATACCATAGACCATACTCAACTATCCCCTTTAGATATCTAAAAATCCTCTTGATTGCCATAACATGAGATTCTCTAGGATCAGCTTGGAATCTAGCAACAAGACCAACAGCCTACATAATATCTGGTCTAGTTTGAGTGAGATACAATAGTCCTCCAATCATTGACCTATATTTTGTCTGATCAACCTTGGGAGAGTCATCATCTTTGCTCAACTTGCATCCAGTTTCCATTGTAGTGTTCATTGGCTTTGAGTCTTCCATCCCAAATTTCCTCAACAATTCTTTCACATATTTTGACTGAGAGATGAAGATTCTTTTTTTTGTTTGAGTAATTTGTAGACCCAAAAAGAAATTCATTTCTCCAAGCATTGACATCTCAAACTCACTTTTCATTTGACTTGCAAAAGTTTTATACATACTATCTCTTCCTCCAAAAATGATATCATCAACAAATGCTTCAACAATTAAGATATTTTCATGATCAATTTTGAAATACAAATTACTGTCAGCAGTACCTTTATTGAAACCAATCTTCAAGAGATGCTTATCCAATCTTTCATACCAGGCTCTTGGGGCTTGCTTCAGTCCATACAATGCCTTTTTTAATTTATAGACCATGTCACTATGATCAGATAGTTGAAATCCATCCGGTTGCTCAATATACACTTCTTCTTCCAAATTACCATTTAGGAAGACAAATTTGACATCCATCTGATACACCTTGAAATCCTTGAAGGAAACAAATGCAAGAAATAATCTGACTGCTTCAATTCTTGCCACTGGAGCAAACATTTCTTCAAAATCAACTCCTATTTGAGAGTAACCTTTGCAAACTAATTTGGCCTTGTTTCTGATTACTTCACCGGCTTCATTCAATTTGTTCTGAAAGACCCATTGGGTTCCAATCACATTTTTATTTCTTGGTCTGGGAACAAGATCCCAAGTGTGAGTCTTCTCAATCTGCATCAATTCTTCCTCCATTGCCTTAGTCCAGTTTTCATCATTGCAGGCTTCATTTACTGTCTTAGGTTCAATCTTTGAAATTAGACAATACTCATCTGAATTTTGAGCAATTCTCCTCCTTGTTTGCACCCCTTTGCTTTTGTCACCTATGATCTAATCTTCAGAGTGGTTTAGAGTTACATACCTTGGAATTTTGGGAGTCTCTTGCACTTCTAACTCATGATCAATCTCATTGAGACTTATCTCTTCTTCCTGTCTTACCGGATCAACTTGACTTTATTTCTCAGAAGAGACTTGGATACCTTGAATCTGAACACCATTTTGATCATCTTCATCTTGTTCAAGAATTCTTGAGGGTCTTTCAATTTCTTCATCAACCTTCAAATTTATACTATCTACAATCTTTCTCAATCTCTTGTTGTAACACCGGTATGCTTTGCTTTGAGTAGAATAACCCAAGAATATTCCTTCATCACTTCTAGCATCAAACTTTCCTAGATCTTCATCCCTTTTAATGCAACATCTGCTACCAAAAACTATGAAGTATCTCACAGTGGGAGTAATGCCAAACTAGAGTTCATAAGGAGTCTTACCGATATAGTTTCTAATTTGAACTCAGTTGAGAGCATAGACTGCAGTGCTGACAGCTTCTCTCCAATAGATCTGAGGAACATTTTCTTCCATCATCATGGTCCTGGATGCTTCGGTTCTTTCTTTCAACAACTCCATTTTGCTGTGGAGTTCTAGGGGCAGACAACTATCTCTTTATTCCATGTTTCTCACAAAAGTTTATGAACTCACCGGATGTGAATTCTCCACCTCTATCAGACCTCAGACACTTCAATTTTAATCCGGTCTCATTTTCCACCATAGCCTTGAATATTTTGAATTTCTCAAGAGCTTCTGATTTCTCTTTCAGAAAGGTTACCCACATCATCCAGGAATAGTCATCAATTAGCAACATGAAGTATCTATCACCTTGCACACTCTTGATTCTTGCTAGACCACATAAGTCAGTGTGAACCAAGTCTAATAATCTGGTAGAAGATTGTTCCTTGCTTTTGAATGAGATTCTACTTTGTTTTCCCAACTAACATTCTTTGCACAAACTATTTGTAGGTTTTACCAATCTTGGAAGATCTCTTACAGCCTGAGTATTACTTATCTTGATGATATTATCAAAGTTCACATGACACATTCTTCTATGCCATAACCAACTTTGATCAATTTGAACAAATAAGCAACTTTTACTAGTACCAACTAAGTGAAAGATGTTACCTTTTGTTTGGGTACCTGATGCAATCTTTGTTCTAGAACTTTCAAAGATTTTGCACTTTCCATTCTTGAATCTAAGATCATAGCCTTTGTCCACCAACTGTCCCACACTAAGAAGATTGTGTTTCAATCCTTCAACATATAATAAATTACCAGTTTTGTTCTTTCCATCAAAAGAAATAGTTCCTCTACCTCTGATTCTACCTGCAAAGTTATCACCAAACTTTACCACTCCTCCTCCATACCTTTCCAAATCTATGAACTTGTTTTTGTCACCTATCATGTGGTGAGAGTAGCCACTGTTAATGACCCAATCATCCTTTTCTTCAACTTGGGCAGCCAGGGCTTTATGATTTATGGATTCAGAGGGTATTGGATCTTCTTCCTTGATGGCAATGAACACCCAGTCACTTCTGGATTTGTCTTCTTTCTTTGATTCATCATCTGTTACTCCTTCATCATCTCCTTCATGAGCATAGTAACAATTCTTCTAGAATCTTAGTCTATTATTGTTTGTCCTAGAAAATCTTTCCAGACACCTTGATGCAAAATGACCAATCTTATTGTAGTTAAAACACTTAAAAGGCAATTTTCCCTCATACTTACTGGATCCTCTTGGTAGTCTTTTTGCAATAAGAGCTTCAAGATGAGCAGTTTCAGCTTCTTCTTCTTCCAAGTCTTTTCTTGCATTTTCATACCATGATGATTTCCTTGAAGAGTTTTCTCCCAGATCAAACCTTTGTTTTCCTTTTACCAAGGCACTTGCTTTGAATGAAGATTCAGTCTTTGGAGGAACATCTCCAAACTCGGCCATTTCAAAAGTAGCTAGCTTACCAACCAATTGATCCCTTGTGACTGTTGTGTGAGCTCTGAATTCTTTGATTGCAAAATCTTTGATTTTATAAGAATCAGGAAGGGATTTGAGAACTTTGCCAATGATCACATCTTCACTCAGGGTTCCACCTACATTTCTGATTCCATAAACCAGCTCATTCACTCTTGCCATAAAAGAGGTAATATTTTCATCATTTCTCATTTTCAGTCTTTCAAATTTCCCTTTTAGACTCTATAATCTTGCACATTTAACAAACTGGTCTCCTTCATGCAAAAGTTCCAATTTCTTCCAAATTTCAAAGGCAGTTGGTAGATCAATAACATTAGAGAGTTCTGAGTCAAATAATGCACTTAAAAGAGCCTCTTTGGTCCACAGATTATTTTTGGCATCTATGATTTCATTTAGGGTTGTCGGACCACCCTGTGGAGGTACATAAGCCTTTGTGACCATGGACCAGTATGCAAATCCCATGTACTGCAAGTGACATTCCATATGACCTTTCCAAAGAGTAAAGTTAGTTCCATCAAACTTCAGACTATCCTTCTTGTAGGACGACATCCTAGATCTCCTCAAGCAATTAAGCTTCTTTCAGAGGAACTTGGCTCTAATACCAATTGTTAGATTTAGGGTAGACAACTGAGGGGGGGTGAATAAGTTGTCCAAAAACTTTCTTCTTTCAACACTTGCATTCACTTAGCATTAACAATGAATCAATCATCAAAACTTAATGTAATTAACCAAGAGTAGAAACACATCTACACATGAGACACCAATATTTTGACGTGGAAAACCTGGTTAAGGGAAAAACCACTGGGTGACTAACCCAAGATATTATTCTCTGTTAGAAGAATAGAAAGAATAAGATGGCACATGCCAATTAGGGCTCACTGCCTGAGCACACTGCTCACTGCCTATAAGAGACACACTATCTACAATAAATAAGTATTACATACTTGAACTGGTAAATAGCATCGTCACCATGCTTGAATCAGTTCCATTAAAGCCCAAATCCTTCTGCTCTTCCTTTCACTCTTCTCCTCACTATCACACACTCATCTCCACAAAAAAACACTTGAAATGACTTTGCAAACCTTTATTTATATATGACATCAACTTAGGAACAAACATCTAAGTCAACAAGCAACCACAAGAACATTTGCAAGGTGTATAATTCATCCGATTGGCCAGTCATAGAAGGAACACCTTCATCCAGAAGTATTTCTTCAATTCCAGGCTCCAATTCTAATGCGGAGCATCAACACAAATTGAACATAATCCAAGGACCTTCACAAGCTTTCCTAAATCACCAAGAACATCCGCACTTCCTCTACTTACTGAAATCCTTCTCTCCTACGTCTGGAACCTCAAGAACACAGTCTGTCATCACTGTCACAAAGGAGTAGGTTCTTCTAGACCTTCAAACCACAAACTAATCTACTTGACACGTCACAAGGACATCCTAAACACTTCCTCAAATCCGTAGAGTGGGATAATGCATTACTGGACCTTACCGGACCTATCTGTCTCACTCTATCACCACTGAGCACTTGTCAGAACCGGTTCTACTTGAGCGACCATAACTTCTTCAGATCTTCATATGGATCCCTGAAAACTTGACTGGAGCATCTCAAGACTTATATCTACAAACCCTTTAAACTGCATCCTCTGATCCTCAACCTATCTTGGACTTGTACCTTGTTATCATCACTATTCTTCACTGTTCCTGATTGAGACTAATTTTCTCAATATCCTCAGTACACAGCTCATCCAATCCTTCTCATTAATGCAACATGAGTATGTTGACATCAATGACAACACTAGTTCAACCCATACTTGCAACACCATCATGAAGAAGAAATGCCAAATGAACATGACTAGATGTCCACTTGGCATGGTGCTAACGCCAATTATTAACAAATACAGGACGTATAAAGCCAAGTTATGGGCACAGGTACCTCAGGTGTCGCAAAGTGTCAACAAGGAAGCTGCGCAGGTAGGAGAAGGTGAAGAGATGGATGAAGTAGATGATGGTGATGTAGACTTACAAATCTTAGATTAGCTTTGTATTTTATTTTATTTGCAAGTTACTTTTATTTCCTCAAAAACTATTGGCTTTGGAGGGCCCTCTTTGTTATTGTTTAAAAACAATCTTTAGTTGGTGGTTTTCAAGAAACCATTGTGGTTCTTTTGAATGGTTATGTTTGGCTTAGCTATATATTTTGGATAGCTAGTTGAACTATGGACTCTTCTTTTAGGCAAAAATTTTGGTTTTCCTGGGAAGGGTGATAGTAGCACTTTGTTTCTGATTTCTATGATATATGAAATATAGTTAATGCGGTGGAGTTTCAAAAGATTATGAACTTTGTGTTGTGATTATTTTGAGATGATATTCTTGTTATGTTAAATATGTTTCTATTGGTATTGATGATGTGCATCTATTATGGTCGTAGGAGATTATTAATTCTTGCTCACTGCTTTGAGTGATTTATCTATTGGTATCTTATTTCAAGATAGTGATTTTATTTGTATATCTAGTTTTTCAAACTGTTCTATTGTGGTTGGAAGTCTGTGAACTTCTTGTGTTAGATTTAGAATCATAAATCATCCTTTATAGCTTTCTGGTCTAAAACTCTACATTTGTTTTGCTTTTTGGTCAAAGGCAATCTTAAGTTACATTCCTGAGAAAATCAATAGAAGGTAGTTGCACCTTGTTAAATAAGCAGAGAGCCCATATAAAACATCAATATATTAGGTTCAATTGTTGATTACATTTGTCATCTGTATGGGCATCAGAATATAGAGTTAGGTGACAAATCTCTTAACCAACAGGGAGGTTAGAAGTTCTTTGAACTTTCAAACTCTCAAAATTATGGTTCAAGAGTTCATCAAATCTCTGACTTGCCGATTGAATGTGCTCACTGCTCCCGTGGTACCTTTTTCTAAGTTGTGATGTAGTATGATGGAATGACATCTGTCACCTCACATTTAATTTGGAATGTGTTTAAGTACATTGGTACACTTTTCAGAGAGAAACGTAAAGGGGATTTTATGATTATCAAAGCTTGATAGGCCACCAGATTGCCTTTGACTAGAAAGCAAAACAAAGGTCAAACTACCCTGGCTAACCCGAGGTGGAAAATGGGTTGTCTGGTGTGAGAGATAGAGTCGTTTCATATTGACGTTGAAGATTTTTGGAAGAGAATACAGCCCGAGGGTCAAACTACCCTGGCTAACAAAATTGTGAGTAGCGGCTTAGACCGAGCTGGGGGTTTTCCACTTGCAGTGCATTGTCCTGACTTGGTGGTTGCTTGTGCCAATAATTATATCCTAGAGTCTCAAGAAATAAGAGCTTTAGATGGCTCTGTTGTTGCTAAAATTGACTTAGAATCCATTACCCTTGCTTTGAATTTGGATGAGTATGAGGAGAATGCAGATGTTTCCATGTCTTCTGCTTGGGGATATTATAATGAGAGAAAGGATTGGTGCTAGAATTGCATAGCTAAAACCTAGTTAGAAGTAGAGAAAAAGTGGAAGTCTAGGCTCCCTACTAATTTAAAGAGAAGTCATTTCAAGGAGGAAATTTAGACATGATTACTCTGCTAAATCGCATAGTTGGTAGCTCTGAATTTGATTCTTTTGAGTTTTGGATGTGTAGATTTATCATGTTCATTTGTGGAGATCACCATATAGACTAGGCGAGGGTGTTAGAGTTAGCTATGATTGGAGCTAGAGGATATAGTGTGCACTTTCTTCATCCTTTGTTCAATAAGATTTAGTTTGATGATCATCCATCTTTGTTTGCTCAAGTCTTTGCCAGAGTTTTTGCACCTTGCAGCCTCAAGCCTAAGCATATCCCTCTTGTTCTTAAAATGGACAATAGACATTTTTCCAAGAAGTTAAATCTTAGTGCTGATGTGCTCCTTCCTATGTTTCAGTTGTGGTCTTTTGATCCTAAACTATGGCACATTCCCTGAGGACTTATTTGTTGGAGGAATAACAAGCCATTGCATGCTTTTCTTTGTAAAAATTGCCTTTAACTGAGAGACTTAAACGTCATTATGGGTTTGGTTGTTATTCATATTTTCTAACCTCTACTCTATTCATGTATTCCTGTTTGTCTCACCGATTACGAATCCCCTTTAGAACTCCATTGTTGAGTGTGCATGGGTTAGAGTAGTCTTGGGATGGGTGAGCTCCTGGGAAGGTCATGGGCCCTCTCCTATTTTTTGGCATGTTGCTACCTTGGTTAATTAATATGTGTTTATTTAATTAATTTTTCCCAGAAGGTCACTTTGAGATACAAAATAATGTGACCCCTCGATGGGTCGTGACCTTTTGTGGTGTGAGTGGCCTATTTATAGGCTTAAACTTCATTGTATTTTCTCACTCCGCTGATGAGGACTGACTAGTCCAAAATACGTTTGGAGTTTTTACCTTGAAATATTGAGCATATTCTTTATGTCCACTCACTTCTAAAATTATTTTTTTCTTTTTAGCACTGATATGTTTCCCTTGATGTTGAAGTACTGCTAAGCCATCATTATGTTTTTGCAAAATTTAGGACTTCATGAAAGCACAAGAGCTCAGATCAAATGAGAGAATAATTCTATTCTATCACTGAATGCAAAAGATTACAATATTGTTATTGGATTGTTATTACAATGTACATGATATGCCTTGCTTATAAAGACAGGGATGAAATGTGGGGTGTTGTAGTCATGTGACAAGTGTCATAATCCTATGACATGTGACGACTATAGGATAAGAAGAAAACTATCAACAACTATCAACAACTAGACACAACTAGAACATCTAGTAGACTCACTAAGTCAACTTAACATGTGCGAATTATTTGTGATGTGTGAATATTATTTAACTAAGAAATAGTTAAATAATATGAATTATCCACACAAGGGTAAACCGATTAGGTAATAACTCTATTCACAACAACACTCCCCCTTAAGTGCAACTTAGGGAGTAGCTGACTAAAGAAAGATGTATGAAGATGATGATGGCTACTAGCTACTAGTCCATGTTAGGTAGGTACCATGTATGACAAATCTCAAGTGGAGAAAAGGACAAAACCTCATGGGAAAAAACTCATCTCCAAAAGTGAGAATGCATGAAACAATGAAAGTGAAAGAAGTGATAGTAGGAGGACTCAACATGACCCCCAAGGACAACTTCTATCACATATGTATAGTCAAATACCCCCCATAGGAGAGAAAGCGTGAGACTATAGGCCCCCCCAATAATGAAGTAGCTCCTGTGCCGATGGTGAATGCCTGAAGATGAATGCTGAAGAGAATCGAGAGCTTGCAAACAACATTTCTCCCCTTAGGAAGAAACCAATCCAAAGGCTAACGTAAAAGAAACTCTATCTCCAAGAAGAGATATGAGGGAAGAAGTCTCATGATGGATGCCTCTGAAGACTATTGAAATATCCACATGTCAGAATCAAGGAATGGCACAATGCAATGAGGTGTGACCAATCCAAAATCCTGGGTAGACCCATGAAGAACAACCTCCAAAGACAAAGTAGATGGGATAATAGTTGTGTTGTAACTGTCATCAAAGAGGAGAGATATCCCCTCAAGTGTGTCCTCCAAATCTGCAATATGAGACTCACAAAACAAGTCTGATATACTTGCCAAGAAAGTATCCCACAAAGCTGTGTCTGAAAGACTGGAATGATCCTACTCTATTGAAGTAGATGAAATGATGTCGATGCCGATCTCTAAAGAAGTAGGAGGTTGAGGTGATGGAATCTCAACACTAGTCTCATGAACCAAAGTGGGTGAAAGAACACCAAGGTTCAAGTGCCCAAACTTCTCCTCATAAACATGATTCACACTTGCTGCATGAGTGTGAATATCAATTAATGGATCTAAATTATCAGAAGAAGATGTTACCATTTTTCACTTACAGCTCAAATTGGTAGAGATGGTGTAGCAAATTCATTTTTAGAGTGAAGGTTAACATTTTTATGTTAGAAGTTATTTGCATAGTTGCTTGTGTTTTAGTGATATTGCATTTCAGTTGTTCAAAAAAAGGAAAGATTTTTAGACCATTCATTGCATTGCAGAACATTCACAGGAGAGATAAGTATTTCATTCACTACAATAATTATTCATTTACAAATGAAAATACATAAAAGGATAATCATTGCATTGAAAGACTTAATGATAGATCAAATGTCCCACACAAGCCATGGGAATAGTTGAACAAATGTAAAATAGGGAAAATACTATGCATCTAAAGATAGGAAGAGAAGGTCATAGCCATCATTGCCTTGTTGCAGTCTTCAATCTCTGAGGTTTCCATCCTATCCTTGCTCCTGATCTCTGATGAGAACCTGCAAAAAATTGGGAAAGGTCTTGTTAGAGCTCCGGTTATGAGATCTCAATATGTCTATCAAAAGAGGCATAATACTTTGCCTATAATGCATTGATCAATGAACATTATTCACATGCAAGAGGAACTGAGAAAGAAACAATCATGGAACTTCATTGTTTTTATTCTAATTTGTTTGTTTCATGTGCAAGTATAGGATAAATCATGTACTTGATTGAAGGCATATTAGCATGTGCTATCAAATGAGGCTCCCACAAGGGTTGAGCCCAACATGTTGCTTCCCCTTAATCTCAAAAGGGATGGAATGAAAAAGAAAGATCATTACTCATATTGTTTAATTGCATGACAAATTGAAGCAGTATCAAAGCAATCAGATGAATTGGTTTCTAGTTCAGAACACCCTCATGATTACAGTTCAAGAAATGAAGTGAAACCATTAGGATGAATTGAACTCATCTAGGACATCATTTACTACACAAAAATAGTTGTCATCATTGCTTCAACTGCCATTGGAAAAAAATAGAATTCATAGGTATTTCATCTATGTATGTTTCATGGTATTTGTATGTAGCAGAGACATTAAGAACATCAACTACCTTTCCAACATTTGTATGCTAAATAGTTGCCAATGGATACTATCATGTAATAGTACATGACTATTTTGGTCATAACATAACATCAGAAACAAATATCATTTTATGCATGATTTGAATAAACTGAAGAGTGAAAATGGGTAGCCACCAAGGAACAACATATGCTGCCATGTTAGTTTTATGCTGAAGTAAGGTACATTCATCATATGGAACAATCACTTATTAAGCATGAGATTGTCTTATATCATAAAGAGACCAATATGAATAAATAGCAGGTACATGGAGCAGACTGGAAAGTGCATAATGGAGTAGCCAAAGAATCAGAGTATCATATATTCTAGTTGATTTATGCATGGTCACAACAATATATCAAGTAAGCAAGGAACAAAGACTTACAGAACATATGTAACTATGTAGTTGTCTGGATATCTTGCCACTTTGATGTTACAATAGTTGTAACTATATCAGATAGTGTTGAAGTAAAAGAGATAAGTTGGAACAACAAATGCCAAATGGATCCACAAAGAGGTGCTCTGTCAGGTTATATCCTTCTCATTTGGTGACCATATCTAGATATGTATAGTATCACTTCATCATGTTGTCTCAAGTAATAAATACACTTCAGAGAAATGGTGTTGCTACAAAATAAGGTAATCAATAGAATTGTTTAAGCAATGTCAAGTGCCATCATTCAATAGGATCATCTCAATGATCAAATGATCTATAGGTTTCATCAATGAAGATTTTCACAACTATAACAGCTAATGAAAGATGTCATTCCATATGTGGTGTGTATGTACAAACAATGAACTGGAAGATGCCAAATACATCAGATACAACATGTGAAATCAAGAATGGGATAGCATCTACAGTGGAGGTAGAGAATTAAACTGAATGAAAATGTAAGCTTCTAAACTCATTTTCTATAGGAGAGAGTTAAAAATTGAACTCATTTTTGTGTACAGACCTATCTGGGTTTTTATTCCATGTTCAAGATTATACAGGGCACGACCTTTTGAATAAGAACCTATAGAATGAACTATTTTATTCATATCCATCTGAAGTTGTGCAGATACAAGAGAAGAAGTTTCAGAAAGGCAGTGAGAGCTTTTGAACTCATAAATTAAGCTACAGGCTGTAGCCTTGCTAGATATCTGTTGAACTCAAATGCATGAAGAGACAACTACAGTCATCATCAAAATGGAGTGTATATTTCTTTTTATGACAAGATAACCCAAAGGTTTGAACCTTCATTCACAAATGTAGAGATATGTTTTTCCAGCCACGACCCCATAATGACAAAAAACACAAACATATAGAAAAGAAAGAGATGATGTAGATATAGAACCATAATAAGTGTTTTTGAGCCATGAGAAGATGAAAAGACTGCACTAGAGTTGTCATTTTGCCAGTCATGGTAAAGGATGCATTTTTCTTCAAAAGGCCAAAAAACCCCATTTCAATTTCCTTAAGTAAGCACACCTATAGGAGAATAGAGAGTATGGCCACGGGCTTCATAGTTTCAACAAGGAAAATATAGAGAATGCATAATGTTTCATAGTTCTGAACCATGACTGGTAAACAACAATGCAAAAATAGTAATAATCTGAAGGAGACAAGGTTCGAAAGGTGGGGTTTTACCTTTCTTCATTTCTAAGTAATAGAGACTTATGGCCATGAGTTTTAAATACTAAATCTACAAAATGCCATGAGAATGACCAAAGCAACTAAAAGAGTGTTTGAAGTTTGAACCTTTTAAAAGACTCACCTTGGCAAATGATGCAGAGCCGAAGGTTTTTTCCCTTTGGCTTCATTTTCCTCTCACACAATTATAGTGAATGATGTGAAGAATACAGAGAAGGAATGAGAGTTGAACAAAATAGAATCAAATTCATTAGAATGTATACAGAATCCACAGCTGTAGAAGCCATTCGACCTCAAAAATTCAAAGAATATCAAAATATAAGTCACATATGCCTGAATCAGAGTCTTACCCTTTGAAATCTACAAGCAATCGACCAAAACCATGCTCAAATATGCCAGGAAAGTCCATTTTTGAGCTTGAAACCCTAGGGTTTCATGTCGATAGAAGAGCCCTATTTTCACCAAAATGTGTTGTGCAAAATGAGCCCAAAAGAATAGGGCAAAGCTTGTTTTGTCTTAGAGTTACTTTTGCCCTAATCAAAATGTTGGAATTGTTAGCAAGAGACACTATGTGGCTTCATGATTGTTGTCATTGATGGTAACAAAGTTTATCCCACACATTCGCAGCACATAATATGTCTATACTGGAAGTCAGATTGAAGAGTGTTTTGGTCCGGTGAACAAGAATAGAGCATGCAACAAGGTCTGACAATCATGTGTGGATCTCTCATAGGATGCATCTCAGAAAAGTGCAGACTTGGGGAAGTCAAGAGGGGCACCATGATTGCTACATTCCAGAGATTGAGCCTCCGGTGATGAAAGAGTGAAAAGAGATGAGCATCTAAGTGTTGGTCCCTGACGAGCAGAGCAGATTGAGGAAGAACCAACCAGCAGAGCACTAGACCTTAATCCAGATGAGAAATTGATGGTGATAAAGCTTTGTTAGGGATCATTCTTGGTTAGCCGACATGATTGATGACTTCTATATCTATGTCCTTGATACGCATCACATAGTAATCTTGGATTCAGCCGGTAGATTAGTGTTTTGGGAAAATCTTGAGTATTCCAGATGTCGACTAGAAAGATGTTGAGATCCTTGATGTGGATATATATACCAGATGGATTTTAGTATGAGGGTGTGTGTATAGTGTGGTGTGCAAAGAAAGGAAGAGAAAAAGGTGGAAGCAGTAATGCAAGTCTGGTATGTGACAGAACAACAACACTAAAGCAGAGGAAGAATGAAGTGCCATAGATCAGTTTATTGAGCCTAACCGGAAATGAACCTCAACATATATGGATGCCTCTGATTAGTTCAAACACCTGGTTACTTTCTATATACCTTGTAGACAGTGAGTCTCTTGTAGGTAGTGAGCCTCTTGTGAGTAGTGTGCTCGGGCAGTGAGCCCTAATTGGCAAGTGCCATTTTGTACTTCTTATTCTTCTAATAGAGAATACAATCTTGGGTTAGTCACCCTGTGGTTTTTCCCTTAATAGGGTTTTCCACATCAAAATCATTGTGTTATGTGTGTTGAATTTATTTCTACTCTCATGGTTATGTATGCTTATATGTTTTGATGTTGCACTAATTGTTAAAGAAGAATAGAAAGTTAAAATATTTAAGATAACTGATTCACCCCCCCTCTCAGTTATCTACCTTGTTTCCAATGGGAATTTTATCACATTCATTTCTTTTTTGTGGCACAAACTAATGCCTTCGTGGTGTTAAGTGGTCATTGTGTAATGTCTAGGTCCCATAACTTAGGGTGAGGTCAAGCCTCAATGGCTCCCTCTAACATTTGATGCCTCAAATATGCTTGATCACCTTGAGATTATGATATGTGCCTTAGACCCCTTGGAGGTGGAGATGGAGTTCATGCCTTGGAATAGTTTACAAACCTTTCATTCGAAATATGAGACAAGTCCACATACATCATGTTCCTTAGGAGATTGATAGGTCATATGCAGATAAGCCACCAGGCTTTTATTTTTTGCAAACACCATATAATGCCTTGATTATTTTTTATGATTTTTAATGGAAAAATTAAATATTGTAATTGCAATGGACTTGGCAAAATTATAAGCCATGTGTAATTATCAAATCAAATAGGGGTTTAGTTTTAACTGCAAGCATTGTAAAGTTGTTTTAAAGCAATAATTTATAAATTGCTTTAAAATCAAACTATTTTTAGGTAGTTAAAACTAGTAAAGAAGATCAGATATCTCTTACTTGATTTGTTTTATTTTGAGCCAAATATGGACAAAAACTGAGATTTCATGGACAGATGAAGCTAATTTTTGATGGGGCCACATGAGAGGGTCTTTTGGCACTTTGCTTTCACAATTTGGACACATCTTGAGAGATTTTATTTTGGCTTTTCTGAGGAGCTCAAAAATGGACTTGGAGGTCTATTATTAGGAGCTTTTTTCTAGTTTTTAGGGAGAGATTATGTTCACATGATATATGTCAGAGATATACTTCTTTTTCAATAGTTCTAATGGCAGTTTTTGTAGGATAGAGTAGAGATCAGAGTTCAGGATATCAGAGTCTTCCTCTCACACTGAGAGTGTTGTATTTCAGTCTATGTACTCATTATTCCTTAAGTTATAGAGTAGCAATTTTCCTTCACTTTTACCTCTATTTTTGCAAGATTGATTTGATATTGCATAGTGATAAGTATTTATCCTCTATTTTGTCTCAATTTTGTGATAGATATGCAAATATTTTGCTTGGTTCAGGTTGCATGTCATGTTTTGATTAAACCTTTATGCAAAATATTTATGAATTAGGTAGAATCAAGTGTTGTGAAGATCAAAGTTCTATAGTTTGATTGAGAGTAAGATCTGATAGGAGTTTAGTGTTGGTGCATCACCTTAGAATTTCATTTCAGTTATTTATTTCAGTATATCTCTCTCATCCCTTTTCTCAAATAAGTCACTAGATTAGAGAAAATCTTAAGGAGAATCAACTCACTCTGGAGGTTCACTCTCAATATAGGAAACCAACATCCTGAGAGTGTTTCCATGTTTCAATAGATAGCTAAGACTTCTGTAAGATTAGCATAGGGTGCGTATCTGATTAACAACAGTTTTTGGCATGCTCAGTGGGACTCTGAAAGTATTTTCAGAGAAGTTTTTTAATCTTCAAGCTACTATTCTTGTATATGCAGTAGTGTTCTAGCCTTTGGAGGCTTTTTTTCAAGTATACCTGGTGACTGAATCTTCTACTCTTGCATGCAGAACTATTGTATTCATCTTGTGAAAATAAGATCAAGACAAATTGGACTATTTTAGTCCAATAGCATGTTAATCTATCACTAATATTTGGTGTGTGTATTAGTGATCTGAACCTTTGGAGGTAGAAAATCAAACACATATGGCAATTCAGAATCAAGATCTTCTAGTTTTGGTATGATCAAGTGCTAGTATCTTATAAAATTCATCTATTCATTACATTTTCTAGCTTTCATATGAATAAAAATGTCAGATTTTCACAAGCAGTATGGATATCCACCACCATACTATGAAAATGTTGTCCATAGGGCCCCTTATCAACCATATCAAACCAATCGAGCCGTTGTTTCCAATCCCATGGCCCTTCAAAATCAGCATGCATAGTATAATTACCACCCACCCATCCCTACACAGTATAAGCCTCAAATACCTAGTTTTAGAAGCCTTCATCCCTTGCAAGTTGAGGAGAATAGTCATGTTTAGCCTAGTGAAGTTGTAGACTAGCCACTTGAGGACCCTCTTTTCATCCAAGAAACTCAAGAAACCAACCGGATAAACCTAATTGTCCTATCACTATTCACCTTTGTAAGGATGGACCTATTGTCTTACAAAATGACTCATTCACCATGAAGGAAGTTAGGAAGGTAAATTTACTGCATATAACTATGGAGTAATACCATTTTGAGTAGAAAAGGATTAAACAAGAGAAGACCCTTTCCAATGAATCTATCAATGTTCACACCGAAGAGCTTCCTTGTGTTGTAAAAGATGTTAAATTTTCTTTTTCAAAAAATCAACTAGTGCAAAGGGCTGATTCACATGAAAAGGTTGATGCTATTTGTGTAGATTAAGTTGATTCAAATATGACCCTAAACCCTCTACTTTTTGATTCCTTTGAAAATTTTTCTAATACTATTCACAAAATGCATGAAAGAATGGTGGATAAGTCACAAGGTGAAGGACTTCAATTGTAAAGACTAAAAGCCCAAGTCTCATCTAAGAATACACTAGATAATGAGGAAGAATCTGTAACTTTGTTCAATCATTTACGTGGTTTTGTAGAACCAGATGAGAGGAACATGCTCATACCAAAGGTGGTAGTTTCAGAGCAACATGAGGATCCTCAACCATCTTGTGAGCTATTGATTTAAGGTAAGCAATCTGACGAAGAGGTCTTGGATCAAATGGAAAAATGTGAAGATAAGTCTGCCATGGAGGTTACACAGCTGACTGAAGACTATCATGAGGTAAAATATAGCCCTCTTTTATTAGAAAATCAAGAGGATCGTGATGAAATTGCATTTTGGGATGCCCATAATGATTTTGTTGCAAATTTAGACAATGTGGAAAAGGTTTCAGTTAGTCTTCTTGATGTGCTTCCTAGCTCTAATGTTGAGGATGAAAATAGCATGTCTATGCCAAGTTTTGACCATCCAAGTGTTGTAGAATATTTGGATAACATGCTGATTCATGAACAAGTATATGAAAGTAAACCTATTTTGACTAATGAGGATATTGCTGGCAAGAGACACTATGTGGCTTCATTGGTGTTGTCATTGATGGCAACAAAGACCATTCCACACATCCATAGGACATGGTGTATCTTTACTGGAAGTCAGATTGAAGGATACTTTGGTTCGATAAGCAAGAACAGAGCATGTAGCAAGGTCTGACAGTCAGGTCCAGATCTCTTAGAGGAAGTATCTTTGAAAAGTATAGACTTGGGAAAGTCAAGAGGAATACCTTAAATGATAGACTCCAATGATTGAGCCTCTGGTGATAAAGAGTAAAGAGATATGAGCATCTAAGTATTGAGGTTCGGTTTGGCAGAGTAGACAGAGGAAGAACTGATCAACAGAGCATCAAAATTGTTCCGGATGAGATATTGATGGTGATCAAGGTTCTTAAGGTATCATCCATAATTGGCCAACATGTTAGATGACTTCTATAAGTATCTCCTTGATTCACATCACTTGGTAAGCAAGGATTCAGCCGACAAACTAGAGTTTGGGAAAATATTGACTATTCTGGATGCCGACTAGAAAGAGGATGAAATCCTTTGTACGGATATATATACCAGATGGATTTGGATGTGAAAGTAAGTTGTGTGTCATGGAGTACAAAGAAAAGTAGAAGAGCAGCAATACAGGTCCGGTATGTGACAGGACAACAGCTCCAAAGAAGAGGAAGAATGAAGTGCAGTAGATCAGTATATTTAACCTAACTAGAACTAAACCTCAGCAAATGTGTATGCTTCTCATCAGTTCAATTATCCAATTTCCTTGTATAAACTACTATAGGTAGTAAGCCTCTTGTGAGCAGTATGCTTGGGTAGTAAGCCCTAATTGGCAAGAGCCATTTTGTACTATCTTATTCTTCTAACAGAGAATACAATCTTGGGTTAGTCACCCTGTGATTTTTTCCCTTAACAAGGTTTTCCACATCAAAATCATTGTGTCATGTGTATTGATGTTATTTCCATTTCATGGTTATGTTTTCTTATTTGATTTGATGCTACATTAAATGTCAAGGAAGTTCAGAAAGCTAAAATAATTAAGATAACTGATTCACCCTGCCCTCTCAGTTATCAACAATTGGTATCAAATCCAATTTCCTCTAAACAGAGCCTAATAGCTTGAGGAAGATCAGGGAATTCAAATGGATGTATATGGCATGAGGGAACAACTTCAGTCTGCCCTAGATGATCTTGAGCAATCCAACTCTGAAGTCAATGAATTGAAGGAAAGACTCAAACAGGCTGATGATTTCATAAATGAACTAAAAGGGAAACTGAGTATCTCTATGAAAAAGAGAAAGGATCTACTTCAACACTTGGCAAGTCAAGGTGAAGCTAATGGTACAAATGAAGACCTAAAGGAGAAAACCAAGTTATGTGAAAGGTTATCAAAAGAGGTCATTATGGTGAGACATGAAATGGAATCAGGAGTTATAAAATTCACTCAAGAAATTGAAGAGAAAAGAAAAACTGAAGATGATCTAAGACAATCTCTCAAGGAGAAATCAGAAGACTGTCACAAGATGGATAGAATAATCAGACATCTTGAATCTAATCTTGAAGATGCTAGAGATAATGAAGAAAAACTTGAGGATCAAATTGACACTCTTAAAAAGGATCCTCAAACAGCAAATGAATACAAAGAGAAATTCAAGATAAGTTTTGCTCAACTTGAAGTTCTTCTTGAAAGATAAAAGAGGGTAGATGATAAGCGTGGCTTGGGATATGAGAAAGGTGAAAGCTCCAGATCCGGTCAGAAGAATTTTGGATCATAAAATTCAAGGAACAAGCCTAGAAGACCTCCAGTAAGGCAACCTAATGCTCAAAGATATCCATCCTTCGATGAATACTGCCACAACTACAATAACTTTGGTCATAAAGCAAATCAGTGTAGAAAGAGAATAAATCAGACTAATTCATCCTTCTCCAGACAATGTTTCAACTGTAAAAGGTATGGTCACAAATCTCATGAATGCAAAAATATGCAAATGAACAATTCATTCAATAGTAGATGCTTTGCATGCAATAGAATGGGACATATGGCTAATCAATGCAGATCAAGAGGATATCATTCAAATATGCAAAGAAATGTTGTTTGCCACAATTGCAATAGATCCAATTATATTGCCAAATTCTGTAGAAGCAAAAATTAGGACAAAAGGCGTCTGGTGCATCATAATCAGAATCAAGACAAAGGAAAAGGAAAAGTGAATGCGGATGAAATTAAAAGTGAGATGAACAAGATTTGGGTGAAGAGAAGTACAGAGAAAGTAGGGGATGGATCCACACCAGAATCTGGTGTTGATATTCCTTCCAGAAATTAAAAAGTGAGCTTTGGCTCAGGGGGAGACACAAGGAAAAACATTTTCCCCCAGCTAGTTAATTGGTGTCAGAATTGACACAAGGAAAGTTGCGGATTAAAAGGTTCACAAAGGTACATCTAAATAAGCTTTGGTAAAGAGATGAAATATCCGCAAGAAGTTTTGAATAGGTTAATCTACCAAGATTGATCTGGTTCAACAGTCATCCGGTAAAACAGGATTATCACAATTAGATCTAGTATGATTCAAATTCGAGGCATCTTGATCTGCAGATAGATCAAATGTTTGGGGAAAGTAAGATAGTTTGTTATTAATCACCAAGGATAACTCTAAGTATATCTGATGCAGGAGCTCCCAGTTTTAGTCATTTTTGGCTATGTCCTATTTTGTTGTCATGTTATTTTATTCTCTCTAAGGCTTTCAAAGCCATTTTTGCTTATGATGTAATAAGGACTTGGTCCATTTGGTCATCTAGTCCAATATAACCTTGATAAGGTCTATTTTAATGTAATTTTCACTTAGAAACATGGGGTTTCTTGTGTAGAATGTAACCTCCATCAGTTCACTGCCCTTGGAGGTAGTTGTACAGTTGGAGGAGAAGGAGAAACATTTTTCAAGACTTCTATAGGCAAAAAAACTATATCACATGCAAAAGAGGATGAAATGGAGAAGTTTTGAAGTGCAAAAATAGTCTTTTTCTGCATTCTTCTAAAGACAGTCATACAATACGGCCTGGTACGGACAGTTAGGAGTCTAAGATCTAGAAAATGTGGTAGCATTGTGAAATACCTTTCATTTAAGTGTAGTTAGGGCTTTTGAAATCTTTGGTGCTGTTAGTTTCAATTTGTTTTATGAAAACTGGTTAAGAACCCTCAAAACTAGGGTTTTGCAGCAAAAATGAGGAATTTCTCCTCTGTCCTCTGAAAGATCTCACCCATTTTTAGTAGGATGGAGGAAAGTAAGTTAGGTTTCATGTTTTTGTTTGCATGTCAGGTTGCACTCTTCTCTCCAAGGTGTTTGACATGACTCTAATTAGTCTACATGGTGACTAGTTAGCATGCAAATGGTGGACAACATTATAAATGTAGAAAACAGTCAAGTGTTTGACCAAATGGATGATGAATTTGGTGTTTGTAGGTGATAACAGTCCTGTGTAGGTACTTGGTTTCTCTTGAACAAGTAGATTTGATACCTTTCTTTCACATAGCCCTCAAATTAGGCCTATTTTCTAGGAAAAAATAGTTTGTTGTCCTTGCTTGCCTGTAGCAGAGTACAGACCTGCACATTGGTGGAAGGTTGTATATCCATAATGGGTATTTGAATGTGTAATAAATTTGGATGGTCATTTGAAGGTTTGAGGAGTTATCCTTGTGTTAGTCGTTCTCAAGGGCTACAAGGAAGTAGTCTCCTTTTGGCATTGTCATAGGACAGTCATATGGTGATTTGCTGCTCACTATCTTCGAAGGTGTAGAACCTAGTTATTGGGTCAGAGACCTCATGTTAGTCATGCCCTTGAAAAGTACATGCTGGTGGTAGTGTGAAGATCCTGTTTGGTAGAGCAGTTGGTAGTTGGTTGTGTGATCTTGAAGGTGTATTGTGCATGTAGGTTGGGTTGAGCAGTGACTCCCCAAAAGAGAGTTGAGTAGCCTATGTGGGTGGACACTAGGGTGTGGTCCTAGGCTAGGTCAATCTCTTGAGTAGCCTTGTGTAGGCTTGTGTCACATTACCTTCAGAAACCTCTTGAAGGAAGCATTGAAATCAAGGTCTATTGTGTAGACAAATCCAAATCTACCAATACCTCTACATCATATTGGTATCAGAGCCAATATCTAATTGGAAGCAGTGTATGTTAGATGAGGAGATTGAAATAGAGGCTAGTACAATGCCTCCCAAGACAATAAGTCAAGAAGCCATCAAGAAGTTGGTGGAAGAGATGGTTGAAGCAAGATTGCAGGAAGAAAGAAGGTCTAATAGCAAGACCAAAGAAGATGGAAGTTCTTCTGACACAAATGATGAAGTAGAGGTAGAAGAGAGTCCTCAAGGGCAGGACATGTCTGCAGATCAGAAAGATTTCTTGAATGCACTTGAGGGTGCTCATGGAGACAGTGGTGATCCCAAGATGGATGTGCCTACCTTTCATGGCAAGTTGGATGGGGATGCTCTCACCGATTAGATAGGAGCAATGTGTAACTTCTTTGATTACAAGGAGTTCAATGAAAGTAAAAAGGTTAAGTTTGCCAAGACAAGGCTAAGAGGTTCTGCACTTGTGTGGTGGAACTACATGCAAAGTGAGATGGAGAAGATTGAGAAGAGTCCCATCACTAAATGGAGTAGAATGGTGACTATGCTCAGAAGCAAGTTCATGCCACCTGACTATGAGATTTAAATCATTAGGAGATTCCAGAATTTGAGACAATAAGACATGGATGTGGCTACCTACATAGAAGAATTTCATAGACTAAGTATGAGAGCTAACCATAATGAAGATGAAAAAGGGATGGTGGCTAGATACCTAAATGGTCTGAAATACAATCTGCAAGATGAGATCAGTTTAGTGATCCCTAAAATAGTGGATGAATGCTTCTTATTGGCCTCTAGAGCAGAGGAAAAGCTAAGAAGGAAGGGTGAACAAAGTGCCAGAGGAAGAGGTGGCAAAAACCAAAGAGGAAGAGGCAGTTTTGGTCGTGGACAGTTCCAAAAAACTGAAAATAATAGTCAGCAAGAAGCACAATATGAAATAGAGCATAGAGGAGGTTTTAGAGGTTGGAGAAGGCCTAATGGTAGGGGCAAAAATGGTGGAGGAGGTAGAGGACCAGGAGTCTTCACTGGAAGGTGTTATGGCTGCAACCAAGTTAGCCATACAATAAACAAATGTCCAGAGAAAGCTAGCAGTTCTCATGATAGTGGAAAGAGAAATCAGTTGGTAAGGGATGATGATTGTGAGAGTGTGAATTCACCAATGGGAAGTGCTGCACTTGTCCTAGAAGGAGAGAGTATGATGATTAAGAGGTATATGTTGAAAGTGCCATTGAAACAAGAGCCCCCTCAGAGAAAGAATCTTTTTAGAACCCAAGGCCTAGCCTATGGGAAACGTTGCAAGATCATAGTAGATTCAGGATCTACGGAGAATGTGGTATCCACTAAGATGGTTGAGAAGTGCAAGTTAAAGAGGCTGCCTCATATCAGTCCTCACAAGATCTCTTGGTTGAACAAGAACCAAAGTTTCATGGTGAAAGAGCAAACTTGGGTTGAATTTGAAATTGATGACTACAAGGACAAAGTACTATGTGAAATCATCCCTATGGATGCATGTCATCTGCTTCTTGGTCGCCCATGGCAATATGATGTCAAAGCACAGCATGATGGTGAGAAGAACACTTATGTCATCACCAAGAATGGAAGACCATTCAAGATGGATCCTATGTTAGAGCAGACCGAGAGGAAGAACAATGACAAAAGTGTCATGTTGGTGAATGGCAAAGAGTTTTTGAACCTCTTGAAGGAGAAGGATACCTAAGGGTATGCCTTGGTCATGAAGCCCAAGAGTGGATCAGATCAGCAAGAACAAAAACAGAAGGAGATCCCATTGGAAGTGCAACAACTTCTAGACAAGTATCAAGATCTTGTGGTAGAAGAAGTCCCCAACTCCTTACCACCCATGAGGGACATAAGTCATCTAATTGACTTAATACATGGTGCTACATTGCCTAACAAGGCTGCCTATAAGTTGACACCACGGCAAAATGAAGAGGTGGCAAGGCAAATTCAAGATCTCTTGGAGAAAGGGCTGATTAGGAAGAGTTTAAGTCCTTGTGAGTTCCAAGTGTACTTGCTCCTAAGAAGGATGGAAAGTGAAGGCTATGTACGGACTCAAGGGACATCAACAAGATCACCATAAGGTACAGGTTCCCAATGCTAAGGATTGAAGATCTTTTGGATTATCTTGGAGGATCATGCTATTACTCAAAGATTGATTTGAAATTTGGTTATCATCAAATCCGGATCAGACAGGGAGATGAATGGAAGACTGCTTTCAAAACTAATGAGGGTCTTTATGAATGGCTTATTATGCCATTTGGTCTTAGCAATGCTCGAAGTACATTTATGCGCTTGATGAATGAGGTATTAGTTGAATTCATTGGTAAATTTGTTTATGTTTATCTTGATGACATACTAATCTTCAGCAGGATAAGAGAAGAGCATGTGAAGCATGTTGGTCAGGTGTTGGAGAAGCTACATGAGCACAAGTTGATGATCAACTTAGACAAATGTGAGTTCATGAAAACTGAACTTGTATACCTTGGATTTGTCATTTCTAATGGTTGTTTGAAGATGGATCCCTCTAAGGTTGATGCTATTCTTAGTTGGCCTACCCCAAAAACAGTGGGAGATGTGAGAAGTTTCCATGGATTGGCGACTTTCTATAGGAAGTTTATCAGAGGTTTCAATCACATTAGTGCTCCCATCCTCAACACCATCAAGGGTGGAGTCAAATGTAGATTCCAATGGACAAAGGAAGCCGATGATAGTTTTGAGTTGTTGAAAACAAAGGTGGCTGAGTTGCCTACTTTAGTACTTCCTGATTTTGATAAGGTGTTTGTTGTTGAGTGTGATGCAAGTCAGCAAGCTATTGGTGTTGATCTCAATCAAGAAGGACATCCTATGGCATTCTTCTCAGAGAAGTTGAATGAAGCCAAGCAAAGATACTCTACCTATGATTTAGAACTCTATACAATGGTGCAAGCTCTTAAGAAATGGAGACATTATTTGCTTCCCAAAGAATTCATTATGTTTACTGATAATCATGCTTTAAGCTTTTTAAATAGTCAAGAAAAATTGAACCATAGACATGTTAAATGGATGGAACAGTTACAAGTTTATACCTTCACAATTAAGCACAAAAAAGGTGTCTCTAACAAGGTGGCTGATGCTTTAAGTAGGAGGTTGATTCTTGTTCATGAAATTCAGTTAGAAAGCATGGGTATTGACTATTTAAAGGAGTTGTATAAAGAGGATTTAGATTTCAAAGAGGCTTATGATGTTTGTGTGAACTTGGCTAACACATTCCATGGAGAATATGCAGATTTTGTATTGCAGGAAGGCCTTTTATTTAAGGGCAATTTGTTGTGTATTCCTAAGTGTTCCATGAGGGACAATATCATTAAGAAGAAGCATAATGGCTCTTCGGGAGGGCATTTTGGCTTAGACAAGACACTAGAACAAGTTACAAGGTTCTATTTTTGGCCAAAGGTGCAATCAGATGTGAGTAAGTATGTAGTTAGTTGTGCAATCTGTCAAAGGGCCAAGGGTGTGTCTTCAAATGCAGGTCTATACCAGCCCCTTCCTATTCCCAATAGACCTTGTGAAAGTATAAGCATGGATTTTGTACTTGGGTTACCCAGGACAGCTAGAGGGGTGGATAGTGTGTTTGTTATTGTTGATAGGTTCAACAAGATGGCTCATTTTGTGCCATGGAAATGCACAAATAATGCATCTCATGTTGCAGGTCTATTTTTCTGAGAGGTAGTAAGGATACATGGTTTACCATTGTCCATTATAACCAACAAAGATTCTAAGTTTGTGGGTCACTTCTGGAGGACTTTGTGGAGAAAGTTGGGCACACAATTGTCCTTTTCATTAGCCTACCATCCACAAACTAATGGTTAGACTGAAGTGGTTAATAGATCACTTGGAAACCTCCTAAGATGCCTCACAAAATAGCATGGTTTGGCATGGGACTTGGTTATCAGTCAGGCTGAATATGCCTATAATGATTCAAGGAATAGGAGCACTAGTAAAAGTCCTTTTGAGGTAGTTTATGGTTTTCATCCAAGGGGGCCACTTGAACTGAAGGATCTCTAAGGATGGGATAGAAGGAGTGCACTTGGTGAAGAGTTTTCTACCTCCATGAAAATAGTCCATGATCAAGTCAAGTTGTAATTAGAAAAAATAGTCACAAAGTACAAGGAAAGGGCAGATTTGAATAAAAGAGAAGTGCAATTCAAAGTTGGAGACTTAGTTATGGCATATCTGAGGAAAGAAAGGTTTCCAAAAGGTTAGCCAACTAAATTCCTGATGAAGAAGATTAGACCATACAAAGTAGTGCACATGTTCAGTCCAAATGCATATGAGATTGAGTTACCATCTGACCTTGGTATCTCTCCAATCTTCAATGTTTGTGATCTTTTTCCTTTCAGACCTCCATTGCATGGTGAAAGTGGATCAGATGTGGTGGATGCAGATGCTGATTGGATCAAGGATTTGCCTCCAAGCAAACCTTTGCAGTTGGAATGCATTCTAGATTCCAAAGTTGTCAAGAAGACTAAGAGAGGTGTCTACAAAGACTACTTGGTGAAATGGAAGGATCTTCCTAATTTAGAGGCCACTTGGATGACTGAAGTAGATATCTTGAAGCATGGAATGACACTTCAGCAATTGGAAACTCAAGGGACTTGAGTTCTTCCTACAAGGGGAGTATGGTGCAGGAGCTCCCAGTTTTAGTCATTTTTGGCTATGTCCTATTTTGTTGTCATGTTATTTTATTCTCTCTAAGGCTTTGAAAGCCATTTTTGCTTATGATGTAATAACAACTTGATCCATTTGGTCATCTAGTCCAATATAACCTTGATAAGGTCTATTTTAATGTAATTTTCACTTAGAAACATGGGGTTTCTTGTGTAGAATGTAACCTCCATCGGTTCACTGCCCTTGGAGGGCAGTTGTATAGTTGGAGGAGAAGGAGAAATGTTGTTCAAGCCTTCTATAGGTAGGAAACTGTATCATATGCAAAAGAGGATGAAATGGAGAAGTTTTGAGGTGCAAAAATAGTCTTTTTTTGTGTTCTTCTGAAGACAGTCGTACAGTACGGCCTGGTACGGACAATTAGGAGTCTAAGATCTGGAAAATATGGTAGCATTGTGAAATACCATTCATTTAAGTGTAGTTAGGGCTTTTGAAACCTTTGGTGTTGTTAGTTTCAATTTGTTTTGTGAAAACTGGTTAAGAACCCTCAAAACTAGGGTTTTACAGCAAAAATGAGGAATTTCTCCTCTGTCCTCTGAAAGATCTCACCCATTTTTAGTAGGATGGAGGAAAGTAAGTTAGGTTTCATATTTTTGTTTGCATGTCAAGTTGCAGTCTTCTCTCCAAGGTGTTTGGCATGACTCTAATTAGTCTACATGGTGAGTAGTTAGCATGCAAATGGTGGACAGCATTATAAATGCAGAAAACAGTCAAGTGTTTGACCAAATGGATGATGAATTTGGTGTTTGTAGGTGATAACAGTCCTGTGTAGGTACTTGGTTGCTCTTGAACAAGTAGATTTGATACCTTTCCTTCACATAGCCCTCAAATTAGGCCTATTTTCTAGGAAAAAATAGTTTGCTGTCCTTGCTCGCCTGTAGCAGAGTATGGACCTGCACATTAGTGGAAGGTTGTATATCCATAATGGGTATTTGAATGTGTAATAAACCTAGATGGTCATTTGAAGGTTTGAGGAGTTATCCTTGTGTTAGTCATTCTCAAGGGCTACAAGGAAATAGTCTCCTTTTGGCACTGTCATAGGACAGTCATATGGTGATTTGCTGCTCACTGTCTTTGAAGGTGTAGAACCTAGTTATTGGGTCAGAGACCTCATGTTAGTCATGCCCTTGACAAGTACATGCTGGTGGTAGTGTGAAGATCTTGTTTGGTAGAGCAGTTGGTAGTTGGTTGTGTGATCTTGAAGGTGTATTGTGCATGTAGGTTGGGTTGAGCAGTGACTCCCTAAAAGAGAGTTGAGTAGCCTATGTGGGTGGACACCAGGGTGTGGTCCTTGGCTAGGTCAATCTCTTGAGTAGCCTTGTGTAGGCTTGTATCACATTACCTTCAGAAACCTCTTGAAGGAAGCATTGAAATCTAGGTCTATTGTGTAGACAAATCTAAATCTACTAATACCTCTGCATCAATATCTCAGTGATCTGGAAAAAGATATTTCTCTAAATAAGAAGAACTAAGGAATCGAAATGACTTAAGTTGCGCATTTATTGCAATATGGATTTAGGGTTTTTCTTAGAAATAAAACGGTTCATTCTCTCGTCATTCATACATTTGCATTCGAGAAGAAAAGAAAAGGAGCTCTGCAACTAATTATTTCAAATTTCTCAAAGATCAATCGTTAAAGTTGAATCTTCCAGCAAATCAATTCGGCTCACTCCGCGAACCCTAGAAGAACAAAAGGTATTTTTCGTTATTGAATATTGCTCTGTAAATCTTTTTGAAGATGACTACACTAAATGTTGTAAAGATCACTAATAGGCCGCATCCTAAATTCAAGAAACATCCATATAAATCCCTAGAAGTTGATTCCCTAGGCGCCTTTTCAAGCATTCCGCATGGGGTTCTGCATGTAGAAGATGTTAGGGCATATATTCATGCAAATATTGAAGATTTTGGGGAATCTAAGCTAGTTGATATCTATCACAAGCATTTGATAGATGACTCATTTGAACTCAAAACTCAGTATAAAGCCATTCGGGACAAGCATTTTGCATAATGAATTCATTTTCCCTATTTTACAGAAGAAGAATGGGTCTGGTATATTTTGAGAAGAGTGCATGATAAATTCATTCAGTTGAATGGACCATTTAAGATAACCAAGGATGCCATTAGGGCAGTAATTGGACTACACTCATCCAGTGGGATTCCTGTTCTCAAATCTGTCAAGAATCAAACTGTGGGTGAGGCTACCGGATCAAAATTTTACAAAAGAGCAATGACAATAGAAGACATCACTGATCCAGATGTCAAGTTTGCCTCCATGATCATCGGTTATAAGATATATCACTCTAGCAGGGAAAATTCAATACCTGGAACTGCAATTTACACTGCTTATGAAATGTTGAGAAAAAATGTAGATTATGATGTTTGTGAACTCCTTCTGAACTAACTAATGGAAAATCTACAAAAGATTAAGAAAGACAAGAAGAACTCCTTCAAGTATGGTGGGTTGTTACTGTACTTGTTTTTCTACTTCATGAATGAGCTTCCCAGATCTAGTGGTTGGGTATGGCAGAATGATAGACCAATAGCCATCCAAATCAGAGATTATATACATGGGCATGGTGATGCCAAGGCACATAATACAACACTCTGGGGCTATTTCAAGAATTTTTAGAGCATGATGCAAGCAAGAGAGAGAATCCCCCAATCCTTAATTGAAAAGTATAAAGATACAGTATGCATTATGGTAGAAACTGATCAATGTCTAATGGAGGCAGCAGAGCCAAGAATAGTCTGGATCATACCAATGGGGTATGAAGTAGATGAGAAAATTATTGAGCTAAATGTTCAACACATGCTTAGTCAACCCAAGGATCCTAAAGCAAAAAGGTTTGGAACATTTGAGGAATTAAGTGTGAAGATCCATGTGGAGCTAAGGCAACCAGAAATGAAGAGAAAAGTTAGAAAAGAAGTAGAGAATGTTGCCAAAACGTATGACATCTCAAAAGAGGCACTAGATGCAAATAGAGAAAAGATGGAAAGGGCAAAAAAGGAAGAGGCAGAAAAAGAAAGTGCTTCAGTAGAAGCCCCCTCCAAGACTAGATCCTCTAAGAGTTCTGCATCTGCCATTGCTAAGAGCTCAAAGGCATCAAAACTAGAAGAAAAATCATCTGGTAAAGGAGAAAAGAGAACAAAGACAAAACCTACAAGATCATACACAAGCCTCAAGGATGATGAGGAAATAGAGTTTGATGAGGAAATTAAGAAAATGAAGAAGAAGAAGAGAGTTTCCAGAGAATCCACTACCGGTCTAGACAAGGAAGAAGAAAAGACAAATAAATGTGTTGAGAAGCCAACTCTTGATGATATCATCAAGGCAATTACTGTGGATGGAAACCTAAAACCAATAACAAAATTCTATGATAAATACAGTGAAGTTGACCAGAAGATCCTGCAGGATGCCACAGTTAAGTATCTGAACATCTACAATAAAGCTTTCATTGAGATCATATCTTTAATTCCTAAAAGCCTTGAGAATGAACTTGAAATAAGAAAGAATAATGTCAAAGAAAAGGACATGGAAATTCAGGAATAGATAGCCATTCAGCTCTATCCCTCTATCACTCCTAAGCAGAAGAATATGATCTTCAAAGATTGTAAGGATGAGTTCCGAAGCAAAGCTAGAATGAATCAGCTTATGCTTGGAGAAACTAACAAGGTAGCAAAAGAAACAGAAGACATCTTCTAAAATGCTTACAAAAGATTCAACATTCCTATTATAGAGGACTTAGATGATCCCTTGGTTGAAGAAGAATCTACTGAAATAGTAGCAGAAGAAGTAAAGGAGATAGGTGAAGAGAAAGACAAGGACCTAGAATCCTTTGCTCTAGAAGAGGAGGTCCAAGAAGAAGTAAATACCTCTCATCTGGTTTTCCCTACAAACTCTGGATCCAAAGGAGAAGAAAGAATAGAAGAGAAGGAAAAAGAAGATGACATTAGCAAGGCTGCAGAAGAAGAGAAAACTACAACAGAGAAGGCCATAGATGATAGTGGTAAGGCTGCAGAAGGGGAGAACATTTTATCTTTGGCAAGAGACATAGCAAAAGCAGTCAAAGATTTCTTGACCAAAGAGATGATGGAATTTGATGAACCGGAATTGATTCAAGGTCCATTCAATTTTGATTCCCTCTCTCCGGTTCAAACCATGAAACTAGCATCCTTCACCCAAGCAAAGGCAAAAGAAAAATTGTTGAAGTCTCACATGGAAGACTGTGAGCTCATAGAAACTACATCCGGTGTATTGGAAAAGATTATGCCATCCTTCCAAAAGGATCCTATAGCCTCCACATCCAGTAATCTAAAGTCTCTTGTAAATTTTGTTAATACACATTTTGATTCTTTAGAGAAATTAGTAGAAGAGAAAGTCAGGAAAGAATTTTTGGATAAGAGATTCTCTAAAGTACTAGGTCTAATCTCAAATGATAGGAGAGTTATGGATATTGGGATAAAGAGTTTATAAAATGCTCTCAAAGATGGCGGAGATATTTATAAATTTTGCTTATCCTGGCCCAATGTGACCAAAGATGTTGAGAAGAAAGTAAAAGAGCAAGAAGATAAACTACTAAGCTTATCTCAAAGTTTTGATCCTCTCTCATCTCCCATAATAAGTCAAGAATGTCAGACTATTGCAGTCTTGAATGAAATTAAGAAGCTTGAGAAGGAGAAGAAAAATAGAATAAGTAGGTTGAGTGAACTTAGAGGGATCATTATCCCTAAGTTAGAGGCCATGCATGAGGCCCTAAATGATGCTCAAACCATAGCCTGGACTAGTGATCCGATAGATCTGAAGAGAGCAGAAGCCTTTGCATTCCTGTTGAGTGGTCACATCTCAGTTTTGGACAAGATGAAGAAGAGTTGGGCAACATAAGTGGTACAGTTGAAAACCACTTTTGCAGATATAGTTAAGTCTATGTAAGTAAAACTTGGATATATGTTTTTGTAGCCAAGTATAGATATTTTGGGAAATTTTGATGTGCGGCCCCTACCCTTTGCCATTGATGTCAAAGTGGTGCAGGAGTACCAAGACATCTAGGATTTGGTTAGATTTTCAAGTAGTTTGTTTTGTTTAATAAGGTCTTTGAGACCATCTACATGTTGTAATAAGGCTTGCATGCCATACTTGTAAGGGACTATGTCCAAGTAGCTAAAATGTAGTCCTAAGGAGGACAGTCTTATTGTAGGGGGTAGTCATTAAAGTCTTCATGTTTGTAAGCCTATAAAGGCATATCAAAGGTTGGAAGGGTGTTAGAACCTTGTCCAAGGTTCTCCAAAATGTTTGAAAGCATCATTTAACTCAAAATAGTCGGTGTAGTCCAAAAGATAGGATAGTTACAAAACTGTAATCTTCTGCAGATTGGGCAGGTGATGGCTGGGGATAGTTTTCTTCTCCCTCCATCGATTCATTTATTTTTCTTGAGGTGCAAGGCATCGGGGGAAGGCTTAAAAATCCTTGAATCTATCCATTGTAAGGGGGAGAAAAAGAAGTTTTGAAGTGAAATGAGATAAAGAAACTAATTTTTCTGCATATTTCTATGTTTTGTTACGATTTCTTGTCGTATTGTACCCCTATACGGAACTGTCTTAGCATTTGGGCATATTGGATGGATAGTAGAAGGAGATAGCTTTGATTTGAGGATTGTTTGAGGTCATGATAGTTAACTAGGTGAAGGAAATCGTTGTTTTCCCCAAACTGCTCTTAAACCTACTATCATAGTCAGAAAATCACTGTTCTCTAGCATGCTCCGTACCTATACGGTTGAGTGGTGACTAGGGCTCATGATAGAGAGTTAGGTTGGTCAGTTATCTATCATTTGCAAGTGGTTTGGGCTTTTGACACTCCTCTATATCTCTGTATTTCTCCTTTATTTGAAAGTAGGTTGAAACCCTGAATTAGGGTATTTCTGAGTAGCCCCATGGGTTTTTCTTCATTCCACTGATCTCTTCTATTTGTGATGAGTGGAATGGAATGTAGAATAGTTAGGGTAGAGATTTGTGAAGGTTGCAAGGGCAGGAGAATGGTGTAGGGTGTAGTTTTCCATGTAAATGGTCCATCAAGATCCATGTATTGGAAGTTAGAGAAGGACATCAGTCACTGCCAAGAAGGTAATAGATTTGTTTGTCATGTTATTGCTTTGCCAATGAAGGCACTAGGGTGAAAGCATGTTATAAATTTGGTATTTTGCAATGAGATTGAGTTTGTGTAGAAGGAGATCATCCCAAGGAGGTTTGTGTGATTGTTTTTCCATGGAGTAGTAGTGTTGTGATAGTCTATGAGACTGCTGTCTTGCAAACCCTGCACAGTGGGTAGGATGAAACATTGAATGGAGTTAGACACCCTGAGATAAGTGTCCTGAATTCCCTCATGTTGTGTGTCAAAAAACAAGTTGGTTATTGTGTTGAAGCTCTGTCTTATGTGAAGTTTGATCTCTGTCAAAGAAAACAGTGAATCTTGACAGACCTTTGCATGTGAAGTTTTGAACTATGCTTCTGCAGTCTAGATGCTCTACATCATTTGTGGTATCAGAGCAAAGCAAGTAGATCCTTAAGGGTGTAGTAGGGTCTTGTGAAACAGTAAGGGTTTGTGAAAGTGTAAAGATGCCTCCTAAGAATTAGATGGCTAGGGAGAACAATGAGTTGAGAGAAGCCTTAGAGGCTAGAGAAAAAGAGTTGAGGGATAGAAGAGAGCAGGATGCTGCAAGGGAAAGAGAGTTAAGACAAGTAAGAAGAGAGAATGCAATAATCTTGGCAAGATTGGAAGCATTGGAGAAGAATCCTAGAAGGGATGAGCAAGATGATCAAGAAGGAGATGAGGAGGCAAATGAGAATCCTCATGAGGATGAGTTGGATGCTGAAGAGAAGAAATTTGTGAGATTGTTGAAGGCAGTCCAAGGTAGTGGGACAAAGGCAAACATAGAGTTACCTACCTATCAAGGGAAGATGGATAGTGAAGAGCTATTAGGGTGGATAGATGCCCTTGAAAAAAATTTTGAGTATGAGGAGATGAGTGATGAGAATAAGATCAAATTTGCAAAAACAAAACTGAGAGGTACATCACTTACATGGTGGAGTAGTGTGCAAACAAAAAGAGTGGATAGAGGTGCAACAAGAATCAATTCTTGGGGTAGGATGAAGGATATGATGAAGGATCAATTTCTTCCATCCGATTACTCCATTCAAACAAAGAGGATGAGGTAAAATCTGAAACAAAAGGACATTGATGTAATGTCCTATACTGAGCAATTTCATAAGCTTAGTATTAGAGGAGGATTGGAAGATGAAGAAGAGAAAGTGGCAAGGTACCTTAATGGGCTTAGGTATAACTTGCAGGATGAGATTGGTTTGACAGTACCAAAAACACTTGGAGAATGTTTTCAATTGGCCATCAGGGCTAAAGAGAGGGTAAAGAGGAAGCAAGAAAGACAAGGAGGTAAAGGTAGAGGATATAGAGGTAGGGCAGACCTACTAATGAAGTACAGAATAGCAATGAGAAAGGCAAAGAGATTTCTACATATCAGAGAGGTGGATATAGAGGTGGAGGTAGATTTGGATCAGGAAGAGGAGTGTTTATAGGTAGATGTTACCATTGCAATGAAGTAGGACACACATCTTTCAAATGTCCTAAGAAGGATGATGTTGATAAGAGCAAGGATAAAAGAGTTCACTTGGCACAAGAGGAGGAGAAGCCAGAAGAATCTGAAATATTGTCAGCCTCTCTAGTGATGGTTGGAGAAATGCTCATGGTGGAAAAAGGCAAAATACAGCAAACACCACAAGTATCTATTTTTAAAACTAATTGTTTAAGCCATGGAAAGATATGCAAGTTGATTATAGATTCAGGTTCCAATGATAATTTAGTCTCTTGGGATATGGTGCATAAATTAGGATTGAAAACATTTGATCATCCTAGTCCTTACAATGCCACTTGGGTAAGTCAAGAACAACAAGTAAGGGTTAATCAAAGGGCATATGTTGATTTTTCAATTGGTCCATATCATGATTCTATTTTATGTGATGTTATTTCAATGACATGTGGGCATATAATTTTGGGTAGACCATGGCAGCATTTGAGAAGGACAATTCATGATGGTTACACTAATAACTATTTGGTGCACAAAGATGGTAGAAAGTTCAAATTAGTGCCTTTACCTTGTGAAGACAAGAAGGAACATGTTACCATTTGTTTTGGAGAGAAATTGTAGTTGAATGTGCAAGTTAAGGATGATGGGAAACAGTAGGAACAGTTGCAGCTGAAGAAGATGGATGACAGTCCTAAAGGACAACAGGTTTGGAAATTACATTGCATCAAAGTTGGAGATATTGACTACCCTATAAGGAGGTAGAAGAAGGAAGGCAAACAACAGATAGTACAGGGAGGAATAAATCAGAATTCTAAGATGGATAGTGCAAAAGCATTGCAACAGTAGGGTCCTAGGCAAGGACATCAGAATATGTTTTGGAATACTAACACTTTTGGTAAGCACCATGTAGGTTGGAGAAGGAGAAGGATCACTTTTGGAGAGTGCATGTTTCCTAGTCAGAGGAACATCCCAACAAGACTGAAGAATGGTTGGAGTAGATCCCATAACTCTTGGGACAAGAGTTTTCATTATGCCGGGGAGTATGGTGTAGGAGCACCAAGACATCTAGGATTTGGTTAGATTTTCAAGTAGTTTGTTTTTTTTAATAAGGTCTTTGAGACCATCTACATGTTGTAATAAGGCTTGCATGCCATACTTGTAAGGGACTATGTCCAAGTAGCTAAAATCTCTCTTCATGTTGTAGTCCTAAGGAGGACAGTCTTATTGTAGGGGGCAGTCATTAAAGTCTTCATGTTTGTAAGCCTATAGAGGCATGTCAAAGGTTGGAAGGGTGTTAGAACCTTGTCCAAGGTTCTCCAAAATGTTTGAAAGCATCATTTAACTCAAAACAGTTGGTGTAGACCAAAAGATAGGACAGTTACAAAACTGTAATCTTCTGCAGATCAGGCAGGTGATGGTTGGGGACAGTTTTCCTCTCCCTCCATCGATTCATTACTTTTCTTGAGGTGCAAGGCATCAGGGGAAAGCTTAAAAAGCCTTGAATCTATCCATTGTAAGGGGGAGAAAAAGAAGTTTTGAAGTGAAATGAGATAAAGAAACTATTTTTTCTGCATATTTCTGTGTTTTGTTACTGTTTCCTATTGTACTGTACTCCTGTATGAAACTATCTTAGCATTTGGGCATATTGGATGGATAGTAGAAGGAGATAGCTTTGATTTGAGCATTGTTTGAGGTCATGACAGTAAACTAGGTGAAGGAAATCATTGTTTTCCCCAAACTGCTTTTAAACCTACTGTCACAGTCAGAAAATCATTGTTCTCTAGCATGCTCCGTACCTGTACAGCTGAGTGGTGACTGGGGCTCATGATAGAGAGTTAGGTTGGTGAGTTATCTGTCATTTGCAAGTGGTTTGGGCTTTTGACACTCCTTTATTTGAAAGTAGGTTGAAACCCTAAATTAGGGTATTTCTGAGTAGCCCGATGGGTTTTTCTTCATTCCACTGATTTCTTCTATTTGTGATGAGTGGAATGGAATGTAGAATAGTTAGGGTAGAGGTTTGTGAAGGTTGCAGGGGCAAGAGAATGGTGTAGGGTGTAGTTTTCCATGTAAATGGTCCATCAAGATCCATGTATTGGAATTTAGAGAAGGACAACAATCACTGCCAAGAAGGTAATAGATTTGTTTGTCATGTTATTGCTTTGCCAATGAAGGCATTAGGGTGAAAGCATGTTATAAATTTGGTATTTTGCAATGAGATTGAGTTTGTGTAGAAGGAGATCATCCCAAGGAGGTTTGTGTGACTGTTTTTCCATGGAGTAGTAGTGTTGTGATAGTCTATGAGACTGTTGTCCTGTAGACCTTGCATAGTGGGTAGGATGAAACATTGAATGGAGTTAGACACCCTGAGATAAGTGTCCTGAAGTCCCTCATGTTGTGTGTCAAAAAATAAGTTGGTTATTGTGTTGAAGCTCTGCCTTATGTGAAGTTTGATCTCTGTCAAAGAAAATAGTGAATCTTGAGAGACCTTTGCATGTGAAGTTTTGAACTATGCTTCTGCAATCTTGATGCTCTGCATCACAAAGGGTGAGTGAGGAGCAGTGAAAAATGTGGAATCTAGCTAAGGGGGAGCTTTGGTAATATGTACATTAGAACAAAGCATCAGCTAAGGAGGCATGTAGTGTGACACTTAGTCATTTTTCACTAAGTGTTACCATCAATGCCAAAGGGAGAGATTGTTGGAAAGAGACACTATGTGGCTTCATTGGTGTTGTCATTGATGGCAACAAAGACCATTCCACACATCTGTAGGACATGGTGTATCTTTACCAAAAGTCAGCTTGAAGGATACTTTGGTCCGGTAAGCAAGAACAGAGCATGCAGCAAGGTCTGATAGTCAGGTCCGGATCTCTTAGAGGAAGTATCTTTGAAAAGTATGGACTTGGAAAGTCAAGAGGAATACCTTGACTAATAGACTCCAAGGATTGAGCCTCCGGTGATGAAAGAGTAAAGAGATATGAGCATCTAAGTATTGAGGTCCGGTTTGGCAGAGTAGACAGAGGAAGAACTAATCAACAGAGCATCAGAATTGTTCCGGATGAGATATTGATGGTGATCAAGGTTCTTAAGGTATCATCCATGATTGGACAACATGTTAGATGACTTCTATAAGTATCTCCTTGATTCATATCACTTGGTAAGAAAGGATTCAGCCGAGAGACTAGAGTTTGGGAAAATATTGACTATTCCAGATGCTGACTAGAAGGAGGATGAAATCCTTTGTGCAGATATATATACCAGATGGATTTGGATGTGAAAGTAAGTTGTGAGTCATGGAGTGCGAAGAAAAGTAGAAGAGCAACAATAGAGGTCTAGTATGTGACAGGACAACAGCTCCAAAGAAGAGGAAGAATGAAGTGTAGTAGATCAGTATATTGAACCTAACCGGAACTGAACCTCAGCATATGTGTATGCTTCTCATCAGTTCAAGTATCCAGTTTCCTTGTATAAACTACTATAGGCAGTAAGCCTCTTGTGAGCAGTGTGCTCGGGCAGTAAGCCCTAATTGGCAAGTGCCATTTTGTACTATCTTATTCTTCTAACAGAGAATACAATCTTGGGTTAGTCACCCCATGGTTTTTTCCCTTAACAGGGTTTTCCACATCAAAATCATTGTGTCATGTGTATTGATGTTATTTCCATTTCATGGTTATGTTTGCTTATTTGATTTGATGTTGCATTAAATGTCAAGGAAGTTTGGAAAGCTAAAATAATTAAGATAACTGATTCACCCCCCCTCGCAGTTATCAACAGATATATATCAATCTAAAATTAATCTTTTATGTTCATGCTTAGATGTTATGCCGACATATTTTGAGGGAGAATGTGTAGAACAACAGGAGAAAGAGGTAAAAGAGACTGTTGAAACTCAGCTTTTGACTATTTTAGTTGTTGATTTTACTTTGATTGTTGGTATTGATGAAGAAGATACATATGAACTAACAAGGTTATCAAGTTCTAAGCAACAGTATGATGAAGGCCATTCAGACATAAGATTGGTTCACGAGCAATTAAATGAAGACAACTTGATTATGGAGGAGCGCAAAGTTGAATTCATGATTTAGCCAAAGCAAGAAGCAGCTATGGTTGAGGAGACATCCAATAAAAATGAAACCAACAATGAGAGTTTAGGTTTCATCCTTTCAAGAGGATGCCCCATTAGACATTTAACCAATGAAGTGGCCAACAAGCTTTAAGGAATTTTTAGTGCCCCTAGGAAAGAGACTGCAGTTGAGTCAGATAAAACTTGCCCATTCATGGCAAATCAGAGGTATGTCTAAATAGAGTCAAGAAATTTAAACCTTTGGTTGTACTCTTCAGGTTGCAGTACAACAATTTATAAGGTGTGTTCTTGTTTTTCACTCTTATTGCTAGTTGGTAAGCGTGAGAAGCATCCTTAGTTAGTTAGGAGGGGGATTTATTTCACCCAACCGGTGAATGGTTTTGTTTGACCAACTTCTTGGGTTAGTTAGAGTAGGTTAGCATAGTATTTTTAGTCAATAAGTGCTTTCACACATTTCTTTCAGTGAGGTTTCTTTCCCTAAGTGTTGTTGCAAATGTTTTTTGGCCATTAGGGCCTGTTAGTTTGCTTTCAGTTTAGTTTGTTTTTAGTTTTTTGTTGTTGTTTGGACTGGTTGGAGAGCTGAACTTCAATGTTTTCTAAGTTTGAGAAGAGCAGAGTATGACTAAATGCCTAACAGATATTCAAGGCAATTGATCTGATGCTTAGCAGGCAAGCATATAGCAGAAGTCGCTAGAAATGTTACCATTTTTCACTTACAACTCAAATTGGTAGAGTTGGTGTAGCATATTCATTTTTAGAGTGAAGGTTAACATTTTTATGTTAGAAGTTATTTGCATAGTTGTTTATGTTTTAGTGATATTGCAGTTTAGTTGTTCAAGAAAAGGAAAGATTTTTAGATCATTCATGACATTGCAGAACATTCACACGAGAGATAAGTATTTCATTCACTACAATGATTATTCATTTAGAAATTGAAATACATAAAAGGATAAACATTGCATTGAAAGAAATAAAGACAGATCAAATGTCGCACACAAGCTGTGGGAATAGTTGAACAAATGTAAAATAGGGGGTAATACTATGCATCTAAAGATAGGAAGAGAAGGTCATAGCCATCATTTCCTTGTTGTAGTCTTCAATCTCTGAGGTTGTCATCCTATCCTTGCTCCTGATCTCTGATGAGAACTTGCAAAAAATTGGGAAAGGTCCTGTTAGAGCTCCGGTTATGAGATCTGAATATGTCTATCAGAAGAGGCATAATACTTTGCCTATAATGCACTAATCAATGAACATCATTCACATGCAAGAGGAACTGAGAAAGAAACAATAATGGAACTTCATTGTTGTTTATTCTAATCTGTTTGTTTCATGTGCAGGTATAGGATAAGTCATGTAGCTGATTGAAGACATATTAGCATGTGGTGTCAAATGAGGCTCCCACAAGGGTTGAGCCTAGCATGTTGCTTCCCCTTAATCTCAAAAGGGATCGAATGAAAAAGAAAGATCATTACTCATATTGTTTAATTGCATGACAAACTAAAGGAGTATCAAAGTAATCAGATGCATTGGTTTCTAGTTCAGAACACCCTCATGATTGCAGTTCAAGAAATGAAGTGAAACCATCAGGATGAATTGAACTCATCTAGGACAACATTTAATGCACAAAAATAGTTGTCACCATTGCTTCAACTGGCATTGGAAAAAATGGAACTCATAGATATTTCATCTATGTATCTTTCATGGTATTTGTATGTAGTAGAGACATTAAGAACATTAAGTACCTTTCCAACATTTGTATGCTAAATAGTTACCAATGGATAATATCATGCAATCGTACATGATTGTTTTGGTCATAACATAACATTAAAAACAAATATCATTTTATGCATGATTTGAATAAACTGAAGAGTGCAAATGGACAACCACCAAGGAACAACATATGTTGCCATGTCACTTTTATGCTAAAGTAAGGTACATTCATCATACAGAAGAATCACTTACTAAGCATGAGATGGTCTTATATCATAAAGAGACCAATACGAATAAATAGCAGGTACATGGAGCAGACTAGAAAGTGCATAATGGAGCAACCAAAGAATCAGAGTATCATATATTCTAGTTCATTTATGCATGGTCACAACAATATATCAAGTAAGGAACAAAGAGTTACAGGACATATGTAACTATGTAGTTGTTTGGATATCATGCCATTTTGATGTTACAGTAGTTGTAAGTATATCAGATAGTGCTGAAGTGAAATAGACAAGTTGGAACACCAAATGCCAAATGGATCCACAAAGAGGTGCTCTATCAAGTTATATCCTTCTCATCTGCCGACCATATCCAGATATGTACGATATCACTTCATCATTTTGTTTCAAGTAATAAATGCACTTTAGAGAAATGGTGTTGCTACATAATAAGGTAATCAACAGAATTGTTTAAGCAATGTCAAGTGCCATCATTCAATAGGATCATCTCAATGATCAAATGATCTATAGGTTTCATTAATGAAGATTTTCACAACTATAACAGCCAATGAAAGATGCCATTCCATATGTGGTGTGTACGTACAAATAATGAACTGGACGATGCTAAATACATCAGATATAACATGTGAAATCAAGAATGGAAAAGCATCTACAGTGGAGGTAGAGAATGAAACTGAATGAAAATGTAAGCTTCTAAACTCATTTGCTACAGGACAAAGTTAAAAATTGAACTCATTTTTGTGCATAAACCCATCTAGGTTTTTATTCCATGTTCAAGATTATATAGGCCATGGCCTTTTGAATAAGAACCTACAGAATGAACTATTTTATTCATATCCATCTGAAGTTGTATAGATATAAGAGAAGAAGTTTTAGAAAGGAAGTCAGAGCTTTTGAACTCAGAAATTAAGCTACAGGTTGTAGCCTTGCTAGATATTTGTTGAACACAAATGCATGAAGACATAGCTACAGTCATGGTCAAAATGGGGTGTATATTTCTTTTCATGACAAGATAAACCAAAGGTTTGAACCTTCATTCACAAATGCAGAGATATGTTTTACTAGCCGCAGCCCTATAATGACAGAAAACACAAACATATAGAAAAGAAAGAGATGATGTAGATACAGAACTATAATAATTGTTTTCGAGCCATGAGAAGATGAAAAGATTGCACTAGAGTTGTCATTTTGCTAGCCATGGTAAAGTATGTATTTTTCTTCAAAAGACCAAAAAATCCCATTTCACTTTCCTTAAGTAAGCACACCTACAGTAGAATAGAGAGTATGGCCGCAGGTTTCATAGTTTCAACAAGGAAAATATAGAGAATGCATAATGTTTCATAGTTTCAACAAAGAAAATATAGAGAATGCATAATGTTTCATAGTTCTGAACCATGGTTGGTAAACAAAAATGCAAAAATAGTAATGATCTGAAGGAGACAAGGTTCGAAAGGTGGGGTTTTACCTTTCTTCATTTCTAAGTAATAGAGACTTATCGCCATGAGTTTTAAATACTAAATCTACAGAATGCCATGAGAATGACCAAAGCAACCAAAAGATTGTTGGAAGTTTGAACCTTTTAAAAGACTCACCTTGGAAAATGATGCAGAGCCAAAGGTTTTTTCCTTTTGGCTTCATTTTCCTCTCACATAGTTATAGTGAACAACGGGCATAATACAGAGAATGATAGTTTAACAAAATGGAAACAAATTCATTAGAATGTATACAGAAGTTGTAGCTGTAGAAGCCATTCTACCTCAGAAATTTAAATGATATCAAAATATAAGTCACATATGCCTGAATCAGAGTCTTACCCTTCAAAATCTGCAAGGAATCGACCAAAACCATGCTTAGATATGCTAGGAAAGTCCATTTTTTAGCTTGAAACCCTAGGGTTTCATGTTGATAGCAGAGCCCTATTTTCACCAAAATATGTTGTGCAAAATGAGCTCGAAAGAATAGTGCAAAGCTTTGTTTTGTCTTAGGGTTTACTTTTGCCCTAATCGAAATGTTGGAATTTTATCACATTTATTTCTTTTTTGTGGCACAAACTAATGCCATTGTGGTGTTAAGTGGCCATAGTGTAATGTCTAGGTCCCATAACTTAGGGTGAGGTCGAGCCTCAATGGTTCCCTCTAACATTTGATGCCTCAAATATGCTTGATCACCTTGAGATTATGATATGTGCCTTAGACCCCTTGGAGGTGGAGATGGAGTTCATGCCTTGGAATAATTTACAAACCTGTCATTAAAAATATGAGACAAGTCCACATACATCATGTGCCTTAGGAGATTGACAAGTCATATACAGATAAGCCATCAAGCTTTTGTTTTTTGCGAACACCATATAATGCCTTGATTACTTTTTATGATTTTTTATCGAAAAATCAAATATTGTAATTGCAATGGACTTGGTGAAATTATAAGCCATGTGTAATTATCAAATCAAATAGGGGTTTAGTTTTAACTACAAACATTGTAAAGTTGTTTTAAAGCAATAATTTATAAATTGCTTTAAAATCAAACTATTTTTAGGTAGTTAAAACTAGTAAAGCAGATCATATATCTCTTACTTGATTTTTTTTATTTTGAGCCAGATATGGACAAAAACTGAGATTTCATGGGCAGATGAAGTAGATTTTTGATTGGGCCACATGAGAGGGTCTTTTGGCACTTTGCTTTCACAGTTTGGACACATCTTGAGAGATTATATTTTGGCTTTTCTGAGGAGCTCGAAAATGGACTTGGAGGTCTATTATTAAGATCTTTTTCCAGCTTTCAGGGAGAGATTATTTTCACATGATATATGTCAAAGATATACTTCTTTTTCAGCAGTTCCAGTGGTAGTTTTTTGCAGGATAGAGTAGAGATCAAAGTTCAGGATATCAGAGTCTTCCTCTCACACTGAGAGTGTTGTATTTTAGTCTATGTACTCATTATTCCTTCAGTTATAGAGTAGCAGTTTTCCTTCACTTTTGCCTCTATTTTTGTGAGATTGATTTGATATTGCACTGTGATAAGTATTTATCCTCTATTTTGTCTCAATTTTGTGATAGATATGCAAATATTTTGCTTGGTTCAGGGTGCATGTCATGTTTTGATTAAACCTTCATGCGAAATATTTATGAATTAGGTAGAATCAAGTGTTGTGAAGATCAAAGTTCTATAGTCTAATTGAGAGTAAGATCTGATAGGAGCTTAGTGTTAGTGCATCACCTTAGAAATTCATTTCAGTTATTTATTTCAGTATACGTCTCTCATCCCTTTTCTTAGACAAGTCACTAGATTAGAGAAAATCTTAAAAAGAACCATCTCACTCTGGAGATTCACTCTCGATATAGAGTGTTTCCATGTTTTAACAGATAGCTAAGACTTTTGTAAGCTTAGCATAGGGTGCATATTTGATTGACAACAGAAGTAAAATGGGAGAATGTATACAAGTGAGATGCATGATCAACCATCCCAACAGAAATGATATCTCTGCTCTCCAAGTCCCGTATGATCACTGAATCAAGAGTGAACTCAATTGTCTTCCTTGCACCACAATGAGTAATCTAGTATATGGAAAGAAGCTTGGTTGTCAAAGAAGGTACACACAACACATTGTTGAATGTAACTCACCAATGTATCAATAGTTCCTTTACCATTTGCATGCATGTATGTATTGTTACCCATCAAAATAGGTAGCAAAGTACATGACTCAAATGAAGAGAACATCCCTTGTGAAGATGCCATATGATGAGAGGCTCCTGAATCAAGACTCCATCTCTCTAACTGAAGACTTGTTGAAGAAAAGAGTGCTTGTCCCATTAGCAATGCCTGTTGTCCCTGTTTGTGTAGATGATGATGGGGTCAAAGAAGAGGATGTACTAGGTGATGATGATGGCATTTGGATATTGTGCTTTTGAATAATGTGAGTCAACTCATCAATTTTCTTCTTATAACACTTATGCTCATCATGTCCTAGTTTCTTGCAATATGCACACTTTGTTCTCTCCTTCTTACATGATTCTTCCTTGGGAGAGGATGAGGACTTAGGTGATTTGGTTGACTCTTTTTCTTGCTCATTTTTCTTGAAATCCTTATTTTTCTATTTATTGCCTTTGCTAGTTGAAGCCTTTTGATCCTTTGAACCTTGATTGGCAAGAAGAGCTTGAGGTTTAGGAGACCTCAATGTGCCCATGTGTACTACCTTAGATTGCTCCCTTATGAGTGATGTGGCAAACTCATCAAGTGTAGGTATTGCAAAAGCTTTCCCAAGTGTATCCATAGTAGCATAGAAGGTAGAAACAAAAAATGAATAGTCAAGACCAAGGTTGGCAAGGATTGAAAGAATCCATTGAGTGTCCTCTTTCTCAATTCCACATTATTTGAGCTGCAATCTAAGTGATTTTAGTTTTGTGAAGAAGTCTTGGATGCTTGCAAAATTAGTTGGATTCAAACCAATTAGTTCATTCTCCAATTTGAAACCTCTCTTACCAAAGAGATTCTCTAAGGTAGTCCACACTTCATTAGTTGTTTTACAAGATTCAATATGAAAAAGAAGATTAGGAGAAATAGACAACCATAGTGTTCCATAGGCTTGATCACATCTATTATACCACTTTCTCTTTTCTGCAGCTGTTGTTGGTTCAATTTCTATATCCATTGTTACTCTATGAATATTCAAAATTCTTAAACGAATCACCATTTTAGTTTTCCACTTATGATAGTTATATGGTGTAAGGAGAGAAAGTTTGTTTGGATCCATGATGCAAGAGTACAAAAAGAACACAAGTACACCCCCTATTACTCAATCAAAGAGATCACCCCCCAAAAAAGAATGATTGTGGCACTTTATACTTAGTACGATTTACAATTGTCCTCAAGGGACAAAAATTGGGAAAACATGAGCATCTCTTAAAACTGAAATCCAAAGGAGATTACAATCGCTCACAATGATTTATCACAGCAAACAAATCCCTCCAAAACAAGTTTCACTTCCTCAAGTGTCAAAATACCCAAGTTATCATTCAAAAGCCAAAAAAATTGACAAATAGAATAAAATAAACCTAGGGTTGAATCTGAGAAAATTGCATGGATGGATTGGAAGAGATCATGAATATCTTTTCAATGCCACAAGAATCACAAAATTGAAGATCGTGGCAGAAAGTTGTGAGCTCAGAAGCCAAAAATGGAGATCTATCTTCAAACTATTGTATTTGTCACCTATAGCAAAATATTAGAAAACTATTGACACCATTGTGAAGTGCTCTCTTTCAGATTTCCAACATTATCTTGTTTGCCCAATTTTAGCTCCATGGGCAAACATTATGCAAAAAAGAAAAAAAGCCCCATTTTAGCACTTTGAGGGGCAAAAATAGCCCCTTGTGCTAACGCAGTGTTGACGTCAGTAGAATATTCCCCTTTGCTAGAAAAAAATGCCACCCCAAAGCAAAAAAGCTACATGTCATTTTCAAAACTACCCTCCTATTGACAGAAAACTATTTTCTTTGCTGGAAAACAACCTAGTCATTTGGTGAAACCGCTGGTTTAGGGCATGAAACAACCTTTGATATGCAGAAAAACACTATTTAGGGAAAGCCACTTTATGTTTGGCTTTGCGAGTAACCTCCGAGAAGGAAAAGACTGTGAAACCTCTAGATCTAGGCTGTAAACCACTTTAAAATGGATTAAGAAATAGATTGATAGAAACAACCGACGAGTCTTGTTTGCCACTGATGGGAGGGTTCTGACATGGAATTTTGATGTGGCTTGCGGTCTAACCACCCATAGATATTGATCACCCTCTGTGAATTCTATCACTGAAGTGGATGATCTACTCAGGTGCTGATGCAATGGTTGAACCCGTTGATCAAAGATTAAAGACTGTTGAGGGTGTGAGGATTTGACGTTGACTGTGGAATGATGCCAAGTCAAATGTTTGAATTGCCCACTGGCTATGAAGACTGGCAGTGAAGATCTGGATGATCGTTGAATTGTCACTGCTACTGGTAGAAATGTCCATAGATTGTAGGGGTTTGGCAGGTCTCGTGCCACGTGGCACCCACCAAACACTCCTCTGTACCCTTTCCATAGGGTACCCTGCGATAGCAGGGTACAAACCTGTAGATAAATAAAGCCACAGAAAAAAATCTTAGACTGCATAATATATATTAAACATTTAGACAATAGATTTACCCAATAGATAAATGCCCAATTTGCTAACGAATGTGCTTAGATTCTCTGCGCTAGAGAATATTTTATAGAATATTCTCCCTGCGATTCCATACAGCGGAATCAAGTAAAATTTTTTGCCTCTCGCTGCAACTTTGTCTAATTTTGATGAATTGATAGTTGATCTATAGGTTTTTGGACATCCTAAATGTGATGGCAAGGCCTAATTTTTCCCAATCTACTCCAAAATTGCAGCTACCTCTTGGATTAGGTATCCATCCCCCGGATTCAAAACCTCATAGATTTGGCCTTCGATATCTGATTTGGATGAAACACAAGTCGATCTGGACTATCTCAGACCTCCTAAACATAATGGTGTGCTTAGATTTGCTGCAGCATGCTCTGAAATGAACCTACAATACAAGGACACAAAGAGGAAACCCTCACAAATCTAGTATTTCTATCAAGTCTTTCTGATTCTCTAGGTCATCATTTGATGCAAGAGAAGAGCATACTCAACTATTAAGATCCACCATGAATCTCTCAAAAAATGACTAACACAAAGTGATTCTTCCTAGAGCTCTGATACCATGTTAGAGTTGACTATGATTGGAGCCACACAAGATCTAGGACTTCATGAAAGCACAAGAGAGATCAAATGAGAGAATAATTATATTCTATCAATGAATGGAAAATATTACAAGATTGTTATTGGATTGTTATTACAATGTACATGATATGTCTTTGTTATAAAGACAAGGATGAAATGTGGGATGTTGTAGTCATGTGACAACTATAAGATAAGATGAAAACTATCAACAACTATTAAGAACTAGACACAACTAGAACATCTAGTAGACTCACTAAGTCAACTTAACATGTGTGAATTATGTGTGATGTGTGAATATTATTTAACTAATAAATAGTTAAATAATATATGAATTATGCACACAAGGGTAAACCGATTAGGTAATAACCCTGTTCACACCAACAGAGGGTAATCGGTGAATGTATGCATGAAATCCTGGTTAATTTCCCATGGAGTGTAAAATTTCACATGTGTTCTCAGATGATATACTTGTTAGCTCATAAAGAGGTTGCTTGGCCTAGTTTAAAAGCTCAAGGAGCTCCTGCCCCTGGCACACCTGTGTACCAAACTTTCCCACAATTGCAAAAGGGTGAAGGTATGAAAGATTTTTGGTGAATTAATGATGCCTTTTCTATGTGGCTTACAAAAAGAATTGAGGGTTCACTAGAGCATAGGTTCTCTATAGAGGCCACTACCTTAGTGATGAATTTTGGAAGTTTTTATGATTAGTTTGATTTCTTCTCCTATTTGAGGATTGGGGCTTTTGAAAATACCCCATTGAAATTGCCACGGTATCCATCAGATTACCCATATTTCTAGAGGTGTGTCATCAAATGGTGGCTATGAATGCAAAGTATCATGCAATGAAAAAGAAAGGGTATTCCTTCCTTGTGACAATTTCTTTCTATTCTTGTAAAAGTAATGATAGTGCTAGAAGTGTGCATAAATTTCTAGCTGAGTTCAATCTTCATAGTTTGTCTGCCTGATGGCCTTTGATATCAAGAATTTTGTGAAAGGAAACATGCATGGTGGAGGTTCATACCATCACAAACCCCAACTCAAAGATTTCTAGGAAGACTGTATAAATGAGAGGGAAGTGTAGAGGAGAAGTTGGATGAGATTGACCATTGATCAGGTTCATTCTTTTGAACTGCCTATGTGAGTTCTTGATATGGTTGATGATAATTATGATATTCTGGATGAAGGTTATCATGATGCCTCATTGCAGCCCTTGCCTCCTATAAGTTGGTTAGAAAAGGAGATCACTGATGTTAAGTTCTACTCCTTCCATGTGATAAGAAGAATAGAGAAATGGTTGAAAGTAAAAATAAAAGAACAAGCTTGTTCAACAAAGCCAAGGGACTTATTTGCTCAAGGGTAGAACAAATCTCAAACCACTCACTCTCAGAAGATGTCATCTAGTTTGAACCAAAATCTTCAAAGAGTTGGCTCACAATCAAGTAGAGATGGTGAACAGCCCCCTAAAGATGCCAGTAAGCTAAAAACAACATGTGAACAAGATGGTCAACCAGTGAAGAGTAACACTAGATTGGTTGCTTCTCCACCAAGAGCAGACCATGTGCCCCTTGTCAACAATCTTGTAAGTGATAGTGATTCCTTAATTTTTACTGAGTTAGGAGAGGATAATGTGCTGTAGTCCTTGTTAAGTACTCCAAATTCTCCCAATTTAAGTAATCCTCTGGAGCACAATTCTCCACCTGTGCATTTAGAGTGTGTAGTGAGTGTGGTTGGAAATGCTAGTATTCCCTCTTCATCCCCTACCTGGCTAAGAAAAGTAGTTGAGAAGAAGAAAAGGTATACTCCAATGGTAGATACTAGTGTGGATACTATAGCCAAGATTTTGGGGGAAACACCTAAGCCTAAAAGGGCTAGAAGGATGTCGAGAATGGTAACTAATTCTGTCACAGTAAACCAGATTTTAGAGATTGCAGATCCAGTGGGAAATAAGAATGAGGATGAAATGATTGAGGTAGTTTTTAATCTGAGTAGAGTAGGCATGGGACCCTCAACCATTAAGGGAGATATTTATCATGCAAATTATTCAGTTAGCAATTTATCAAAAAGAGTAAAAAAGGAACAAGAAGAGAATACTAAGCTGTGTGCACAAGTAAGTTCTCTGTCCCTTTTAATTCAGTCAATTTTGAAGATAACAACACCATCAGCCGATGCTTTGCCTGATATGAGTGTTAGTGCCCCTGACCCTAATTTACTATAACAAATTAAAAGATCACAAGCCCTGAGTAGTGGTCTTGAGTAGTGGATAGAGAAGGTGACCCTAGATGGCCTAATATTTATTGAGGAAGCCTATAAGTCATTTAACTCCATTTCTAGTAAGAGAGAGACCATGATAGTTGATTTCCCAACTTTAAAAAATGATGGCCCAATAGCCTATCCTTAGTCTTAAAAGAAATACAAGATATGGCTGAAATGTATGTTAATATTTTGGTGGTTGAGGAAGTGTTGAGCGATCCTAGGGAAATGAACTCTACTGCTTGGGTTGATGTGATTGAATGGAAGTTACCTATTGTGGGGGCACTTGACGATGAAATGAGAAGTGTTCTTACTCTCTACTACAAAGAATTAAGTAATATTAAAAGTGATTTCACCATCTTGGAGGTAGCAGCTATCAGTGATGATGATGATGATAAACTTATTGATGTCAAAGAAATTAAGTAGAATTTCAAGAAAATGCGATAGAGGAGATGGCAAGTTATGAATTAGTTACAATAGAGTTATTTGGGAAAGTTGCAAGAATATCTACCTACGTCAGGACATTTGAAAGTGGATTGGATGACATGCATAAAAAGGTGACTCAAGCTAACAGGGAAATAAGTAAGAAGAAACTATGAATTAGCATGACTGAAAGCCCTAGCAGTATGACCTTATCATCAATCATCAATAAGTACAGGACTTACAAGGCAAAGCTAAGAGCACAGGTAGCTCAAGTGGTGTAAGGTGACACATGTAATGAAGATGAACATGTGAAGGAGAAGGAAGTGACACAACAAGGCGATGCCAAGGAGGAAGACGTAGCAATTATCAATTGATCTTCTTTTCTTATACTTTATTATTATTTTAATATTTTCTCAAAAACTATTAGCTCTAAAGGGCCCTTATTTTAAATGATGTTTAATTTAAGACTTCATTTAATCGACTGTCTTCAAGAAGCCATTAGGTTTTAAGGACAATTATTGGGTGACTTGGCTATAAATTTAATTAGCTAGTCGATGTATGGATCTTTTGGCAAAATTTGTGTTGGTGATAGATCAATTTTGCTTTCCTATTCAATTGCTTTAATATATGAAATAGAAATCAATGCAGTGGAGTTTGGATGGTCGTAAACTTTGTGTTATGGTTATTTGAGTTCATATTCTTCCTACGTTGAATATATTGTTGTGGATTGGTTATCTTTCTGTATTGGAGTAATTAGATATTTTGATTCCTACTCACTGCTATGAAGCCTTTATCTTTTGGTGAATGGTTTATAGTAGTGAATGTATGATATATGGTGTAATTCTTGTTTATTGATTCATTATAGTTGTTGCTGTGGAAGTCTTTGTGCTTCATTCATTTCAGTTGATTTTTGGGAAATACTACCTTTATTTCTTTCTAGTTAAAAGCAACACCTTTTCCTTTGCTTTCTGGTTAAAAGTAATTTGAGTTTTCATTCATTGAATATTATAAGAAGGTAGTTGCACCTTGGTAAATAAGTGGAGAATCATTGTAAAATACCATTGCAACTGATTCAATTGTTGTTACATTTGTCACTTGTATGGGCGCGAGAATATAGAGTTAGGTGGCAAATCTCTAAACCAATAGATTTTTGGTGACTCTACTGGGGATATTCTATGACAATAATTATATATATTTTGTGAGTTTCTTTATCATTGGATTTCACAGTTCTCCATCGAAGGCATGCACCAGTTCTACAGCCTAATGTAGACTGGCTTGTAGGTGAAAAATAAGACATTATTACTGGTCTGCGAGTTGTAGCCTGGCAAACTAGGAGAACAAACCAGTAATATCACCAAGTTGACAAAGTACTTGAAGAAGAGGAAGAAATCGGTGATATCATAAGAGAAAATGCATGTCATTTTGGTGAAGCTCAAAAGATTATTTTCATGGAAGGTGTAGTCCTTGCACCTCAGAGAAATAGACCCCTTCAAATTCAGGCGGTTCCTAATAATAGACATAGAAACCCTACTAATAGATTGAGGAATTGTTGGGAATTGAGGTGTCTCAACCTTGGCAAGTTTCTAGCATTTATTATTTAATTGTATTTAATTTTTGCCTATTATTGTAATTTGGATGCAAATCCTATTTCGTCACTTTGTGGGAGTTGGCACAGTGATTTGTCATCCTTCATGGAAGGTGACCACATGTATTTTTGTCCTCATATGAGGAGATAGGCATCCCACCTTGTGGTAGAAGAGTTTTACCATGTGTCGACATCTTTCTGGTGTTGTAAGAGGTTTATGACGCATAAGAGTTATGGCAGATTCCTATGACAGAATCTTTGACATGTAAGGGCCAAAAATGGAAGATTCAATGACAAGTGAAGATAACTGTCCGAAAGCATCTTGCATGGAGGAAGTAGGTGCCCAAGTTTGACTATGACAAGGTTGCAAGAGAATCTATTATTAATAGTCATTTATGACAGATTCTCTTATAGTTGTAAGAGTTGTCATATATGATGAATTTTATGACATTGTAAGAGCATCTGTCATACCTTAATTGGGCAAATTTGGTGTACCCAAGTTGGGGGGTTGTAAGGGATGAAAGAGAATCACTTACAAGTGTCATACACATGTTTTATGGCCTTAGAAATTAGGCCACATGGATTTGGACGAGTTCCTTGTGTGACTTGCTCTAGAGGCTACCTCCATTTGTACTACTTCTCTTTATATGCAGGTGCTTGGAGTTGGAGATGCATAGTTGATTTGATAGGTACTGTTATGCTATCAAAATATCTCCAAGTATGAGTGTCAAAGTCTCCTATAAAGACTTGCATTGCAAGTGTGCTGTAAACATTCCTTGTTTCGATAATACATTGTGCAGGTTTTGGAGTGTGGGGTTTTTCACCCGTAAGGGTTTTCCCCACGTATATCTTGTCTGTCTTTCTTCTGTCTACATTTTGTGTGTGTGTATTGCTGCAATATCTCAATTGTTGTCTTAATAACACTGTAACTGTAAAGGTTAATTTGAATTTACATACTACTTCCCTCATTAGATTAGCGTAGGAAGCATTTTCCATACACCTAGCTTCCTTTCAGTTGGTATCAGAGCCTGGCTAGTTTTGGTTCTAGCTACTGGGTAGGGGTCTTTTGAGCTAATCTTAGGTTGAGTACGAGTTTGTGTAGAGTATTTTGAAATCTTGTTGTAGGAAAGGAGGTGGCAGGAAGATCTGGAAGAATAGAGGTGGAGAATTTCAATGGCACAAATTTTGATTTATGGAAACTTAAGTTGGAAGACATGCTTGTTGATCGAGACCTATGGGAAACTATTTGTAGTGTAAAACCAACTACAATGGCACAAGCTGATTGGGATCTCAAAGATCAGAAGGCTAAGGGTCTTAGAAGACTTAGTCTAGCTGACTCTATTCTGTTAAATGTCCATGAGGAGAAGACCATGAAAGATCTTTGGAAGAAGTTGGGAGATGTTTATCAAGCCAAATTCCTGGTGAACAAGCTTTTTATGAGAAATAAATTGTATTCTCTGAAGATGGAGGATGGAGGATCTATTGTAGATCACCTGAATGCTTTCAACATGTTAGTTGCACAGTCAACTTCTGTTGGTGTGAAGATGGAGGAGGAGGATCATTTTATGACCTTGATTTATTCTTTGCTAGACTCATGGAATCATCTTGTTATGGCTATTGGGAGTACCACATCCACTTTCAAAATGGATGAAGAGCTATCTTCACTATTATCTGAAGAGATACAGAGAAAGTCCTTTGAAGCAGCCAAAGAGGCTCTTGTGGTTCACGGAAGACCCAAGGAGAAAGGGAAAAAGAGGGACAAGAAAGATGAGAAGGGTAGATCCAAATCTCCTAGAAAGTCCAAGGCTCTCTGTTGGAACTGTGGTAAAACTAGCCATTTCTGAAAGGAATGCAAAGAGGAAAAGAAAAAGAAAAAGAACAATATCCCAGACTTAGAGTCTGACAAGTCACAAGATGATGGCAATGCCTTCATCACAGCCCTGGCCACCCATGAATCTAATGATGTGTGGTTGATTGATTTTGATGCATCATTCCACATGACCTCGCATCAATGTTGGTTCACGAAGTATGAAGAGTTTGATGGTGGAAGAGTGTACCTAGATGACGATTCTCATCTGAAGATTGTTGTTCATTGAAGATGTTGGGAATTAAGGTGTCTCAACCTTGGTAATTCCTTGTATTATTTCATTGTATTTATTTATTTATTCCCTATTACTATAATTAGGATGCAAATCCTTATTGTCATCTTGTGGGAGTTGGCACGGTGATGTGTCATCCTATGTGGAATGTGACCACACGTAAATTTGTCCTCACATGAGGAGATAGGCATCCCACTTAGTGGTAGGAATATTTTTCCATGTGTTGACATCTTGGATAGTGTGTAAGGGAATATTGACCGAAATGGTTATGATAGATTCCTATGACAAATCTATGATGTGCAAGAGCCGTAAATGGAAGATTCTATGACAGGTGAAGACATGTGTCACAAGGCATCTTGGAAGAAGGCATCTTTGGTTGCCCCAAGGAGGGTATAACAAGTTGTAAGAGAATATGCTATTTTTTTCCTGTGTATGACATATTCCCTTGCAACTGTAAGATATGACAGCTATGCCAGATTCTATGACAGTCGTAAGATATGACAGCTATGATGGATTTTATGACAGTTGTAAGAGTCGTAAGAGTATCTGTCATTGCCCAACTCAGGAATAGGCAATCTCTTTGGGATGGGGTGAAATGACAAGTATCATGAACATTCTATAGTGTTGGACAAGTGTCCCCAGGCGTGGATTTTGGGCCATGAGACCATGTTGGACACCCATCTCAAGATAGGCTCATTTTTGCCTTGTATCTTCTATATAAACAGGTGCTTTTGAGAGGAGATGTATTATGTGATTGACATGTAATGTTATGCTGCAAGTTTGTCTCCAGATATGAGTGTCAAAGACTCCTAAGAGCTTGCATTGTAAGTGTATTGTAAACCATTTCAATTTTGATAATACATTGTGTAGGTTTTAGAGTGTGGGGTTTTTCACCCAATAAGGGTTTCCCCATGTATATCTTGTGTCTCTCTCTTCTGCCTCATTTTTGTGTGTATGTGTATTGCTGCAATATCTCCATTGTTGTGTTTAGCATTCTGTAACTGTAAATATTAAAATGAATTTGCACTCTTCTCTTCTCATTAGATTAGTGTAGGAAGTGATTTCCACACACCTAGCATCCTTTTAGAAGAGTCTCAATTTGATTCCCTGATGGATGAGTGAAGAGGATCACTGGGGTCATGCACATCCTAGGCTTGGCACATAACCTGCTTTCTGTAAGTAAGTTGAATGATGCAGGTGTGTAGGTTGTATTTTTGAAGGATGGATGCAAGATGACTAGAGGATCTATGGTTCTTGCGAAGGGTACTCAGAGAGGTACTCTGTTTTAGCTGGAGGCATGCACTTCATAGTGCAATTGTTCTTTTGACTCATAGAAAAGAGTTGTAGTCACTTCATGCCCACCATTGGAACCGGTAGTGAAAAAGTTTGTTGTATCAAATTCTGATGGTAGTGCATTTTGGGTACCCAAGGGTGCTCATGCTTTGGAAGTTAAGCTTCCTACTGAAAAGACAATGTTATGGCATAAGAGATTTGACCACATTGGTGAGAAGGGTCTTAGTACCCTGAAAGTAAAAACCTCATTGAGGTGTTAAATGATTGTAATCTCAAGTTCAACTTTTACGAACATTGTAAATATGGAAAACAAAACTGTGTTCAATTTTACTCTAGTTCTCACAAGTCTTCTGGTGTGTTGGATCTTATTCATTCTGATGTATTTGGTCCAGTTAGTGTTCCTTCGATCTCTAAATCTGTATATTTTGTATCTTTCATAGATGATTACAGTAGAAGGACATGGATTTATTTTCTCAGAAGCAAATTTGAAGTCTTTAGTCGGTTCAAAGAGTTTAAAGCTTTTGTTGAGAATCGGACTAGTAAAAAGATTAAGTGTTTGAGGACTGAAAATGGTGGTGATTTTTGTTCAGCAGAGTTTGATAAGTTCTGTAAAGAACATGGGATTGAAAGACATAAGACAAATCCATACACCCCACAAAAAAATAGAGTTACAGAGAGGATGAACATGATACTAATGGAGAAGGCTAGGAGTATGCTTAGTGGAGCAAGCCTCAAACAAAAGTTTTGGACTGAAGTTGTAGCCACTGCTTGCTACCTAGTAAACAGGTCTCCTACATTAGCTCTTGTTGGTAAGACACCAATGGAGGTGTGGTCTAGTAAGAAGCCTTTAGTTAGACATCTTTGTGTTTTTGGTTGTGAGGCATATGCACATGTGCCTAGGGAGAAAAGGTCAAAATTGGAGAACAAGGCTCTTAAGTGTATTTCATTGGCTATGGTGTCAGTGTGAAAGGATACAAGCTTTGGGATCATGTGGCTGAAAAAGTGTTGTATAGCAAAAGTGTTATTTTCAGAGAGCTAACACCTTCTTTCATTATTCTACAACTAGAAGAGAAAGAAAAAGAAGAAGATGTGGTTCAATTTCCTTCTACCCCTGAGAAGACTAAACTGACAGACCCAGTGAGACCTGATGATGAGGAGAGCTCTAGTAGCTTTGAAAGCTCAGAAGAAGCAGAACCTTAACCTTAGTCCTTGAGGAGTTCTACACGAATAGAAAAGCAACCTGATAGGTTTGGTTATTCATTGCTTGATTCTAGTTGTGCTTTTACCTTGCTTACTAACACTGATGAGCCTAGAATAGTGACAGAGGCTATGGGCATGAAAGATGTAGGTTCCTGGAAGGAGGCCATGGAAGATGAGATGGCTTCTTTGGAGAAGAATAAAACTTGGTGCCTTTGCTTGAAGGATGAAAACCTATTGGATGTAAATGGGTGTTCAAGAAGAAATTTGGTGCAGATGGCAGTGTTGAAAAGTACAAGGCTAGATTGGTTGTGAAGGGGTACTCACAAGTGGAGGGAATTGATTATGGTGAAATTTTCTCTCCTATTGCAAAGATGACATCCATTCAGTTTTTGTTATCTCTTGCAACAACATATGACTTAGAGGTGGAGTAGATGGATGTGAAGACAACATTCCTTCATGGTGATTTGGAGGAAGAGATTTACATGTCATAGCCAGAGCATTGCATAGAGAAAGGTAAAGAAAATTTGGTTTACGAGCTCAAAACATTTTTGTATGGTTTGAAGCAGTCTCCTAGGATGTGGTATATGAAATTTGATGCCTTTGTGTTGTCAATTGAATTTCTAAGATCAAAATTAGATCATTGTGTGTATTACAAATTTGACAATGATCTCATTCTCATTATTGCATTGTATGTTGACGATATGGTGTTAATTGGGAATGGTAAGAATATGATTTTTGATTTGAAGTCTCAGTTGTCAGCATAGTTTGAGATGAAAAACTTAGGGGCACCTAGGTACATTTTGGGAATGGAAATCAGAAGAGATAGAGCTAACATAAAACTTTGGTTAAGCCAGAGTAAGTATGTGAAGACTATGTTGGATAGGTTTAGCGTGGCAGATTGTAGACCATTGTGTGATCCTGTATCCTTGGGGACAAAGTTATCTATTAATGATTGTCCAAAATATACTAGTGAGGTGGAGGACATGAGAAGAGTACCTTATGCTAGTGCGGTTGGAAGTTTGATGTATTTCATGGTCTGCACAAGACTAGACATTGCCCAAGCAGTAGGAGTCCTTAGTCGATTTATGGCTAATCCTGGACGGCTTCATTGGGATGTAGTAAAGCAAGTGTTCAGATATTTGAAGGGTACTTCTAAGTATTCCATATGCTATCATGGTAATTGTACAGGACCTCCACATTCTGTTTGTATTCGTGGATTCGTGGATTCTGATTGGGTGGGTGACATTGACAACAGAAGATCCACCAGTTCTTACGTGTTTACTATGTTCGGTGGTGCAATTAGTTGGATGAGTAAATGGCAACCTGTAGCCACTTTGTCCATGACAAACGCTGAGTATATGGCAGCAACTCATGCTTGCAAGGAAGCCATTTGGATTAAGAGATTGTGTTCAGATATTGGTGTTGATGCAAGACAGATTACGATTTGTTTTGACAGTCAGAGTGCAATTTGCCTAGCAAAGAATCCAACTTTCCATGCCAGAACAAAGCATATTGATGTACAGTTTCACTTCATGTGAGACATGGTAGAGGATGGGAAGGTGAATTTGTAGAAGGTAGACACTTTGAAGAATGTAGCGGATGCACTAACGAAACTAGTGGGCACAGACAAGTTCAGAGTCTATGGGCCTCTTAGCCTATAGTAGTTAAATCTTGTTATTTCCATTGGCTCTTGAAAGGTGTTCGACAAGTGGGAGAATGTTGGGAATTAAGGTGTCTCAACCTTTGCAAGTTTCTAGCATTTATTATTTAATTGTATTTAATTTTTTCCTATTATTGTAATTTGGATGCAAATCCTATTTCATCACTTTGTGGGAGTTGGTACGGTGATGTGTCATCCTACATGGAAGGTGACCACATGTATTTTTGTCCTCATATGAGGAGATAGGCGTCCCACCTTGTGGTAGAAGAGTTTTTCCATGTGTTGACATCTTTCGAGTGTTGTAAGAGGTTTATGACATGTAAGAGTTATGACAGATTCCTATGACATAATCTTTGACATGTAAGGGCTAGAAATGGAAGATTCTATGACAGGTGAAGACAAGTGTCCGAAAGCATCTTGCATGGAGGAAGTAGGTGCCCAAGTTTGACTATGACAAGGTTGTATGAGAATATGCTATTAATAGTTAGTTATGACATATTCTCTTATAGTTGTAAGAGTTGTCATATATGATGAATTTTATGACATTGTAAGACCATCTGTCATACCTTAATTGGGCAAATTTGGGGTGCGCAAGTCGGGGGCTTGTAAAGGATGAAAGAGAATCACTTACAAGTGTCATACGCATGTTTTATGGCCTTGGAAATTGGGCCACATGGATTTGGATGAGTTCCTTGTGTGACTTGCTCTAGAAGCTACCTCCATTCATACTACTCTTTATATATAGGTGCGTGGAGTTGGAGATACATAGCTGATTTGATAGGTACTATTATACTATCGAAATATCTCCAGGTACGAGTGTCAAAGTCTCCTGTAAAGACTTGCATTGCAAGTGTGTTGTAAACATTCCTTGTTTCGATATTACATTGTGCAGGTTTTGGAGTGTGAGGTTTTTCACCCGTAAGGGTTTTCCCCACATATATCTTGTCTCTCTCTTTCTTCTGTCTACATTCTGTGTGTGTGTATTGCTGCAATATCTCAGTTGTCATCTTAATAACACTGTAACTGTAAAGGTTAATTTGAATTTACATACTACTTCCCTCATTAGATTAGCGTAAGAAGCATTTTCTATACACCTAGCTTCCTTTTAGGAACCAAGTGCATGCTCAACAAGTTCCCCATCATAAAAACTAGTAAGAACTGTTTGGCAACTCTACACTATTGTTTTCATATGTGAAAGTTGGCTATGAAAAGATATACTCGGGGAGATAGAAAGAAAGGTATCTCTAATGTTGACTTTGACTTGCTTCAGTCTTTAAATTTTGCTCCTTTTTCTCCTACATGTAAAGTTAAATCTCTAAGTAGGCTATCTTCTCTTCCACCTGTAAAGAGTCTGCAAGTTCCTCTTGTTAAGTCTTAACCCTTGATGGTATTGTTTTACCCCTACATGTTAACTTCCCACTTCATAACCCCTTCAATATGGCTCAACCACCACCTATTCCATGGGGTGCTGCTATAGGTCCTTTGAGATTAGGAGTAAACCTGCATGATTTAACTAGAGGGTCTAGCAAAATTGTACCCAAATTCAGAGGTGATGGAAAGGTCACCCCAAACAACCACATAAATGACTTTTCACAGCCTGTTCTATCTTGGGGTGCAACACGAAGATGTATCTTTTAGATTGTTTGTTTAGTCTCTCACTCATGCCGCAACTGAGTGGTTTTACCATTTACCAACTGCATCCATCAGAGACTAGGCCACCATGAGGCAACAATTTGAAGATAGGTTCAAAACTACTAATAATGAGCACACATTGGTAGCTCAACTCTCTTCAATAAAGAAAGAAGTCCATGAACAAATGAGAGAGTTTGTAGCTAAATTCAACAAACTTGCAAACATAATCCCTAACAATGCGATCCCTCGTGATGGACTATTGAAATGCTTCTTTATCAATTCTCTACCTCTTGATGTCAATTATGCTATAAAGAGGGAAGGTGCTGCTAACTTAGCAGCAATCCAAACTATGGCCATTGTGATTGAAGATGATCTCATAACTGCTAGCAAATGGAAGAAGGAATTGCAGATGTAAACCTTCAGCGGTTAACTCTACTGACCCTGTCATACAAAGACTGGCCAATGACATAATTACCTTGAAGAGGCAGATGCCTAAAGGTTCCTAGCAACCTTTCTACCAAGATGTAACAAAACATGATCATGGTTCCTAGGGGAACTATAACAGAGCATTGCCCTTGGGTAAGTGCAAGAAGATGGGGGGCCAAAAAGGGGTTTTAAGTGGCCACCTTTTTTTCTTGAAATCAGAAAATTTTGGCCTTGGATGAGAAATTGAGCATAGTTACACTCAAATTTTGGAGATGCAACCAAAACAATGTTCGTAGTGCTCCAAGTCTACTTTCTAAACTACTAATTTTTTTTGAAAATGGTATAGATTAAGGGGTTCAAAAGAGGGAGCCACATAAATTGGTGTTGTTTTTGTAAAAAAAACATAACATAGCATGTTTTGTGGCTCCCTCAAAAGGTTAACTTTTTTTTTGGTATTTTTAAAATCGCTTTAGTGAGAAATTAGCTAACAACATGTAGTTTATGCCTAATTTTTCTGATAATTTTTTGATGAATATTTGATTTTTTACTAATTTTCAAAGTGGACACATCCTAGAAAATAGAATTTTGGCCGTGCTACGCCTATAAATTTTGAAAACTAATTGAAAATCAATTTTATTTAATATATGTAGAATGGAGTCTAGTTTCTAAAAATGTAATTTTTTTAAAATTTCAATGAATGGTTAATTTACAATGAAAAAAGGACCAAACACTAGTTTTTGCCCAAAAACGGACACACAAACAAAAGAAATTAAAGATGAAAGACTTAACATTTTCAAAATATGAAAAAAATTACATTGTTAAATAGCTAAGAGAAAGTCTAACATTACCCAGGTGTTTGATTTGTTTGACCTTGAAACACGTGCAAATCTGAGGGTTAGCACGAACGAAATTATGTAAAATCATGTCGATTTCGCAAAAACATGTCTATGGATGTTGGGAAGGGACTCCAAGCCTTTTGGTTGGAAAACCAAAGCAAATCCCAAGCCTAAGGCTTGGGATTCCCAAAGAAAAATATAACGCGAGCACGTTATAATGCCAGCACATTATAACATGAGTGCGTTATGTTTTGTTTTGTACCTTTTTCCTTTTTGCAAAAGTTTGCTTGATGTTTGTCATGTTCGACATAACGCGAGCACGTTATATGTCTCCCTTGGAATGTTTTATGTTCAAGGTTATTTAGCATGTATGTATGTATTTATGCATGTATGCATATATGCATATATGTATGTATGTATGTATGTATGTATTGATGTATGTATGTATGGCTATATGTATGTATGTATGTATGTATAAATGTATGCCTCTATGTATGTATGTATAGTGTCGAGGGTAGAGGAGGGTAGAGATGGGGGTGAGGTGGATAGGGGAGGAGAGGGGTGGATTAGGGTTTAGGGTTGAGGGATTAGGGTTTAGGTTTGAGGGATTAAGGTTTAAGGTTGAGGGTTGAGGGTTGACGGTTTAGGGATAGGATTTAGAGTTTAGGGATAAGGGATTAGGGTTTAGGACCTTGAGGGATTAGAGTTTAGGGTTGAGGCTTTAGGGATAGCATTTAGGGTTGAGGGATTAGGGTTGAGGGTCAAGGGATTAGGGTTAAGGTAGAGTGTTGAGGGTAGAGGGATTAGGGATAGGGTTTAGGGTTGAGGGGTTAGGGCTAAGTGATTAGGGTTTAAGGTATAGTGTTGAGGGTTGAGGGTTTATGAATAGGGATAGTGTTTAGGGTTTAGGGTTGATGGTTTTAGGGATAAGGAATTAGGGTCAAGGGTTGAGGGATTAAGGTTTAGGGTTGAGGGATTAAGGTTAAGGTTGGGGTTTGAGGGTTTAGGGATAGGGTTTAGAGTTTAGGGATAAGGAATTAGAGTTTATGACCTTGAGGGATTAGGGTTTAGGGTTGAGGGATTAGGGTTGATGGTCAATGGATTAGGGTTAAAGTAGAGTGTTGACAGTAGAGGGATTAGGGATAGGGTTTAGGGTTGAAGGTTTAGGGATAAGGGATTAGGGTTTAAGGTACAGTGTCAAGGCTTGAGGGTTCAGGGATAGGGTTTAGGATTTGAGGTTTAAGGGTTGAGGGTTAAGGCTTTAGGGATAAGAGAGACCTAGATGGCTAAGGGTTGAGAGATAGGGGAGAGATGGGGTGAGGTAGATAGGGGAGGAAAGGGATGGATAAGGGTTGAGGCTTTAAAGTTTTAGGGTTGAGGGATTAGGGTTTAAGGTATAGTGTTGAGGGTTAAGGGTTTAGGGATAGGGTTTAGGATTTAAGGTTTAAGTGTTGAGGGTTGAGGATTTAAAGATAGGGTTGCAAATCAAAATTGTAAGTCTAATGTAATTTATTTCAATTTTCAAAGCAGGGATTTGATTTGTAGCTTTACCAGGAGGATTGGTATAACAAAAACTTAATTCTATTATAGACCTTTCTTTGAAGAACCCTGGACATTATGGACCCTATCATCTAGAAAAGCACATGACAGTGAACTCTATCCCACCTTTCAAATCAAATAAACCTTTTTATTCAATGAAAATGAATTCATCGAATGTAAACAAACCATGCATACTAGTAAGATCAAATTATCTGCCTTCTATTCTTATTACTCTTACTTTATTAAGAGAAGAGTGTCAAAAAGAATGGGTTTAAGAAGCTTACATATGGCAAAGCAATTTTGTTATTACATTTTTGTGAGGGATCTCTAATAGTCTAATATAATGCAGTCTTCTATAATATGAACATCTACATTTGTGTGAATACTAAGCTTTAATAGTGGTGTATTAAATCAATGCAATCAGCTATTATTGGGTTAAAATAACTTAGTTTTTGTAATGGTTTGGGAATGTAAGAGTTGCCAAAAATAGGTGAATGTCCTCTACAATTACCAAGAGAAAAATGTTTAGTAGTTCTTGTGGATAGAGCCAGTAAACAATGCGAGATTATTTGCTTGTTTCATAACAATAGATCTGCCCTAAGTTCAAGGTGGGCATATTTTGTACATCATAATAATATCAAGGAAGGAGACATTTGTATCTTTGAGCAGGTGGACAGCAAGAAACACATATTTATTTTTAGAGTTCCTATAGATCGAAAGATAAATTAAGGATCCTTCTGAAAGAGAGGAGGGAAAAGACAAGCCAAAGATAAAAGGAGAAAATTATACAAGAAAAGATCTTCACGAGGATTAGAATATTTTGTCTAAAACAAACAAAAAATAGTTAATTAAAAATAAAAAATCAAGAAAGAAACAATACTAAAATGTATAGTTACTAATATCTATTTTTAAAAGACTGCTTATTTTTTATGGCCAAAGTTGTTTATTTTACCTAGTTGATGGTTTTAATTACACCCAAACCTTATACAGTGGGAGTAGATGTGTGTACATTTTTATGGCCCCAATTTAAATTCAAGCAAATAGGTGGAGAGAGTATGATAATCTTTTAAAAAAATCTTAATAAAAAAATGTTCACTTAATGTTGACCAGGGGTTCTGATTTCAACCATTCATTGCCCACTATGGATGTACCCCAATGCAAATCTTTTCTCATAATGATCATCCTTCTAATTTCAACTATTAATTACTCACTGTGGATGTACCAGATGCAAAGATTTTCTCATAGTGGGTACACCTATTGGCATAATGAACGCCAGATGGGCCAAAAAAAGATGCCATATAATTTGAGTATTCACTTCAGCTAGAAAGTTTTACTGATGGAGCTAGAAACTCAGAGAATTGAAAGGGCACAATATGGCCCAAGATGTGAGATGCAAGCAAGGATAGCTCATGAATCTAAAGAGTCAAGGTGCACTTGGACCTTTCCTAATTTCAATGGATGACATTTGCTCTTGCTAGTTGAAGGTAAATACTATAGTTTTGCAGACTTTATTTTCATTATCCAAGAGAGAAGCATATACCATAGCACCAATCTTGGATAGTATACCTGGTCTTCACACCATCTTTTTCTTTAAGACAAATAGGTTCCCATGTGCCAGGGATAGAATTCATTGTAAACAATTTTTAATAGCATTGCATAAAAACTGCCATTAGGTTCTTTGTAGTCAATCAAGTCCTCTTGCTAACCTTCTTTACTAAGACATTACATAAAACATAAATTAGGATTACCTAGTTAAAGTAGAGTGTTGAGGGTTGAGGGTTGAGGAATAGGGATAGCATTTAGGGATGAGGGATTAGGGTTGAGGGTTGAGGGATTAGGTTTGAGGGTTGGGGGACTACCTGGTTAAAGTAGAGTGTCGAGGGTTGAGGGTTTAGGAATAGGGATAACATTTAGGGTTTAGGTATGAGGGATTAGGGTTGAGGGTTGGGAGATTAGGGTTTAGGGATATGGTTTAGGGTGTTTAGGGATGAGGGATTAGGGTTGAGGGTTGGAGGATTAGGGTTTAGGGTTGAGGGTTGAGGGATTAGGGTTTAGGTTCTGATAGATTAGGGTTTGACATTAAGGGTTGAGGGTCGAGGGATTACCTGGTTAAAGTAGAGTGTCGAGGGTTGAGGGTTTAGGAATAGGGATAACATTTAGGGTTTAGGGATGAGGGATTAGGGTTGAGGGTTGAGGGATTAGGGTTGAGGGTTGGAGGAATAGGGTTTAGGGATAGGGTTTAGGGTTTAGGGATGAGGGATTAGGGTTGAGGGTTGAGGGATTAGGGTTGAGGGTTGGGGGATTAGAGTTTAGGGATAGGGTTTAGGGTTTAGGGATGAGGGATTAAGGTTGAGGGTTGAGTGATTAGGGTTGAGGGTTGGGGGATTAGGGTTTAGGGATAGGGTTTAGGGTTTAGGATTGAGGGATTAGGGTTTATGTTTGACGTATTAGGGTTTGACATTGAGGGTTGAGGGTTGAGGGTTGAGGGTTTAGGGATAGGGTTGAGGGTCGAGGGATTACCTGGTTGAAGTAGAGTGTTGAGGGTTGAGGGTTTAGGTATAGGGATAGCATGTAGGGTTTAGGGATGAGGGATTAGGGTTGAGGGTTGAGGGTTGGGGGATTAGGGTTTAGGGATAGGGTTTAGGGTTTAGGGATGAGGGATTAGGGTTGAGGGTTAAGGGTTGGGGGATTAGGGTTTAGGGCTAAGCTTTAGCGTTTAGGATTGAGGGATTAGGGTTTAAGGTAAAGTGTTGAGGGTTTAGGGATAGGGTTTAGGGTTGAGGGATTAGGGTTTAGGGTTGATGGATTAGGGTTTGACGTTGAGGGTTGAGGGTTTAGCGATAGGGTTGAGGCTCAAGGGATTAGGGTTAAGGTAGAATGTCGAGGGTTTAGTGACAGGGTGTAGGGTGTAGTGATAGAGGTGAGAGATATTGCAAAGGTGCTATCAAATGTGAGATAGGCACAAATATTTCTAGATCAATCTATAACAGGACATAACGCGAGCGCATTATAATGCGCTCATGTTTTTCTTGCTGTACAAATGGTAAAAAGGCCTGGACATTGTGCTATATAATAGAGAATTGAGAAATAGTCTCATGCATTGTTTGGATCCATTTTATGACATGCCACCTATCAACATAATGTTGGACAATATTCTTATTTGTGTAATGCTTATCTCCATATAGCTTTTGCATGCTTACAACACATCTAGGCTCTTTCCTAGAGCATTGTCCCCTAGACCACCTGGCATCTAGATTAGTTTTGGAGTTGTTTAGATTAGTTGTATTTGTTAAGAGATGGTGTTGATCATTTTTAATCCATGTATACACCTTAAATGAAATGTATCACTTGTAAAAAGTTAAGACCTAGTGGCATGAGGAGATTTACTCATACTTGTTGGAGTTTTCTCCTCATTTTAGTGTTGGAATTAGTCCAGACAACTGAGAGGGGGGGTGAATCAGTTGTCCCAAATATTAATCTTTTTTGGTTTTAATCTTCTTTAACAAATTTCAATCAAATAAACATTAAAGCATGAATTAGTAACACAAGAGCAGAAATAAATTGAGCACACATAACACCAAAATTTTTATGTGGAAACCTGACTAAGAGAAAACCACGATGGGGGTTAACCCACAATATTTGTACCTTGTTAAAATTACTTAGAAGAAAAGAGAAGGTACATGCCTTTGGGCTCACTGCCCAGAGCTCATTGCTCAAGAGAGGCTCACTACCTATAGAATTTATGTTTAATACAGAAATAATTAACTGATAAATAGCATCTACTTCATGCCTAGTTTAGTTTCATTGAATGCTCACAAAACTTCTACTCTACCCCAAATACTTCTTCTCTAATTCTTCATCCTAAACATTTCTTGTTCTTCTGCTTCTCCTCTACTCTGCTCTGCCTTTGATCCTTTCTTTGGATTTTTTTATTTTCACACAAGGATTATTTTCCACAACTCATCAACAAGTATTTATACGCTTCATCAACCTTGGAATTAATATCAAGGTTGGCACTACAAACATTTGACTTAATACAAATCACTAAGCTGTTAGCCAAACATAACTAGGACTCAAATCTTCCTTGTTCAACATGCCACACTTCATAGAATTTCTCTTAGATCATTTGAAACATGCTTGAATCATCCAGTCAGCCAAGACTGGGAAGAACAACAACACCAAGAAGGAAATCTTCATTGAGAAGCTCAAACTTCAATGCAGACCTCCAACATAGCAGTCACACGATCCAAAGACCTCCACAAGCACATTGAATTAACAAAAACATCTGCACTCTTCCAAATCATCAGAATCACTTGCATCTTCCTTTAGAACCTGAAGAACACTATCTGCCATGACTGTCACATTAGAAAGATTGCTTGCAGACCTCCAAACCATGAAACACTTGAGTGGATGATACACACTAACTTCCCAAACATGCCTCTAGATCTGTAGATCACCATTTGACATATCCAAAATAATCCGGACCTCTTTCTTGTCACTCTATCTCTTCTGAACACTGCAAAACTGGTTCAACTTAGATGGCCATAGCTTCTTCAAATCTTCATGAGAACCCTTCAAAACTTAATTGGAGCTTCTTTAGACAATCCTCTACTTAGCCATATGGTCCACATACATTGATCCTCATTAATTTTATCAATATCCTCAACAATCCAGTCTTATATACAGGTAGAAAAATAGCATACAGTTGACACCAATAGAAACAAGGATATGTTGACATCAATGACAACACCGCTTAGGCACATATTTGCAACAATCTCCCCCTTTGTCATTGATGGCAACATATGATGTTAAAAACTGATTTGACCATCAAGACAAGACCTTCTCCCCCTTTCTCTTATCACTTCTGCAATAACTTTCTTCACTGCTCCCCCTTTCATCAGCAACTAGTTTTTCACATGAAATTCTCCCCCCTTTGACATCAATGGCAAAGGACACATATTTGGAATCTTTTATCCCTTTTTATTTTAGACTAATCCCAAAATTTTCATACTAACTACTCCCACTGAGTAGTATCTCCTTAACATCAATCTGGATCACAAGATATGACTATGAATTCCACCAGACTGATGCACCTTAGTGCATCTTAGTTCTGATCAGGAGGGGTAATAACCCCTAACTTCTATCTAAGATACTCAAAAGTATCCTTGGGAAGAGGCTTAGTGAAAATATCCACAATCCAATCCTTTGAAGACACAAACTCCAACTTGACTTCATTCTCATTTACCTTCTCTCCCAAGAAATGAAACTTGATAGATATATGCTTTGTCTTTGAATGCAACCTCAGATTCTTTGAGATACTTATTGCACTTGAATTATCACAGAAGATTGTGACGGACTTCTCAAACACAATTCTGATGTCCTTAAACATTTGCTTCATCCACAGAACTTGAGTACAATTGTTTTCTTCTACTATATACTCTACCTCTGCTGTAGATAGGGAAATTGCCTCTTGCTTTTTGCTCAGCCAAGAAACCAATCTACGTCCTAAGAAGAACTCACCACCACTAGTGCTTTTTTTGTCATCCACATCTCCTGCCCAATCAGCATCTGTATATGCATGTAGAGTGAAGTCATTATCCTTTGGATACCATAATCCATAATCAATTGTCCCTTTGATATATCTGAAAATTCTCTTGACTACTACAACATGGGATTCTTTAGGATCAACTTGGAATCTAGTGACAAGCCCAACTACATTCATAATATCAGGTCTGGTCTAAGTCAGATAGAGTAGTCCTCCAGTCATTGATCTATACCTTTTCTGATTTGCCTTAGGGGAGTCATCATCTTTGCTCAACTTACATCTAGTTACCATAGGCATGCCTACTGGCTTTGAATCTTCCATTCCCAAATTCTTCAACAATTCCATCACATACTTAGATTGAGATATAAAGATACCTTTATCTAACTAAGTGATTTGTAGACCTAAGAAGAAGTTCATTTAACCAAACATGGACATCTCAAATTCACTTTGCATATGATCAGCAAATGTTTTTCACATACTCTCATTTCCACCAAAAATGATATCATCAACAAATACCTCAAAAATCAGAATATTCTCATGATTAATCTTGAAGTAGAGATTATTGTTAGTAGTTCCTTGGCTGTAACCTAGATTTAGCAAATACTTATCTAATCTTGCATACTAGGCTCTTGGGGCTTGTTTGAATCCATACAATGCTTTCCTTAATCTACAGACCATGTCTCTCTGATCAGACAACTAAAATCCTTCTAGTTGCTCAATCTAGACTTCTTCTAACTCTGCATTTAGAAATGATGACTTGACATCCATTTGATAGACTTTGAAATCTTTATAAGTAGTAAAAGAAAGAAACAATATCACTTCCTCTATTCTTGCCACCGGAGAAAAAGTTTCTTCAAAATCAATTCCTTCTACTTGAGAATATCCTTTGCATACCAACCTTGCTTTATTTCTTACAACTTCACCATATTTATTTAGTTTATTCTGGAAGACCCATTTAGTTCCAATAACATTTTTGTCCTCAGGCTAGAAACAAGATCCCAAGTGTGATTCTTTTCAATTTGCATTAATTCTTCTTCCATTGCTTTTACCTAGTTTTCATCTTTGCAGGCCTCACTTACTGTTTTTGGTTCAATCTTTGAAATTAGACAAATCTCTTCTTGATCTTCAGCAATTCTTCTCCTAGTTCAAACACCTTTATTTCTATCTCTTATGATTTGATCTTTAGGATGATTCATCCTTACATACCTGGGAGTTTTGGGAATTGCTTGAGCTTCTGTTTCTTGAGTTGGTTCCTCAACTTTTGCACAATCCTCTTGAATTACTAGATTTTTTGAATCAATCTGGATCTAAATCTAAGTTTGCACTTGCCTTTCTTGACTTGGATTTTCATCTTGATCATATGAATCATATCCGCAGGACCTAGAATGTCCTTCTTTACTCTCATCAACTTTGACATTAGCACTTTCAACAATCTTTTTCAACCTCTTGTTAAAGCACCGGTATGCTTTGCTTTGAGTAGAGTAACCTATAAAAATTCCTTCATCACTTCTTGCTTCAAACTTGCCAAGATCTTCATCTCTTTTGATATAGCATTTACTACCAAAAACTCTAAAGTATCTGATAGTAGGAGGATGACCAAACCAAAGTTCATAAGGAGTCTTACCAGAATTACCTTTGATTTGCACCCAGTTAAGAGTGTAGATAGTAGTACTCACATCTTGTCTCCAATAAACTTGAGGAACATTTGTTTCCATCATCATGGTCCTAGAAGCTTCTTGAATGGTTTGGTTCTTTCTTTCCACAACTCCATTTTGCTGAGGAGTCCTAGGAGCAGATAACTGTGTTTTTATTCCATGCTTTTCACATAATGTATCAAACTCACCAGACGTAAACTCTCCACCTCTGTCAGATGTCAGGCACTTTATGTTTATACCAATCTCATTTTCCACCATAACTTTGAATAATTTGAATTTGTCAAGAGCTTCTAATTTTTCTTTTAAGAAAGTTACCCACATCATCTGGGAGTAATCGTCAATCAGCAACATAAAATATTTGTCTCCTGGCACACTCCTAATTCTAGCAGGACCACATAGATCAGTATGCACAAGTTCCAATCACCCACTTGAAAATTGTTCTTTACATTTGAATGATGTTTGTTCTATTTACCCAATTGACATTCTCTACACATGCTATCAGGTTTCACAAGTCTTGGAAGATCTCTCACAGCCTGAGTAGAACTTATCTTGATAATGTTATCAAAATTCACATGACACATTTTCCTATGCCACAACCAACTCTGGTTTGTCTATGCAATCAAACAACTTTTACCAGAACTACTTAATTGAAAGATGTTACCTCTAGTTTGTGTACTAGATGCAATTTTAGTTCTGGAGCTTTCCAAGATTTTGCATTTACCATCTTTGAATCAGAGATCATAACCCTTGTCAACCAATTGTCCAACACTGAGAAGATTATGTTTCAGCCCTTCTACATATAGAACATCATTTCTGTTATTCTTACAATCAAAAGAGATGGATCCTCTGCCACAGATTCTACCAGCTGAGTTGTCTCCAAATTTTGCAATTCCACCTTCATAATTTTCAAAGTTTATAAACTTACTTTTATCACCAGTCATATGACGAGAACATCCACTATCAATCACCCATTCATCCTTTTCAACAACCTGAGCAGCCAAGGCACTTTCCACATTTTCATAGCTAGTAGATTTAGTAGACACTGGATCTTCTTCTTTGATAGCAATGAATACCCAATCATCTTCAATGGCACCTCCATGATCAAATTCATCATTTATGACTCCTTCTTCTCCAGCTTTTTGGACATAGTAACAATTATTCTGACCTTTATATCTGTTAGGGTTTGGCTTTAAAATTTTATTTGGACATTTTGAGGAAAAATGACCAATCTTATTACAAGCAAAACATTTGAATGACAACTTTCCTTCATACTTACCGGATTCTCTTGGCATTCTTTTGGCAATAAGAGCTTCCACTTCTGTAGACTCAATTTCATCATCTTCAAGATCGTTCCTTGCCTTAGCAAATCTATTTGATCTTATAGAAGAGCTCTCACCTAGAATATTTATTTTCCATATACACTGGCCTTAAACACAGATTCAGACTTAGGTAGAGGATCACCAAACTCACTTAATTCAAAAGCTGAAATTTAGCCAACCAGCTGATCTCTTGTAACTTTTGAGACAGTCCTGATCTTGTCTATATGCACAACCTTATGTTTGTATGAATCAAGTAAATATTTGAGCACTTTTGCCACAATTTCTGATTCTTCTGAAGTTCCACCAACACACCTGAAACTAGACACAAGTTCATTTATTTTTTGCATGTAGATTGTGATGTTTTCATCTTCACTCATCCTTAGATTTTCAAATTTTCCCCTCAGACTTTGTAGCTTAGCACATTTGACATATTCATCACCTTCATAAAGATTCTCCAACTTGTTCTAGATTTCATGAGTAGTTTTTAGTCCAAAGACATTTGTCATTTCTGAATCAGTCAGGGCACTCAACAAGGCTTCTTTAGATTGAAGGTTATTTTCAGCATCTTTGATTTGATCTGGAGTTGAAGGACCTTTCTCCAGAGGTTTGTACTCATCATTGGTTATCACCCAATAGTCATCACCCATGCATTGCAAATGACACTCCATGTGACTCTTCCAAACAGAGTAATTTGTTCCATCGAATCTCAAACTATCCTTCTTGTAAGTCGACATCTAGGATCTCCTCCGGTGGTTAAGCTTCTTTTAGAGGAACATCACTCTGATACCAATTGTTGGAATTAGTCTAGACAACTGAGGGGGGGGTGAATCAGTTGTCCCAAATATTATTTTTTTCTACTTTTAATCTTCTTTAACAACTTTCAATCAGATAAACATTAAAGCATGAATCAATAACACAAGAGCGAAAATAAATTGAGCACACATAACACCAAAATTTTTACATGGAAACCTGGTTAAGGGAAAACCACAGTGGGGGTTAACCCACAAGATTTGTACCTTGTTAAAAGTACTTAGAAGAAAAGAGAAGGCACATGCCTTTAGGCTCACTGCCCAAAGCTCACTGCTCAAGAGAGGCTCACTGCCTACATGATTTATATTTAATACAGAAAGAATTAACTAATAAATAGCATCTACTTCATGCCTAGTTCAGTTTCATTGAATGCTCACAAAACTTCTACTCTACCCCAAATACTTCTTCTCTAATTCTTCATCCTAAACATCTCTTGTTCTTCTGCTTCTCCTCTGCCTTTGATCCTTTCTTTGGATTTTGTTACTTTTGTGCAAAGATAATTTTCCACAACTCAACAAGTATTTATACACTTCATCAACCTTGGAATGAACATTAAGGTTGACACTACAAACATTTGACTTAATGTGAATCACTAAGCTATCAAAAAAACATAACTGGGACTCAAATCTTCCTTGATCAATACGCTACACTTCATAGAATTGCTCTTAGATCATTCGTAACATGCTTGAATCATCCAGTTGGCCAAGACTGGGAAGAAAAGCAACACGAAGAAGGAAATCTTCATTGACAAGCTCAAACTTCAATGTGGACCTCCAACATACCAGTCACATGATCTAGAGACCTCCACAAGCACATTGAATTCAACAAAAAACATCCACACTCCTCCAAATCATCAGAATCACTTGCATCTTCCTCCAGAACCTCAAGAACACTATCTACCATGACTGTCACATTAGAAAGATTGCTTGCAAATCTCCAAACCATGAACCACTTGAATGGATGATACACATTGACTTCCCAAACATGCCTCTAGATCTATAGATCATCATTTGACATATCCGGAACAATCCGTACCTCTTTCCTGTCACTTTGTCTTTTCTGAACACTTCAAAATTGGTTCAACTTAGATGGCCATAGCTTCTTCAAATCTTCATGCAAACCCTTCAAAACTTAACTGGAGCTTCTTCAGACAATCCTCTACTCAGCCATATGGTCCACATATATTGATCCTCATTATTTTTCTCAATATACTCAATAATCCAGTCTTCTATATAGGAAGCAAAATAGGATACAATTGACACCAATGGAAACAAGGATATTTTGACATCAATGACAACACTGCTTAGGCACATATTTGCAACATTTAGGGTTTTTCTAGCTATAAGGTCTTGTGTTGCAATTATTTTTGAGTCTTGTTGTATTATATTTTCTTTCTTATGCTCTTATTTCTAGGTTACTTAGGTAGTTACTATATATCAATGACCTGTCTAGAGACTAGAATAAGGTATAATCTAGAATGATCTAGGTGTCTTCTAGGTAGATACTACATATCAACTACCTCTCTAGAGACTAAAATAAGGTATAATTTAATATAGGTGTCTTAGGTAAGTACTATATGTCAACTAGGTCTACCATAATAGGTGTCTTAGGTAGAACTATAATGTAGGTGTCTATGTGACTTAGGTCTAGACTACGATAAGGTATAAAGACTAGGTGTCTTAGGTCTACTATATCTATAAAATCTACATACATACTATACAATAGGTGTCTTAGGTGTCCTATGTCTACTAGAATACATGTGTCTTAGGTCTTAGGCAATGCAACATGAGATTCCACCTTCACGTGGTTTTCCTTGTCAGTATAGAATATTTATATTTCTTGAAGCTAAGGGAGGCTCTTTTTCTCAATAGGAAAACTTTATCGACGTCAGTTTGAGTCATTCGGGGTAACTTTGAGTCTTTGAGTCCTGCTCCTAATGCAGCCAAACTGACAGTTCCAACACATCTAGATGGGTACGTTTAGGCTAGGCATGGTCCTGTTTCACACCCAAACATGCCGAAACAGTTCGAGCTACATTGTATCAGCGATATCCCTGAAGAGTCCAAAGTGTAGAAAAGAAGCAATCCTTGATGAGCAGTTACTCAAAAATCATGTCACTTAGAGACATTTTCGTCTAAGGAAATGTGATCATGTAGGATCCCTCTACAATAACCTATCTCAATTTTTTATATCTCTAAGGCATTTGGCCATGGCAAAAGGTTTTCTGCTGCCCCAAAAATCATCAGAAGGAGGTAGTGTAAAGTTGCAAAGGGGTGTAACTTTCTTCCTGCTCTTGATGCGGCCAAACTGACAGTTCCAACATGTCTGGATGGGTATGTTTAGGCTAGGCATGGTCCTGTTTCATATCTAAACATGCCAAAATAGTCCGAGCTAAATTGTACCAGTGATATCCCTAAAGAGTCCAAAGTGCAAAAAGGCAACAATATTTGACAAGTAGTTACTCAGAAACCATGTCACTTAGAGACATTCTGTGTGAGGCAACATGATCACGTAGGGTCCCTCTATAATAATATCTCTTGATTTTTTATATCTCTGAGGCATTTGACTGTGGTGAAAGGTTTTTTGCTGCCCCAAAAATAGTCAGAAGGAGGTATTGTAAAGTTGTAAAGGGGTGTAACTTTCATCCTGCTCTTGATGTGGCCAAACCGACAATTCCAACGTGTTCAGATGGGTACGTTTAGGCTAGGCATGGTCCTACTTTGCACCTAAACATGCCCGAATAGTTTGAGCTACATTGTACTAGTGATATCCCTGAAGTGTCCAAAGTGCAAAAAGGCAGCAATCTTTGACGAGTTGTTACTTGAAAACCGTGTAAATTTGCAAAGGGGTGTAAATTTCATTTTTCTCCTCGTGCAACCAAACCAACTGTTCCAACATGTTAGGATGGGTATGTTTAGGCTAGGCATGGTCCTTTTTCACACCCAAACATACCAAAATAGTCTGAGCTACATTGTGCAGGTGATATCCTCAAACATTGCCTTTACTATAACTATTATAGCCTTCACATGTCAACATGCATCTTATGGTTGTTAACATAGTTGTTCTAGTAGTCAACACAATCATATATGAATTACTTATTCTTTTATATTGGTTCACCTTGAATTTGTTCTCTAGTACTATCTTTGTAGGGTTTGTTTTAGTCCTTCAATGCATTGTTCCATCACTGCAATCTTAGACCCCTATTAGGCTTGAAATAGACCTCTGTTAGGCTACTCTCTTAAACCTTAATATCATCTTCATTTTGTCATATCCATGTTGTTCAACCCTCATCTTCTTCCACCTTTAGGTCACTATGTTATTAGACTTGAAGATAACATCATTACATAGCCAAAATATACAAGGGGTCAAATACTAAAACTAGATCATCAATGATAATGAATACAATAAGCCATGAACCACCCACCATAAATACAAGTGGCCATATTACAATGTACATCATGAACAATATTTGAATAACTCCAAGGTCAACTCTACAAATGAATCTTCTAAGATCCTATGGTCTTGGTGTTGATTAAGGAAGGGGTTGAGCCTAATATCGCGAGGATCTCCCTTTCCTCCCCATCCATAAATCAAGGTGATCAAGCACCATCCATAATTCAAAAGTGTGGTATAATGGTGATTATCTTATTTAATTCATTTCCTTATTAACACATAAGTATACACATAAATTCATGGATTCAAAACATCTCAAATGCATGGAAATAGATTTCTCAACTAACATCAACACATCCTTTCTAACATCTAATACACAAATAAATACAAGTACATTATCAAGCCAAATATGACCATTGATAGTAACCACAAGTCATTTTAATCCTACAAGTTTGACTTAGAACTATACATCCAAGATCATATCCAAATCCACATGAATTGCTAATCACATCCCATATTATGAAAGCTCTCTTTAGGTGAGGATATATGTCTTACTAAGAACACATGCCCAAGGTAGAATTATATGCATCCCATACTACAAGAATCTTAACCTTAGTACAACACAAGTATCCAAATATACATAAAATAATAATTCAAATACATATTTGAACACACACACAAAAAAACAATACCATACAACAACATACAATTGAAACATTAAAAAAACAAGCACATAGAACCAATCTTACTTTCTCTATTTTCTCGAGCATGTCTAGTTTTGAGAGACTAAAACATTCAACCCAAAACTCAAATTCTCTTATCATCAATTGTGATGGATTCTTTGACAATTGAACTTTGAAATCTAAAGGCATACAAAAATAATCTACACTACACCTATCCATATTACATAACGATCAACAAAAATGATTTGTATTAACCAAATATCTATATAGGCATACATCAATATCTGTTGATATAATTATAACATATATAAAAAATAGCCATATAGGCTTACAAGAATGCCATATAGGCATACAATGTCAATTATATGCAATACAAAATATATGTCCACAAATGCCATATAGGCATACAATAAAGGAACACAATAAAAAGTCATTTCCCTCTATCCGGTGAAGAGAATAGATCACGGGTAGCCTTTGATCTTCTAGGGGATGGAGACACGTATGAGTGTGGTCTACTATGAACCCAAGGGCTGCTCCTCCTATTTAGTTGTTCATGGATTTGTAGCTGTTACAATAAAACGTATAGACATTAATATATAGAAATTACATTATAAAAAATGAAACATTTAAAAAAATAACCACTTACCGCTATCCAAAAATTTGTCTCCTCATTTGCCTCAGTACCAGGATTAGGTTGTGGTGATGTCATGTCGTATATAAACCATCCAGATAGAAATTAAACTTCAAATCAATAATCATTTGATTTTTCAAAAATAAACAACTATAACAATGAATGTAATTTAAAATTTACTAATCTACCTCATACCCTCGTCAAGGGCATGGAGCTATGAATCGCAGAGGACACACCATGCTCCATTGCCCTATGAACATCGGGAGGTGTCTCCAAAACATGCATCATCTCAAAATAAAACAACATTATTCAATTACAAAAACTATAATAGTGATGCAAGTCATGGCTCCTAACATACACACACGTTCACCTAAACATGGAAGTACACACAATAAAGCACACAAGTCACATGCATATATACAAATTAGATGATGATTCATGACTATTGTGTGGTATAAGGGTCAACAAAGGAGGGACCATAGTACCATCAAATTTTAGGTTTAAGAAGTCAAAGAGGGAGTGAAGGTGTTAGTTTAGGTTTAGGTTGGTGGTAGGGTGGGGTAGGTTTGTGCTCAAATTTTTGTTTTTTTGGTAGTCATGGAGGTAGGAAAATGCCTAAGATAGAGTTTGTGGGTTTACAGGACAATGCCTAAACTAGAAATCACATAGACATTAGGTAAGTTTATGGGTATACGGGTAGGAGGAATATTAAGAGTTTGTGGGATGATATGAGGGAGGAAAGATACTAGATAGGAGAAGAAAAACTTTATTTTAAAAATTTCTTATCATTTTCTTTGTCTTGAGGTTTGTCAGGGGGTGGGTTGGAAGAAAACTAGGTCTGGGACGTCTGGTAGGGGTATATTATGAAATATGTAGGATAGCTATGGGTTGGTTAGTAGGTTGGGTGTAGTGTTGGGGAAGTTTCTTAGGCCTACTATTAGAAGTGGATGGGGAAAGGTCGTACACTTTTTCTTTTACTTTATCTTGGAGGGGTGTTAGAGGGGAGATAGAAGTCAATGAGGAAGGTGAAGTAGTAATAGGTGGATATATGGTGGGGAAGATAGGGGTATAGTGAGTGGAGTAGGTGAAGTAATAGAAAGAGGTTGTGGGGTTAGGTCAGCAATGCGTTTAGAGGCATAAGATAGGTAAAGGTGAAAGAGGGAATTGGTATGAGGTTGAGATGGACTAGAAGGGGTTAACAAAAAATAATCTAAGGAGAAGTGTCTTAAGGTAACAACTAGTTGGTATGGGCTATAAGAAATGGTGAAGACATTACCATCATGGGGAATTTTAGAGTCAACAAAGGAGGAACCTAGATGATGTTGGAGTCAATCATATGCTATATAAGATGTCATAGGCTCATACCCCTCTCTAGTGTCATGTCCTGGGGTGTAATTGGTGGTAATTGGATGAGTTTATTAGAGAGAATTTGTTGAAGAATAGTGTGGAGTGGATCAACAATCTTTGGTAGACATGTACATAAAAAAATGTGGTAGCATAGACAAGGAAGTGAGCTATTTGAAAAGATGCCTCAAAGAAATGTGGTCTCATGGTGATGTCCTTGTCTATGCATCTGCTTGTCATGACATTCCATGAGACCACATTTCTTTGAGTAATTTTTTCAAATAACTATATTGTAATTGAAATTCTGTCATCTATCAACATCTAGTTATTAGTTATGCAATGTATAGTAATGCTTTGAGTTTAAAAGATGTGCAATGAAATGTAACCAATGATATGAATATAAAATACAAAAATCTAGTAGAGTAAGTGCAGGAAGATGGGGGGCCAAAAAGGGGTCTTAAGTGGCAACTTTTTTTCTCAAATCAGGAAATACTGGCCTTGGATGAGAAATTGAGCATAGTTACACTCAAAATTTGGAGATGCAACCAAAACAATGATCGTAGTGCTCCGAGTCTACTTTCTAAACTACTATTTTGTTTTGAAAATGGCATAGATTAAGGGGTTCAAAAGAGGGAGCCACAGAAATTGGTGTTGTTTCTGTCAAAAAAACATAACATAGCATGTTTTGTGGCTCCCTCAAAAGGTCAACTTTTTTTTGGTTTTTAAAATCGCTTCAGTGAGAAATTAGCTAATAGCATGTAGTTTATGCCCGATTTTCCTGATAATTTTTTGATGAATATTTGATTTTTTACTAATTTTCAAAGTGGACACATCCTAAAAAATAGAATTTTGGTGGTGCTACCCCTATAAATTAACTAATTGAAATTTTTTTTTTTTTTTTATTAATATTTGTAGAATGGAGTCTAGTTTCTAAATATGTAATTTTTTTGAAATTTGAATGAATAGTTATTTTACAATGAAAAAAAGACCAAATAGTGGTTTTTACCTAAAAACGGACACACAAACAAAAGAAATTAAAGATGAAAGCTTAACATTGTTAAAATGTGAAAAAAATCACATCATCAAATAGCTAAGAGAAAGCCTAACATTACCCATGTGTTTGATTTGTTTGACCTTGAAACACATGCAAATCTGAGGGTTAGCACGAACGAAATTATGTGAAATTTTGAAGAATATAGAAAAACACGTCTGTGACTGTTCATAAGGCACTCTAAGCCTTTGGGTTGGAAATCCAAAGCAAATCCCAAGCCCAAGGCTTGGGATTCCCAAAGCAAGACATAACGCAAGCGCGTTATGTTTTGCTTTGCATTTTTCCTTTCCCGCAAGTCTATTGTTTGTCATGTTTGACATAACGCGAGCGCGTTATAATGCTCTCGCATTATGTTCCCCTTATTTTTTTTATGTTCAAGGCTATTAATCATGAGGGTTAAGGGATAAGAGATAGGGTTGGAGGATTTAGGGATAAAGGATTAGCATTTAAGGTATAGTATCGAGCCCGTTGAGGGTCTAGGAATAGGGATAGCATTTAGGGTTTAGGGATGAGGGATTAGAGTTAAGGGATGATAGATTAGGGTTTAGGGTTTATGGATAGGGTTGAGGGTCAAGGGATCACAGTTAAGGGTTGAGGGATTAGGGTTTGACATTGAGGGTTGAGGTTCAAGGGTCAAGGGTTTAGGGATAGGGTTTAGGGTCAAGGGATTAGGGTTAAAGTAGAGTGTGGAGGGTGTAAGGATTAGGGATAGGGTTGGAGGGTTTAGGGATAAGGGATTAGGGTTTAAGGTATAGTATCGAGTCTGTTGACGGTTTAGGAATAGGGATAGCATTTAGGATTTAGGGAAGAGGGATTAGAGTTGAGGGATGATGGATTAGGATTGAGGGTTGAGGGATTAGGGTTTAGGGATAAGGTTTAGGGTTGAGGGATTAGGGTTAAAGGTATAGTGTTGAGGGTTGAGGGTTTAGGATTAGGGTTTAGGGTTGACGGATTAGAATTTAATGTCAAGGTTAGGGTTAGAGTGTCGAGGGTAGAGGGATTAGGGATAGGGTTTAGGGTTGAAGGTTTAAGGATTGAGCGTTGCGGCTTTAGGGATGAGGGTTTAAGGCTTAAGATATAGTGTCAAGTGTTGAGGGTGTAGGGATAGGGTTTAAGTTTTAAGGGTTAAGGGTTGAGGGATAGGGATTAGGGTTTAAGGTATAGTGTTGAGGGTTGAGGGATCAGAGTTAAGGGTTGAGGGATTAGGGTTTGACGTTGAGGGTTGAGGGTTGAGGTTCGAGGGTCAAGGGTTTAGGGATAGGGTTGAGGGTTGAGGAATTAGGGTTAAAGTAGAGTGTGGAGGGTATAAGGATTAGGGATAGGGTTGGAGGGTTTAGGGATAAGGGATTAGGGTTTAAGGTATAGTATTGATTCTATTGAGGGTGTAGGAATAGGGATAGCATTTAGGGTTTAGGGATGAGGGATTAGAGTTGAGGGATGACGGATTAGGGTTGAGGGTTGAGGGATTAGGGTTTAGGGATAAGGTTTAGGGTTGAGGGTTGAGGGATTAGGGTTTAAGGTATAGTGTTGAGGGTTTAGGGATAGGGTTTAGGGTTGAGGGATTAGAGTGAAGGGTTGAGGGATTAGGATTTGACGTTGAGGGTTGAGGGTTTAGGGTTGAGAGATGTGGGATCAGAGTTAAGGGTTGAGGGATTAGGGTTTGACGTCGAGGGTCAAGGGTTTAGGGATAGGGTTGGAGGGTTTAGGGATAAGGGATTAGAGTTTAAGGTATAGTATCAAGTCTGTTGAGGGTTTAGGAATAGGGATAGCATTTAGGGTTTAGGGATGAGGGATTAGAGTTGAGGGATGAGGGATTAGGGTTGAGGGTTGAGGGATTAGGGTTTAGGGATAAGGTTTAGGGTTGAGGGTTGAGGGATTAGGGTTTAAGGTATAGTGTTGAGGGTTGAGGGTTTAGGATTAGGGTTTAGGGTTGACGGATTAGCATTTAATGTCAAGGTTAGGGTTAGAGTGTCAAGGGTAGAGGGATTAGGGATAGGGATTAGGGTTGAAGGTTTAAAGATTGAGGGTTGAGGCTTTAGGGATAAGGGTTTAAGGTTTAAGATATAGTGTCAAGTGTTAAGGGTGTAGGGATAGGGTTTAAGTTTTAAGGGTTAAGGGTTGAGGGATAGGGATTAGGGTTTAAGGTATAGTGTTGAGGGTTGATGGTTTAGGGATAGGGTTTAGGTTTGAGGGATTAGGGTTGATGAATTAGGGTTTAATGTTGAGAGTTGAGGGTTGAGGGTTGAGGTTTAGGGATAGGGTTAATGGTCAAGGGATTAGGGTTAAATAAGAGTGTCAAGGGTAGAGGGATTAGGGTTTAAGGTATAGTATCGAGCCTGTTGAGGGTCTAGGAATACGGATAGCGTTTAGGGTTTAGAGATGAGATATTAGAGTTGAGGGTTGAGGGTTCAGGGATTAGGGTTTAAGGTATAGTGTTGAGGGTTTAGGGATAGGGTTTAGGGTTGAGGGATTAGAGTGAAGGGTTTAGGGACTAGAATTTGACGTTGAGGGTTAGGGTCAAGGGTTTAGGCATAGGGTTAAGAGTCGAGGGATCAGAGTTAAGGGTGGAGGAATTAGGGTTTGACGTTGAGGGTTGAGGGTTGAGGTTCGAGGGTCAAGGGTTTAGGGATAGGGTTGAGGGTCAAGGAATTAGGGTTAAAGTAGAGTGTGGAGGGTATAAGGATTAAGGATAGGGTTGGAGGGTTTAGGGATAAGGGATTAGAGTTTAAGGTATAGTATCGAGTCTGTTGAGGGTTTAGGAATAGGGATAGCATTTAGGGTTTAGGGATGAGGGATTAGAGTTGAGGGATGATGGATTAGGGTTGAGGGTTGAGGGATTAGGGTTTAAGGTATAGTGTTGAGGGTTGAGGGTTTAGGATTAGGGTTTAGGGTTGATGGATTATCATTTAATGTTGAGGTTAGGGTTAGAGTGTCAAGGGTAGAGGGATTAGGGATAGGGTTTAGGGTTGAAGGTTTAGGGTTTAGGGTTAGGGTTGAGAGATGAGGGATCAGAGTTAAGGGTTGAGGGATTAGGGTTTGACGTCAAGGGTTGAGGGTTGAGGGTCAAGGGTTTAGGGATAGGGTTGAGGTTGAAGGGATTAGGGTTAAAGTAGAGTGTGGAGGGTGTAAGGATTAGGGATAGGGTTGGAGGGTTTAGGGATAAGGGATTAGAGTTTAAGGTATAGTATTGAGTCTGTTGAGGGTTTAGGAATAGGGATAGCATTTAGGGTTTAGGGATGAGGGATTAGAGTTGAGGGATGAGGGATTAGGGTTGAGGGTTGAGGGATTAGGGTTTAGGGATAAGGTTTAGGGTTGAGGGTTGAGGGATTAGGGTTTAAGGTATAGTGTTGAGGGTTGAGGGTTTAGGATTAGGGTTTAGTGTTGACAGATTAGCATTTAATGTCAAGGTTAGGGTTAGAGTGTCAAGGGTAGAGGGATTAGGGATAAGGATTAGGGTTGAAGGTTTAAGGATTAAGGGTTGAGGCTTTAGGGATGAGGGTTTAAGGCTTAAGATATAGTGTCTAGTGTTGAGGGTGTAGGGATAGGGTTTAAGTTTTAAGGGTTAAGGGTTGAGGGATAGGGATTAGGGTTTAAGGTATAGTGTTGAGGTTTGATGGTTTAGGGATAGGGTTTAGGTTTGAGGGATTACAGTTTAGGGTTGATGAATTAGGGTTTAATGTTGAGAGTTGAGGGTTGAGGGTTGAGGGTTTAGGGTTGAGGTTGAGGGATATGGTTAATGGTCAAGGGATTAGGGTTAAATAAGAGTGTCGAGGGTAGAGGGATTAGGGTTTAAGGTATAGTATCAAGCCTGTTGAGGGTCTAGGAATAGGGATAGCATTTAGGGTTTAGGGATGAGGGATTAGAGTTGAGGGATGATGGATGACAGATTAGGGTTGAGGTTTGAGGGATTAGGGTTTAGGGACAAGGTTTAGGGTTAGGGTTGAGGGATTAGGGTTTAAGGTATATTGTTGAGGGTTTAGGGATAGGGTTTAGGGTTGAGGGATTAGAGTGAAGGGTTGAGGGATTAGAATTTGACGTTGGGGGTTGAGGGTTTAGGGATAGGGTTGAGAGTCGAGGGATCAAAGTTAAGGGTTGAGGGATTAGGGTTTGATGTTGAGGGTTGAGGTTCAAGGGTCAAGGGTTTAGGGATAGGGTTAAGGGTCAAGGAATTAGGGTTAAAGTAGAGTGTGGAGGGTATAAGGATTAGGGATAGGGTTGGAGGGTTTAGGGATAAGGGATTAGAGTTTAAGGTATAGTATCGAGTCTGTTGAGGGTGTAGGAATAGGGATAGCATTTAGGGTTTAGGGATGAGGGATTAGAGTTGAGGGATGATGGATTAGGGTTGAGGGTTGAGGGATTAGGGTTTAGGGATAAGGGTTTAAGGTATAGTGTTGAGGGTTTAGGGTTGAGGGATTAGAGTGAAGGGTTGAGGGATTAGGATTTGACGTTAAGGGTTGAGGGTTTAGGGTTTAGGGTTAGGGTTGAGAGATGAGGGATCAGAGTTAAGGGTTGAGGGATTAGGGTTTGACGTCAAGGGTTGATGGTTGAGGTTCGAGGGTCAAGGGTTTAGGGATAGGGTTGAGGTTGAAGGGATTAGGGTTAATGTAGAGTGTGGAGGGTGTAAGGATTAGGGATAGGGTTGGAGGCTTTAGGGATAAGGGATTAGAGTTTAAGGTATAGTATTGAGTCTGTTGAGGGTGTAGGATTAGGAATAGCATTTAGGGTTTAGGGATGAGGGATTAGAGTTGAGGGATGATGGATTAGGGTTGAGGGATTAGGATTTGGCATTGAGGGTTGAGGTTTAGGGATAGGGTTGAGGGTTGAGGGATTAGAGTGAAGGGTTGAGGGATTAGGATTTGACATTGAGGGTTGAGGGTCGAGGGATCAGAGTTAAGGGTTGTGGGATTAGGGTTTGACGTTGAGGGTTGAGGGCATTTTCTATCAAGAACTTGATTATGAGGGCTTGCCCCTTAATTGTTATGCCTATCATATGGCGGAGCATCTGGCAAGCTCTTGCAGGAAAGAGATGTGATCAATGTAAAGGATGTGATGAATCTATAGTAGGACAAAATGCAAGCGCATTATAACACACTCACATTTTGTCTTTCTATTGAAACGGTAAAAAAGTGGTTACCCTCGTGATCCAGGCCCACATGCTCTATTTTCTTACTAATTCTACGTGTGCTCTGACAAAAAAGAAGTGCTTTTATGCTGTTGGGAAGTTCACATGCACATTTGACACATTGTACCACCTTTGCATGATCTTTCCACCACCTTTTTTGCATTACCAACTTGAGAAGGAGGAAATAACATAGTTTTCACACCAAGTTTGATATATATCTATTCAAGTTTCAATTTTTGTAGTGTTGCAATGTTAATTGTGATTCAATTTTAGGAATTTAACATTATAGATTGGTTAATAGTATTGTTGTTAGTAATTATATTTGAGTGTTATTCAATTTAACATTGAAAAGGAAGCAAGTGGTGAAAAACTCAAATTGTTAAGGAGTTTGATGCAAGAAGAAAAAATACTACATAATTGGCTACTCTCTCCATTCGAATCTTCATTTTTTAGGTATGTCAAGTCTTTACATGCATGTTCTTTAAATTTTCCTTAATTCGAATTGAATTACTTTATCATGCTTTATCATACATGTTTAAAATAGACACATTCCCAATCAAGAAAGCAGCCTATAATCTCACATGATGCCATGTATATTTTCTACACTTGGGCTCTTTAATAATTATGTGTAATAAATAGACCTTAACATACCATGATGTCAAACTATACAATAATAAATCCTTACAACATAATAAAAGTACAATCCCACTATTATCTTGTATTCATTTCTTAGGAAGTAATATTGGTCTCTTTATCATGCTATAGACAAATTCTCTGTCATGCTAAGGAAACGATCAAGAATTAAACCAACACAGGAAGAGATAGAAGCTAAGAATGCAAAGAAAGCAATGGCTATGAGGGAACTTCGTGAGAAGAGGAAATTAGACATGATAAATGAAGACATACCAATTGAAGAGGAACCACAACCATCACAAAGAGATATGGTATTGGCGGCACAAAGAGAATGAATGCAAAAACTTCGTGGTATGAGAGATTTGAATACCATAGTTGGAGACACGTCCTCTACTGCAAGTCAACATGTAGGGACACCATCTACCACATCTCAAGTTGAGAGTACATCATCACTCATATGTGATGAAGGAGGTACGCCATCGTTCCCACCTCAACCTCAAGGTATGTCATCTATTCCATCTTCGATTGAAGGTATGCCATCTAACCCATCTCATTTAAATATTGATGAAATTCCTAATGTTGAGATGAATTTACCTAACTTGACACCACCTAGAATTTTGCATAGAAAGCCAAAGTATTTGATTTATATTGACGAGAATATTTTGTAGCCAATGGAAGGTAAGATTCCAAAATGCACTTGTAGAAGATATGCTAATAAGATTTGGAGATTGTTCTTTTAAAAGTTAAATGAGACTGCAAGATGTCAACTATTCATTGAAATGATGCGAAGTATAAAGTATAGGTCTATCATGAATATTCTTGGGTTGAGAACATCAGAGGCGTCAAGTGAAAAATCTATTGTCAAGAATCTAAATGAGTGTGTATGAGAGTGTGGGTAACACCTCATGCACAAAAGATAGTAATGCAACACGGCATGTGATTACATCGACTATAGTAAGTAATCAAATGAGGAAAGCTTGTCTCATCAGAAAGACAAGTCAAGAATTGAGAATTAATAGGAAAACTTTATCAAGAGCCATTGGAAGATGCCAAAGAATTGAGGACACTGATGCCAATGAATTATGGGCATTCTCGGGGAGACTACCACAAAAAGATAAACCAATTGTTGAAGCATTGAGATCACTAATTGAAGACTTTTGGAAGAATTACACAAAGGTATCTCCGAATCAAAGGGATGTGGTAAGAAGGAGAATTAGTAGTCAGAACCACGAGCCACATCCAAAGCATTTTTTGGATGAGACTCAAACACAGTTTTATGGTAAATTTCTAGAGAAGTATCCTCAAATTAAAATTTGTCAAAGATATTTTGAATTGCTAAAACCTTTCTATGTTAAGATAAATCACACTTGCACTACTTCTTGTTGTAGATTACATATTGAATTTTCTAACCATTTTGATGCTTATAGGTCTATATGTTTAGATATGCATACTAACAATGATTTGCAGGGTTGTGCCATATGTGTCCCACCAACATCTTCAAGAGACTTCATATCAAGAATTTTATGTGAAAGAGAGGAAGGTCAAATATTCTACAAGAAATTATGCTTGGATGGCACATGTCATCATTGTGGTGGCTTGCAACATTTGCCAATATGTGAACATATGGAAACAACACATGCGGTTGGAAATGAATTAGTAGAGTTTGGCAAGTATAAAATAGTGGCATACAATACAAAAGATGGTAAAGAAGCAAAGAGGTGTGAATTAGTTATTGAAAAGATTCCAGTGTATCAGTTTATGCCTATATTTCATGACAGCATAGTGTATGAGTATGCAAGACATGCCCATAGAACTCGATGGTTGGACTTGCAATTCAAGTTATGCAATGACACATTTCCAGTTTGTAGCATTGTTTCAGTCATCGACTTTGCAGAGAACTATAGTCTATAGCCATAGCGTGAGGTGTAATCACAATATTACAACTCCACACAGGTTTCTATATTTGTGCACATCGCATTCATTCATGCGAATGATAGTACAGAGGATGACAAAAAGATGATAAGGGAGTATAATTTCTATATTAGTGACGATCGCACACATTCTACAGAGTTTGTGCAAGGTTGCTTTCAGGTGTTCTACAATGATTTGGCTAGAAGAGGCATATCGTTTAGTCAGCATATCATATGGTCAGATAACTATGCGTCACAATTCAAGAACTTGCAAAATTTCTATTGGCTGAGTAGGAGGCATAATTTTATAGGTATTCAACATATGTGGAACTTTTGTGAGGCCGGGCATGGAAAGGGGGAGCATGATGGTGCAAGAGCATGTATCAAAAGAGCCATAGCACGAGAAGAGTTAAAGTATAAAGACAATGCAAAGTTGACAGATGTAGAATCAATTGTCGAGTGGTGTAATGCTTCCATGGGTCCAGGTAATGAAGGTAAGTCTTCAGTTCGTAGATTTTTTGGGTTGATAGATGATACTAACATTGCACCATATGAGGATTGTTGTACACTGACAGGATCAAATGAGATGCACTCTTTCAGAAGCTCAATTGCAGGTTCATGGAGTATCCATACACGAAAGATGTCATGCTTTTGTTCTTCCTGTACAATTTAAGTCTGGGATGAGTGCGAGTCAAAGGAGTGGGTTGATGAATGGCAATTAAGTTATCTTAGCCCACTTGACACATATCGACCCCCAATGGCACTGGAACTAACACAGATGGAATCGTCAGTTGACTTTGACCACATATTAGATTTAGTTCAACCAGGTAATATAGGGCATGTATATGCATCTAATTTCATCTAGTTCAACCAGGTAATGTCATCTTACTTTGTAGTGTTTTTGTAATGTTGACTAATTTCATCTAATTTGCTACACATATCAATGTAGGGTACGTATATGCAGTTATTGCAGATGAAGATAATGAAGAGGGAATAGATTATTACTTATGTCATTGTGTTGAGGCCAAAAAAAAATTGGAGGCCCCTATTACAGATGGAGAAAACATCGAATACCCTACAGGCTCAGTGGTTATTACTGGAACATGGCTTAGAAGGTACCCACATAAGAGTGTTAATATTTGGCTATTTCAGGACTTTGACACGCATTGAAAGATTCTTCATTACTCAAACCTTGTCGTGGCATCCAATGTTCATTTGATAAAGTATGGGGGTAGACATTTGAACAAAATATTGTGGAAGGTGCGTGAGTCTAACAATGAAGCAATACTTGACACAATAAAGAGTAGAGTAGACTTGGATGGTTCATTGGATTAATTTGTAAGTATTCACATTGATTTTGTAAAGTCATGTTACATTAAGTTGTAAGTATGCACATTAATTTGTAAGTCTTGTCTTTTTTTTATTTCCTCCTGCATTTTTACACATATGTACACATTTTTACATCATCATGTTATGCATTTTTGGTGTCCTTCTCCTAATGCGACCAAACTCATAACTCACCCTACTTCCTCTAGAGACCATTTGATAATCTCTCCAACACTCTAGATCCAGGGCCCCCAATCATGATGATGACCTATATACCATTCTCCCAAGGCGCTCATAATGAATGAAAAGAAGACCAAGGGCGTCCAAGTTTAATAGACTTATTTCTTTCAATTTTGATGATCCAAACTAGATGAAAGGAGACATGAAATGCACCTTAGGACTCCATGCTAAGGTTTGAGCCATTAAAGTCTCTTGATATTAGGCGCTCATGATGATGAAACTTAGAGCTTTTTCCTTTCCTATGCGCTCATCTAAGATGTTTGAATGATAAGGAGCACCTCGACCTCTATAATGTACATTGGTCACCAAAATCAAGGTGATTTTAAGTCACTTTGAGTCATTTGGGGTCAGTTTGAGTCTTTGAGTCATGTTGCAAAAAAGTGTCAATGTTGTCAAGTTGCACAAAGCAACTTTTGCATTTTTGGTGTCCTGCTCGTGATGTGACCAAACTGACTATTCCAACGCGTCTGAATGGGTACATTTATGCTAGGCATGGTCCTATTTTTCACCCAAACATGTCAAAACAATCTAAGCTACATTGTATCGACAATATCCTTGAAGAGTCCAAAGTGCAAAAAGGTAGCAATCTTTGACGAGATGTTACTCAAAAACCATGTCACTTAGAAACATTCTGTCTAAGGAAACGTGATCATGTAAAGTGCCTCTACAATAACCTCTCTTGGTTTTTTATATCTCTGAGGCATTTGCTCGTGGTGAAAGGTTTTCTGCTGCCCCAAAAATTGTCAGAAGGAGGCAATGTAAAGTTGCAAAGGGGTGTAACTTTTGTCCTGCTCCTGATGCGACCAAACTGATTATTCCAACGCATCTGGATGGGTACATTTATGCTAGGCATGGTCCTGTTTTTCACCCAAACATGTCGAAACAATCTGAGCTACATTGTACCGATGATATCCCTGAAGAGTCCAAAGTGCAAAAAGGTAGCAATCTTTGACGAGATGTTACTCAAAAACTGTGTCACTTACAAACATTCTATCTAAGGCAACGCAATCATGTAGAGTGCCTCTACAATAACCTCTCTTAGTTTTTTATATCTCTGAGGCATTTGCCCGTGGTGAAAGGTTTTCTGCTGCCCCAAAAATCGTCAGAAGGAGGCAGTGTAAAGTTGCAAAGGGGTGTAACTTTCATCCTACTCCTGATGCGACCAAACTGACTATTCCAATGCGTCCAAATGGGTACATTTACGCTAGGCATGGTCCTGTTTTTCACCCAAACATGTCGAAACAGTCTGAGCTACATTGTATCGACAATATCCTTGAAGAGTCCAAAGTGCAAAAAAATAGCAATCTTTGACAAGATGTTACTTGAAAACCGTGTCACTTACAAACATTCCATCTAAGGTAACACAATCACGTAGAGTGCCTCTACAATAACCTCTCTCAGTTTTTTATATCTTTGAGACATTTGCCCGTGGTGAAAGGTTTTCTGTTGCCCCAAAAATCGTCAGAAGGAGGCAGTGTATTAAGTCAGGAAAAGCCTATTCACTCTAGGCACCTATTTTTCACCAAATCACACATGCACCTTGAACAAGTGATGCTACAAGTGGTGAACAAAATAGGCACCTTGAAGAATTGAGCCCTCCAAGACATCTTGCAATTGCCTAAAAGTCTAAAATTTACATAAGTGAGTTAAGGTGCCATTTTCCATCTCCAGAGCCTCCTTTGAGTGCCTTAACATGGAGTCAATGTTTTAGTCTATGAAAGATTGTGCCTAAAGAATATAACAACCCCTTGAGTCACTAGGATGAACTAAGTTAACAAAATGAACTTCATTGAGGGAGGCGCACTTGTGCATCTAGACAACTCCAGTTTAGCGCCTTAGAAAAAACATGTTTAGAGACACCCCTCGAATGAACCCTCTAGAACCAATAACCATAGCTCAAGATCCATAACCATGAGAAGATAAAGCATTAAAAAAATTCATCTAAAGGATGGGAAATACCTCTTAGATGATAGTCTGCCAAGTAGACCAAGAGTGGGGAATGAGAATGCTCGTTGAAGATACACCAAGCCACAATGACTCTCTCTAATAAGAATCTTCTCTAGGTCCATAATTAACTCACACCCATATCCAAGTGAAAGTCTCCTTGGTCTTCCTACTAAAACCTCTAAAGGGTAACCATCTCAACAAGTGTCTCTAATCCCAAGAGAACTCTAGCCTCACCCAAGTCTCGAAGTATGTATGAGAACCTACAACCAATCAATCCATGTTAAGCTCCAAATGCAACACCACATTATCATGAAGCTCCCAAGCACATGACCAATGTACTCAATACCAAGAGAACCAACAAGACCACTGTCAAAACTCCAACTACAAAATTAGGTATCCAAACATGACATCATGATCTAACTTCTCCTCCTAGAAGATCACATGCACCAATACAGACATCCTAGTCTCAAGAGAACTTGTATCATGCTAATACTCTAATCTAGAATCAAGAGTCCACCAAGACACACTACTAAACACCTCTAAACCAAGGATCACCATCTACAACCACATGAAGATAACCATCTCCTAAAAATAGTAGCCAAGATGTCAAAGCACTCTCACTACAAATAATAATCATAATCCAAGAGTTTGTCCATTACACCCAACCACTATATAAGATCATCCATCACTAGGTGACGAATACACATCACTATCAAAGCTCCCATTGAACCATGATATGAACTACACATGGCATTGTGATAACCATCTCCTAAATGAAGATCACCATGGTCCACACACACTCAACTATAATACTAATAACTCCAAAGTAGAACCAAGATCTCCAATCTAAGAAGATAAACCATCATTACTGTCAAAAGCTCACACTAAACTATGCAACTAAGATATCCATGACATCATGATAAACATGCTACAAGTCCTAATAACCAATTATCCAATCATTCTCATCATCCATCCTCTCATCCTAATGCAGCATACCAATGCGCAAATGAGCATAGACAAGGAAAAATAACAAAATCTACATCAACACTAAATCAATCCCGTGGATACAGGCAATATGCATTCAAGTCATCCCACTACAATCAATGAGGTGTGCATCTGAAAAAAATGCATAACTTGTAGATCCCAACCATTGAAAACATGCAAAATCATCATCACATTAGTAATCATCATCACATTAGTAAACATCATCACATTAGTAAACTAGTAAACATCATTTGCATCCATACTTAAACCAATCTTATTGTTGTGTTTGATGTGTCCTCTTTCAAACAACCATTTAACAAAATTTGAGTCCAAACAATAAACATTTACAACCATAAACATTTCAAAGTGCAAAATCCAAACATTCTATCATCCTTAATCATTTCCATCATGGACCCTTGGTTTGAAAATATCATTATGCAAGATAAAAACCCTATGCCTATTACCTTGTCCGAGGCTCATGCAAAACCCAAAATCACAATCAAAATAGGTCCTCAAACCATGCATCCTTTAAATGAGATATTTTATCCAAATCAATCAAAAAATCCCTTTGACAATGATGATGATGATAGTCTTGTAGATCAAGATGATATCAAGATGACAATAGCATTAACTATGAGATCATTACATGCAAACTTTCCATAAACCTTCATCTCCCACTCATGAACATGCTAGAATATTTCAAACAAGAAATGACTAGCACTAGCTATCATGCCAATCCTAAATACACATCTAATGGTCATCCTTATGGTACCTTTGGTAAGGGAAGAACCACTTTAGACCAAGGCCCTCATATTCAATTCATATCTCCAATCCCAACCGCATGTGAGAACCATTTATCCTATGTATCCTATTCAAATCCTCCATCTCATAATCCTTACATTCCAAATTATCCCATCAATCCAAACCCACTACATCCAAATCATCCTTTTTAGATTTCCTCCAAGGACTTCTAGTGGAGGAAAAATCTCAAACTAGAAATCACAAATTCAATTAGTGTACCTCTCCCAAGCCTATCCAAAAGTCACATAGTACCATGCCTATCCATCAAACACCACAATGCAATCAAAATCCTAACAACATGCCCATAATCCAAGATCAAGTGCAATCATGCAAAGATATTATCAATCACAAGCCTATTAAGAATGAACTAGAGTCTTCTAGTACCATACTTTTCCATCAAACACCATCATGTAATCCATGGCCTATCAAGCCTATCAAAGAAAATACAAACATCCTATGTAATACAATCAAACTTTAAATATTTGAAGTAGCCATCTACAAATATCCATTCAAACGTGGATTTATAATGCAAGTATGGACGCCATCAATAAAAAAGATCTGTATTAACCAAATATCCATATAGGCATACATCAATATCTGTCGATATAAGTATAACATATATACAAAATAGCCATATAGGCTTACAAGAATGCCATATAGGCATACAATATCAACTATGTACAATACAAAATATATGTCCACAAATGCCATATAGGCATACAACAAAAAAACACAATAAAAAGTCATTCCCCTCGGGCTGGTGAAGAGAATAAATCATGAGCAGCCTTTGATCTTCTAGGGGATGGAGACGCGCATGTGGGTGGTCTACTATGAACTCGAGGGCTACTCCTCCTATTTAGTTCTTCCTGCATCTTTACCTATTACAATAAAAAGTATAGACATTAATATATAGAAATTACATGTTATAAAAAATGAAACATTTAACAAAATAATCACTTACTGCTAACATATAATCTGTATCCTCACTTGCCTCAATAGCAGGAATAGGCCCTGGTGATTTCATGTCCTATAGAAACCATCCAGATAGAAATTAAACTTCAAATCAATAATCTTTTAATTTTTCAAAAATAGACAACTATAACAATGAATGTAAATTGAAATTTACTAATCTGCCTCATACCCCTGTCAATGCCATGGAGCTATGAATCACAGAGGCCACACCCTACTCCATTGCCCTATGAACATGGGGAGGTGTCTCTACAGGCTGCATCATCTGGAAATAAAACAACATTATTCAATTACGAAAACTATAATAGTGATGCAAATCATGGCTCGTAACATACACACATGTTCATCTAAACATGGAAGTACACACAATAAAGCACACAAATCACATACAAAAATTTAGTAAGTACAATTCATTCATTAAACTATTTATTTTATTACCTCCGTAAAGCTTTGAAGTCCACCACCGCTGGCAGGTGTTGCCATGAAATCTACAGTATTAACCTATTCAACATCCAAAATCAAAAATTAGAATACCATTCATATAATGATGCTATTCACATGTAATATTTATAATTGTTTACTAGTTACATACCTCGACAGTAGATGATCTAGTGAAAAATACAGGTGGAGAACCACTGAAAACTGCATCGACTCTATGACCCTGAAATTTCATTAAAATCATCAATTTAAATTAGTTAATCTTGTATTTCAAAAATGAAATTTAATAAGTTAAATTCAATAAACTTGCTAATATTTACCTGAGTATTAAGGCCGAAAGTCTCACTCAGGAGGGTATCTATCATCACCATCTGCTCAGCTGCAGATGTAGCTTGTGCACCTGCGTCCTGACTGTCCATGGGGTCATAACCACGGGCTAACCCGTAAGCCTGGCAAGTATGCAGTGGGATCCTACTCCTCACACTATCTCCCAACCCACTCTGTGTTGCAGGACTGGCATGCTCTATGATGCTCTGGGTCAAGGCACTAATCGACTGAAGTGTATCAACCTCAACACTCTCCTTCACAATGGAAGGGATAGAAACATGCTCGTGGGCTGGTCTGCTGATTACTCATCTCACTACTCACTGTGGGTCAAGACGTGCCCCTGGTCTATCTTGTGCTGAGCCCCCACCTCTACCCTGGAAGTCCCTCATATCAAAATAGTTTGGCACTTTATTGAGGACAAACTCGTAGTAGAGTTTCCTCAAAAAGTATTGTGGGACCTCATTATTATTGCATGGAGGATGGTCAAAAACCATCCACCACCTCTGCCCGAAATTGTCCCTTATCGCTTGGTTGTTGCACCAATGGATAGGGAACCTATTGCATGTAATGGGTGGAGGTTGATTTGTTTGTGGGTTTGTGAAAATTGAACACAAGTCTAATTTTGTAATTTGTAATTTTTTGACATCTTGGTATGACAACTTGTCTGCATAGTAATCTCTAAACTCTCTCTTTTTATCCGTCCAACTAGTTATTTGCTTTCTAATTGAATCTACATTTGATAACATAGACTCAAGAGATTTGGCAAGCGTGGATCTATGCAAGGTTGAAGTGGAAGGATCTTTCAACCTTGCAATTATATCTTCAATTTTCTTTTTGTTGTTTTCAATTTGCCCCATTATATTATCTTGTGTTCCAGGGGCATGTCGAGGAATGAATGGAGGAGGTTGTTGTTCTGCAGGTATTTCCTCCTTAGGATTTTGTGGATTTTGAGGAGGAGCAGGAGGAGGAGGAGGAGGAGATGCATTAACATTTCCTAACAATTAATGAAATATACATCAAAAATCAACAAAAACCTACCTATTTAGAAACAAATTCAAACAAAAAAACAAAGATAACTCACCCCTTTGGCGTGCTCGACGTCGCGGTGGCATTTTGGCGACAAATCAATAATCTTTTTGTGTTGATTGGTGTTTTGCAAAATGCAAGCGCGCTTTTGAGGGTTTGGAAGCCGCGGGCAGAGGAGAAAATTAAAAAAAAATGAAATTAGAATACTTTTTTTTTATATTTATAGTAAGTCATAACGCGAGCGCGTTATAACACGCTCGCATTATGACTTAATTTTTTTTAAATTAATTTGGCCACTTTTTGGCCCCCATCTTCTTGCACTTACCTAGTAAGTACAATTGATTTATTAAACTATTTATTTTATTACCTCTGTAAATCTTTGAAGTCCACCACCACTGGCAGGTGTTGCCATGAAATCTCCAATATTAACCTATTCAACATCTAAAATTAGATATTAGAATACCATTCATATAACGATGCTATTCACATGTAATACTTATAATTGTTTACTAGTTACATACCCTGATAGTAGATGATGTAGTGTAATATGCAAGTGGAGTACTACTAAAAACTAAATCAACGCTATGACCCTGAAATTTCATTAAAATCATCAAATTAAATTAGTTAATCTTGCATTTGAAAAATGAAATTTAATAAATTAAATTCAATGAACTTGCTAAGATTTACCTGAGTATCAATGTCAAAAGTCCCACTCAGGAGGGCATCTATCATCACCATCTGCTCAGCTGTAGATGTAGCCTATACACCTGCATCATGACTATCTGTGGGGTCATAACCACATGCTGACCTGCAACCCTGACAAGTATGGGGTGGAACTATGCTTGAACTCTCCCCTAGCCCACGCTGTGCTGCAGGACTAGCAGGCCGTATGATGCTCTAGGTCAAGGCACTAATGGAATGAAGTGTCTCGACCTCAACACTCTCCTTCACAATGAAAGGGATAGAAATGTGCTCATGGGCTGGTCTGGTGACTGTTCATCTCGCTAGCTACTGTGAGTCAACACGTGCCCTTGGTCTATCTTGTGCTGACCCCCCACCTCTACCCTGGAACTCTCGCATATCAAAATAATTTGGTACTTTATTTTTAACAAACTCGCAGTAGAGTTTCCTCAAAAAATATTACAAGACCTCATTATTGTTGCATGGAGGATGGTCAAAAACCATCCACCACCTCTGCACAAAATTGTCCCTTATCGCTTGGTTGTTGCACCAATGGATAGGGAACATCTTGCATGTAAGGGGTAGAGGTTGATTTGTTCATGGGTTTGTGAAAATAGAACACAAGTCCATTTTGTAATTTGTACATTTTTAACTTGTTCATATGCCAACTTGTCTGCATAATGCTCTCTAAATTCTCTCCTCTTTTCTATCCAACTAGTGATTTCCTTGCTCATTGAATCTACATTTGATAACATAGATTCATGGGATTGAGCAAGCGTGGATCTATGCAAGGTTGAAGTTGCAGGTTCTTTCAACCTTGCAATTATGTCCTAAATTTGTTTCTTATTGTTTTCAATTTGCCCCATTATATTTTTTTATGTTCCAAGGGCATATTCAGAAATAAATGGAGGTGTTTGTGGTTGGTGTTCTTCTTCAACATGTATTTGTTGTTCAGGTGCTAGAAGATTTTGTGCATTTTCAGAAGGAGGAGGAGGTGCATTATCAACTCCTGTAAATTTAAGAAATTTACATCAAAAACTATTTTAACCTATCTATTTAGCAACAAATTCACAAAAGAAAGAAAATAAAACTTACTTCTTCGATTTCCCCAACATCATGGTGGCATTTTGATGATGAATCGACAAGAAATGGCTGATGATTGGATGTTGGATAACGTGAGTGTGCTCTGTTCTCTCTCCAAGCCGCAGGTTTCTTGTAAAATGCTATCAAATTATGAAATGAAATGCTACTTTTTTTAATAGCAAACCATAATGCACTCGCACGTTATGGCTTGGTGTTAGGCTCAACAACACCAAGACATAATGCGAGTGTGTTATAATGTACTCGTGTTATGTCTAATTTTTTTTTTTAAAAAGTTGGTCACTTTTTGGCCCCCCAACTTTTTGCACCCACCCCCTTGCCTGGTCCAACTCAGAGGTTAGCAATTGAAGCTAGTCCTTCTACCAGAAAGAATAATCATATGATGTGTAACTTTCATCTAACTTCTAATCATGATGGGGCATCTTGTCTAGAGATGGTTAGATTCATGCAGATGCTCTCGATGAATGAGCATATGGAAAACCCTATGTAGAAGAACCTTCTCCATACGGTGATTCAAGAATTAATTTCTTTGAATATGAGTTAGACCTTGAAGGTGGGGAGGATGTGTATACAGAGATTGATAGTCCCAATTGTGCAGTGTTCACTAGGGGACAACAAGTGCAGAAAGGGCAAAATCCTCAAGGCCAACTTGGTAGTTCCTCTTCTACTCCAAAATATATTTTATCAAGATAGAACAATGCTAGTTCTAAGAAGATATAGATACTACACCCAAAGTTGCATCTGCTGAGGTACCCTCTACTTCTTCTTCTAAAACTCTTGTTTCTAGTTCTTTTGACATCATTGAGTCTTGTAAAATACTAAAATCCAAATTTCACAAGTTGAATACCTTAGGCTCAACCCTTCTAAACTAGATAGATTGGTTAGATATGTCAAGTAAGAGCCATCTCCCTCTCATTGCATTTCTTAGGTGTCAAATCATAGTGAAGTCCATGCTGGAAAACAAAATTGCTCAAATTCCCCTTCCCAAGAACCTGGTCCTCAAAACCCCTTTGAAAAACTAGAACCTTTCTATGTATCATTATACATTGCTAGTTATAAATTAAGCAATTGTGTCATCGATTCTAGAGCCTCAGATAATGTAATGCCTGCCTAGGTTGCTAAAGCCCTAGGCTTATCCTATAGCTCCTCACATGGTAGATGCTTTTCCATGGATGGTTCTCCAATACCTATCCTAGGTCAAATTAAAGATGCACAAGTTGCCCTTGCCACTTATCCTAAGAAGAGATTGAAGTTCACCATTTTAGTGGCATATATACCTGGAAGCTATGGGATGTTTTTGAGATGTAGTTTCTGTAGAGACTTGGGAGAGGAGATTCAGATGGAATGGTCACATGCTCTGATACAAGTAGATGGCAAGAGAGTTTGACTAAATCCTGAACCTAAGGCCATGTTCACTATATTGAAGTAAAGGGACCCAAGGGCAGACATTTAATATGTAGAAACTAGGCTTGGCACATACATGTGCACCTCGATGGTTGGAGACAATGAAAATATGATAAGCCCTGATCTAGACAATGAGGTGTGGACATTGGAGTTTGATGGTAGTTGTTTTACTGTTGGTTCTAGTGTTGGAGTAGTTCTGATTTCCCTGATGATTGCAAGTTTCCTTTTTCTTACAAATTGTAGTTCGACAACACCAATAACACTGCAGAATATGAAGATTTGTTGCTAGGGCTAGTATTGGCTAAGGAGAAAGGTATTAAGCAGCTGAGAGCCAGAGGTGATGCTGAATTGATTATTAAGCAAGTAAGGAAAATATATATGGTGAAAAATGGGAGGATGAGGCACTACAGAAATAGAGTGTGGGATTGCATAGAATATTTTGATGCCTTCTCAATAGAAGTTGTGCCCAGAGATCAGAACACTCGGGATGATTCATTGGCTGTATCCGCATCTCTCTTGTTAACTCACCTAGATTTTAAAGACAAACCTCATAGAGTTGAGGTGATCTATCGACCCGATGTACCTGACAACATCAATCACTGGTAGGTATTTAACAATGACTAGAAAATTATATCTTTCTTGGAAAATGCTGTGTCATTTGTAAATGTGTTCTTTGAAGGGAGTCTCAATGAAAGCAATGATGTACTAGAAGGATTGGCTAATTCTCACAATTTCCAAGGATCTGGAGTGATCCAACTGAAAGGAAATAAAATTCCCAAGGGCTTGGTCTCACTTGACGATCTTTTCAACCGACATGATCAGTATCTAAAACAGAAAAGCATAGGTTCAATCAGATCCTTAGCGTATTATGATCAGGTTATTATTGGCATTGAGGAGGATTCAAAGATTGTTTATATTGGGAAGTGTTGCTCTCCAAAAGAGCGAGAGCGTTTAATTTATTTTCTTCTTTGCTACAGAGTTTTTTTTGCATGGTGCTATGCAGACCTGAAGAAATTTAGAGATGGAAAAATGCAGCACCACATTCCATTAAAGCCCGGTACTTTGCCCTTTAGGTAGAAACATAGGACTTACAACCCTAAACTATCCAAGACTATTTTTAGAGAGATAGACAAGATGCTAAAGGAAAAAATTATTTACCCCATTCACCACTCTACATGGGTGGCTAATATTGTTCCTGTCAAAAAGAAGAATGGGGAAATAAGAATTTGTGTTGATTTCAGAAATTTGAACCAAGCTTCTCTAAAAGATAATTATTCCTTACTTGGATGGATCATATATTGTAAACAATATCTGGTTCAGAGATGATGTCTATTCTAGATGGGATTTTAGGGTATAATCAGATTGAGGTAGCCCTAGAGGATCAACACAAAACTACATTCACTACCCCTATTGGTGTTTTTGCTTATAATTGGATGCCATTTGGCCTTATTAATGCAGGGGCTACTTTCCAAAGGGCAATGGATTTAACATTTGGAGGTTTAAAAAATAAAATCATTGTTGTTTATCTAGATGATTTAATAGTTTTCTCTAAGAAGAGGGCCGGCCACTTGCATGATTTGGAGGTGGTGTTACAACGCTGTAGAGAGCATGGTATTTCCTTAAATCCAAAAAAGTCAATTTTCATTGTAACTAAAGGGAAACTGTTAGGTCACATTGTCTCCAAAGATGGTATTAAAATTGATCCTGAGAGGGTCAGAGCAATTCAGCAACTGAGCCTACCTACGACCAAAAGTAATACAAGATCCTTCTTTGGTCAGGTAAATTTTCTGAGAAGGTTTGTTCTTGATTTTGCTAAGTCGACTAGACATATTGCTGAGATGATGAAAAACCATCATGTTTTTAAATGGAGTGATGAAGGTAAGTAGGCATTTGAGGATATTAAGATAGCCATTGCCAATGCACCTACATTAGTGCATCCCAATTTCAAAAAATATTTTATTATCTATAGCTATGCATCAGAACACACTCTATCACCTATTTTTCTACAAAAGAATGAGCAGGGGATTGAAGCTCGAATCACTTTCATGAGTATGTTGTTAAAGAAACATGAATTGAAATATTTTACCCTGGAGAAATATACATATATGGTAGTGAAATCTTTGAAAACCTTCAGGTTTTATATTCTACACTCTCATGCAGTTGTCTATATCCCAGAGTCTGTTGTAAAAAGTATCCTTACACAACAAGAAATCGGTTGTAACAATAGAGGAGCCTGGATAGCTAAGATTCAAGAGTATGATGTTGAAATCAAACCTACCAATTTGGTCAGAGGCAAAGGATTATGTAGTAAGATTGTTGAGAATAAAATTTGTGAGGATGAAGAGTTGCCTCTAGTCCTTTTCACAAGCACTACTGATGATTGGTTTTCTAATGTTTCTTATATTCTAACATATGGTGATTGCCCACCCCACCTATCCGCAAAGGAGAAAACTAATTTGAAGATTAAAGATAACAAGTATGTCCTTTGGGAAGGGAACTTATACAAAAAGGGAGTGGATGAAATATTTTTAAGGTGTGTAGATAAGGAACAACAAAAGAAACTATTGGAGACCTTTCATAATGAAGCCTACGAAGGTCATTTCTTGTTGTTTGTGACTGCTTTCAAAATCTTAAGACAATGATTTAATTGGCCAGGCATGTTCAAGGATGCTTATAAATGGGTATCTAAATGTGAGAAGTGCTTAAGGTTTGCCAGTAGACCTCAGTTAGCAACATTGCCTTTGAAACTAGTAGTGATCGATGAACCATTTCAGTAGTGGGGATTGGACTTCATTGGACCTATTAACCCCAATTCTAGTGCTAGATATACTTATATCCTAATAGCTACAGATTACTTTACCAAATGGATGGAAGCAATCCCTATAAAACACACCACCTCTGAGGTAGTCTAAAATTTCCTTAAAGAGAATATCATGGTTAGGTTTGGTGTACCCTAAAAGCTTGTAGCTGATAATGCCACCCGTTTCTCCTCTTTTGAATTCACTATTTTCTGTTATGATTATGGTGCCAGCCTTGCCCACTCATCTAACTATTATCCACAAGGCAATGTGCATGCTAAATCAAGCAATAAAAACCTCATTTCAATTGTCAAGAAGCTAGTAGATGAAAATCAAAGAGGGTGGAATAAGAGTTTATATGATGCTCTCTAGGAAGATATGATAACTTACAAAAGAGCCATTGGTATGTCTCCTTTCTAGCTAGTTTATGGTATTGACAGTGAAATCCCCATCCCTTTGGAATTATCTACACTGAGTTTACAAAAGGTAATTGAAGGTGAACAATTTCAATTAGCTCTGGAAAAGATGATAATGTATTCAAACAAGTTGGAGAAATAAAGAGAAGTTGTGGATAGGATTACCAGTCACCAGTAGGCTATTAAGAAGATTTTTGATAAGAAAGCTAAGCAAAGAAGTTTTGTCATGGGAGACTTTGTGCTTTTATGGGACATGAGAAGAGAGCCTAAGGGGGCTCATAAGAAGTTTAATTCTCTATGGAAGGGGCCTTTCCAGATTAGACAAGTCATTGGGGAGAATACATTTTTACTGGCATACCCTAATGGGATGCTGTTACCTCTTACCTACAATGGTGTAGAAACTGCCAAGATCATGGAGTAGACAAACAAGCACGAGATTGGAAATCAAATCAACCAAATGTATTCACAAATGAAGAAGTATAAATAGGTGAGTGTGGGTACCTGATTCTCCACCAAACAAGGATAGGACTCCTCTCCATGGAGTGGTGGTGAGTAACCACCCACAAAGGTAGAGCGAGGTGTCGATGCAAGTTGGCACCTCTACAAAATGACTAACAACTTTGACAAAATTAAAATGCATGTGGAGAATTCACCTAACTATGATTAACACTAGTGTAAACACCTATAATTAAGGTTTATACACCAACACCCCCCCTTAAGCATTGCTTAGGTGAGTTTTTATGAAAAATGGCTCCTGGCTATTAGCCTGGTGAGGTACCCATGCACAATGCAAATCTCTCAGAAATAGAGAAAGATAGAAAACCTAGTGGGAAAAAACTATCCTCCAAAAGAGAGAAAAAGAAGTAAAGACTTAGATAGACCCCCCAAAAGATGATGCTACTGATGTGGACCTCACCCCAAGAAGAGCTCGTAGATGAATGAACTTGCTCTCAGTAAAGGGTTTGGTGAAAATGTTAGCAACCTACTTTGAAGATTGGCAAAAGACTAAGTAGATGATATGTCCATGAATAAGCTCTTGAATATAATGCATATGAATCTCTATGTGTTTGGTTTGTTGATGTTGAACTAAATTCCTGCATATTTGTATAGTACTCTGGTTATGACAAAAGATAATTGTAGGCTTCCTGAAAGGAATATCAAACTCAAAAAGAATGCCTTGAAGCCATATGGCCTTAGTAGCTGAGTTAATAGCTCCCCTAAACTCTGCCTCTATATAATGTATAGAAATAGAATTTTGTTTCTTGCTAGACCAACTGATAGGACCTGAACCAAGAGAAAACCTGTAACTAGAAGTGGACTTTTGATACTTAGTATCACCAGCCCCGTCTGAATATGTAAAACCAACCAAGTCAATTAATGAGCCAACTCTATAGTGAATCCCAAATGCAAGTGTACTATGAAGGTAGTGAAGAATCCTCTTAGCTGCTTTCTAGTGCAACTCATGAGGTTCCTGCATAAATATGGAAACCATGCCTACTATATATGATATGTCAGGCCTAGTATGTGTTAAGTATATAAGACTACCTACAAGTTACCGATACAATGTAGCATCAACTAAAGGTGTAGGGAAAGAAGTCTCAATCTTTACTCCAAATAGGAAGGGAGTCAGAGATGGTTTACAAGTAGTCATGTGAAAATGTGCAAGTAAATCAAGAGTATACTTAGGATGAACAAGAGCAATCCCTAAATCTAACTGTGATATCTCAATACCAAGGAACTAGTCCAATAAACCTAAGTCTATCATGTCAAATCTATCTTGGAGTGTTGATTTCACTGTTGCAATGGCAGACAAAGTACTCATAGTAATCAAAAGATCATCAACATATAGAACCAGTATAAAAAATGAATCATCTTGTCACAAAAGATACACATTAGGATCTGAATGGCATCTAGCAAATCCTAAAGATAGAAGGTAAGAATCCATCTTGGCATACCAAGCCCTGGGGGCTTGTTTGAGACCATAGATAGATTTCCTTAATCTACACACTAAGGATGAATCTTGAACAAACCCTAGTGGTTGTTCCATGTAGATCTCCTCCTCAAGGTCTCCATGAAGAAATGCACTCTTCACATCCATCTTATGTACAACCCATCCATGTGTTGTGGCTATAGCTAGTGTGAATCGAATCGAAGTCATCTTGGCAACAGGTGCAAATGTTTCTGTGTAGTCAATGCCTGCAACTTGTGAAAAACCTTTGGTGACCAATCATGCTTTGTACTTATCCGTTGACCCATCTGATGCAAATTTAGTTTGATATATGCATCTACATCAAACTATCTTCCTTCCCTTAGGAAGAGAAGTTAAATCCCAAGTGTGATTTGTAATCAAGGAATCATATTCCTCATTCATAGCAATATCCCACTTAGATATGCCTGATGCTTCTTTAAATGTCTGCGGATCAGACACTGAAGCATAGAAGACATGTGATCCTCCCTGAAAGTTTGTCTAAATCTGTCTGTCATCTGCTATAATCTGTAACCATGCATCTGCTCTATGAAGTGAGTGTAGATTTCTAGATGAGGGTGAGTCGGGTGTAGAAATATCAACTTCTAATGTAATCCTTGAACTTGATGAAGATAAATTCTTAGTACTATCATCAATTTGTGAACTAGAAGAAGAAGAAGAACTAATTTATATACTAGGTATTTGTTGTGAATGATCTAAATCATCAGAGGTATTATCATGATCTGGAGAATCAATAGTATGCTAAGGAATGTCAAGAATAGTTTCAAGGGGTGTTTCTTGAAACTTAACACTTCTCTCAATGAACAAATCATGTGTGGTTGGATGAAGAAGGTGATAGCCTTTTACACCATCTGGATATCCAACAAAGATGTAAGGTTTGGAATGTGGATCCATATCCTTGTGATGCTCTTTAGGAATGTGTGCCATAGCTGGAGAACCAAAGACTATGAAATGATCAATTGTCAGTTTCCACCCTTTCCAAGCTTCAAAGGGAGTGTTTCCCTTCAAGGCTGTATGAGGAACTCTATTCTAAATGTAACATGCACTATTGATTGTTTCATCCCAGTAAGATGGAGTTAAGCCTTTAGAATGAATCATACAATTAGCCATCTCTTTTAAAGATCTATTTTTGCATTTAACAACACCATTTTGTTGAGGAGCATAGGGAATTGTGTGTTGCAAATCTATCCCCTCTGTTATGTAATATTATTCAAAATGATTAGTGACATATTCTCTACCATTATCTATTCAAAGAACTTTAATGACTTTCCCTGACTTTTTTTTCAGCTAGAGCTTTGAAATCTTGAAAAGATTCAAACACTTCAGATTTTTGCCTAAGGAAGTAGATCCATGTAAAACGAGAGAAATCATCAATAAATGTGAGAACATATCTAGCCTTTGTAAAAGATGGATGGGGAAAAGCACCTAAAACATCACTGTGAACAAGTTCTAAGACTTGTTTTTCCCTCCATGTTTTCTTCTTGTCAAACTTTTCTTCAGGATGTTTACCAAGTGCACAACTTTCACAAAGTCCTTTAGAAAAATTCACTTTTAGTAATCCATTAACCAATTTTGTTGACGTAGTTGTTCAAGATAGTAGTAGTTAAGGTGACCGAACTGCTCATGCCATAATTTACTAACTTCATCTGAATGAGTTAGCAGTGCCTTTGGAGAAATATCTGCAGGAAAATTAGAGAAGGTATATAATCTAGATTGGTGATTTACCTCCCCTATAGAAACCAAATTGTTACTTTGTAATTCTCTTATCTCAATTCAATTTGGAGAGAAATGTACTCTCATGCCCTTCTCTAAGTGTGTTATTTGATACACTGAAAGGAGATTAGTTGATAGTGAAGGTACACTTAGAACATTTGAAAATGTTCCTCCTTCAACTTCAACAGACCCTCTCCCTTTCACCTTGATGTTGGAGTATCATCACCTAAGGGGATTGTAGACATTCTGGATGGCTCTAAAGATGAAAAAACAAATTGAGAAGAACCCATATGATGAGTTGTACCATAATCAATAATCCATGATGGAGATGATGAGAGTAGCAACTAAGGCCTTGCCTTTTAATTTCTCTTTGTCTTTTGTATTATCCTGAGTTGATGAAGATGCTTTGACAGAATCAGGTAGCCCAATATTATTCTTTTTTCTTCTTGCATTGGTCTTCATCATGCCCTGGTTTTTTACAAAAGGCACAAGTAAATTTCTTAGCAACTATCTTACTTTGTTGTGAAGAGTTATGCTTTTTGAAGTCGTCAATTTTATCATCTTTCTTACTATCCTTGTCATTTTTAGTGTTCTTTTTCTTTCCTTTTGAAGTTTGAGGCTTTTCCTTCCCTACAATTAAAGCTTGCAGCTTAGTAGACTTCAAAGAACCCATCTGAATTAATTTTTCTTGCTCCCTTGTGAGATCAGAAATAAAGCTATTTAGAGTGGGCATTTTCCATGTTGCTCCAATAGCACTTTTAGTAGAATAGAAAGCAGAGACAAACACAAAAAATTCAGGACCTAGTTTGGAAAGTATAGAAAGGATTAATTGACCCTCTTTCTTGTCAATTCCACAATCTTTTAACTGCAACTTTAAAGATTTAAATTTTGTGAAGAAATCTTCTAAAGTTGAGAAACTTCTAGGACTAAGACCTAAGAGTTGATTTTCCAATTCATGACTTCTAAGTTCATCAATTTTCCTGAATAATTTGTTTAAAACATCCCAAACTTCATTGGGTGTACTCAAATTCTCAACATGAAACAACAATTCAGGAGATAGATTTAAACAAAGAAAACCAAATGCTTGGTCATCCCTTTGACTACCGATCGAACAGGGAGAAGAGGCCAAATTCGTGGGAAGACTGGGCAATTTCCATGTCGTTTGGTAGATGTGTTGGGGATGCCTCGGTGTGGCATCAATGCTTCCTCCTTGTAGGCCCAATGATGGGCGTTACGGAGCCACTGAAGCACTCTGTCGAGGCCTTTTTATGGGCTTTGCAGATTGAAACCAACTCATGAAGCAAGGCACACTAAACGTGCCTAACAGAGCCATCGTTGATATGCTTCAAGCTCCTCCATGAAGGAAGGTAATGCATGTGAATTTTGCCTATGTCGAGCCCTATAAAGGGTGTTTAGAATCAAACAAAGCAGGCTAATGGATGGCCTCTCTGTGGAGTCAAAAAATAATGCACTCTATGGGCGATTTGAAGTCCACAATAAAACACAGCAAGAGCACAGTTAAGAATAACAAAATCAAACACAAACGAAACCTCACAGTGAGAAAAAAATGGCATGTGAAGGGGTGAATCACACAGAAGAGCACAAATGACTTGAAGCTAACCATGATAGCTCTGATACCATGTAGAAACTACCAAGATCGTGGAGTAGACAAACAAGCATGAGATTGCAAATGAAATCGATCAAATGTATTCACAAATGAAGAAGTATAAATAGGCAAGTGTGGGTACCTAAATCTCCACCAAATGAGGATAGGACTCCTCTCCATGAAGTGGTGGCAAGTAACCACCCACAAAAGGTAGCACGAGCTGTCGATGCAAGTTGACACCTCTACAAAATGACTAACAACTTTGACAAAATCAAAATGCATGTGGAGAATTTGCCTAACTATGATTAATGCTAGTGTAAACACCTATGATTAAGGTTTATACACCAACAAATGGGCAAGATTTGAAGTTGTATAATTGGTAACACTCCTAAGTCCTTCCTTGTATGATAGTTTCTTTCCTTGTCTTTCCTGGTTCTGTTGTGTTTTTGGTGTGACTCTATCTCCCTTCTGGAATATGGTTTTGTTGCCAAATTTTATCTATATTCTTTACGTCCTCTTTAGTCCTTGTCCCCAATTAGAGCCTGTTGTTACCCTATGTTTGAATTTTACTAAAGCATCCATGACTTGAAAATTTTTCATTCTTTACTTGCCACTATTTGTTTTCTTTTTCCAAAGTTGAGTCTTTTCTTAGCCGTTTTCGCGTATTGTCAGAAATTCTCTATGTTTTTGAACCGAAGTCGGTGGGTTCAAGAGTTCATGAACCACTCGACTCCCTGACTAGTCACCAAGTCAAGTGTCAAAAAGGCTCTTCCCTCGTCAGTCTTGGTCACTTTGCGTCAAGTAAAGTCTTGTTGTTAAGAGGTCAGAAGTTCTTTGAACTTCTAAACTCTCAAAATTGTGGTTCACGATTTCATCAAATCTCTGACTTGCTGAATGAATGCACTCGCTGCTCTCGTGGCACCTTTTTTGAGTTGTCATGTAGTATGATGGAATGACATTTGTCACCTTGCATTTAATTTGGAATGCGTGTAAGTACATTGGCACACTTTTTGAAGAGAAACCCAAGGGCGATTTTATGATTTTCAAAGCTTGATACACTACCAGAAATTAATGAAATTTATGAATGGATTTATGAGAAGTGATGTGAAATTTGAATGAATTAATCACCCTACTAGAAGTTATCATAATTCCACGAAAGAAATACATTGCAGAGCAGAGAATAGCTAATCCATTACACACGAGGAGTTTGCAAAATTTTGGATTTACAGGTTAGCACGATTGGCCTTCTTTATTCCATTTCCCCTCTCTTGCTATAAGAACACAGTATTTCATTGGGGTGGTGGAAATATTTTATTTTCATGTATCTGTATTGCGATTCTCCTATGAGTGCGTTGCATTTTCCTACTGTGTCTGTGAATATTTCAGAGTTTCTGGCTAGTTGGGTTTTCAAATTGGTGAAAATGAAATTCAAATTTTTAGAGGCCCCTATGGTTCCCGTGATGGAAAATGGGTTGGCTGGTGTGAGAGATACAAAGCTAGGTCATATTGACCTTGAAGATTTTTGGAAGAGAATGCAACTCGAGCGTCGAACTACCCTGGCTAACAAAATTGTGAGCAGTGGCTTAGACCGAGCTGGGGGTTTTCCACTCACAGTACATTGTCCTAACTTGGTGCTTTCTTGTGCCAACAATTATTTCCTAGAGTCTCAAGAAATAAGAGATTTAGATGGCTCTGTTGTTACAAAAATTGACTCAGAATCCATTTCCCTTACTTTGAAATTGGATGAGTATGAGGAGAATGTTGATGTTTCCATGTCTTCTACTTGGGAATATTAAAACAAGAGAAAGGATTGGTGCCAGAATTGCATAGCTAAAACTTGGTTAGAAGCTGAGAAAAAGGGGAAGTCTAGGCTCCCTGCTAATTTAAAGAGAAGTCATTTCAAGGAGGAAATTTCAGACATGATTACTCTGCTAAATCGCATAGTTGGGATCTCTGAATCTGATTATTTCTAGTTCTAGATGTGTAGATTTATCCTGCACTCATTTGCAGAGATCACCGTATAGACTGGGTGAGGGTAATCAATGAATGTATGCATGAACAACTAGTGAATTTCCTTTGGAGAGTAAAATTTCACATGTGTTCTCAGTTGATATACTTGTTAGCTCATAAAGAGGTTTCTTGGCTTAGTTTAATAGCTCAAGGAGCTCTTGCCCACGTGGCACACCTATGTACCAAACTTTCCTACAATTGCAAAAGAGTGAAGGTATGAAATATTTTCGGTGAATTAAAAATGCCTTTTCTATGTGTCTTACCAAAAGAATTGAGGGTTCACTAGAACAGAGGTTCTTTGCAGAGGCTGCTGCCTTAGTGATGAATTTTGGAAGTTTTTATGTTTAGTTTGATCTCTTCTCCTATTTAAGGATTGAGGGTTTTGAAAATGCCCCATTGAAATTACCATGGTATCTATCGGATTACCTCATATTTCTGGAGGTGTATCATCAAATGGCGGTTGTGAATGCAAAGTATCATGCAATGAAAAAGAAAGGGTATTCTTTCCCTATTAAAATTTTTTTCTATTCTTGTAAAAGTAGGGACAGTGCTAGAAGTGTGGATAAATTGCTAGCTGAGTTCAATCTTCATAGTTTGTTTGCTCGAGTGGCCTTTGATAGAAAGAATTTTGAGAAAGGAAACATGCATGGTGTAGGTTCATACTAGCACAAACCCCAACTCAAAGATTTCTGGGAGGACTATTTAAATGAGAGGGAAGTGCAGAGGATAAGTTGGATGAGATTGACCATTGATCAGGTTCATGCTTTTAAATTGTCTATGCACGAGTTCCTGATATGGTTGATGATAATTTTGATATTTTGGATGAAGGTTATCTTGATGCCTCATTACAGCCCTTGCCTCCTATAAAGTGGTTAGAAAAGGAGATCACTAATGTTAAGTTCCACTCCTTCCATGTGATAAGAAGAACAGAGAAATAGTTGAAAGGAAAAATAAAAGAACAAGCTGGTTTAGTAGGGCCAAGGGACTCATCTGCTCAAGGGAAGAACATATCTCAAACCACTCACTCTTAGAAGAGGTCATCTAGTTTGGACCCAACTCTTCAAAGAGTTGGCTCACAATTGAGTGGAGATGGTGAGTAGCCCCCTAAAGATGCCAGTAAGATGAAAACAACGTGTGAACAAAATGGTCAACTAGTGAAGAGTAACACTAGATTGACTACTTCTCCACTAAGAGAAGACCATGTGCCCCTTGTCAACAATCTTGTAAGTGATAGTGATTCCTTAATTTTTACTCAGTTAGGAGAGGATAATGTGTTGTAGTCCTTGTTAAGTACTCCAAATTCTCCCAATTTAAGTAATCCACTGGAGAACAATTCTCCACATGTGCATTCAGATGGTGTAGTGAGTGTGGTTGGAAATGCTAGTATTCCCTCTTCCTCCCCTACTCGGATAAGAAAAGAAGTTGATAAGAAGAAAATGTATACTCCAATGGTGGACACTAGTGTGGATATTGTAGCCAAGCTTTTGGGGGAAACACCTAAGCCTAAAAGGGCTAGAAGGATGTCAAGAATGGTAACTGATTCTGTTAGAGGAAATTAGATTTTGGAGATTGTAGATCCAGTGGGAAATAAGAATGAGGATGAAGTGACTGAGGTAGATTTTAATCTGAGCAAAGTAGACATGGGACCCTCAACCATTGAGGGAGATATTTATGATGCAAACTATTCAGTCAGTAATTTATCAAAAAGAGTCAAAAAGAAAAAAGAAGAGAATACTAAGCTGCATGCACAAGTAAGTTCTCTGTCCCTTTTCATTTAGTCAATTTTGAAGATAACACCATCAGCTAATGCCTTTCCTGATATGAGTGTTAGTGCCCTTGACCCTAATTTAATGCAACAAATTAAAATATCACAAGCCCTGAGTAGTGATGTTCAGCAATGGATAGAGAAGGTGACCCTAGATGGCCTGATATTTATTGAGGAAGCCTATAAGTTGTTTAACTCCATTTCTAGTAAGAGAGAGACCATGATAGTTGATTTCCAAACTATAAAAAATGATCACAATAGCCTATCCTTAGTCTCAAAAGAAATACAAGATATGGATGAAATGGATGTTAATATTTTGGTTGATGAGGAAGTGTTGAGTGATCCTAGGGAAATGAACTCTGTTGCTTGGGTTGATGTGATTGAATGGAAGTTGTCTATTGTGGGGGCACTTGAAGATGAAATGAGAAGCATTTTTACTCTCTACTACAAAGAATTAAGTGATATTAAAAGTGATTTTGCCATCTTGGAGGTAACAGCTATCGGTGATGATGATGATAAAATGCTTGATGTCAAAGAAATTAAGCAGAATTTCAAGAAAATTGGTGTCGTCATGGTAGGAGGGTTCACAGAATGAACTATCCGGACCATGCATCAAGAGTAAAAACAATGGAAATAACTCAAAGAATTGAAGCAAATGCAGATTCAATCATTTAGTATACCATGGAATTCAAAATATAGATCCACTAGCAACATGCGGGCTTACAATTAGGGCTCACAGGCCTGATTACATACATGTGCAAGATAAGGCTTTGAAGCTCCTTCACACAACATCTAAACTATAGAATATAAATAAATTGCTAACTTTTTAACTGCTTTCCTAAGGATCTATTATATCTTTATATATCATTTCTGGACCAATAGATTCCTCCGCGTCAGCTAAGGAAGATTACAAACTCCAATGAGGAGATGTAACGTGTTCACAAATAGGTCAGACCTAAATGCTTAGAACACTTACTCAAATGAATGGAACAATGTGTAGACCCTTGGGGAAGGTCGACCACGAACCAAAGAATATTGAATGATGTGTCAATGAGGTCCACAAGTCAAGGAACAATAGACAAGCCTTCTCCTTTAGCTGGTTATTAGGAATGTTAGAATGCTCTACTCTAAGAAAATAGTCACTTTTTAAGGCAATATCTTTCGGTAACTGATCCAAATGCTCTAAATTCTTGATATGATGTAGATGCTAAGTCCAGATTTGCAAGATGTGAAATGCCAAAACTGGACCACAAGCTGAGAACTACTACAGACTAAACTGCCTGAACTAGACTGGAAAAGGAAAGAACTGAAATGTAGACAAACTAAAATTTAAATTTTTTTGGTTGATGCAAAATTTCTCTTGAACCAGGGATGCTCCTGCATCAGACATCCAGGGTTATTGAAAAAGTGAGTCCCTCACTTTGCTGGGGCTAGGGGAGAACCAAGACGGTCCACCTCAGCCTAAGAAATCCAAGATGAATCTTATTCTAGTCTGTCTTTCCACTTCACAAGGTATTCTTTGTATTGCCTTCCTCTAGTGCTATGTCCAACTCTGCTGTCCAAAATGTCTTCAATTTGTTCCGGTGCTTGTTGTGGTAACTGCTTCTTCAAGTGTTCTTCCATGCTGTCATTGAATTTTGTTTCATGATACTGATAAAGATCTATGATGTTGAAAATAGGTGATATAGCCAAAGTCTCTGGTAACTCCACTTCATATGCATTTCCTGAATCAAATTTCCTGAGTATCTTACAAGGTCCAAACTTCTTCATCTTCAACTTGTTATAAGTCCCAACTAGAAATCTTTCTTTTCTTAAGTACACCATCACTTCATCTCCAACTTCAAATTCCTTTTGTCATCTCTTCTCATGTTCTTTCTCTTTGTACTTACTGTTCATGTCCTCTAAATGCTTCTTCACCTGATTATGCACTGTCGTCATGTGATCTACAAATTCTTCTGCTTCTGCACTCCACTTTTCTTCTATGCTGATGTCTCTCAATTCTGCAACTCCTCTAGGATTCATCCGGTCACAATCTCCAAAGGTGTTCTTCTGGTACTCCTATTCACAGAATTATTAAATAGAAACTCTGCTTGTGAAAGAATCAAGTCCCAACTTCTGATCTTCTCTCCAACCAAACATCTCAACAAGTTTCCCAAACTCCTATTTACTACCTCTGTCTGTCCATCTGGCTGTGAATGAAAAGTAAAACTGAACTTCAAATTTGTCTGCATCTTCTTCCAAAGTGTCTTCCAAAAGTAACCAACAAACTTAGTGTCTCTGTCTAAAACTATACTCTTAGATAATCCATGCAATCTCACAATCTCCTTGAAAACTAGGTCAGCTACATGCATTGCATCAATTGTCTTCTCACAAGGTATGAAATGAGCCATTTTTGAAAATCTATCAACCACTACAAATATTGAATCATGTCCTCTCTGTGTTTTCAGTAAGCCCATTACAAAATCCATGCTTATGTCTTCCCAAGGTCTCTCCGGTACTGTCAAAGGTTTATACAATCCAGTATTCTGACTACTCCCTTTTGCAACTTGACAAACTCTGCAACTATGCACAAATCTCCTAACATCCTTATGTATCTGAGGCCAAAAGTAATTTTTACTCACCAAAGCCACTGTCTTATCAATGCCAAAGTGTCCTGCCAATCCACCACTATGCTTCTCCTTGATCAAATTATCTCTCATTGAACTTCTAGGTATGCATAACTGACTTCCTTTGAACAACATATCTTCTTGAATGAAATAGTCCAACCACTTACTTCTATCTGTCACAACAGGTTCCTTACATGCTTTCCAAGATTTTGCAAAATTAGTGTCTCCCTCATACATATTCTTCAATTCATCAAAACCCAAAACTTCAACTCTCATCTCTGTCAACAAGTTTCTTCTTCTAATCAAGGCATCAACAACTTTGTTTGATTTTCCACTCATATGTTTCAACACAAAAGTATAACTCTGCATGAACTCTACTCATCTCACATGTCTTTGATTCAACTTTCCCTGACTATTCAGATACTGCAAAGCTTGATGATCTGTATACAACACAAACTCCTTAGGCAACAAGTAATGTCTCCACTTCTTCAATGCTTGAATTGTGGCATAGAACTCTTGATCATAAACTAAATATCTTCTCCTTGCATCATTCAACTTCTCACTAAAATAAGCTACAGGTCTACCTTCTTGACTTAACACTGCTCCAATTGCATTTCCACTAGCATTGTAATCAACTTGAAATACCTTATTGAAATCCGGTAATGCCAAAATAGGTTTCTATGTTACTTTCTACTTCAACAACTCAAAACTATTATCTGTTCTTGATATCCACTTAAAATCCTTTATGTCATCTCTGATTGTCTTTGTCATAGGGTTACAAACTAAACTAAAATTTCTGATGAACTTCTGGTAGAAACTAGCCAAACCATGAAATGATCTAACCTCTCCAATGCTCTCCAGTGTAGGCCATTCAACAATTGCTCTCACTTTCTCATGGTCCATCTTCAATCCTTATGCAGAAATCACAAATCCCAGATATACCAATTCTTCCTTCATGAAACTACACTTCTTGATGTTTATCAACAATTTCTCCTCTCTCAACCTCTGCAAAACTTGTCTAATATGCCACAAATGTTCTTCTTTTGTCTTATTGAAAACTAGAATATCATCCAAGTATACAATCACAAACTTACCCAATAATTTATTTAAGACTTCATTCATCAATCTCATGAAAGTACTTGGCGCATTTGTCAATCCAAAAGGCATCACTAACCACTCATACAATCCTTCATTTGTCTTAAAAGCAATTTTCCATTCATCACCTTCTCTGATTCTGATCTGATGGTATCCACTCTTCAAATCTATTTTTGTGAAATATCTAGCTCCACTTAAACAATCCATGATATCATCCATCATAGGTAAGGGAAATCTATACTTAATTGTGATCTTGTTTATTTCTCTGGAATTAGTACACATTCTCCATTCTCCATCCTTCTTCAGGGCTAGCACAACAAGTACTGCACAAGGACTCAAGCTTTCTCTGATCAAACCTTTCCTCAACAACTCTTGTATCTGTCTATTCAGTTCTTCATTCTCTACTGGTGTCATTCTATGTGTTGCTTTGTTAGGCAAACTTGCTCCCGGTATAAGATCCATGTGATGAATGATACTTCTTATAGGTGGTAATCCATTAGGTACATTATCTGAAATGGTGTCTTCATATTCTGTCAGCAACTCTCTTATTTCTTCCGATTCAGTTTCTTTCTTCACTACTTCAGGTGTTTTAGGAATCAAGGCATAACACATGCTTTCCTATTTCAAACCATCCAAAAATTTTCTTCCATCTTCCAAACATATTCTAGCATTCCCACATACCACATTTTTAGGATCATCTTCTAAAGGAATCAAAGTAATTCTTTTCCCATTTGCTATTATAATATATGTATTCTTTCTTCCATCACACATAGCTTGTCTATCACACTGCCATGGTCTACCCAACAAGATATGACAAACATCCATAGGCATAGTATCACACAAGACTTCATCATGATAAGACCCAATATGAAATTTTACCAATCATTGTTCACTCACCAGTACCTTATGATCATCCTGAATCCATGCTATCTGATAGGGCTTAGGGTGCTTCAATCTTTCCAACTTTAGCTTAGTCACCATCTCCTCTGAAACTAGGTTATCCAAACTACCACTATTAATTACAACTTTACAACACTTACCTCCTGATTTGCATTTAGTTCTGAACAGACTCTTCCTCTATGACGGTTCCTCATTTGCCTCTACTTGTTATAGTGCTCTCCTCATCACCAATGATTCTCCTTTCTTTGGATTGCCAACTGAACAAGGTGATCCAACAGGTTCTTCTTCAACATAGGCTGCTCTCCCACTTTTTTTTGTCTTCTTGCTTGTACTACCCTGATTACATTCAAATGCTCTATGTCCTTCACCTCCACACTTGAAACAAGCACCTCTGAATGTTTTATTATCAAATCCTCTTCCTTCTCTTCTGTATCTTTCACTTCGGTATGCACTAGGGTTTCCTCTTCGGTAATAATTTTTGTCATCTCTCTGGTAAGCATTGTTATCTTTGTCATCCTTCCTAACTGGGCTGTCAAAGTTGTAGTCCTCCACAAATAATCTATCTCCTCCAGAATAAGTCCTACCTCTCTGAAATCTACCTCCTCTGCCTCTTTGTCTCTAATCATGTCTCTTTTTTAGCTTCTCTTCAACTTTCAGGGCAAACTAATATGCTTCTTCCAAAGATGTCATCCTTACCAAACTTAGTTCTTCTTGAATGTTCAATCTCAGTCCATTGATGTATCTAGCCACTTTCTCCTTGCTTGCTTCACTATGTCCTATTCCTATGACCATCTTATGAAATTATTCAGTGTATTCCTTCACATATTTCTCCTTTTGTCTCAGGTTTTGCAATCTCTTCAACAATTCCAACTCATAGTCAGCAGGTATGAACTAATTTTTCAACTTTGTCACCATCTTGTCCCACTTTGTAATCTTTTCTTTTCCTCTTCTGTTTCTTTCCAACTGAACTTCTTTCCACCATATAGCAACATGTCCTTTCAACTTTGTCTTTGCAAATTTCACCTTCTTTCGATCTTTAATATCCTCATATTCAAAGTATTCTTCCATGTCATTTATCCAGTCAATCAACTCTTCAGGCTTCAAGTTACCAGCATGTTCAGAACATCAACTCTAGGTCTCTTTCTAATTTTTGAAATAGCTCACAACATCTTTATCTAATCTGATTCTTCTTCTTCATCACCTCCTAGGGTTTCACTAGTGTGTTTAATAGATTGAGCTTCTTCCTCATCATCACTTTCAACATTAGGTCTCAGTGTCAATCCTCTTTGCCTATCTTCTTCAATAGTATCTAAATGGATTCGCATTGTTCTCATCAATTCCATCATCTCATCCATTCTATTAGCCATTGTACCAATAGGAGGAACCCTTCATGGTGGCTTCTTCCTAGGATCAAGTGCAAACTGCCTCAGGTTCAGTAATCAGGCTACAAGTGACAACTGCCTCTCAAATGGCGATTGGTTGTGCACAAGTAACCTGCCTCAGATTAGTGATTTTCTTACAACAAGATCTTACAAAATCCCCTTCACCAATTTGTTCCAAAGAATCAAAACTTTCACTCTGATACCACTTGGTGCAATCACGATAGGAGGGTTCACAAAATGAACTATCCAGACCGTGCAGCAAGAGTAAACACAATAGAAAAAACTCAAAGAATTGAAACAAATGTAAATTCAGTCATTCAGTATACCATGGAATTTAAAATAGAGATCCGCTAGCAACATGCAGGATTACAATTAGGGCTCACAGGCCTGATTACGTACATGCGCAAGATAAGGCTTTGAAGCTCCTTTACACAAAATCTAAACTATAGAATATAAATCAATTGCTAACTTTTTAACTACTTTCCTAAGGATCTATTACATTTTTATATATCATTTCCGGACCAATAGATTCCTCCACACCCGCTGAGGAAGATTACAAACTCCAATGAGGAGCTCTAACATGTTCACAGATATGTCAGACCTAAATGCTTAGAACACTTCCTCAAATGAAAGGAACAACATGCAGACCCTTAGGGAAGGTTAGCCACAAACCAAAGAACATTGAATGATGTGTCAATGAGGTCCGCAATTCAAGGAACGATCTGCAAGCCTTCTCCTTCAGCTGGCTATTAAGAACTATTAGAATGCTCTGCTATGAGAAAATAATCAATTCTAATAGCGATATCTTTCTGGTAATTGATCAGAATGCTCTAAATTCTTGATATGATGTAGATGAATGAATGTAGATGCTAAGTTCAGATCTGCAAGATGTGAAATGCCAAAATTGGACCACAAGCTGAGAACTGCTATTGACTGAATTGCCTGAACTAAACTTGAAAAGGAAAGAACTAAAATGTAGACAAACTGAAATGCAAATGTTTTTGTTTGATGCAAGATTTCTCTTGAACCAAGGATGCTCCTACATCAAAAATGGTGATAGAGGAGATGGTGAGTTATGATGTAGTTACAGCAGAGTCAGTTGGGAAAGTTACAAGAATATCTACCTACGTTAAGACATTTAAAAGTGGATTGGATGACATGCATAAAAAGGTGACTCAATATGACAGGGCAATAAGTAAGAAGAAACTCTAAATCAACATGACTAGAAGCCTCAGTGGTATGGCCTTATCATCAATCGTCAATAAGTACAGGGCTTACAAGGCAAATCTAAGAGCACATGTAGCTCAAGTGGCACACGGTGACACATGTAATGAAGATGAAAAAGTGAAGGAGAAGGAAGTGACACAAGAAGGTGATGCTGAGGAGGAAGATGTGGCAATTATCAATTGATCTTATTTTCTTATGCTTTATTATTATTTTCATATTTTCTCAAAAACTATTGGCTGTAGAGGGCCCTTATTTTAAATGATGTTTAATTTAAGACTTTTTTTAATTAGCTATCTTCAAGAAGTCGTTAGGTTTTAAAGAGAGTTATTGGGTGGCTATAAATTTAATTAGCTGGTTGATGTATGGATCTTTTGGCAAACTTTGTGTTGGTGATAGATCAATTTTTCTTTCCTATTCAATTTCTTTAATATATGAAATAGAAATCAATGTAGCGAAGTTCAGATGGTCGTAAACTTTGTGTTATGGTTATTTGAGTTCATATTTTTCCTACGTTGAATATATTGTCGTGGATTGGTTATCTTTATGTATTGGAGTTGTTGGATATTTTGATTCTCGCTCACTACTGTGAAGCCTTTATCTTTTGGTGAATGGTTTATGGTAGTGAATGTATGATATATGGTGTAATTCTTGTTTATTGATTCATTATAATTGTTGTTGTGGAAGTCTTTATGCTTCATTCATTTTAATTGATTTTTGGGAAATATTGCCTTTATTTCTTTTTGGTTAAAAGTGCCACCTTTTCCTTTGCTTTCTAGTTAAAAGTAATTTGAGTTTTCATTCATTGAATATTATAAGAAGGTAGTTGCACCTTGGTAAATAAGTAGAGAGTCATTGTAAAATACCATTGCAACTGATTCAACTGTTGTTACATTTGTCACTTGTATGGGCGTGAGAATATAGAGTTAGGTGGAAAATATGTAAACCAACAAAACAAACTTGTGACAACTATTTGACTAACCCCATTAGGGTTATAGGAGACTTGGGATGAATGCATAAGTGTTTCTCATGACTCATCCCCTATCATAGACCACTGAAACCTAGTGATACATTCATGACATATACAACTTTTCCCTCATGAGTAATACAACCAATCGTCCTGAAATAAAGTCTTAAAATGACTTCATAGGGATTTTAGGACTATTCATAGACCCTACACATTGGGACAAAATCTTACAAAAATGCACAAATTACCAAAACTTTTGATAGCCCTCTTAAAGATTTGACCATTGGCTCTAGGGTTTAGGAAGGCTAAGACATACTTCATGATGCAAGTATAGGGCTTGTAGAGTGCATATATACCTCTTCACTATTTTCACAGACTTGTCAAAGGTCTAAAAGAATCTGATTAACTATATACCCTTATTAGACCTAGGGTTTCTTGTATGACTTATAAGAAACTCTCTACTATTACTGCTCTTTTATACTCTGCTTCCAACTTGCATGATTGTCTCGTACATGTGTATACCCTTTGTCAAAGATCTTTGTTAATTTTTCTTTATAAATCTTTGTATATTGTCACTATTGTCCTTACATATCACTGTATCAGTCCCTTCTATGCTATGAAATGGTCCCTTCTACCCTCACTTTGCTCACTATATACTTTGTCATCATTTCAACATTTTCGGAGACCCTTGTATGGTATTTTAATCTCTATCCCTTCATGCTTGTAGTTCCTTAACTAACCATATATGGTGGGTGTAGGATTTGAAGAGAGTCCTAAAAGGGCTGAGATCATTGAAAATGTTCCAATATATTATCACTATTTACTATATTATATCACACTATACTAAAACTACTCCAAAGATCATACAAGATCCATATGTTTCATCATATACAATATGTATTCCTTTGTGTATTCATCAGTCCTTTCAAAGGTATTTACATTGTCAAGGGTCTCATTGAAGATCTCCAAACCTAAAAGCGTAGTCCTCGTTCATATTTCTTGAAAATACTCATATCATACTTTGAAGTGCTTCTCTTCAAGGTCCTTAAGAACCATTCCATTACCTTTAAAGACTTGTTCTTACAAGACTCGGTAGATGCCTATGTTGACCCTCAAAGACCCCCTACATGTACTGTCTATTCATCCTCTGCATGTACCATCAATTTTGAAACTCCTCAAATGTTCCTTTATAACTCTTGTGATATCTTGACACTATCAGGACTGTGAAGGTTTGATAGAGAGCATAAACATACATGAACTTCCTCACAGAAATACCTCTTATATTCAATAAAATCCTTACCAATGGCTACAAGACTCCCATGGTTTCTATGTGCATGTTGAACCTCTATTGTTGCCTTTAACCAACATATCATTCTTAATCTTTGTCCTTTGGTAGAGTCTCCTTTAACACAGCATCCTTCGTATTGTTTCTTGCATTTGAGATGCATGACAATGTCTCTTCATAGTTGGAGGCACCTCCTCCATAGCAAAACCTACAAAGCATGAGAAAACCTAAAAGACAAGACAACTCAACCCTAACCCACTCTAAACTAACCTAACCCCTGCAAGCTTGAATTTTAGACACAAAACCATGACTAAAACTTTCAAAACTCTTCCCTCCATTTGTATGTGGTCTGTTTGACAAAATCACTTGGTTTTGCATGTGAAAAAAAAACCTTTTCTTTTGACCCTTGACCTATTAACAATGCATGCAATGTGGAAAATGCTATTAAATTAGATGTGGTGAACGAACTTTGACAAGATTAAAGTGAAATAAACCTTCTAACACCTCTTTTATGAATATTTCCAATAATATTGAAACCACATGACAATCTAGGGCTCTATATAAGGCCTTTTAAAACCTCCTAAAAACCATATTAACACCTAAAAGACAAACCATGACACTTTCATGCTTTGAAACACAAGACAAAACTCCTACATGCGAAGATGACAAAAAATGATAAAACTTAAATACTTGAACATCCTAGTTGCCTATTTGAACCGAGGAGTGAAAATAGGCAACAATAACCAAAGTTATTACAAGAATAGCAATAACCATAGAAAGAATGTTGAAACCTAGTCATTTGTGCCTGCTTTGGAGGAAAGGACTTTCTGAACTTGTCCTTGATATCTTTTGGAGGGATGTAGGTCTTCTGTGGGACTTGATTTTCCTCCTTGTTGTCTTTCTTTTTGATGGGACTCTTGAGAGCATGGGCATAGCCTTTTGGCTTTTCTCCATTTATCTTCTTTGAGAATTGTGTGGTTTTTGAGCTTTGACCTTGTTCATAGCCAATACCACTCTTATTGTAAGTTGGCCTTTGGGAATTGAGAATATTGTCTAACATTTCTGTACTCTTCTCATTCTTCAGGTCTTTGTTTAATTGAACACTTGTTTTCTCCAAGTCCATTCTCAAGGAGACAATTTCAGACTCTAACCTTTCACAATTTTCTTCATTTTTCTCTAATTGGATTCTGACTTCCTCTTTAATCTTGTTTCCTTCTTCGATCTGAATTTTTAGCTCAACAATTATCTTCTCAGATTCTTGAAGGTTTCGTACTAACTCTACATTAGATTCATTGTCCTCTTGAAGTTGTAGCTTTAGTTTTTGGTTCTTCTTTCTAAGCCTCTTGATTTCATCTAGTGTAGAAATGAGTTATGCTTCCAGATGAAATACTCCTTCATCTTTGTCATATTCCTCTTCTTTTAACTCCATCTCTTCTTTCTTTCACTCACAAAGTTGTTTCCATCTATCACGACAACATTCCTTGTTTCTATTGCCATGTGTGTTCCATTTGCCAACCCGTCACTTTTGCTTGCTTCTCAGTCATCACTTGCATTTGGTTTTGTTGGTGCTTGTTGATTAACACTCTGCTTGGTATTTCCTTTTCCCTTATTTCCTTTTCTTTTTTCCATATGTGCCCTTAAGATCTTCCTTCTAGCGATTAAACTATTCGAAGGAACTGGATCTGATACTACTTGTTGGATGTTGAGTTGGCCGTTTTTTTCCAAAAGAGGCACATGTTCAGGAAACCGCTACCATCCTAGTTAAGGACCAATGGGAGGTTATTAAACAATGTCATGAATCTTTAGGGGAGACGTTGGACATCTTCCAACAGCCTACATGCCACAATAGCCATCAACGATTAGAGTCTGCTTGATAAGAAAGACCCATTTGAACTCCTTTCCCTTTACATTCTTCACGGTAATAGTTATAAAATAAATAATAATTTGAATAGGGACAAAACTTTAAACATTTGTTTTTGAACTAGAGTCTACTATTGTAATTCATGAGTTCAGACTTGCTGCAATGATTATAATTGACAAATGGTCGATGGTCACAACATGTTGTCATGGTAAGATCAGAAAAGTTATATTTATGAAAACTTTCTGTTGTCAACATGATTACGAGTAATGACGTATTTTGTAATTGCTACCAAAATTTTGGTAGTTACAAGATGTGTGCACATATACAATGGCCTATCAGCCAAATAAAACAAATAATAATTTGAATAGAGACAAAACTTTAAACATTTGTATTTGAACAAAGTCTATGATTGTAATTCATGAGTTCATACTTGTTGCAATGATTATAATTCAAATGGTCGATGGTCATGACATGTTGTCACGGTAAGATCAGCAAAAGTTATATTTATGAAAACTTTATGCAGTCAGCACTTGCTTTGGCCATGAGTTAGACATTTGATAGTTTGAAGGCCACGCTATGTTCCACCTTGTCAAATATGCCGTATGGCGTGATGTTTCGCAATCACAGGAAGTATTGGAAATAATAACTATGCCGTTACCCATTCCTTTTAGGAAGCCCCACTGTTAAGTTCGCACTCTAGAGATTTTTCATTTCGAAAATAGATAATTCGGGAAAATTGATTTTCCAAAGTTTCTTTTGACTAAAGAATCGTCCATCAATCAATCTCCTCCTACGTAGTCTTTACAAATTTCCCATATAACTCATTGTTCATGTGACAAGCTTGTTTATGTCCTTTCACTCACTTCCACGTTATCAGTCTCCCTCCTGCCAAGTATTAAACACGGAAATTAAAATTGCCTGAAATCCACAATCTGAAATTTTTTTCCAGACATGAAACACATTGTTCATGTGATTGGCTTGTTCATCTTCAACTTTGCCTCCGGACAATAACCCTTGTGTAGAAAGAGAACGTTGAATATACTTGTCCTCCTTGTCCCTATTTATTATGCAGAAGGAAGGAGATCAATGAAGCAAACGAACAGCGCTCCTGGTATGCCATTAACTCAATTATTTTGGTATAAAGGATTCCCTCTGCTAACACATGATGTCGCTGGAGGCGTTGGCCATGGCGGGCGTTGATTACACAAAGATTGATGTTAAATCATTTAATAGTCCACGCTACCACTGCAAAGAGGATAGGCCAAATACATGTATTCGCTGTGAAGACTCGTTAATTTCAAAAGCTTCTGATGCTGATGAAAAAATACGGCCCAGGACTTTTGAGAAGCCAAGAAAACAGAGATTCGCAAGGCCAAAGGAAACCAAAAGACTTGTTACACAAGTTAATGACAATATTGTTTGTGTTGAGGATCCAGTGAATATGAAGAATTGTCTGCGAGAATGGGCTAAAAGAGTTGCAGAACTCGCTGTTGGACAGAAGTTGAGCAGATGGAAGAATATATCATATTCATTAGTTTAAACAAGAAACTTCCACAAGCCAGAGCAAGAACAGCATACCCAGAAAATGACAATGTATTCTTTGTGAACAACGAAGAGGGGAGAGATTTGTCGCGATTTATGTCTTATCAAATCATATTCAAAAGTCTCATACCTACGTAGATAGTAATTATAGGTACAGTCACTTGTCCTAGAGAAATCATTTTAACACTCTCTAATCGTCGTAATATGTTTCTTTGTCTTGACGTAAAGGGTTGCCAATCCACGCTGAATTATTGTAGAATAATGAGGATTAGGATCACCATTCTGGGAGCAGATTACTTTAGGATTCAACTCATGCATTGGAACTCGTGAAATGTAACATCCTATTCGGTTTAATATCATATTGTATCAACAACTCATCTAGTTATAATCAGTGCAAAGCGTTTCTTAAATATTTCTTCAGATGTTAAATTCAAATTTAAAAAACTGTCTATAAGATAAAAGTTGATATCTTGTTCCTTTCCTATATGACATTTATTTTGAGTTTGTTGTAAATGTGATATTTTATGTTCAAATTAACATATTTAATTTAGAATATTTAATATATAAGTTAATTAATTTTTAAAATCAACCAATCTTTACCTTATTTATGGTTTAAGTGGTTAGTTTTTTTTGTTTCAATCTTTTACCCTAGACTAGATTATGAGAACGACCTTGTTTTTTAGATAGGGATGCATCGGCAATATTGTTATCCTAATTCAAATCTCTTTTCTACTTTTCTCAAACCAAACCTTTTGCTTGTTTTGATCATTACCCCTTGGCTTGCAAGCCAAACCAATTAAACATAGTGCCTAGGTTGTCGTATTCAACAATAACTGCCAAGGCATTAATCATCATCAAAAGATCATCTAAATTTATTATTATATTTTTGGATCATTACAAAGCATTGCATCAAAATCTTGCATCACATATACTACACTTGACATCATCTAGGTAATGTAAATATTTTATCTTTCATGTCTTCAAACCTTTACAATCAATGATAGGGGACTGATTAAAATAAAGGAATCCAACACAATTTCCATTAGCCGATATCAAGTTCCTCAAGGTGCTTCTTAACACCATGGGGTCCTACGATAATATATCTTCTAAACACCAAAAGGCAACCACTTAGGATTGAAATACACCTATAGCCCCATCTAAACACCAAATAGAATTTAAAGCCAAGTATGTGATAGTAATTACAACAATGATCTAATATCAGAAAACAAAATCCAATTGTTGATCATCAACTATAAAAGTATATATTTTTCAACTACTCTAATTGGTAAATAGCTTGCTAAGCACCCTAAACCTCCTTAATTACTTTAATATCATAAGTCTCAAATCAATTATCTTAGTTTTGTTTGCATTATTTGATTTTTCTTTAAGTAAACACTTAGATATTACATAGTGTTATTTTATGGTCTTTAGCATTTATATATTATCACATAATTTCTTCTATTTTTTCATCTCTAAAATGTTTTATTTAAATGTTATCTTTGAAAGTCGCATTTAATATGTTTCTCAAAGATTTTTATTTTATTTTCCAAAGTACCTTGACAAGTAACCTTACTCAATTCATAGGTCCCATCTCTTAGTAGCCTTTTTTAACAAAATGTCATTCAATTTACAAATCTACTCTCTCAATTATTAGACCCCCTAGACTATTGGATTCTCTCCCCTACACATGTTAGAAAGTTTCCATTTATTGCATTCCCTCACTACTTCATTATTCTCTCAAGTACTAGACCCCCTCAACTACTGGGCCTCTCTTACATGTGTGGAGAAGTGGAACATTATATTTGTTCATAATTTTTTTCCATCTTGATGGTGAAGGTGCATTTAAATTATTTTATAATGTAAAAGTAATATTTAATATTTCAAATTATTAAAATTATAATTTTTTTTTGACAATTTTTAAGAACCAATTTCACTTGGAGTTTCATTAATTTCTGATGGATTTTAGTTAAGCTAAATCTTGTTTAGAGGATTGTTTCCATATAAAAATTATCTTCAACTTTGTTGGACGATTTTATATAAAATTTCAATAATATGTTTTTTAAATAAGTTAGTTAGGGCTTCTATTAGCCCCACACCCTTAAAAAGATAACCAATTATATAAAGAGAATGCATAGAACAACCATAATGGTTGATAAACTACTAAAGTATATTTTAAAAAAAAAAATGAGACAAGCTCATACCATTAAGAAAACTAGACATGCCACCTAATATAGCATATCCAAACACCTTGCAAACAACCAAATGATGAGGGAACCCAAAATAGCTTCAAAAGATAGAACACCAATGGAAGTAACATAAGAAACAAATAGATTACAGCTAAACATATGCTCAATTTAAACAAACATGCTAGTGCTCCCTACTAGCATTACCATCATCTTCAAAATTGACCACTTATTCCACCCAACCTATCATCTCAAGAGCGCCATCCATAGCTTGCCATACCTAAAAATCTCTAGCCAAAGTGGGGAAGTGAACAACTCTGCACAACTTCCTTTTGTGATGTGAATAGTGAATAAATCTACTACAAAAGACATGGATTATATAGTCACTAGAAACTTTTAGATTACCTTGATTGTGAGACACAAGTAGGCTAGCCATTACTTTCCACATATCATTGCAATATATACCTAGAGCATGTTTAGATCCTACCACACTTCATCTAAGAATTTTTTTTTTCTCCTTTAGTGGTAGGTATACTCACTAACTCCATCACATCCTATAACTACGTACACTTTAGCTTTGAGAAACATCCACTAGTTACATCGCTCTCTAGCAACATATCACCAAAAATGTCCAAAAGTAGGAAATAAAGTAACTAGAGCCACCGGTCTACATTGAGAATGATACAACTATTTTGGTGATAAAATCACATCAAATGGTGGTGTTAGAGTGAGGTTCATTTGTTAAACCTAGTTCTAACTCACTAAACTTTCCTTTCATAAACCCTAGCATTGTGGCATTATCATAATAAAAATCACCTTGAGATGATAATCTATAACAAGATGTTTGTGCTTGGCCTCTTGACCCTTACGAGAGTTCCTATGTCTGTTAACATGTTAATAGGGTTAACTTTTGTAATCTATTTTCTAGTTATTTTCTAGTTTAGATAGTTATGGGTAGTTAAACTGTTATTCTACCTATATAAACGACATTGTAATCTTCTTTTTCAATAATAGAATTTACCAATCTTCCCTTCTTTTCAAGTCTAGGCCTAACAGTGGCATCAGAGCCATGGGGAAATAATAACAATGTGAAGATGTGGATGAATCCCTATGATATTTTTACCTGGCTGCAGATCTTTGCAAGACAATCTGATCGAGGGGATTTCTCAAGATTTTTGGTGTTGTAAGGGGCTGAAATGGATGCGTAATGAAAAGAGTTATGTTAGCAGAAGAGACAAGACAAAGCCACGTTAAAACTGCCTTAATTTTGTTTGGATTCAGTTATCATTAAGCGTCTTCTTTAGAAGTGACAGTTAATTGTATAATCACTGAAAATCACAAACTATATTAAGATGTCCTTTTAAGAAAAAAATCCATGAAGTTAGAATTGTATATTTGAAAAATTTGTCTATGAAGCCGTACAAATGAGAGGAAAGCTTATGGAAATGAAGCAAAGGAGAATAGATTACTACACACATACTAGGTAAAAGATGCATAGAAGTTTAAGTGCAATAGGATATTAAGGGTGGTGCATCAAGAATCTGATTTTGAGGTGAGATTGTATAGAGCAATGACTTGGATATTTGCAGAAATTGTAAAACAAAAAAAAATGGAGTGCCAAGCAGTATCCAAACCTTGACCCTGAATAGAAACTGTGGTAGTTTGGGCACCTTGACCAGGCAATACTAGAAACTGTAACTGTGAGCAAATGTAGAGGAAATCACAAAGTCAAAAATTTGGTTTAATGTCTTTTTTTATTGACGAAGGACTATGTTTGTCTCTAATGTTCACTTTGCTGCAACTAAAGAGTCATTATCCAAACATTTTGTTGTTACGGTGAAGTTGTCAAGTTATAATACAAACGGATGCTGCAACCAACCAACTCAAAGGGTTAGACAAGTTTAATGAAAAGAGGCACAAATTTGAAGATCAATATAAAACTGTTGAAAGGTTTAAAAGCCAGTGTTCCCCATTTCAAGCCTTGTAACTATATAGGCATTGCTAGTGTAGTTTTATATAGTTTGCAAGGAATAATTGTGTGAAGAAAAGGCATTCTAAATGTTTTTTTTTCATCCTTGGAAGTGGTATGGTTCAATCTTTGCACACAGTCAGATTTGTTGTTGACAGTTTCAGATTAATTAACAGTTATTGCTGCAAAAATCGCATATAAAGGACATTGTTTTTTAACATTTTTATGTAAAATTGGCAAATAAGGGTGTAAGAAGAAATAAGGGGGTAATTGTTGCTATAAGGTGTTTTTTGTGTGATAAGAAATGCTAAGTGTTTGTAAGGATTTTTTTGAAGAAGCCAAGATCTCTGAGATGATTAAACAGGAAATGGAAGATTGCATACCAAATGCAAAGCATATGAAATTGATGCAAGTCAACTAGTATATTAGCCAAATAGGCATGAATATATAGATAGGAGAAAGGAACCCGATCTCCATTGAATGAGGATAGGAATCCTCATACATGGAGTGGTGGCGAGTTACCTACCACAAAAGTAGTATGAGGTGTCAAAAGCGAGTCGACACCTCTAAAGACTCCTAACTAACTTGACATCTCACATGAGAAAGTGTCAAGGGACACCTAAGTAGGCTTAAAGCCTATGAGTATGTAAAAGATACACTAACACCTCCTAAGCATAGCTTAGTTGGGCACAAAAGAAATGGGTCCCAGCTACAAGGCCTGGCGAGGTACCCATGAACAATCCAAGTATGAAATTGGGTCTCGACAACTAGGCCTGATGAGGTACCCAAGTACAATGCAATTTGTTAGAAATAGAGAAAGGTAGAAAACCCAATGGGAAAAACTACCCTCCAAAAGAGAGATAAGCAAGAAAATTATATAGGTGAAGAAGTACTACTTCTTTCACTAAGTATAATATAGGATTCCTGCATAGGAGAGAAAATGATAGAAGGTATATGAGACCCCCCATGATACATGTCCTACTGTAGTGATGCTAAATAGTCGACAAAGGATGCAGATGTAGATCCAAGAATGCCAAACGATGTTCCTTCCCTTGGGAAGAAATGAAACCTTCTGAAGATGTAGGTTATCTTCCCATGTGGGAAGATGTATGTATGATATTGAATCATACTGAATTTGATTCAAGGATGATGATGTCCATGTCGATGCCTTCGAAGAGTGCTCAAATGTCCCCATGTCGATGCTGGAGGATGACATAATCAAATCAGGTGCAAGCCTAATAGATGAGGATGATGACAATCTAGAACCATGTGTCAGACTATGTAAAGCATGAATATCTGAAGAGGAGAATGGTGATGCAACTTCATCAAAACTGTCATCGAAGAGAACCCTGATGTTCTCAATGTGTGCTTCCATGTCAACAATGCGAGACTCTACAAATAGACAAGTGATGTCAAGTAGGAATATGTCCCGATCAACAATGTTAGGAAGACTGATATCCTATTGCAAAGAAGCACTAGAAGCTTTCGAAGAAGTGACTCTAGAATTTGATGAAGCAACAGTATGAGTGATGACTTTTTCTATGTCAATGGAACATTTTGTTTTTGTATCATGATTAGGGATGTGAGTTGTGATCAAAGCAGGATCATGTGAGAATAGATAAACATTGGAATTTCCATATATCTCCCAAATTTTGATCCATAATGCATGTGGATAGTCAATATCCATGATGGCATACAAAGCATCATCTAGAATATGTAAACTGATTAATCCAACAATGTGATCATGATGATTAAACCAGTTAGTCTTCTAAGATTGTTGACCAAGTTCAGGGATATGTCCATACAAATAGGGTATGAGATTATGAACCCTGATATGTTTCAGGATGCCTTCACACCAGGACTTATAGTTTCCCTTGTTTAGGTTGATTACAGAAGAGTGAGTTTGATATCCCATGATTTTAGAACAGGTTAATTCCTTTCAACAAAAGAAAATTGACACATTAGGCAACCCTCTTGATTAGGTGGCCCCTCGGTTTTGGCATATTATAACTTAGTGTGTTTTACAATGTAAGTAGGTTCAAAGCATGGAAAATAAAAAATATTAACTTTTGCAAAAAATGGTGCTCAATTTTGAGCTATCGAGCAAAAGTTATTATAGAATCAGTTTCCCATAAATGACCTATTTTAATGCATTTGCATTGAAAAGCAAAAAAAATGCCTATGGCAAGAGTTAGCCTAGCCATCCAACAACTCATTAGAGTCAACAAATAGTGAAATTTACAAAGGTTTGAATTGTGAGGGGGAATTGGCCCCCTGGCAACCTAGGCCTCTCCCTTCATCTTCGTTTGGTGGAGATACAAGGGTTAAAAAACCATTAACTTTCATAAAGGCAATTTGCCCAAATATAAATTCCTCCCCCTCAAAAATTTGTATTTTATTTTATATCCTTGGTGCTTTTAGACAATTAAAAAATAATAATTTCCTATACTAAACACTAAAACAGCATAAAGTCATATGCTTTGCAAAAATAGAAAAACAAAATATGAGGAGCCCAAGAATTAGGGCAGTGAAGATTTAGGGAAAAAAAATGCCCAAAATTATTGAAGGGGTGAATTAGGGAAAAATTCCCAAACAATGTAATTTCTGGAGGGGCCAAACCCTTTTCTATGCTCTGCAAGTGAACCCTCTATATGATGGCGTTTGAGTCGAGGCCAAGGGCATGCGTTGGAAGCTTAAAAGCTCCTCCTCTGCACCCACAATGGTTTTTTTCTGGATTTTTTTGTAGATCAACACTGGTTTGCCCACGAATTAGGGCCAAAAATTGACGTCATTCCTTCTCTTCCAGGAAAGGTCAATTTCTGGTTGAACAATGCGAGTAGCCTGAGCGTGGTTTCTCCGAAAAGGGGCCGCTGAATGGGAGCCTAGACAAGGCAAAGTTTTGCTCTGCTCAAATTAGCCGGTGTGCTTGGATAGAAGGCGCAAGGATTTGGGCCACGTTAAGGCATGAGTTTACTTTGAGCCAGGCAGGGTGCAGTTATGGCCTCGGGCTAGACCTTTCTCATAGAGCACCAGCCAAGAGTACGTGTTAAGGCCTTGCACGAACATGCCAAGTGGATTCCTTTGCCAGAGATCGGCCCACATGCCAATCAGATTCCCTTCAAAGGAACACAAAGAAAATAAAAAAATAATTTCAATGCATGGAAAAAAAATGAACACAATGAACAATGTGGACAACATTGTATTTAGAGACCGGAATTACAATGAGTACAAAGCCTTGCATATATAGGTAAGGAAGAGTTATGCCACCTATGATGTAAATTGACAAGTGCCCCATGAAGTGGCACAAATGAGAAGACAAGTGCCCTATAGGTCTCAACTTTAGGATCACTTGTAGTGTGCAAACCAACAACCTATTTGACCAAGTCATCAACCTTGATGCCAAGTGTTGAGTGACCTTTGAGGTGAGATGGAAAGTCTTCCAACCTAAAAAATGTAGCACATGAGATTAACCGAATAACTTCGTAACCTTTAAAATTTTAAAAGGTTGCACATTCAGTTAGACAAGATGTTGTCTAACCTCATCAACCTAAGTACACTTAAGTATAGTGAATAGATAAAGTATTCACTCTAACACCCTCCCCCCTTAAGTGATACTTGGGGAGATCACAAAAGTGCAAATAGATATAGATGGGTCCTGGCTAGAGGCCATGTTAGGTACCCATGTACAAAGTGTTGGGAATTAAGGTGTCTCAACCTTGGTAATTCCTTATATCATTTTCATTGTATTTATTTATTTATTGCCTATGTTGTAAATTAAATTATAAATTCATATTGTCATCTTGTGGGATGTGGCACGATGATGTGTCATCCTACATGGACGATGACAACTTGTAATTTTGTCCTCACATGAGGAGATAGGCATCCCACTTTGTGGTAGGAATATTTTGTCATGTGTTGGCATCTTGGATGTTGTGTAAGGGAATTTTGACCGTAATGGTCATGACAGATTCCTATGACAAAGTTATGACATGTAAGAGTCGGAAATAGGAGATTCTATGACAGGTGAAGACATGTGTCAAAGAGCCTTTGAAAAATGCATCTTTGGGCACCCCAAGGTGGACTATAACATGTTGTAAGAAAATATGCTATTTATAGCCTATGTATGACAGATTCCCTTACAGTTGTAAGTTGTAACTGCTATGACAGATTCTATGACGGTCGTAAGAGTCATAAGAGCATCTGTCATAGCCTATTTTGGAAATAGGCGACCTCTTTGGGATGGGGTGTGTGGACTAGTGTTAGAAGCATCTTACAATGTTGACCAAGTGTCCATATGCATGGGTTTTTGGCCATGAGGCCAAGTTGGATGCCCATTCCAAGATAGAGGCAATTTTGCCTTGTATTTTCTATATAAACAGGTGCTTGGAGGAGGAGATGTATTATAGGTTTGATAGGTACTGTTATGCTACTAGTTTGTCTCCAGATACGAGTGTCAAAGACTCCTAAGAGCTTGCATTGCAAGTGTATTGTAAACTATTTCAATTTTGTTAATACATTGTGCAGGTTTTGGAGTGTGGGGTTTTTCACCCGATAAAGGTTTTCCCCACATATATCTTGTGTCTCTCTTCTTTTGTTTCACTTTCTTGTTTATATGTTTGTTGCAATATCTCTATTATCTCTATTAGTGGGTTTAACATTGTTGTAATAGTAAGGATAAAATTAAATTTGCACTCTCCTCCCCTCATTATATTAGTGTAGGGAGCGATTTCCGCACACCTAGCTTCTTTTTAGTTGGTATCAAAGCCTGCCAGTTTTGGTCCTAGCTGCTGGGTAGGGGTTTTTTGAGCTAATCTTAGGTTGAGTGACAGTGTTGTGCAGAGTATTCTATATCTTGTTGCAGCAAGGAGATGGCAACCACATCTGGAAGGTTAGAGGTTGAGAAATTCAATGGCATTAATTTTGAGTTGTGGAAATTGAAGATGGAGGACCTACTTGTTGATCGTGACCTATGGGAAACGGTATCTAGTGTAAAAACTGCAGCAATGCAACAAGTTGATTGGGACCTCAAAGATCAAAAGGCTAAGGGTCTCATAAGACTCTATTTAGCTGACTCTGTCCTATTCAATGTCCATGAGGAGAAGACAACGAAAGATCTATGGAAGAAGTTGGGTGATGTTTATCAGGCCAAGTCCTTGGTAAACAAACTTTTCTGAAAAAGAAGTTGTTTTCTCTAAAGATGGAAGATGGAGGATCTGTTGCGGATCACATGAATGCTTCAACATGATCGTTGCATTCTTGACATCTGTAGGTGTGAAAATGGAGGAGGAGGATCAATGTATGACGCTACTTTGTTCTTTGCTAGATTCGTGGGATCATCTTGCCATGGCTATCAGAAGCACCACTACCACCTTCAAGATGGAAGATGTGGTATCTTCACTATTATCTGAAGAGATGTGGAGAAAGTCTTCTGAGGCAGCCAAAGAGGCTCTTGCAGTTTGTGGAAGACCCAAAGAGAAAGGGAAGAAGAAGGACAAGAAAGGTGAAAAGGGTAGATCTAAATCCTGTGGGAGATCCAAATCTTCTGGAAAGTCCAAGGCTCTTTGTTGGAACTATGGTAAAACTGGGCATTTCTGAAAAGAATGCAAAGAGGAGAAGAAAAAGAAGAAGAAAGCTCCTAATTCAGATTTTGGCAAGTCATAAGATGATGGTGGTGCCTTTATCGCAGCCCTGGCCACCCATGCATCTGATGATGTGTGGTTGATTGATTCTAGTGCATCATTCCACATGACCTCATATCGAGACTGATTCACAGAATATGAAGAGTTCGATGGTGGAAGAGTGTACCTAGGTGACGACTTTCATATGAAGATTGTTGGCTGTGGAAGAGTCTCAATCTGATTCCCTGATGGATGAGTGAAGAGGATCATTGGAGTTATGCACATTCTAGGCCTTGCACAAAACCTTCTTTCTATAAGTATGTTGAATGATGCAGGTGTGCAGGTTGTCTTTTCGAAGGATGGATGTAAGATGATTAGAGGATCTATGGTTCTTGCGAAGGGTACTCGGAGAGGTACTTTGTTTTAGTTGGAGGCATGCACTTCACAGTGCAATAGTTCTTCTGACTCAAAGAAACAAGCTGCAGTCACTTCATCCCCACCATCTGAATGAGCAGTGAAGAAATCTGTTGTAACTAGTTCTGATGGTAGTAAGACTATGTTATGGCATTTGAGATATGGCCACATTGGTGAGAAGGGTTTGTGTACCCTAAAAAATAAAAACATCATTGAGGGGTTAAATGATTGTAATCTTGAGTTTGACTTTTGCGAACATTGCATTTATGGAAAGCAAAACTGTGTTCATTTTTACTCCAGTTCTCATAAGTCTTCTAGTGTATTGGATCTTATTCATTCTGATGTGTTTGGTCCTATTAATGTTTCTTTGATTTCAAAATCTATATATTTTGTATCTTTCATAGATGATTATAGTAGAAGGGTCCATGGGTTTATTTTATCAGAAGCAAGATTGAAGTCTTTAATCGGTTTAAGGAGTTTAAAGCCTTTGCTGAAAATCAGACTAGTAAAAAGATTAAGTGTTTGAGAACTGACAATGGTGGTGAGTTTTGTTTGACAAAGTTCGATAAGTTCTACAAAGAGCAAGGGATTGAAAGGCATAAGACAACTACATATACCCCACATCAAAATAGAGTTGCAGAGAGGATGAACAAGACACTGATGGAGAAGGCTAGGAGTATGCTTAGTGGAACAAGCCTCAAACAAAAGTTTTGGGTTGAAGTTGTTGCCACTACTTGCTATCTAGTAAACAGATCTCCTACATCAGCTCTTGTTGGTAAGACACCTATGGAGGTGTAGTCTAGTAAGAAGCCTTCAGTTAGACATCTTGATGTTTTTGGTTGTGAGGCATATGCACATGTGCCTAGGGAGAAATGGTCTAAACTGGAGAACAAGGTTGTTAAATGTATTTTCATTGGCTATGGTGTTAGTGTGAAAGGATACAATCTTTGGGATCTGGTGGCTGAAAAAGTGTTGTATAGCATAAGTGTTATCTTCAGAGAGCTAACACCTTCTTTTATTGTTCTATAGCCAGAACAGACAGAAAAGAAAGAGGATGTAGTTTAGTTTCCTTCTACCTCTGAGAAGACTAAACAATCAGATACTGCGAGACCTGATGATGAGGAGAGCTCTAGCAGCTCTGAAATCTTAGAAGAAGAAGCAGAACCTCAACCTCAGCCATTGAAGAGGTCTACATGAAAAAGAAAGCAACCCGATAGGTTTGGTTATTCATTACTTGATACTAGTTGTGCTTTTGCTTTACTTGCTAGCACTGATGAACCTAGAACCGTGTCAGAGGCTATGGGTATGAAAGATGCAGGTTCCTAGAAGGAGGCCATGGAAGATGAGATGGCTTCTTTGAAAAAGAATAAAACATGGGACTTTGTGCCTTTTCCTGATGGACGGAAACCCATTGGATGCAAATGGGTGTTCAAGAAGAAATTTGGCACAGATGATAGTGTTGAAAAGTACAAGGCCAGATTGGTTGCGAAGGGGTATTCACAAGTGGAGGGAATTGATTATGGTGAAATTTTCTCTCCCATTGCAAAGATGACACCCATTAGATTTCTGTTATCTCTTGCAGCTGCTTATGACTTAGAGGTAGAATAGATGGATGTGAAGACAACTTTCCTTCATGGTGATTTAGAGGAAGAAATCTAGATGTCACAGCCAGAGCTTTACATCGTGAAAGGTAAAGAAAATTTGGTTTGCAAATTGAAAAAGTCTTTGTATGGTTTGAAGCAGTCTCCTAGGATGTGGTACTTGAAGTTTGATGCCTTTGTGTTGTCAATTGGATTTGTGAGATTGAAATTGGATCATTGTGTGTATTATAAATTTGATGGTGATCATATTCTCATTGTTGCATTATATGTTGATGATATGTTGCTGATTGGGAAGGGTAAGAATATGATTTCTGATTTTAAGTCTCAATTGACAGCACAATTTGAAATGAAAGATTTAGGGGCAGCCAGGTACATTCTAGGAATGGAAATTAGAAGAGATAGAACTAACAGAAAACTTTGGTTAAGCCAAAGTAAGTATGTGAAGACCATGTTGGATAGGTTCAACATGACAGATTGTAGACCATTGTGTGTTCCTATTTCATTGGGGACAAAGTTATATGTTAGTGATTGTCCAAAATCTCCTAGTGAGGTGGAGGACATGAGCAAAGTACCTTATGCTAGTGTTGTTGGCAGTTTGATGTATGCCATGGTCTGCACAAGACTAGACATTGCCCAAGCAATGGGAGTCCTTAGTCGATTTATGGTTAATCTTGGACAGGTACATTGGGATGTAGTTAAGCGAGTGTTCAGATATTTGAGGGGTACTTCCGAGTATTTCATTTTCTATCATGGAAATGCTACAGGACCTCCACATTCAGTTTGTATTCGTGGATTCGTGGATTTTGATTGGGCAGGTGACATTGATAGCAGGAGATCCACCAGTGCATGTGTTCACAATGTTTGGTGGCGCAATTAGTTGGATGAGTAAGCGACAACCTATGGTTGCTTTGTCCACGACAGAAGCTGAGTACATGGTAGCAACTCATGCTTGTAAGGAAGCCATTTGGCTTAAGAGACTATGTTCAAATATTGGTGTTGATGCAGGACAGATTACAATTTGTTGTGATAGTTAGAGTGTGATTTGCCTTGTAAAGAATCCAACTTTCCATGCTAGGACAAAGCATATTGATGTACAGTTTCACTTTGTGCGAGACATGGTAGAGGATGGGAAGGTAAATTTGGAGTAGGTAGATACTTTGAAGAATGTTGCAGATGCATTGATGAAGCTAGTCGCCACAGAGAAGTTTAGATGATGTTCGGAGTCTATGGGCCTCTCGGCCTATAGCAGTTAAATCCTGTTAATTCTATTGGCTCTTACAAGGTGTTTGACAAGTAGGAGAATGTTGGGAATTAAGGTGTCTCAACCTTGGTAATTCCTTGTATCATTTTCATTGTATTTATTTATTTATTGCCTATGTTGTAAATTAAATTGTAAATTCATATTGTCATCTTGTGGGATGTGGCACAGTGATGTGTCATCCTACATGGAAGATGACAACTTGTAATTTTGTCCTCACATGAGGAGATAGCCATCCCACTTTGTGGTAGGAATATTTTGCCATGTGTCGACATCTTGGATGTTGTGTAAGGGAATTTTGACCGTAACAGTCATGACAGATTCCTATGATGAAGTTATGACATGTAAGAGTCATAAATATGAGATTCTATGACAGGTGAAGACATGTGTCAAAGAGAATCTTTGAAAAAAGCATCTTTGGGTGCCCTAAGGTGGACTATGACATGTTGTAAGAGAATATGCTATTTATAGCCTATGTATGATAGATTCCTTTACAACTATAAGTTGTAACTGCTATGACAGATTCTATGACCATCGTAAGGGCATCTGTCATAGCCCATTTTGGAAATAGGTGACCTCTTTGGGATGGGGTGTGTGGACGAGTGTCAGAAGTATCTTACAATGTTGACCAAGTATCCATAGGCATGGGTTTTTGGCCATGAGGCCAAATTGGACGCCCATTCCAAGATAGAGGCAATTTTGCCTTGTATTTTCTATATAAATAGGTGCTTGGAGGAGGAGATGTATTACAGGTTTGACAGATACTGTTATGCTACTAATTTGTCTCTAGATACGAGTGTCAAAGACTCTTGAGAGCTTGTATTACAAGTGTATTGTAAACCATTTCAGTTTTGTTAATACATTGTGCAGGTTTTGGAGAGTGGGGTTTTTCACCCGATAAGGGTTTTCCCCATGTATGTCTTGTGTCTCTCTTCTTTTGTCTCACTTTCTTGTTTATGTGTTTGCTGCAATATCTCGGTTATCTTTGTTAGTGGGTTTAACATTGCTGTAATTGTAAGGATAAAATTGAATTTGCACTCTCCTCCCCTCATTATATTAGTGTAGGAAGCGATTTTCGTACACCTAGCTTCCTTTCACAAATGGAGTAAAAGGAGAAAACCCAGTGGGAACAAAACTCCTCTCCAAAAAGAGAAAGAGAATGATTTAGGACCTTTTGAAAATGTGTCCCTTGATGATAGGAACATGATGATGAAGAACTCCTGAAGCATGTAGAAGTTGTAAACTCTGCCGATGATGAACTAGTGTATGCTGAAATCAATGAATCTCCAAGAAATGTAGATCAAGATAAGATATACAAAACACTACATGAGTGAACATATGAACACTACTCAACTAATGTGCACAAAGTCAATCCAACTCTATGAAATCGAAAATACAAATAGTACTATGATTAGGAGTACTAGAATCTCAAAATGTGTTCCATTGAAATAATCCCCCATACGAGAGATCAAAATGAAGGATTTAAGACCTTTAGAAAAGAAGATTTCTCCACTACTTATTGAAAGAAGCATTGAAAAGAAGATTCCTCCACTGCTTCATTGAAAGAAGCATTAGCATAACATATCATAGTCCCCCATAATGCTAAGAGAAATAACCAGAACAACTAAAATCAGGAGTGTACAAGAAATGTAGACCAAGATGTAGGTCCAAAAAATGTACAAGAACTTGAAAAAGGGTGTGCATCAAGGCACACACGAATGAGGTGAGAATCACGAGGAGACATTGTTGTGATGTTAAATCACGAGGATCCACAACTATGATGTCAAATCAAGGTTCTTTACAACCCCCCATTACACTTTATAATTTAGTGTAAGTACAAATTTCCCAAATTCCCTCCATGTGGAACACACATTTAGTTTTGTGGCCCTTTATAAGAGTACATTTACAAATTTATTTGCTATTTGAGTTCTTACAAGTTTATTGTCATGAGGCAAATTAAGAAGACATAGATTAAGTTATGTTTTGCAAGCCTCAATAAAAGACAAAAAACATGAAATTGCAACCCCTTCCTTTTCAAAAGCAACCCCTCCCTTACAAACTTTGTTGAGTTATCCTAATAGCTAGCTATTAATGTGGCATAAAATGTGATTGTTGAAGCTAACCACACAAGTAGATTACAAACAATAACAGCTAACATAGAACTGTTAGCTGTTAGAAAGTGGTGGAGATTGAGCCAAGAAAATAGAGACCTCAACACAGATGTCATCCTTGCCATAGTTGAGACATCATCTAAACCACAAATGGCTACCTATAATAAAAAAACCAACTTTATCATGTAGAGAACTACAGTGAGAAGCCATGAATGATGAGAAAAGCATGCGACTTTGTTGAAACAACACTGTGAAACCATGAATGACTACTGTTGGAAATCTATGACCTCTGTAACTCAACAGTGGTTGTAGTTAGAAATCTTGAGTCAAGAGGTGTATAGGGCTATTATGAAAATAAAGAGTCTCATTGTTGACTCTTAGATCAACCCCAACACCCCTTTGAAAACTTAAAACTATGAAAAACGGTGACTGTGTCACGAAACCCCTACAACTTTTAAAAGATGGCATCTTGTGAGTTGAGATCTATGACCAAGGATACAATAGAGTGACCTGCAGATATGGATAGCTACATAGAATGAAAATCTAGATGCCAACAATAAAATGTTGTCAAAGAACTTGGTGCGGTCACGGTCGGAGCATTCATAGAATGAATTGTCCACACAATGTAGCTAGAGTACAAACACAATGGAAACAACACAAATATAGAATACAATGGAAGATTCAAATGCTCAATATATCATATATTTAGAATTCTTATATGTCAGAAATATGTGGGATACAATCAAAGGGATCAAAGGCTTGCTTTCTAGGTTACAACATATATGCAAGATATGGCATTGAAGTGCCTTCCAAAAAGGAAATTGAACTCTAAAACATGTTCTAAAACTAACAACTAATGAAATTATTCCTAATGCCTCTAAGAGATCTATACATATCATCTCCTAGCTCATGAAATCTTCCGCATTAGCCACAAGAGGTTACAAACTCCAATGAAGGATGTAATGCATATAAACAAGGTAGGTTAGCCTACAACCTCTGGTAATGCTCCACAAATGGATGAAATTTGGTGTAGACCTCAAAAAAGGTCTATCTGATCCATATCTACCTTGAGATATGTTTCATTAGGCTTTGCAAGCCATGTAAGTGCTCTACAAACCTTCTCTTTCAACTGATTGTTTGAATGCTCTGGTCTATGATGAATCTTCTTCCAGTTTGCTTTTCCACTTTACCAAATATTATTTGTATTTCTTGCCTTTGGTACTACATCCAACTCTGCTATCCAAGATGTTCTCTATCTTCTCTGGTTGTTATTTTGGTAATTGATTCTTCAAACCATCTTTAATGTTGTCACTTGATTCTCCTTCATGATAGTGATATAGGTCTGCAATGTTGAATATAAGTGATAAATCCAATGTCTCTGGTAGTTCCACTTCATATGCATTGCTAGAATCAAACTTCTTGGGTATCCTACATGGTCTAAATTTCTTCATCTTCAACTTGTTGTATGTTCCCACTAGAAATCTCTCCTTTCTTAGATATACCATTACTTCATCTCCAACCAAAACTTCTTTATGTCTCCTCTTCTCATCTACTTGCTCCATATACTTTCTATTCATCTCCTACAAATGCTTCTTGACTTAATTATGCACTTTCTCCATATATCGTAAAAATTCTTTTGCCTTTGTACTTCTCTTATTCTTCATACTAATGTCTCTCAATTCTGCAATTCCACTAGGTTTCATTCCAGTCACAATCTCAAATGGTGTCTTCCCTGTACTCCTATTCACTGAATTATTGTATGCAAACTATGCTTGTGGTAGAATTAGATCCCAATTTCATGTCTTATCTCCTACCAAACATCTCAATAAGCTACCCAAACTCCTATTTACCACTTCTATTTGTCCATCTATCCGTGGATAAAATGCTGAATTGAACTTTAGATCTATCTTCATCTTCTTCCATAATGTTCTTCAAAAGTATCCAATGAATCTTGTGTCCCTGTCCGAGACTATACTCTTAGGTAATCCATGCAATCTTACAATCTCCTTAAAAAATAGGTTAGCAACAAGCACTACATCATTTGTCTTCTTACAAGGTATGAAATGTGACATCTTTGAAAATTTATCCACCACTACAAATATAGAATCATGTCCTCTCTGTGTTCTTAGCAATCCTAATATGAAACCATGCTTATATCTTCACAAGGTCTCTCCTGTACTGTCAACGATTTGTACAAACTAGTATTTTGACTACTCCCTTTTGCAACTTAACATATTCTACAACTCTGCACAAAATTCATTACATCCTTATATATCTGAGGCCAAAAATAATGTTCACTTACTAAAGTCACTGTCTTGTTAATTCCAAAATGTCCCTAATCCACCACTATGTTTCTCTTTGATCAAATTGTCTCTCATTGAACTCCTAGGTATACACAATTGATTTCCCTTGAACAATATATCCTCCTAAATGAAATAATCTAACCACTTAATTCTATCTATCACAACAGGTTCCTTACATGCTTTCCGTGGTTTTGCAAAATCAAGATCTTCTTCATACATGTGCTTCAGTTCCTCAAAACCTAATACTTCAACTCTTATCTCTGTCAACAAATTCCTTCTTCTACTCAACACATTTGTAACTTTGTTTTACTTCCCACTCTTATGCTTCAATACACATGTGTAACTCTGCATGAACTCTACCCATCTCATATGTCTCAGATTCAATTTTTCTTGACTATTTAAACATTCTAAAGCCTGATGATTAGTGTACAACACAAATTCCTTAGGCAACAAATAATGTCTCCATTTCTTCAAAGCTTGAATTATGGCATAGAACTCTTGATCATAAACTGATTATCTTCTCCTTACATCATTCAACTTCTCACTGAAATATGCTACTGGTCTATCTTCTTGACTTAACACTGCTCCTATTGCATTTCCACTTGCACCACAATCTACTTCAAATACTTTGTTGAAATCAGGTAATGCTAACACTGGTTTCTTTGCCACTTTCTGCTTCAACAATTAAAACTTTTATTTTCTCCTGATGTCCACTTAAAATCTTTTTGTCACCTCTCATTGTCTCTATCATTGGCATGCATACTAAACTAAAATTTCTAATGAACTTCTGATAGAAACTAGCTAATCCATGCAATGATCTAACTTCTCCAATGCTCTCTAGTGTTGGCCACTCAAGAATTGCTCTAACTTTCTTAAGGTCCATCTTCAATCCTTCCACAGAAATCACAAATCCCAAATATACCAATTCTTCCTTCATGAAACTACATTTCTTGATGTTTATCAACAACTTCTCTTCTCTCAACCTCTGCAATACTTGTCTAATATGCCACAAATGTTCTTCCTTTTTCTTACTAAAAATTAGAATATCATCCAAGTATACAATAACAAACTTACCCAAGAATTTCTTCATGACCTCGTTGAACATCAATCTCATGAAAGTACTTAGTCCATTAGTCAATCCAAAAGGCATCACTAACCATTCATACAATCCCTCATTTGTATTAAATGTAGTCTTCCACTCATCTCCTTCTATAATCCTGATCTGATGGTATCCACTCTTCAAGTTTATCTTTGTAAAATATTTTTCTCCACTCAAACAGTCCATAATGTCATCCATCCTTGGCAATGGAAATCTGTACTTAATGGTGATCTTATTAATTGCTCTAGAGTTTGTACACATTCTTCATTCTCCATATTTCTTCCGTGCTAGCATTACAGGTACCACACATGGGCTCAAACTTTCTCTGATCAATCCTTTCCTCAATAATTCCTATATCTGTATATTTAGCTTTGCATTCCCTGTTGGTGTCATCTGATGTGCTGCTTTGTTAGGCAAACTAGCTCCAGTTATAAGGTCCATATGTTGACTGATACTTTGAATTGGTGGCAATCCTTCAGGTACATTATCTGAAATGATGTCTTCATACTCTGTCAACAATTCAGTTATCTCCTCTAGCTATGATTCTTCAGTCTCTTCACTTAGGGTTTCATGCTTCTTAGGAATTAAAGCAAAAGACATATTCTCATGTCTCAAACCATCTAGAAATTTCCTTCCATCAACCAAACAGATTCTAACATTTCCACATACTTCACTTTTAGGTTCATCTTCCAAAGGTATCAAGATATGTTTCTTCCCATTCGATGTTATAGTATAAGTATTCTTTCTCTTATCATGTATAGCCTTTCTAGCATACTGCCATGGTCTACCCAACAATATATGACATACATCCAACGAAATAATATCACACAATAATTCATCACTATAAGATCCTATAGGAATATTCACCAAACATTGTTCACTCACCAATGCCTTGTTTTCATCTTGAATCCATGCTATCTTGTAGGGCTTAGGGTGTTTCAATCTCTTCAAGTTTATCTTAGTCACCATCTCCTCTAAAACCAAATTATCTATACTGCCACTATCAACGATAACCTTACAACATTTATCTCTTGATTTGTGTCTACTTCGGAACAAATTCTTCCTCTGTAGTGGTTCCTCAATTGTCTCTTCTTGAAATAGTGCTCTCCTCATGACTAATGATTCTCCTTTCTCTAGTTTTCCAATTAAACTAGGTGCTCCAATAGGTTCTTCTTCTACATAAGTTGCTCTTGCACTATTCTCTGTCTTCTTGTTTGTACTTACTTGATGACAGTCAAATGCTCTGTGTCCTTCACCTCCATACTTAAAACAAGTTTCCATGAATGATCTCTTATCAATCACTCTTTCATCTCTCCTATACCCTTTATTGTGGTAAGAATTATGATTCCCTCTGTGGTAGAAAGTTCTATCATCTCTCTGATATGAATTGTTATCTCTATCCTCCTTGAATGGACTACTTTATTTGTTATGCTCCACATATGATCTTTCTCCTCCAAAATATGTTCTACCTCTTTGAAATTTACCTCCTCTACCTCTATGTCTTTGCTCATGCTTCTTATTCAACTTGTCTTCAACTTTCAATGCAAACTGATATGCTTCTTCTATTGTTGTCATCCTTACCATACTCAATTCTTCTTGAATATTCAATCTTAACCCATTTATGTATCTTGCCACTTTCTCCTTGCTTGTTTCACTATGTCTAGTCCTTATGATCATCTTATAAAATTCTTCAGTATACTGCTTCACATATTTCTCCTTTTGCCTTAGGTTATGCAATCTTTTCAACAATTCCAACTCATAGTTAGCATGTATAAACTGATTCTTTAACTTTGTCACCATCCTATCCCATTTTATGATCTTCTCTTTTCCTCTCATATTCCTATCCAATTGAACTTCTTTCCACCAAATAGCAGCATGTCCTTTCAGCTTAGTCTTCGCAAATCCCACTTTCTTTGGATCTTCAATTTCTTCATATTCAAAGTATTCCTTCAAGTCATTTATCCAATCAATTAGTTCCTCTGGATTCAAATTTCCACTATAATTTGGTACATCCACTCTAGATCTCTTTCCAATCTTTGAAATAGCTTTCAACATCTTCACTTGATTTGATTCTTCTTCTTCTAGGGTTTCTTTATTTTGATCTGCAAATTAAAATTCATCATCACTTTCAACATCATGTCTAGGGGTTAGTCCTCTTCTTCTATATTCTTCTACAACATCTAGTCTAACTCTCATTATTTTCATCATCTACATCATCTCTTCCATTCTTCCAACAATAGTGCCCATAGCAGGCATCCTCCTTGGTGGCATCTCTTCTTAGGATCTGGTGCTACTGCCTCAATTCGGCAATCTGACTACAAGGTAGCAACTGCCTCACAATCGGTGCTCTATTGACAAACATAAGTAAACTACCTTAGGTCAGTAATCAGTTCACCACAAGATCTTCTGGAATGCCTTCACTTCCTAAAGGATCCAAAACTTCAGTCTGATACAACTTGATGCAATCACGGTTGGAGGGTTCACATAATGAACTATCCACACCATGTATCTAGAGTAAACATAACGAAAACAACACAAATATAGAATGCAATGGAAGATTCAAATGCTTAATACATCATATATTCAGAATGCTTATATGCTAGCAACATGTGGGCTATAATCAAAGGGCTCACAGGCCTACTTTTCAGGTTACAATAGATATGTAAGATATGGCACTGAAGTGCCTTTTGAAAAGGAAATTGAACTCTAAAACATGTTCTAAAACTAACAACTAATGAACTACTTCCTAATGCCTCTAAGAGATATATACATATCATCTCCTGGCTTCTGAAATCCTCCACGTCGGCCACAAGAGGTTACACACTCCAATGAAGGATGTAACGTATAGAAACAAGGTAGGTTGACCTACAACCTCTAGTAATGCTCTGCAAATGGATGAAAATTGGTGTGGACCTCAAGGAAGGTCTATCTGATCCATATGTGCCTTGAGATATGTTTCATTAGGCTCTGCAAGTCATGGAAGTGCTCTGCAAAGCTTCTTTTTCAATTGACTATCTGAATGCTTTGCTCTGTGAAAGCTAATGATCTTCTAATAGTGATAACTTTTAGCAAACAAGTCCAAATGACCTAAAATTTAGATATGATGTAGATGATGATATGTAGATGCTAAGGCCTACACCGCGAGCTCTAATATAAAGATGCGATGAAATGCGGTACAAAATGCTAAAACTACAACTGACTGAACTAAACTAAAAGTGAAAGAAATAATGCAAATGTTTTTGGTTGATGCAAGATTACTTTGCAACCTGGGATGCTCATGCATCAGAACTCCTTCAAACCAAAAAGGGCATGACGGCAAGACCCCAAACAAGGGCATTGGATAGGCGTGGGGATGGCATGAGGGTAGGTACATGGGCACTCTCTTGTAGGTGTTGAGACATGCATTTCAATGCTTATACAGAAGTATTTGTATGTCAAATTGCAGCCAAGAATGCCCTTTAAGTAGCCTCTTTTCATAGTCAAACTATGTCTTCAAACATTGGACAAGGGAAACAACGACCGATCTTGACCTTTGGGTTTGTAAATTGCACTTCCAGAGAGTTTCACGAACCAACAATCTTCAACCACGACACAAAAATAAGACATCACCACTCCTTCACACAAGGTTGTCGCTCCTCTCAGCTGATCAATACTTCTACTGAACCCTTGAATTATAGCACCCAAGCAATTTGCCATACACGCTAGAATCCATATCAAACTAGAAAACTCAAAGGATGGAGAAAATTAAATACAACAAATTCGTTCAACTTAAAGGCCTAAAACTATCTCCCCCTATGCTCTAATACCATGAAGAAGCCAAGATCTCTGAGATGATTAAACAGGAAATGGAAGATTGCATACCAAATGCAAAGAATATGAAATTGATGCAAGTTGACCAGTTTATTAGCCGAATAGGCATGGATATATAGATAGGAGAAAGGCACCCGATCTCCATGAAATGAGGTCAAGAATCCTCATACATGGAGTTGTGGTGAGTTTCCTACCACAAAAGTTGTATAAGGTGTCAAAAGTGAGTCGACACCTCTAAAGACTCCTAATTAACTTGACACCTCACATGAGTAAGTATTAAGGGATGCCTAAGTAGGCTTAAAGCCTATGTGTATGCAAAATATACACTGACATTTTTTTGAGCATTATTGATTGAGCCTACATCATGGGATTTGTTGGCAAGAGACACTACTCTGTTGAATAATTGAGTCTTGTCATTGATGAAAACAAGGAAAGGAACAGGGTTGGAACAGAGATTTTGGTCTGGTGAAGAAGACTTAGTCATTTTGGCTGTGTTGGCAGTGTACAGAGGTAGTGACAGAAAAACAATGTTATTCGCATTGGTTCGTCATTGAAGACCAAGTATTATGGTTCTAGTATGATGTTCCTAACCCTCAGATGATCTTATACCCAAGGTTTCAGTTGTTGATCAGTTCCAAAAGTATATCTTCAAATGACCCAAGTCCGGTAGAATAGAATACAGTGCTAGTTAAAGTAGAACACACATTTGTTTTGGTCCGCATTCCTCCAGTGTTAGATATTTAGTTATGTAGTTTTGAGGTGTTTTAAATACTTGTATAAAGTGTCTAAATCTAGAGTTGCAGTGTCTAAGGTCCACTAGAAAGATAGTTATGAGCCACTGAGTATCGCTACATGGTTTGACAGTGACTGGCTGTGACATAGTCTGTATTTTAGCAGTCCCCATTTTGCCGCATGTTGATATTATGTTTTGTAGTTTTGGAGGTATGATCTATGATGTCTAAAGAGTCTTTGATATGATTTTGAGAAAGTATTGTGGTTTGCAGTGAAAGTTGTGATTTGACAGCTAGACTGAGTCAGTAACAGTCTGTGTTTGAGGCCAACATGATAGTTTGATTTGTGTGTGGTAAGTTCTATTAATTAGAACTTTATCCTAAGTGGTTCTATAGTTGGAGCCAACATATGAGAAGGTGTTTCAAATGTTATTTAGGTCCACTATATATTTTGGTGAGTGGATTTGGTTGACAAGCTACAAGTTTATTAACTATACACTTCATCTAAGTAGGCCGACTTAATGTGAAGATTTTAAGTGTTGCGAATATATATATATATATATATATATATATATATATATATATATATATATATATATATATATATATATATATATATGTGGGATCAAACTTGGTGTTTGCAGGGTGTGGATTGAAGGTGAATATGTGTATGTGTGACATGTGAAGTAAGGTGATTTTATGGAAGCAATAAGACCAGATCTGGTTCCTATGTAAAAGTAGAGTAGTCAGAGATGAAGAGTTTTGAGACAGTATTTCTGTACTTTATTGGAGCTGTAACCATGCATGTGTAGATGCAATCTAAGCAGTTCAACCTAACAGTGAGCCATTCTTCCTTTGTCTTTCTTTATCTAGGCAGTGAGCCTTTCTTGCAGTGAGCATTTCTTGTTGCAAGTATGGGCCTAACTAGTGTTGTCATTGATGTCAACATACTCCTATTACATTGATGAAAAGGATTGGATGAGCTGTGTGCTGAGGATATTGAGAAAATTAGTCCTAATCAGGAATAGAGAAGAACAGTGAAGACAGTAAGGTAAAGATCCAAGATAAGATGACTATCAGAGGATGTGGTTCAAAGGGTTTATAGATATGAGTCTTAAGATGATCCAATAAAGATTTCAGAGGTCCGCATGAAGATCTAAAGAAGTTGTGGCCACTCAAGTAAAACCGGTTCCGGCAGGTGTTTAGAGGTGATAGAGTGACACAGATAGGTCCGGTGGGATCTAGAAATGCAATATCCTATTCTGCAGATTTGGTGGAGTGTTTAGGAAGTCCATTAAAAGTGATAACGCAATTGGTTAGTGGTTTGGAGGTCCGCAAGCATCTATTCCATTGTGACAGTGATGACAGATTGTGTTCTTGAGGTTCCAGATGAAGAAGATAAGAATTTCAGTAAGCAGATGAGGTGTGGATGTTCTTGGTGATTCATGAAAGCTTGTGGAGGTCTTTGGATCATGTCCAGTTCGTGTTGGTGGTCTACATTAGAGTTTGAGCTCGCTATTGAAGAATACCTTTTGGATGATGGTGTTCTTCCTAAGTTTGGCTGACTGGATGTATTACACATCTTGCAGATTTTCTTGTAGATGTTTGCCAACTTAGATGATTATTCCTAAGTCGATGCCTTATATAAATAAGGAGTTGTAAAGTCATTTCAAAGTGTGTCTTGTGGAGATGAGAGTGCGGTAGCGAGGAAGAGAGCAAAAGATAGAGCATAAGTATTGGGCTTAAATGGAACTGATTCAAGCATGGTGAAGATGCTATTCTCTAGTTCAAGTATGTGATACTTATCATTTTGTAGATAGTCTGTCTCTTGTAGGTAGTGAGCCTCTTGTGAGCAGTGTGCTCAAGAAGTGAGCGCTAATTGGCATGTGCCATTTTGTTCTTTCTATTCTTCTAACAGAGAATACAATCTTGGGTTACTCACCCCGTGGTTTTTCCCTTAACTGGGTTTTCCACATCAAAATCTTGGTGTCTTATGTGTTGACGTGTTTCTGATCTTGATTTAATGCATTATGTTTCCATGATTGATTTATTAATAAGCTACTAAATCACAAAGAGGATTTAAGTGTTTAATTGGAAGAAAGTTTTAGACAACTGATTCACCCCCCCTCTTAGTTGTCTGTCCTGAATCTAACAATTGGTATCAGAGCTAAGTTCCTCTAAAAGGAGCTTAATCGCTTGAGGAGATCCAGGATGTCATCCTACAAGAAGGATAGTCCAATGTTTGATGGAACCAATTTTAATATTTGGAAAAGTCGCATGCAATGTCACTTACAGTGTATGGGAATGTAGTATTGGACCATGGCTACAACAAAGTATATGCCCTCTCAGAATGGCCTGAAATCTGCAAGTGAAATCACAGATGCTGAAAACAATCTATGAACTAAAGAAGCCCTTCTAAGTGCCTTGTCTGATTTAGAGCTTACAAATGTTGTTGATCTACAAACTACTTTTGAGATTTGGGAAAAACTGGAACTTCTGCATGAAGGAGACAAGTATGTTAAATGTGCAAGGCTACAGAGTTTGAAAGAAAAATTTAAAAATTTGAAGATGAGAGAAGATGAAAATATCACTACCTTTATGCCAAGAGTAAATGAGCTTGTTTGTGGCATTAGATGTGCTAGTGGAGTCTTGGATGAAGATGAGATTGTTGGCAAAGTTCTCAGATCCCTTCCTGCTTCTTATAAAATCAAGGTTGCTGCCATTGAAGAATTCAGAGCCCATTCAAGTGTCACAAGAGATCAATTGGTTGGTAAATTGGCCACATTTGAAATGACCAAGTTTGGAGATGGCCCCCTAAGACTGAATCTACATTCAAAGCTAGTGCTTCTGTAAAAGGAAAACAAAGGTTTGATCCGGGAGAGAACTCCTCAAGGAAACTATCATGGTATGAAAAAGAAAGAAAAGACCTGGAAGAAGAAGAAGCTGAAACTACTCAGCTTGAAGCCCTTATTGCAAAAAGACTACCAAGAGGATATGGCAAGTATGAAGGAAAATTGCCTTTTAAGTGTTTTAACTGCAATAAGATTGGTCTTTTTGCCTCAAAGTGTCCAAAAAGATTTTCAAGGCCAAATCCTAACAGATCAAGGTTCCAAAAGAATTGTTACTATGTTCATGAAGAGGATGATAGTGAAGGAGTAACAGATGATGAATCAGAGACAGGAAACAAATCTAGAAGTGACTGGGTGTTTATTGCCATCAAGGAAGAAGATCCAATGCCCTATGAATCTATCAATCATAAAGTTGTAGAAAGATCTCTGGCTGCCCAACTTGAAGAGAAGGATGATTGGGTTATTGATAGTGGATGCTCTCACCATATGATAGTGACAAAAATAAGTTCTTAGATTTGGAAAGGTATGAAGGAGGAGTGGTAAAGTTTGGTGATAATTTTGCTGGTAGAATTAGAGGTAGAGGAAATATTTCTTTTGATGGAAAGAACAAAACCGGTAATGTACTATATGTTGAAGGATTGAAGCACAATCTTCTTAGTGTTGGACAGTTGGTGGACAAAGGCTATGATCTCCAATTCAAGAATGGAAAATGCAAGATCTTTGAAAGTTCTAGAACAGAGATTGCATCCAGTACTCAGACAAAAGGTAATATCTTCCATTTAGTTGGTACTGGTAAAAGTTGTCTATTTGTGCAAGTTGATCAGAGTTGGTTATGGCATAGGAGGATGTGTCATGTGAATTTTGATAATATTATCAAGATAAGAAACACTCAGGCTGTAAGAGATCTTCCAAAATGGGTGAAACCTACAAATAGCTTGTGCAAAGAATGTCAGCTGGGGAAACAAAGCACAGTCTCATTCAAAAGCAAGGAACAATCTTCTACCAGAATATTGGACTTAGTTCATACTGATCTATGTGGTCCGACAAGAATAAGGAGTGTACAAGGTGATAGATACTTCATGTTATTAATTGATGACCATTCCCGGATGATGTGGGTTACTTTCCTGAAAGAGAAATCAGAAGCTCTTGAGAAATTCAAAATATTCAAGGCTATGGTAGAGAATGAAACTGGATTAAAACTAAAATATCTAAGGTTTGATAGAGGTGGAGAATTCACATCTGGTGAGTTCATAGAATTCTATGAGAAACATGGAATAAAGAGACAGTTGTCTGCTCCTAGGACTCCACAATAGAATGGAGTAGTGGAGAGAAAGAATCGGACCATCCAGGAAGCATCTAGGACCATGATGATGGAAGCAAATGTTCCTCAGATCTATTGGAGAGAAGCTATTAGCATTGCAGTTTATACTCTCAATCGAGTTCAAATCAGAAGCAATACCAGTAAGACTCCTTATGAACTTTGGTTTGGCATCACTCCTACTGTGAGGTATCTTAGAGTCTTTGGTAGCAAATGTTACATTAAAAGAGATGAAGATCTAGGCAAGTTTGATGTTAAAAGTGATGAAGGCATATTCTTGGGTTATTCTACTCAAAGCAAAGCATACCGGTGTTATAACAAGAGGCTGAGAAAGATTATAGAAAGTACAAATGTGAAGGTTGATGAAGGAATTGAAAAACCTTCAAGGTTTTATGAATATGATGAAGATGATCAGAACAGTGTTCTAATTCAAGGAGCCCAAGCCCCTTTTGAAATTTAGATTCAAACTGATCTAGTAAATCAGGAAGAAGAGATGAGTTATAATGAGCCTGATCAAGAATTAGAAGTGCAAGAAACTCCCAAAGTTCCCAGGTATGTAAGACTGAACCACTCTGAAGATCAGATCATAGGTGATAAAAGCAAAGGTGTACAAACAAAAAGGAGGATTGCCCAAGATTTAGATGAATATTGTTTGATTTCAAAGATTGAACATAAGACAGTGAATGAAGCTTGCAATGATGAAAATTAGACTAAAGCAATGGAGGAAGAGCTGATGCAAATTGACAAAAATCACACTTGGGATCTTGTTCCCAGACCTAGAAACAAGAATGTGATTAGAACCAAATGGGTCTTCCGGAACAAACTGAATGAAGTTGGTGAAGTAATTAGAAATAAAGCCAGATTGTTCTGCAAGGGTTACTCTCAAATAGGAGTTGATTTTGAAGAAACTTTTGCTCCGGTGGCAAGAATTGAAGCAGTTAGATTATTTATTTCTTTTGCTGCCTTCAAGGATTTCAAAGTATATTAGATGGATGTCAAGTCTACCTTTCTGAATGGTGACTTGGAAGAAGTATACATAGAGAAACCAGATGGATTTCAATTGTCTGATCATGGTGATATGGTCTGTAAGTTGAAGAAAGCACTGTATGGACTAAAGCAAGCACCGAGAGCCTGGTATGAAAGATTGGATAAGCATCTTCTAAAGATTGGTTTCAACAAAGGTACTGCTGACAGTAATTTATACTTCAAAATTGATCATGAAAATATCTTGATTGTTGAAGTATTTGTTGATGATATTATTTTTGGAGGAAGAGATAGTATGTGCAAAACTTTTGCAAATCAAATGAAAAGTTAATTTGAGATGTCCATGCTTGGGGAAATGAATTTATTCTTGGGTTTGCAAATCACTCAAACTAAGAAAGGAATCTTCATTTCTCAGACCAAATATGTGAAAGAATTGTTGAAGAAATTTGGGATGGAAGAGTCAAAACCAATGAGTACTCCCATGGCAACCAGATGTAAATTGAGCAAAGATGATGACTCTCCTAAGACTAATCAGAAAAAGTATAGGTCAATGATTGGAGGATTGTTGTATCTCACTCAAACCAGAACTGATATTATGAATGTTGTTGGTCTTGTTGCTAGATTCCAAGCTGATCCTAGAGAATCTCATGTCATGGCAATCAAGAGGATTTTTAGGTATCTAAAAGGGACAGTTGAGTATGGTTTGTGGTATCCTAGAGATAATAATTTCTCTCTTCATGCATATATAGATGCGGATTGGGTAGGAGATATGGATGATCGGAAGAGTACCAGTGGTGGAGCATTCTTTTTGGGAAGAGATTGGTTTCTTGGATCAACAAGAAACAAGAGGCAATATCTCTGTCCACTGCAGAAGTAGAATATATTGCAACAATAGGTACTTGCACTCAAGTTTTGTGGATGAAGCAAATGCTAAGAGACATCAGAGTGGAGTAAGAGGAACCTATCACAATCTTCTGTGATAATTCAAGTGCAATAAATATATCTAAGAATCTAGTGTTGCATTCAAAGACTAAGCATATATCTATCAAGTTTCACTTTCTGAGAGAGCAAGTGAACAAGAATGAAGTCAGATTGGAGTTTGTGCCTTCCAAGGATTAGATTGAAGATATCTTTACTAAACCTCTACCTAAGGACTCTTTTGAGTATCTTAGGGAGAAGTTAGGGGTTATTACCCCTTCGGTAATGAATTAAGTTGCACTGATGTGCATCAGTCCGGTGGATATCACAGTCATATCTTGTGATCTGGATTGATGATGGGGAGCTGCTACTTAGGGGGAGCAGCTGGTATGATTCTAAAATGGTGGAATTGCAAGTATGTGCCCTTTTCCATTGATGTCAAAGGGGGAGAGAAGACATGTGAAAAACAAGTGGTGGCTAATCAAAGGGGGAGTAGTAAAGAAAGAGAAGACAAGTGAACGATTGTTGGTGATAGGGGAGTTGTGTCAGTAAAGAAAAATTCTTGTTTTGATAGTCAAAATAGTTTTTCACATCATATGTTTCCATCAATGACAAAGGGGGAGATTGTTGCAAGTATGGGCCTAACCATTGTTGTCATTGATGTCAACATACTCCTATTGCATTGATGGAAAGGATTGGATGAGCTGTGTGCTGAGGATATTGAGAAAATTAGTCCTAATCAGGAATAGAGAAGAACAGTGAAGACAGTAAGGTAAAGATCCAAGATAAGATGACTATCAAAGGATGCAGTTCAAAGGGTTTGTAGATATGAGTCTTAAGATGATCCAGTAAAGATTTTAGAGGTCAGCATGAAGATCTGAAGAAGTTGTGGCCGCTCAAGTAAAACTGGTTCTGGCAGGTGTTCAGAGGTGACAGAGTGACACAGATAAGTCCAGTGGGATCCAAAAATGCAATATCATATTCTATGGATTTGGTGGAGTGTTTAGGAAGTCCATGCGAAGTGATAACTCAATTGGTTAGTGGTTTGGAGGTCCGCAAGCATCTATTCCATTGTGAAGTGATGACAGACTATGTTCTTGAGGTTCCGGATGAAGAAGATAAGAATTTCAGTAAGCATATGAAGTGCGGATGTTCTTGGTGATTCAGGAAAGCTTGTGGAGGTCTTTGGATTGTGTCTAGTTTGTTTTGGTGGTCCGCATTAGAGTTTGAGCTTGCTATTGAAGAATAACTTCCAAATGATGGTGTTCTTCCTAAGTTTGGCCGACCGGATGTATTACGCATCTTGCGGATGTTCTTGTAGATGTTTGCCAACTTAGATGATTATTCCTAAGTTGATGCCTTGTATAAATAAGGAGTTGTAAAGTCATTTCAAAGTGTGTCTTATGAAGATGAGAGTGTGGTAGTGAGTAAGAGAGCAAAAGGCAGAGTAGAAGTATTGGGCTTAAATGTAACTAATTCAAGCATGGTGAAGATGCTATTCTCCAGTTCAAGTATGTGATATTTATCATTTTGTAGACAATGTGTCTCTTGTACGCAGTGAGCCTCTTGTGAGCAGTGTGCTCAGGTAGTGAGCCCTAATTGGCATGTGTCATTTTGTTCTTTCTATTCTTCTAATAGAGAATACAATCTTGGGTTAATCACCCTGTGGTTTTTCCCTTAACCGGGCTTTTCACGTCAAAATCTTAGTGTCTTATGTGTTGATGTGTTTCTGATCATAATTTAATGCATTATGTTTCCATGATTGATTTATTAATAAGTTGCTAAATCACAAAGAGGATTTAAGTGTTTGATTGGAAGAATGTTTTAGAAACTGATTCACCCCCCCTCTCAATTGTCTATCCTGAATCTAATAGTGTAGATGAAATTTGAGCAGTTCAACCTGACAGTGAGCCATTCTTCCTTCGTCTTTCTTTCTCTAGGCAGTGAGCTTGTTTTTGCAGTGAACCTTTCTTGTAGTGAGCATTTCTTTGGGCAATGAGTCCTAAGGCAGTGAGCCTTCTTGTAATCTGGTATTGTACTATTATAAAATATTCTGAGCTAACACTCACTTTGGTTTTTCCCTTTTTGAGGTTTTCCACATAAAAATCTTGGTGTCTATGTGTTATGTCTTTATGGTTGCCTTTCTTATGCTTATTCTTCTTTGCTATTATTAATTTTGGAAATTGGATTAATAAACATGTTAGGAGGTGGTTTTGTGGAATATTGATTCACCCCCCCTCTTAGTATTCCTTACTATCAACATGATCTACCTTATGTGAAGATGGCATTTTATCTTTACGAATTAAGGTTGCAAACTTAGAAGAAGCTACTCAAATATCTGAGTGTTGGAGGCAATTTCAACCCACCTTTATGCAGTTTTATGCTCAATATATCTTGCTTCAACAAGAAATAGATAGGTTACAAAATAATACACCCATTGCTAAAGCAAAGAAGAAAGATGTAAAGGATGTACCTTCTTCTAGAACTTCAAAACAAGGATCAAGTAAACCTAAAAGGTCCTTAAAGAAAGGTGTAGTGTCTCCTCTTGAGTCACAAAATAAATAGGAGTAAATGTGGTCTTGGTTATCAAGGTTTTGTGGGGTCTTATGTTCCATAGTATTTGAAACCAATCAAATTTGTATTTGAAAGGCTTATGAATACATGTCAAGTTGACTCTTCCTCTGCCAATCTCAAAGTGGTTCAACCAATATTATGTTCCTATTATGGTCGTCATGGCCATACATTAGTGTCTTGTTTCGATCTACACCCTTGTTCTTTATGTGGTCAACATACTCATGATTCTTCTCATTGTTTTCAAAAGAAAGTGCACAAACCTGTATTATGTGTTTTAGATTCTTTGTTTGACCCAGTTCGAAGGGAGAACATAGATGCTTTTTTAAATACTGCAGTTGTGACACCTTTGACAAAGGTTGGAACAGATACTCAAAATACAACTATGTTAAGTGTTGTTAAAGTTATTATTGGTGGTGACAATGTTTTTGGTGATGACAAAATTGATTATGCTGATCTTTAGAGTGTTATGGATTCCCATTATGTTCACCATGCTTTTGATGATTTTTAGGATAATAAAGATGACCTTTATTGGTTATAATGTTCTTCATCAAGGAGACCAAGTTCTTGGCATTTTCCTCTCATGTCCTAAGGGGGGGAAACTTGTGTGTGCCAAATTCAAGTGGAGAATGTGTATGCCAAAATTTGAGTGGACAATTCAAAACAAAGATTGTTGATATTATTTGTAGTATAGACAAAACAAGTCCCAATTTGAGAGTTGTCAAAGTAACATGCTCATTTCCAACAAACATTTGAGACCTGTCAAAGCAATAGGCTCAGTATTCCAGTTTGAACCCTATCAAGGTAAAAGTGTTCATTCAAACAAGTTTGAGACCTGTCAAAGAAACAGGCTCAGTCTCAAGTTAAGACCTGTCATAGTAGTAGGCTATTTTCAAGGAGCTTCAGATCAGCCAGCTGATAATCTCATCAAATTGCCCGGCTGAGAGAAGTTTGAGTAGTTCAATATACTGCTTGGTTTTATGATAACCCCTTTAGATAAAGGGGGCATGTTAACGTGTTAATCCTCAGGGTTCACTTTTGTAATCTATTTTCCATTTTAAATAGATATGGGAAGTTAAACTGTTATTCTACCTATATAAATGACATTGTAATCTTCTTTTTTAATTACCATTCTTCCCTTCCTTTCTAATTTGGGCCTAAATATGTCTACCCATTATAAACATTACACCTAGAAAAAGAGGAACACACCACCCCAACAAGAATGTTAAGTGCCAAAATTCTTAGAGTTACCACAACATATATACAATCACACTATATACTAGTTCACATAGAGATATAATTCCCTTAGTATGCATGCTTGCAACCCATGTGAAAGAGAAATTAACTCCCACAAAGCTATGAACACTTTTGGAGCTTAAACATAGTTATAAATCATCATTGACCAAATACCAAATTCTGTTGTTTGCAGCAAATGAAGTTATGCTCATCCATGAAGCTATCATACTTACGATACCATTGCCTCAAGGCTTGCTTGAGCCCATATAAACTGTGCTTCAATTTGTAATACAAATGCTCTTGCCCCTGTTTTATAAAACCTTCAGGCTGCTCCATGTACAAATCTTCTTCAACATCTCCATGTAGAAAAGTCGTCTTGACATCAAGTTGTACAAGCTCAAGATGCCACACATATGCCATACCCAAGACTACATGAATGGTGGTCATTTTGATGATGGGTGAGAAGATTTCATTGAAGTCAATCCCCTTTTGCTGATCAAAACCTTTTACTACCAATCTTGCCCGAAAGCGGTGTTTGCCTCCATCTTCTTCTTTCAATTGATATACCCACTGTTCTTCAAAGGTCTCTGATTAGGTGGGAGTTTCACCAACTCCCAAGTGTCATTGGCCTGCAAAGAGGCCATTTCTTCTTGCATAGCCTCCATCCACTTCACTAAATTTTCATATTTGCAAGCTTGTTTAAAAGTTGTAAGCTCTAACTGATCAGAAAGAAAAAGATCATAATCATCCAATTTAGTTTGAGGCTTCTTTTGCCTAGTTGACCTCCTCAATGGAGGTGCTTGCTCCCTGAAGTCATCTTGTACTGGTAAACTGCCCTGTTCCTCATTATTACCCTATTCATGAACATTGTCATGTTCAAAATTTGACTATGAACTTCCTAAATGAGGTGGTGCCATACATGGCATATCCTGAACATCCCTTGTAGGCCATGTATTTATTTATAAAGGCAATGATTATCCCACAGACTACATAAGAGGCATATGTATGGGCTGTGAATTTGTTAATGAAGGCAGCGAATGGCTACGACTCAAAAATGATGGATTAGAAAAGGTAGATGCTCTTTGATAAGGCTGCGTTGAAAAGTCAAGAGGTAGCAAAAAATTTTCAAAATGCATAGAGTGTTCTAAAGTGTGTGTGGGATCTGTGAGTTGGTGCATGGACTAATAAAAGGGCAAGGTTGGAGTTGAAGACTGCATGGCAAATATAATGGGTTGCGTTGAACTTTGTAGAGGCAGTGAAGTAATGTTTGAAACCTCTGGCAGTGTAGAACCTTGGGATAGCTATGTTGCATCCAATAGAGGCTGCATAGTAAAATTTGAATGTTGTGCATGAGATCTAATAGGCAACGTGGGAGTAGAGGATGGCACATTTGAAAATTTAAATAGCTATGTTGGATATTCTGAAGTTTGCATACCAATTGAAGACTACATTTGAACATTTGTAGGCACCATAGAAGATTGAAGAGGGCGCCAGAACTCTGAGGTTGGAAACAAAAATTTGAAGGTTAAAAACTAATAGCAGGAAGAATTCTCCATGTCTTAGGTGTATTAGTCCGATTATCAAACATGTTAACCTGTATGGAATCATTTGAAGAGATGCTCTGTTTTGCAAACATGGAAAAAGGTTTTCATTAAAAACCACATCCCGATTGTAGATAATTTCTTGGCAATTAGATCCCAAAGCTTGAAACCAAACTGGTCCTCACCATAACCAATGAAGATGCACTTGTGTGATTTGGGATCAATTTTCATTCGCTACTTCTTAGGAATATGCACAAAGGCTTCACAGCCAAACACATGCAAATGATTGTAAGAAATTTGTTTCCTGATCCATCTCTCCTCTGGGATATCAAAATCCAATTGAGAGGAAGGAGCTCGATTGATCAACTACATCGCTGTATTACAAGCCTTTGCCTGAAATTATTTTCCCAATCTGGCATTGGAGAGCATACACCGAGCTCTCTCAAGAATTGTTCGATTCAACCTCTAAGCTACACCATTTTCCTAAGGGGTGAAAGGAACAACTTTAATCTGATGAATACCATTATCTACACAAAAAGTGTCAAATTTTGAGGAGCAAAACTCTCTCCCATTATTAGTTTTAAGTCATTTGATTTTATGCCCAATCTAACTTTCAACAATGGGGCCTTGAAAGTTTTAAATTTCAAAAACACCTCTGATTTTCTATGTATCATATAAATCCATACTTTGCGAGTGCAATCATCAAGAAATGTACCAAAATAATTAGTGCCTCCAATGGAGGTTACCTCTATGGGACTGAAAACATTGGAGTGAACGAGCTCCACAGGTATGGATTTCCTGTCATGACCAGTCTTCAAGAAGTTGGTCTGAGTCTGTTTGCCATAAAGGCAATGCTTACATAACTCTAAATCAACAGATGTGAGGTCTGGTAGTTGATTTCTTTGAAGCATGACTTCAAGTCCTTTTTGGCTCATATGTTCAAGCCTCTTATGCCAAATCTCTAAACCACTATCCACAACCACCATTGCAGCTCCCACTTCACCATGACATTCTAACACATAAAGACTACCAAACTTGCATCCTTTTGCAAGCACCAAAACACCCTTGGTTACTTTCCAAGTATCTAAAGAAAATTTGACATCACACCCTTGAGCAGAAAGCTGACTGACAGAGATGAGATTCCATTTCAGCATAGGAACATGTTTCACATCTTTCAAGATCTATTTATTTTTATTTTTTAAAGACAATGTCACATCACCTTTTTCTACTATTTCACATTCTTTATTATCACCAAGAAAAACATTTTTGAACATACCTTCTTGATATTTTGTGAAAGCATCTCGGCATGGAGTAGCATGGAAAGAGGCACCAGAATCGAGCACCCACGAGTCTGCAGTAGTGTCACTCACTGATAAAACCAGAACACCATCATCTTTATCATATGCAGTGTTTGCTTCATTATTACTCACCTTTTCTTATTCCTTTTTCTAGTTCCAACAATTCTGTTTTGTGTGATGAGCTTTGCCACAAAACCAACATTCTCCATTTCTACCCTTGGACTTTGATCTTCTGGAAGATTTAGACCTTCTTCTGTTATTATTTCTACCTCTGTCTTGACCCCTTCCTCTATTTCCAATACTTACAACAGTCAAGGCATCACCGGATGAGGGTTCTTGATTTTTCCTCCTCATGTCTTCACTGAGAAGAGTAGCTACAATGTCATCAAATTTTAGATTACTCTTGGCAGCCACATTAGTGCTAACTACCATCACCACTCCTTCCTAGCTGTTAGGTAATGAACATAATAACAGTATTGCTTTGACTTCATCATCTAAATTGATACCCACTGAAATCAATTGAGTGACCAGGGTATTGAATTCATTGAAGTGATTTGACATGATCCCACCTTCTTTCATTTTTAGATTGTATAATTTCTTCATGATGAATACCTTGTTTGATGTTGATGCCATCTTGTACATATCTGAAAGCTTATCCCATAGCTCTTTAGATGTCTTCTCAGTTGAAACATTGAACATGGCATTACTTGATAGCAAGAGAAAAATAGTGGCCCCTACTTTCTTATCCAAAGTCTCCCACTCTTCGTTTGACATCAAACCTTTTCCTTTAGTTTTCCCAATCGATGCGAGTGAAAGATCCTACTTAATCAACAATGATTCCATCTATACCTTCCACAATCCGAAGTTCTACCCCGCAAACTTCTCTATCTTCCATTTATCTGCTTCATCCATTCTTCTAAAAATTCTTCACCAATTCCCAATCAGCTTCACCATTGAGCTTCTTCACCGAGCTTCTTAACTTGCTTTGATACCAATTGTTGTGCAAAGAAAAACAATACAAACAAATGCAAATGATTGAATCAAATACATAAAAAAACACAAAACCAATGCAAAAGAGAACAACAAAGTTTTAACGTGGTTCACTAAATGGCTACATCCACTTTGAGCAAGGGATAGCTCTTTGTATTAAAATCCGGAATCAACAACTCTATTATAGCATACACATCAATATATATTCATCCTACAACAAATACACTCCACTCTCTCAATGTCTAATAATAGCCAACTTCAATAACCTCTGAAGGACACTATTAATAACCTCATCATGGGAGAAAAGAATGCATTGGTTGATACAAGAAGAGGGAGTAGTGGGGCTGTTAGAACTGTTACACCATCATGAGGATTGGGCTGCAATGAAGGTCAACGTTACACTAACAAATTCAGCCCAAAATCTTCATGAGAAATTAATAATGAATACTTTAAATTTACTTCATGGTTGAGGGAACAATCCCCCCAAGAAGCAAATTTATGGTGGCATAAAACTAAGGTGGTGATCAATTCCATTTTAGTGTTAATGATGGTTTCTTTTTAGTTTTTTAAGAAAAGGTAACGAATGTCACCCATACATATATTAAGATAAAAATAAATTATAAAAATTCACCTTGCGTAAGTAGCCATAGAGGCTGCGATCAAGACTGGATACAAAAATAACCAAAAAATAGGTTGCCATAGTACCAAGGGTAGGTACAAAAGAGAGAGCATATCCACGACGAAGAAAAATTACAGAAATGAATCACACATATTGGCCGGTGGGTGTGGTTGGGTGGGATGCAATAGAAGGAACAACTAGCAATGGAAATGCAATAGACGGAGGTCGGAGGGCCACATCCAAATAGTGAAGATGGATGAATCATATTGTAAGAACAGGCCCAAAAACACAAAAATATAACAACAGTAATGAACAGAGAAAAGACAGGGCAAAACAGAGTTGATAACTTAGGAAATTGTATTTATCTAGCATGCATTACATTACATCCAAAATACTGTGTACATCAGCTCTCTCCAATCACATATATATAACTACAGAAGCTTTGAAGCCTGGAAGCTTCTGGCTTTCTAAATAACCCTAAAATCCTAGAATGTTCAAGTTTCTAGAACAACTGGAAGCTTCTACCTTTCTAGATAACCTGGAATGTTCTTTGTTAAATTTTTATAACCCAGTTACAGATTAATTGCACAATAAATTCACAAAATAGAACCTCTATCTGATTTATAACAATCAATACTCTAGGTTAATTAACAGCTAATAACAATGGAACCAAAAAAAAACAAGAAGCCATACACAAAGAGACAATAACACAGATATAACCAGGAAACCCCAATATGGGGAAAACCCTACAAATGTTGGATCTTCTATTCAGCCTCAACAACAAACTTTCCAAGAATAATGCAATACCTTGTTGCTACAAAAATCTTACATATATAGCCCTATTGATGCAAGAGAAAAGAAACTTTCCTTACATAACTTGGCTTTCCTTACACATAAAATCACTCTTGGTGTTATCTCCACCTCACAACTCAAGAAACATTCTATTAATAAAAAAGAAATCATGTTGTTGCTAAATATCCAACTCGAGTTTCCCTTAAGCAACTTCCACCCTCCACACGGGCCCACCTTCCGAGCTATAAAAAATCAACACTCCCTCTTAGCCAAGAAGGTGTTTTGTACAACACCCAGCTTATCCCTGAAGTATACAAACTTACTCTTCATCAAGGGCTTGGTTAGGATATCTGCTATATGTTCATCAGTAGGAATGTATTGGAGCTTCACTGTCCCCTTCTGCACACAATCTTTGATGAAGTGGCACTTGATCTCAATGTGCTTTGACTTGTCATGAAACACTAGATTCTCAGAGAGTTTGATACAACTCTGATTATCATAGTAAATGACTGTATGATCTAGCTCCTGATCAAAGAGCCCAGCTAGAAGTTTTCAAAGCCAGCTAGCCTCACATGTAGCCATATTGGCTTCTATATACTCAGCCTCCAAAGAACTCAGTGCAACTGACTTTTGTTTCCTGCTATACCAAGAGACTGCTCCTGATCCCAAACTGAAACTGCACCCTAAAGTGCTCTTTCGATCAGTTGTACTGCCTGCCCAATCTACATCAGTGAACCCCTCAAGCTTGACTCCATCCTGTTGAACATACTTCAGCCCATAATCAATTGTGCCTCAGAGATACCTCAATACATGTTTCAGAGCTATCCAGTGCACATGTTTAGGTTCCACCATAAATTGACTAAGTGAGTTCACTGCAAAACAAATGTCTGGCCTAGTGTTGACTAGATACAAAAGAGAGCCTATCAACTGTGTGTATAAAGTCGGGTCCACTGCCTTTGATCTGGAAGCATCAATCTTCTTCTAGTTGGTCACAAGTGGCGTGGACATGGGCTTACAGTCCTCCATCCTAAATCGCTTCAGGATATCAATTATGTACTTCCCTTGTCCAAGGAGGATCTCTCCCTCTTTCTGGCACAACTCCAATCCCATAAAGTAGTGCATCAACCCCAAGTCCTTCATCTCAAACTCTCCTGCAAGATCCTGCTTGCAGTGGGCTATGAGCTCCTCTGACCCTGTGAGAAATAGGTCATCAACATACAACACCAATATGAGAAGTTCATCCTTCACCTGAACATAGTACAAGTTCAGATCTGCCTCACTCTTGATGAAGCCCACGCTCTGCAAGTAACTGGAGCCTGCTTGAGCCCATACAATGCTCTTCTCAACCTGCATACATGAGAATCCCTCCCATGTGCTTCAAATCTTTTTGGCTATTCTATGTAAATCTCTTCCTCAATCTCTCCATTAAGGAAGGCCGTCTTTACATCCATTTGGTGAATCCTCCAACCCATTTGTGCTGCTATAGAAATGATAGCTCTTATGGATGAGTACCTGGCTACTGGAGCAAAAGTCTCGTCGTAGTCGACTCCTTCCTTCTAAGAAAACCCCTTAGCCACAAACTAAGATTTGAATTTTTCCACACTACCATTTGCAGCATGCTTAATCTTATACAACCATCTCGAGCCCACCACAGACTTACCTTCTGGCTGAGGTACTACCTCCCACATGCTATTCTTCATGATGGAAGAATACTCTTCCACCATGGCATCCCTCCATACTTGGTGCTTAGACGCCTCCTGAAAGCTGGAAGGCTCCTCTTCAATTAATTCACTCATGAGTGCCACATAATCAGAATAATGTTTGGGATCTTTTCTCTATCTAACTGAATCCTATGGGTCACCAACATACTCCTGAGCCTCTCTCAGTGTCTGCTCAGCCGCTCTATTTCTCTTCTTCTTAGTAATAGGAATATGAGGCTGAGGAATTATTTGTTCCTCTTTTTGATCAACTTGATCAGCATGTTTGCTCTGCTCTCCAGCTTGTGGGACTAAACTTTGAGGGATTTGTTCTGCCTCAACCATGGCTGATTGCTTCTCCTCATTCATCAAGCTGCTAGACTTTTGAAGAGCCCTCTCTTCCTTAAACTTCACATCTCTGTGAACAACTATTTTCCTGAGAGCAGGAATGTAAACTCGATAGGCCTTAGAAGTTTCACTGTACCCAACAAGGATACCCTTCTCTACAGTTGGTTCCAATTTGGTTATCTTCTCCACTAGAATGTGACAATACATAAGGCATCCAAAGATGCGAATGTGCCCCAAATTTGGTTTCTTACTAGTGAACGCCTCTTCTGGAGTCAATTTGCCCAACACTTTGTGAGGACTCCTATTCTACAAATATAGAGTTGTATTGCAAGCTTCTACCCATAAGAACCAAGGTAGATCCTAATCATGAAGCATGGCCTTGGCTACTCCAATTATAGCCCTATTTTTTCATTCAGCAACCCCATTCTGCTGAGGGTTGTACGGAACCATCAACTCTTTTTTGATACCTTCCTGAGTACAGAAATCTTTGAAGGAATTTGAGGTATACTCGCCTCTATTATCAGACCTCAGTATCTTGATCTTTCTCCCTGTTTGGTTCTCCACAAGATCCTTAAACTCTTTGAACCTACTAAAGACCTCATTTTTGTTCTTCAAAAAATATATCCACGTCTTCTTGGAGAAGTCATCAATGAAAGTAACATAATACTCATACCCATTCAAGGATACTATTGACATGGGCCCACACACATCTGAGTATATGAGATCCAAAATCCCTTTGGATCTAGTGTCACTTCTTGGAAAATTGGTCTTGGCATATTTCCCAAGAGCACAACCCTTGTACACCTCATGGTTTTCTGTCTTCATCTCAGGCAGCCCCGTCACTATTTCCTTGAGCACATTAAGTGCTCCATGGTGAAGATGAGCCATCCTTCTATGCCACAATTCTCCTAGCCCTCTACAGTTGCTTACCAATGCATGTGTTGGCTCAAACTGTAACCAAAACAAGCTTCTATGCCTGACTCCAATCACTTTTGCAACCTTGGAATCCTTAGGACGAATATAGACTTTGCCCCTTTCAAAGGTTACGATGTAACCCTTCTCCTCCAAGGTAGAAACTGAGATTAAATTCTCCGTCATGCTAGGGACATACAACACATCCTCCACCAACAAGGGTTTGCCAAACTCCCTCTGAAACTTGACGGTGCCAATACCAGTTGCATGGTACTTGGCATTGTCTCCAAGCTCAACATAGAAATCCAACTTCTTCTCCTCCAACTTGGCGAAGCATTCTCTAACTCTCGTCATGTGGCAAGAAGCCCCTCTATCAATATACCATACCCTGTTGGCAATTGAACTTGAGAGACATGCAATGAGTGAAAACTCATTTTCAAATTGTGATGCAAACTCATCCATCTCTGCTATGGCAACAACTTGCTTCTTTTGCTTGTCCTTATTTTTCTTATTCAAACATTGACTGGCATAGTGACGCATCTGATGGCAACAAAAACATTTTATCTTGCTCAGATCTTTCTTCTTCCCGTTCTTGGAAGAACCTTACGTTTGCCCTTTATTGGACTTTTGCTTGCCCTTGCTTGCAAGAGCAAGATTTTCTTCATCTTGACCCTTCTTTGTCTAATATCCTCAATGAGCACCTTCACGGATCTCTTCCTAAACGAAATCATCCCAAAGTCTCACCCAATCAGGTAGCTAATCTCTGCCGACAACACACTTGACAAACACTTCCCAGTGCTTTGAAAAACTGTTCAAGGCTATACACACCAACTCATCTTCAACAATCGTCTCTCCAACAGTAGCCAGCTCATCCATAACTTGTGTCAGCTTAGACAAGTAAGAGGTCACCCTCTCGCTTTTAGACATCTTGGTGATATGCAATTTGTCCTTTAGCATCATCTTACGACTTTGATAGTTGCTCTGATAAAGTTTTGTGAGCGAATGCCACATCTCCTTGGCGGTGTCTTTCCCTGATAGATGAGGAATTAGATGATCTCTTACCCCATCCAGGATAATCCTCTGAGCCTTGGCCTCCTTGACTTCATGCGAATCTAGGGCAACAGGATCATTTGTTGGTGGTGTCACCCTTGTACTAGCATAGATCCACAACTTGTTCTCCTTGAGAACCAATGTAATTCGAACCTTCCACTGTAAGAAGTTGGATGCACTCCCAAGTCTGTCCTCATATCGAACACTGGTTGCCATAGCCATAGAAGAAACTGGAGATGAAAATCTAAATTTTTTTTCTTGAAATTTGTGTCACAAGTCTTGGCTTCGTATTAAGAGTTTAGAGCTATGATACCATGTTAATTTCTTATAACCCAGTTACAGATTAATTGCACAATAAATTCACAGAATATAACTTCTATTTGATTTATAACAATCAATACTCTGGGTTAATTAATAGCTAATAACAGCAGAAGCAAAAAAAAAAACAAGAAGCCATACACAAAGAGACAATAACACAGATATAACCAAGAAACCCCAATATGGGGAAAAACCTGCAAATGTTGAATCTTCTATTCATCCTTAACAACAAACTTTCCACGCATAATGCAATACCTTGTTGCTATAGCAATCTTACATATATAGCCCTATTGATGCAAGAGAAAAGAAACTTTCCTTACATAACTTGGCTTTCCTTACACATAAAATCACTCTTGGTGTTATCTCCACCTCACAACTCAAAAAACATTCTATTAATAAAAAAGAAATCATGCTATTGCTAAATATCCAACTTGAGTTTCCCTTAAGCAACTTCCACTCTCCACACGGGCCCACCTTCCGAGCTACAAAAAATCAACATTCTTTTCTAGAACAACTTTATGGAAGACTTCTAAAAATATTCTCTAACATTTTCTAGACAACCCTAATTATCCCTAACACGTATGGCACCATAAACCTCCCTCACTTTAGCCGCCATTCCAGTAGGATGAATCCATGAGCCTCTAAATCCGCATCAAGGGTGTTAATACAACCAGATCTAAGTTATTTTTTACAAGCATTATATATGCAGGCGACTGTTGGAGAAGAGTGAAGCAACTGCATGGGAAAGATTCCACCCAAAAGGGCATCACCATTGTGAATGTGTATGTGTCGAGTGCAGCCTGCCATCTGTCAAGGTTGAAAGTATGCTCTCAGACCAAGGAGAAAGCAATGGAAACTACAAAGTTTGTATCTTGCATCAGATCCATGATGTTTGAAAAGAATATGGATGACACATATGGTAGTCTCAATACACAATGAGAGGAGCGAAGCAAGTGATTACCAATCACAATTGTGACTGCAAATTCTACTTGAGTAGTTAATATCAAAGACCAGTCAAAGCTTCATAGTATCATACACCCCATCGTCCTCCGACTCCCAATCCAGAGGAGTGTCCATTGAGGATGAGAAGCTGGAAACCTGCACAAGCACAAGAAATGACGGGAAGGGATGCCATAGTAAAAGGGGTTGGAATATTGGAAAATGAGGTTTTGAGGCTGTTCGTATAGAGGCCAGTGCATGTGACCATCTCAGCTTAACGGCAAATAAATGGGCAGTATCAATAACAGGTGTATTCCAAAGAGAAATGAAGTCACACAACACCCGAGCATAGCCAAAAGGCACACTTGAGTTATTTCAGGGGTACCAATGATCAACAGATAGGGTAGAGGACCAAGAGCACCCTAACTTTATGCCTCTCGGCAATTTCAAATCACTCCAAAATTTTTACAGTAGTTTATTTGGCAAGGTCTCTGCTTATAACTAAGGTTTCAAGGCTACATGATCAAAATATAATGCCACATCAACATGTTTTTGTTGAGGTGTCAAATAGTTCCCCCAAAAAAAGGTGAACCAATAGATGTACATTAAATCATGTTTTGTTGGTGGGCTGATGTAACATCACATGATTGGTTACTTTTTAAATCAAAGTGCATATTTCATTCAATCATTAGTACTTTTACTTTTAATAACACTAACAACCTTAAAGTCACAACTACTATACTAAACTTTTACTAAACTTTTAAAATATTGAACCTTAAATGGACAAATACTATCTCATGCCCACCCAAACACAAGATATTGAATCTCTTTCTAGAAATTAGCAAAATTTTCGTAGAAAGCAAAATTTGAAGCAGCACAGCCACTGAATGTATCCATCAAACCCATCTGGTCAGGATATAATTTAAAGCATCCTAGTGGTGAGACATGACAACATTACCGTTGATTTGCAGGAGATCATAATGAAGAATGTAGATAAGTCCACGGCCATATTAATTTGATTAGACACTGCCAAGCCATCATTGAATAGCCTTAAATGAGCCATGTATAGATGAAGCTTATGTCCAGAAACTCACATAATTTGAATTTCATATCCTGACATTTGAAAACTTTAGCAGTCCTACCCCGAGAAAAGATCCGTACAGGAGCACCAAACATGAATCCTGACCAAACCAATTGATTGTCCCATCTGACCTACTACAACCGCCATTTCTAACCCTGCAAGTTAAGTAACTTCTTTGAAGGATGGATCCCCAGCTAACAATCACATTTGTCAATAAGCAGATGCAATGGCCAATGGCAGAGCAGAATAGCATGCAAATTAGACCCACGTTGGCAAGTATAATTATGGATGGATTATTATCTTTTTGCTTCCCAATTGAGATGAGTGTGCTGTCAGGTCAGGATTGAGAATTCATAAATAGAACGCTTTAAAATTATATTCATTCATCTCAAACAAAGCCAGCAGCGATTACATTATAAAGGTAGAGATGGTTAAACAGTCTGCCAAAACTAACAAAACTGTAACTTAAAAACTATCTAAACAAAACAAACAAAATAAAAAATTAAACTTGAATGATTAACAGTAACATCCCCCCTGAGTCTAAAAGGGTCAAACCAAGCATGCTGCGAAACTTCTCAAACTTTTCTCGTCCCAAGGCTTTGGTGAGAATATCTGCAAGCTGATTTGCAGTAGGACAATAGTTGAGTTGAACACTACCATCGTTCACATGGTGCTGAATTAAATGAAACTTGGTGCGATTGTGAAAGACTAGATTTTTAGCCATCTTGGTAGTAGATTGATTATCAACAAGGAGTGGGGTGGATGAAACTTGTGGTGCCTGTAAATCTGCAAGAATTCATCGAAGCCATAATATTTCCCTAGTTGCTTCAGAGGCTGCCATATATTCAACTTCTGTAGAGGAGAGAGTCGGGACTGGTTGTTTTTTAGATTTCCATGAAATGACAGCAGATCTCAGATACATTAGAAAACCGGAGGTAGATTTTCCATCTTCCATGTCACCTGCATAATCTGAATTTGAATATCCAAGCAAAGAAAAATGTGAAGTCTTGAAGTATTTGAGCCCATAGTTTTGAGTGCCTTTTAGATATCGAAGAACTCGTTTGGTTGCGAACCAATGAGTTTCTCTAGGCTATTGCATGAATCGAGAGAGAATACCAACAACAAAAGAAATATCTGGACGAGTAGTTGTTGCATGAATCGGGAGAGAATACCAACAACAAAAAAAATATCTGGACGAGTAGTTGTTGCATAAATCAAACTGCCAACAAGTTGCCTGTATGGAGTTGCAACAACCAAAGAAGTAGAATCTTTTGATGAGAGTTTTAAATTTTGCTCCATAGGAGTACTAAGTGGTTTGCAATCTTCCATGCCGAACTTATTGAGAAGGTCACTAATATATTTTTGTTGAGTGATAAAAATAGAATTTGATTTTTGAATCACCTGAATGCCCAAATAGTAATGAAGAGGGCCCAAATTAGTCATGTTTCAAAACCTTGCTTTAGCTGTGCTTTCAAATCCTGAATATAGTCTTCATTATTACCAGTGATAAATAAATCATCCACATAAACAACATGATAGATAAGAATTCCATCAATCTTTTTAACAAAAAGAGTGGCATCATCAAACTCAAAATGCTAGAAATTCAATGCCAAGAGATGTGCAATAAGTTTTTCATACCAGGCTCAAGGGGCTTGTTTTAAACCATATAATGATTTTACAAGCTTGCATACTTGGTGTTCTTTTCCTGTAACTTTGTAGCCTTCAGGTTGAGTCATAAATACTATTTCCTTAAGATCACCATTCAAAAATGCAGTTTTAACGTCCATTTGATGGACTTTCCACCCATTTTGTGCTGCAAGTGTTAACAAAGCACTAATAGTAGTCCATTTTGTTGTAGGCGCAAAAGTTTCGTTATAGTTGATGCCTTCCTTTTGAGCGTAACCTTTTGCAAGAAGACGAGCTTTATGTTTGTCAAGTGAACCATCTGCTTTATATTTGTTTCGAAAGATTCACTTGCAACCAATAGGTTTACAACCAAGTGGAGGATCAACCAACTCCCAAGTACCATTTTTCAAAAGAGCATCATATTCATTTTGCATAGCTTTCCTCCATACTACATTATCCTTAGCTTCTCTATAGGTAGTTGGTTCTGAATCTAGTGTGATATTAACTTCATCAATAGATTCCAAATTACCTTCAATATTAGAGTGAGCATGTTTCCTTGCTTTATAAGAACTTCTTGTGCCCGTTTTACCAATTTCATCAAGTCTTAAATCTTTTAACATTTGTTGGACTTGTTTGGCCCACCTATGGGAAGATTAGGGATGGACCAAAGGTGCGTTGAGTTCATGAGTAGAATGTTCATTACTGGCTAAGGGTGCTGAAATTTTAGGCTCAATATTAGAGGGAAGATCATTATGAGAGGGGGCTTCTTCTTGCAAAGGAAGAGGTGGAGCAACTTGATTTGGGGCAGCTTGAGATATAGATTCTTCTCATGTATCCATTCCCTCAAAGGGTAAAATATCACAAGAATGTTCTATCCAAGGAGAAAATTTTGCAAATCTATCAAGCTATTTTAACTGACATTCAATATTTGTAGCACTTTTGGAAGATTCACAAAATACAACATCATGGGCAATAAAGAACTTTTTATGAACTTCATTATACAACCTATAGGCTTTTGAAGATTCAGAATAGCCAAGAAAAATGTACTTATAACTATGATGATGCAACTTATTCCTTTTTCCCTTAGGAATCAAAACATAACAAGTAGAGCCAAAAATTAGAAGGTGCTAAACAAATGGAGGATAGCCATACCAACCTTCATATGGAGTTGCTTGGTGAAGAGTAGATGATGGAGATCTATTGCGAAGATAAACTGTTGTTCTTACTGCTTCAGCCCAAAAATGTAACTTGACGCCTTTGAAAGATAACATTGCTAGAAGTATGTTCATGATAGTTCTATTCATTCTTTCAAAAACACCATTTTGTTGCGGAGTACCTGGAATAGTGAGATGATGTTGAATCCCATTCTGATGAAGATAATCCTCAAAAATTAGAGAAGTAAATTCTCCACCATTATTTGTTTGAAGAGTACCAATCTGAGATTGAGCTTGATTTTCAATCATAACATGAAACTTTTTAAAAGTTTCAAAAGCTTCTGATTTTTGCTGCAAGAAATAAATCTAGGTCATGCGGCTATAATCATCAATGAACAACATGAAATACTTAGATCCTCCAGCAAAAGTTACTGGTAAAGGACCACATAAATCTAAATGAATGAGTTGCAATTTTCTATGTGCCCTCTAAGTGGAGTGAGAGAAAGAATTTCTATGTTGCTTCACATTTTTCAATTGTTTTAGGCAAAATAGGCAAACCATCAACACCATTCTTTTGCATGATATGAATGCTATCATAACTAATATGCCCAAATCTCTCATGCCATAAAAGGCTTGGAGCTAGATTACCTTCTTCAGTAAGATAAGCAAAATTTCTAGAAAGAGCAGAAGGACCATTTAGTTTTAATAATCTTCCATCTTCACAACTTGTAAATATGAATTGATTATTGAATACTTTTCTTATAACAACTTGCACATCTTTTATCAAAATAGAGTAGCCTTGTTGTTGAATCAATACTACTGATAACAAATTACGTTGTAATTGAGGAATAAACAATACATCATGAAGCACAAAGTCTAGAAGATTAGGCAACTTAAATCAAACAGTTCCTTTTCCAACAGGCTTGAGACTTGATTTTGTTGCAAGTATGGGCCTAATTGGTGTTGTCATTGATATCAACATACTCATGTTGCATTAATGAGAAGGATTGGATGAGCTGTGTGCTGAGGATATTGAGAAAATTAGTCTCAATCAGGAACAGTGAATAACAATGATGACAAGAAGGTAAAAGTCCCAAATAGGTTGAGGATCAGAGTATATAGTTTAAAGGGTTTGTAGATATAAGTCTTGAGATTCTCCAGTCAAGTTTTCAGAGGTCCGCATGAAGCTTTGAAGAAGTTATGGTCACTCAAGTAGAACTGGTTCCGGCAGGTGTTCAGAGGTGACAGAGTATCACAGATAGGTCTGGTGAGATCTGGAAGTGCATCATCCCATTCTGTGGATTGGAGGGAGTGTTGAGGAAGTCCCTGAGAAGTATCAAATAGATTGTTTCTCAGTTTGGAGGTCTGGAAGCACCTATTCTTTTGTGACAGTGATGACAGACTGTGTGCATGTAGTTCCGGATGAAAGAGAGAAGAATTCCAGAAAGCAGATGAAGTACGGATGTTCTTGGTGACTCAGGAAAGGTTTTCGTGATCTTTGGATCATGTCTAATTCATGTTGGTGGTTCGTATTAAAGTTAGAGTTTGGATTTGATGATTAACCACCGGATGTTGGTGTTCTTCCTGAGACTGGCCGACCGGATGTACTACACATCTTCCGGATGATCTATAAGTGTTTGCCAACTTAGATGAGTGTTCCTAAATCGATGCCTTGTATAAATAAAGGATTGTGAAGTCATTCCAAAGTGTGTCTTGTGGAGATGAGAGTGTGGTAGCGAAGAAGGGAGCAAAAGGCAGAGCAGAAGTTTTGGGCCTAAATGGAACTAATCTAAGCATGGTAAAGATGCTATTCTCCAGTTCAAATTTGTAATACTTGTTTCTTTGTAGACAGTGTGTCTCTTGTAGGCAATGAGCCTCTTGTGAGTAGTGTGCTCGGGCAGTGAGCCCTAATTGGCATGTGCCATTTTGTTCTTTCTATTCTTCTAACAGAGAATACATTCTTGGGTTAATCAACCCATGGTTTTTCCCTTAACCAGGTTTTCCACATCAAAATCTTGGTGTCTTATGTGTTGATGAGTTTCTCCTTTTGATTTGAATGCATTATGTCTTCTATTTAATATACTGCTGATCATAAAGAAGATTTAAGTGTGTAAATTTGGAGAACATTTTGCACAACTGATTCACCCCCCCTCTCAGTTGTGTTCCTTAAGTCTAACAATTGGTATCAGAGCCAAGTTCCTCTAAAAAGAGCTTAACCGCTTGAGGAGATCTAAGATGTCGTCTTACAAGAAGGATAGTCCAAAGTTTGATGGAAACAACTTTGCTCTTTGGAAAGGTTGCATGAAATGTCACTTGCAGTGTATGGGAATGGCATACTGGTCCATGGTTAAAAAAGCGTATGTTCCTCCACAAGGTGGTCCGACAACCCTAAATGAAATCACAGATACTGAAAACAATCTGCAGACCAAAGAGGCTCTTCTAAGTGTATTATTTGACTTAGATCTAACAAATGTTATTGACCTACAGACTGTCTTTGAGATTTGGGATAAACTGAAACTTTTGCATGAAGGCGACCAGTATGTTAAATGTGCAAGGTTATAGAGTCTAAAAGGGAAATTTGAAAAATTAAAAATGAGAGATGATGAAAATATTACTACTTTTATGCCAAGAGTGAATGAGCTGGTTTGTGGAATTAGAAATGTTGGTGGAGTCTTGGATGAGAATGAAATTGTTGGCAAAATTCTCAGATCCCTACCTGCTTCTTACAAAATCAAGGCTGTTGCCATTGAAGAATTCAGAGCCCATAGTACTGTCACAAGAGATCAATTGGCTGGGAAATTGGCTGCATTTGAAATGACAGAGTTTGGAGATGATCCCCGAAAGACTGAATCTGCATTCAAAGCCAGTGTCTTTGTAAAAGGTAAATAGAGGTTTGATCTGGAAGAGAATTCATCAAGGAAACTACCATGGTATGAAAATGCAAGAAAAGACCTGGAAGAAGAGGAAGCAGAAATTGCTCAACTTGAAGCACTTATTGCAAAAAGACTGCCAAGAGGATCCGGTAAGTATGAAGGAAAATTGCCCTTTAAATGTTTAACTGCAATAAGATTGGTCATTTTGCCTCAAAATATCTAGATAGATTTTCAAGGCCAAATCCCAATAGATCAAGGTTCCAAAAGAATTGCTACTATGTTCATGAAGAAGATGATAATGAAGGAATAACAGATGATGAGTTAGAGACAGGAAACAAATTTGGAAATGAATGGGTCTTTATTGCCATCAAGGAAGATGAACCTATATTTTCTGAATCTGTCAATCTTAAAATTGTAGAAAGAACTTTGGCTGCCCAAGTTGAAAAAAAGGATGATTGGGTCACTGACAGTGGATGCTCTCATCATATGACAGGTGATAAAAATAAGTTTGTAGATTTGGAAAGGTATGAAGGAGGAATGGTAAAGTTTGGTGATAATTCTACTGGTAGAATCAGAGGTAGAGGAACTATTTCTTTTGATGGTAGAAACAAAACAAGTAATGTACTGTATGTTGAAGGATTGAAGCACAATCTTCTCAGTGTTGGACAGTTGGTGGACAAAGGCTATGATCTCCAGTTCAAGGATGGAAAATGCAAGATCTTTGAAAGCTCTGGAACAGAGATTACATCTGGTACTCAAACTAAAGGTAATATCTTCCACTTGGTTGGTACTGGTAAAAGTTGCTTATTTGTTCAAGTTGATCAGAGCTGGTTATGGCATAGGAGGATGTGTCATGTGAATTTTGATAATATCATCAAGATAAGCAATACTCAGGCTGTAAGAGATCTTCCTAAATTAGTAAAACCTACCAACAGCTTGTGTAAAGAATGTCAGTTGGGTAAGCTAAGCAGAGTCTTATTCAAAAGTAAGGAACTTTCCTCTATTGGATTATTGGACTTAGTTCATATTGATCTTTGTGGTCCGACAAGAATCAAGAGTCTGCAAGGTGATAGATACTTCATGCTACTAATTGATGACTATTCCCGGATGATGTGGGTAACTTTTCTAAAAGAAAAATCAGAAGCTTTTGAGAAATTCAAAATATTCAAGGCTATGGTAGAAAATGAAACTAGATTAAAGTTGAAGTGTCTGAGGTTTGATAGAGGTGGAGAATTCACATCCGGTGAATTCTTAGAATTCTGTGAGAAACATGGAATAAAGAGACAGTTGTCTGCTCCTAGTACTCCACAGCAGAATGGAGTGGTGGAAAGAAATAACCGGACCATCTAGGAAGCATCTAGGACCATGATGATGGAAGCAAATGTTCCTCAGGTCTATTGGAGAGAAGCTGTCAGCACTGCAGTCTATACCCTCAATCAAGTTCAAATCAGAAGCAATACCGGTAAGACTCCTTATGAACTTTGGTTTGGCATCTCTCCTACTGTGAGGTATTTCAAAGTTTTTGGTAGCAAATGTTACATTAAAAGAGATGAAGATCTAGGCAAGTTTGATGCTAGAAGTGATGAAGGAATATTCTTAGGTTACTCTACTCAAAGCAAAGCATACCGGTGTTATAACAAGAGACTAAGGAAGATGATAGAAAGTATAAATGTGAAGGTTGATGAGGGAATAGAGAAACCCTCAAGGTTTTATGAATATGATGAAGATGATCAGAATGGTGTTCTTGTTCAAGGAGTTCAATCCTCTTCTAAAAGTTAGATTCAAACTGATCCGATAAATCAGGAAGAAGAGATAGGTCTGAATGAGCCTGAACAAGAAGAAGAAGTGCAAGAAACTCCCAAAGTTCTAAGGTATGTAAGACTGAACCACTCTAAAGATCAGATCATTGGTGACAAAAGCAAAGGTGTGCAAACTAGAAGGAGAATTGTTCAAAATTCAGATGAATATTGTTTGATTTCAAAGATTGAATCTAAGACAATAAATGAAGTTTGCAATGATGAAAACTGGACCAAAGCAATGGAGGAAGAGTTGATGCAAATTGAGAAAAATCACACTTGGGATCTTGTTCCCAGACCTAGAAACAAGAATGTGATTGGAACCAAATGGGTATTCCGGAACAAACAAAATAAAGTTGGTGAAGTAATCAAAAATAAAACCAGATTGGTCTGCAAGGGCTACTCTCAAATAGAAGGAATTGATTTTGAAGAAACTTTTTCTTCGGTGGCAAGAATTGAAGCAGTCAGATTATTTCTTGCATTTGCCGCATTCAAGGATTTCAAAGTATATCAGATGCATGTGAAGTCTGCCTTTCTAAATGGTGACTTGGAAGAAGAAGTGTATATAGAGCAATCAGATGGATTTCAGTTGTCTGATCATGGTGATATGGTCTGCAAATTGAAGAAGGCACTTTATGGATTAAAGCAAGCCCCAAGAGCTTGGTATGAAAGATTGGATAAGCATATCTTGAAGATTGGTTTCAACAAAGGTAGTGCTGACAGTAACTTATATTTTAAAATTGATCATGAAAACATCTTGATTGTTGAAGTGTTTGTTGATGACATCATTTTTGGAGGAAGAGATAGTATGTGTAAAACTTTTGCAAATCAAATGAAAAGTGAGTTTGAGATGTCCATGCTTGGTGAAATGAATTTCTTCTTAGGTCTACAAATTAGTCAAACAAAGAAAGGAATCTTCATTTCTCAGACCAAATATGTGAAAGAATTGTTGAGGAAATTTGGGATGGAAGATTCAAAGCCAATGAATACTCCCATGGCAACCAAGTGTAAGTTGAGCAAAGATGATAACTCTCCTAAGGTAGACCAGACAAAGTACAGATCAATGATTGGAGGATTTTTGTATCTCACTCAAACTAGACCAGATATAATGCAGGTTGTTGGTCTTGTTGCTAGATTCTAGGCTGATCCCAGAGAATCTCATGTAATGGCAATCAAGAGGATTTTTAGATATCTAAAAGGGACAGTTGAGTATGGTTTGTGGTATCCTAGAGATCATGATTTCTCTCTTCATGCATATACAGATGCTGATTGGGCAGGAGATGTGGATGATCGGAAGAGTGTACCAATGGTGGAGCATTCTTTTTGGGAAAGAGATTGGTTTCTTGGCTAAGCAAGAAACAAGAGGCAATATCTCTATCTACAACTGAAGCAGAATACATTGCAGTAGCAGGTAGTTGCACTCAAGTTTTGTGGATGAAGCAGATGCTAAGAGATATCAAAGTAGAGTATGAGGAGCCTATCACAATCTTCTGTGATAATTCAAGTGCAATAAATATTTCTAAGAATTCGGTGTTGCATTCTAAGACTAAGCATATATCTATCAAATTTCACTTTCTGAGAGAGCAAGTGAACAAGGATGAAGTTAGATTGGAGTTTGTGCCCTCAAAGGATCAGATTGCAGATATCTTTACTAAACCTCTTCCTAGGGACTCTTTTGAATATCTCAGGGTGAAGTTAGGGGTTATTGCCCCTCCGGTGATGAATTAAGGTGCACTAAGGTGCATCAGTCTGGTGGATATCACAGTCATATCTTGTGATCCAGATTGATGGGAGCTTCTACTCAGGGGGAGCAACATGTATGATTCTGAAGTATTGGAGTTGCAAGTATGAGCCCTTTGCCATTGATGTTAAAGGGGGAGAGAAAACATGTGAAAAAAAAGTGGTTGCTGATCAAAGGGGGAGCAGTAAAGAAAGAGAAGACATGTGAATAAGTTGTTGCTGATAGGGGGAGCTATGACAGTAAGGAGCAGTTCTTGTCTTGATGGTTTTTCACATCATATGTTGCCATCAATGACAAAGGAGGAGATTGTTGCAAGTATGGGCCTAACTGGTGTTGTCATTGATGTCAACATACTCATGTTGCATTAATGAGAAGGATTGGATGAGCTGTGTGCTGAGGATATTGAGAAAATTAGTCTCAATCAGGAACAATGAAGAATAGTGATGACAAGAAGGTAAAAGCCCCAAATAGGTTGAGGATCAGAGTATGTGGTTTAAAGGGTTTGTAGATATAAGTCTTGAGATGCTCTAGTCAAGTTTTTAGAGGTTCGCATGAAGCTCTGAAGAAGTTATGGTTGCTCAAGTAGAATCGGATCCAGCAGGTGTTCAGAGGTGACAGAGTGTCACAGATAGGTCCGGTGAGATCCGGAAGTGCATTATCCCATTCTGTGGATTGGAGGGAGTGTTGAGGAAGTTCCTAAGAAGTATCAAACAGATTGTTTCTTGGTTTGGAGGTCTAGAAGTGCCTATTCTTTTGTGACAGTGATGACAGACTGTGTTCATGTAGTTCTAGATGACAGAGAGAAGAATTCCAGAAAGCAGATGAAGTGCGGATGTTCTTGGTGACTCAAGAAAGGTTTTGGTGATCATTGGATCATGTCTAGTTCATGTTGGTGGTTCACATTAAAGTTAGAGTTTGGATTTGATGATTAACCACCGAATGTTGGTGTTCTTCCTAAGACTGGCCAACCGGATGTACTACACGTCTTCCGAATGATCTATAAGTGTTTTCCGACTTAGATGAGTGTTCCTAAGTTGATGCCTTGTATAAATAAAGGACTGTGAAGTCATTCCAAAGTGTGTCTTGTGGAGATGAGAGTGTCATAGCGAAGAAGGGAGCGAAAGGCAGAGCAGAAGTTTTAGGCCTAAATGGAACTGATCCAAGCATGGTAAAGATGCTATTCTCCAGTTCAAGTTTGTAATACTTGTTTCTTTGTAGACAGCGTGTCTCTTGTAGGCAGTGAGCCTCTTGTGAGCAGTGTGCTCAGGTAGTGAGCCCTAATTGGCATGTGCTATTTTGTTCTTTCTATTCTTCTAACAGAGAATACATTCTTGGGTTAATCACCTTGTGGTTTTTCCCTTAACCGGGTTTTCCACGTCAAAATCTTGATGTCTTATGTGTTGATGAGTTTATCCTTTTGATTTGAATGCATTATGTCTTCTATTTAATATACTGCTGATCATAAAGAAGATTTAAGTGTGTAAATTTGGAGAAAATTTTGCATAACTGATTCACCCCCCCTCTCAGTTGTGTGCCCTAAGTCTAACAGATTTATCTCCTAAGTAAATTGGACCACATGCGCCTTCATGAAATTCTTCAAAGTAATCATGTTGAAATGTCATAAGTTGTGTGGCTCCAGTATCTAAGATCCAAGAATCATACTAGGAGGAATTAGATACAAAGTCTGAAACAGTAAGCACATATTGATCACTATCACTATCACAAGCAAATTGGGCTGCTCCTAAAATTTTATCATCTGAAGTTTTATCATCATTGTGAATTTTTGTTTTATCTTTCTATTTAAAAAAAAATCTTTAAAACTTTCTATCTTATCCCATGAAAGTTTGCATTTGTGTGCTTCATCACTACCTTTTCTACCACACCTTTTACAATATAAATGTTGCCTACCATTTTGATTATCATTTTGCCTCCATTGACCTCTGCCTTTTCCTCTATCATTATAACTAGCTCTTGAAGAGCTCTTATTTAGAGGTTTTTCTTTTTGATGAGCAAGACAAACATTTTCACTAGTATTATCTATTTTCCTTCCAAAATCTTTTTCACGTTCGGCTAACTTTTCAACCAATTGATCAAAAGTAATGGTTTTCAATTGGTTGTTTGCTTGAAGAGATTCTAGATAAGTGGAATGTGTTGGAAGAAGTGCCTTAATAAAATCTGTGAGATAGATATCAACTTTCCCACCAGTAACATCAACATCTTGTTTTATCGCTCTTATTTCAAAAGCCAGACTCATAATATCACCGTTCTTCAACTCAAGATTAAACAATTTTAACTGTAACTGAATAAACTCTAATTTTGAATGAGAATCAAATAAATCTTTTAATTTATGAAGGGCTTCCCGAGCAAATGTGCATTCTTGTATATGTCGATACACATTAACAGTAGCTCTTATCAAAGCCAAGGCTTTTGAATTTTTATATTGCCAAATCTCTTTTTCTTTAGTATCAGTTGGTGTTGTAGGTTGGCCATTTCCATCACATATTTTATACCATAAATCATTAAAAATGAGTGTATTTTCTACTTTTCTATGCCATTCCAGCCAAGTATCTTTTCTAGTTAAAGATTCCCCAATCAATGAAACAATAGACTGCATTGTGAATCTACAAAAAATATACACAATTTGCACAGTTTGCAGATTTAAAATGACTGCTTAATCTTTCTTGCCCGAATTTAGAAAAAAACAAGATATGAAATCCTTGTAAAAAATAAATAAATTGATTTCACCTGAATCAATTTACTGTTTCTGTAGAGTGCTCCAATCTTCAGAATCTTCACATATAAATGTATTCCAGTGCTCTGATACCACTATTAGGCTAGGATTGAGAATTCATAAATATAATGCTTTAAAATTATATTCATTCATCTCAAACAAAGCCAGCAACGATTACATTATAAAGGCAGAGATGGTTAAACAGTTTGCCGAAACTAAGAAAATTGTAAATTTAAAACTACCAAAACAAAACAAACAAAATAGAAAATTAACCCCGAATGATTAATGGTAACATGTGCTCATGTCTTGATTGAACTTTGAGGAATCTATTTGGACCTAGGTTGAAGATTTTAGGACTTTGGTCAATACCCTAATTATCTAACCAATCAACCACCCCATTCGCTTCCCTATAACAATGCGAGATTTTGTAATCGGTAAACCAAGATGAACACTTCCTAATGGGCTGCATCATGTAATTCAATTTCTAGTTAAGTGCCTTTTTAGATTTTAGGGCATCCATTATTATCATAGAGTCACCCTCAATCCATGGTTGCTTGATATTTAGCTCAATTCCCAATTCTAGGCCATTCAATAGAGCTAAGGCTTCTGCAATGTTATTAGAGCCCTTGGGGAGTTCAACTAACATATCTGCAATACAAATTTTCTGCGAAGTTGTAATGATGGTTATAAAGTGTTGTAAGGGGATCTTGAGCAATTCCAAAATTCACCCAATAAAAATTGTAACAAAATTTAATTTTTTCTTACAATATTGATAATAAACATTCACAAATTTGCCTTCAATTAGAAATGCCCGATTGACATGGTACTTTAACTACCAATTCAAGAAAGAACCTTTTAGAAGTTCATCAATCACAAGAAGAGAGTCCCCTTCAACTATGAGATTTTTAGCTCTTTGAGATGCAACAACCACCATACCTACTAATACTTCTTCCCATTTAACTTCATTGTTCATTGTAATCTCCAAGAAGATAGACCCATGATACACAAAGCTACCTCTCAAGAATCTTTAAGCACAAAACCCACTCCAACTCAACTCATTATCCCTAGAGGTCCCATCAAAGTTTAATTTCATAAAATTCTTAGGGTGCATACCACATCATACTTTCATCTGTATTAGTTTAGAAACCTCAAGTTTAAGATGTTTTAACCCTTGAATGGGGGGAAATTTTTATAATATTAAATGTAAGTGATACTTTTTCTGTTAATTTTTTATGAATATATGAATTTTTTTATGAATTTTCAAAGTGGACACATCTTGAAAAATAAAAATTTGAGCATGCTCCCCCCTAATTTTTTGAAAACTAATCAAAAATTAAAAGAAATTCAATGTGTATAGAATTGAGTTTAGAATCTAAAAATGTAATTTGTTTCAAATTTTGATAAACGTGTAAAAAATGACACCAAAAATACTAGACATAGGTTTTCTGAAAAAAGAACACATTAGCAAAAGAACTTGAAAATAGAAACCTTAATGTTATTAGATTTTTGAAAAAATACATAGTTAGAAAGCTAATAAAAAGCTTGAAGTCATCCTGATATTTTTTATATTGACATTGAAAAACGTGTAAACCATGGGGGGACATGCACAATATTTGGTTCAATTTTCTAACTTTTGTTAAAAACATGTCCTTGGCATCCAAAAGGTACTAAAGACAAGAAAAATGAAAGGTAAATAACAAGAAGATAAACAATAAACATGTAATACCTTCACCTTAGACTTTCCTTTCTCCTCCTATAGAGTGGGTTAAAGTTTCACCCACTACCTCAATGGCTATGCTCAATTATTTTGATAGATAGAGATATGTTGATTGCTCTAGAAACCTGTAGCATAACATTACTTTCTTGTGTGATGATAATGGTATGGTTGAGGCTAGATTTGTAGATTCTTGATAATGATAAGGATAAGGATAAGGACAAGGATGAAAGCTTCTCTAGGGCTTTTTAAAAGGATAAAAGGATAAGATAAAAGATAAAAATATTTTTATGAGATAAAGATGGAATAAAGATGGAAGCTTCTAATTAGTCATGTGATGAGTTGGATTTATTTTTAAATTTATTTATTTATGGTAAATGGATGAGGATGAGAAATGTAGAAACAATTAATTAAATATAATTATTTTATTAATTATTGGAGAGGGAGGATATGTGAGGATAAAATTAAATAAATAAATAATTTAATTAATTAGGGATATGAGGAATAATGTATTTAAATAAATATAATTTATTTAATTAACTTGGGAATTAGGATACAAGGATTTAATTAATTAAATAAAATTTATTTAATTAATCCAGGTGATGGAGAAAATGGATAATTAACTAAGTAAATATAATTTATTTAATTAATTGAGAAGGGTGTTGGAATTAACTAAGGATGCTCTACAACTTGATCAACACTCTCAGAATTGGAAATCAATAAAACGAGATAAGAAATCGATGATATTGATTAACCTAATGAGCATAAACTTAAATTGATCTAATTGACAAATTTACATGAGAATGCCTCATTACAGAGGCATGGAAGAGGCAATGCACATTGCAAGCGGATTGACAAGTGCCCCGTGATGTGGCACATGCAAGTAGACAAGTGTCCTATAAGGTGTCAACCTTTGGATCACTTGGAATGTGCAAACCAACAACCTTGTGTGACAAGTGTTGGATGACTACAAAGTGCCTTTTGAGGTGAGATGGAAAGCCTTCCAAACTCAAAAGGTATACACATGAGGTTTACCAAACAAGTAGGTAACCTCTAACCTCTAAAAGGTTGCACATTTAGTTAGACAAGATGTTGTCTAACCTCACCAACCTAAGTACACTTAAGCTATAGTGAATAGATAAATTATTCACTCTAACAAATGGAACATGGTAAAGCGGACATGTTAGGATGAAGGTGATGTTAGGATAGTGTTAGGATGATGTCAAAAGTGATCCAGTGAAGGTGGAGTCAATTTTAGGTGTCTACATTTTTCCCCTCTTTGAGATGGTGTTGCAAAGCAACATCATTTCAAAGAAAGATAAAAAATACTACTTGGTTGGATAAAATAATATGGTGGGATTAAGAATGATGATGTCCCAGCCACTTGGAGCTAGAGTGAAAAGGAAGGATGATGTAGGGATGGTATGCCCCCTCGAGAGGATAGGTAGGTTAGAAGAACATGGGTATGCTCTCGAATTGGATGAAACATATTGCTTAAGGAGATAGAGGAAAGATAAGGGATGGATGAAATGGATGAATGATACGTTATGTTGCATTAGGTGAGAAATCATATAGTTTGATATAGCACTAGACATTATGCACCAAGGTATAAAGACCAGGGTGATTATGTGTTTCATGCATAAAAGATAAAAGGTCACAAGCAAACATATGTCGTTGGGCACCATGATATGGAAGACTATGATGTAGTGGTGATAGTATATTGCAAGGACTGATGCAAATGCAAGATAAAAAAGATAACACACATAAGAAAGCAAGCAAGCATGCACACAAGATTAAAAAAGATAAACAAGATTGTTGCCTCAGTCAAGCTGAAAATTGATGATTGATGGATTGATTGGATTGACTAGTGTTGTTGGCCATGTGAATCAACACCAGGATTGATTGATAATGATAGATCTCTATACTTAAGTTAGACAGTCCTTAAGAAAGAGTTAATTGGATTGGATTGATGATGATGATGATGAGCAGGTTTGCAACAAGGCTGGGAACAAAACCTTTGGATACTTTTGAATGATTGGTGAGATTTCTTGGCTAGATTGGCATAGATTAAGGATGGCTTGACTTGGATTTATTGCTTGGATTTTTTTAATGATTTTTTAGATTTTGGGATATTTTTATTTCTTTGGATTTTTTTTGTTTTATGGGATGGCATTGGGTTGCAGTTTGGATAGTCTTTTTCGTAGATACCAATGACAAGGGAAAACTAGGTCGAAGGGAAAGGGTGAAAGGATAGATGGATAGATGGATAAAAGGATTGACGATAATGGATAGAATGGATGGAAGATACATGGTGGATGGATGGAGGGGTTTAGGATGGATTTTCAAGGAATATGTTGCATAGGAATAACATGCTCCCACTCTAGATAAGTGTTACTTATGAGAATTCGAGGTGATGCATACTAGGATGCATGATAGGGAGAATGCTTGGAATGAATGGGTAGACTCCAGAGTATGTCAAGAGGTGTCCAAAGCAAGTTTTAGATATTTTGCCCCTGTCCTTATCAAGATAAAATAAATAATAATGGCCCATTTGAACTCCTTTCCCTTTATATTCTTCATGGTAATAGTTATAAAATAAATAATAATTTGAATAGGGACAAAAATTTAAACATTTGTATTTGTACTAGAGTCTACGATTGTAATTCATGAGTCATACTTGTTGCAATGATTATAATTGACAAATGGTCGATGGTCACGACATGTTGTCATGGTAAGATCAGAAAAGTTATATTTATGGAAACTTTCTGTCGTCAACACAATTACAAGTAATGATGTATTTTGTAATTGCTAACAAATTTTTGGTAGTTACAAGATGTGTGCACATATAGAATGTCGTATCAGCCAAATAAAACAAATAATAATTTGAATAGGGACAAAACTTTAAACATTTGTACTTGAACTAAATCTATGATTATAATTTATGAGTTCATACTTGTTGCAATGATTATAATTGACAAATGGTCTATTGTCACCACATGTTGTTATGATTAAATCAGAAAAATTATATTTATGAAAACTTTATGTCGTCAGCACTTGCTTTGGCCATGAGTTGACATTTGATAGTTTGAAGGCCACGCTATGTTCCACCTTGTGATGTTTCGAAATCACAGGAAGTATTGGAAATAATAGCTATGCCATTACCCATTCCTTTTACCAAGCCCCACTGTTAAGTTCACACTGGAGATTTCTCATTTTGACAGTAGATAATTCAGGAAAATTGATTTTCCTAAGTTTCTTTTGACTAAAGAATCGTCCATCAATCAATCTCCTCCTATGTAGTCTTTACAAATTTCCCATATAACTCATTGTTCAAACTTATGTGACAAGCTTGTTTATGTCCTTTCACTCACTTCCACATTATCAGTCTCCCTCCTGCCAAATATTAAACACAGAAATTAAAATTGCTTGAAATCCACAATCTGAAATTAAAATGCATTTTGTTAAGCAGTTGTTAAATTTAGAAACGTTCCCTGGAACTTCTTCACGATGGATGGAAGGGTTCCAAGGACATAGGCGAGATTATCGCTCTATTCTAAAAAAACCAGGTCAGTGGGATCATGGATGACAGCTGCCAGGCAGGAAGGTTTGGTTTCAAGATGGGGTTTCAAAAAATGGAGTTTCTTGGAATTTTCAACGGAAAGAAGCCTCCTTCATTTATAGGGCACCATTGGAGCCTCAGCATGCTGCATTCAGGGATTACCAAGTAAAGAAAGATGAATTCAGGGCTAGACGAAAGGATGATCAGTTGATGGCAAGCTCTTACTCAAAAGGGTATCGAAGGAAGGAATCCCAATAGAGAAAAGGTTCCCGGTTCTCTCATTTTAATAGAGACCGGGATAAGATCAGACCTGCCCCAAAGCATAAGAAGGTTTGGGTCCCCGTCATTAAGAATTTCACAAGGCGTAGTGAGTTCAAGGAAATTCCCCTCCACCAGATGGAAAAAAAGCTTCGTGATAGAGCCCAAATCCTGACGGAGATAGCCGTTATAGGTAAAGTGATGCCTCCTCATTTCTCAGTTCAAGATCTTATAGAATGGCAGCAAGCTCGGTGGGAAAATCTGGTTGATTTCTGTGAATTGGGTAACGGTTTTTTTGTTTTGTGTTCCCGGATAAGGTGGAGAGAAATAATATTCTTCTGAAGAAAATATGGAAGTTTAATCAAACAGTTATTTGGTGTCAAAAATGGCACCCAAATTTTCATGTTGGGAAAGAACAAATTCCTTTGATCCCTCTTTGGGTTCATCTTCCTTATTTGCCGATGGAGTATAGGGATGTTGAAGTCCTGACAAATCTGGGTAACTCCATGGGAGTGTGTCAAGCAGTGGACATCCCCGCAGTAAATCTAACTTTTTCTTCAGTAAGACTCAGAATTCTTACAGAGGCTAAGGAGCTATTGCCCAAAAGAATCAAGTTGGACTCCATACATGGAATCTGGTTACAAGATATCTTAATTCAAGATGGTGTAAATTCAGAGGATTTGGAAAGGCTCCAAGATTTCCTTACGACAGTAGATAACTTGTCCACTCAAGGAAGAGGGTTGGAACAAGAGAAGGAAGCCTCCAATCCAACTCTTCTGGAAAAAGTGTTCTTAGAGGAGCACGGGTTAAGTAGCAGTAATGCCGCTATGTTGGGCTCACAGGTGGAAAATATTTCTGACTCGGCTCGGATGAGTGTACCTACTCAGGATCTACAGGTGGTGCTTGGGATTCCAGAGGGTTTAGATCAGTCAGCAAATGTGGTATTACCCCCAGGAGATAATATTGAGGTTCATCAACCCTTGCCAGATGACTTAGAGGATCTAGAGGATTTGTTCCTCGCTTCTCAAGAAGGTACCTGTCTAGAAGATGCGAATAAAGAGACTTCTAAACATGGCCCTAGTTGCTTCTCTCCGCTAAGGGAGGAAGGGGATTTCTTAAACGGGGAGGAGGACACCCCTCTGCGGGATATGATTCTAGCTTCCTTAAATGTTCAGAACACCTCCAGTGATTTAGCAGCCGTCAAAAATGACTTCTCCAAGGACTTGATTTAGGACAACGAAACGTTGAAGGAACTGCTCGACCAGGTGGTGTCCAAAGTGGCTCTAAATGTGATGGAGGAAATCGCAGATGAGGTTCTTTAGGAAGACCTTGAAAAGGAGGAGGTTAGGCCACTTGGTCTTCTTCGAACAAGTATGAACAGTCCTTTGACTAGAAGCACTCCTACCCCTCTCAGGAAAAGTTCCAGACAGAAGTAGCTGCGGCACAACAAAGATGCGCCTAGTGGTCTTCATGCCCAAGCTTCCCGAAGTCCAAACAGCAGGAGGAGAGTTAGCTACTCTCCTCAGGAGGTATGAGGATCCTCATGTGGAATGTTAGGGGCATTAACGCCCCTAACAAAAGGAACCTCATCAAATACCAAATTGATGAGGAGCGTGCAGAAGTTATCATGCTTCAGGAAACTAAACTGTCTTCATAATCTTTTGTTTCTTTCTCTAAGAGTTGGTCGGATTGGTGCTTTGAAAAGGTGGATGCTCATGGGGCTGCTGGAGGGTTAGTTACAGGATGGAGGAATCATATTCAAGCTATGGAAGTAGTGGAGAAGACTGACAACTTCTTAATTGGTAAGTTCCCTGAACTTCTCAATGGAGCTGACGTATGGCTTGTGAATGTCTATGCGCCTGTAGATTTGTCACAGAAGAAATTAGTTTGGGATAATTTGTCTATTTGGTTGAGGAAGCTGAAATGGAGACCTTTCATTTTAGGGGGGGATTTTAATTCCATTTTAGATGACAAGGAAAAGTCAGGGGGTATCACACATCCGCCTAGATCTCAGAAGGATTTCCAGGCTTTTGTTAATAACAATTCCTTAATAGATTGCACTCCCATTAACGGTACTTTTACCTGGACGAACAGAAGAAAAGGTTTTCTACAAATAGCAGAAAGATTGGATAGATTCTTTCTGTCTCCAAAATGTTTTAATTTTTCTTTCAGCTGTGAAGCAGATATTCGGCCCTTGGTAGAATCAGATCACTTTCCGGTCAGGCTCTCCTTAGGTGGTCAACATTTTCCCTGCAAGAAGCGCTTCAGGTTTCAGACTATGTGGTTCAGGGATGCGACTTTTTTGGATAATATTCAGCTTTGGTGGAAGTCCATTCCTTATGTGGAAGGATCACGAATGTTTCAATTAGCAAGTAAGTTAAAATTTCTAAGGCACAGGGTAATGGAATGGAACAGAAACCATTTCCAAAATATTTTTGCTAAGAAAGCTAGAATATTACAAGAGCTAAAAGCACTGGCTGATTTCATAATCTCTAGAGGCATGGATTTATCCTCCTTCCAGAAAGAGAAACAGTTGACATCAGATTTGGAAGAAATCTTGAAAAGGGAAGAACTTTATTGGAGGCAACGATCCAAGGAATTATGGTTGAAAGCAGGAGACAAAAATACCTCTTATTTCCATTTGTCGGTCAAGGTAAGAGCTGGGGTTAATTCTATTAAATCCATTCAATTGGAAAATGGGTAGACTTGCACCGATCAGTCAGATATCATGGTTGCAGCACAAAATTACTTTGCAAACCTTCTTTCCAGCCCGCATTACCCTCGGAATAAAGCTCTAGAGGTCTGTAATCTCATCCCAAAGTTAATCAAAGATCATCACAATAAGGAACTTTTGAAAGCATTTTCCTTAGAAGAAGTTAAGTCTGCGGTATTCTCTTTGGCGGGAGAGAAAGCGCCGGGCCTGGATGGTTGGACAGGAATTTTTTTTCAGAAGTGCTGGGACACGGTTGGGAGGGATGTTCTCTTAGCTGTCGAAGAATCCAGAAAAGCTAAGAATGTGTTAAAGGAATTTAAATCGAAATGTTTAATGCTTATTCCCAAATCAAAATTCCCCCAAACTTTTGAAGATTTCCGGCCCATCTCTCTGTGTAGCTTCATCTATAAGATAATTTCTAAGGCCATAGCGCTCAGATTGTCACCCTTGATGAGGGAATTGATCTCTAGTGAGCAAGGGGGTTTTGTACCAGGGAAAGAGACCATTGAGGGTGCCATCCTCACTCATGAAATCTTGCATTCAGTGAACAAGGAAAAGAAGAAAGCTATGGTTGTGAAACTTGATATGTCTAAGGCTTATGATAGAGTGAATTGGAGCTTCCTGTTTGATATTATGACCCAGATGGGGTTCTCCAAAGAAGTGGTTAAATGGATTAACTCATGTATTTCAGGGTTCCAAGTTTCAGTTTTAATAAACGGAAAGGAGACTGGCTTCTTTGAACCTTCACGTGGTTTAAAACAAGGAGACCCCCTTTCTCCTTACCTCTTCATAATCATGATGGAAGCACTCACTTGGTCCATAAAGGAGGCAAAGAGAAGATCAGATTGGCAAGGTATCAAACTAAAAGGTATTCAAGAGCCCTTTACTCATGCTTTGTTTGCTGATGATACAATACTTTTTGGCCAAGCGTCATTGCGGAAAGCCAAAGTAATGATGAATACAATCAAGTCTTATTGCTATGTTTTAGGGCAAGAAGTGAATTTTAATAAATCTATGGTGTTTTTCCAAAATGTTCCATTGCTTCTCCAAAAGCTGATACAAGTTACCCTCAACCTCGAATCCCAGGTTCTTCCAGGAAGCTATCTTGGTCTGCCCCTTTTCCTGGGCAGATATAAGAATAATTTATGGGGCAAGGTTATTTAGAATTTGAACACAAAGATGGCCAAATGGAAAGGTCATCATCTATCCTTAGCTGGATGAATAGTTTTAATTAAAGCTGTGTTGGCTGCGGTGCCAGTATACATGATGTCGGTCTTTCACGTCCCTAAAGGAATTATAGCTAAAATCGATGGTCTCTGCAGAAAATTCCTCTGGCAAGGCTCTCTTGAAGAGAAGAAAATCCACTTACTGGCTTGGGATAAAGTGTGCAAACCCAAGGCGGAAGGAGGGTCGGGAATTCTGAATATTCAAGTCCAAAACCAGGCACTAGGGGCCAAATTGGCGTGGAATATGTACTTCAAACCCAACGCCCTATGGGTAAAACTAATGAAAGCTAAGTATCTTGATTCGTTGGATAATGAGAGAATCTTCACAGTGCAAAATCCTCCCAAGGGTTCTGCGATATGGAATTTCTTAATAAGAAGTAGGGACCTCCTTCAGCCCAACCTCACCTGGATCATACATAATGGTGAAAAGGTAGACTTCTGGTTTGACTCTTGGGGCGGGGAAGCACCACTCTCTACGTATTCCGAGCTCTCTGAGGCATGTACCTTTCTTCAATCACATTGGGGGCATAAAGTTAAAGATTACTGGCAGGTGGTTAGGGAGGGGATTTCAGTTTCAGTTACATGGAAAGGATTCCTAGAATGCAGATTTCCTTTCTCTCAAAAAGTACTTCTCAACCGTCTTCTTGGTAGGAGGGCAGTGTTTGTCTCTAACAAAGAGGATGAAGTGGTCTGGACAGTGGCTAGCTCAGGACGCTATTTAGTTAAAGATGGTTATAAACTAGGTGTGCAGAAAGCGCTGTTAAACTGGCCCTCGAAGCTGTGCTGGGGCACGTCAACTTTTCCTAGGGCAGGAGCCTTCGCTTGGTGTGCCCTTCACAATAAAATCCTTATAGGTGACCATCTCAGAAGATTAGGTATGGGCTCAAATTTCATTTGTGTGCTCTGTGGATTGGAGGAAGAATCTGTAGATCACATCTTGCTTCACTACCCCTTTAGTAGAGTATGTTGGACCTGGTTTTTTCGGAAGTTAAAATGGTCAAGCCCTTTCTCCAAATCATTATATCTTATGTTTAAAAACTGGCCTCATCTGTTTGCTTCCTCAACATTAGCATGCCTTTGGGAGCTGGGTCCTTCTATGATTATTTGGAACCTCTGGTGGGAAAGGAATCTGCGTATTTTCAAGAAGGAAGCTCGATCAGTGTTTCAGGTCTGTTCTAAACTTGATGCTGCCATAGCGGATCAGACAGTGGCTTTTCTTAGATCTCTTAATTCTTCTAAGCTAGTTTGGACTAAATGGGACAAGGAAGTTATATCCCTCTGGCCCTCAGTCAGATCTTTGGGGATTGGTATCAATGCAGGAACTCCTAAGATCTCCACAACCAGAGATAAAGTTAAATGGGCTCCTCCTTCTTCTCCTTTTTGTAAGCTCAACATTGACGGGGCATGTCGAGGGAACCCTGGACTATCTGGAACGGGATGTGTCATTAGGGACATTCATGGAGAGTTGATTGCAGCCAAGTTGTCCAAATTATCCCCAGGCACCAACAATGAGGCAGAAGCTTGGGCTCTGGTGCATGGACTTAACTTGGCGCTCGAAAAAGGACTAAGGAACGTGTGGATTGAGGGCGATTCCTTGATAGTAATTAATGCAATTAAGGGGAAAGGTTTAGATAACTGGAAATTGACCTATATCCTCTCTCAGGCCAAAGTTCTTCTGAACAGATTGGACAATTTTTTCATATCCCACACGCTACGGGAAGGTAACAGGGTGGCGGACCTCCTCGCCAATGTAGCAATAGATAGTGATAAAGATATTGTTTCCTTCAATTGTGGCGATCTCCAATTGCCATGTCAACTGACCTCCCTCTTGTCTGCTGATATGGCAGATGAGTAACTTTATTCCTTGACTGGTACCAAGATGTTGACACGTCTGATGTATGACTGGATGTTCTCTCACTGGGCTTGATTTGGGACAGGAAGCTGTCGCATTCATTTCCTCATTTATACTCCTTCAAGGATCTCTGACATTCTTCAGGAGCGCTTTTCTAAGTTTATTGGGATGAATATATTTAGATGAAAGTAGGTTAGTCAGATGTCCCGCCTGCAAGGGGAAGATAGTGTATCTGCTCTCGCCTTGTGTGCATTTATAGTTACTGCTGTGCTAGGACTGCTTGTATCTCCTTTGACGGCGTAATGGCTTATTTCATCTGACTCCTCCTGCAGGCAGTGGACACATTGTCACTTATATTCGTTCTCAAGTGGGCTCGCAGAGTACCTTTCTCTTCAGCTGTGCGGATGACGCGAGCGCTTTTATTTCTCTGCCAGTTCTCTTTTCCTCTTCGCCTTCTTTCAGGATCCCTTCATGTTTGTGCTTTTAAGGGATTTCTTCTGCATGGTTTCCTTGCTCTGACGCTCTACTTTCTTTCAGTGTTGTTACAGTCTTTCAGTTGCTAGTGTTTGGCTCCAGTTGATGATGGCGAATACACGTTTGAACCAGATGTTGTTTTTCCCTGCCCTTGACTAGGAACTGGAGATACGGGGGCGTGTGAAGGCCATTGATCTCATGACTCTCATCGACTCTGACTACACTCTTATCCAATTCGCAGTTTGGAATATCGTGGGACACGCCTGGATCAGAGGATTTGAAGGCCGCGTGTTAAACTTCTTTCTAACATAATGGATCTGGTTGTGGATGGAGATTATGTGCATTCTCTGGTGACAGGTTTATTCTTTAAGAATATATACACAGTGGAGTGTTGGGAGGCGGCAGTGTCCAACTACAGCATGGAGCAAGGTGACGCCCTTATTGGCGGGCTTTTTAACCTGACAACCCTACAGAACTCTCCTCCTCAGCAGGTAATCTACAGAGCTCTGCAGTCCAGTATTAAATCCCTTTGCAGTGAGGATTTAGAGGATGCCCTTCGAGCATACTGGTTTCTTTTTTCTAAGAAAAAATCTGAGCGAATTAGAGACGTGTTCACGGTGATTCGTTTTCTTAGAGTCCATGCATCTGACATGGCCCCGGGGATGCCTTACTATGCCTTGGCGGATTTGGATGACGGGGGTCAGTCAGCGGCCACAGTGGATATGGAGGCTAGGGATTTACCGGAGGCTCCGCCAGCGGCCTAAGCTTCGTTTGCGGTCTTTTGTTTTTCGAGGGCCTATGAACAGGTTTTGTTTTGGGGGTGGTTCGTGCAGCTTTTGTCTATGTTTCTGGTCTTTGGTTTGGTCAGGGGTTCAGTGGCTGGTCCGGCGGTGTCTCTCTGGTGTTGGTGATGTGTGTGGTGCAGGTTTTTCTCGCTCGGGTTCTGCAGTGTTGGCGGCGTGGTTTCTTCTGTCCAGTTTCTTTTCTTGCTATATCGGGTTGGTCTAGAACCTGTTTTTTTTTGTGAAATCTCGTTTTATTTCTGCATATGTTATGGTTTATGCTATGTATAATCTTTCTGGTTTCACCTAGGCTTGACGCCTTTAGACTTCTGTATTTGCTTTATTAATCAATAGAATTTTTATAGCTGCATCGTCACCTTTCTCTGGTTGAAAAAAAAAAAGAAATTCTTTTCCAGACATGAAACACATTGTTCATGTGATTTGCTTCTTCATCTTCAACTTTGCCTCTGGCCAATAACCCTTGTGTAGAAAGAGAACGTTGAATATACTTGTCCTCCTTGTCCGTATTTAATCTGCAGAAGGAAGGTGATCAATGAAGCAAACGAACAGCGTTACTGCTCTGCTATACAATTCAATTATTTTGGAAAAAAAGATTCTCTCTGCTAACACACGATGTCGTTGGAGGCGTTGGCCATGGCGGGCATTGATTACACAAAGGTTGATGTTGATTACCACTGCAAAGAGGATAGGCCAAATACATGTATTCGCGGTGAAGACTCGTTAATTTCAAAAGCTTCTGATGCTGATGAAAAAATACGGCCCATGACTTTTGAGAAGCCAAGAAAACAAAGATTCGCAAGGCCAAAGGAAACCAAAAGAGTTGTTACACAAGAGAATGACATCATGGTTTGTGTTCACGATCCAGTGAATATGAAGAATTTTCTGAGAGAATGGGCTAAAAGAGTTGCAGAACTCGCTGTTGGACAGAAGTTGAGCAGATGAATGAATATTTCAGATTCATTAGCTTAAAGAAGAAACTTTCACAAGCCAGAGCAAGAACAACATACCCATAAAATGAGAATGTATTCTTTGTAGGCTAGATCTACGGTGAACAACGAAGAGGGAAGAGATTTGTAACGTCTTATGTCTTATCAAATCATATTCAAAAGTCTCATACGTAGATAGCAATTTATTTGGAAATTATAAGTACAGTCACTTGTCCTAGAGAAATCAGTTTAACACTCTAATCGTCGTAATATATTTCTCTGTCTTGACGTAAAGGGTTGTTAATCTAGGCGGAATTATTGTAGAATAATGAGGACGAGGATCACCATTCTGGGAGCAGATTACTTTAGGATTCAACTCATGCATTGAAAGTAGTGAAATGTAACAGCCTATTTGGTTTAATATCATATTGTATCAATAACTCATGTAGTTATAATAAGTGCAAAGCGTTTCTTAAATATTTTTGTAGATGTTGGCTTCAAATTTAAAAAATTGTCTATAAGATAAAAGTGGATTTAAGTTTGTTGTAAATGTGATATTTTATGTTTAAATTAACATATTTAGTTTAGAGTATTTAATATATAAGTTAATTAAATTTAAAAATTAATCAATCTTTAAGCTATTTAGAGTTTAAGTGGTTAGTTTTTTTTTTTTTCAATTCTTTATTGTAGATTAGATTATGAGAATGACCTTGTTTCTTAGATAGGGATGCATCAGCAATATTTTTATCCTAATTCAAATCTCTTTTCTACTTTTTTCAAACAAAATCTTTTGCTTAATTTGACCATTACCCCTTGGCTTGCAAGCCAAACAAATTAAACATAGTGTCTAGGTTGTTATATTTAATGATAACTCCTAGGACATTAATCATCATCAAAAGATCATCTAAACTTATTATTATATTTTTGGATCATTACAAAGCATTGCATCACATATACTACACTTGACATCATCTAGGCAATGTAAATATTTTATCTTTCATGTCTTCAAACCTTTACAATCAATGATAGGGGATTGATTAAAATAAAGGAATCCAATGAAATTTCCATTAGCTGATATCAAGTTTCTCAAGGTGCTTCTTAGCACCATGGGGTCCTAAGATAATATATCTTCTAAACACCAAAAGGCAACCACTTAGGTTTGAAATACATCTATGGCCCCATCTAAACACCAAATAGAATTTAGAGGCAAGTATGTGATAATAATTACAACAATGATATATCCCAAACCTCAAAGATGGGATATATCCAAACACAATGATGAAATGCATAGTTAGCTAGTGTGTAAATAAGCCTTCTAATCAAATGTGGTGATCACATTATAAAATTTCTTCATGTAATGCTCATCATAGACTCCCCTGGGCCCAATGTATAATTTCATGAACTCCTTTATTGGTGCAAACTTTCAAAAAATTGGTGCAAGTAAAGAAAAGTGAAACTGCGTAAGCTTGTTAGCCTAGAATATGTTCATAAACCAAGTTACACCTTTGTGATGAACCTAATCATCTAAAACATGGATATGACATTGATGCATAACTTTAATTTATATTATCAAATCCATGAGGCTAGATATAAACTTGTAGCGATATGTAGTGGATCCTTCTATGACTGATTGATAACTAAAAACTAGAAAATAACCAACAAATTGAAAGTAAATGTTTTTTGTTGACGCAAGATTCCCTTTACACCCTAGGATGCTCCTCCATCATTATGGATACAAGAATTCTATTTGCTATTGTAGTTGAAAATGCTCTTATAGATGTGTATGCAATCACATATTTTAAGATCATTTTCTTGTCATTGGAATCTACCTCTATGTTATACATACCACCAACTATGATTGTTTTACAATATTCAATAAATGGTTAAGTAGTTAATATGACAAGAGGATTTCTAGATAGATTAGGAGCAACTTCCCCAAAGTAAGAACAATCCTCAAATACATGGGGGAAGACTCTAACATGATGATAAGTGAGCAAATCCTAAAATACATTGAAGTATTCAACTAATGCTTCATCATTTGTAGAAGTATTGAATGGAGGATATGTATCTATAGAACAATCAAATACTATATCGAGATATACTAAAGGTAAATCAATATCATTACTAATAGCACATGAATAATCAATTGCCTTAGTATCATTGTTTTCAATGATTTTTTAAGGTATATGCATGCCTTGTTGACCTTCCAATCTAGATGTTTTTCATTGTAGCCAACTTTTGACAACATGTTTTCACCTTTTCCATAATGACTAGCCAATTTAGAGAGGGGTAATTGTTCTTCATAATAAGACTTTATTCATTGGGGCACAGAGTCAAATAAAAACATAAGAAATAAAGGGAAAAAAACCATAACAAGGAAAGAGAGCTATAGTACAAGATGGGGGAACCCCATTTCACATGTTGCATAACTTCAGAGTTACTACCTTCAAAATACAAGTTAGAAAAAGTTTTATCCTTCTCAATAAATTTAATAATCTACTTGTCATATTCAAAGACCTACTAGTGGTAAGAATTATCTGGCACACTAGGGTGATAGATGAGTTTAATCTTATATGAGGTAATTTTGAAATTTGGATGCAGAAGTAGCAATGAAGCTAACACTTCTAGTGAATGGACCTTGGTATTTAGTTCTCTTGGAACAACATCAATTGAGAAGGCATCAAAATGCTCAATGTTGTACCAGATTCTATTTCTATAATGTCTCAACCTATTGATCTTCAAAGTGAAAATCTTCCTCACTTGCTTGACAATTAGCTATTGGAAAATGGTAATCAATTTGCACAGATTACACCATTGCACATGAAAAAATATAGAACAATATATTACTGTATTTTCTGAATGAATTACATTTGAGTGCATTGGCTTTATAAAGCCACATATTCTCATGCATGTAACCACAATAACTTCTTAAAAACTGCTTCGTGAATAACTAATTCCCTAACTTATAAAACCAACATTTATTTATTATATATTAAACTAATGTAAACCTTAATTTGTTCTAACACCCCCCCTTAAGATTTACATGTAATAGTACCAAGGGACCCCCCGAATGCTAATATACTCAACAAAGCTGACTACATAATATGAATACATATTTTATAGAAGATCTTCTCCTAAAAGAACAAATCCTAAACCAATCGGGGCTCCATCAATTTGTCTCTTGACCCTCGGAAAGGTGTAGCTTTGAGCTATGTTCTTGAGCTCTCAGTCCTGAACTCTCAAATCACAGAGTCTTGAATTATTCGACAACAATCCCTAAGAGATATGACAGATCTCTATCATTGTCTAGTGACCATGAAAGGGTATAATTTTTGATCATATACTCTAAATCTCACTTGACAACAAGCCATATTGAGCTCAACACCAAATCCCAAACCTGTGTCCAGAACATAATCTTCACAAAACATGTACTCTTCAAATCTGTCAGCAACAACAAGGAAAATCAAAAAACTAAAGCCAAAACTGCTTCTCATGCAAAGCATCATCTCAAAGCGAGAAGTTAAGTTGAGATGATAAAAATTCCTCCATCCTCCAATTCCTCCAGGCTTCAATATGATCCTATTACACTTTAACCAACTGATGTCTTAGATGAGTCTTTGGAGGCCTCATCAGGAATAGGAAAGATGGCCCCGAAAGCATAAGAGATCTTTGACATATGTGCATTCATGATTAAAAGATGATAATGTCAATTTGAACCAATGATAGACCCATACACTAATCAACCTTATACCTCCATAAACACAAATATATCCTTAAAACTCCTTATACCTTCTATGTAATTACTATGATGCAAAACAAATTTCAAACCATAGACATCTTACAAAGCAACCAAACTTCTTAGAAAATCCCTTATTTCTCCAATTAATAACTCACCTTTATAATTCAGAAATTAAAAAAATACTCTTACCTCTCAAATTTCAATGCTCATTCATTGACAGTGCATAGATAAGGCACCGTTTCTCAAGGTGCTTTGAAATTAAAAATTAGACATTTCAAAGAGTGAATCTCAGATTTGCAAGTCATTCACAAATACACATTTATAAAAATGCCACTACCTATTCTCACGCCATCTTTGCAAACTATGTATCTATCATACTTAGGGTAGCCATAAAATAGTTGTGGAAAACCCTAACTTAAAATACAACTTCCAAATCATTCCAACAATGACCATCTGATGTATGATGATGAGAAAAACCTTAGTTTGCACATGGATGCCATACATAGACAATTATGAGACCAACATCATATTTCTATGCACAAATGGAAGAAGAGATGAAGCCATGATAAACAAAGTCATCTTTAGATTCCATTACCACGCAAGCCATTATCGAGCCATCTCTACGCTTCCCCCAGATTCTAACGCACAGGCACAACAAGCTCTGATACCATATTGGAAAATGATAATCAGTTTGTATAGATTACACCATTGCACATGAAAAAATATAGAACAATATATTACTGTATTTTCTGAATGAATTACATTTGAGTGCATTGTCTTTATAAAGCCACATATTCCCATACATGTAACCACAATAACTTCTTAAAAACTGTTACGGGAATAACTAATTCCCTAACATTAGCTTTGCATCACCAATAGCCTTTATTTCTTTTATTCCCTTTTCTTTTGCTGCAGCAAGACCTAACAGTAAAGCCTTGTATTTAGCTGTAATGTTGGTATTTTCAAATTCCAACTTATAAGAAAAATGGAATTTCTCTCCATCAAGAGAAATAAAAACAACTCTTGCTCTTGAGCTAGAATTTGAACAGCTCCCATCAAACTCCAATATTGACACCCCTGAAACTGTACTTTCCCCAGTCAAATATGGAGCTTCTATTCTTGGTGAAGAAGAGAGCATGTACATCCTAAAATCAGTCTCTTCATATAGAATTTCAGATTTAGGGTCATTTGATTTTAACATAGTGAACTTTGCTTTGGGTTAAGAGTCCAAATGGACGTTCTTTCCACCAACTAGAATAAGATCATGCGACCAATCGAGTTGAATCTCCCCTCCTAAATATCTACAAAAACTCTTTCTAAGGAGAATCCCGTAGCTGGAAGGTATGTTTGCCACTTGGATAGTCAATTTCAATCTCTTATCATGATAGGCAGCCAAGGCTACCTGAGCATCCTTGATTTGACTGATTAGAGATACCTGTTTGGATTCCATAGAAAAACACTTTCCATGTGTCTTAGTTAGAGTGAGACCTTGAGCATGTAGGCAACTTTAATATGCATTACATTGTTTGAGGCACCTAAGTCTATTGTAAAATTACTTAGCCTACACCCAACAATGTACATGGATATATAAAAGGGATTAGGTTTTTCAGGAGATGCTTCAGGGATAGAAATTTTACTCTTGAATGATAAATTCTCAACAAAGGCTTTTGAAGATTGACCATTTACGTGAGAAGAAGATTTTGACTTCACATATTTTACAAGATGATCCAACTCTCTAGGATTCAACTTTAAATATTCTACTGGGATATTTGTATTTTGGTGTTTTTACAATGTTCAATAATATCAAAATCATTAGAAACTTTATTTGTAGGGGTTAAATTTACAGGATTAGACACACCTGATGATTTTGTGTTAGCTGAAGGACGTGTACAAAGGTTGCATTCCAAGTCAAAACATGTTTGAGAGTCATGAAATATTCATCCTTTGCTTGATCTTTGGTAGGGGGAGTTCCTTTTGGGGACTGACTCTGTTGGCTCCTTGTGAGAACAAAAAAAGCTTGGCCATCCAATTTAGTGAGTACATCTTTGCCTCTATCTGAATAAGATTCACATTCTAAATAATAAGAAGTAGAGTCACTAGAGGGTATCACTCCCTCATCATCAGAGGTATTTTCAATTGTAATTTCCTTCATTGTTTCCATTTGCATAAATCAATTCATCTTTGGGCAAGATGCACCATTATGGTCTAAAGTTAGATGGAAATTACACATCATATTCCCTTTGCTATTGGAGGATGGGCCTTTAATTGCCAACCTCTATGTTGCTAGTGGTAATTCTAAACTTTTAACCCTATTACCATTAGATGGTATGTATCCTCTCCTAGGAATATCTTGGTAGAATAGTTGTTGAGGTTGCTAGACTTTAGGTAGTTGCCTGTTGAGAGAAATAATCTCATTGGCCATTTTTTGTACCATGGGATTAGTAGAAGTAACAGTAAGAGATTTTTTGTTTTGGAGCTTGTTATTCCACTTACCTATAGTAAGCAATTCATCTTCAATTTGTATGGTAGAAGTCTAGGCATCTTCCAATGTTGCCACCCTATTTCTTTTTAACTGATAACTCACATCAAGAGGTTGTGCACTAATAAAGAGGCATTTGTTAATCTCTAGAGTAGGCCTCTTGGTATCTAGGATTCTATTGACCAAATTATTAAATATGGCTACAAACTCCCTCATATGCTCATGAAAATTTTCCTTTTATTTGGGTCAACTCTGTGATCAATGAGTGTTCATTTTTGGGTCCTTTAAATCTATCCTCAAATTTCTGAATTAAAACTACCCATGAGTCAATAGAAGCAGAAGGAAGATGATAGAACCAATCTACTATAGTGTCAACAAGAGATTCAACAAAAAATCTTACTAAAACATCTTCATGTTGTATTCCAAAATAAAACAAGCAACAAAGAAAGCATGTATATGTTCATCAGTTGAAACTTTACCATGTCCTCTAAACTTGGGTATAGTCTTCTAGGATCAATGAGGTAAATCATGAAGTTGAATGCCTAGGGCTAATGGACCAATTGGAACCAGGAACTGGTGGTAGTGGTGGTTGATTATGATCCATGATATTTTGAAAGTTAACAATGAGGGGAAGAACAGTACCATGTAAAATAAGAGTGTGAGAAGTAGAGGAATCTCCAAGCACTTTAGTAGGTGATGGAGGTCTACTAAATGATTTGGATACTCTCCTTGACAAAGAAAATCCTGTAGCAGAGAAGGTTTCTTTCACTTTCTCAAAATCCTGATCAATAATCCCCTTCTTTCTATCACCTCCAGTATTACTTTTTATAGCCAGCTTAACCACTTATTGTTGATTATTATATTGATTATTTTGCTAGTTGAAGTTTTGGTTGTTTTGTCTACAATTGTCATTATCACACTGATGATTATTTGGCACATCATGCATTTGGAATGGTCTATCCCTTATTGGCACAAAAACTACGCCTTCAATAAGATAGTTCTCATGCACCACTCAAAATTGTCTTTCTTGTTGTCTAAGCTCTTCACCTAGATATTCTTCAATAACAAGGACTTGATTAACTTGGTGAAACTATTGGTTATTTTACCTCTGTCTCCAGGCCAAATTTCTCAAGTCTATTATATGTCTTCTTCTTCTACATCTACCTAGTTAAGATTTGGTTGCAAGATAGGAGCAAATCCTCTCTGAAGTACCATTAATTATCACTAATTTATAAATAGGGATTTGATTAGACTATGAATGCAAAACACCCTATGACTGAAGTAAGGGAACTACAACAATAATGTTTGTTCAATATTCCCCAGTAGTGTCACCAAAAAATTATTAGTGAACATATTTTCACTATTTGTTTTGTGTATGACTTGCCCAGGTTATAATGAAAACCCCACTAATAGTCGAACAATTTTCATGAATTGTCCTATGAATTTTTTAGAAGGTACAACTTCCTTTGTATGATGGGTTTATAAAAATTTTGGTATGAGCTTTTAACTTGAAAGCGGAAAGGATGATTTATACTAATATGAAATTAAAATAAAGTTCACAATGCCCAATGCATAACAACTAAATTGGATACAACTGATAATATCAAAACCAATAAAATCTCCTCCATACATAAGAATGGGAATAATTAATGAGTAAGTAATCAACTGTGGAACATAAGAAAGAAGACACATCAGATGGCAATACAAGTATAACACAGGGAGGTTATCAATACTTTATACAAAGAGATATAAACTTCAAATGCTCAATAGGCCATGCATTACATAAGAAGAATAAATGGTAACACATAGAGACAATAGACCCAATATCCACCTTCTCTTACATTAATGAGCAGGGAAGAGCCAAATACTCCATTCTCCAAAAGAAATATTACACAAACTATATGAAAATATCCCCCTTTCCTCCAAAATTTTTATAACAAATAAGTATCAAATGATCTAGTCATGAAAATAATTTTACCATAAGATCTAGACGTCTCTTCGCTTATTTCTTATATAGGAATGATATCAAAATTGAATACTAGTTGTAACTGTTTCTTGAAATAGAACATTAAAAATAAACCTTTACTCCATTATAAAATTCATAATGAAAGCAAAGTTTAAATAAGTCTTAACAACATGAGAGTATGAAATAACAAGAAACAAGTGAAATTAATGACAACTCATCCTCCTCTTGTTGGTCACCTTGACTAGATTTCATTGCTTCATCTTCAGGCATTTGGGGAGAGCTCAACTTAGCTTTCAAATCTTTGAACATGTTTACAATGGGTGCAATAGCCTTCTCATTCGGTATTATTGTCATATTCAAGTGTATTCTCCACATGGTCAGGATATTGCCTAACTATTTGAATTTCTGATGGAATTCATTGACCTCCTTGAAATCCATGAGATGTGCAGCAACATTACCCACTTCGTCCGGTTGTCCAAAGAATACAATAGAATGTTTAGTTAGAAAATTAATGTGTAATGTGCAAAAGAATGAGACCTAATCAGTCTCTGTGCTTGTTCTAGATTTGATTGTATACGCCCCTTCCTCCTTGGCCTTATGATCACTATAAGCTATAAGAACTACCATGATTGCTTTCTTGTCATAAGCCTGGGGCTTATTCCAAATGAACTCCATTGAGGCCAACTAGTCAGGAATGTCCTAATCTAGTTTCTCATTTTGTGTCTCATCAAGAATGTAATTAATGGTGAGAGAGAAAATATACTAGCTTCAAGTTGCTTTTTGATTTTTAAAACCCAAACTGATAATCTAGATGCTTTACGTAACAATACATTACATCTAACTAGATGTGGAACATTCAAAATCAAAATATCAAAATATTGGTTATATATAGCCCTTTTTGGTGACCACCAACTTAATTTTGAAATTTGCATCTCCCTCCAAAAATATGTCAACTTCGCGGAGCCATAACTTTTGATCCAGACCGTTGGATTTTCAATTATAATACCTTTTCAGAAAGCTCTTGAAAAGACAATGGAGCGCAAGCAATATCAATAGGGAAACTACTTGGGTTTCCCACCAAATGTTGGGCCCATCCGGAGCCTCTGAGTGCCTCAAATTTGACTTTGAATATTTCAATAGGATTTTTGGAATTTGAAATTTTAATATCTCACAAATGACAAATGATATTGAAGTGATTTCTTCACCATTAGCTTTAATTCACCATTCTGGAGGTCCGTGTAAGATTTTGTATCCAACCGTGCACCAATGCAAACTTACTAAAAATAGTAACCCTGCCGAATTTAGCCCTTATTAAAAAGAAACAACACATTTTTTTATTTAACTGTGCACATTATGTTTGTCTCACTATTTTCTGAAGGCAATTCCCTAATGAGAGGTAAGGGTGCTAGTTTGACAGCTACCTTCATTTCCTTTTTTCACTTGGCTGACCCAAGCAATTGCATGACTCAGGGTCTCCTCATCTCCAAGCCATATGTCTCCATCATCATTAACTCATTGGATGGTTCACACTATAGCTCTTCTTTCCCTCTTGGCTCTGTGGTGGCTCTCATTTCTCACTGACTTCCTCATAGTCATCAAGAGACACACCATCCTAGCATAATAATTAGACCTAGGTATCAATTATGCTTCAATAGGCATAGGTCCAAGAGTTGAACTTGGCGCTCTGATACCAAATGTAAGGTGCAGAAATTTACCAACTAAAAATAGTACTTGAAATGAAAATCATATTCCATAAGTAAGATAATCAACCAGTAATAGTTTTCAAATATCCATAATAACATATAAAATGGCAAGAATCCATGAATAAGAATAATGATCCATATACCAGAATGGATTACAAAATAATTTACATACACCCGACTTGGTGTTACAATACATCTGTTTCAATGTTACACAAGGAAGGACTATCATTAAGATATCCAAGAATCATGTTACAATTGCAACTTGGCAATGAAGCCATACAAAGAAATATATATAAAGCAAATATCCATATCAATAATAATATCTAAACTCAGTTGCCTCGATCCTCTGATCATCTACAACTAAGACCAAGAGAGTGGTTGAGGTGCTTTTTCCACCCAACCATGAAGTATTGGACTTCCCCGGGTTTCTTCCTTACTCAAAGAAAGCACTGACCCTGCAAAAGGAGCCTAGCAACCTAGAACAGTGTAAGTAGGAGGGAATCACCCGATGCGTGCCTATTGCCTATATGCATCCTAATCCTAGAATGACATAAACTCTTGCAAACAAGATGTGGCAGAGACAAACATAATTCCAGGCTTTTAAACAAATCCACCTATTTTAATGGTACAGTAGCTTGGCCAAGCAAATAAATAAAATGATAGTTTTAGAAAAAGTAAAACTATCGTCTCTGGGAGCCCACATTTAGCATCCTGTCCTGAAAGTTCATACTTTACCAAAAATACACAAAGCATAGTTTTCCTAAGTTTGGTTTTCCATAGTTAGAAATATCTATATTTCAAATTCAAACATTGTTTCCATTATTCAGTTGATTTCACTAGTTTACCTGTTGACAAGTTTTACCATTTTCCTCATTTTAAATCAATTTTCCTGACATGCTATTCCAAATGTGATGATTCTATCAGTTTAATACAATTCATCTCTTTCATAAATCAAGGGATTTGAGATATTGCTACTTTTACCAAATGAAAAATAAAAATAACATTTATCAAGAAACTCAATCAGTCAACAGTTCATACAAGTTATTTTCAACATATAAAATAGAATAAATATTTCTTTTGTTGCAGTACAATAAATGTTGCAAGTATGAGCCTAACCGGTGTTGTCATTGATGTCAACATACTCCTGTTGCATTGATGATAAGGATTGGATGAGCTGTGTACTGAGGATATAAAGAAAATTAGTCCTAATTAGAAACAAAGAAGAACAGTAAAGATAGTGAGGTAAAGATCCTAGTTAAGATGAAGATCAGAGGGTACACTTCAAAGGGTTTGTATATATGTGACTTAAGATGTTTCTGTAAAGATCTCAGAGGTCCGCATGAAGATCTAAAGAAGTTATGGCCACTTAAGTAAAATCAGTTCTGACAGATGTTCAGAGGTAACTGAGTGATATAGATAGGTCCGGTGACATCAAAAAATGCAATATCTTGTTCTGCATATTTGGTGGAGTGTTTAGGAAGTCAATGTGAAGTGACAATTCAATTGGTTCGTGGTCTGGAGGTCCGCAAGCATCTATTCCAATATGATAGTGATGACAGACTATGTTCTTGAGGTTCTGGATGAAGGAGAGAATGATTTCAGTAAGCAGAAGTAGTGTGTGTTCATATTTATTTCTGAATTAGCAGTGGGTTTACCAGTTCTAATGCACAGGCATATTCGGCCAACGAATATAGGAGGTTGCATGAGCTACCTCCCCTTTACTTCTGGTTTTGCCGCACCAAGGGGGGTGTCCCTATTTGCTAAAGATGTAACATTGACTTGCCCTATGACAGAAAGATTTAGCTTTTTGATAATAGGCAGAACACTCTCATGTATGGACCAAGATTTGAATGACAAATCACAAATTTAACAACGCTCTTGGACATGTGTGTCTGGTTATGGATGAGAGTTAGCAGGGGGTTCCTAATCCTACTCCTACAACTAACAGGTTGAAATTATGGAATGGTTTGAAATTATGGTTTGGATGCAAGACAGGGGTTTTGGATCATAACTACTTCACAAGAACAGACCGGTGCCTATCTCAGGGCAAGGAGTCAACTAGACATATACATAAGAATGGCTTGCAACTATCATTCAAGTTTCAAGGGGTTAGGATTGGTGTTTTCCTTACAAATACCACCCAAGGATAAGTATTCAACTGTCTCTACTTACAAATATCCCAGTTGACATACAATCTTCTCCATACTTAACCTAAAATGATTTAATCCACTCCTTGAATGGAAGTTAGAGATTAGGCATGTGATACAGAAATCTATACCCAAGAATCTGAGAAACCCTTAGCAACCAGATTCAAAAGAAGAATTGCATGCAACAAATGTAGACAAACAGATAAATACATGCAACAACACATTTTCCATATACAATGACAAGAAACTGAACATATGTGCAAGATACACTTAGATGCAACTCATAAACTCTACAGAGATACAACAAACAGGAAATGCTCTGTATTTCGTTATTTTTCCCCCAAAATTGCCCAAGTCTTAAACAACCCAATGAGTAATACAGTTTGGCTTTTATACCAAGACTGTAAACTCAACAAAATTAATTACAAGGCATGATCAAAATTTCAACCAGATACAATGCATGAGAAATGGCGCTCAAAATTGAATTCGGCAGAGGGACAAAGAGGAAGGAGCAGGTGGAATCAGGATCTGCACCACCACTCAAGAACTTTCATCTTCAATTGGGTGGTTGACCTGTCCTTTCCGTCATCCATCCTCTGCAAATCCGCCATTAATTCTTTAGCTACCTGCAGGATGCAGCAGCGGCGTGCCTTTGGAGTTTTTCCTGCCCAAACGTGGCCGCAAACACATAGAAAATCCTTCCTTTGTCAAGCATTCAAAACAAGGTCGTCGATCTCCCTCCCGTCGCTGAGATCCATGGCTCAAAATCCTGCAGAAAAGTCAGTAGCCAATGATAATGTGCCATGTAGGCACTCCACACTTCTATCGTTGACTTTTCCCCCTTGTATTTTGCCTTTTCGCCCCTTGTATATGCATGTTCGAATGCATATACAATCATCTGATATACAAGCCAGACCTCAAACACTTACCTGCCATATTTGATTTCCCCATCGGGTCTGAAATGCATATGTTTCATTGCACCCGTCGCTTTGTACATGCAAAAACATATACAAGCACCTTATATACAAGCCAGACCTCAAATTTTATAGAACAATTTGAAATTGAGTTCCGTTCCGGCTTGTATCTCCCCCTTTTGCATATCGCATTGCACATACAAGTGTAATGTACATTCACCTCATACATACAAGGCATAGATTTCAAAAATTATGAAACACACTGCATTCGTCTTAAAATCCGGCTTGCATCTCAACCTCTTTTATATTGGCACATATACAAGCACTCAAACATACAAGCAGCGGATGCCAACCCTAAATTTGTTGAATTTGATCTTCGCATCGGATCCGGCTTGCATATTTACCTTTGTATATTTGCTTGTATGTTGCATATACAATGCGAACATACAAGCCAAATATACAAACAATGGACCCCAAATTTTATACACTGGGATTGATTTCTTCCTCGGGTCCGAAATGTATATCTCCTTTTGTATATCGGCTTGTATGTGCAAACATACAAGTGAATGCAGATACAACTGGTGGGCCCCATTTTTGACGTTGACCGCCGCTGACATGTTTGCATGTTTTACCTTATACATTTCCTTTGCATGCCGAATATACAAACTTGTTTGTATATACTTGCGGGCCCTACCACATGTATCTCGGCCACACTATAGCAAATGTATGTTGGCCCTTGTATATTTTTTCTTTGTATATCTGCAATGTATATTTCCTTTGCATACAAACAATGAATCTTTCCTAGAATATGTCTGTAATGTATCTTTTCTCTTGTACATAGCCCTTGTATGTCTGAACATACAAACCAAATATACATGCAACTCGATATACAAACAGGCAATATTTCTGAGAATCTGCGAAAGATTCCCCTTTGTATATGCACATTCGATATGCATTTAAAAATGCATATAACTTATTTTTTTGCCATTTTTTGGAGGCCGATAGAGATCTTGCAAGCCCGCCAATATACATTTGACCCGTATGTATACCCAAACACCCTTGTATATACAAAGACATCTGCACCTTAACTAATTTTTGCATTTTTTACAACTGCAAAGACTGAATGTGTTAGAATTTTTTGGATTTTGGGGAATGGGCCTGCATATATATATTCAGGTACCAACAGGCTCTGTCTGGGGATGCATGCCTCCTGCAGGCATGGTGAGAACCTCAGAATCTCTGGTTTCACAGATTGGGCTTTATCCATTGGGCAACAGGGTCGAAGCATTGCACCAACCTGCAGACAAACAATATTTTTTGAAAATTATTTTGGTGGCCCTGGGCAGCCAAAAATGAAGAACCATAACCTCTTTCTATCAAATGCATAATTCCAAACTGAAAAACCCCAACCACAGCTGAAAACATTAAAACAATCTAGCCATATGTTGATCATATCAATTACATGCTTCACCATTTTTATGAATTTTTCACTGTCACTGTAACCTCTGGCACTCTGCATTTTAGAATCAAATATACAACCATGCATACTATAAAATCCTTCAGCATTAAGCAACATATGCATGTTATAATCCTCAATCAGTATATCCTCATATTGCATTTGGCAATACTCATTACTTACCTAGCTATTGCACATTACCAAACACTCATCCAACTATCTAAAAACTGAAAACACATAGAATATATGAGACCCCCAATGTAATCAATTAATATCACTTATTAACATTGAAAACAAATCCTAATCTACACACCCATTGCCATCACTGCACATGTCTGAAACAACTGATGCTAAGCATTTATCATCAACAGTTTGCAAATCAGTATTATCATTTTCAAATAGAGGGTTAATTCTGCACCAATGAATGTCATAACTGACAATATCAAATGCATCCACAGGCTCATCATAAAGGGGATTTATACTCATTGTAAAGGTCTCTGTTTCTTCTTCATGACAATCTATTTATTTTTCATTATCAAATCTAAAGTCATAAGAAGAACAAACCTAATCCATGAATTAATCATGGATATCATTTTTATCATCTTTAATCTCTGATTGCCCCACATACAAAATTTCTGCTACTTCAATGCACTCTGAAGTTGAACTATCTACATCATTTTCCAGTCCTCTAATGCTTCCTGATGAAACTGATATTGACTCTTGATCCATATGATCACAACTTTGCACAACTGGATCATTTAAACATGAATGCTCTTTGTTTAGGACTGGCATGCAAATATTACTTGGGAAATTATTGTTGTCAACTTCATTTGCTGGGCAAAATAGGACATCCTCCTCTATAACAGAAACATCATCAACTTGGAATGATGCAAAAACTGGGACATCAGGGGTGTGAGTACTTTGGCATTCATCTCCAACATTTAAACTATATCCCTTATCAACATTGGTGGCCCTAGGGCAGCAAAATTTTTTAGAGAAATACCCTTTTTTAATCCCATACCTCCAATTATTTTCAATGTCAATTGCAAACTGATGTGCCTGATGCAATGTGGTGGGCTCCTTGTCCCTCAATCTATAGCTCATTTTCCTATCAAATGCTCCCAAATAGACAACTAGGCACAATGCATCATTAGGTCTCATGCATTCTAGTATTCTATTCAATGCCCTTATACATCTGAGGTTAAAAGCTGGGATCAACTCATCTTCTTCAATATGGATATACATAAAATCACTAATAACTGCATATTCAAAAATTCTTTCACCATATTGTTCTAGAAATGTAGATTTAAAATCATGCCAAGAGATGACAGAGTAAGCTGGAAGATAGGAGAACCAGTCCCTTGCATCTTTATCTAGAGATTGAACAAATAATCTCATAACTACATCTTCATGGTCAATCTCAAAATCATCTACAACATTTATAAACTACTGCAAGTGTTTCTCAGCTGATTCATCCTTTACGCCATTAAATTTGGGCAAATATTTTCTGACTTTAGATGGAAAAGCATTTGGATAGCCACAAATGCCATCAAAATTTATGGGCTTATATCTGTCAATACTGAAACTTCTTCCATTACATGGTTGGGACTGATTATTATGCATTATTGCATTTGACATCTCACAAGGGTGCACGGGCTGATAATACATCATTATGTGTTTTTTGCAACCCTCTTCTCAACTCAGATTTTCAATCACAACAATGACTTTAGGCTTTTAAATTCAGATTGTTGTTTCAACTTGCCTAAAGCCCTCTAAATGAATCTTTCAATGACATTGCATACTTCTTTTGAAATGCAAACTAGGTTCTCACAAAAGTATGCAATCTAGTCACCAATATTTCCCCTTTTAACCAGTGCTATTTCACCAAATAGGGAACTTTTAAAACTTATACAAATACCTAGATATGTTGCAGCAACTGCAAATTCAACACCTCTAGTGTCCTCTTATCAGGTTCTTTATATGCAGAGTTGCCACCTCCTTGGCAGAGGAATGAGCTTCAAATAGGCTGAAGCTGAAAATTGATTTCTTTTATTTCTGGGTTCTCCAACAATAGAGCCACACATATAACTTTTTTTTTTGCTGCAACAAACACTTCCAGGTCTAATTTTTCAATTTTTTAGACTCAAACTTTCATGGATATGACATTATCTCCCCAGTAGGGTCGCCATTTGTTGGTATTTATTTCAGAATTAGCAGTGGGTTTGCCAGTTCCAATGCACAGGCATATTCGGCTAACGAATACAGGATGTTGCGTGAGCTGCCTCCCCTTCACTTTTGGTTCTACCGCACCAAGGGGGGTGTCCCTATTTGCTAAAGATGTAACATTGACTTGCCCTATGACAGAAAGATTTAGCTTTGTGATAATAGGCAAAATACTCTCATGTATGGACCAAGATTTGAATGACAAATCACAAATTTAGCAACGCTCTTGGACATGTGTGTCTGGTTATGGATGAGAGTATGCAGGGGGTTCCTAATCCTACTCCTACAACTAACAGGTTGAAATTATGGAATGGTTTGAAATTATGGTTAAGATGCAAGACAGGGGTTTTGGAGCATAACTACTTCACAAGAACAGACTGGTGCCTATCTCAGGGCAAGGAGTCAACTAGACGTATACATAAGAATGGCTTGCAACTGTTATTCAAGTTTCAAGGGGTTAGGACTGGTGTTTGCCTTAAATACCACCCAAGGATAAGTATTCAACTGTCTTTACTTACAAATATCCCAGTTGACATACAATCTTCTCCATACTTAACCTAAAATGATTTAATCCACTCCTTGAATGGAAGTTAGAGATTAGGCATGTGATACAGAAATCTATACCCAAGAATCTGAGAAACCCTTAGCAACCAGATTCAAAAGAAGAAATTGCATGCAACAAATGGAGACAAGCAGATAAATACATGCAACAACGCATTTTCCATATACAATGACAAGAAACTGAACATATGTGCAAGATACACTCAGATGCAACTCATAAACTCCACAGAGATACAACAAATAGGAAATGCTCTATATTTCATTATTTTTCCCCTAAAATTGCCCAAGTCTTCAACAACCCAATGAGTAATACAGTTTGGCTTTTATACCAAGACTGTAAACTCAGCAAAATTAATTACAAGGCAAGATCAAAATTTCGGCCAGATACAATGCATGAGAAATGGTGCTCAAAATTGAATGCGGCAGAGGGACAAAGAGGAAGGAGCAGGTGGAATCAGGATCTGCACCGCCACTCAAGAACTTTCATCTTCAATCGGGTGGTTGACCTGTCCTTTCCGTCGTCCATCCTTTGCAAATCTGCCATTAATGCTTTAGCTACCTGCGGGATGCAGCAGCTGCGTGCCTTTGGAGTTTTTCCTACCCAAACGTGGCCGCAGACACATAGAAAATCCTTCCTTTATCAAGCATTCAAAATAGGGTCATCGATCTCCCTCCCGTCGCTGAGATCCACGACTCAAAATCCTACAGAAAAGTTAGTAGCCAATGATAACGTGCCATGTAGGCACTCCACACTTCTATTGCTGACTTTTGCCCCTTGTATTTTACCTTTTCACCCCTTGTATATGCATGTTCGAATGCATATACAATCGTCTGATATACAAGCCAGACCTCAAACACTTACTTGCCGTATTTGATTTCCCCATTAGGTCTGAAATGCATATGTTTCATTGCACCCGTTGCTTTGTACATGCAAAAGCATATACAAGCACCTTATATAGAAGCCAGACCTCAAATTTTATAGAACAGTTTGAAATCAAGTTCCGTTCCAGCTTGTATCTCCCCCTTTTGCATATTGCATTGCACATACAAGTGCAATGTACATTCACCTCATACATACAAGGCACAGATTTCAAAAATTATGAAACACACAGCATTCATCTTGAAATCTGGCTTGCATCTCAACCTCTTATATTTTGGCACATATACAAGCACTCAAACATACAAGCTGCGGATGCCAACCTTGAATTTGCTGAATTTGATCTTCGCATCTGATCCGGCTTGCATATTTACGTTTGTATATTTGCTTGTATGTCGCATATACAATGCGAACATACAAGCCAAATATACAAACAACGGACCCCAAATTTTATACACTGCGATTGATTTCTTCCTCGGGTCCGAAATGTATTTCTCCTTTTGTATATCGGCTTGTATGTGCAAACATACAAGTGAATGCATATACAACTGGTGGGCCCCATTTCTAGCGTTGACTGCTGCTGACCTATTTGCATGTTTTACCTTGTACGTTTCATTTGCATGTCGAATATGCAAACTCGTTTGTATATACCTGCGGGCCCTACCACATGTATCTCAGCCACACTGTAGCAAATGTATGTTGGCCCTTCTATATTTTTTCTTTGTATATCTGTAATGTATATTTCCTCAGCATATAAACAACGAATCTTTCCTAGAATATGTCTACAATGTATCTTTTCTCTTGTACATAGCACTTGTATGTCTGAACATACAAACCAAATATACATGCAACTCGATATACAAACAGGGAATATTCCTGGGAATCTGTAAAAGATTCCCCCTTTGTATATGCACATTCGATATGCATTTAAAAATGCATATAACTTATTTTTTCACCATTTTTTGGAGGCCGATAGAGATTTTGCAAGCTTGCCAATATACATTTGAGCCGTATGTATACCCAAACACCCTTGTATATACAAAGACATCTGCACCTTAACTGATTTTTGCATTTTTTACAACTGCAGAGACCGAATGCGTTAGAATTTTTTGGATTTTTGGGAATAGGCCTGCATATACATATTCAGGTACCAACAGTGTGGATGTTCTTGATGTCTCAGGCAAGCTTGTGGAGGTCCTTGGATTGTGTCCAGTTCATGTTGATGGTCCACATTGAAGATTGAGCTCACAATTAAAGATTTACTTCCGGATGATGATGTTCTTCTTATGTCTGGCCGACCAGATGAGTTACACATCTTGCAGATGATTTGGAAGGTGTCCTATGAAGAATGGCATGTTCCCAAAGAAAGATTGAAGTCTCAGATCTATGTAGCTGACAGTGTGTTGATCCGCATGAAGTCTTTTTGTAATAAGTCATGTTGTATTTATGTACTTGCTTTGTAATGTATGCCGACTTGGATGATAATTCCTAAGTCGATGTCTTGTATAAATAAGGAGTTGTAAAGTCATTTCAAAGTGTGTCTTGTGGAGATGAGAGTGTGGTAGAGGAAAGGAAAGCAAAAGGTAGAGCAGAAGTATTGAGCTTAAATGGAACTGACTCAAGCATAGTGAAGATGCTATTCTTCAGTTCAAGTATGTAATACTTATTAGTCTGTAGACAGTGTGTCTCCTGTAGGCAGTGGGCCTCTTGTGAGTAGTGTGCTCAGACAGTGAGCCCTAATTGGCATGTGCCATTTTGTTCTTTCTATTCTTCTAATAGAGAATACAATCTTGGGTTAGTCACCCTGTGGTTTTTCCCTTAATCGGGTTTTCCATGTCAAAATCTTAGTGTCATTTGTGCTAATGTGTTTTTTCTCTTGAATTGTTGCATTACATTTCCATGATTGATTTATTATTATGTGGTTGGATTAAGAAAATAATTTAAGTGATTAATTAGAAGAAAGTTTTAGACAACTGATTCACCCCCCCTCTTAGTTGTCTGTCCTAAATCTAACAATTGGTATCAGAGATAAGTTCCTCTAAAATAGCTTAACCGCTTGAGGAAATTCAGGATGTCATCCTACAAGAAGGATAGTCCGAGGTTTGATGGAACCAATTTCACTCTTTGGAAAAGTTGCACGGAATGTCACTTGCAATGTATGGGAATGCAGTATTGGATCATGGATTCAAAGAAGTATACTCCTCCACATAATGGTCTGAAAACCATAGATGAAATCAGAGATGGGGAAAATAATCTGCAGACTAAAGAAGCTCTTCTAAGTGCCTTGTCTGATTCAGATCTGACAAATGTTGTTGACCTACAAACTGCTTTCGAGATTTGGGAAAAACTGGAACTTCTGCATGAAGGAGACAAGTATGTTAAATGTGCCAAGCTACAGAGTCTGAAAGGAAAATTCAAAAATCTGAAGATGAGAGAAGATGAAAATATCACTACATTTATGCCAAGAGTAAAAGAGCTTGTTTGTGGCATTAGATGTGCTGGTGGAGTCTTGGACGAAGATGAGATTGTTGGCAAAGTTCTCAGATCCCTTCCTGATTCCTACAAGGTTGCTACTATTGAAGAATTTAGATCTATTTCAGGTATCACAAGAGATCAATTGGTTAGTAAATTGGCTGCATTTGAATTAACTGAGTTTGGAGATGCCCCCCCCAAGACTGAATCTACATTCAAAGCTAGTGCCTCTGTTAAAGGAAAACAAAAGCTTGAGCTAGGAGAGAACTATTCAAAGAAACTATCATGGTATGAGAAAGCAAGAAAAGACCTAGAAGAAGATGAAGCAGAAGTTGCTCAACTTGAAGCCCTTATTGCAAAAAGACTACCAAGAGGATCCGGTAAGTATGAAGGGAAATTGCCTTTTAAGTGTTTCAACTGCAATAAGATTGGTCATTTTCCCTCAAGGTGTCCGGAAAGATTTTTAAGACCAAATCCTAACAAATCAAGGTTCTAAAAGAAATGTTACTATGTTCATGAAGATGAGGATGATGAAGGAGTAACAAATGATGAATCAGAAATAGGAAACAAATCTGGAAGTGACTGGGTGTTTATTGCCATCAAAGAAGAAGATCCAATGCTCTCTGAAACTGCCAATCATAAAATTGTAGAAAGAGATCTGGATGCCCAAGTTGAAGAAAAGGATGATTGGGTCATTGACAGTGGGTGCTTTCACCATATGACAGGTGACAAAAATAAGTTCTTAGATTTGGAAAGGTATGAAGGAGGAGTGGTAAAATTTGGTGATAATTCTACTAGCAGAATCAGAGGAAGAGGAACTATTTCTTTTGATGTAAAGAACAAAACTAGTAATGTACTATATGTTGAAGGCCTGAAGCAAAATCTTCTCAGTGTTGGACCGCTGGTAGACAAAGGCTATGATCTTTGATTCAAAAATAGAAAATGCAAGATCTTTGAAAGTTCCAAAACAGAGATTGCATCCGACACTCAAACTAAAGGTAATATCTTCCACTTGGTTGGTACTGGTAAAAGTTGCTTATTTGTTCAAATTGATCAGAGTTGGTTGTGGCATAGGAGAATGTGTCATGTGAATTTTAATAATATCATCAAGATAAGCAACACTCAGGCTGTAAGAGATCTTCCAAGATTGGTAAAACCTACCAATAGTTTTTGCAAAGAATGTCAGTTGGGTAAACAAAGTAGAATCTCATTCAAAAGCAAGGAACAATCTTCTACCGAATTATTGGATTTAGTTCATGCTGATCTATGTGGTCCGGCAAGAATCAGGAGTGTGCAAGGCGATAGGTACTTCATATTATTAATTGATGACCATTCCCAGATGATGTGGGTGACTTTTCTGAAAGAAAAATTAGAAGCTCTTGAGAAATTTAAAATATTCAAGGCTATGGTAGAGAACGAAACCGGATTAAAATTAAAATATTTGAGGTCTAATAGAGGTGGAGAATTCACATCCGGTGAGTTCATAGAATTCTGTGAGGAACATGGAATAAAGAGATAGTTGTCTGCTCCTAGGAATCCATAGCAGAATGGAGTAGTAGAGAGAAAGAACTAGACCATCCAAGAAGCATCTAGAACCATGATGATGGAAGCAAATGTTCCTCAGATCTATTGGAGAGAAGCTGTAAGCACTGCAGTCTATACTCTCAATCGAGTACAAATCAGAAGCAATACCAGTAAGACTCCCTATGAACTTTAGTTTGGCATCACTCCCACTGTGAGGTACTTCAGATTCTTTGGTAGCAAATGTTACATTAAAAGAGATGAAGACCTAGGAAAATTTGATGCTAGAAGTGATGAAGGAATATTCTTGGGTTATTCTACTCAAAGCAAAGCATACTGGTGTTATAACAAGAGATTAAGGAAGATTGTTGAAAGTACAAATGTGGAGGTTGATGACGGTGTTGAAAAATGCTCAAAGTTTTATGAATATGATGAAGATGATCAAAATGATGTTTTTGTTCAAGAAGTCCAAGCTCCCTCTGAAATTCAGATTTAGACTGATCCAGTAAATCAAGAAGAAGAGATAAGTTTGAATGAACCTATTCAAGAATCAGAAGTGTAAGAAACTCCCAAAGTTCCCAGGTATGTAAAACTGAATCACTTTGAAGACCAGATCATAGGTGATAAAAGCAAAGGTGTTCAAACAAGAAGAAGGATTGCTCAAGATTCAGAAGAGTATTGTCTGATTTCAAAGGTCGAACCAAAGACAGTGAATGAAGCTTGCAAAGATGAAAACTGGACTAAAGCAATGAAAGAAGAGCTGATGCAAATTGAGAAAAATCACACTTGGGATCTTGTTCCCAGACTTAAAAACAAGAATGTGACTGGAACCAAATGGGTCTTCTGGAATAAACTGAATGAAGATGGTGAAGTAGTCAGAAACAAACCCAAATTGGTCTGCAAAGGTTACTCTCAAGTAGAAGGAGTTGATTTTGAAGAGACTTTTGCTCTGGTGGCAAGAATTGAAGCAGTCAGATTATTTCTTGCTTTTGCTGCCTTCAAGAATTTCAAAGTATATCAGATGCATGTCAAGTTTGCCTTCCTAAATGGTGACTTGGAAGAAGTTTACATTGAGCAACTAGATGGATTTCAATTGTCTGATCATGGTGATATGGTCTGCAAGTTGAAGAAAGCACTGTATGGACTCAAGGAAGCTCCAAGAGCCTGGTATGAAAGATTGGATAAGAATCTTTTGAATATTGGTTTCAACAAAGGTACTGTTGACAGTAATTTGTTTTTCAAAATTGATCGTGAAAATATCTTGATTGTTGAAGTATTTGTTGATGACATCATTTTTGGGGGAAGAGATAGCATGTGCAAAACCTTTGCAAATCAAATGAAAAGTGAATTTGACATGTCCATGTTTGGGGAAATAAATTTCTTCTTGGGTCTGCAAATTAGTCAGACAAAGAAAGGAATCTTCATTTCTCAGACCAAATATGTGAAAGAATTGTTGAAGAAATTTGGGATGGAAGACTCAAAACCAATGAATACTCCCATGGCAACTAGATGCAAATTGAGCAAAGATGATGAATCTCCTAAGGCTGATAAAAAAAAGTACAAGTCAATGATTGGAGGATTATTCTATCTCACTCAAACTAGACCTAAAATTATGAATGTTATTGGTCTTGTTGCTAGATTCCAAGCTGATCCTAGAGAATCTCATGTCATGGCAATCAAGAGGATTTTTAGATATCTAAAAGGAATAGTTGAGTATGGTTTGTGGTACCCTAGAGATCATGATTTCTCTCTTCATGCATATACAAATGCAAATTGGGCAGGAGATGTGGATGACTGGAAGAGTACCGGTGGTGGAGCATTCTTTTTAGGGAAGAGATTGGTTTCTTGGCTGAGTAAGAAACAAGAGGCAATATCTCTGTCCATTGTAGAAGTAGAATATATTGCAACAGCAGGTAGTTGCACTCAAGTATTGTGGATGAAGCAAATGCTAAGAGATATCAGAGTGGAGTATGAAGAACCTATCACAATCTTCTGTGATAACTCAAGTGCAATCAACATATCAAAGAATCCAGTATTGTATTCAAAGACTAAACATATATCCATCAAGTTTCACTTTTTGAGAGAGAAAGTGAACAAGAATGAAGTCAAATTGGAGTTTGTACCTTCCAAGGATCAGATTGCAGATATTTTTACTAATCCTCTACCTAAGGACTCTTTTGAGTATCGCAAGGAGAAGTTAGGGGTTATTGCCCCTCCGATTCTGAATTAGGGTGCACTGATGTGCATCAGTCCGGTGGATATCATAGTCATATCTTGTGGTCTGGATTGATGTTTGGGAAGCTGCTACTCAGGGGGAGTAGCTGATATGTTTATGAAGTAATGCAAGTATGTGCCCTTTGCCATTGATGTCAAAGGGGGAGAGAAGACATGTGAAAAACAAGTGGGTGTTGATCAAAGGGGGAGCAGTAAAGGAAGAGAAGACATGTGAGTGGTTGTTGTTGATAGGGGGAGTTGTGACAGAATGGAGAAGTTCTTGTTTTGATGGTTAAAATAGTTTTTCACATCATATGTTGCCATCAATGACAAAGGGGGAGATTGTTGCAAGTATGAGCCTAACCGGTGTTGTCATTGATGTCAACATACTCCTATTACATTGATGATAAGGATTGGATGAGCTGTGTGCTGAGGATATTGAGAAAATTAGTCCTAATTAGAAATAGAGAAGAACAATAAAGATAGTGAGGTAAAGATCCTAGTTAAGATGAAGATTAGAGGGTGCGCTTCAAAGGGTTTGTATATATGTGTCTTAAGATGTTTTAGTAAAGATCTTAGAGGTACGCATGAAGATCTAAAGAAGTTATGGGCACTTAAGTAAAACTAGTTTTGGCAGATGTTTAGAGGTAACATAGTGATACAGATGGGTCTGGTGAGATCTGGAAATGCAATATCCTGTTCTACAGATTTAGTGGAGTGTTTAGTAAGTCAATGTGAAGTGACAACTCAATTGGTTCATGGTCTGGAGGTCCGCAAGCATCTATTCCAATATGACAGTGATGACAAACTATGTTCTTGAGGTTTCGGATGAAGGAGAGAATGATTTCAGTAAGCAGAAGTAGTGTGGATGTTCTTGATGTCTTAGGGAAGCTTGTGGAGGTCTTTGAATTGTGTCCAATTTGTGTTGATGGTCCGCATTGAAGATTGAGCTTGCAATTAAAGATTTACTTCCAGACGATGATGTTCTTCTTAAGTTTGGCCAACCGGATGAGTTACACATACTACGGATGATCTGGAAGGTGTCCTGTGAAGAATGGCATGTTCCCAAAGAAAGATTGAAGTCTCAGATCTGTGTAGCCCACAGTGTGTTGATCCGCGTGAAGTCTTTTTGTAATAAGTCATGTTGTATTTATGTACTTGCTGTGTAATGTATGCTGACTTGGATGATAGTTCCTAAGTCGATGTCTTGTATAAATAAGGAGTTGTAAAGTCATTTCAAAGTGTGTCTTGTGGAGATGAGAGTGTGGTAGAGGGAAGGAAAGTGAAAGGCAGAGTAGAAGTATTGGGCTTAAATGGAACTGACTCAAGCATGGTGAAGATGCTATTATTCAGTTCAAGTATGTAATACTTATTATTCTATAGACAGTGTGTCTCCTGTAGGTAGTGGGCCTCTTGTGAGTAGTGTGCTCAGGCAGTGAGCCCTAATTGGCATGTGCCATTTTGTTCTTTCTATTCTTCTAACAGAGAATACAATCTTGGGTTAGTCACCCCATGGTTTTTCCCTTAACCGGGTTTTCCACATCAAAATCTTGGTGTTATTTGTGTTAATGTGTTTTTGCTCTTGAATTGTTGCATTACATTTCCATGATTGATTTATTATTATGCGGTTGGATTAAGAAAATAAATTAAGTGATTAATTAGAAGAAAGTTTTAGACAACTGATTCACGCCCCCTCTCAGTTGTCTGTCCTAAATCTAACAATAAATTTGATTTCAGACATTATATATATATAGACACATACACACACATTCATATAATTGAATTTTGACAAATTAAACTCAACTCATCATTGTATTTTTGTTCTGGCATATACATTTTCCAATAAACACAACCAATACTAACATATATATATATATATTGAAACAAAACATTTCTTTCACAATGCCGTAGCCAGTTGCATGTATTTCTATATATCAATTTCAGACAGAGGATCATGGTTTTTAGACATAAGAAAAAGATTCATACACACACACAACCACAAATGATCTAAAGTAAGAACCTAGAATTCGCTGCCTACCCCAATCGAATGCTTGATTGTCCCAAAAATGCTTCCATAATTTGTTTGTTTTGAATGCAATTTTCAGAGATGAAAAGCTTCCCCTCTTTTTGAGAATGCAAGATGATAAATAGAAGTTTTGGCGAGCAAGAAATGAATTATAACTCCTCTTTTGTTGTTTCCTCTTCCTCAAGTGTTTCGTTTGTTAGAGCTTTTCTTTTCCTAAATTAAGTTTTTGTTTTAAAATCATGTTTTATTCTATTTCTAATTCTAAAATATTATTTTAAAATAATTTACATATCTATCACAATGTATCTATAAAACTTATAATTAAATAGAATATGATTGTTTTCTAAATAAAAACAAATTAAATAACTAATTCGATTATTCTATTTTCTAAACACTCACGATATTTAAATAACAATGAATTAATAATCTAATTAAATCACCATTAACTAACTATGCAATACAATCATATAATTTAAATAAAATAAGAATGCAATTTAAATTAAACTATTAAATCATTCAATATGCAACATATGTAGCTACATGACACTACGTGAAGTGTGTGAATGATATCCCTCCATCTTAACCCTGCCAGGATCCTAATCTCCTTTACCTCAACCACCCCTTGTCTTTGATAGCCTGCAACTCATAGTAAACTCTAATTTCCCATTAATAGATTAGTAACCAAATAGCCGAAGCATTACTAACATAAATATTATATTCATTTCATTACATCTTTCCATATTAAAATAATCATTCATCTTTCAAAATAATAAATTATCTATCTAAGACACATTTAATCATAGATTATTTCCACAAAAAGTAACTAGGGATAGTATCAAAATTTGAAACGTGACATTGGGTCGGGTCTGAAACCTTCTTCCAGTTATTTCAAATGTTTAAAGAATACTTCCAACCAAAAGTCTTTCAATGTGCAATGTTGCGATATCTTCATCTGGATATGGAACATGGGATGTAGATCATTAAGTTCACAAATATCATGTCTGATTGGAAATGTCTAGTTAGGATATCCGGTTAGTATGTCCGATTGGAATAACTTGCTTATTTCAAAGAATTTTTAGAAATTTCCAAAGGTGACCTTAGCTAAATTTTGATGCTCTTTCTATCTACACCTTTACTTAGGACTTTTGGGATCCAAAATTGTTGTTTTGATAACCTCCCATTTTTTCCTTTACCACCTTCATCGATGAACCATGCCATTGTGAAACTTTACTTATCGGTGAAGAGATGAGTTGGGAAACAACCTCATTGGTGAACTCAAGAGTTCGCGAACTCAATAGTTTGTCGATTGCCATTATTTGTGATCATTACTTATCTTCAGTCTTCACTGGTTGCTCCATACATCAGTGAACTCAATGGTTCACTAACTTTTCTTCTAAGCAATGAGACTTTAACAAAGAGTTTCCTTTTTTTGGCGGGGTACCTAACTTGACAGGACTAACTCACAAGGCTATATGATTAGCGTGTCAGAGAGTTAGTGAACTTAAGAAATGAGTGATAGAGAACATATGAAGATAAAGAAAGTTCAGAAAAGGGAAAGATGTCGATGATAAAGGAGAACTAAGTCCATGTTCTATCCTATCGCTACATCACTAAGTTCGTGAACTAGCGAACCTGGCGATGAAGTTCATGAAAGAACAAAGACGCTGATCAAAATACAAAGACCTTAGGACTTGGAGGAATTTTACAATGAGTAAGATACATTGTGAGAACAAGACCATAACAAGTTTATATTGAACAAATTCTTGCTATTGGAAGACAATGACAAAAACTTGTAAGACAAGATCAATGGCCAATGGGGAATCTTAGCTGTCATCTTTTTTTGGTGTCTCAACATTTAAGGAACCCCAATAATCTTTACAATCCACATGAGATATAGGATGAGAAGGGATAGAAGACACTATAGGGATGATGAGTTGCATTGGAGAGATCAATATGTTATCAATGTGTTTGATCATAATAAATAGCATCTGTTAAAGGTGTTAAATTTAACCTTTTCATAACTTGCCACAATCTATATTAAAAAAAAATTATGATAGATGAAACAAAATGAAATGTAGAGGCTACATGCCATAATAGAGAATCAACCATTAGAATGTGCTTATAAGAAATGCCCATTTGAACTCCTTTTCCCTTTACATTCTTCATGGCAATAGTTATAAAACAAATAATAATTTGAATAGGGACAAAACTTTGAACATTTATATTTGAATTAGAGTCTACGATTACTATTCACAAATGGTCGATAGTCACCACATGTTGTCATGGTAAGATCAGAAAAGTTCTATTTATGGAAACTTTCTGGTCGTTAGCACGATTGCGAGTAATGACGTATTTTTTAATTGCTTTGGCCATGAGTTGACATTTGATAGTTTGAAGCCCATGCTCTCTTCCACCTTGTCAAATATGTCGTATGGCGTGATGTTTCACAATCACAGGAAGTATTGGAAATAATAACTATGTCGTTACCCATTCCTTTTAGCAAGCCCCACTATTATGTTCAGACTGCAGATTTTTCATTTCGAAAATAGATAATTCCGAAAAATTGATTTTCCTGAGTTTCTTTTGACTACAGAATCGTCAATCAATCAATCTGAGCCTCCCACACAGTCTTTACAAATTTCCCATATAACTCATTGTTCATGTGACAAGCTTGTTTATGTCCTTTCACTCACTTCCACGTTATCAGTCTCCTTCCTGCCAAATATTAAACACGGAAATTAAAATTAAATAAAATTCACAATCTGAAATTCTTTTTCAGAAATGAAACACATTGCTCATGTTATTGGCTTGTTCATGTTCGATTTTGCCTCCTTGTGTAGACAGAGAACGTTGAATATACTTGTCCTCCTTGTCCCTATTTATTCTGCAGAAGATTAACGAGGCAAACGAACAGCGTTACTGCTCTGCTATACAATTCCTTAATTATCTTGGAAAAAGGATTCTCTCTGCTAACACACGATGTCGTTGGAGGCGTTGGCCATGGCGGGCGTTGATTACACAAAGGTTGATGTTAAATCATCTTATAGTCCACGCTACCACTGCAAAGAGGATGGGCCAAATACATGTATTCGCGGTGAAGACTCGTTAATTCCCAAAGTTTCTGATGCTGATGAAAAAGTAGGGCCCATGACTTTTGACAAGCCAAGAAAACAGAGGTTCGCAAGGCCAAAGGAAAGAAAAAGAGTTGTTACACAAGCGAATGACAGCATGGTTTGTGTTCACGATCCAGTGAATATGAAGAATTGTCTGAGAGAATGGGCTAAAAGAGTTGCAGAACTCTCTGTTGGAGAGAAGTTGAGCAGATGAATGAATATATCAAATTCATTAGCTTAAAGAAGAAACTTTCACAAGCCAGGGCAAGAACTGCATACCCAGAAAATGTGAGAGTAAATGACAATATATTCTTTGTATGCTGGATCTACGGTGAACAACGAAGAGAGGAGAGATTTGTAGCATCTTATGTCTTATCAAATCATATTCAAAAGTCTCATACGTAGATAGTAATTATAGGTACAGTCACTTGTCCTAGAGAAATCAGTTTATCACTCTCTAATCGTCGTAGTTTGTTTCTTTGTCTTGAGGTAAAGGGTTGCCAATCCCGGCAGAATTATTGTAGAATAATGAGGATGAGGATCAGCATTCTGGGAGCAGATTGCTTTAGGTTTCAACTCATGCGTTGGAACTAGTGAAATGTAACAGCCTATTTGGTTTAATATCATATTGTATGCGTTATTTCCCTTGGGAAGGACATGGTAGTTTGGGTTCTACTTCCTCCTGGGTTGAGTTACCCCCAACAACTCATCTAGTTATAATATGTGCAAAGCGTTTCTTAAATATTTTGGAGATGTTAAATACAAATTACAGAAAATTGTCTATAGGATAAAAGTGGATATCTTGTTGCTCTCTTACCTATTTGACATTTATTTTGAGTTTGTTGTAAATGTGATATTTTATGTTTAAATTAACATATTTAGTTTAGAATATTTAATATATAAGTTAATTAAATTTTAAAATTAATCAATCTTTAACCTATTTAGAGTTTAAGTGGTTAGGTTTTTTTTTCAATCCTTTACGTTAGATTAGATTATGAGAATGACCTTGTTTTTTAGATAGAGATGCATTAGCAATATTGTTATCGTAATTCAAATCTTTTTTTCTACTTTTCTTAAACCAATCCTTTTGCTTGATTTGGCCATTACCCCTTGGCTTGGAAGCCAAATATATAAAACAGAGCGCCTAGGTTGTCATATTTAACGTTAACTCTAGGACATTAATCATCATCAAAAGATCATCTAAATTTATTATTATATTTTTTGATCATTGCAAAGCATTGCATCAACATCTTGCATCACATATACTACACTTGGTATCATCTAAGCAATGTAAATATTTTATCTTTCATGTCTTCAAACCTTTACAATCAATGATAGGGGATTGATTAAAATAAAGGAAGTCAACACAATTTCCATTAGTTGATACCAAGTTCCTCAAGTTGCTTCTTAGCACCATGGGGTCCTAAAATCATATATGTTATAAACACCAAAAGGGAACCACTTAAGATTAAAATACATATGTGGCCCCATCTAAACACCAAATAGAATTTAGAGGCCCACATGTGATAGTACTTACAACAATGATCTAATATCAAAAAACAAAATCCAATCGTTGATCATCAACTATAAGAGAATATATATTTTTCAACTACTAGAATTGGTAAATAGCTTGCTAAGCACCCTTAACCTCCTTAATTACTTTATTATTATAAGTCTCAAAATCAATTATCTTAGTTTAATTGTGTTATTTGGGTTTTCTTTAATTAAACACTTAGATATTGTAGGGTTTTAATTTTATGCTAGAAATATATTAATTTAAGATATTTAGCATCTATATGCTATCTCATAATTTCTTTTATTTTTCCATCTCTAAAGTGTTTTATTTAAATGTTTGCTTTGAAAGTCACATTTAATATGTTTCTCAAAGAAACATTTTTTGAATTTCCAAGTACCTTGACAAGTAACCTTATTCAATTTTTAGGTGCCATCTCTCAATAGCCTTTTTTATTAAGAAAATGTTATTCAATTTACACATATATTCTCTCAATTATTAGACCCCGTCAACTATTGGGTTCCCTCTAGGTTACACATGTTAGAAACTTTCCATTTATTGCATTCCCTCACTATTTATTCATTATTCTCTCAAGTACTAGACCCCCCTCAACTATTAGTGCTCTCTCTTATATATGTGGAGAAGTGGAACATTGTATTTGTTCTTAATTTTTTTCATCTCAATGGTGAAGGTGAATTGAAATTGTTTTATAATGTAAAAGTAATATATAATATTTCAAATTATTAAAATCATAAAAATTGCTTTTAGCTCAGGTGATTTTTGTTTTGATTTTTTTTTTAAAATCAATTGCTCTTGGCGTTTCTTTGATTTTTGATGGATTATAGTTAAGCTAAATCTTGTTTAAAGGATTGTTTCCATATAAATATTATCTTTAACTTTGTTGGACTATTTTATATAAAATTTCAATAATATGTTTTTTAGATAACTTAGTTGGGGGTTCTATTGGCCACCCACCCTTAAAGAGATAACCAGTTATATAAATAGAATGCATAGAACAAAACCATAATGGTTGATAAACTACAAAAGCATAAAATTAAAAAATTGAGACAACCCTATTCCATTAAAAAAGCTAGACATGACACCTAATATAGCATATCTAAACACCTTGCAAACAACTAGATGACGAGGGAACCAAAAATTGCTTCAAAAGATAAAACACCAATGGAAGCAACATAAGAAACTAATAGATTACAACTAAACTTATGCTCAATTTAAACAAACATGCTAGTGCTCCATACTATCATTATCATCATCTTCAAAATTGAGCATTTGTTCTACCCAACCTATCATCCCAAGAGCACCATCCATAGCCAGCAATGTTGAATTAGGTTTGTCATTAATGTCAAAAGGTCATATGTTGTTTGAGTTGGTGTTAATATTATGATGTTGATCACTCTCATGATATATTTGTTGATAGTATGGTGTTGTTCATCTATTCTCATGATAGTTGTCAGGTTTGGTGATTGATGTTGGATGTTGGTTTGACAGTGTCAGATTGACAGGATCATTACAAGGTTATTGTTAATCAAAGGTAATTGTGTTGGTATTTCATGGTACAGATGCAAAGTGCAGATTGTTGATGCATGGTAAAGATGTCAAAGGATATCAGAACATGGTAAAGGTACTTGTTCCTTTTGTTCATTCATTCCCATGGTGTTTGGTGGTTGGCAAAGGAGTTGTGTAATAGATTGCCTGTTAGAGTCATGCAAAGGAGTTGTACTTTGGAGTTGTAATTTGGTAGAGGAGTTGTGTTGTTGCCTTCATTGGAATGTCATAGTCAAATATCATCATCCTTAAAAGTATTGTTAAATGTCACCATCAATTGCATTGATTGCTTAACATGTCAGTGATAAAGGCACTCAGTTGTATTGAATTGGTTTCTGTAATGTCCCCTTCTGGCTATGGAAGATTTTTTTGATTGTTTGTGGCTTGAAAAACTCATTTTATCAAACAACAATATTTTTTTTGCATGCAAAGACAATATTGATTGGAAAGTTCACATAGAATGACAGCAACAAGATAGTAATAAACAATCTGTGATGACAATACATGGCAACATCATTCACTTAGGTCACTCTATGTCAATACTAGCAATGTATTCCATGTGTTGGTTTCAACTGATATCTTGTGACAATAAATTCAACAATAATTTCTGAGTGTTCTTATGATTGTCCTATATGCACATCAGTATTCAATTTTCTTCTTACAGCTGCTACAGTTATAGGATTGGATGTTACAACATTTCATTCCCAGCAAATAACAATAACATTATTTATAAATTGAAACACCCAACCTGGTACGCCCAGCAACACCTGGAAGTAAAGATGCCATAGGAAAGTATTATAATGCAGATCTATTATGAGTTGCAATAGCAAGCAATATTTCAGCAATTCAAAAAACTTTTAACAACAGCATGTCATAAACCCTTGATGAGTCGATTGGCAAAAAATATTGTGTTCTCCATCAATTTTAAGCATCAACATTTGACTAAACCATTAGCCGCCCAAATGAAACACTTTGCAGCCTCATGCATAAGGTGATTCAGCCTGATTTCAAAATGTCCCAGCATAAGAGATTGTATAGCTCATCTACAGCAGATTGTACGGCCTGTACTTGCTGAATGGTACGGCCTAGCAAGCATTTAATCAGCAATAAATGCAACACCAACAATGTCTTCTAGATTTTCAAGATAATCTTTCAATCCCTTTGCAAACTTTTGAAGTTCTCCAATGAAGCTCAGATGTGACCTCCGTGTGAAGCCACCAGCACAATCGAAGTGAGGCTACATTCTCTAAGATTGAATTTATAGTGAAACCCTAGGTTTCTTCTTCAAAGCCAAAGCTTCTTTAGAATTGACAAGTGTTGAATGATTTCCAGAATGAATTTTCATTTGCTTTTTGATGCCTTAAATACTCTCCAAAATTAGGTCGATTTCTCCAAGAGGCATTTTAATCATTTAATATCATTAAAATATATTTGCTTTTTGCACTTTATATCCTTCTCATTAAAGTGGGGGACCAACACATCATAAATGCACTTTAATAATTGACTTTAATACATCTCATTAAATAACCTTTAATAATAAAGTCAAATAATATTTAATAATGTGCACTTTTAATTATTATTTAATTATTATTAAGGCTTTACTTTAATAATAATTAAAACTCCATAAATAAATGTCATTCATCAATTCTAACTTTGCCACCAGCTTACCCATTGCTCCCTTTGTCCAACTGGATGCCTTACTAAAAATACTAAGGTTGGCCTCTATCAACACACAGACTTACTATAAATAGTAAGTACATACAAATGAAGCCAGAATCCCCTGAATAACTTAGCCTTAGAATATACCAATGATCTGGAGAGGAAAACACTATTAACTGCCACCTAAAGAGCTCATTAATGCCCAAACTGGACCCTCTAATCCACAACACTAGCCTACGAGGGTCAAATGATAGGCTAATCTTCCAAACTCTGATGCTCTCAAAGTTGGGGGACATTATAGTTTGTCCTCCCTGAAATTACTTGTCTCCAAGCAATCTCCATTGCAAAGAAACTCCACTCCATTAGAGGCCCAAAGGAAGAACTGTGAAATGTCCCATACATCTCTAACCAACTCCTATAGCACTAGCATAAACACAACTATGTAAAGATAAACATCATACCAACTATCCAACTTATGCGCACCAGGTTTGTGCATCAATATCAGCTCATGTACAAGTAAATAAAAAATGTAATTGTAGGCTCTTTACACATTATACATGTTGTGTAAGTCACCAGCAAGCTCTGTCTGGAATCCTGATGCATCAGAAGGATCCCAAACTCTACGAACAATGCTCAACTGAATGCTGGGATCCCAAATCATCTTGTAGAATGTCCCATCCAAATCTTGTGGTGTCAACATGATGCCACTGTACCTTGTGACTAGGTCAACCCCAACAGGAGAAAGAAGCAAACCACCAGCCAAATCGATCCTTGGATCCCATAGCCAGAATGGAAGTCTGCCATACTCATTACCCACTAACTTCCCCTACACAACTCTGACATAACCTTCACCATGCTAAGAGTGGTAAAGTAATTCACCAAAATCCAACCACACTATTGTGCCAAGCCTATCACCAACTAGATCCCAATGCAATTGATACTAACATCCATCCGTCGAGTGGAGATAAGAATATCTGAAAGTGTCTACAACACAACAACTATCTCCATCCTCTCCTAGACTCCCATGGATGTGCTGACTAACCAAGCCATCATGCCTACTGACACCATAATCAACAAATGCATAGGTTTTTGTGTACAACAAATGAAAGATGTTGTGAATATTGTAGACGCCTCAAATGGACCCTTTGTAACTAATAAATAAGAAGAAGATCCATAAATGATAGTTGCTACTCCTACTTGGTTGTACGACCCAACTGTGCCTTCAAATTAGCAACCAAGACCCCCAAAATTGTTCCAAAAATCACTGTTATTGCATACTCAGGTCTGCAAATTGAAAGTGACCAGATTGGAGTAATAAATCAACCACAAACTCTCCCTAAAACTGCCCAAATGTGACCTCCATGTGAAGCCACTAGCACAATTGAAGAGAGGCTATGTTCTCCAAGATTGAATTTATAGCCAAACCCTAGGTTTCTTCTTCAAAGCCAAAGCTTCTTTAGAATTGACAAGTGTTGAATGATTTCTAGAATGAATTTTTATTTTCTTTTTGATGCCTTAAATACTCTCCACAATTAGGTCAATTTCTCTAAGAGGCATTTTAATCATTTAATATCATTAAAATATATTTGCTTTTTGCACTTTATATCCTTCTCATTAAAGTGGGCACCCAACACATCATAAATGCACTTTAATAATTGACTTTAATACATCTCATTAAATAACCTTTAATAATAAAGTCAAATAATATTTAATGATGTGCACTTTTAATTATTATTTAATTATTATTAAATCTTTACTTTAATAATAATTAAAACTCCATAAATAAACATCATTCATCAATTCTGACTTTGCCACCAGCTTACCCACTACTCCCTCTGTCCAACTGGATGCCTTGCTAAAAATAGTAAGGTTGGCCTCTATCAACACACTGACTACTATAAATAGTAAGTACATACAAATGAAGCCAGAATCTCCTGACTAACTTAGCCTTAGAATATACCAACAATCTGGAGAGGAAAACACTGTTAACTACCACTGAAGAGCTTATTAATGCCCAAACTAGACCCTCAAATCCACAACACTAGCCTACGAGGGTCAAATGATAGGCTAGTCTTCCAAACTCTGATGCTCTCGAAGTTGGGGGACATTACAGTTTCTTAGTTGAACTTAGTTGATGATGATGGACTGAACTCAGTTGATGTCAAAAGTGCAAGATTTTTTTGGCATTGCATTATGTTGTGTCATTGGTGCCAAAGAGCATTGTTGTTATGGTCTGTTAGTCATTGATGTCAAGATGATCAAGCTTGTTTAGGAGATTTGTTGTCATTAGTTTATATTGGCATGTCATGTTAGTGATGAAGTGCTCATTTCAAATGGTGTGGTTAACATTGCTTCAAGTGCATTGAAAGTTGCTTGGACTAGTTTGCTATGTTTCCTATGATATTTGTGTTCATTCATGGAGTTATTCATACATTCAATTTTCAGTGGGAGGATTTTGAATCATGGAGATTGATCAAAAACCCTAAGAAAGAGCTCTAAATATTTGGGGTTTAGGTTTAAAGACCTAGGGTTTATATACTATGAAGGACATCATTATGAAAGTTCACTTTTTGTTATGTTTTGAGGTTGACCACTGATAACAGGTTCAAGTGTCACTTAAGTGACAACCTAAGGGTCTTATGTCATCAAGAGACCAACCCTATTACCTAGGGTGACCAGTTCTACCCGGTAGAAACTACCATTTGAAGCGCCAAAAGAATATCTACGATCTATATTTGAACCTCCACGAGTGTGAAGTCAAAAATCTATGGTCAGGATTTAAATCTCTTAATAGTCATTTTCCCTGAATTGAAATTGATAGCTGTTAGAATGTATTTCTGTAAAGTTAGTTGAGTTTGGTGTTTTAACTAACTCTATTCTTTGTTTTGAGAAAAAAAGTTCCTAATTTTGATTGATGATTGAAGATGATAAGGTAGGTTGTCTTGATGTAAGATAGAGTATTGTTGAAGGATTTGAGGTTGAAGAAGAATAAGAAAGATGTGAGATTAAGTTTTTTCAAAAATAGACTATTGCTTGTAGTGACTGATATTGTGTGTAGATGAAGATCTTTAATATCATCAAAATAGAGAATTATGATCATGGTGAAAAAAAAAGATACAGAGTATAATGAGAGTTGTTTTGTTGAGTACTATAACAGATAGAGGCAGGGATTTTTGTTTGACAGAGAAGGAAAATGATTGGCATTGAATTTCATCTATTATGAAATGGTATTATACATCTATTTGTGAGAAACAACAAAATGACAGAGGCAAAGAGGATCGTAGGATTTGTATGGCAGTACTTATGAATTGTGTGTGAAAGTATGATGTGAAAGTTGTGCTTTTTGAAGATAGCTTGATATATGTGTGTATGTAATGTATGAGAACATGATAGTTGTAGAGAGTATAAGGAAGATTACAGACATTAATTGTAGAGGTATGCATATGATTTCTATATTTGAAAAGTATCATTTTGAATAGGATGTCCTTTTATGATGGTTTGATATGATGTAATAGCTGAGTATGATGAGTTTTGTAATGATTTATTGTTGTATTAGTCATTCTTTGAATAACATGTAAAAGAAAGATGTCATTAATGTGTGCCATTGAGATGTTGATCTAGGAGAGATAAGGTGTTTGAATAAAAGAGTTATAGAACTCATCTATAACTTTTATTTTCATTGTAAACAGAGTAGTACTCTGTGTGTATCTTCTTGTTCTGAGATTGGAGTTGATGTGATCAGTGAGATCCTAGCCAGTGAGGCATGTACGCAATCAGTGAGATTTTGGTTAGTGAGACCTAATAAAGTTTTGGTGAGGTTGGATAGTGGTTTTTCCATGTTTAGGGTTTTCCACTTTACATCTTGTGTTATGGGTCTATTTGTATGATTCTAATATTTGTTGATGTCTTTGATTGTTTGTACAAGGTTGACGAATGAAAAAGTTTTATTTGATCACTAATTCACCCCCCGCTTAGTCCTCCATTGTATTCCAACAATTGGTATCAAAGCAGCAGGTTCCTTGGAGAAGTCTAACAGACCCAGGTTGACCTAGAGGTGGAATACTATGGCTAATTGTAAAATAAATAAGGGATGGAGAAATGCCAAATAAAAAATTGTTCAACAAGTCCAAATCAAATCAAGTGATGAGTTGTTGCAAGAGACACCCCTGCTAATTGACACAAGATATGATATATCTGAAAGAGAAGATGATTTTGTAGTTGAGAATGTTGACAAAGAAGGAGATCACATTGTGAGTGACTATGAACATGAGTATGATGAAGATGAATGTGAGATTGATATTGAAGGTGAACTCATGTGTGCCTTGGATGAGATCAAGAAACTCAGAAAAGAGAACCAGAAATTAAGGTTAAACAACTTAAAGAAGAAATGAATATCAAGTCTAAAGTAGTTTTAGACCTTGAAGAGGCAAGAAAACTGATTGTGGACCTAAAGATACAAGGTGAAGAGGTTAAGACAAAAGAAGGAGAAATAACAAATCAGTTAAAGGTCAAGGAGATGGATTGTGATAGGTATGAGTTAGAAATTATGTCTCTAAGAAAGCACCTAGAAAAGGTAAATCAGGAGTTGAATAGAAGTCTTGAAAATGAGCCAAGCACTAAGTTGTTTGAGAAAATGATTTTAAGTCAAAGATCACTGTCAAACAAATTTGGGATAGGATATGAAGGAGAAATGAGTTACAAAGATGCTACAATATCCAAGAAGCTAATGAAATTGACAAGTCTATCAAAAGGAGCAGCATATGAACAAGGAGAATTGATCTCTTCTTCCAAAAAGTCTGCAGATCGGATTACTAATGAAGAAGGATACAGAAGAGTTCATGATCCTGAGCAATGTTTGAGAAGAAGGTCATCAGCAAGACAAATCAGGTACAACTATTCACACTTCCATGGTTACTATTATTCATGTAATGATTATGGACATAAAGCAATTGATTGTAGGAGTCAATTTGCACCTTATAGAAATATGAATGTAGTTTGTTATAAGTGTAACAAAGTTGGCGACATAGAAAGAAATTGTAGAGTGCATGGAAGGAATGATCATGTATGGATAACAATAGAAGTGCTCATAGGTTGTCAAAAAGAAACTATCATTCAATATCATATGTTATAAGTGCAACACCCTTGGACATAGAGAACATTGTTGTAGATAAGGTTTTGTAAGATCACCTGGTTATATCAAGGAGGTGAATATGTTAACCAAGCAAAAGGAAGAGTGTTTGAAAGGTTGGAAAAGGAAAGAGCTTGAGAAAGTTTGGAGGAGGAAACATGAAAAAAAAAGGAAAGAACCTATGCTTGTGTTTTATGCACAAAAGGCATCTCCAAATGCATAAAGAGATCCATAAGTTTAGGGAGAGATGATCATAGTTTTATCATGTAGTCCCCTAAAAGACAAAGAAGGGTAGAGATGATTATTGCCCTATCATTCAACCCCATGGAAAAGATTAGGTATAAGGAGATCTTAAAAGATTTTGAACAGAGTTGATCAGTTGAGAGATACTGACAGAGATAATGGGGTAGGATAGTAGGCCAATATGTGAATCAAGGACAGTCATCACCATTAAGACAATCATTATATTTCAAGGTGTAAATTAGATTCTGTAACTTCTGTCAGTATTCTTGGAAACTTGGAATAGGGTATGGAATCCATCAAAGTATCTGTTAAATGTTGTAGTTACAAATTACTCTGATAGACATGAATGCTAAATGTAGAAAAATAAACAAGGCACATGAATGTTATGACAAAATATTGCATAGAAATGTGCAAGTGAAACTGATGGGTGAAAAGCTCCATAATTTTTGCCAACATGTTACATGTCTTTGTTCAAGTTGAACCTCTGGAAGAAAGTATGTACATACATCAAAGCATAATTGAAAGTGGATCTTTTTTTCAGATGTATTAGTAGTATTAGGTCAGCCTCTGCTTTTGAAAAATGTGAAAATGTTTATATGTTTGTCTTCTTATATGCATCTTATGTTAATTGTCTTGGATCCTATAAAAGGGTATAGTGTATGCTTGGCATGAGACAGTGTAGAAAGGTTTCTTTGTTGTGTTAACAAGGGAGTAATGATAGTTCTATGATGACTTATGCAACGGTCAGTAATTTGGGTCACTGTCAGTAGTCAGTGATTTGTCTCTTTGACAAATTTAGCATCTACAACGATTAGTGTACAGAAGCAAGTGATGGCATTATGCAAGGTTAGTCTCCTTCATTTTGAGGATAGTTGCAAAAGTATCATGCTTACATCATAATAGCTATATGATGAACTTTGATGTGTATATATTTGGATCAAATACAAGTAATAAGAGCAATGGCAGGTTAGTGCATAGGTGTAGTGTTGAGTGTAGTTTTGTAATGAGTACATGTGGTAGTCTACATCTAAGTGTATGAGCATTATATGCCTAGTGATAGAGCTACATTATAGGGGGAGTATTAAATTTGAATCTGGATTACCCTTGACTCCTTGAATTCTTTATAGTATAGTCAGTACTGTATGACAGTGGTTTGTCTTGCCAAAGTATGTATGTATGACAGTGGAAGGCATAGTATAGTATATTAGGTGTATAAGGAATTAGTATACATTTTTCCATTATATCAGGTGTATTCATAATGTGCATGCTTATCTACAATCATGAAATAGTCTCATTAATGAAAATCTTATCTTAAAATGGCACCTGCCTACAATCAATGCTAAATAATCATGCTCATAGTATTATTGTTGATAGTATTCATATCATCAGTTCTCAATTGAATAAAGTGTATAGTGGTATAATATCAGTGTATGCATATCAAGTGTTTGTTGCAGTTGCAGGTTAGTAGCAAGGATGATGACTGGTGGGATTGAACTTGAAGTTTTGCAGTCAGTGATCTCATGGTTGCAAAGTCAGAATGGTTACTCAGTGCAATATTGTATGAATATAATAATATTCATAAATATTGAGTTCATTTGATCAAAAGCAGCATTCAAAAGAGATGTGGCAGTAGATGCTTATAACAATATATTTCACCATTGTATTTGCCTGTGTTTCATCATAGGGGGAGTTAACCTATGCTAATGATGATCAATACCTCAATGTAGGGACAGTTAAGGGGGGGTAAACTAAATTATTTCTTGTCTAATTCAATGCTATGTAGCCTTATTGATGTATTGTAGATAGGATGACAGTGACAATGCTCTATTTTCTATCTCAGTGTGTAGATAAAGTAACTATGATAGTTCCTGTATTTTCATGAAGATATCTCTTTTGTAGGGGGATTAAGTAATCCTTTGTCCTTGATGTCAAAGGGGGCGAGAGAGATATAGTGATGAAAATTTTGCCATCAATGACAAAGGGGGAGTTTGTTGAATTAGGTTTGTCATTGATGTCAAAGGGTCATCCATTTTTTGAGTTGGTGTTAATGTTATTGTTGTCACATGAAATTGCACCCTGCTTGAATGGGATTCCAAGCATTCCAATGACACAATGGGATTGATCTCTAAGTGTGGGGCTTTGCTAAATGAGATCAAACCTCTGGAGAAGGCCGGCTTCCTTGTCTAGTTATCACCTAAAACTATTGTATTTTGGGGTGAAAAGGGGAAGAAATGTGCTTCAATGAAAGATAAAGTAACAATACTTAAAACATGAAAGGGTGATGCACCAGACAGTTCTAAAGAACCTTTGCAAAGACTAAAGTATGCATAATATAATTAGATACAGCAAGCAAATATACACAGAATAGATGATTCTAACAGAGGTAAGGAGAAAAATGATTGAGAGGAACAAGAAATATTCATAGACAACCATATGCAGATTTACGCAGAGATAGAAAAATTAGAAAAAGGCATGATAGCTCTCATATATCTAAAGAAAGGTCAGGTTACAGTATGAAAAGTTCTGTTTGGAAATAGGAGAACAAAATGTTTCTAGAAAATTTTCCAACCCTTACTACATCATAAGCCTCAGCTTATATAGCAATACAAAAACTGTCTTAGGTCGGTTACCAAAATCCATGCTGGGAGCTGCAATCAGAAATATCTTCCTGAAGGGACGTCCATCTGCCAAGAGTAATGGCACAAAAGATCTGGAACAGAGGCAGGTGGGAGATATTTGGGTCTTCAATGCAAACACCCACGTCATCGATCTGATCTTCAAAATGGTGGAGGATAATTTAGCATTGAATGCTGACAGCTGCTTGCCATATCTACTGTAATGAATGCCCCAAAAAATCTCCATCTGTTGAAAAGTGACAAAACCTCCTGAAAAGGCTCCCAAATGAAAGAGGGGATGAAAACATACAACTTTGCCTCTTACAGCATGTGAAAATTCGCTAAGACGGAGGAGATACAGGCGTTCAAAGTTTGGTCAATCACCTATGTATATCGCTTCAATATCTTTAACTATGTCTCGGCATATACAACCCTAAAAGCAAGCTGTGGACCTGAAGCTCCTTATGAAACTATTGAAAAATGCCATTAGGTCTGAGTTGTATGTGTATCAGCATCTGGGTGCCAAAAAGCCTTGCATATTACAGAACCCACCAATTTCATCTCCCTTCCGTCTACATGAACATACAAGCTGTAGACCCAAAAAATGCCCTTAGCTGCATTTCATACTCCTACCGGGTCCAACTTGTATCACTTTCCCCTTGAGAAGCCCCTGCCAGAAACTTATGCGAAAGCTGACATCTGGCATCTTCCGCTTCATTCTGAGAAACATAGTAGAGACTAGTGGAAACTCTGGTGAAAACCAACACGTGTCGAGCCCCGTGATGCCTTATAAGACCGTATCAAAAGTTGAAGTTGCCCCCGCTCATGACACGTGTCGCAACCCGCGGTATGATCCGCAGCAACGGAGGCTCGTCACTGGGACCCATCCTGCCTGTGCCAAACTTTGAAACAAATAGAAACTACTGCGGAGGCTGACACTTGTCAGCTTCTGCGGAAGCCTTTAAGGGGCACGCGGCATCCTCTACAGCAGATAGAAACTTTTTAGAAACTTAGCAGACTGTGACACATGGCAAGCTCCTCGTTGTTGTGAGAAACATAGAGGCTCAGCTAGGACTCATGCGGATGATGACACCTGGCGCCTTCTGCACCTTCCTGAGATACATACAGACACTGCTTGAAACCTTTGTGGATGCTGACACGTGGCATACCCCGCGTTACCCTTGAAACATCAATAGGGACTCTAGAAACTGCAATGGATAATGACACTTGTCGCTGTCGACTTATCTTTTGAGAAACATAAGAGACCCTCTGCAGCTGACACATGGCACCCTCCGCACACACTTAGAACATATAAAGGGGCCCTTTGAAACTTCGGCGGAACCTGCCACTTGTCGCTATCCACATAGAGAGAAACAAGACAGAAACTTTTTTAAGACCCACTTAAGATGCACGTGGATGCCGACACGTTGTGTCCTCCACTTCTCTTTAGAAACAATATAGGGGCCCACTTCCTCTCCTAGCTTCGCACCAAAACAAAAGAAACTTATGCGGAAGCTGACGCGCGTCAGCTTCCGCAGCAACTGCAAGGGACACGTGGAGCGCTCCGCCCCAACTCAGAAACATAGAAGAGACTTCAGCAGAAAGCAACACGTGGCAACCTCTGCGTGACTCTGAGAAACAACATAGGGACTCTCCGCCACTGACACTTGTCGCAACCCGCGGCACTGAGAAACCTTATAAAAGAGGCTCGCGAAACTTGGGCGGGGGCCGTGAAACTTTTAGAAACATAGCGGAGGCTGCCACCTGTCTCCATCCACGGGGCTCTTGAGTTACCTTTTATGTGTCCCTCGGGTGGCTCCACGTGGTGCCATCTGCGCCACTCTCAGAAACTTAAAGAAACTGCGAGTTAGAAACTTAAAGAAATTGCGATGAAACTCTAGCGGAAGCTGACACGTGGTGCCCTCCGCGGCAACATTAAAACTTTTAGAAACTACGCTCCACCACTGATACGTGTTGTGATCTGCAGTGATCATTTTCAAAAGGCTGACAGAATTTTGCAAGCCCGCCAAAATGCCCATTTGAACTGTCTGTTGACTGCAACTTTGACTATGCATAACTTCTTCATTTGGATGAATTTTAGGGTGCTTTAAAAAGCAAACCTGCCTAATTTTTCAAGCTCTTTACAATGGTAAGGTTTATTAGGCAAGGCCTTTGGGAAATTTTGGTACTTTGCTTTATAGGGACCCTTTTAAAGGGATTTTCAAGGAAAATATCAGGTTAACTGTTTAGCTCTGGACAGAGGGAAAAAAGATTAACATTTTTGGTGACCTCTATGGACTATTTGCCTGCTAAACATGAGATCAGTGGCCTCAAGCATCCATTGGGCATGGAGTCAAGTCTAAAATATGCTGGGAAACTTAGACTTGCCTCTCAAAACACAAAAAAGGGGGAAAGGCCTGCCTTCTCCTAATGACAAAGCAGCCTGTGCAGAAGTACTTAGGGAAGTAAAAGAATCTAAACTACTGGGCAATAGCACTTATTGAAAACAAGAAGTCTAATCTACTAATTTACAAGGTGCTCATACCTCAAAACATCTTTTCAAATGTATCCCATTAACTGGGATATGCAGATTTTCTCCATTCATATTGGACATCTGAAATGCATTGTGCTTCTTGCATTTAGTGATGAGAAAGGGGCCACTCCACATGCTATCAAATTTGGAATGCTTTCCTGGTCTACTCCTTAGCTCATCCCATTTGAGCACCATATCACCCACTCTAAAATGTCTGGGGGTGGCCTTCTTGTCAAAATTTCTCTTTGTTTGTAGCTGATGATGTTCCATGGCTGCCATAGCTTTATCTCTGCTTTCCTCCAGCTCCATAAGCTGAGCACACCTTACAGCCATGGGGCTTTCTGCTTTAAGCATTTCTAGATGATGCATAATGTCTAATGCTGGCAGCTCCACAGACATAGGCAACCTTGCCTCTTTTCCATATACTAGCAGATAAGGGGAGTTCCCAATAGACCTCTTAGGAGTTATCCTATTAGCCTACAGAGAAAACTTCAAATCAGTGTGCCAGGTCCTCTGATTACTCTCCATTACCCTCTTAATAATCCTGATGAGATTTTTGTTTGTGGATTCAGTCAAACCATTACCCTGTGGGTAATAATTTGACGAAGTATTCAAATAAATCCCATTCTTGACAGCCCAGTCAGTTACTCTCAGGCCAACAAAAGCTAGAGCATTATCAGAGATGATTGATTCAGGCACTCCAAATTTGGAGACCAAATCACAATAAAAATTCAAAACGACACTCTCATTAGAATCTTTCAAAGCCACTGCTTCAGTCCATCTTGTGAAGTAGTCTGTGGTTGTGAGTATCCACCTATGGCTTACACTTGAGGGTGGGTTGATAGGTCCAATAAAATCAATGCCCCATCTCATAAAGGGCTGCTCTACTTGGATTGGGTGTAGAGGCAAAGCTGACATCCTCTCTTTTCTTGCAAAAAGGGCACACTTAACACACTTTCTAGCCCATGCATGGGCATCCTTAAATAAGCTAGGCCAATAATAGCCAACTCTCATTACTTTCCAAGCAGTAGTTCTTGGGGCAAAATGTCCTCCTACTGTTCCATCATGGAATTCATGTAGCACCCTGTCAGTCTGATCAATATCAATGCATCTAAGCAATACACCATTAAAGTCTTTTCTGAAAAGGATGCATTCAATTAAAACATATGGAATGGATTGTAACCTGAAGTATCTTCTTTTAGCTTTATCTAAGCCTGTAGGACATCTACCAGTTTGCAGAAATTGGGTCTTATCATTAACCCAACTAGTACCTACTACTGTTGTATCATCTTGATGCTCCTCTTCTATGATCAGGAGCACCTCTTCTTCTTTATCTACCTCATCCTTAGAACTAGTGACAAGCTGCTCACTGAGTCCTCTGCCTCTGACCGGTTTGGTTATCTTTATCTCCACATCATATTCCATGACCTTGGTGATCCAACCAGCCCTTTTCTCATTAACATCTTTACTCAGCAGGAACTCCTTCACACTAGGATGAGCCACCATCAGGTGTATCTTGTTATTTGAAACAAGATGCCTAAACCTTTTTAGACTCCTGACTACTACCAAGACATGCTTTTCAACGAAGCTATACTTCTGCTCATACTCCTCCAACCCTTGGCTGAAGAAGGTGATCGGTTGCTTGAAACTCTCACTCTGCTGCTGCACCAGAATAGCAGAAATGGTATCCAGGCCGCCATAAGCATACAGGATGAATTCCTTAGAGAAATCAAGATTGATCAAGGTTGGTGCAGTTGCTAATGCCTCTTTTATGGACTGGAAGCTAAGTCTAGCTTCTGACGTCCAACTGAAAGCTATGTTCTTTTTTAACATAGACGTCAAGGCTTTTAAGAGATTTGCAATATCAGGTATGAACCTTCTCAGAAAGTTAATTCTGCCAATGAAGCACTGCAGTACCTTCTTATGACTGGGTAGGGGCAACTACAAAATGGCCTGTATCCTCTCTTTATCAATGGTAATACCCTCCTTTGACACAATATGCCCCAATAACTTGCCCTCATGTACATCAAAAATGCATTTCTTTGGATTGAGGGATATTCCAAACTCTCTGCATCTTTCAAAGACTAGCCTTAGGTGGGATAAATGCTCAGATACATTTTTAGAGAAAACTGTTATATCATCCAGGTATACCAGCACTAGCTTATACATCAGACCCTTAAAGGCCATGTCCATGGCTCTTTGAAAAGTAGAGCCAACATTTGAGAGACCAAAAGGCATCCTCTTGTAGGCCATAGTACCCCACTTGGTTGTGAAAGCAGTCTTGAATTGGTCTTCTTCCTTGACTAGCACTTGATTATAGCCAGAAAATCCATCAAGCAAAGAAAACCTTTCTAAACCAGCCACCACCTGTAGAATTTGCTCCATTGAAGGCAATGGGTAGTGGTCTTTTAGGGAGGCTCTATTGAGGTCTCTGAAGTCAACACACAACTTGATCTCTCCATTTTTCTTCCTCACAGGCACAAGGTTAGAAACCGAAGAAGTGTGCTTGATTGGAAAGATGATCTTCCCCTCAATCAGCTTGGTTAGTTCTTTGATCATTAGGGGTTCTAACTTTGGATTCAGAGGTCTTTGTTTCTGCCTCACAGGTTTTATACCCGGCTCTAACTCTATGGTGTGTTGGGCAATATGAGGACCAAACCCTTTTAAGTCTGCATAGTCCCAAGCAAACACTTCTTCAAATTCTTTACAAAGAGCAATGAAAGCTCTCTTGTCTTCAGCTGAGCAGATTTTACCAATTTTAAGGAGCCTACCCTTGAAAACTTCTAGCTCTTCATAATGCTCCTCCTTTACTTGCATACTGGTTTTTGTCTTCTTCTTTTGGTCATCAGTGCCAAAAATAGATTCCAAGGTGACCAATCCCTTGGGCAGCTTATTTGTTCTCAGCTGAATGATTTGATCATTATCATATTGCTATTTGAGTTTATCCTGATTCATCATGGAAAACTCATCCTCTTTTAATAGGAACCTCAGGATCTGCTCATCACTGTCAAAAACTTGCCAGTGAATATTATTATCAGGGATAGAAGGCCTAGAAATTATTTTTACATGAGGCTGAACCTTCTCCCTTTGAATGTCACTGGGGATGTCAAAATGAGCCCCAATTGAAGCTAATCTGTCAGCATGATGGTTTTGACTTCTTGGAATGGAGATCAGATTGAAAGCATCAAACTCTTCAATCAAATTCCATACCCTATGTTTCTAGCACTTCAGGGCATCACTTTTTGTAAGGTCCAATCCCCTTACCTGATTCACAATGAGCTCACTATCTCCAAACACCTGTAAACAACCAATCTTCCTCCTTCTTGCCCACTGCAAACCTTGGATCAACCCTTCATACTCAGCAGTGTTGTTAGTACAAGAAAAGGTAAAACGAAAAGAAGCATCATAATTTTCACCTTGTGGTGACACAAGCATTGCACCACCACCAGATCCATTTTTGCCCCTAGAGCCATCAAAGTACATTTTCCAGACCTCATCATGATGCTCTACCCGCTACTCTGCTTTCTTCAGAAGACTTAGAATTACTGTTTCATGTTCATGCAACATGTACACTCCCATGCTAGCTTCTTGGATATGTCCCTCAGGATCTTCTACAACATTTTTAGAGGCCCACTCCTTCAAGAGTACCTCTGGTATGCTCTCAGCTTGTAGTTCCTGAGCAGCAACTAGTTCAGGGTCATTAGAGATAATGCAATTTGCATTAACAACACTGGGTGTGTAAGGTTCTATGTGATAGTCCAAAAGTAACTCAGATTTCAAAGTTACTTTGGTGCCATATCTGGTCCTAAAAAACATGTGGGACCAGTCAGAAGACAAATATCCTCCTATTTTGGCTGTAAATTCCCTTGATAAGCACATGGCAAAATGAGGAGGCAAATCTATTATGAATACCTCCTATGAAATAGAAACATTGGGACAGGCATGTAGGGTGAGACCTAGGTTTCTTATGACACCCACAGTATTAATAGATGTTCCATCCAAGTGGAGTACATGTTTCTCAAGTGGCTGGTACTTAAGCCCTAACTAATCTGCAATCTGCTTAGGCATGACAGAAATACTTGCTCCACTATCTACCATGCAACTGTGCACTAGTTTGTCTCCAATTATCAGTGATACATAAAAGGGAAGAGGCTTAGCGCCTTGGTTAGGCTGCTTGATATCATCTTGGGATGAATTAGCAAGGACAGTCCTATCAGGGTCAATAGTGGTATCATTGGATATTTTTAAATCAGACAAGGCAGACTACAACATCCTCTTTTGGCCAGGGATCTCTAAAGAATCCCACATAGACATGGTTACACTCATCTTTTTCATGTTTTTAATAATATTGAAAGATGGAGAGGCACCTACCTTCTAACTTCACTTTGTAGTAGCGATATCAGCCTGCAAATGAGGCATCTCCCTTGTTGTTGCTGGTGCACCTCTTTGCAAGATGCGAGGAATGCGGGATGTGGAAGCATCAGTATGTTCTCTACCTTTGTTTGCTGCTGGCTCAACCTCATAACCCCTCTTCTTAGCTCTTGTATTGGCAGCAACTAGACTACTATCACTGTTTACCCCACATAATTCTCCTTCCTGCCAATTCATGAAAGCAGAACCATTCTGAGGTTGCTCTTGTTGTTGTACAACTCCATCATTTGGTGTGTATGGTTGTGTAGTTGCCACATTTTGTGTGATCAGAGCCTGATTTAGGACTCCATTTGAACAGGCTGACTAATTGTGTGGCATATGGCATGGGACACACCAATCATAATCAACTGCAATGTTATTTTGGATAGGGACAAGGTCCCTTGCTATATTAACAGGTGTTGGATTGTAAGGCTGAAAAGGCCTTTGGTTCATATTTTGCTTGGCACCTTGGTAATTGTTCTGATAAGATGGCCTATTGGCCTGGTAAGGTTGACCCTGCCCTTGATATGCTTGGTTCTACCCCTGATATTGTTGTTGATAAGGTTGCCTACCTTGAGACTGCTGCTTCTTGATGTTTACTAGATCATTCCCAAAAGTCTGCAAAAGATTTTCTATTTTTTGTTGGCTACTTTTTATCTCCTTTAGCTCTTGAGATGAACTAGACGCAGTAGGGTCAGAAGTAGAGGTATTTGGTAATGTTGCAACAATAGGTGCAGGGACAAAATATGGGGTGGGTAAAGGCATAGAAGCCTGGATCTCAGGAAAAATGGGCATAGGGGGCCTAGGTGCTATTTTTCCAACCTGAATTAGACTGTTCTCTGCTCTAATGGCAATTTCATAGGCATCAGGTAGGCTTACACCTCCTAGTGATTGTATCATCACTGAAATATCACTATTTAAAGCTTTTAAGAAATATAAGAATGCATACTCAGCTGGAGGTCTTACCGTAGCAGGGATTCTATCCCATGTCTTCTGAAATCTGAAGTTGAAGTCCATCATTGGTTCCTAAGGAGTTCTTTTTATGGTGGTCATTTGTTCCACCAATGACAGATTATCTGATTAATCCTGGAACTACCTATTCAGCTTGTCTCCTAGTTCATCCCAGGTCCCTATAGTCTGTACTGGTAGACTTCTGAACCATTGTAATGATTTTCCTTTGAATGAGGCAGCTAATAATCTAATGGCCACATTTTCTTGTGTTACATGATGTACTCCACATAGAGAAGCTACATCTCTTATGTGTTCAATAGGTGTAGTTTGGGTCTCCCCTGTGAAATAGGGCAAGCTCTTCAAGGCTGCCATATGTATGACATCATGTACTATTAAGTTCAAAGGGCTTCCCCCATCAAAAGCCACAAATGGCTGATTTCTTGCCATCTGAGCAGCTGGAAGTGGGTTTGCTTGAGTTGCTACAAGGACTACAGAGGCAATTGGTCTAAAATTTGGAGGAGTTGACAAGGTCCTCTTAGAATAGGGAGTTCTTACTACAGTTCTACTTTGCCTCCTAGGTGGAGAAAGCTGTAGATATTCAAATGAGCTGGAACTTGAACTCCTAGTTTGTATCCTTCTCATAAAAGTATATCAGCAAAACTGGTTTGCCTGATCTTCCTCAGTATGAGTCGCCATATATGCAATTTTAACCTCTTATAGGTCAGAAAACCACCAGTTGCACATCAAAACCAGTAATAAGAGTTTGTACTATCCCACCGGGCGTGCCAGAAACTGTTGTCACATGAAATTGCACCCTACTTGAATGGGATTCCAAGCATTCCAATGACACAATGGGATTGATCTCTAAGTGTGGGACTTTGCTAAATGAGATCAAACCTCCGGAGAAGGCTGGCTTCCTTGTCTAGTTATCACCTAAAACTATTGTATTTTGGGGTGAAAAGGGGAAGAAATGTGCTTCAATGAAAGATAAAGTAACAATACTTAAAACATGAAAGGGTGATGCACCAGATAGTTCTAAAGAACCTTTGCAAAGACTGAAGTATGCATAATATAATCAGATACAGAAAGCAAATATACACAGAATAGATGATTCTAATAGAGGTAAGGAGCAAAATGATTGAGAGGAACAAGAAATATTCACAGACAACCATATGCAGATTTACACAGAGATAGAAAAATCAGCAAAAGGCATGATAGCTCTCATATATCTAAAGAAAGGCCACGTTATAGTATGAAAAGTTCTGTTTGGAAATAGGAGAACATAATGTTTCCAGAAAATTTTCCAACCCTTACTACATCATAAGCCTCAGCTTATATAGCAATACAAAAACTATCTTAGGTCGGTTACCAAAATCCACGCTGGGAGCTGCAATCAGAAATATCTTCCTGAAGGGACATCCATCTGCCAAGAGTAATGGTGCAAAAGATCTGGAACAGGGGTAGGTGGGAGATATTTGGGTCTTCAATGCAAACAGCCGCGTCATCGATCTGATCTTCAAAATGGTGGAGGATAACTTAGCATGTGAAAATTTGCTAAGATGGAGGAGATACAGGCGGTCAAAGTTTGGTCAATCACCTGTGTATATCACTTCTACATTTGTGTGTATATCACTTCAATATCTTTAATTGTGTCTTGGCATATACAACCCTAAAAGCAAGTTGCGGACCCGAAGCTCCTTATGAAACTATTGAAAAATGCCATCGGGTCTGGGTTGTATGTGTATCAGCATCTGGGCGCTAAAAAGCCCTGCATATTGCGGACCCCACCAATCGCATCTCCCCTCTGTCTACGTGAACATACAAGCTGTAGACCCAAAAAATGCCCTTAGCTGCATTTCATTCTCCTACCAGGTCTGACTTCTATCACTTTCCCCTTGAGAAGCCCTTGCCAGAAACTTACGCAGAAGCCGACATTCGGCATCTTCTACTTCATTCTGAGAAACGTAGTAGAGACTAGCGAAAACTCTGGCGGAAACCAACATGTGTCGAGCCCCGCGATACCTTATAAGACCATATCAAAAGTTGAAGTTGCCCCTGCTCGTGACACGTGTCGCAACCTGCGGTATGATCCGTAGCAACGGAGGCTCGTCACTGGGACCCATCCTGCCTGTGCCAAACTTTGAAACAAATAGAAACTACTGCGAAGGCTGACACTTGTCAGCTTCTGCGGAAGCCTTTAAGGGGCACGTGGCATCCTCTGCAGCAGATAGAAACTTTTTAGAAACTTAGCGGACTGCGACACGTGGCAAGCTTAGCGTTGTTGTGAGAAACATAGAGGCTCAGCTGGGACTCACGCAGATGATGACACCTAGCGCCTTTTGCGCCTTCCTGAGATACATACAGACACTGCTTGAAACCTTCGCAGATGCTGACACGTGGCATACCCCGCGTTACCCTTGAAACATCAACAGGGACTCTGAAAACTGCAACGGATAGTGACACTTGTCGCTGTCCGCTTATCTTTTGAGAAACATAAGAGACCCTCCGCAACTGACACATGGCACCCTCCGCGCACACTTAGAACATATAAAGGGGCCCTTTGAAACTTCGGTGAAACTTGCCACTTGTCACCATCCGCGGAGAGAGAAACAAGACAGAAACTTTTTTAAGACCCACTTAAGATGCACACGGATGCCGACACATTGTGTCCTCCTCTTCTCTTTAGAAACAATATAGGGGCCCACTTCCTCTCCTAGCTTCGCACCGAAACAAAAGAAACTTATGTGGAAGCTGACGCATGTCAGCTTTCGCGGCAACTGCAAGGGACACGTGGAGCGCTTTGTCCCAACTCAGAAACATAGAAGAGACTTCAGCGGAAAGCGACACGTGGCAACCTCTGCGTGACTCTGAGAAACAACACAGGGACTCTCCGCCGCTGACACTTGTTGCAACCCGCGGTATTGAGAAACCTTATAAAAGGGGCTCGCGAAACTTGGGCAGGGGCCATGAAACTTTTAGAAACATAGCGGAGGCTACCACCTGTCTCCATCCGCGGGGCTCTTGAGTTACCTTTTATCCCTCAGGTGGCTCCACGTGGTGCCATCCGTGCCACTCTCAGAAACTTAAAGAAACTGTGAGTTAGAAACTTAAAGAAACTGTGATGAAACTCTGGCGGAAGCCGACACGTGGTGCCCTCCGTGGCAACATTGAAACTTTTAGAAACTATGCTCCACCGCTAACATGTGTCGTGATCCGTGGCGATCATTTTCAAAAGGCCGATGGAATTTTGCAAGCCCGCCAAAATGCCCATTTGAACTGTCTGTTGACTGCAACTTTGACTATGCATAACTTCTTCATTTGGATGAATTTCAGGGTGCTGTAAAAAGCAAACCTGCATAATTTTTCAAGCTCTTTACAATCGTAAGGCTTATTTTGCAAGGCCTCTGGGAAATTTTGGCACTTTGCTTTATAGGGACCCTTTCAAAGGGATTTTCAAGGAAAATATCAGGTTAACTGTTTAGCTCTGGACAGAGGGAAAAAAGGTTAACAGTTATGATGTTGATCACTCTCATGATATCTTTGTTGATAGTATGGTGTTGTTCATCTATGCTCATGATACTTGTCAGGTTTGGTGATTGATGTTGGATGTTGGTTTGATAGTGTCAGATTGATAGGATCATTACAAGGTTATTGTTGATCAAAGGTAATGGTGTTGGCAATTCATGGTACAGATGTAAAGTGTAGATTCTTGATGCATGGTAAAGATGTCAGAAGATATCAGAACATGGTAAAGGTACTTGTTCATTTTTTTCATTCATTCCCATGGTGTTTGGTGGTTGGCAAAGGAGTTGTGTAACAGATTGACTATTAGAGTCATGCAAAGGAGTTGTACTTTGGAGTTGTGATTTGGTAGAGGAGTTGTGTTGTTGCCTTCATTGGAATGTCATAGTCAAATATCATCATCATAAAAAGCATTGTTAAAGGTCACCATCAGTTGAATTGATTACTCAACATGTCAATGATAAAGGCACTCAGTTGTATTGAATTGGTTTCTTAGTTGAACTCAGTTGATGATGATGGACTAAACTTAGTTTATGTCAAAAGCGCAAGAGTTTGTTGCCATTGCATTATGTTGTGTCATTGGTGCCAAAGAGCATTGTTGCTATGGTCTGTTAGTCATCAATGTCAAGATGATCAAACTTGTTTAGGAGATTTGTTGTCATCAGTTTATATTGGCATGTCATGTTAGTTATGAAGTGCTCATTCAAAATGGTGTGGTCAACATTCCTTCAAGTGCATTAAAAGTCGCTTGGACTAGTTTGCTATGTTTGCTATGATATCTTTGTTCATTCATGGAGTTATTCATACATTCAGTTTTCAGTGGGAATATTTTGAATCATGGAGATTGATCAAAAACCCTAAGAAAGATCTCTTAAGACCTAGGGTTTAGGTTTAAATACCTAGGGTTTATATACTATGAAGGGCGTCATTATAAAAGTTCACTTTTTGTTATGTTTTGAGGTTGACTGGTGATAACAGGTTCAAGTGTCACTTAAGTGACAACCTAAGGGTCTTATGTCATCAGGAGACTGACCCTCTTACCTAGGGTGACCAGTTCTACCCAGTAGAAACTCTCATTTGAAGCGCCAAACAAATATCTACAGTGTATTTTTGAACCTCCATGAGAGCGAAGTAAAAAATCTATGGTTAGAATTTAAATCTCTTAATGGTCATTTTTCATGAATTGAAATTGACAACTGTTAGAATGTATTTCTTTAAAGTCAGTTGAGTTTAGTGTTTTAACTAACTCTATTCTTTATTTTGAGAAAAAAAACCCTAATATTGATTGATGATTGAAGATGGTGAGGGAGGTTGTCTTGATGTAAGACATAGTATTGTTGAAGGATTTGAGGTTGAAGAAGAATAAGAAAGATGTGAGAATAATTTTTTTAAAAAATGGACTACTGCTTGTAGTGAACAATATTGTGTGCAGATGAAGATCTTTAATATCATCAAAACAAAGAGTTATGATCATGGTGAACAAAAAGGATACAGAGTATTTAATGAGAATTGTTTTGCTGAGTACTATAATAGACAGAGGTAGAGGTATTTGTTTGATAGAGAAGGAAGATGATTGGTATTGAATGTCATCTATTATGAAATGGTATTATACATCTATTTGTGAGAAATAACAAAATGACAGAGGCAGAGAGGATAGTAGGATTTGTATGGCATTACTTATGAATTGTGTGTGAAAGTATGATGTCAGAGTTGTGCTTTGTGAAGATACCTTGATATATGTGTGTATGTGATGTATGAGAACATGATAGTTGTAGAGAGTATAAGGAAGATTGCAGACATTAATTGCAGAGGTATGCATATAATTTCTATATTTGGAATGTATCATTTTGAATAGGATGTCCTTTTATGATGGTTTGATATGATGTAATAGCTGAGTATGATGAATTCTGTAATGAATTGTTGTTGGATTAGTCATTCTTTGGAAAACATGTAAAAGAAAGATCATGTCATTAATGTGTGCCATTGATGATCTAGGAGAGATAAGGTATTTGAATAAAAGAGTTATAGAACTCATCTATAACCTTTGTTTTCATTGTAAACAGAGTAGTACTCTATGTGTATCTTCTTGTTTTGAGATTGGAGTTGATGTGATTAGTGAGATCCTAGCTAGTGAGGCATGTATGTAATCAGTGAGATTTTGGTCAATGAGACCTAATAAAGTTTTGGTGAGGTTGGATAGAGGTTTTTCCCAATTTAGGGTTTTCCAGTTTACATCTTGTGTTATGGGTCTATCTGTATGATTCTAATCTTTGTTGATGTCTTTGATTTGTTGATGTTAATGATTGTTTCTACAAGGTTGATGAATGAACAAGTTTTATTAGATCACTGATTCACCCCCCCTCTCAGTGGTCCATTGTATTCCAACATGCCATACCTAAAATTTTCTATCCAAATTGGGGAAGTGAACAACTATGCACAACTCCCTTCTATAATGTGAATAGTGAATAAACCTACTACAAAAGACATAGATTATATAGTCACTAGAAAATTTCAGATTACCTTGATTGTGAGACACAAGTAAGCTAGTCATTACTTTTCACATATCATTGCAATACACCTTAAGCATGTTTATCTCCTACCACACTTCATCTAGGACTATTTTTTCTTCTCCCTTAGAGGTAGGTAGATTCACTAAATCCATCACATCCAACTACGTACATTTTAGCTTTGAGAAACCTCCACTAGAAACATTTTTTTCTAGCACCATATCACCAAAATTGTCCAAAAGGGCAAAAATAGAGTAACTAGAGACATTGGTCTACATTGAGAATGATACAACCATTTTGGTGATAAAATAACTGTTATCAATTAGGATTGCACCCTTAGCAAAGATAAACTTAGCTATCCTGTTGCAACATGGGAACACTCCTAGGCCTGTGGGTTGCCTAAAAATTGGAGTGAACCTCCAGAGTGAGCTAGTTCTCCTAATGAATTTTCCTAATCTAAATGAGTGTTTGGGAAAAGAGATAGAAGGGTAACTGCAAATCAAATAAATAACTAAAAATTAACTCCTAAAGTGATGCACCAATACTTCAACTCCTACCAAATCTTACTCACAATCAGTTCACAGAACTATAACTCTCACAACCCCTTGATTATACTTAACTCATTAATATTTCACATGAAGGTTCATCTGAACACAACATGCAACCTGAATCAAATAAAATACTTGCATACCCATAAGAAAAATTAAGACAAAATAGAGGATAAATAACTATCACAATGCAATATCAAGTTAACTTTGCAAATGAGTAGACAAATGGGAAGGAAAATTGCTACTCTATAAACTGGAAGGAATAATGAGTACAAAATCTAAAGTACAACTCTCTCAGTGTGAGAGGAAGACTCTAAAAATCTGAACTCTAATCTCTAACTTTCTAACTCTGACCCTGACTGCTCAAAAAGAACTAGCTATCTGTAATATATCCTCTCCAAAAGATCTCCTAGAGGAAAAGCTGAAAAAGCTCATAAAAATAACCATGCCAATCCATTTTCAATCTCCTCAGAAAAGATGACAAAAATCCCACCAAACTACATCTAAACTATAAAAACAAACTGCCAAAAATTCCTCCAATGTGGCCCCACCGGAAAATATGCTTTGTTTGCTCCAAAAAACTCAATCTTTTGTCCATATCTACCTCGAAATAAAGCAAACTAAAGAAAACAAGATAACGTTTTCTTTATCTATTTTAACTGCATAAAATAGTTTTAATTTTAAATCAATTTATAAATCATTGCTTCAAAACAAAACTTTACATTGAGATTGCAGTTTTATTCTATAACCTGATTCAATTTGATTTTTTACAAAATAATAATACAAGGCTTTATAATTTTTCAAGTATACATATCTCAAGCATTTGATTTTTCTATAAAAAATCATAAAAATTATATCAAGGCATATATATGTTTTGCAAAAAAAAAATGAAAGCCTCTAAGGGTTCTCTCCTATCTGGTTTTGCAAATACATTAAGGGCATATTGACCTATATTCAAAAGAGACCGAATGGTTTAAGGCATAAACCCCAAGCAAGGTATACACAAGGTGATTAAAGGCACTTTGTCCATGACTTACCCCAAATGGCTAAGGGGTCTAAGACATATTCATTTTAAGTCATGAAGATTTAAACATTTGCAAGGTGGAATAATATCCTGGGGTATTCTATGAGGCTTCTATTTTTTTTAAATAATGTGATAAAAATACCACATTCAGTCTTAGGGATTAGTGAAAACCCTAAGACAAAACACATTCGAGCCCTAAACTCTCGGCTCATTTTCACCTTTTGACCTTTGGACAACTCTCTGCTCCAGCCGCTAGGAAAACTAGGGTTTAGAACTTGAACCCTCAATTTTCTCTACTACCTCTGCAATTCTTTGAAGAATCTCTACTAAGAACGAAAGGTAAAATCTTCTATGACACGTTTGATCCATTTCTTTTTGTCTCTGAGATAATTTTTTCACCTTAAAGCCACGGCTATACTATATTTCTGATGCATTGTTTTTGTCTCTGGCTTCTCTGCCATTTATCCTATGTTTGAGATTGCCACTAAAGATATTTCTAAGGCTCTCACTAGTTCTGAATGCATTTTCTGCAATGGCCTAAACTTGGGTAAGCTTCAATTCTTCGAACTCTATTTCTCCTTTCATTCTTATTTGATTTGTACTGAATATGAGTTCAGGAAACCCCAAAATGAAAGCATTTCCTTTTATAACTCTGCTAAAACCATTACAAAACCTGTGTATCTTTGTGGGCCGCGGAAAAATAGTTAAGGCTCAATTTGGTATTATATGGAAGTGAACCACATTAGATGATTGCACTTGGTTCTTCAAATGTTATGCCCTTTTAAATGGTAATGCATCATATGTAGAGGCTACATCATTATCATTTAAGTCTTTGTGCCTCAGTCTTCAAAGCGTGCGACTCAATTTTATATGCTCACTTATTTGAATAGGCCACATCACTATGAAGGGCAGCACCTTTGATTTTGGTTATGCAATGTCTTTTCTATTTTGTGAAGGCTCGCAGGTTTCTATTTCCGTTTTACTTGTGGCTTTCTAGTTGAAACCCCAGATGGTTTAACCTAGTCATGAGAGAAGAGACCCCTTCTGGTTGTGACCTTGACAGGACAGAAATGGGTTTGATAAATCATTTCTTGTATGAAACTATGTTATTCTTTCTTTCTGAGTTTGTAAAAACACAAACCTCCATTGGGCTGCGGGTAAATCTGCTCCTTCTGTGATGGTCATTAACATTCTTGTGGTTGCAACCATAAAGGAGAAATTGTTGACATTTCTGTGTGTGAGTCGTGGCTGTAATAGCATAAAATGGTTTGCATTTTTATCATTTCCTATGAGCTCGAAAGTACTCTATTATTTTCCTTTTATTCTCCTGGATAAATGAGCTTCCTATCCTGTATATAGAAGATGTGAGTTTTGACCTCTTGCAAAGAAAATGTATTCATTTTTACATGTCTTTCCTTTGTAAAAATGACAAAAAACTTGTTGTCTTGGGTCAGAGCTTTGAATGTTGGAGATCCTCATAATCTATATTGGCAAATGATGATAACACATTGAATAGATTTGTACAGCTAAGCTTATTAATTTCAACTGCTGACCACATATATCTGACAGTATAAAGTCAACAATATTCACATATTCATTCATGATGTCTGGAAGTGTCCATACCTTTGATAAACAAGCATGATATCGCTACACCCCTTTTTAGATCTTTTACTGCTGACTTTTGGAGATTGAACCTGTAGATGAACATGAATACTGAAGCCATTCCTACTGCATACACTTTGAATGATCAAGCTTAAACTGTGACATGGCATACAACTGAAATGATGATGTCTAGTTTCCTTAGATTCTGTGTGACAGTTGTATATAATGTATTACTTCTATGAACATAGTTACTATAAATAGTTGCCTCTGGACTCTTTCCTGAGGTCTTATGCTTATATCACTCTGTATGCATTTGACATGTTCTCCATTTGATCTTTGTGACATATAACTTGCAGTTGCATCAGCTTACCTGCCCTATAGCTGATCATGAATAATATGTGGATATTCATCTTTACATGTTATCTTTCCACACAAACATTACTCAGCATGATCTCCCATAGCTCTTGACAGCTTTACTTTTGGTCCTTTATGACTTCAATACTAGATATTCTATTTTCTTGATCAGCAAAAAGAATATAATGTTGTCCTCATCATGACTATAATTTGTATATGGGCTGTTCTATTGCTTTTGCTGTCATCATTCCTTGCAACCTTAGTTATGAAGAAACTTGTATTCCCTGTAATAATCTCTATGGCATAATGTTGCATGGGTTGATATTCAAAGAAGTAGATGTACCTGTAACTTATGATCTTCTTCTCATTGGCTTGAACTTTCTCTGAGTTTTTATAATACAGTCACTTGATTCTTTTCCTATCACTCTTGAGATAGGAGCAACAAAATATTCTCTTCTTTACAATGGCAAATACATTTGGTTAAAAGTTGTGTTCCATCGGCACATGTTGTATCTGTTCATGTCATTATGGCATACTTTGCTGAGCTGTGGGATTTAATGATATTCTCCTTCACTTACGATTCTGGGTGTATCATATTGTAGCTTGACATTAACCCATTTCTTCACCCACTAATGTTCTAAGAGCCACTCTGATCTATTTTGAATTGCTATTGTAGCAATAATGATAGTTGTTCTCATGCATTGAATGTTGTCCTATATGAGTTTAGATCACTTTAATGCTTTCATTTAATCATTACTTGAACTGTAAGCATTAGATTTATATTGTACTCCTTTAGTTAACCTATTTCAATTGAGCATTATGAATACAATTTGCATTCCATCCCCTCTGAGGACTAGGGGGCAGCATGCTGGGCTCAACCCTTGTGGGAGCCCACTTTACACCACATGTTGATATGTCTTCAAATAGCTACATGACTTATCCTATACCTACACATGAAACAAACATGTTAGATAAAATTAGTGAAGTACAATGATTGTTTCTTTTCAATCCCTCTTGCATGGATGATTTGTTACTCTGATTCAATGCATCATAGGTAGTGTATTATATCATTTGCTGATGAAGTACATAGTGTGAACCATATCCAGAGCTCTAATGATTTCTTTCATCAAAATATAGGTCCACTCAGCATTAGGAGCAAGGATGGAGTAGCAAAAAAGACAAACATCGAACACAACAGGCAATGATGGATATTCTTTTCACTGTATGCTCTCTTTCCATCTTCAATTGTATAGTACACTTCCTAGGTTGTGTTGGCTCAGCTATACCCACGGCTTGTGTGGGTCATTTGATCTATTATGTTTCCATTCAATACAATGTTTTTATCTTTTGTGTATCTCATTTGTAAAATGAATAATCATGGTAGTGAACTGAGACATCCTATCTCTCATGCAAGCTTCTGCAATGTAAATGAATGATAATATGAAAATTCTTTCTCTTCTATTGAACAACTGAACTACAACATAACTGAACTCTTCAAGCACCTTAAACTATGCAAAAATATCATAGCAGACAAATGTTAAACTTTTCATCCTAAAATGAACTTAATGCACCAGCTCTACCAATTTGAGTTGTAGCAGAAAAATTGGCAACATTTCTGGGGACTTCTGCTATATGCTTGTCTGCTAAGCATCAGGACCAGTTGCCTTAACTATCCATTGGGCATGGAGTCATACTCTTCTCTTCTCTAACTTAGAAAATACTGAAACTTAGCACTTCAACCAGTCCAAACAACAACAGAAAATAAAAACAAACCAAACTGAAAGCAAACTAGAAGGCCCTGGTGGCCAGAAAACATGTGCAGTAGCACTTAGGGAAACAAAAATTACTAAAAGTAAATGTACATGAAGCACTTATTAATGGAAACACTACCCTATCCTACTCTAACTAGCCAAAGAAACTGATCAAACAAACCCATTCACTGGCACAAGAAAATAACTACCCTTCTTTTGCAATCTGCAATACTCCATAAGCTTGTTAGTCAGCCAAAAAAGGTGGAGAACAATCAAATCTCTAGTAAATTGTTGTAACACCTTTCCAAGAAGGAAAATGCAGTTACTTACCCACCTGACTTTCTTTGCGAACTGATCAAATGAGAAAGTAGACTAAAAGTGTTCGACTTGATACCCTCCTTGATGATCTGACTCAATGTCACTGGGAGGCTGCTCCCTTTTGTTGACTTCCAACCTAGCCAAATATCTAATAGGACACCCCCTCGAAGGTTTTGGACTAGAAACAATAGCATTATCTGCACCTTGCATGATAGCCCACCATGTGGCTTCCTCCTCTTCGGTTAATGGGTCATCCTCCTTCGTTAGAGTAGCTAATAGCTCATCAAAACTATCAAAACTTGGAAGAATCTTAGCAAGAGCTATACTAGTCTCAAAATATTCAAGATTGCTCGAGGAGATACACTCCAAAATAGGTGTTTCTTCAATAGATGAAGGCAAGAATTCAAACAATGAACTAACCTCTGTCGACAAACCATCAACTTGCATATAAGCTTCTAGTTCCTGTGTGAAAGGCAACTCCTTTAACCAATCAAGATTCTGCTACAGTTTAGGCTGCTCCTTAAACAATGACTCATTCAGGAACTCAGCCACTTTCACCTCTTTCTTTTGTTGTTCTAGATAACCCTCCTCCAAATATGCTGGCATAACCTCTAAGTGTGAGCAGAAAAGCTCAATTTCTGCTTGAAATGGATCTTCCTCAAGCTCTTGATCACATAAGGTAGGGCTACTTTCACATATCTGATCTTGGGTCAATACCTTATCTAAATGGTGTTCATCACTTTTGTGGTTAGAACTTGGTATAGCCATGCCATTTTCACTTTCACACTCAAAGTTAAGAAGCTCATCAAACAGATTAACTATAAATGGAGGATCAACACCAATTTTTTGCACATTATCTAAATCTGTAACAGAGACCTTTCAAGATCATTCAAAAGTAAGTTCTCTTCACAATTATCCTGGTTTTCTGATGAGAACAGGATGCCTTTTACTTCATGACAGCCTGTAGCCAGCTATGTAAGTTCCATGACAGGCTTACACTCTTCTTCTTGATCCAAGACCCCGTTGTCAAATTGCTTGGCTTTAATGAGCAACTCCTTGTATTGTTGAGGATCCTCTTGCTATTCTAAAACTGTTGTCTTTGATATAAGCGTGTTTCCTTCATCTAGCTGAACAACACTAGGTAGCTGACTAAACAAAGAAGTTGATTCTTCCTCCTTTTTATCTGGTACTTCATCCGATGAAACCTGGGCATTTTGTCTTTGCAATTGAAGACTTTCACCTTCTAATTTCTATGTCCTTCTTTGATTCATCTTATAAAAGGCATCAGAAAAATTATCAACAGAATTGAAATGCAGAGGATTCAGGGGCAAGTTTGAATCAATTTTCTCTACACATGCATTATACTCATGTTCAGCTGGGGATGCAGCACAAACAACATCAACCTTTTCATGTGAATCAGCGTCTTACACTACATGATTATGTGAAAAAAATTTGTCATCTTTTACAAAACAAGGAAGCTCTGTAGTGCAAACATTGGTAGGTTCATCGGGAGGAGTCTTTCCTTGTTGGATCTTCTTTTGCTCTAACCGATATTGCTTCATAGCTAGATGTAATAAATTTACATTTCTAGCCTCCTTCATGGTGAATGAGTCATTTTCAAAAACAATAGGTCCGTCCTTATAAAGGCAAATAGTGATAGGAAAATCAGATTTATCTGGTTGGGGAACTTGGGGAACTTCTTGGATTTCTTGATATGATCGAAACTATTGGTTAAGGGGTTGGTCTCAAATGCTAACAGGCTCATCATCAGAACCTATGAAACTTCAGATTTCAATTTTCTGGGGAGTCTGTTTGCATTCAAAACTAAGCTCTTGGCGAGAAAAGGATTCTTCAAGTGGCTGGTTTTGAAGCATAACAAGTTCAGATTGTGCCAACCTAGGTTCTTGCAAGGGTAAAGGATTTCTGAAACTGGGAATCTTGACCTTGGCAGCAATAAGAGGTTCACTTTGCTTGAAACTCATAATTTCAACTTTAAGGGCATTAAGAGGCTCATTTTATCTAAAAATTGGAAATTTATACTTACAAACCTCTTCTTGAGTTGGCTATTCTGTAACAGAAGGGGCTGCCTGGGCTCGAGCAAGCAAAAGCTTTGTTTATGCAGTTGCCTCTCTCTCTCTCTCTCAAGATTCTCTTCAAATTGCCTCCTTCGTGCCTCCAACTCCTGGTAAGAACTAAAGGTCTCATAGGGTGGTTGCTCTGGCTGTTGAAGGTAAGCTTGGTGATCTAACTCTTGTCGCTACAAATTACACTCTTCATATTGCCTTCCTTGAAATCTCCCTCCTTGTTGATACTGATAACTCTTTATGCTTGCAATCTCCAGCTCAAACTGTGTTCTTTGTGCCTCCAACTCCTGCTCATGAAGATAGTCTCGATAAGCTAGTTCCTCCTAGTGCTGATCATACTCACGTTGCCTTTTAATCTCCTCTATCTACTTGATGAGGTCTAACATATTATTTTTTAACTCCCTAATTTTAGATTGTTTTAGCTGGTAAGGAGGCTGAGTAGGGGCGGGTGGGTGGCAATTATATTATGCATGTTGGTTTTGAAAAGGCATGGAATTAGAAACACAACATAATTGGCTTGATATGGCTGACATGGAGATGAGTAAGTGGCGTTTTCATAGTATGGGGGCGGGTATACTTATTGGCTATGAAAAGGTGACATTTTTTACTCATATGAAAGTTGGAAAATGGAATGAATAGATGATTTTTTATAACATACCAACACTTGATCATACCGAAACCTGTAGATCTTGATTCGGAGCCACCATATGTGCTTGATTTTCTGCATCCAAAGGCTGAGATCACTGATACACACACCACGTATTAGGATATATGAACATGATATTGGACTAAAATAGTCCAACTTATCCTGATCTTGTTTTCATACGCTGAATGCACTATTTCTGCATGTAAGACCAAAAAATTGAGTTGCCAGGTATACTTGTAAAATGCCTCCAAAGGTTGGAACACTGCTGCATATACTAGAACAATAGCTTTAAGAATTGAAAAACTTCTCTGAAAACACTTTTAGAGTCCCATCAGGCGTGCCAAAAATTGCTATCAATTAGGATTGCACCCTTAGCAAAGATAAACTTAGCTATCCTGTTGCAACATAGGAACACTCCTAGGCCTATGGGTTGCCTAAAAATTAGAGTGAACCTCTAGAGTGAGCTGGTTCTCCTATTGAATTTTCCTAATCTAAATGACTTTCTAGGAAAAGAGATAGAAGGGTAAATACAAATGAAACAAATAACTAAAAATTAACTTCTAAAGTGATGCACCAATACTTAAACTCCTACCAGATCTTACAATTAGTTCACAGAACTATAACTCTCACAACCTCTTGATTATACTTAATTCATTAATATTTCACATGAAGGTTCATCTAAACACAACATGCAACCTAAATCAAATAAAATACTTGCATACCCATCACAAAAATTAAGACAAAACAGAGGATAAATAACTATCACAATGCAATATCAAGTTAACTTTGCAAATGAGTAGACAAATGGGAAGGAAAAATGGAAGGAATAATGAATATAAAATTTGAAGTACAACTCTCTCAGTGTGAGAGGAACTCTAAAAATCTAAATTCTTATCTCTAACATTCTAACTCTGACCCTGACTGCTCAGAAAGAACTAGCTATCTGCAATATATCTTCTCCAAAAGATCTCCTAGAGGAAAAGTAGAAAAAGCTCCTAAAAACAACCATGCCAATCCATTTTTGAGCTCCTCAGAAAAGCTAACAAAAAGCCGGCCAAATTGCCTCTAAATTGTAAAAACAAACTGCCAAAAAGTCCTCCAATGTGCCCCCCCTGGAAAATATGCTTTGTTTGCTCCAAAAAAATCAATCTTTTGTCCATATCTGCCCTGAAATAAAGCAAACTAAATAAAACAAGATATCATTTTCTTTATCTGTTTTAACTACATAAAATAGTTTTAATTTTAAAGCAATTTATAAATCATTGCTTTAAAACAAAACTTTACATTGAGATTGTAGTTTAATTCTATATCCTGATTTGATTTGATTTTTTACAAAAAGAAAATACAAGGCTTTATAATTTTCCAAGTATACATATCTCAGGCATTTGATTTTTCTATAAAAAATCAGAAAAATTATATCAAGGCATATATATGTTTTGCAAAAAAAATGAAAGCCTCTAAGGCTTCTCTCCTATCTGGTTTTGCAAATACACTAAGGGCATATTGACCTATATTCAAAAGAGACCAAATCGTTTAAGGTATAAACCCCAAGCAAGGTATATGCAAGGTGATTAAAGGCACTTTATCCATGACTTACCCCAAATGGCTAAGGGGTCAAAGGCATATTCATTTTAAGTCATGAAGATTTAAACATCTGCAAGGTGGAATAATACCCCGAGGTATTATTTGAGGCTTCTAATTTTTTTAAAACAATGTGATAAAAATACCACATTCGGGCTTAGGGCTTAGTGAAAACCCTAAGACAAAACGCAATCAAGCCCTAAAGTCTCGGATCATTTTCACCTTTTCACCTTTGGAAAACTCTCTACTCCAACTGCTATGGAAACTAGGGTTTAGAACTTGAAACCCTCAATTTTCTTTGCTAACTCTACAATTCTTTGAAGAATCTCTACTGAGAATGAAAGGTAAAATCTTCTATGACACATTTGATCCATTTCTTTTTGTCTTTGAGGCAATTTTTTAGCCTTAAAGCCATGACTATACTATATTTCTGATGCATTCTTTTTATCTCTGACTTTTTTTCTGTTTATCATGTGTTTGAGATCGCCACTGAAGATATTTCTAAGGCTCTCACTAGTTCTAAATGCATTTTCTGCAATGGTCTAAACTTGGGTAAGCTTCAATGCTTCAAACTCGGTTTCACCTTTCATTCTTATTTTATTTGTGTTGAATATGAGTTCTGGAAACCTTGAAATGAAAACATTTCCTTGTATAACTTTGTTAAAACCATTACAGAACCTTTGTATCTTTCTGGGCCATGGCAAAATAGTTAAGGCTCAATTTGGTATTATATGGAAGTGAACCAAATTAGATGACCACACTTGGTTCTTGAAATGTTATGCCCTTTTAATTCGTAATGCATCATATGTAGAGGCTGCATCATTATCATTTAAGTCTCTATGGCTTAGTCTTCAAAGTGTGCGACTCGATTATATATGCTTGTTTATTTGAACAAGCCACATCACTATGAAGGGAAGTGCCTTTGATTTTGGACATTTCTGTGTGTGAGCCATGGCTATAATAGCATAAAATGGGTTGCATTTTTATCATTTCCTATGAGCTAGAAAGTCCTCTATTATTTTCCTTTTATTCTCCTAGACAAATGAGCTTCCTATCCTGTATATAGAAGATGTGAGTTTTGACCTCTTGCAAAGAAAATGTATTCATTTTTACATGTCTTTCCTTTGTAAAAATGACAAAAACTTGTTGTCCTGGGTTAGAGCTTTGAATGTTGGAGATCCTCATAATCTATATTGGCAAATGATGATAACACATTGCACATATTTATAGAGCTAAGCTTATTAATTTCAACTGCTGACCACATATCTTTGACAATATAAAGTCAATAACATTCACATATTCACTCATGATGTCTAGAAGTGTCTATACCTTTGATAAACAAGCATGATATAGTTGCACCCCTTTTTAGATCTTTTACTGCTAACTTTTGGAGACTGAACTTGTAAATGAACATGAATACTAAAGCCATTCCTACTGCATACACATTAAATGAGCAAGCTTAAACTGTTACATGGCATACAACTAAAATGATGATGTCTGGTTTCCTTGGATTTTGTGTGACAGCTGTATAATGTATTACTTCTATGAACACAATTACTATATATAACTGCATCTGGACTCTTGCCTGAGTTCTTATGCTTATATCACTCTGTATGCATTTGACATGTTCTCCATTTGATCTTTGTGACATATAACTTGCAGCTGCATCAGCTTACCTATCCTATAGCTGATCATGAATAATATGTGGATATTCATCTTTACATGTTATCTTTCCACATAGACATTACTCAGCATGATCTCCTGTAGCTCTTGACAGCTTTACTTTTGGTCCTTTATGACTACAATATTGGAAATTCTATTTTCTTGATCAGCAAAAAGAATATAATGTTATCCTCATCATGATTGTAATTTGTCTATGGGCTATTGTATGGCTTCTATTGTCATCATTCCTTGAAACCTTAGCTATGAAGCAACTTGTATCCCCTATAATAATCTCTATGGCACAATGTTGCATGGGTTGATATTCAAAGAAGTAGATGTACCTGTCACTTATGATCTTCTTCTAATTGGCTTGAACTTGCTCTAAGTTTGTATAATACAGTCACTTGATTCTTTTCATGTCACTCTTGAGACAGAAGCAACAAAATATTCTCTTCATTACAATGGTAAAGACATTTGATTAAGAGTTGTGTTCCATCTGCACATGCTGTATCTGTTCCTATCATTATGGCATACATTGTTGAGCTGTGGGCTTTAATGATATTCCCCTTCACTTATGATTCTGGGTGTATCATATTGCATCTTGACATTAACCCATTTCTTCACCCACTAATGTTCTAAGAGCCACTCTGATCTATTCTGAATTGCTATTGTATCAATAATGACAGTTGTTCTCATGCATTGAATGTTGTCCTATATGAGTTTAGATCACTTTAATGCTTTCATTTCATCATTACTTAAACTGTCAGCATTAGATTGATATTGTACTCATTCAATTATCCTATTTCAATTAAGCATTATGAATACAATTTGTATTTCATCCCCTCTGAGGACCAGTGGGCAACATGCTAGGCTCCACCCTTGTGGGAGCCCACTTTACACCACATGCTAATATGTCTTCAAATAGCTACATGACTTATCCTATACCTGCACATGAAACACACATGTTAGATGAAATCAGTGAAGTACAATGATTGTTTCTTTTCAATCCCTCTTGCATGGATGATTTGTTACTCTAATTCAATGGATCATAGGTAGTACATTATATCATTTACTGATGAAGTACATAGTGTGAACCATATTCGGAGCTCTAATGATTTCTTTCGTCAAAATGTAGGTCCACTCAGCATCAGGAGCAAGGATGGAGTAGCAACAAAGACCAACACCAAACACAACAGGTAATGATAGATATGCTTTTCACTATATGCTTATTTCTCTTTCCATATTCAATTATATAGTGCACTTCCTAGGTTGTATTGGCTCAGCTATACCCACGGCTTGTGTGGGTCATTTGATCTATTATGTTTCCATTCAATACAATGTTTTTATCTTTTGTGTATCTCATTAGTAAAATGAATAATCATTGTAGTGAACTAAGACATCTTATCTCTCATGCAAGCTTCTGCAATGTAAATGAATAATAATTTGAAAATTCTTTCTCTTCTATTGAACAACTAAACTACAACATAACTGAACTCTTCAAGCACCTTAAACTATGCAAAAATATCATAGCAGCCAAATGTTAAACTTTTCATCTTGAAATGAACTTAATGCACCAGCTCTGCCAATTTGAGCTGTAGCAGAAAAATTGGCAACAATAACATCAAATGGTATCCTTAGATTCGGGTTCATTTGTTAAACCTAGTTCTAACTCACTAAAAATTCCATTCATAAACCCTAACATTCTGACATTATCACAAGAAAAATCACCTCGAGATGATAATCTATAACAAAATGTTTGTTCTTGGCCTCTTGACCCTTACCAAAGCTCCAACTCAATTCAGATTATCTCTAGAGGTCTCATAAAAGTTTAATTTCATAAAACTTCTAGGGGCATACAACATCATTCTTTCCTATACATTAGTTTAGAGACCCTTTGAATATCTCTATTCATTCCAAGTTTAAGATTTTTTAACCCTTAAATGGGGGAAAAGTTATATAATATTCAAGTTCTCTAATATTAAATGCAAGTGATACTATTATATAACAAATAAAGTCACAAATAAATATGTTTTAAAATATTATGTTGTGTTTAACATGTAGAATAAGATGGGGATTGTTTATGAGGTGTATTTTGATAATTTTATCTCATGCTTTTGATGTATAGTTATTCGTGTGGTGTGTTAGTAAATGTTCTATTTATAATGTATAGTTATATTAATATGCCCTAATGTAGGTTAGACAAGATTTTATTTTATTTTTAATTATTTAACAAATTCAAAAAAGGTAAAGGACTATGAAGCTATTACATTTTTTCCTTTGAATGACATATAAAAGAACTTGAAATGAATCGAAAAACAAAGAGAAAGAATAGAGATATGGATTTGAAAAGTCTCCACCCCTTTGGATGCCTAAATTCTCTAATTGGTATGTAATCCCCTCACTAATCAAGCCAAAAATAGGCTCCAGGTTTACAAATTTCATCAAACTAATTGATTCAACTTTAAGCATTGAACTTTCTTAAAAAGATGGGATTTTATACTAGAAACTCATCAATTTTCTTGTAAAATAAAAATATAGAAATGGAATATACTCCCTATTTCACTTGGAACCTTATCTAACTCCATATCCTTTGAAGTGTGAAAGTTGTCTATTACCATTTTTTCACTTACAACTCAAATCGGTAGAGCTAGTACAACAAATTTATTTTTAGAGTGAAGGGTTAACATTTTCTGCTATAAGTGTTTTGCATAGTTGGAGTGTTCAGTGGCATTACAGTTTAGTTGATCAAACATAAGGAATTTCTTATTATCATTCATTTGCAGAAAAGTGCAGAAGGAGATAAGTTATTTCATTTCACTACCATGTTTATTTGTTTTACAAATGAAGTACATAAAAGAAATAAACATTGCATTAAATAAAAGATTGATAGATCAAATGTCCAACACAAGCCATGGGAATAGCTAAACAAATGCAAATATAAGAAAGATACTATGCATCTAAAGATAGAGGAGAGAAAGTCATAGCCATCATTGCCTTGTAGTGCCTTCAATCTCTGAGGATGTCTCCTGTCCTTGCTCCTGATCCCCGATAAGAATCTACAAAAAATTTTAGAAAAAAGACTTGTTAGAGCTCCGGTTATGAGTTCTCTATGGCCTATCAGAAGAGGCATAATACATTTCCTATAATGCACCAGATCAATGATACATCATTCACATGCAAACGAACTAAAAAATGAAACACACATTGAACTTCATGATTTTTATCTAACATGTTTGTTTCATGTGCAGGTATAGGATAAGTCATGTAGCTGATTGAAGACAAATCAACATGTGGTGTCAAAATGGGCTCCCACAAGGGTAGAGCCTAGCATGCTGCCCCCTAAGTCTCAGGGGAATGAAATAGGAATGCTACATCAATTCAGTATATAAGCTTCAAACTCAATACCCACCGATGATTGCTAGTTCAGGGTGAGCTAAAATGAGAACTATCGATGAGCATCAAGATTTTCACATGGTTGCCAATGAGCCAATATAGGAGAAAGCATGTACATAGGTGAAACAGAGTTCACATCAAACATTTTGCCTTTTTAAAGAGAGTTTGTTTCTTCTGTCTCAAAAGTGATAGGAGAGAGTCAAGTGCATGTGTGGAGCAGCTAAGGCATCGATAGTAATAAATTAGAATGCATATTGCATCATGTATTGCAATAGCAAGTAACATAATTGTCATGAAGGAGATGAACAATCAACTGATACAGTAATCATTGGTATCTCATTTTCCATACCATACCAAAATAAATGTACAGTCTTATGCATGCACTAGATTACATTGCCAAGTATATGTATCATGTTACAAAAAACCATAGCAGGTATGTGCATAGCCAAAAGACAGTTGCAGCTTATGCACAAGAGTTATCATTACCAGGGCTCTGCAATAAATTCTTTTGATGTAATGTTACAGAGGTAAAATTGCAACATGTATTCCAGATGTTTCAGATTGAACAAGGTACCATAAGTGTCATGGAAAGATCCTTTACAGCTAATAAAAGAAATAGAAAGAGAGCATATGTATACATCTTCCATCTACAGAGAAAGGTGAGGTCACTTCCATCAAATGATGTACAACTGTATACAGTGTCACTTCATCATGAAAGAGCAGTTAAGTGAATAAAGAAGCAACATTCATGATCATTTATACAATTAGAGAAGAAAGAAGAATGTCAGTGTTTGAATATAGCTACAGGAAGTAGCTCATCAAATGCATACATGTTTAGTATGGAATACAAATAGATGTAGGAGCAAGATGATAAATGCCAAATACAGTTCAATCATAAGTTCTCTTCCACATGATGGTGTTGCTACAAAATAATATGCTGATCAGAAGTGTCTCATTCAATATCATATGTTGCAGAGAAAGAATGAAAGTGTCACATTTATCAACCAAGCATAATGAGGTATGACTATGTGAAAGTTAAATTTACCCTGCAATTTCTATACTACAAAATCATTCAAGAAAGGAGACATCATCATTGAACATGATATGCATGTAAGCATATACAGTGAAGTAGAGGGACAGGAAAGTGACAAGTGTAACAGCAAAAATATGGAACAACATGTCTTTATCTGATACACTTCCTCATGATTCAATCAATAATGACAAAGGAGTCCACATCAGGAAACACAAAGACCATTTTTTCCTTCAAGGAGTTTGATATTGGCCACTAAATGAAGTGTAGTCATGAATATAAGTGCAGAGTAAGAGATGAAAGCTTTCGAACTTATTCTAGTACAAAAAAATGCTAATGAATAGCTACAGCTGTGAATAAAGCCACATATGGATTATGCCAAAGATACATAGTCAGATGTAGAGAGTTCTCCATTATGGGTCAAACCCATATATTTTTCAAATGACGAGCTCATATTACAGAGGAACTGAAGGGGAAATGATCAAAACTGCTAAGGAAAGCTTTAAAATCTTAAGCCCATTTGGGGTTTTAAATGTAAAACTAAAGATACAAAAGTGAAGCCCGTGGTCCAGCTTTTAGGAGGAGATACAACCATAGTTCAGGAATGCTCAAACACAAGCAGTATGTATCCAGTCATGACCAATACAAAGGATTTCTGATAGAAAACTTGTTATTATTTATGCAAGATGGTATCATATACAGCCGTGAGTCCAAGACTGGGTTTTTCTTAGTAGATCAAACACATTTGCATTCCGAAAGAGTCCAGTTTGCATCTTGCCCAAATTTCATCATTTCTTTTGTATGAGGAAAAGCAAGTATAGATACAGAGATATAGAAGAGTTTCAGCCAAGCAAGTATAATATTCAGAAAACACTTAATATATAGAGAGAAATGGAGGGTGCATGCTTGTGTGAAGGAAATAAAAGCTCAGAAATGCATTTACTGCTATGACCCCATAATGGAGTAACCTTCTCATCAGTTAAAGAATAACCTGCTTAGGGTTTCAAATCTAAAATTGTAGATAGAGAAAGGAGAAATATGGAGTTCAAATCCATAACATACAAATATTTAGAGGAACAACACATGGCCATGAGTTTTAACCCACTGAAATCTACAAAATGCCAGCATAAGGATGAAGAAAGCAAGAAAATACATTTAGAGTTCAAATTCTTAAAAGAGCTCACCTTGACTGTCATACAAAGCCATAAGGATTTGAACCATTTTTTATTTTTCAGTGTCTTCAAAGGAGTCTCAGAGATGCCACGAGGGTGGATAGTAATGGTATTAAGACATAGCATATTATCAAAATAAACATATATAGAGCAAAATGTGTTAGAAATAATACAAAGGCCGCGGTTGGAAACCCATTTTCTTCATCTTATAATTGAAATAAGGTCAAAAATGAGTCATGTTTACATCAGATAAACATTTTACCTTTGAAATCTGTAAGAAATCCATGGAAGCCATGCTCAAAAATGCCAGGAAGTTGAAGTATCTCAAGGAAAAACCCTAGGGTTTCATGGTGGCCGCAAGCAGAGCCCCACTTTCTCAAAAAACTTCAAAAGTGAAATGAGCCCGATAAGATAAGGTGAGGTCAGTTTTGTGTTAGGGTTTCAATGAAGCCCTAACTCAAATGGGATTTTTATCACATTTGTTTAATTTTCAAAACTGTAGCTAATACCCCCAAGGGTATTAATGCCCTAAGTCATCATAACTTAGAATGAATATGCAGGTAAGTGCAAGAAGATGGGGGGCCAAAAAGGGGTCTTAAGTGGCCACTCTTTTTCTAAAATCAAGAAATGCTATCCTTGGATGAGAAATTGAGCATAGTTACACTCAAAATTTGGAGATGCAACCAAAACAATGTTATAGTGCTCCGAGTCTACTTTCTAAACTACTAAATTTTTTTTAAAATGGTATAGATTAAGGGGTTCAAAAGAGGGAGCCACAGAAATTGGTGTTGTTTCTATCAAAAAAAACATAACATAGCAAGTTTTGTGGCTCCCTCAAAAAGTTAACTTTTTTTTGGTATTTTTAAAATCGCTTTAGTGAGAAATTAGCTAACAACATGTAGTTTTTGCCTGATTTTTCTGATAATTTTTTAATGAATATTTAATTTTTTACTAATTTTCAAAGTGGACACATCCTGAAAAATAGAATTTTGGCCGTGCTACTCCTATAGATTTTGAAAACTAATTGGAAATTAATTTTTTATGGAACCTAGTTTCTAAAAATGTAATTTTTTTGAAATTTCAATGAACGGTTATTTTACAATGAAAAAAAGACCAAACACTAGTTTTTGCCCAAAAATAGACACACAAACAAAAGAAATTAAAGATGAAAGGCTTAACATTGTCAAAATGTGAGAAAAATTACATCATTAAATCTCTAAGAGAAAGCCTAACATTACCCAGGTGTTTGATTTGTTCAACCTTGAAACACGTGCAAATCTGAGGGTTAGCACGAACAAAATTATGTGAAATCATATAGAATATGCAAAAACATGTCTCTAGACATTGGGAAGGCACTCCAAGCCTTTGGGTTGGAAATCCAAAGCAAATCCCAAGCCTAAGGCTTGGGATTCCCAAAGCAAAATATAAATCGAGCATGTTATAACGCGCTCGCGTTATGTTCTGTTTTGCATTTTTTCCTTTTTCACAAAAGTTTGCTCAATGTTTGTCATGTTTGACATAACACGAGCGCGTTATAATGTGCTCGCGTTATGTCCCCCTTGGATTGTTTTATGATCAAGGTTATTAAGCATGTATGTATGTATGCTTGTATGTATGTATGTATGTATGTATGTATGTATGTATGTATGTATACTTATATGTATGTATGTATGTATATATGTATGCCTATTTGTATGTATGTATGTATGTATAGTGTCGAGGGTAGAGGAGGGTAGAGATGGGGGTGAGGCAGATAGGGGAGAAGAGGGGTGGATAAGGGTTGAGGGTTTAAGGTCAAGAGGGATTAGGGTTTAGGGTTGATGGATTAGGGTTTAGGGTTGAGGGATTAAGGTTTAAGGTTGAGGGTTTAGGGATAAGATTTAGATTTTAGGGATACGGGATTAGGGTTTAGGACCTTGAGGAATTAGCATTTAGGGATGAGGCTTTAGGGATAGTGTTTAGGGTTGAGGCTTGAGGGATTAGGGTTAAGGTAGAGTGTTGAGGGTAGAGGGATTAGGGATAGGGTTTAGGGTTGAGGGATTAGGGTTTAAGGTATAGTGTTGATGGTTGAGGGTTGAGGGTTGAGGGTTTAGGGATAGAGTTTAGGATTTAAGGTTTAAGTGTTGAGGATTGAGGATTTAGGGATAGGGTTTATGGTTTAGGGATAAGGTATTAGGGTTTAGGGTTTAGGGATTAGAGTACCATAAATTATAATTAGGGATTAGGGTTTATGGTTTAGGGATTAGGGATTAGGGTTTAGGGTTAAGGGATTAGGGTTTAGTGTTTAGGGATGTACAATTAAGGGGTACCATATAAATAAACTAGAATTTAGGCAGGGTTGGGAAAATTTTGTGAATCATCATGGGCTGGAGATTGGAGATTTTATTGTGTTCAAGTACATATCCAAGTCATATTTTAACGTTAAGATATTTCAAAGAACAGGGTGTGTGAAAAACATCAATGTTCTTCAGGTTATGAATACCAACATTGATACAGATAAAAGATGCCCTTCTTCTAACATAGTATGCAGTTCAAGTCAACCAATGGGTAGCAAGTTGTTGAATGAATTGGTTTAATGGGCTTGCCTCCTTAAAAGTTATGCTTGGATACTTTACACAAAATTTGGTAACTCTATACATTATTTTTCATTCTTTTATTTCCTGTACACTATTAAGAACTTGTAAAATCTAATTGTGTAATGTGTTTATGGCAGCGTATTCCTCCTACATTTGTTTGACAGTTTATAGACAACACATATGAACATATGGTGTTGCAAGGCCTAGGTGGGCAGGAGTGGGATGTTTAATTAGGGGGTACCATAAATAAACTGGAATTTAGGCAAGGTTGGGAAAATTTTGTGAATCATCATGGGCTAGAGATTGGAGATTTTGTTGTGTTCAAGTACATATCCAAGTCATATTTTAAGGTTAAGATATTTCAAAGAATAGGGTGTGTGAAAAATATCAATGCTCTTCATCTTATGAATACCAACATTGATACAGATAAAAGATGCCCTTCTTCTAACAGAGCATGCAGTTCAAGTCAACCAATGGGCAGCAAGTTGCTGAATGAATTGGTTTAATGGGTGTGCCTCCTTCTTCAAAATTATGCTTGGAGACTTTACACAAAAATTGGTAGTTCTCTATACATTATTTTTCATTCTTTTATTTCTTGTACACTTTTAAGAACTTGTAAAATCTATTTGTGTAATGTGTTTATGGTAGCACATTCCTCCTACATTTGTTTCATAGTTTATACATAACACAAACAAACATACGATGTTGCAAGGTCTAGGTGGGTAGGAGTGGGATGTACAATTAGGGGGTACCATAAATAAACTAGAATTTAGGCAGGGTTGGGAAAATTTTGTGAATCATCATGGGCTGGAGATTGGAGATTTCTCTATGTTCAAGTACATATCCAAGTTGTATTTTAAGGTTAAGATATTTCAAATAACAGGGTGTGTGAAAAATATCAATGCTCTTCAACTTATGAATACCAACATTGATACAGATAAAAGATGCCCTTCTTCTAACAGAGTATGCAGTTCAGGTCAACCAATGGGTAGCAAGTTGTTGAATGGATTGGTTTAATGGGTGTGCCTCCTTCTTCAAAGTTATGCTTGGAGACTTTGCACAAAAACTGGTAAATCTATACATTATTTTTCATTCTTTTATTTCCTGTACACTGTTAAGAACTTGTAAAATCTAATTGTGTAATGTGTTTATAGTAGTGCATTCCTCCTGCATTTGTTTCACAATTTATAGACAACACAGATGAACATATGATGTTGCAAGGCCCAGGTGGGCAGGAGTGGGATGCGCAATTAGGGGGTACCATAAATAAACTAGAATTTAGGTAGGGTTGGGAAAATTTTGTGAATCATCATGGGCTGGAGATTGAAGATTTTGTTGTGTTCAAGTATGTATTCAAGTCATATTTTAAGGTTAAGATATTTCAAAGAACATGGTGTGTGAAAAATATCAATGCTCTTCAGCTTATAAATATCAACATTGATATAGATAAAAAATGCCCTTCTTCTAACAGAGGATGCAGTTCAAGTCAACCAATGGGCATCAAGTTGCTGATTGAATTGGTTTTTGATGAACAAAACAATGATGTTGTTGAAGCAATGGAAGAAAATCAAAATTGTAAGTCTAATTTAATTTATTTCAACTTTCAAAGTAGACATTTAAATTCTAGCTTTACCAGGAGGATTGGTATAACAAAAACTTAATTCTGTTATAGGGCTTTCCTTGAAGAACCCTGGACATTATGGACCCTGTCATCTAGAAAAACACATGACAATGAACTCTGCCCCACCTTTCAAATCAGATAAACCTTTTTATTCAATGAAAATGAAGTCACAGAATGTAAACCAACCATGCATACTAGTAAGATCAAATTCTCTGCCTTCTATTCTTATTACTCTTACTTTATTAAGAGAAGAGTGTCAAAAAGAAAGGGTTTAATTGTAAGCTAACATAAGGCAAAGCAATTTTGTTATTACATTTTTCTGAGGGATCTCTAGAATAGTCTAATATAATGCAGTCTTCTATAATATGAACATCTGCATTTGTGTGAATGCTAAGCTTTAATAGTAGAGTATTAAATCATTGCAATCAGCTATTTATTGGTTTAAAATAACTTAGTTTTTGTAATGGTTTGGGAATGTAGGAGTTGCCAAAAAATAGGTGAATGTCCTCTACAATTACCAAGAGAAAAAAGTTTAGTAGTTCTTGTGGATAGAGCCAATAAACAATGGGAGATTATTTGCCTATTTCATAACAATATACCTACCCTAAGTGTGGGGTGGGCATATTTTGTACGTCATAATAATATTAAGGAAGGAGACATTTGCATCTTTGAGGAGGTGGATAGCAAGAAACATAGATTTATGTTTAGAGTTCATATAGATCGAAAGGTAAAATAAGTATCCTTCTGAAAGAACTTCTAGGAGGGAAAAGATAGGCCAATGATAAAAGGAGAAAATTATACAAGAAAAGATCTTCATGAGGATTGTAATATTTTGTCTAAAACAAATAAAAGTTAGTTAATTAAAAATAGAAAATCAAGAAAGAAACGGTATTAAAATGTATAGTTACTTATATCTAAAATGTATAGTTACTAATATCTATTTTTAAAAGACTGATTGATTTTTATGGCCAAAGTTGTTTATTTTACCTAGTTGATGGTTTTGATTACACCCAGGTTATACATTGGGAGCAGATGTGTGCACATTTTTATGGCCCCAATTGAAATACAAGAAAATAGATGGAGAGAGTATGCCGATCTTTTAAAAAAATATTAATAAAAAAATTCACTTAATGTTGACCAAGGGTTCTGATTTCAACCATTCATTGTCCACTGTGGATGTACCCCAATGCAAAGATTTTCTCATAATGATCATCCTTCTGATTTCAACTATTAATTAATCATTGTGGATGTACCAAACACAAATATTTTCTCATAGTGTTGAGGGTTGAGGGTTTAGGGTTGAGGGATTAGGGTTTAATGTTGAGAGTTGATGGTTTAGGAATAGGGATAGTGTTTAGGGTTTAGGAATGAGGGATTAGGGTTGATGGATTAGGGTTGAGGATTGAGGGTTGAGGGTTTAGGGATTAGGGTTTAGGGTTTAATGCCCAATATGCAAACCCTAACTATCAATAATAAAGACTTAAACATTCTAACTTTCTTCAAGAGATATCTAGGACATTTCAGAGACCTCAGGGACACCAGAAGAAAGACATTAGAGTATGACACTTATCATAGTCTTAGGGTTCTAATACATGAACAACTTCAAATTTGAATCAAACTCATGACTCCACTTGATAAATATAACTCTCCTTGATGATGACATTGAAGTATGATTATGAAATCTTGTGTCTTCTCTGACTTCTTATTGCATGAAAAAAACCACATGCACCATGAACATGAACCTTGCATCATATCAACCTTCCAAGATAGACCTTATCATGAAAACCATATTCACAACAAAACCACATCCACCATGAACATGAACCTTGCATCATATGAACCATGTTTGTCTTGTGCAAGATCAACATGAAAAATGCTCTTTTTTTATATAGTTAAACATAACGCTCTCGCGTTATGGCTTAAATTTTTTTGAAAAAAAGTTGGCCACTTTTTGGTCCCCCAACTTTTTGCACCTGCCCATGCATTAGACCCCTTAACCACTTGGGGGTAAATCATTAATAAATTCCCATGGTCACCTTGAATACACTATGCCTAGGGATTCATGCCTTAGAGTTTTGTAGACCCCTTTAGAGGGTAGGCCTTGAAGGCCTTTCATTTTATTTTTTGCAAAAAAACTATAATATGCCTCGGAGTATATTTTTATGATTTTTTATAGAAAAATCAATTGATATGTATTGTAAATACTTGGCGAAATTATAAGCCATGTATCATTAGTTTTTGCAAAATATAAATCGAATAGGGATGTAGAATAAAACTCCAAACATTGTAAAGTTTTATTTTAAAGCAATAGTTTATAAATTATTTTAAAATCAAAACTATTTTTATGCAGTTAAAGGCAGATAAAGCAAACGAAATCTTGCTTTCTTTATTTTTCTTTCTCCTAGTCAGATATGGACAGAAACTGAGATTACTTGGGCAGATAAAGCATATTTTAAAGCAGATTTTGGTGGGACCACCTAAGAGGACACCTTGGTAGCTTTTATTTTTTAGTTTGGTGGCAGTTTGAGGGCTTTATTTTTGGCTTTTTTGAGGAGCTCAAAAATGGATTTCTATCTCTATTTTTAGGAGCTTTTTTGGAGAGATCTCTTGGCAGGGCATTTATAGGAGAACAACTTAGTTTTTTCTTAGTAAGTTGATACCATTTTCTTCTCTCTTGAGCATAGGTAGAGAGTTGTATACAGGTAGTTGACTTAGTTTGTTTTTTTGCATTGTACTCCTAGTTCAATACAATAGATTTTTCTATTCCATCTATTTGTCTTTTTTTTGCAATTTTGATTTGATGTCTCATTGTGGCAGTTTCATGTCCTTTGTTATGTCTCTTACTGTAAAATTTGCTTTTGGTCTTGGTTGTAATTTGTGTTCAATTTGAACCTTATTACAAATTATTTTTGGATCAAATCTCAGAGGTGGGGTTGTGAAAGTTTAAGTGTGAAAGGTTGCTTGTGAGTGAAGATGTTCATTTAGATTTAATCTTAGAGTTAGTTTTGCATTTCAGTTATTCTCTCTCCCTTTTCCCCTGCAAGTAAATTAGATTAGAGAATCATTAGGAGAGCCAGCTCACTCAGAGGTTCACTCCAACTTTTAGGCAACCCACAGGCCTAGGAGTGTTCCCATGTGTCAACAGATAGCTAAGTCTTCTGTAAGCTTAGCATAGGGTGCATATCTAATTGACAACATTGTCCAAAGACACCCTAATGAAGGAAATGTGCAGAATTTTATTTATTCCTCAATTGTGAACCTATAATTTTTGTTTTAGAAATCATTCATGGTATCCTCTTCATACTTCCTAACTATATACCTTGTTGTAACAACTGTCTATCTCTTTTTAAATGAACAAAAAATACTCCTTTGGATAATTGTTTCGCACAAACCACAAAAAAATGTTGCATAATATTTTCTCACTATGTTCCTTATTTTTGTTGGTCCATATTGGATTTATTTTAATAAAAATTCCTACATTGATTCCATTCTAAGTTTGCTACTAGAGCGTGATGAAGTGACTAAACCCTTTCCAAGTACATGGACAATATAGAGCTAAATCCTTATGGAATGGGTGACATTCCTCTATTTAATTAATGCTAGAAACTACTATAAGAAGTGTTACAAGTAGCTAGTGTGCATAAAACAAAAAGAGATTTTCACCTAGTCCTATATCCTCTCAAATTTTACAAAAGATTATTATATGTACACTCGTGAAGATCAAATCTAGTTGGTTATTGTTTGACTAAAGATGTTAATTCCTAATAATGGTTGTTATAATCTTCTACCATTAGATTTATAAGTGGCATCAATGTAAAATATCTTGGCAATGGTAAAAACTTGCTGGATGAAAAAGTGCTAACATTTAGACTCATATTTAGATTTGGATAGAAAGGGTGTTAATATTTCTAGCTCAAATATGGATTCCCTTAAAAAATTCCTTGGGATTACCTCATATTTAAGCAAGTGGGAGTCCCAAAACTTGCCAAAAAACTTGCAGAACCACCCATTTAGAGTTACCCTGAAATTTTCCATAATTTCATCCTTGAAGCTGACAGACTTTTTTGTAACTAAATTTAATAAAATGAAAAGGGTTTATAGAAGAAGCTATTAAGATTCTAAAAATATAATATACGCCTGATAATAATTTTAATAGTTAATTATTATTAATTTTCTACATATGTTATGTCTGATTTCCTAATAGATATACATATAGAAAAAGATCCATAACTTTCAACATATTAATCCTTTCTTAAATCCAAAAGATGCGTCACTTTCTAGGATTTATTGGGTATACAAATAGTAAAATTAAAAATATTTGAGTTTCATATATTTTTAATCAAGTTAGGTTGCCCACAAAATTAATTTTTAATATTTTAAAAAATTCAAAGTAAAAAAAATCATAAATAATTATTTATTTACTCAAAAAATTCAAAAAATATGCGTAACATTCGCTCATGCATCCTTTACTTAAATCAAAATATTAGAGGAAAAATATTACCTTTTTCTCATACTTAGGTTGGTTGGAATGACGCCTACTTTTTAAGTTTTTTGAAAAATTTTAGTAGTGCTTCATTGAAATATCCAAATTTCATTAAACTATTTTTAAAATTTTCAAAAAAAAGTAGTAGCCCATAAACTACATTAAATTTATTACAACTTTTATTACTACCTTATTTCAAGATTGTGTAGATAACTCATTCAATTTTTGACATGAAGTTACTTAAGTTTGTTTTTCACATTTACATTGCCACTTAGGGTAGTGCTTTTCCCATCATGATCGTGCACTCACCCAGTAGAAGAAGAATCAGGCAATGCAATATTGTTCTTTTAAAAAGTTGTATTAACATGTCAATCTATTTCTTAAAACAATTATGTTCATCATGTCCTTGATTTCTTACAATAAGCACATGTAGGCTTCTCCTTCTTAGTGAATTTTGTGCTTGATCTATGTGTGGATTTTTCTTAGATTTGTTTTGTTTCTTGTTGGAAGGACCTCATGCTTTCATTTCCTTAGGTTGTCCAACCATCAAAGCATGAGTCTGTGATGGCTTAATGAGACTCATAGATAGCTTTTGTTTCTCATGTATTAACATCTCAAAAAAGGATACAAATGAAGGTATAGCGAAAGCATATCCCACAATTAACCTATGAGTGTGAAAGCTAGAAACAAAATTTGCATATTGAGAACCAACTTTATTCAATACATTGTAGATCAATTGGATGTCCTTTCTCTCAATACCACATGCTTTACATTGTGCTCTTAGATCATTAACCTTAGCTATGTAATCCTAGATGTTGTTAAAGATTTTATGATCAAGGCTCATCAATTCATTATCAATTTGATAGCCTTTAACTTCATCTGTTGTACCATACAATATTTTGAACTTTTCCCAAGCATCAGGTGAATTTGTACATGCCTCAATCTAAAACAAGAGATCTAGGGAAATGGAACTACGAAGACATCCAAGAGATTTTGTATGCTTAACCATCCATTTTATCTTTTCCTTATCATCTATGGGTTCAAGTGTCTTGTTTTCAATATATCGAGAATGTCCAAAATCCATTAGGGCATTCCATGAATGTTGACTCCAAGTTGCATAGTTATAAGGTGTTAATAATGGAACCCTTGATGTATCCATTATGTAGAGGAAAAGAAGGGACCAAGAAGATATATCAAAGAACAAACTCAATCAACACTATAATTGAATCTGCCAAACCAAAACAACCACCAATTTCAACTCTTTTTTCCAATCAATGAGTGATATGTACCCAAAGAGCTTCAAACTAAAAATCTAATGTCTAAAGAAAAATCTAGAAAAATGGCATGGACAGAACTATAGAGTACATAAATACCTTTGCAACGCTGATAAAAAGGTGAAATTCTGATAAAGTGGTTGCAAGTTGTGAGCTCAGGAGTGAAAAATGCAAGATCTATCTTTAACCAGTTGTATCTATCACCTGTAGTACAATCTCAAAAAATAACCTACACCACTGCAAACTTCTCAGAACCAGCTTTCCATTGATATCTCATTTGCTGACTTTTGATATCATGGTGAAAAGTTATGGCTCCCAAAAAACAATGCCCTATTAGAGCTAGAATGGGGCCAAAGGGGGGCCTTGACACTGATGTCACTGTTGACGTCAGAAGTACCTAGCCAAAATATGCTATGTTTGGACAAAATATTCTCTACTAAATCTTAAAATGGCTATACTTTTGTGCAAAACTGCCAATATCAGGCCAAAACTGCCCTTCTAAGGTTGAAACCACCTATGCAGACTGGAAAACCATTGGTTGAGTCATTTTGACTATCTGTTTGAGGTAAAAAACTGCTATCATAGGGTGAAAAAACTATTTTTTGGCCTGTGGTGGGGACAAAACCACCTTCCTATAGGTAAAAAAATACCCATTTTGATGGAAACCGCTTGTTGTGAGCAAAACCACCGATCTGTATGATTAAAACCACCTATTTGTAATTCTGAAACCATTGTTGGTAGTGAAACCGCTACTAGGTTTCGTAGTTTGGTGGTTTTGATTAAAAATATGTCGTGGATTTTTTGAAATCTACGGATTATTAAAAAAATTGAAATGGCCTGAAGGCCTATTAATAGGGCACTGCGGGGGGTATTAACCCCTGCCACTCTGGTCCGTAGGGAGGGGGTGATGAAAGCAAGTCAAAACACTGAGAGGGGGGTTGAATCAGTGTTTTCTTTTCAATTTAAACACTATAATGCATGAAAGATAGGAAAGCACACAAATTAGATGCAATCACACAAAGGACAAGAGAACACCTTTACGTGGAAAACCCAAATGGGAAAAACCATGGTGAGAATGTTGCCTGAGTCTACTACTCAAATCCAACCTCACAATCAAGAGTAATTTTACAATGTGTTTTGTAAGATTCAACCTACCGGTACACTTACACCTTCTTTAGCACCCACTCAAATAGCAAAAAAGCACCAACCCTAAGGCACCAACCTCATATTACAATAGCAAGGGCACCAACCCTAGAGGCACCAACCTCATATCACTTCTACAATTTACATGAATTTGTTTGTGTACATAAAAATGATTCTTAACAATCTGACATACACTTACATATATCTACACTTGTTCTTCTCTTCTTAAAACTCCCCTGGCCTTCTTTAACACATCTTTGCACAACTAACAACTCACTCTCTATTTGTGTATAATGATGGTGAATTTTTCAAAAAAAAAACATTGTTTCCATATATCATATAGTTCTCAGCAACTACCTGAAGAAGAACAAAGAAATAGTTATAAAACAGGCATAACTACTTCGAAATTGGCTCACATAGTCATTTCTGACACTTTTTTGAGCTCCGTTGGGGTTGCGGACTTCAGGCTTCCCCCCTTATTCCTTCCACTGCACATAGGCGGGAGTCAGACTTTAGATCTAACATCCTTTTTCCTTTAGAAATTGTAAGATATCGAGCTTCTACTCTTTAGCCTTCCACTTTGGAAGGTGGCAAGATGAAATCCCGCTTCTCCAAACTCTGATAACTAGTCAGACTTTAGGAGTTTGCTCTATCGCCTTCTATTTTGAAATGAGAAGGCAAAACTTTGCCGCTCCAAACTCTTATATGCTCTTTCCTTCTATTCGACAAACTTTGGGCTTTTACTCTTTCCTTCTCTTTGGAGAAAGTGGTCAGGAGAAACTCTACTTTGCTGAACTCTGATAACTTTGGCTTTGTCAGACTTTGCTTCATCAGACCTTCTTCAATGAACGTTCCTCTTTGAGCCTTCAAAAAGGCATATCTCCAAAACTCCGAACTCTGACAAGCGTCGGGAACCGGCCTTATTGTCTGTGGTCTTCCTTCTCATGTGGAAGCTAGTAAGACACATCTCTAAAACTCTGAACTCCAAAAACTCATCATAGACAACACTTAGAACAATTTCCTTTGAGAAGCCAGGAAGCCTAAACCCCTATACTTTGAACTCTGACAAATTGCTTGCTTTGAGGAGCCGTGAAGGATAAATTTTGACACTTAAAACTCTGAGTCTTCAATACTGGACACTTGGAAAATTTGCTTTGAGAAGCCATGAAGCCTAAACTCTGACACTCCAAACTCTAACAACACATTGTAAGGGTAAAATGTCGAATCAATCAAATGAACTAAATAAGACCCAAACATCAATAGAATAGGAGAAACAAGAAGGATTCAATAAACAAAGCAATCAACAAACACAGTGCAAACCTCTCCCGTTTCGATGCTTCTGTTGTTCGCCTATCACAAATCATCCTTTCACAGATGAGATGAGCCCTCAGAGAGTGCAATCTTTTAAAGCTGTTTGTAGGAAGTCGATGGTGAATGGCTATGGTGTGATATGCAATGAAGGTGAGCTCCAATGCAACAATGGTGATCTCAAGCTCGTAGATGACAAAAGGGTGCCAAAGGCGCGCTGGTGATATTTCTGCAAAGTAACGATGTCAAAAGCCTAGATCATTAGAATGGAAGGATGAAGCTTCATTTATAGACTTGGAAGAATGGAAATCAACGGTTGAGAGGAGATATGCAGATCAACAGCTGAGGATGGTCGAGGAATGTGCAACCAATGGAAGTGTGCCAAGTGTCCCAGCTCCATCATGAAAGGGGGGATATGACAAAACTGATTGGAGAGTTAACTCCATTGACTGGTCTGTTAACAGATTTGATTGATCAGTTAGAAGAATGGATTGTGGAACTAACTAGATTGATTGAGGATTTGACTCAATTGACAGGTTAGTTAACAGATTTGATTGATTGGTTAACTGACCTCTGATTGGAGAAGAAATAGGCCATGTGGGTGAGGGAAAATGAGGTAATTAAATATTAAATATATTTAATTACATGTGCAACCTGATGAGATGGACAAGGTGAGGTGGAAAAGGTGAGGTGTAAAGGTGATGTGGATTTTTGAATTCAGAACTTTAGGATAGAGGAATTAGGCTTAATTAAATAATTTATGATTATTTAATTGTGAAGGACATTAGAAGAATTTTAATTAAATAAATAGAATTTATTTAATTATGAGATAGTGAATCGATTAAATAAATTTGGAATATTTATTTAATTAATAGAAGAATGGAATAAGTATTTAGAATATTTATTTAGGATGATTTGTGTCATTTTTAGGCATATACATTTTGCCCCTCTTTGATGCAATGCAGTTTACAGCGTTGCTTCAAAGAAATCAATAGTATGAATGATGATACATGCCCCAGTTTGCCCCTGGTACAGGTTAAATGACGATAGGATGCCCCCTTGGGAGATTGGACGAGAAAAAGGGCGAAAGGTTTGGAGACAGACAATCTCACGACGAGGAAGGGGTTAGGATAGGTTGGAGGAAAAGGGATGCGGTCAGGGATGCGGGAAGAAAACGGGAGGGAAAACGGGCACAGGAAGTAGTCACAGTCATCACCTAGCCAGAATTAGGGTTTGGAGGCTATAAATAGGAGCTGGGTCCACAAGAATAGTCATTTGTACACTTGGTTGATCTGGATTAGAGAAAGAGAGCTCAGAGCAAACTCGGAGCAGCATGGCAGCCAAAGCAGTAGATATTCCACGCGAGGAGCACCGATTCGAGCGAGTCCGACGATTCGGGCGGCCAGCAGAGGCAGGACCCCCGGTATGTACTTCAAAAAATTTCTCCTAGGGTCGACTTTAGGCATCATAAATGCATGTAGAAAATAGGTGAAATAGATGCGCCGAAATGCAGAACGGCACATATGCCTCAGGAAGCGGCGCTTTTGTATTTTCGTGGCGCATATGTCAGTTTCGGTGGTGCAGGTGTGAAAGCTGCGCTTTTGTTCATTCTAGCTGCGCATACGCAATTTGGTGGCACTTTTGTATTTTCGCCGTGCATATGTGAAATGTAGCAGCGCATACGCGAAAGCTACGCATATGTGGATTCTTGCGGCGCATGCGTAATTTCGCGGCGCATTCGTGGAGTTCTGTGGTGCATGCATTGAAGCTGCACATATGTGCACTGTAGCGACGCATATGCCTATTTTAGCGGTGCATACATAAAGAAACAGTGCTTTTACCACCTGTAGTGGCGCATTTGCTTGGGATAGCAAATTACTTAGCCAAATTGATCCGATTAGCGTCCTGTTTGACGCAGGAATCGATGAGCTATCTCCGAGATTGCAAGAATCTAGTCAAGAGATGTAGTGTGCTGTTTTAATCAATTTGAAATGCTAAGTTTAGTTGATATAGTTCAGTAGATATGTTGAGTATGGTATATGCAGCTAGAGACTGACGCTTTGCTTTGCATGCGTGCAGGAGGAGATATGAGAGACTCTGCAGTCGAGGGAGACATTCCCTATGCCTTTATTGCAGAGATATATGCTGACGAAGGCTGATAGAGTGGCGCTTGGTGCCATGGGTTTGGATTACGTTTGCTTTATGCCCGAGGTGCGGGCGAACCGAGGACTACTGACAGCTGCCGTGGAGAGATTCCACAGTGAGGACGGGACCTTCCACTTTCCTACTGGAGAGATGACCGTGACGTTGGAGGATGTCTATCAGATACTACACTTGCCCGTAGTAGGCGAGTTAGTGGAGTACGATGCACAGCAGGATGCAGGACTCGTCGAGTGTCAGCGAGTGTTTCACGACCCCGAGCTAGCTGGACAGGTTATCCCATGGTAGGATATATATGACTGTTATGACTACTTCCCTGGGATTGTGGCTGGACTGATTGGGGGCATTGTATGCCCGTACAGGAGATCGCATGGGTTCCCATTGGATGGGGCAGGATCATGGAGTGGATGCTGACTGAGGGCACCCGATATACATTGGGAGTCTGCGTACTGGCCCACCTATATCACGACATGCATCAGGTGGTGTACCACCGCAGCACGAGTCTATCGGCTGGGGTGTTGCTGTTACAGTTCTGGCTGTGGGAGCACATAGCGGTGACTAGGCCGATGTGTGTCTTCGCGAGGCAGCGAGGAGAGCCATACAGCTATGGCTATGCAGGAGTGATTTCCCAGCACAGGCTGGGGAAGCTAGAGTATTGGAGGCACACCTTGGATGGGGTAGATGTAGTCGTCTAGAGACCATATCTAGATTGCGAGCCCTGGGATGACGAGGGAGATGAGCTGCCATACTGCTTTCAGACCAGGTGGCTGATAGGCCAGACACGGCACATACTGGAGAGACAGATGGTGGGCTGAGTGTTGAGACAATTCGGCAGGAGGCAGGGCATGCCACAGGGGCAGGCTATGTTTGCATGGACACATGCAGAGAGGGTCCGATGGGGGCTGATGGCTTCTTATGAGGAGGCTCTGGCAGAGTTCTAGCAGTTGCCTTATGTGGCATGGGACATGAGGCAAGAGATAGCAGATGCGGGGGTTACACAGGAGTATGAGGATTGGATCACTGCACATCCTTTCCTGAGATATTCAGGACCCGGCATGCTGGTGCCTCGTATTGATGAGGCAGACTCAGAGGAGGAGGGAGAGGCTGGCCCAGGTCAGAGGGGAGCTAGAGGAGGACGAGGACAACGGGGTGGCAGAGCTACAGAGAGGCCGAGGTAGCGGAGGAGGATAGATCAGGGTGGGCAGGCAGTGCCAAGATAGGTAGAGGCACCGCAGCAGATGCCTCCGCAGGCACAGATGCCACCACCCCAGCAGGTACCACAGCAGCAGGTGCCCCAGCCACAGGGGCTAGGACAGGCAAAGGCCACACAGGGGCTAGTACAGGGAGAGGCAGCACAGGGGCCAGTTCAGGGAGAGGCTCCTGAGAGGACTATAGCTAGCCTGAGGGGACAGGTGCGAGAGTTGCAAGCACAGCTGAGGAGGGTGGAGAGGAGGTGAGATACAGATGCAGTGGTGATCGCTGGGTTGACTCGTGAGAGAGACATGGTGGATGCACGGGTATGCCTTATCCGTGTAGAGAGGGACATTGCAGTGGCCACTATGGGAACAGATGCAGCGAGCTCCTTTTTGGTTGGACAGGTGCAGCAGGCACAAGCACAGGTAGGCCAGTTGCAGACACAGTTGGCACAGGCACAGACAGACCTAGCCAGAGCACAGTCACAGGCTCAGTACTACTGAGGTTTGTATCATGGTGCCGTGGCATCGAGCCAGAGGGCAGGGAGTTTCAGGAGTCAGTCTGGGGTGGCTCACAGAGCAGGTCCTTCACAGTCAGGGGCGTCTGTGATGGGACCCCAGCAGTCAGGAGTGGGCAGTGGTGGCCCACAGCAGCAGGGGTAGACACATACCAAATTTTGTACATTTTGGGACATGTATCACCATCCATTTGGACGTATATTGTATATGACACTTTGATTTTGAGAGAGAGATGGTGATATTGTACATTTGGACCTCTTTTATATGATGGTATATATGATGACGCAGCTTTGTGTATCTATTGCATGTGTTATGAGATGATGATTTTACTTCTATTGTATGATGTGATCTATTGCATAGTTAGATGGTCTATCTGATGCTATATGAGATACATTTTGATATGTTGCTATATGATTTCTATGTGATGGTGCAATTGTATATGCGATGTCTATATGATCAAATGCAAATGTATGCATATGTAATATGGTTTCTATGTGATGATGCTGTATAGATATATGAGATACTACTAGATGTTTATATGATTTTATGCTTTGAATGTATGCAGTTGTAACATGAGTACTATGTGGTGATGCCGTATAGATATATGATGCACGTGGATATGTTTTTTTGATTTTCTGTGCTTTTGAGATGTGATGTGATGCAGATGTATTGGTGACCTAATGCATTGGATGGTGTACTTTACTAACCTAATCATGTTCATGGCTAGTCCTATGAATGATATGATATGCTCCTATATGCTTTGTTTTTGTGATGTCCAAATGTACTCTATCGACACAAGAATGACATGATGGATAGAAGAATGGTTGTGAAAAAATGACTTAGGAATTTTTCTTGATATCGTTACTCTGCATAGTTTGGATAATGAGGATTGTATGGGATATGGATGCATGGATGTGTATATGGATATAGGATGGATGCTTGGCTTTTAGAGTGCTTTATTTCATCATTGGGCATTTTGTTTTTGGTACTTTTCTGAAATGTTGTAAGTGAATACAAGCATTTAGGTATAATTGAACCGAAATGACCTGAGTATCACTTACATGGAGTGTGATTGAGCAAGTTAATACAAGCATCTAGTCAAAATTGAATCTAGATGACCTGAGTATTTCTTGCGTTTCAACAAGCAAAGATTGCCCTTGTTCATGTTAGGCCTTTGATGTCCTCGATGATCTTTTGCCGATCATGTCCTTAGACAAGGCTTCACATTATTAAAGTTTAATCCACAAACAACAAACAAAGAAAGGGATCATGCCCCCATCATAGCATCTCTAGTTTTTGGCATCCTTGAGTAGCATAGGAAGGTATGATAGCAAAAATCAAGACTCTGTAACTTAACCCTAGGTTCCAATCTACAAAGCATATTTGCTTTGATATGTGTTTATTTCTTGCCTTAATTTGCATAAAATCATTTAGAAGACCATGGGTATTTGCTTTGCATAGGTTAAGATGCTCATAGTCAAGATTTTTGCTTGAAGCACGCGTTTTGCTTGCATTTGTTTGCTTGATGAGAAGGTTGCACAATCCTTATTGAGAAGACGGACCCTAACGGACTGACCTAGTGCCTCGGGGGCTCATTGCTAAATGGCCTTGCCTACGTGACAACGCAGAGGCATCGTAGTTCGGGGTAAACCCTAATGGACCATGGATGGACTAGAAGAAAGATGACAAGAATGAAGACAAGAAAGGGGATGAATGGGACCGTGGGAGAAATGGAAGCCTCAGGGGTGCATTAGAATAATGGCCTTGCCTACGTGACAGCGCAGAGGCAACGTAGTTCACGGACTTGGACCATGGACACCGACGAGAGACAATACGCTAGGCTCACATTGAGGAGACGGTATGGGACGAAACCTTGGTCGACAAGGCCACAAGGTGAGTATCAAGCCATGATAGGGAACTGTCAAGTGTTTATTGTGGGATGGATATGGGTCAAATGGGGAAAATAGAGGGAGAATGGGCTCAAGGTGACTGGATTCCCAAAGATGGAGAATGCAGTTTGTCACAAGTAACGCCTGTTTACCAGGTTTTCATCACTTGTTTCTATTTGCACGAGAAGCTAGAAAGTAACATGACGCCTGATTGCCAGGTTTTCATCATGATACCTATCCAAGGCGCCTGTTTGCCAGGTTTTCACCAAAGGACAATTTTTTTTGTATGCTTTCTATTTTTTCTAATTTTTTTTGTATTTTCTCCTTTTAACTTTTTGATTTTTTTAATTTTTTTTTATTTTATTGAATTTATTGCGCCCCCTTGCATTGGGGTTCTCCTAGGTATAGAACCGGCGAAGGTGCATACTGTTGATTGGATCATCAAACAACTCACCCTCTGATGTGGCCAACTGATATGCCCCCGATCCAAAAACAGCTACAATTACATACGGCCCAAGCCAGTTAGGCTCGAACTTACCTTTCTTTTCTCTGTCCTGCTGATTGTGAGGGTTCTCTCTTAGGACGAGGTCCCCAACCTTGAAGCATCTTGGTCTAACCTTGTGGTTGTAGCTTCTTGACATCATCTGTTGATAGGCTTTGAGATGGTCAAAAGCTTTCTGGCGTCTTTCCTCTAGCAGTTCTAGCTCTTGTAGTCTGGAGACTCTGTACTCTTCGTCTGATATGAGACCTTTCAACGACACCAGAAGGGATGGGAGTTCGACCTCAATGGGAAGGATGGCTTCAGAACCATAGACAAGGGCATAGGGTGTAGCAACTGTGGGAGTGCGTATGCTGGTTCTATAGGCCCACAGAGCGGGATTGAGTTGGACATGCCAATCGCGACCAGCTTCATTGACAGTCTTCTTTAGGATTTTCAGAATGGTTTTGTTCGATGCCTCAGCTTGGCCGTTACCTTGGGGGTAGTATGGAGTGGAGAAACGATGTTGGATCTTGAAACGCTCACAAAGTTCCTGGACATCCTGATTCTTGAATGGTCTCCCATTATCCGTGATGATGGATGAAGGGATGCCATATCGGTAAATAATGTAATTCAGAATGAAAGAGGAAATTTGCTTCCCTGTGACAGTTGATAGGGGAACGGCTTCAATCCACTTTGTAAAGTACTCGGTGGCGGTTATGATGAATTTATGGCCATTGGAAGAAGGCGGATGAATCTTTCCCATGAGGTCAAGTCCCCACTGGCAAAAGGGCCAGGGTGTCGTTAGAGGTCTCAACTCCTGAGCAAGTGCATGAATCAGGTTCCCGTGTATCTGGCACTGTTTGCATTTTTTGACGAACTGATATGAATCCATTTCCATATTGGGCCAGTAATAACCCAAACGCATGAGTTTCTTAGCTAAGGAAGGACCGCTAGAGTGTGTTCCACAGATCCCTTCGTGCACGTCTCGCAAGGCAGTTACAGATTCTTCTTGTTCTAGACAACGGAGTAAAGTACCATCCAGACCACGTCGGTAAAGGGTATTGGTGATAATGGTGTAACGGGAGGCTTGTCGGATGAAAGTTCATTTTTGGTTGGAAGAGAGGTCCAAAGGAAGGATATTGTCCTTGAGGTAAGTGTAGGTCTTACCATACCAAGGTGAATCAGATCCTACTAGGAGGCAAATGGAATGGGTTTCGAGGAGATCATAAGCCGGTTGTCGAATGGTTTCTACTAAGAACTCATACCGTGACTCATGTTCAGGTATTTCAAGAAGAGAGGCTATGGTCGCCATTGCATCTGCTGCTTTGTTCTCTATCCTGGGTATTTGCTCAAACGAGATGGTCCCAAAATGTTCTTTGAGGTCGTCGACCATCCGTTTGTATGGGATGAGCTTCTCATCTTTGGTCTGATACTCGTCGTTGACCTAGTTTATGACAAGCTGAGAATCACCGTAGACACATAGTGCTTGGATTTTCCACTCAATGGCCATCTTGAGACCAATTACCAAGGCTTCCGCTATATTGTTAGTGCATGGAAATAACAACCTGTAGGACTTTGGAATTGTGTCACCTTGGGCAGTGATAAACAAGATACCTGCCCCCGATCCATGGTTGGTGTAAGACCCGTCGAAGTAGAGTTTCCAAGGAGATGTTGACAGAGTGAATAAAGACTCATCAGGAAACTCAAACTGCATTGGTAAAGTGTCTGTAATGGTGCTTCAGCAAGTTGGTCAGTGATGATTTGCCCCTTGATGGCTTTTCTGTCCACATACTCTATATCATATTCGCTAAGAAGCATAACCCATTTGGCTAGTTGACCTGTGAGAGCTGCTTTGCTGAGAAGATATTTTAGTGGGTTGATCTTGGCAATGAGTTTGACAGGATGTGCCAACATGTAGTGTCAGAGTTTTTGTGAAGTAAAAACCACCGCAAGGCATGAACGTTCTACCTGTGAGTATTGCAACTCGTAGCCCACTAAGGTTTGACTGATGTAGTACACAGCTCTTTCCTTGTTCTCATAGTCTTGCTACGCTAGGAGAGCACCAAGAGCAGTAGGTGTAGCAGATATATAGAGAATCAAGGGTTTTCCTTGGATTGGAGGCATGAGTATAGGGGGATTCATAAGGTACTCCTTTAGCCTGTTGAATGCCTCTTCGCACCGCTCATCCCATTTAAATGGAATGTTCTTATGTAGGAGATGGCTGAAAGGTTGGCACTTGTCTGCCAACTGTGAGATGAACCTGCGGATGGCCTGTAGCTTACCTTGTAAGGATCTCAACTGTGTTAGAGTTTTGGGCGGCGGCATGTCCATTATTGCTTTGACCTTGGCCGGGTCTACCTCTATGCCGTTTGCTGACACGATGAAGCCTAGCAGCTTGCCTGATGTGACCCCAAACACACACTTCTTCGGGTTCAGTTTTACTTGGAATTGATCCAACCATTGGAAGACTTTTTCTAATGTGTCCAGGTGTGAGTCCCTGGTGAGCGATTTTGCCAAGATATCGTCAACATAGTCTTCCATAGTTACATGCATCATGTCATGAAATATAGTTGTCATGGCCCGCTGATATGTAGCACCTGCATTTTTCAACCCAAATGGCATGACATTCCAGCAAAAGGTACCCCATGGACAAGTGAAAGCTATTTTGTGTTGATCCTCAGGTGCTATTTTGATTTGGTTATACCCGGAGAATCCGTCCATGAGTGATAGCATTGTATGTCCTGCTGTAAGGTCGACTATGATGTCAATGTTTGGCAACGGAAAGTCATCTTTGCGGCACGCCTTGTTTAAGTCTCGAAAATCATTGCATAGTCGAACTCAGCCATCTGGTTTAGACACTGGCAGAATGTTTGATATCCATTCAGGATAGTCTATGGCTCTGATGAACCCCACATCTAGCAATTTCTTGAGTTCTTCCTTGACCACGAGGGCTATATGAGGATGCATCTTTCTCAGTTTTTGCTTTACAGGCTTCACCCCTGGATCTAGTGGCAAGTGATGTAGAATCAGGTTTGGGTCCAAACCTGGCATGTCGGCATATGACCAAGCAAAGCTGCCTCTCTTCTTTTTAAAGAATGGTACAAACCTGGTTTTCTCAGGTGGTGTGAGAGATTTTGCAAAGTGGATAATCTTGGGTTGCTCTTCAGTTCCAATGTTCACTGGCTCAGTTGGTTCCACCACGATCTGTGACCTTTCTTGATACATATCACTAGGGAGGGTGTCAAGCATTCCATCGTCAGGTGCCACAGTTGGGTTTTCACCTTCAGATACGTCCTTTCTTTTTACTGTTTTATGATCTGACACTGCCGCACGGTGGTTTTCACCGTCAGATCCATTTTTTATCTTTATGTTTTTGCGACTAGAAGGCTTGGCACCCTCCCCGAAGTAAGCCATAGTATTGAGTTCGATAGCAAAACCTGCTTTATGATCTCCTTTTGGTAAGTGATCTCTAAGTTCCATATAGTCAATGTAGGCATCATCGTTCTGGAACATATCTAATTGGGGGGTTCCTTGCAGATCCCAGTCAATAAGCTCAGGGTGTAAGAGGGGAAGGGAGTCGGATGAGAGACCTGATTCATTAATGGTGTGGATGGAAATGTTAGGAGCATAGGTGGGAGTAGTGTTCTGGGTGGTACTTTCCTCCAAATTGTTTATCGCAATGGAATCGAAACTTTCCTCGAAAGCCATACTCTCAGGGAGGGGCAAATCAGACTCTAGTGGTCTATCCTGTTGCGTTTGTCCCTCATGGTAGGGGCTAAGAGTTTGGATGGTGTCAACCTCTTTGTCATCGTAGGAGTGCTCTGTTAGCTCGTCCCACTCATACTCATTTGAATCATCTGAATCTGTGTCACTATCCACTTGGAGTGTTTGGATTGTCTCCACAAGACAGGCATTTTCCTTGGCTTTACCCTTGCCTTTGTATCCCAAGCCAGTGGTGTTTCTAGCTGAAGAGGATGAAGAAGGTTGTATAGGTTCAGTAATTCCTTCTTTTCTGAGGCCTATGGGGCCTTGTCCTTCATATCCCATCCTGTGCAAGATAGTCTCACCTCTTCCATAGAGTTCTGTAGGGAGTCTAGGTGGATCTTGGGGTATGTTTTCTTCTTCAGCATAAAGCCATTGCAGGAGATCTCGCTCCTCTGATTCGTCAGATAAGGTCCCCCATTTTACAAAGGGATTTGCGGGAGTTATAGGAGGAGCAGATGGCTTTGGAAAATGCCTGGGTTGATGCTTGCGTTGGCCATAGGAGTGTGGAGACAAAGGCATTTTTGCTAGGTTGAGGCTGTGCTCAATGGAGTACTCTCCTACGCCATTTTCTTTTATGGTGATTTTCATTGGTTTAGGCCATGAGGAGGAAGCTTCAGTGGTATGGTCCTGTTGCAGGGTAGGGGAAATGTGGGCTTGATTGTTGGGTATGACACATTCAGGTTTTGCTTGGAAAGAATTGCAGTGTTGGTAGGGATCGGGGTCGCCTTGAATGGTAACCTACTTGCCATTGTGCGGGAATTTAATGCATTGATGGTAGGTTGAGGGGACAACCTTCATGGCATGGATCCATGGTCTCCCTAGTAGGATATTATAAGCAAGCTCTCGATCAAGGACTTGGTACACCACATCTTTGATTACCGGTCCCACTTGAATTGGTAGGACAACCGTGCCTTTTGTGGTTCTTTCCTCCTCGTCATAGGCTTTTATGGTAATTTTCCTTCGTGGATCAATGGCTTGTTCGGAGAACCCCAATGCAAGGACTAGCTTCAACGTGCAAATATTTAAACCGGCACCCCCATCAATGAGAACCCTCTTGATGCGGTGCTTGTGTACGAATGCGACAATGTGTAGGGGGGTGTTGTGGGGTTGAGATACGGAAAGGTCATCTTGCTCAATAAATGATATGGAAGGGGAGGAAGTCAGATTGCCTACCATGGTCTGAAACTTCTCTTGGGCCAGGTTAGTGGGGACAGTAGTTTCCACTAAGGCTTTCTCAAGAATCTCCTTATGAGAAGGAGATAGACGCAAGAGCTCTAATATAGAAATGTGAGCCAGGGTTTTCTGTAACTGGTCGATGACATTGTATGGACAGGAGTTGGACGGGGATGGTGACGACCTTGGAGGGGTGGTATTGATCATGACTTTACCACTGCGAGTAATTATACTACAACCAGTTCTGTTAGGTCTTGGTTGTTGGTTGGGGGAGATGACATTGACCTACGGAATATGTTCTGAAATGCAGTTAATGGTGTACTCAAATGGAACGCTTGCATAGTTAGCATTACTCGACCCACTGTTCTGATTTGGCCGGTTGCGATTGTTGTCGTTGTTGGGATTGCCGGTGGAGTTGTTGCCGTTGTGACCATTGTTGTTGTTGTGACCATTGTTGTTGTTGTGGCCGTTGTTGTTGTTGTGACCGTTGTTGTTATTGTTGGTATACGGCCTGTTGTGATTCAGAAGAGGATCCCGGTAGGCCACATGAGATTCATTGGAGGTATGCTGTTGTGTCCCTCCCTGATTCTGATCCAGTATGTCTTGTATGGCATTCTTAAGACAGATGCAATTGTTGGTTGTGTGCCCCCTTCCTCGATGATACTCACAATAGTCTGTGTCCTTCCAATAGGGAAGTTTGACTATAGGCTCATAGTCACTTGTTGGCGGTAGAGAAATTTCATTGTTAGCCAACAACTTTCTGAGGGCAGATTCTTGAGATTCTCCTAACAGTGTGAATTTCCTCCTTGGATTTGAATTGAACCAAGGTCTAGATTCTCGAGGGGGTGGCTTGTTGGGTGCATCGTTATTTGCTTCTCCCTTAAGAGTGAATATGGGTTGTTGTTTAGGGGTTGCCGCCTTGGCGTCCACTACTCCATCGTTGACCACATTCTTGTTCTTGGTCCAAAACTTTGACTTGTCAGTTGTGTAATTGGAAGGAGGTGTGTCCTTGTAGAGCTTGAGAGTTCCTTTAGCGATCATAGCTTTCTCAATGAATAGCCCCATTTCAATGACTTTGGCAAATGAGGTAGGGCATTGTATCTGAATCTGATAGCTAAGATCAGGATTCAGATTGTGGACAAACATTTCCAATAGTTGCTTCTCAGGCATGTCGTAAGAACACTTACTAGCTAGCTGTCTCCATCGTTGTAAGAAGGTGGCGAATGACTCACCACTCTTTTGTTTGGTGTTGCATAGGTCTAGCATAGATACTTCGTGTTCTATGTTGTAAGAGAAGTGCGTTATGAATTTATTGACAAGTTCATCAAAAGTTTTGATTCCTGGTGGGAGACGCGAGAACCACTCCATAGCTTGACCTCCTAAGGATCTTGGGAACAGTCTCATTAAGTAGGTCTCATTGTGAGCTACTTCTAAACATGCTGCAGTGAATTCCCTGATATGATCTCTAGGGTCCCCCTTCCCTTTGTATTTGTCAAATTTTGGAATTCTGAACTGATAGGGGAATGGTTTCATGACCAAACTTCTATCAAAGGGGTATGGTGCTATATCTTCCAAAGAGTAGTTCTTGGAACTTGTGCCGATCTTAAGGTTGGATATTTCTAGCTTTAGACTTTCGATTTGTTGTCTCACATCTGCCATAGGAGCATTTGGATCTATGGGTTGCTTTCCCCTATCATTGTGATGGGGGACTGTGTCATTTGTGCCCCTCTCATGTGCATGTGGGACTGTGTCATTTGTGTCCCTCTCACGTTCATTGTCTGCATTTTCCATGATGGAGCTAATGTCAAAGTCTGCGAGGAGTTTGATTCTGAGACTAGCAAGATGATGGAAATATTTGTGGGGGTCTTCAAGGATCATTTTCTCTATGACGCGTTGGAATTTTCTATCTTGCATGTGCGCCACCAATTTTTCATGAGAAATTTCTTCTTCACCATCCTGTGGTGGGAGAAGGTGATCAGATGATTCGGCCATTTCTATTTGTTTGTTGTATTGGGATCGAGTAAGAACCATGCAAGGTGATGCGGGATGGAGGAGGTGAGGACTAGAAATTCTGGCAAGGTGCCGACTAAGACTGTAATGAATGGGATATCTAGGACAAGGTTTGGACAAAGGGGTTTCTCGCTCAATGACTTCAAGTAAGACGGTTGACACAAGACTCTAGCCACTAGTAAGGGTAGTCGATACCAGTCTTACTGTGTAGGGCTTAGTCGTTCAACAAGACTACTAGCAAAGGTACTGTGACCTACTAGGCTTACGTGAATTCACAAATGAAACGAAGAAGGACCTATGTCGAATCGGTATGGGATAGAATGACGTTGGGACAAGAGTGACTTGGACAGAAGGTGACTGGGACGACCGATGAAAGAGAGAGAATTGGGTGAAATAGATGAAGATTGATCGCAAGGTTGATTCTGACCTCAGAAAATGAAACTAGGCTGAAATGGGTACTCTGAACAGTTGATGAAAATTTCTCAAAAATAGGGCAAATGCTCACCGTCACACATGTGCAGAAACAGATGCGCAGCAAGAATAGGTAAATGCGCCGTAAGTCACTGTAAAAGCGCAGCTCTGCTAAAGTATGTATGCGCAGTAACAATGTGTAAATGCACAGCAGAAAAGTATATGCGCAGCAAGTCGGTGTACAAGCGCAGCAAGTCGCTATAAAAGCGCAGCCAAAAAGTGTATATGCGCAGCAAAAAGGTATGTATGCGCAGCCAGTCGGTGCAAAAGCGCAGCAAGTCGCTATGTATGCGCAGCAGAAAAGTGTATATGCGCAGTTCTGGTACTTTTTTGCAAATTTTTTAGATTTTTCTCTATTTTTTGTATTCTTTGGCTGGAAAAGGTCTTCTTGATCTAATATTCTGAATTAATTTAGCAAGAAAACACAGCAAGCACAAAGAGTATTTTGTAGTTTTTCAACTCTATTTTGGACAAAAGCAAGCACAAAATCCTAGGCGAGAAATGGATTATAAGGGATTTGGGCCACTAAAACAAGAGGTATTTAATTCAGGCAACCGTTCAAGTGGTTACACGTGCGACAGCGCTACTCTTCGTTATGGAGTCTCCCAGCCTCAAAGGGTTACGCCTGAGAGGGTTTTGGGGGAGGTTGGCCGTCGGTGTAACATAACAGCACTCGTTGCAGGAGGTTTTCACCTCAAGCACAATTTATTTTAAGTGGCTCAGTAGGGCTTGGCGTTGCCTGTTACCACTCAGGGTCGTTCCCACTTGGACAAGCGTGCATCCAAGGGCAGGCCCCTCCTAAAGGTTAAACAAATAGAATGACAAGTCTGGCACTCTGATCACCCAGAAGAGGGGAGAGCATAAGCCTATTGTCATTCGCAAGCACAGAATACACTGATTAATCCACCCTAGTTAAAAGAAAAAACTAAATGGGCTAATCTACGCAAAACAGAACTTTGAAGTGATTTCAGCAATATCGCAGTGGTTCAATTTTAAATCCCAGAAAGCAGTTGTGAGTTCAATTTTAAATCCACGTAGCACGAGATTGCTAACTTTGAAATTCAGGTCTCCCGATATAGCAATGGTTCATTTTAACTTCAGAAAGCAGTGGTGAGTTCAATTTTAAATCCACGTAGCATGAGATTGTTAACTTTGAAATTCAGGTCTCACGATATAGCAATGGTTCATTTTAACTGCAAGATCATTTGATGAGTTCAATTTTAAATCTTAGATAGCAATAACTTGGAAGGGGTTTGCAATGCAAGCATGAAATAAACCAGTTACTTCCTCCCTAATTAGGACTAGATGAAGATTTGTAATGAACAACCATTTTACTCTTTCCCAGAAAAATGAAAGGTGATCTAATTAGATGCAACTACATGTAACTGAACCCGAGCCTATCCTGCAAAACCGCTCTAGCAAACACCTGCAAAGGGGTTAACGTTAGCAAAATCCTCTAGAATAGTACTAAAACCTGAGTCTGTTACAAATGCGCAGCTTCAGTGATCAGATGCGCAGAAATGATCAACAGAAGCGCCGTAATAATAAATGCGCTGCAAGATTGAACGTATGCACCGTTAAAATGAATAAATGTGCAGTTTTAATGGATGCGCAGCAACAGTCTTCAGAAGCACCGTAACAGTCAACAGATACACAGTTATAACCTATGCGCAGCAACAGTCTATAAAAGCACCGTGACAGTCAACAGATGCGCAGTTATAACCTAAGCGCCGTAACAGTGCGCAAAAGCGCAGCAAGAATACACAGATGCGCAGGATTTACAGAAGCGCCGTAACAGTCTTCAAAAGCACCGTAAAAATGAACGGATGCGCCGAACCAATCTGTGCGTGACTCTGCGGGACCTGTACGGAACCTACCTTCAAAAAAGCTGAAAAATGGTGAAATAAAGGGGCATGGGCCCCACGGTGGACGCCAAAAATGTAAGGGTAAAATGTCGAATCAATCAAATGAACTAAATAAGACCCAAACATCAACAGAATAGGAGAAACAAGAAGGATTCAATAAACAAAGCAATGAACAAACACAGTGCAAAACTCTCCCGTTTCGATGCTTTTGTTGTTCGCCTATCACAAATCGTCCTTTCGCAGATGAGATGAGCCCTCAGAGAGTGCAATCTTTTAAAGTTGTTTGTAGGAAGTCGATGGTGAATGGCTATGGTGTGATATGCAATGAAGGTGAGCTCCAATGCAACAATGGTGATCTCAAGCTCATAGATGACAAAAGGGTGCCAAAGGCGCACTGGTGATATTTCTGCAGAGTAACGATGTCAAAAGCCTGGATCATTAGAATGGAAGGATGAAGCTTCATTTATAGACTTGGAAGAATGGAAATCAACGGTTGAGAGGAGATATGCAGATCAACGGCTGAGGATGGTTGAGGAATGTGCAACCAGTGGAAATGTGCCAAGTGTCCCAGCTCCATCATGAAAGGGGGGATATGACAAAACTGATTGGAGAGTTAACTCCATTGACTGGTCTGTTAACAGATTTGATTGATCAGTTAGAAGAATGGATTGTGGAACTGACTGGATTGATTGAGGATTTGACTCAATTGACAGGTTAGTTAACAGATTTGATTGATTGGTTAACTGACCTCTGATTGGAGAAGAAATAGGCCATGTGGGTGAGGGAAAATGAGGTAATTAAATATTAAATATATTTAATTACATGTGCAACCTGATGAGGTGGACAAGGTGAGGTGGAAAAGGTGAGGTGTAAAGGTGATGTGGATTTTTGAATTCAGAACTTTAGGATAGAGGAATTAGGCTTAATTAAATAATTTATGATTATTTAATTGTGAAGGACATTAGAAGAATTTTAATTAAATAAATAGAATTTATTTAATTATGAGATTGTGAATCGATTAAATAAATTTGGAATATTTATTTAATTAATAGAAGAATGGAATAAATATTTAGAATATTTATTTAGGATGATTTGTGTCATTTTTAGGTGTATACACACATCACTACAAACACTTGGAAGCCAAGAAGATTTGAAGTTGGAAGCCAAAAATCTGAACCTCTGAAACTCTAAAACTCTGACTCTTCATCAAAGGCAACACTTTGAAAAGGTTTCCTTTGTCATCAAAGACAAAAATTCAACATTCCTTTGACATCAATTATAATAATTCCAACAATCTCTCCCTTTTTTGTTCATGGAAACACCTAATTTTGATGACAATTTGATAATGAGGGTCCAAGTCTCACTTTGTTGCATCCTGTCATCAACCTTGCAACTTGCAACAAGTCTCCTTCAATAGCAACCTACAACAAGTCTCATCCATTCTACCACTGCTGCAACTAATTCTTCCCCTTTCACATCAATTATAGAGGGGTATATAGAGTGATAAAGAAATTGATAAAGCACACTGACTCCCCCTGAGTAAGAGACTCTAAGTGACTAGGGTTTAAGAAATAGAATTGACATGCTCCCACTAGACAAGTTCTCCATGCAATGAATTAGCAGTAGGAAAGGGAACAACTGCCAAGAGTTGTCTAAGATGTTCAAATGCATCCTTTGTAAGTCATTTGGTGAAAATATCAACCAATTGATCTTTTTTGGAAACAATCTCCAGTTTGACCTCTTGATCAGTAACTTTTTCTTTAAGGAAATGATAGTTGATAGAGATATGTTTAGTTATTGAATGCATTATAGGATTTTTGGAAATATTAATAGCACTTGTGTTGTCACAAAATATAGTGATAGGCTTACCAATCTCAACCTTGATGTCTTGTAGTGTATGCTTCATCCAAAGAACTTTAGTACAACATGAAGCAACAACAATATATTCTACTTCTGTAGTGGATAAGGATGCATATTCACATGCTTCTTACTCAACCATGCAACTAATCTATCTCCAAGGAAAAATGCACCACCACTGGTACTTTTCCTATCATCTACACAACCATCTCAATCAGCATCTGTGTATGCTGTCAATGTGAAATCTTTACCAACAAGATACCATACACCATAGTTTGTTGTACTCTTCAAGTACCTGAATACTTGTTTTACTGCCTTGACATGTGTCTCTTTAGGAGAGGATTGAAACCTTGAGACCATACATACAACTTACATTATATCTGGCCTAGTGGCAGTAAGATATAATAGGCTTCCAATCATAGATCTATACACTTTTTAATCTACTAAAATTGACTCATCATCTTTACTAAGTTTACATCTAGCAACTATAGGTGTGCAAACTAGTTTACAATCTTCCATTCTAAATTTCTTGAGAATTTCTTTAAGATACTTGTACTGAGAAATAAAAATTACTTTCTCTAATTGATTCACTTGTAAACCTAAAAAGAATGCTAACTCTCCTAGCATTGACATCTCAAATTCACTTTGCATTGCATCAGCAAATTCTTTGCACATCTTATCACTATCACTTCCAAAAATGGTATCATCAACATAGACAATGACAACCAACATGTTACTGCCTTCAATTTTAAAATACAAATTGCTAGAAGTTGTACCTTTCTTATAACCTTGTTAAAGATGCTTATCTAGTCTAGAATACCAAGCTCTAGTTGTCTGTTTCAAACCATATAATGCCTTTTTCAATCTACAAACATAATATTTATCTCTTGTTACATTGAATCCTTTTGGTTGCTCAATATACACTTCCTCATCCAGGTAACCATTCAAAAATGATAACTTCACATCTATTTGATATACCTTAAAATTTATGTGAACAACATGTGCAAGAAATATCCTTATAGCTTCAAGTCTATCTACAGGGGAAAATGTCTCATTAAAATCAATTCCCTCTACCTTAGAATAACCTTTACATACTAATATTGCCTTATTTTGTGTGATCTTCCCTTCTTCATTGAGTTTGTTTTGAAATACCCATTTTGTACCAATAACATTTTTATTTGCAGGGTGTGGAACCAGCTCCCATGTTTCATTTTTCTTAATTTGATTGAGCTCTTCCTTCATTTCTTTAATCCAAATAGCATCTTTACTTGCTTCTGCATATGTCTTAGGTTCTATTGTGGATGGGAGTGCATAATGTGCCTCTTCTTGCTGTTGCTTCAACTTCCTTCTTATCATGACACCATCAGATTTATTGCCAATAATCTGATCCTCTGAATGATTTTTGAGAACAAATTTTGATGGCATTCGAGGAGTGGTGTAGGGGTGTTCTTCTTCATCAACATCATTGTCTTCCTCATTATCATTGATCTTCTACTATTGTTCTGACATTTGATGGCATTTTTTCTCTTCTTACCAGATCCGTTGGCACTACTAGGTGTGTGCTGTGTATAGGCAGACATTTTCCCTAAACTATTTGCACTACTAGAAATGTGTGGTTCAACCTTGATTGCTACTTCACCTCCATCAGAATCATTTTCTGATGTATCAATCTATTGTGACAATCCAAAAACATCTTTATTAACCTTAACATGAACACTTTCAACAATTTTCTATAGCCTCTTATTGTAGCATTTATAAGATTTGCTTGTAGTGGAATAGCCCAGAAAAATGCCTTCATCTTCCTTTGTGTCAAGCTTATTCAATGAATTTTCATCTCTTTTAATAGAGCATCTACTACCAAATACTCTAAAGTATTTTACTGAGGCAGGTCAACCTTTCCATAATTCGTAAGGTGTTTTATCACTCTTGAGTCTAAGTTGTGCTCTGTTTATTGTGTATACAATAGTATGAATTGCTTCCTTCTAGTATTTATCTGGCACCTTGGCTTCATTTAACATGGTTCTAGCCATATCTTGAACTATCATGTTCTTCCGTTCTACAACACCATTCTGTTGAGGTGTTCTAGAGGCAGAAAGATGTCTTTTTATTCCATTTCTTTCACAAATTCATTAAACTCATTTGAGGTAAACTCTCCACCTCTGTCAGATCTTAAACACTTGATCCTAAACCCATATGCATTCTCAACCATTGCTTTAAACACTTTAAAACGTTCAAAATCTTGAGACTTATCTTTGAGAAAGGTTACCCATGTAAATCTTGAATAGTCATCAATAAGGAGCATAAAATACCTTTCACCATTGATACTCTGAGTTCTGGTTGGTCCACATAGGTCTGTATGAATTAGTTCCAATTCTTTTGAGGTTGCATACTCCTTTGTTTTGAAGCTAATCTTTGTTTGTTTCCCTTTTATGCATTATTTACATAAGGTATTCATTGGTTTGCCTATGTTGGGCATGTGTTGTAGTGCCCCTCCATTCTCACCTTGGATGTGCAGGTGGTCTGGCTAAGGAGCATGAAGGTGAATGTAAAATAATAGGAATATTTAGGGTATGTTAGATAGTTGATGTTGTACGTTATATGATGTTGTTAGATGCTACATTCATGTTGGTGACATTCCTGATTATCCTCATGTGGTTTCATATGATAGTTAGTATGTTTTATAAATAATCTTTGTTGCGACATTGATATTTACTTGAGTAATGCATATGTTATGACAACTTTATGGACTTAATTGATTATGTGGATCAATCTTATTATGTGCATCACACGATTATCTGGTGATGTTTCTTATCTGGTTGATCAACTACTGATTATTATGTGTGATGTGGTTACTTGTTTGATGTGTGTTTGTGAGAGGAATAGTGTCGCATTACTCATGCGTGAGTATTCTGCTACACTGCAATTTCCTTTCACAGTGTGTTTGATTGTATGATTATATATACATCTATATGTTCGACCATTTTTTGGTTGCTTCAGGTTGTAGGTATCAGGCATGAACTCCACCTGAATTGACAGGTCTGAGCATGCCTTAAACCCAATGGAAACTGTTGAACGAAGATGACATATGGTCCCCTAGTTAGCCATCATCCTTGAAAAGGATGAGTATCCAATTTTGCACCCAGTCAGTGTTGTCTGTATGGGCATTTTGGTTAGTCACTATTATTGTGGTCATGCTTTCGATCGTGCATTGTGTCAGGTATTGTTTGGCATTTGGGTTATTTAGTTTGACATTGTTTGATTGCTTCTTTGGTTAATTGTTGCATTAAAATAATATTATTAGTTATGAAAGCAGTTTTGTTAAATAAATAAATATATATAAATGCCTTTATGAGAATTTGAGTTTATGGAAATAAATAAATAAAAATAATAATAAATGTAAATGCTAGCTAAAGATAAATAAATAAATTAATATAATTAAATGTTGTGTTAAGTGGCAATAAAAATAGATAATATTTATGAGTTGTCATAAAACTCATATATAGTAAATACTAAATAAATAAGAATAAAAATGATTCTTGTCTAGTTGTAAAGGAAATAAATAAGATAAAAAAAATATATTGCCTGATCTAGTTGTAAATGATAAAAAATAGCAAATTGTAAGAAAGGGTTTTAGGCAGAATTTATTGCCTTTAATGGGGGGAATCTTCTGAAAGATATTGGGGGGATTTCTCTCTCACAATAATCTTTAATAGAGGGAACTTTTGGGGGAGGGGGAGAGGAGATGGGAGAGATTGGTTTGTGGCTACAGTAGTTGAACCCGACATTGAATCTTCAGCCCAGTCAAGCAAGCGAAATCAGATTCCTTTGGTTCTAATTTCTGTCTCAATTTTCTGTTGAAGCAAATGTTTGATTTATGATTTTTCCTATCAATTGTAATTTTCTTGAGAGGTTAGAAGCCTTGTTATCAGATCCGATTGTGCATGTCTATATCATTGCATTTCTAGGAATCACCAATTGAAGTGACTATCTATCTCTCACCCATTTCATCTCTATTTTTATAGTCTGATGCGTCAGTCATAACTTTATTTTTATGAACTAAGTTCCTCAAAAAATTTTATATATGGTGCAAGACTTGGTTATCTAAATCATATCTGAAAATTAGCCTTACCCAGTTTGTCATTTTGGAGATATGAATATTTTGTGACTGTCTATCTCTCACCCATTTCATCTCTATTTTTATAGTCTGTTACGTCAGCCATAACTTCATATTTACAAACTGGGTTCCTCTATGTTTTTTATATATGGTGTATGACTTGGTTCTCTAAATCATATCCAAAAATCTACCTTACCTAGCTTGTCATTTTGGAGATATGAATATTTTGTGATTGTCTATCTCTCACCCATTTCATCTCTATTTTTATAGTATGTTGCATTAGCCATAACTTTATTCTTACAAACTGGGTCCCCCTAAATATTTTATATATGGTGCATGACCTGGTTATATAAATCATATCTGAAAATTGGCCTTACTCGGTTTGTCATTTTGGATATATGAATATTTTGTGACTGTCTACCTCTCACCCATTTTGTCTTTGTTAAAACAGTTAGTTGCGTCACCAATATCTCTTTATTTTCAAACTGGGTTTCTCTAAAATTTTATATAAGATTCAGCTCTTATCTATGAAAATCATATCCAAAAATTAGTATTACCCAGTTTGTCAATTCAAAGATATGTATCAATTAGTGACAGACAATTCATATGCCATCTTGGTTGTTATTAAATCTACAAATCCATTTTGTGCATATCCTTTAATCATTGCATTCTATAATTTGACATCTCTTTGAGGCAATTTGCTAAATAGTTAATGCACTTTGTCTATGCTCTCACTTTTGCATACATGTCTACTAGAGCATTTCCTTTTCGAAATCTCTTATCATTATCAAACATTCTATATTTATATTATTTCTAATATAGTATCTGCTCTTGCATATCTTAATCGATCATATTAGTATGTTTCTATCTTAGTGGTTTATTTTAGTGCCTTTGAACATGATATTTTGTTATCTAAAGACCGATTCTTGTTTTTAAGTTATTTTCTTAGGATTTGAAATTAACAATATAGTCTAATCTGGATTTAATAATAGAAACATAACTTAAAAGATTTTGGAAATCATACATGGGGTAGTGATTATGAAAATGTTTATGTTGGAATTGAATTATATTCTCTTAAATGCATTAGAAATAACATAACATTTATCAAGTTATATCTTTTATCTGAAAATTAAATTATGGTAGAAGGAAAAAGAATTAGATTGGATGATAATTTTTGAGACTCATTGTGTTTGAAGGGAATAGAATCAACCTAGTTCTAATTTAAGGTAGAAGTATCAATTTTGGGTTTTAATTAGAAATCATTCAATAATGAGTCGTTGATAATAGTCCATGACTTTCAACTACTAAATGTTAACCTTGCAATTAGTCTAAGTAAGATTCTTAATATTATCTATTGCCAATAGCATAGGAATGGATTAAATATTGTTACTTATGGCACTTATATCATTTGATCATATTAGTAACTGCTACTAGTAGTTAGAATAATATTGTTCTGCATTATTGAGATAGATTCACTTTATGTTTGTTGGATGATTGACCATGATTGGAATTAATGTTGCATTCTTTAAGACCCATTATTAGTGCATCAGATCATATGTTGCATTTGTGGGATCTTGGTTTATGATGTGCATTAGAAAGTGAATGTGATGTGTGACCATTGTGTTTTAATGGTGTCAAGTGTTTGTGTCATTTGGAGAAATGGTTTCCAGAGGCCTAGGAGGGTGTGATTGTGTGGGGGTTGGCTATGTGTGCATCATGTGAGTTGAATGAAATGCATTCTTAAAGTATTGCCTCCTATTCATGTTGGTATGATATATGTGCAAGATGGTTTATGCCTTGCTCAGTGTACCTATTCATGTGGTTATGATGACTGTACAAGATGGATAATGCCTTGCTCAATGTACCTATTCATGTGGTTATGATAACTATGCAATATCGGTATTGCCTTGCTCTGTGTAATGTGAAATGATGTATATTTTGTGTTGTAAATGTATCATGATGAGAAATGTGATAGTTCATGCTTGGGTTTTGTTTTGGGCTTTGAGAATCTAGATGCAGTGAAGGGGGAGTGGCTTTCAATGTGGGGCCGACACCCAAAGTGGCTTGTCAGGGTAACCCATTGGAAGTTGTTCAGTGATAACTTAATAATAAATTTAGAGGGTTGGGTAGTTTTCACAGTGATAACTTAATAATAAATTTAGAGTGATGTATAAGTTGCTTGTGATGTCTTTGTTGACCAGTGTTGTATTTGAGTCATGTGTAGTCCTTGCACCTGTTAGCCTATTGTCTTCTTGGTTGTTTTCTTAGTGGGACCTTATTGTTATCTCCTAGCATGGGGGCTGGACCTTAGGGTTCCACATGGTCAGGTGGTTGTGCTTTTATCTCCATTGGTTTCCCTTGCTATTGTTCATGTGTGAGAAGGATGCACCTTGTATAGCAGATTTTAGATTTTGCTCTAGCTTGAGAAGACAGATAATTATGATAATGTTCCATTCTTGTATATCAGTTGAATCATGTACTATTATCTTGATGTATGTACTTCAATGTAATCTGGATAGCGATATTGTAAACAATGTAATGTTTTACTCTCTTGTAAAGGAAATTGTATATGTACTTGTAATCCTTTATACAGGACCTTAATGATTACTTATCTGATGTTATAAGATGGAAATGTATGTGTCTATTCAATTGATGCAATTAGATTTAGAATGAACCATGGTTGTTAGTTAATTCATAATGTTGGTTAGATCATGTTAATAGTTGTTAGTAATGCAGCTGTGGAATCCCTAGAGGATAAAGCTTAATTAGGTGTTTGAATAAATATGATTTACATTTCTTTGTTATTTCTTTCCTTCAATTTTTTTTCCCTTTTTGGTTAGCATAGTCAAGTTGTTCTCTAGGGTTTCTTGGCGGGGCGTCACATGTGTCGCATTGAATCATTCTTGTTGATCTTTACTAAATAATAAAAATTAATATGACCCAATTGTTTATGCCACAACCAACTCTCATCAACCTGTCCTAACAAGCACCTTCCACTTTGTACCTCTTTCAAATGATATAAATTTATGCTCGTTCTATTAGCTTCAACCACAAGTCTACCAGTGTTTACTTATCTTATTTCACATCCATTAGAATGAAATAATAGATTATATCCTTTGTCACATTTTTAACTAACACTAAGCAGATTATGTTGTAATTCTTCTACATACAATACATCTTGAGCACTCAGATTTCCATTAAGACATAACGTAGCTTTTCCAACTATTTTGGTAGTAGTATTTTCACCAAACTTCATAGAGCCACCATTGCAAACCTCCAAACTTGTGAATTTATGTTTGTCTGCAGTCATGTGACTTGAAAAGCTACTTGAACTATCATGGAATTTTCATCTTTCCTTTCAGTCAATTTTTCTCTCCACCTTTTCTTCAAATTTGATCTCTATTCTTTAGAGAGTTTCATTGAAGCTTTTGAACTTTTCTCTACTTGAGCAAATGTGATTGAATTCTGATTTCTCTTTGAGGAAATGTAGTGTCTAGTTCTATCCCATTTGTGAATACCAAAATTTTTGTCTCCCTATCTAGGAAACTACATGAAGGTACTTCTACAAGCCTTGGCTGTATGCTCAAAAATTATGACAGTTGTAGCAAATGATATTCATATCCATCAAAGGAAAAAGGAGTTGTGATTTACAAAATTATGTACATCCCTTCTAGATCTAGTTTTGCAATTTAAGGATTTATGTCTATAATGATTACAGAAATAGAAATAACCTAAAAAGACATTATTAAACCTGATTTATTTTACAAATTGATCTTTGTACCTCCTTTTTGAACCATGATCTATGGTGAATCCATCATTCTTCATTCTCAAATCTTCAGTCTTCCTAGCTGCAACATCAAATATCTGTTTAGAATGTTCTGATTTGTCTGTCATGCATGAACTTGATTCTCCCTTTTCCAAAGTTGATTGTTTACAAAAGATAATAGATTTATCTTTATTCATAATATTCTTGTTGTCTTCAACCATACCCAAACCAAATTTGTTGAAAGCTGATTTTTGACAACCAATCATTTGATCAAGTATTTCAGACTTTTACTGAATTGAAGACTTTTGTTTAACTGAGCATTAACTTTCTCTAATTCTTTCCTTAGAGATACTATCTCAGCTTCTAATTTTTGACATGCTTCTGATTTATTTTTCAAATCTAAACTAGTAGCATCTTCTATCCTCTTAACTTTTGCTAGTTGTAATTTCAAGTCCGTTACAAGTTTTTCATCCTCTTCAATTCTTAACTTGTATTCTTGATTTTGTTTTCTTTCAAATTTTAAGTCATCTAGGGAAGAAATTAACTCACCTTCCAAATCTACTTCACCATCTTCTTCCTCATCTGAATCTTCAAACTCTTCAACATGATTCTTTTTAATTTCAACAGCCATTAACACAGTTTCATTGTTTTCACTTGAAGAGGAGCAATTGTCGTCTAAAGAACTACTTTCTTGATCTAGGAACAAACTCTTTTTCTTCTTATTAAAATTTTTCTTCTTATAATTGGAATACTTTTGTCCCTTAGAACTATCTTCTTCTTTAGTTTCTCTAAATGGACATTTAGATGCAATGTGACCTATCTTTCCACAACTGAAACATTTTAAAGGAAGTTTACCTTTATAATTTCTAGATCCTTTCCTTAGTCTTCTTAAAAAAATTGCTTCTTTTTCACTTGAATTGGTGCTTGATTTTGATTCTTCTTTAACCTTCTTAGTTTTAGAGGCTTTGAATGGTGCCTCTTTCTTTGTTGAACTGGTCCTTTCACTTCTCATTTCATATTCTATTAGTCAAACAAATAGCTCATCCATAGAGAAATTATCCAAATCTTTTGCCTCTTTTATTGTTGAAACCTTAGAGTCATATCTTTGTGGCAATGACCTTCGAACCTTCTTAATAACAACTTTGTCTTCTACATCTTCTCCAAGACCTCTAGTTGCATTGACTACTTCATCTACTCTAAGCATATAGTCTACAATGTTTTCATCATCTTTCATTTTTAGGGATTCAAATTTTTTTCTATGTATTTGTAATTTTGCTTGCTTCACTTTAACATCACCCTCATAGATATCATGTATCTTCTTCCGTATGTCTTTTGCAGATTTATAATGCATGACTTTCAAAAATTCTGTATTAGTTAGCACACACAATATAGTATTCTTTGCTTTTCCATTGTTTTCACAAGATTTCTTTTCGTTTGCAGTGGGAGTAGTTTTTGGTGGTGTGTAGCCATCTATAATAGATTGCCATACATCAAATCTATGAGAGGTCAAGTAAGTCTCCATTCTGATACTCTAGAAAGAAAAAAATGATCCATCAAACAATGGTGCCCTATTTGCAGAAGAACCCTTATGTCCTGCCATAGTGTTCTTGTGATCAGATCTTCCTTAAGCAGTTAGAATTTTTAAAGGAAACCCTAGGCTCTGATACCAATTGATGAAAGCAATTCAAAACACTGAGAGGGGGGGTTGAATCAGTGCTTTCTTTTCAATTTAAACACTATAATGCATGAAAGATAGGCAAGCACACAAATTAGATGCAATCACACAAAGAACAAGAGAACACCAAATTTACGTGGAAAACCCAAAATGGGAAAAGCCATGGTGAGAATGTTGCCTGAGTCTACTGCTCAGATCCAACCTCACAATCAAGAGTAATTTTACAATGTGTTTTGTAAGCTTCAACCTAGAGGTACACTTACATCTTCTTGAGGACCCACTCAAACAGTAAAAGGCACCAACCCTAGAGGCACCAACCTTAATTTACAATAGCAAGGGAACCAACCTTAGAGGCACCAACCTCATATCACTTCAACAATTTATAAGAATTTATTTGTGTACATAAAGATGATTCTTAACAATATGACATACACTTTCATTTATCTACACTTGTTCTTCTCTTCTTAAAACTCCCCTAGTCTTCTCTAACAAATCTCTACACAACTAATAGTTTGCTCTCTGTCTGTGTATAATTATCATGACTTTTTTAAGAAAAAAAACATTGTCTCCATATATCATATATATATTAGTGCGAGCATTCAATCTCAGCAACTACCTAAAGAAGAATGCAGAAATGATTATAAAACAGGCAAACTACTTCGAAATCATCTCACACAGTTATTTCTAACACTTTTTTGAGCTCAGTCGGCATTATAGACTTCAAGATTCCACCCTTGCTTCTTCAACTACACACAGGAGGGATTCAAACTTTAGATCTAACATCCTTTTTCCTCTAGAAACTATTGGACATCGGGCTTCTACCCTTTTGCCTTCCACTTTGGAAGGTGGCAAGATGAAATCCCGCTTCTCCGAACTCTGACAACTAGTTGTACATCGAACGTTTGCTCTATCACCTTCTAGTTTGAAATGAGAGAAGGCAAAACTTCACTTCTTCAAACTCCGATATGCCCTTTCCTTCTCTTTGGTGGACTTTAGGCTTTTTCTCTTTCCTTCCCTTCGAAGAAAGCAGTTAGGAGAAACTCTGCTTCGCTGAACTCTGATACCTTTGCATTTGTCGAAATTTGCTTCATCATACCTTCTTCAACGAACCTTCCTCTTTAGGCCTTCAAAAAGGCATAGCTCTAAAACTCTGAACTCCAACGGGCATTAGGAACTAGCCTTCTTGTCTGCGGTCTTCCTTCTCATGTGGAAGCTAGTAAGACACATCTCTAAAACTCTAAACTCTAAAAACTCATCACAGAAAACACTTAACACAATTTCCTTTGAGAATCCATCAAGCCTAAAGCTTGATACTCCGAAATCTAACAAACTGATTGCTTTGAGAAGTCATGAAGGATAAACTCTGACACTCTGAACCCCGAGTCCTCAATACTAAACACTTAGAAAATTTTCCTTTGAGAATCCATGAAGCCTAAACTCCAACACTTCGAACTCAGAGAACACGTCACTACAAACACTTGGAAGTCAAGAAGCTTTGAAGTCGGGAAGCCAAAAATCCAAACCTTTGAAACTCTGAGTCTTCATCAAAAACAACACTTTGAAAAGGTTTCCTTTGTCATCAAAGACAACAATTCAACATTCATTTGACATCAATGACAACATTGCCAATAGGGGGGGTTCCTTGGCCACATAGGTGCGATGGTCCAAGCCCTATGTCTCTCACAATGGCCTGCTATACCAAGCGGGTATAGGCTCAACATGCCCTATTCTTGTCGCGTACTATGTACCCCACTTAAATCTTTACAAAAAATCTGCAACATTTGAATTTTTTTATTTTAATTATAAAAAACAAACAATTAAAAAAATAGAATTTATTTGTACTCATATGTTGACATAGGTGCCTATGCAAGTAGTGCACAAAAGATTCTGTAGATATGACACTTGCTGAATATTCCATAGAATATTTCGTACGACCGATTTGTAAAAACAATGTTGCCTTTTTCCTATAGCTTTGTTTGATTTGATCGATTTGACAGTCAATCTATAGGTTTTTGGACATTTTGGATGCAATGGCAAGGTCTGATTTTGTCCAAACTACTCTAAAATTGCAGGTGCCTCCAGGATTAGGTAACCACTCCCTCGATTGAAAACCTCATAGATTTGGCCCTTGATGTCTGATCAGGATGAAACAAAAGGTGATCTTGACTATCATGGACCTCCTGAACACAATGGTGTGCTCAAATTTGTAGCAACATGCTTCAAAATGAACCTATAATATAAGGCACAAAGAGGAAACCCTCACAAATCTAGTTTTTCCATCAAGCCTTTCTGATTCTCCAGGTCAAAATTGCAAGAGAAGAGCATACTCAACTATCAAGATCCACCATTAATTTGCATTCAAATCTCTCAAAAATTTGACTAACAAGAAGAGATTCCACCAAGGTGCATGAGTTTCAGAACTCGAAGGAATCTAATCTTGATACAGGACATATTGAATATGAATCCTTTATCATTTCTGATGGAGATCCAGCAAGTGAAAAATATAATGTACATCAATGGTTATCAGAGGCATGTTATGAAGATTTCAGGTTTGATATGGTAGATAAGGACAAGGATAATTTTGATAGTGACAATTATCTGCAAGGCTATGATATATTCTATCTACCAAATGACGTGTTCTTAGGTGTTCATGGTGACATTGTGATTGACCAGAGGTAGTATAAACATATGAATGATGAATTTGATGTATATTTGTTTATCATGTGTTAACATTTTTCATTTAACATAGGTTGATTTGATTGACAGTATGATTGTATGGTCTCTTAGATTGAGCACATAGTTGTCTATTGAAAACAAAGTATTTGACAAAGCCAAGCATTAATTACTTGTTTCTGGTGGCCTAAGGCCACTAGGATGGAGTTGTTGATTGAGTCACCTTTCAATCGATCTTCAACTCCTAATTGAAGTAGTTATAGGGCAAAGCCTAATGGATTTGACAAACGGTTTGCATCCTGGGGCGGGTGCAAAAAGATGGGGGGCCAAAAAGTGGCCAAATTCTTAAAACTTTTTAAAAAACCATAATGTGAGCACGTTATGGCGCGCTCGCATTATAGCTTGGTGTTGTCGAGCCTTTGGCTTGGCAACACAAAACCATAACGTGCTCACGCTATAATGTGAGTGTGTTATTGTTTTCTTTTCATTTTTTTCTTTTTTGCAAAAGTTTGCCCAATGTTTAAGGGTCAAGGGTTTAATGGTTGAAGGATTAGGGTTTAAGGCATACTGTTGAGGGTAGAGGGTTTAGGGTTGAAGGTTTAAGGGATGAGGGTTGAGGATTTAGGGATGAGGGTTAAGGGATTAGGGTTTAAGGTATAGTGTCGAGGGTAGAGGGTTTAGGGTTTAAGGTTTAAGGGTTGAGGGTTGAGGCTTTAGGGATAGGGTTTAGGGTTTAAGTTATAGTGTTGAGGGTTTAGGATTTAAGTTTTAAGGGTTGAGGATTTAGGGATAGGGTTTAGGGTTTAAGGTTAAATGAGAGACCTAGATGGCTAAGGATGGATGGAGAGGTAGACAAGGAGTGACTGAGAAACTTAGAGAGGGGAGAGGTAGAGGTGAGGGGGAGATAGAAGTGATAGATAGAGAGGTGAGGGGAGAGATAGAATAAAATGAGAGAGTGAAGTTGACAACTTGAGAGAAAGATGGGTAAGGAGGAGGGAGAGAGGTGGAGAGGAAGGGAAATATCTAAAGAGCCCTAAGAGATATACAAGTGAGAGACCTACAACCTAGGGAGAGATGGGAGTGAGGTAGATAGGGGAGGAGAGGGGTGGATAAGGGATAGGTGTTTAAGGGTCAAGGGTTTAGGGTTTAAGGGTTGAGGGTTTAAGGGTCAAGGGCTTAGGGTTTAAGGGTTGAGGGTTTAAGGGTTGAGGTATTAAGGGTCTAAGGGTTGAGGGATTAGGGTTTAGGGTTGATGGATTAGGGTTTAAGGTATAGTGTCGAGGGTTGAACCCTAATCCCTCAACCCTTGACACTATACCTTAAACCCCAAGGTTAAGGGATTAGGGTTCAACCCTTGACACTATACCTTAAACCCTGATCCCTCAACCCTTAGACCCTTAATACCTCAACCCTTAAACCCTAAACCCTTGACCCTTAAATCGTAAAGCCTTAAACCCTTAACCCTTATCAACCCCTCTCCTCCCCTATCTGCCTCACCCCCATCTCTCCCCTATCTCTCTCACCCCTGTCTCCCTAAGCTGTAGGTCTCTCACTTGTATATCTCTTAGGGCTCTCTAGATATTTCCCTTCCTCTCCACCTCTCTCCCTCCTCCTTACCCATCTTTCCCTCAAGTTGTCAACTTCACTATCTCATTTTATTCTATCTCTCCCCTCACCTCTCTATCTCTCACCTCTATCTCCCACCCACCTCTATACCTCTCCCCTCTCTAGGTCTCTCAGTCATTCCTTGTCTGTGTCTTCATTTGTCCTTAGTCATCCAAGTGTCTCACTTAACCTAAACACTAAACCCTATCCCTAAAGCCTCAACCCTCAACCCTTAAATCTTAAATCCTAAACCCTATCCCTAAACCCTCTACCCTCGACACTATACCTTATACCCTAATCCTTTAACCCTCAGCCCTAAAGCCTCAACCCTCAACCCTTAAACCTTCAACCATAAACTTTGTCTCTAAACCCTCTACACTCTACACTATGCCTTAAACCCTAATCCCTCAACTCTTAAACCCTTAATCTCTCAAACCTTAAACCCTATATACCCTTTACACTTAACCTTGGACCCTCAACCTTGAACATTATCCCTCAACCTTCAAACCTCTACCCTATGCCCTATACCCTAAACCCTAATCCCTCAACCCTCAACCCTAATCCCTCAATCCTCAACCCTAATTTTGATTTTCTTCCATTCATTCAACATCATTGTTGTTTTCCCCATCAGAAACCAATTCATTCAGCAACTTGCTACCCATTGGTTGACTTGAACTGCATACTCTATTAGAAAAAAAGGTATCTTTTATTTATATCAATGTTTGTATTCATAAGCTGAAGAGCATTGATATTTTTCACACACCCTATTCTTTGAAATATCTTAACCTTAAAATATGACTTGGATATGTACTTGAACATAGCGAAATCTCCAATCTCCAGCCCATGATGATTCACAAATTTTTCCCAACCCTGCCTAAATTCTAGTTTATTTATGGTACTCGCTAATTGTATATCCCACTCCTACCCACCTGGGCCTTGAAGAAGGAGGCATGCCCATTAAACCAACTCATTCGATAACTTGTTGCCAATCGGTTGACTTGCACTGCATACTCTGTTAGAAGAAGGGCATCTTTTATCTGTATCAATGTTGGTATTCATAAGCTAAAGAGCATTGATATTTTTCACACACCCTGTTCTTTGAAATATCTTAACCTTAAAATATGACTTGGATATATACTTGAACACAATGAAATCTCCAATCTCTAGCCCATGATGATTCACAAAATTTTCCCAACCCTACCTAAATTCCAGTTTATTTATGGTACCCCTTAATTGTACATCCCACTCCTACCCACCTAGGCCTTGAAGAAGGAGGCACGCCCATTAAACCAACTCATTCAACAACTTTCTGCCCATCGGTTGACTTGAACTACATACTCTGTTAGAAGAAGGGCATCTTTTATCTGTATCAATGTTGGTATTCATAAGCTGAAGAGCATTAATATTTTTCACACACCCTATTCTTTGAAATATCTTAACCTTAAAATATGACTTGGATATGTACTTGAACACAACAAAATCTCCAATCTCCAGCCCATGATGATTCACAAAATTTTCCCAACCCTACCTAAATTCTAATTTATTTATGGTACCCCCTAATTGTACATCCCACTCCTACCTACCTGGGCCTTGCAACACCATATGTTCGTCTGTGTTGTCTATAAACTGTGAAACAAATACAGGAGGAATGCGCTGCCATAAACACATTACACAATTAGATTTTACAAGTTCTTAATAGTGTACAGGAAATAAAAGAATGAAAAATAATGTATAGAGTTACCAGTTTTTGTGTAAAGTCTCCAAGCATAACTTTGAAGAAGGAGTCACACCCATTAAACCAACTCATTTGAGAACTTGTTGCCCATCGGTTGACTTGAACTGCATACTCTGTTAGAAGAAGGGCATCTTTTATCTGTATCAATGTTGGTATTCATAAGCCAAAGAGCATTGATGTTTTTCACACACCCTGTTCTTTGAAATATCTTAACCTTAAATTATGACTTTGATATGTACTTGAACACAACAAAATCTCTAATCTCCAGCCCATGATGATTCACAAAATTTTCCCAACCCTTCCTAAATTCCAATTTATTTATGCTACCCCTTAATTGTACATCCCTAAACCCTAAACCCTAATCCCTTAACCCTAAACCCTAATCCCTAGTCCCTAAACCATAAACCCTAATCCCTAATTATAATTTATGGTACCCTAATCCCTAAACCCTAATCCCTTATCCCTAAACCATAAACCCTATCCCTAAATCCTCAATCCTCAACACTTAAACCTTAAATCCTAAACTCTATCCCTAAACCCTCAACCCTCAAAACTATACCTTAAACCCTAATCCCTCAACCCTAAACTTTCAACCCTAAACCCTATCCCTAATCCCTTATCCCTAAACCCTCCAACCCTATCCCTAATCCTTATACCCTCGACACTCTACTTTAACCCTAATCTCTCGACCCTCAACCCTATCCCTAAACCCTTGACCCTTGACCCTCAACCCTCAACCCTCAACGTCAAACCCTAATCCCTCAACCCTTAACTCTAATCCCTTGACCCTCAACCCTATCCCTAAACCCTAAACCCTAAAGCCTCAACCTGCAACCCTCAACGTCAAATCCTAATCCCTCAACCCTAAACCCTATCCCTAAACCCTCAACACTATACCTTAAACCCTTAACCCTCAACCCTCAACCCTCAACCCTAAACCTTGTCCCTAAACCCTAATCCCTCAACCCTGAATCCTAATCCCTCAACTCTCAACTCTAATCCCTCATCCCTAAACCCTAAACGCTATCCCTATTCTTAAACCCTCAACGGGCTCGATACTATAACTTAAACCCTAATCCCTTATCCCTAAACCCTCCAACCCTATCCCTAATCCTTATACCCTCAACACTCTACTTTAACCCTAATCCCTCGACCCTCAACCCTATCCCTAAACCCTCAACCCTCAAACCTCAATGTACTCAACCCTCAATGTCAAACCCTAATCCCTCAACCCTTAACTCTGATCCCTCGACCCTCAACCCTATCCCTAAACCCTCAACCCTAAAACCTCAACCCTCAACACTCAATGTCAAACCCTAATCCCTCAACCCTTAACTCTAATCCCTCAACCCTAAACCCTATCCCTAAACCCTAAACACTATCCTTATTCCTAAACCCTAAATGGGCTCGATACTATACCTTAAACCCTAATCCCTTATCCCTAAACCCTCCAACCCTATCCCTAATCCTTATACCCTTGACACTCTACTTTAACCCTAATCCCTCGACCCTCGACCCTATCCCTAAACCCTTGACCCTTAAACCTCAACCCTCAATGTCAAATCTTAATCCCTCAACCCTTCACTCTAATCCCTCAACCCTAAACCCTATCCCTAAACCCTCAACACTATACCTTAAACCCTAATCCCTCAACGATCAACCCTAAACCTTATCCATAAACCCTAATCCCTCAACCCTCAACCCTAATCCCTCAACCCTCAACTCTAATCCCTCATCCCTAAACCCTAATCCCTCAACCCTAAACCCTATCGATAAGCCCTAATCCGTCAACCCTCAACCCTAATCCATCAACCCTCAACCCTAATCCCTAATCCCTAAACCCTAAACACTATCCCTATTCCTAGACCCTCAATGAGATCGATACTATCCCTCAACCCTTAACCCTTAAAACTTGAACCCTAAAACCTATCCCTACACCCTCGACACTCGACACTATATCTTAAACCCTAATCCCTTAACCCTCGTCCCTAAAGCCTCAACCCTAAACCCTATCCCTAATCCCTCTACCATCGACACTCTACTTTAACCCTAATCGCTTGACCATCAACCCTATCCCTAAACCCTCAACTCTCAAACCTCAACTCTCAACATTAAAACCTAATTCATTAACCCTAAACCCTAATCCCTCAAACCTAAACCCTATCCCTAAACCATCAACCCTCAACACTATACCTTAAACCCTAATAGCTATCCCTCAACCCTTAACCCTTAAAACTTAAACCCTATCTGTACACCCTCAACACTCGACACTATATCTTAAGCCTTAAACCCTCATCCTAAAAGCCTCAACCCTCAATCCTTAAACCTTCAATCCTAAACCCTATCCCTAATCCCTCTGCCCTCGACACTCTAACCCTAACCTCAACATTAAATGCTAATTTATCAGCCCTAAACCCTATCCCTATACCTTCAACCCTCAACACTATACCTTAAACCCTAATCCATCAACTCTAAAACCTAATCCCTCAACCCTCAACCCTAAACACTATTAATAAACCCTCAACCCTTGACAGTATACCTTAAACCCTAATCCATCGACCCTGAACCCTAATCCCTGAACCCTCAACCCTAATCCCTCATCCCTAAACCCTAAACGCTATCCCTATTCCTAAAGCCTCAACCCTCGACATTATACCTTAAACCCTAATCCCCTATCCCTAAACCCTAAACCCTATCCCTCAACCCTTAACCCTTAAAACTTAAATCCTAAAACCTATCCATAATCCCTTGACGTTCAACACTATATCTTAAACCCCAATCCCTTAACCCTCAGCCCTAAAGCCTCAACCCTCAATCGTTAAATCTTCAACCCTAAACCCTATCCCTAATCCCTCTACCCTCAACACTCTACTTTAACCGTAATCCCTTGACCATCAACCCTATCCATAAACCCTCAACCCTCAACCCTCAACTCTCAACATTAAACCCTAATCCGTCAACCCTAAACCCTAATCCATCAACCCTAAACCCTAATCCCTCAACCCTAAACCCTATTTCTAAACCCTCAACCCTCAACAATATTCCTTAAACCCTAATCCATCAACCCTAAACCATAATCCCTCAACCCTAAACCCTATCCCTAAACCCTCAACCATCAACACTATTCCTTAAACCCTAATCCCTCAACTCTAAACCCTAATCCCTCAACCCTAAACCCTAAATCCTATCCTTAAACACTCAACCCTCAGCAAGTTATACCTTAAACCTTAATCCCTCAACCCTCAACCCTCAATCCTAATCCCTCATGCCTAGACCCTAAATGCTATCGCTATTCCTAAACCCTCAACCCAAGACACTATACCTTAAACCCTAATCCCTTACCCCTAAACCTTAAACCCTATCCCTCAACCCTTAACCCTTAAACCTTAAACCCTAAAACCTATCCCTAAACCCTCAACCCTATACCCTCAACAATATACTTAAGCCCTAATACCTCAATCATCAACCCTATACCTTAAACCTGAAGCCTACACCCTCAAACCCTTATCCCTAGACCATATAACCTCACCCTTATATCCTAAACCTCGAATATTGTGCTTGAACTGTATACTTAATTTAAACCTAAACCATACGTGCTCTCAACCCAAGTCACCCTATGCCTTATATACCCTCAATCCATATCGTAAACCCTAAACCCTAATCCCCACACCTTACACACTTAATCTTATACACTCAACAACCTGAATATTAACCCTCAACTGTAACCCTCAACCTCTACCCTCTACCTATTACTTAAGTCCTAATCCCTCAACCCTCAACCCTCAAAACTATACAGGCTCAGGTCCTTATATACACTAAACCCATAAAACTTACATACATACATACAAACATACATACATACAAAGATGCATACATACAAGCATGCATACATGTACATGAATACATACCAACAAGAATAGATATAAACATCCATAAACATACTTATGAAATTTGAACATATCTCATTCAAAGGAAGACATAACGCGACCGCGTTATGTCGAATTGGGAAAACACCGGCAAACATGCAAAAAAAGAAAAAAAGCACAACATAATGTGCTCGCGTTATAACGCGCTCGCATTATGTTGTGCTTTGGGAATCCTAAGCCTTGGGCTTGGGATTTGCTTTGGATTTCCAACCCAAAGGCTTGGAGTGCCTTTTCAATATCCACAGACATGTTTTTGTAGATTCTTCAAGATTTCACATAATTTTATTTGTGCTAACCCTCAGATTTGCACGTGTTTCAAGGTCAAACAAATCGAACACCTGGGTAATATTAGGCTTTCTCTTATCTATTTAACGATGTAATTTTTTTCACATTTTGACAATGTTAAGCCTTTCATCTTTAATTTCTTTTGTTTGTGTGTCCGGTTTTGGGCAAAAACCACTATTTGGTCTTTTTTTCATTGTAAATTATCCATTCATTGAAATTTCAAAAAAATTACATATTTAGAAACTAGACTCCATTCTACACATATTAAAACAAAGAAAGAAATATTTTCAATTAGTTTTCAAAATTTATAGGGGTAACATGACCAAAATTCTATTTTTTAGGATGTGTCCACTTTGAAAATTAGTAAAAAATCAAATATTCATCAAAAAAATATTAAAAAAATTAGGCATAAACTACATATTGTTAGCTAATTTCTCACTGAAGCGATTTTAAAAATACCAAAAAAAAGTTAACCTTTTGAGGGAACCACAAAACATGCTATTTTATGTTTTTTTGACAGAAACAACACCAATTTCTGTGGCTCCCTCTTTTGAACCCCTTAATCTATACCATTTTCAAAAAAAAAAATAGTAGTTTAGAAAGTAGACTCGGAGCACTACGAACATTGTTTTGGTTGCATCTCCAAATTTTGAGTGTAACTATGCTCAATTTCTCATCCAAGCCAGCATTTCCTGATTTCAGAAAAAAAAAAAGTGGCCACTTAAGACCCCTTTTTGGCCCCCCATCTTCTTGGACTTACCCCCTGTAGTTCTGTGACTCTCAAAATGACTGAGTTAGTCATGTGTCCCCAACTAGAGCCATTGATGGACCCTTCCATAATTTATTTGGACGAGTTAAGTTTGAGTGAGGACATAATGTCTTTAGCTTAATTCAATACTGGCCCAATGACTGGTTTTCCCCTATATTGAGCATTTCCAGAGCATGAATGAAGGGTTGTCACGGTATCACATGGTTTGTAATTGATAGGTTTGATGAGCTTGCGATGATGTGATGAGTATTGATCAGCTCAGTTGGTGGGCCCAGAACATTTTTTTCTGAGTTATGTGTCTGCTCCTTGTGTTATCACATGAGCGCTTTGTGAGAAGATGCTAAAGAATATTCCTTGCATTGGTGCAATGATATGTTTAAGAAATCGGTAGGTCCCATCCCAAGGAGAATGAAGTTGGCACCTAGCATGTGAGCATAGAGGAAGTAGCATGGGTCCCTCAAGGACCACTATGGTATGATAAGGTGACTTGTGGCTTCAGCATATGTGAAACATGCTTTGCTGGTATTTTCTAATTGGATGGTGATTTCCAGCTTGGTTCTTGTGCATTTGTAATCATTGATCTATCCTAAATCAATGGATGGAATTTAAACTCTAGATAGAAAATAGGAAATCTGTAATGAAATAACTTGCATAATGGAAGAAGATGATATGAAATATTTTTTAAATACTTGAGAATAACTGAGAATAATAGGCCACTTCGAGGGGGCAACCTCCAAATATCTCCAATGAGAACACACTTCACAATATGATGAGGAAATAAGACTCACATCCTCCTATATATACCTAATTATGCTTAGGATGAATAGACACACCCCCATATAAGACCTAGTCTGACCTATCTAACTAAATAATAATATAATAATGATAACATGACTTAATTATGAGTTAAGATAGCCACAAGTTGACTATTCATAACCCAATGTACTCTTCAAAGAAGCATTGTCCTCAATGCTAACCAAGTGTGGATTCTTTTGAATGAACTCCTCGTCCTCCCATGTGGCCTCTTCAATTGGTAAATTCTTCCATTGGATGAGATACTCAGTGAGGGTTCTATTCCTCAGCTTCTTTGTGCATGCTTGAAGAATGTACTCTAGTTCCAAAATGATTCTTCCTTCTTCATCGAGCTCTGGTAGTACTGTTTGAGTAGGAATATTATGCCCAATTACCTTCTTCAAACAAGAAACATGAAAAACTAGATGTATCTTTGTTGTTGGTGGCAACTCTAGCTTGTAGGAAACACTACCAATCTTTTGCATGATTTGGTATGGCCCATAATATCTTGGAGACAACTTATTATTCTTTTTTTGTTGCTTCAGTGAGATTTACTTATAAGGCTGCAATCTCAAGAAGACCCAATCTCCAACTTCAAAATTTCTTTCACTACGATACTGGTCCACCTGTTGTTTCATTCGATTTTGTGCCATGGCTAAATTCTCCTTGAGTCCTGAAAGTACATGTTGTTGATGAAGCAAGTGGTCCTCTACTACCTGAACTCTTGGTGACACCTTTAATGATGATGTGATGGAAGGAGGATGATATCCATAAAGTGCCAAAAATGGAGACATTTTTGATGACCTATGAAAAGAAGTGTTATACCACCATTCTGCAAGTGGTAGCCAATCTACCCATTGAGACTGTTTCTCTGAAGTGAGACAATGTAGATATTCTTCTAAACACTTATTAACAACCTTGGTTTTCCCATCTGATTGAGGGTGGTATGAAGAACTATGAGCCAATTGAGTACGCAAACATGAGAATAAATCTTTCCAAAAGTGACTAGTAAAGATAGGATCATGATCACTAACAATAACCTTAGGTGTACCATGTAGCTTTTGGATATTCTCCAAAAAAAATTTGCCACTGCACTTGCTATAAAAGGATGTGATAATGCAATGAAATGTGCATATTTAGTGAGGCAATCAACTACTACCATGATGGCATTATGACCTTTAGATTTGGGAAGCCCTGTGATGAAGTCCATGGATACCTCTTCCCAACACTGGCTAGGAATAGATAAGGGCTGCAAGAGACCTGGTGTCTTAATTGTCTCCCCCTTATTTCTTTGACAAACTAAACATTTATCCACAAATTTTTGAACATCACCTTTTAGCCCTTCCCAAAAAAATCTTGCTTGACCCGATGATATGTCTTCAAAAATCTTGAATGACCACCAACTAGGGACTCATGTAGCTCTGTGAGAATCTTGTGTTTAAGAGTGGAATTCTTGTAGAGATACAAGCACTCTTTATACCAAAGAGTATCTCCCTTCAAACAAAACTTATCTGAACTACTAGGATCACTTTTTAATTGTTGGATGAGATTACTTGTCGCAACATCATTTTTCCACTCTACTTTGGCTTCTTCTACCCAATTTGCTTGTAATATTGAAAGGGCACATAATAAGGGTTCATCTTTCTCATCCTTCCTAGAAAGTGCATTTGCCACAATATTTTCCTTCCTTTTCTTATATACAATCTCAAAGTCATATCCCAACATCTTAGTGACCCATTTTTGTTGCTCTTTAGAGGATAATCTTTGTTCCAAAAAATATTTTAGGCTATCATGATCTGTCTTAACCTTGAAGTGTTGACCCATTAGATAAGGCCTCCATTGTTTAACTGCGTGAAGGATCACTAGCATTTCCTTCTCATAAATAGGTTTGAGCTGATTCTTACCCTTTAATTGACGACTATCAAAAGCAATTGCTCGACCTTTTTGCATGAGAATTGCTCCTATCCCATTTCTAGAAGCATCACATTCCACAATGAATTCCTTGGTGAAGTCCGGAGTGGCAAGCACTAGAGTTGTACACATAGCCTCCTTCAATTTCTCAAATGATGCATTAGTGGACTCATTCCAATGAAAAGAATCCTTCTTCAATAGAGTTGTGAGGGGTGCTACTATACGACCATAATTCTTCACAAATCTTCTATAGTACCCTACATCCCAAGAAACCCCTTAGTTTCTTAATGGTTTTTGGAATAAGCCATTCCATGATAGCCTTAATTTTGTTAGGGTCCACCTTTACTCCTTCGTGTGAAACTATGTGTCCCAAATACTCCACTTCCTTAAGACCAAAAGCACACTTGGATGGCTTAGCGTAGAGTTGATGATCTTTGAGTAATTGTAATGCTTGATCTACATGTTGCAAATGTTCTTCCCAAGTCTTGCTATAAATCAATATATCATCAAAGAACACTAACATAAACTTTCTCAAGAACTTAAAAATGGAATTCATCAAACTTTGGAATGTAGATGGTGCATTGGTAAGACTGAATGGCATCACCAAAAATTCATAATGACCCTCATGAGTTTGAAATGCTATCTTACAAATATCTTCCTCCTTCATTTGAATTTGGTGATAACCAGATCTAAGATCTAACTTGGTAAAATACATAGCTCCATTCAATTCATCTAGCAAATCATCAATGACTGGAATAGGAAACTTATCTTTAATGACCTGTACATGTTGAGCACTCTATAATCCGGACACATGTGCCAAGTTTCATCCTTCTTACACACCATCACCACAGGTGAGGAGTAAGCACTTTGGCTATGCCTGATAATTCCTGCCTCTAGCATCTCCTCAACAATTTTTTCTATCTCACTTTTTTGTATGTGTGGGTACCTATAAGGCCTGATGTTTGGTGGTTGGCTCCCTAGAACTAGTTGTATGGCATGATCATGATCCTTCTTAGGAGGAAGTCCTTTAGGCATATCTCCAAGAACCACTGAGTGACAATCAATTATTACTTGTAAATCTGCATGAGTAGGAGCATTAGATTGAGAGACTTCTAATGAACATAGCTAGGCCACAAATCGATCTGCTCCTTTCTTACACAACTTTTGCATTTGATGAGAGCTTACCATCTATGGGGATTTTTCCTTCAACCCCCTTAGCTCTACTACCTTTCCTTCTGATGAAATCTCATGAATAGTTCTTGGAAGTTCATCTCAATTGTTCCTAATGTAGTAAGCCATTGCACTCCCAAAACAATATTTTCTGCACCCATGGATATCGCATACATTGGGGTATCAAGTTGATAATCTCCCATGGATAATTTAATGCTATGACACTTCCCTGAACAACTAACTTTACCACCATCTGCAATCAAAACCTGAAACTCTGGGGCTGGATATATAAAACAATTTAGACGAGTTGCCAACTTTTTGTTGATGAAATTATGAGTACTACCTGAGTCGATCAGCACTGTTACTTTCCGCTTCTTTAAGAAACCCACTACCTTGAGATTTTGTGGTGCACTGAAACCTGAGAGTGCATGACAAGAAATTATTGGTTGAGAATCATGTGATTCCTCACTTGACTCCCTATCCTCCTCTAATATGGGTTCCTCCTCTTCTTCCTCACTTGCACCTTCAATATAGAACAATTTCTTTTCACTACATTTATGTCCTCGACTGTATTTGCTATCACAATTGAAACACAACCCTTTGCTCTTTTCTCCTCAATTTTTTGTGGAGTCAACCTAGTAGGTGAGGAAGAGAAGGTGTTGAATATCCTTTCTCTCTTATCACATTAGCCCCTTGCTTCTTAGGAATCAAATACTTCTCTACCTTGCATGCCAAGATAAAAGACTCATTTACCAAGCTAGGACTAAACATGCATACCTCATGTTGAATGTGATCCTTGAGACCACCCAAGAATAAATCATTCAAGTTCTCCTCTGTAATTGTATCCACTCTTAAGGATAGATTTTGGAATTTCTGAATATAATCCTTAACTGATCCTATTTGTTGAAGTTTATCAAGCTAGCTGAAGAAGTTGTCTGTCACACTATTTCTATATTGTGCTTGGAGTTCCTTTATAAAAATTGACCATGAGACAGTGAGACCCTTTTTCCTCTGATGAGTACAAAGCCAACGATACCAAATGAATTAATTTGGTTCTAGATATAGGGAAGCCATCGTGACCTTTTGTCCATATGGGATTTGATGTACTTCAAAAAAATTCTCCATTTGGTTTATCCATGTTAGAGTATCCTTGCCATCGAACTTGCACATATGCACCTTTGGAAACAAATTCCTAGATCCCATAGGAGTATTAAAATTTGTGTCAGTATTAGCCGACTTGGAGGTTTCACCTTGGTTACTTGAGAACTCCTTTCTTGGTTCATTCATATAGGTGCTTAACATGCTTCGTATATCTGATATATCTCCTCTTAGGTCACACATAGCCACCTTAATTGAGGAAATGTCTTCCTTGACCTTAATGATTTCCTCATTAGGATTAGTATCCTCTATTGTTACCCCATCTTTATCAGGAGTCTTCCCCGGTGTGACAACATTCTTTTTGCCCCTTGTTGCAAGCCCCGTCATGATCAAAACCAATAATTTTTAAATAAATCACACAAATGAAACCTAATTTATCTAAAATTTTTACTGTAACTTACTAGTTTCAAAATGCCTCTCACCTAGAAAAATCTCCAAGAAATAAGTGGATTTGTAGCCTTGAGAGCGAATTTTGTGGAAACACTAATTTTGCAATAGATTGCTTATTTCTATCCAAATTTATCTAAATTTTGGACTGTAGTCTCCTCTAGTATGTCTTCCAAAACCCAATAAAAATCAAGCTCTAATTCAACAGGATATGAGAGATATGTAGATCCCAAATAAATTGTGTAGAAACCGTAATTCTGTAATAATTTGCTCAATTTTGTTCTAATTCCTCTGAAATATGGATTGTATCTTCTTTAATATGGTCTTCAAAAACCCTTTAAAAATTAGAAAAAAATTCACTAAAATCTGAAAGATATACTCTTCCCAAAAACACCTCCAATATTGAGAAAAAACCTTGCCTCTATGGTGCCAAGATCATGCTGTGATACCACTTGTAATGAAATAACTTGCACAATGGAAGGAGATGATATGAAATATTCTGCAAATACTTGATAATAACTGAGAATAATAGGCCACTTCGAGGGGGCAACCTCCAAATATCTCCAATGAGAATACACTTCACAATATGATGATGAAATAAGACTCACATCCTCCTATATATACCTAATTATGCTTAGGGTGAATAGACACACCCCTATATAAGACCTAGTCTAACCTATCTAACTAAATAATAATATAATAATGATAACATGACTTAATTAGGAGTTAAGATAGCTACAAGCTAACTATTCATAACCCAATGTATACTAATATTAAGGGCGTAGCAAAATCGAAGGGTAATCATAGTACAGTGAATTTGACCTGAATTCTTGAAAATATTAGTTGTTTCTCGAGTATGCAAGAAGGTGATTTGATAGTGTTCTCAAGAAATTTTTGATGCTTAGTTAGATCTTGGTATGTGAACGTGGCCTTTGTTGTCTGTGTGGAGAGGCATTTCTGGATAGGTAGCAGTTAATTCACGCCTTCATTTCATGCCTGAAAGGATTACAAATGAATTCGCAACAATAAATTTAAATGTGTGGATAGATGGAATGGAATAAATTAAAGACAGTTACTTGCACAATGAACCTCTATTCATTTCTATAAATGAGGGTGTTTTTCATGAATTGTTCACTGTTAGATTTAGGGCACACAACTGAGAGGGGGGGTGAATCAGTTGTCCAAAACTTCTCTTAATTTCACACTTAAATCCTTTAAGTAATTAGTAGTATATCAAACATGAAGTGTAATGTAAATAAATAAAAAGCAGAAACACATCAACACATAAGACACCAAGATTTTGACGTGGAAAACCCAGTTAAGGGAAAAACCATGGGGTGATTAACCCAAGATTGTATTCTCTATTAGAAGAATAGAAAGAATAAATGGCACATGCCAATTAGGGCTCACTGCCCGAGCACACTACTCACAAGAGGCCCACTACCTACAGGAGATAGATTGTCTACAAAGAAATAAGTATCACCTACTTGAACTGGGAAATAGCATCTTCACCATGCTTGAATCAGTTCCATTTAAGCCCAATACTTCTGCTCTGCCTTTCACTTTCTTCCTTGCTACCACACTCTCCTCTTCAAAAAAGACATCTTTGAAATGACTTCGAAACCCCTTATTTATACAAGTCATCAACTTAGGAATGATCATCTAAGTCGGCAAACATCCATAAGAACATCCGCAAGTCATGTAACTCATTCGGTCGGCCAATCTCAGGAAGAATATCATCATCTGGAGGTTATTCTTTGATTGCGGGCTCCAAATCCAATGCGGACCACCAATACTGGCTGGACATGATCCTAAGACCTTAACAAGATATCTTAACTCACCAAGAACATCTGCACTTCATCTGTTTACTGAAAATCATCTCTCCTTCATCAGAAACTCAAAAACACAGTTTATCACTACTGTCACAAAAGAATACATGCTTCTGGACCTTCAAACCATTAACCAATCTAGATAACACTCCACAAAGACTTCCTTAATACTCCATTAAATCTGCAGAGTAGGATCTTTTATTTTCAGATCTTACCGGACCTGTCTGTGTCACTCTGTCACCTCTGAGCACCTGCCGGAACCGGTTCTACTTGAGCGGCCATAACTTCTTCAGATCTTTAAGCAGATCTCTACAATCTCTACTAGACCACCTTAAGACACATATCTACAAACCCTTTAATCCGTATCCTCTGATCCTCATCCTATCTTGGACTTTTACCTTATTGTCATCACTATTCTTCACTGTTCCTGATTGAGACTAATTTTCTCAATATCCTCAGCTCACAACTCATCCAATCCTTATCATTAATGCAACAGGAGTATGTTGACATCAATGACAACACTGGTTAGACCCATACTTACAACAATCTCCCCCTTTGTCATTGATGGCAACATATGATGTGAAAAAACCATGAAGATAAGAGCTTCTCCTTACTATCACAACTCCCCCTATCAGCAACAACCATTCACATGTCTTCTCTCCCTTTACTTCTCCCCTTTGATTAGCAACTACTTATTTTTCACAACATGTCTTCTCTCCCCCTTTAACATCAATGGCAAAGGGCACATACTTGCAATTCCATCACTTCAGAATCATACCTGCTGCTCCCCCTGAGTAGCAACTCCCCAACATCAATCCAGATCACAGGATGTGACTGTGATACCCACTAGACTGATGCACATCAGTGCACCTTAGTTCATCACCGGAGGGGCAATAACCCCTAACTTCTCCCTGAGATACTCAAAAGAGTCCTTAGGCAAAGGTTTAGTAAAGATATCTGCAATCTGATCCTTGGATGACATAAACTCCAATCTGACTTCATTCTTGTTCACTTGCTCTCTCAGAAAGTGAAACTTGATAGAGATATGCTTAGTCTTTGAATGCAACACCGGATTCTTGGATATACTTATTGCACTTGAATTATCATAGAAGATTGTGATAGGCTCCTCATATTCCATTCTTATTTCTCTTAGCATCTGCTTCATCCACAAAACTTGAGTGCAACTGCCTACTACTGCAATATATTTTGCTTCAGTTGTGGATAGAGATATTGCCTCTTGTTTCTTGCTTAGCCAAGAAACCAATCTCTTCCCCAAAAAGAATGCTCCACCACTGGTACTCTTCCGGTCATCCATATCTCCTACCTAATCAGCATCTGTATATGTATGAAGAGAGAAATTGTGATCTCTAGGATACCATAGACCATACTCAACTATCCCTTTTAGATATCTAAAAATCCTCTTGATTGCCATGACATGAGATTCCCTAGGATCAGGGTAAAATCTAGAAACAAGACCAACAACCTGCATTATGTCTGGTCTGGTTTGAGTGAGATACAACAGCCCTCCAATCATTGACCTATACTTTGTCTGATCAACCTTAGGAGAATCATCATCTTTTCTCAATTTACATCCGGTTGCCATGGGAGTATTCATTGGCTTTGAGTCTTCCATCCCAAATTTCTTCAGCAATTCTTTCACATATTTGGTCTGAGAAATGAAGATTCCTTTCTTTGTTTGAGTGATTTGCAGACCCAAGAAGAAATTCATTTCACCAAGCATGGACATCTCAAATTCACTTTTCATCTGATTTGAAAAAGTTTTACACATACTATCTCTTCCTCCAAAAATGATATCATCAACAAACACTTCAACAATTAAGATGTTTTCATGATCAATTTTGAAGTACAAATTACTGTTAGCAGTACCTTTGTTGAAACCAATCTTCAAAAGATGTTTATCCAATCTTTCATACCAGGCTCTTGGGGCTTGCTTCAGTCCATACAATGCTTTCTTCAATTTGCATACCATATTATCATGATCAGACAATTGAAATCCATCCGGTTGCTCAATGTACACTTCTTCTTCTAAGTCACCATTTAGGAAGGCAGACTTGACATCCATCTGAAATACTTTGAAACCTTTGAAGGCAAAAAATGAAACAAATAATCTAACTGCTTCAATTCTTGCTACCGAAGCAAAAGTCTCTTCAAAATCAACTCCTTCTATTTGAGAATAGCCCTTGCAGACCAATCTGGCTTTATTTCTGATTACTTCACCAACTTCATTTAGTTTGTTCCGGAAGACCCATTTGGTTCCAATCACATTCTTGTTTCTAGGTCTGGGAACAAGATCCCAAGTGTGATTTTTCTCAATTTGCATCAATTCTTCCTCCATTGCTTTGGTCCAGTTTTCATCATTGCAGGCTTCATTTATTGTCTTAGGATCAATCTTTGAAATCAAACAATACTCATTTGAATTTTGAGCAATTCTCCTTCTAGTTTGCACACCTTTGCTTTTGTCACCTATGATCTGATCTTCAGAATGATTCAGTCTTACATACCTTGGAACTTTAGGAGTTTCTTGCACTTCTGCTTCTTGATCAGGCTCATTCAGACTTATTTCTTCTTCCTGATTTACTGGATCGGTTTGGACTTGACTTTCAGAAGAGGTTTGGACTCCTTGAATCAGAACACCATTTTGATCATCTTCATCATATTCATAAAACCTTGAGGGTTTCTCAATTCCCTCATCAACCTTTACATTTGTACTTTCTATTATCTTTCTCAGTCTCTTGTTATAACATCGGTATTCTCTACTTTGAGTAGAGTAACCTAAGAATATTCCTTCATCACTTCTAGCATCAAACTTTCCTAGATCTTCATCTCTTTTAATGTAACATTTGCTACCAAAAACTTTGAAATACCTCATAGTAGGAGTGATGCCAAACCAAAGTTCATAAGGAGTCTTATCGGTATTACTTCTTATTTGAACTCGATTGATGGTATAGACTGCAGTACTGACCGCTTCTCTCCAATAGATCTGAGGAACATTTGCTTCCATCATCATGGTCCTAGAAGCTTCCTGGATGGTTGGGTTCTTTCTTTCCACTATTCCATTCTACTGTGGAGTCCTAGGAGCAGATAACTGTCTCTTAATTCCATGTTTCTCACAGAACTCTAAGAACTCACCTGATGTGAATTCCCCAACTCTATCAGACCACAGACATTTCAGTTTTAATTCAGTTTCATTCTCTACCATAGCCTTGAATATCTTGAATTTCTCAAGAGCTTCTAATTTCTCTTTCAGAAAGGTTACCCACATCATTCGGGAATAGTCATCAATTAGTAACATGAAGTATCTATCACCTTGCACACTCCTGGTTCTTGCCGGACCACAAAGATCAGTATGAACTAAGTCCAATAATCTGGTAGAAGACAATTCCTTACTCTTGAATGTGACTCTGCTCAGCTTGCCCAACTGACATTCTTTACACAAGCTATTTGTGGGTTTTACCAATTTTAGAAGATCTCTTACAGCTTGAGTATTGCTTATCTTGATGATATTATCAAAATTTACATGACACATTCTCCTATGCCATAACCAACTCTGATCAACTTGAGAAAATAAGCAACTTTTACCAGTACCAACCAAGTGGAAGATATTACCTTTAGTTTGGGTACCGGATGCAATCTCTATTCTGAAACTTTCAAAGATCTTGCATTTTCCATTCTTGAACTGGAGATCATAGCCTTTGTCCACCAACTATCCAACACTGAGAAGATTGTGCTTCAAACCTTCAACATATAGTACATTATCGATTTTGTTCCTTTCATCAAAGGAAATAGTTCCTCTTCCTCTGATTCTACCAGCAGAATTATCACCAAAATTTACCACTCCTCCTTCATACCTTTCCAAATCTATGAACTTATTTTTGTCACCTGTCATATGGTGAGAGCAACCACTGTCAATGACCCAGTCATCCTTTTCTTCAATTTGAGCAGCCAGAGCTCTTTCTACAACTTTATGATTGACAGATTCAGAGGATATTGGTTCTTCTTCCTTGATGGCAATAAACACCCAATCACTTCTAGATTTGTTTCCTATCTCTGATTCATCATCTGTTACTCCTTTATTATCATCTTCTTCATGAACATAGTAGCAATTCTTTTGGAACCTTGATCTATTGGGATTTGGCCTTGAAAATCTTTCCAGACACTTTGAGGCAAAATGACCAATCTTATTGCAGTTAAAATATTTAAAGGGCAATTTTCCTTCATACTTACCAGATCCTCGTGGCAGTGTCTTTGCAATAAGGGCTTCAAGTTGAGCAGTTTCTACTTCTTCTTCTTCCAGGTCTTTTCTTGCTTTTTCATACCATGGCAGTTTCCTTGATGAATTCTTTCCTCGATCAAACCTTTGTTTACCTTTAACAGAGGCAATGGCTTTGAATGCAGATTCAGTCTTGGGGGGGTCATCTCCAAACTCTATCATTTCAAATGCAGCCAATTTTCTAGCCAATTGATCTCTTGTGACAGTTGTATGGGCTCTGAATTCTTCAATGGCAGCAGCCTTGATTTTGTAAGAAGCAGGAAGGGTTCTGAGAATTTTGCCAACAATTTCATCTTCATCCAAGACTCCACCAGCATTTCTAATTCCACAAACAAGCTCATTAACTCTTGGCATAAAAGTAGTGATGTTTTCATCTTCTCTCATCTTTAGATTTTCAAATTTTCCTTTCAGACTTTGTAACCTTGCACTTTTGACATACTTGTCTCCTTCATGCAGAAGTTCCAGTTTTTGCCAAATCTCAAAAGCAGTTGGTAGGTCAATAACATTTGAGAGCTCTGAATCAGATAATGCACTTAGAAGAGCCTCTATAGTCCGCAGATTGTTTTTAGCATTTGTGATTTCATTTAGGGTTTTCGGACCACCTTGTGGAGGTACATACGGTGTTGTAGCCATGGTCTAGTACACCATTCCCATACATCTCAAATGATATTTCATGCGACCTTTCCAGAGATTAAATTAATTCCATCAAACTTTGGACTATCCTTTTTGTAAGATGACATCCTGGATCTCCTCAAGCTGATAAGCTCCTTTTAGAGGAACTTGGCTCTGATACCAATTGTTAGACTTAGGGCACAAAATTGAGAGGGGGGGTGAATCAGTTGTCTAAAACTTTCTCTCTATTTCAAACTTAAAGTCTCTTAGTGATTCATCAGTATATCAAACATGAAATATAAAGCAATTAAGTCAAGAGCAGAAACATATCAACACATAAGACACCAAGATTTTAACGTAGAAAACCTAATTAAGGGAAAAAACCACGGGGTGATTAACCCAAGATTGTATTCTCTATTAGAAGAATAGAAAGAACAAATGGCAAATGCCAATTAGGGCTTACTGCCCGAGCACACTGCTCACAAGAGGCCCACTGCCTACAAGAGACACACTATCTACAAAGAATATAAGTATCACCTACTTGAACTAGAAAATAGCATCTTCACCATGCTTGTATCAGTTCCATTTAAGCCCAATACCTTTGCTCTGCCTTTCGCTCTTCTCTTTACTACCACACTCTCATCTTCACAAGGACAACTTTGAAATGACTTCGTAACCCCTTACTTATACAATACATCAACTTAGGAATGATCATCTAAGTCGGCAAACATTCATAAGAACATCCGCAAGACATGTAACTCATCTGGTTGGCCAGTCTCAGGAAGAACATCATCATCCAGAGGTTATTCTTCAATTGCGGACTCTAACTCCAATGTAGACCACCAATACGGGCTGGGAACAATCCAAAAACCTTCACAAGATATCCTGACTCACCAAGAACATCCGCACTTCATCTGTTTACAAAAAACTATCTCTCCTTCATCTGGAACCTCAAGAACACAGTCTGTCACTACTGTCACAAAGGAATACATGCTTCCAGACCTTCAAACCATGAACCAATCTAGATAACACTCCACAGAGACCTCCTTAACACTCCCTCAAATCCACAGAATAGGAGAGTATATTTCTGGATCTCACCGGACCTGTCTATATCACTCTGTCATCACTGAGCACCTACCGGAACCAGTTTTACTTGAACTGCCATAACTTCTTCAGATCTTCATGCGGACCTCTGAAATCTCTACTGAACTATCTTAAGACACATATCTATAAACCCTTTAATCCACATCCTCTAATCCTTATCCTATCTTGGACTTTTGCCTTACTGTCATCACTGTTCTTCACTGTTCCTGATTGAGACTAATTTTCTTAATATCCTCACCTCACAGCTCATCCAATCCTTATCATTAATGCAAAAGGAGTATGTTGACATCAATGACAACACTGGTTAGGCCCATACTTGCAACAGTATGCTACTCATAAAGAATATTAATATTTTATGTTCAACATGATTCATTTTTTTTTAAATACAACTTTTATCTTTTAGTTCCAAAATGAGGTTTAGATGATACTTGAATAACAATAGCTAGCTGATTGGATCAACAAACATCCTATGTAATACAATTGGACTTTAAATATTTGAAGTAGCCATCTACAAATATCCATTCAAACGTGGATTTATAATGCAAGTATGGACGCCATCAATAAAAAAGATTTGTATTAACCAAATATCCATATAGGCATACATCAATATCTATCAATATAAGTATAACATATATACAAAATAGCCATATAGGCTTACAAGAATGCCATATAGGCATACAATGTCAACTATATGCAACAAAATATATGTCCACAAATGCCATATAGGCATACAACAAAGGAACACAATAAAAAGTCATTCCCCTCTGGCTGGTGAAAAGAATAGATCACGGGCAGCCTTTGATCTTCTAGGGAATGGAGACACGCATGTGGGTGGTCTACTACAAACCTGAGGGTTGCTCCTCCTATTTAGTTTTTCCTACATCTTTAGTTGTTACAATAAAAAGTATAGACATTAATATATAGAAATTACATGTTATAAAAAAAGAAATATTTAACAAAATAATCACTTACCGCTACCATATAATCTATCTTCTCACTTGCCTCAGTAGCAGGAATAGGCCGTGGTGATGTCATGTCCTATAGAAACCATCCAGATAGAAATTAAACTTCAAATCAGTAATCTTTTGATTTTTCAAAAATAAACAACTATAACAATGAATGTAAATTGAAATTTACTAATCTACCTCATACCCCTGTCAATGCCATGGAGCTATGAATTGCAGAGGTCACACCATGCTCCATTTCCCTATGAACATCGGGAGGTGTCTCTGCAGCCTGCATCATCTAGAAATAAAACAACATTATTCAATTACGAAAACTATAATAATGATGCAAATCATGGCTCCTAACATACACACATATTCATCTAAACATGGAAGTACACACAATAAAGCACACAAGTCACATACAAAAATCTAGTAAGTACAATTCATTCATTAAACTATTTATTTTATTACCTTCGTGAAGCTTTGAAGTCCACCACCGCTGGCAGGTGTTGCCATAAATTTTCTAATATTAACCTATTCAACATGTAAAATCAGATATTAGAATACCATTCATATAACGATGCTATTCATATGTAATATTTATAATTGTTTACTAGTTACATACCCCGACAATAGATGATCTAGTGTAATATGTAGGTGGAGAACCACTGAAAACTGCATCAATGCTATGACCCTGAAATTTCATTAAAATCATCAAACTAAACTAGTTAATCTTGCATTTCAAAAATGAAATTTAATAAATTAAATTCAATAAACTTGCTAATATTTACCTGAGTATCAAGGCCAAAAGTCTCACTTAGGAGGGTATCTGTCATCACCATCTGCTCAGCTGCAGATGTAGCCTGTGCACCTGCGTCTTGATTATCCATGGGGTTATAACCACAGACTGAACTGCAAGCCTGACAAGCATGGGGGTGGGACCCTACTCCTCGTACTATCTCCCAACCCACTCTGTGCTACAGGACTGGCATGCTCTATGATGCTCTGGGTCAAGGCACTAATGGACTGAAGTGTATCGACCTTAACACTCTCCTTCACAATGGAAGGGACAAAAACATGCTCATGGGCTGGTCTACTGATTACTCGTCTCACTGCCCGCTATGGGTTAACATGTGCCCCTGGTCTATCTTGTACTGACCCCCCACCTCTACCCTGGAAGTCCCGCATATCAAAATAGTTTGGCACTTTATTGAGGACAAACTCGCAGTAGAGTTTCCTCAAAAAGTATTGTGGGACCTCATTATTATTGCATGGAGGATGGTCAAAAACCATGCACCACCTCTGCCCAAAATTGTCCCTTATCGCTTGGTTCTTTCACCAATGGATAGGGAACCTCTTGTATATAATGGGTGGAGGTTGATTTGTTTGTGGGTTTGTGAAAATTGAACACAAGTCTAATTTTGTAATTTGTATTTTTTTCACATCTTGGTATGACAACTTGTCTACATAGTAGTCTCTAAACTCTCTCCTTTAGTCCGTCCAGCTAGATATTTGCTTGCTAATTGAATCTACATTTGACAACATAGATTCAAGAGATCCAGCAAGCGTGGATCTATGCAAGGTTGAAGTGGAAGGATCTTTCAACCTTGCAATTATATCTTCAATTTCTTTTTTGTTGTTTTCAATTTGCCCCATTATATTTTCTTGTGTTCCAGGGGCATGTTGAGGAATGGATGGAGGAGGTTGTTGTTCTGCAGGATTTTGTGGATTTTGAGGAGGAGGAGGAGGAGGTGCATTAACATTTCCTGACAATTAACGAAATATACATCAAAAATCAACTCAAACCTACCTATTTAGAAACAAATTCAAACAAAAAAAAATAAAACTCACTCCTTTGGCATGCTCGACGTCGTGGTGGCATTTTGGCGGCGAATCAACAAGATTTTGCTGTTGAATTGTCTTTTCCAAAATGTGAGTGTGCTTCCTAGGGTTTGCAAGCCGCGGGGATAGAGGAGAAAAACATAAATAAAATGAGATGACAAGCCTTTTTTTAAATTTATAGTAGTTCATAATGTGCTCAGGCTATAACGTGCGCTTCCTAGGGTTTGCAAGCTGCGGGGATAGAGGAGAAAAACATAAATAAAATGAGATGACAAGCCTTTTTTTTAATTTATAGTAGTTCATAACATGCTCGTGCTATAACGCGCTCGCGTTATAACGTGAGTGCGTTATGGTTTGGTTTTGACGAGCCTTAGGCTCATCATTACCAACCCATAATGCGAGCATGTTATGCATTATTTTTTTTTAAAACCATTTGGCCACTTTTTGGCTCCCCCATCTTTTTGCACTTACCCATCAATACTGGGCTCTTCATCTTGTCTTCTAATTTCCATTAACCTTACAACAAGATCAGCAGGTTCTCTTGCAAATTCCTTTTTAAAATAGTCAACAAGTTCATCCCAATAGGCAAAGGATTTCTCAGGGAAGTTCAAATACCAATCTCTAGCTCTAGCACCAAAGGATCTAACAAAAAACCTCATCCACATTCCTCATCTCTAAATGAGTGTTTCTCCATGAAACTATAAAAATTTGGATATGTGCACCCCCATCACACACACTATGTCCACTAAATCTAGGCATCTAATCGTAAATCTGAGTAGGCATACTTTCAACTTCATAGTCAACCCATGACAAATCTAATTGGTCATACAAAGGATCAAAAGGGATGACAAGAGGTTTGACATTCTGACTTATAGACACAACATTATTATTATTTAACTAAGCCTGCCAAGCCTCTAAGGATATCAACCTATTCTTTATCTCTTCAATTTTTTTACACAACATTTCATCCCCCTTTTGGCTGAGTATGGGTGCATACATATTTGGATTCATATAAACTTCACTCTTAGACATCTTATGTCTGCCTAAGACCTAAGGCTTCCCCTTGGCATTTAACTTATGCAATAAAACAACAAATGCAAGTGGGAAGAAGCCGTGTACTTTTTCTCATCTAGATGCTGAAGTCTTGAACAAAATCTTTTTAGATCACAACAACATACATCGACCTTTCATGTGCACTAAAATTTTTGCAGAGTCGTCACCTCTCCAAAGAGGATAAAACCTTCAAACAACTGAAAGCTCATCATAGAACAAATATTTTTCTGAGTTCATTCCGCCAGCAGAGCACCATTATTTACATGAAAGATCCAGATATCAAGTCCCTAGCAGAGTCGCCACTTTGTTGGTGACTCGAATGGGCAAAAATAACATTTTTAATTCAACTCCCTAGTAGAGTTGCCATTTTGTTGGGTTTTTCTCTCTTAATCGGCAGAGCATTTGCCAGTTCCAATGCACAGGTAGATTCAGCCAACAAATACAGGAGGTTGTGTGAGCTACCTCCCCTTCACTTCTAGTTCTTCGACACCAAGGGGGGTATCCCTATAGCTAAAGATTTAACTTTGACTCACCCAATAGAAAGATTTAGCTTTTTAGTCATAGGCAGAATACTCTCATGTTTGGACCAAGATTTGCATGACAAATCACAAGTTTGGCAATGTTCTTGGACATATCTAACTAGTTAGGAATGAGAGTATGCATGGATCCTATTTCTACTCCTACAAACTAACAGGTTGGAATTATGAAAGGATTTGTATTGTTTTGGATGCAAGACAAGGGGTTTTGGATCATAACTACTACACAAGGGTAGACCGGTGCCTATCTCAGGGCAAGGAGTCAACTAGATGTATACACAAGAATGAATTGCACTGGCATTCAAGTTTCAAGGGGCTGTATTGGTATTTGCCTTACAAACACCACCCAAGAATGAGTATTTAGCTATCTCTACTTACAAATATCCCAGCTGCTATACATTCTTCCTCATACTTAACCTAAAACAGTTTAATCCACTCCTTGAATGGAAGTTAGAGATCAAGCATGCAATACAAAAATCTATATCCTAGAATCTTAGTAACCCTTAGCAAGTAGATTCAAAAGAAGGGATGCATACAACAAATGGAGACAAATAGCTAAACACATGCCATGAAGCATTTTTCATATAAAAATGACATGAAACTGAACATATGTGCAACGTGCATTCAAATGCAACTCATAAACTCACAAAAGAGATAGAACAACCCAGAAAAGCTCTGTTTTCGTTATTTCCTCCAAAAATTTTGCCCAAGTCTTCCACCTTCAGAAAAATGAGTAACACGGTTCTGATATACCCAGAACGTGTACTCAAGAATTAATTACAAGGTCTTTTTGAGATGCTGCCAGATACAGTGCACCATCTAAATGGCACCAAAAACATTCAATGCAGCCATGAGAAGAAGAGGAAAGGGTAGGTGGGTTCGGGATGTGAGCTGCCGACTGAAGATTTTTGCCCTTAATTAGGTAGTTGACCTATCAATCAAGACCATGTCTCTGTAAATTTTGCCATTAATGGCCAACCTACCCATAGCTTCTGGATACAGCAATGGTTTGCATGTTCTTGAAGCTTCTTCCTATTTGAAACAATGCAGGGAACACACAGAAATTCCCCACTCTAAAAATTTTGAACGATGACCATCGATTCATTTCCTCCCACCAAGATCTGTAGCTTCAATTTAATCAGGCAATCCAGTCACCAGCTTTGAAAAGTCATCGGCCAATGAAAACATGCCATGCAGGTGTCTTTTTGCTCCTTTGACTTTTTGCAATGTGAAGATACATTTTACCCTTTTTGCCCATTTTGCCTTTTCTGCCTTCAAATCCTTGTATATGCAGTTGTACATACATACAACTGCCTTTGGACGCGTGTCACCCGCTGATAGGTTCTCCATCACCGTGTATTCACATCTTCTTATCAGTCGTCAGAAAGACCCTAAAATGAGCCACTGATACACTAAGTCTTGTCAAAATCCCCTTTGCATGCGACCCTTAGTATATATGATTGTATATGCAAACAGACAATGGCTAATATACATACAAAGTGGAACTCAAAAGATTATCGGCCACATTTGATTCTTCAGAATAGGTCTGACTTGTATCTTTTCCTTTTGTATATTGGCCTTTTATATCACATATACAATGAGAATATACAAGTAGAACTGTATACAATCACTTGTACATTGCAAACATGCATCTGACCCTTGTATGTTAACGTTGTATATTCCCTTGTATCTGCCCTTTGTATGTCTAAACATATAAATGCGAATGTACAAGAAAAAGATGCATACAAACATGTTGGCCTTTATCAACTAAACTGCATACCTTTTCGGCTCCGGGCCTTGTATATCAGGAAAGTATATGCCCTTGTATGTGCAATTATATGTGCAATGATACAATGGCCTATACATGCAATTGGTGGGGCCCAGGCTTTATATCTCTTGCTTATGTATAGACTTTGCATATCTCTTCTTTGCACCTGCGACTTGTATATGAGATATAATCGCCTTTGTATGTGCGGACCCCACCACTGCTTAACCCGATTTGAATCTTTATGAAGTCCGCCAATGTATCTCACCCATTGTATATCGAATATACAACAACATATACATGCAAAATTTTACATACAAGCACAGAATCTTCGATGGAATATGCGATATACAACCACATTTTTACCTCCAGAAATGCATCTGAATGCCAATACAAACCCGATATGTAGACAACAATGCATACAACTATTTTTTCACTTTTTTTAAGCCGATTGAACATTTTTTTGGGTCCGCCAATGTACATTTGCTCCTACACATTAGATACAAAGGCCATATACAAAGATACATACATACAACTGTGAAGGCTGAGGGACTTAGAAATTTTTTGGATTTCACATGAAAGGCCTGCTAATTCAACTACTTGAAACCCAAACTTGTAGCAGGCACCAACAGGATACTCTATGCTTTTATTGGACATGAGAAGAGAGTTGAAGGAGGCTCATAAGAAGTTTGATTCTCTGTGGAAGGGGCGGGCCTTTCCAGATCAGACAAGTCATTGGGGAGAATGCATTTTTACTGGCATATCCTGATGGGACGCTGTTACCTCTTTCCTACAATGGTGTAGAAACTACCAAGATCGTGGAGTAGACAAACAAGCACAAGATTGCAAATGAAATCAACCAAATGTATTCACAAATGAAGAAGTATAAATAGGAAAGTGTGGGTACCCAATTCTCCACCAAACAAGGATAAGACTCCTCTCCATGAAGTGGTGGCGAGTAACTACACACAAAGGTAGCGCGAGGTGTCGATGCAAGTCGACACCTCTACAAAAAGACTAACAACTTTGACAAAATCAAAATGCATGTGGAGAATTCACTTAACTATGATTAATGCTAGTGTAAACACCTATGATTAAGGTTTATACACCAACACCCCCCCTTAAGCATACCTTAGGTGAGTTTTTATGAAAAAATGGGTCCCGGCCATTAGCTTTGTGAGGTACCCATCCACAATGCAAATCTCTCAGAAATGGAGAAAGATAGAAAACCTAGTGGGAAAAAACTATCCTCCAAAAGAGAAAAAGAAGGAAAGACTTAGATAGCCCCCCCAAAAGATGATGTTGTTGATGTAGACCACACTCTAAGAAGAGCTTGTAGATGAATGAACTTGCTCTCAGTAAAGGGTTTGGTGAAAATGTCAGCAACCTGCTCTAAAGACTAGCAAAAGACTAAGTCGATGATCTGTCCATGAATAAACTCTTGAATATAATGCATACATGAATCTCTATGTGTTTGGTTCATTGATAATGAATCGGATTCCTGCATATCTGTATAGTACTCTGGTTATCACAAAAGATAACTATAGGCTTCTTGAAAGGAATACCAAACTTAGAAATAATGCCTTGAAGCCATATGGCCTCAGTAGCTAAGTTAATAGCTCCCCTGAACTCTGCCTCTGTAGAAGATATAGCAATATCATTCTGCTTCTTGCTAGACTAGTTGACAGGACCTAAACCAAGAGAAAAACTGTAACTGGAAGTGGAATTGCGATATTTAGTATCACCAGCCCATTCTGAGTATGTAAAACCAACCAAGTCAACTGATGAACCAACTCTGTAGTGAATCCCAAATGCAAGTGTACTATGAAGGTAGTGAAGAATCCTCTTAGCTACTTTCTAGTGCAACTCATGAGGTTCCTGCATAAATCTGGAAACCATGCCTATTGCATATGATATGTTAGGCCTAGTATGTGTTAAGTATATAAGACTACCTACAAGTTGTTGATACAATGTAGCATCATCTAAAAGTGTAGGGCAAGAAGTCTGAATCTTTACTCTAGATAGGAAGGGAGTCAGAGATGGTTTACAAGTAGTCATGTGAAAATGTGCAAGTAAATCAAAAGTATACTTAGGTTGAGCAAGAGTAATCCCTGAATCTGAGTATAATATCTAAATACCAAGGAAGTAGTGCAATAAACCAAAGTCTGACATGTCAAATCTGTCCTGGAGTGCTGATTTCACTGTTGTAATGGCAGATCACATACTCCTAGTAATCGAAAGATCATCAACATATAGAACCAGTATCAAAAATGAATCATCTACCACAAAAGATACACATTAGGATCTAGATGGCATCTAGCAAATCCTGAAGACAGAAGATAAGAATCCATCTTGGCATACCAAGCCCTGGGGGCTTGTTTGAGACCATAGATAGATTTCCTTAATCTACACACTAAGGATGAATCTTGAACAAACCTTGGTGGTTGTTCCATGTAGATCTCCTCCTCAAGGTCTCCATGAAGAAATGCACTGTTCACATCCATCTAATGTACAACCCATCCATGTGCTGCAGCTATAGCTAGTGTGAGTCGACTCGAAATCATCTTGGCAACAGGTGCAAATGTTTTTGTGTAGTCAATGCCTGTAACTTGTGAAAGACCTTTGGAAACCAAACATGATTTGTACTTATCAATTGACCCATGTACTACAAATTTAGTTCAATATATCAATCTACATCGAACTGTCTTCCTTCCCTTAGGAAGAGAATTTAAATCCCAAGTGTGATTTCTAATCAAGGAATCATATTCCTCATTCATAGCAATATCCCACTTAGATATGCCTGATGCTTGTTTAAATGTCTAAGGACCAGACACTGAAGCATAGAAGACATGTGATCCTCCCTGAAACTCTGTTTGAATCTATCTATCATCTGCTACAATACGTACCCATGAATCTGCTCTATGAAGTGAGCGTAGATTTCTAGATGAGGGTGAGTCAGGTGTAAAAATATCAACTTCTAATGCAATCCCTGAACTTGATGAAGATGAATTCTTAGTACTATCATCAATTTGTGAACTAGAAGAAGAAGAAGAAGAACTAATCTCTACACTAGGAATCTACTGCGAATGATCTGAATCATCAGAGGTATTATCATGATCTAGAGAATCAATAGTATGTTAAGGAATGTCAAGAATAGTTTCAAGGGGTGTTTCTTGAAACTTAACACTTCTCTCAATGAACAACTCATGTGTGGTTAGATGAAGAAGGTGATAGCCTTTTACACCATCTGGATATCCAACAAAGATGCAAGGTTTGGATTGTGGATCCATAGCCTTGTGATGCTCTTTAGGAATGTGTGCCATAGCTGGAGAACCAAAGACTCTGAAATGATCAACTGTTGGTTTCCACCCTTTCCAAGCTTCAAAGGGAGTGTTTCCCTTCAAGGCTTTATGAGGAACTCTAATCTGAATGTAACATGCATAGTTGATTGCTTCAACCCAGTAAGATGGAGTTAACCCTTTAGAATGAATCATACAATTAGCCATCTCTTTTAAAGATCTATTTTTGCATTCAACAACACCATTTTGTTGAGGAGTATAGGGAATTGTACATTGCAAATCTATCCCCTCTGTTATGAAATATTTCTCAAAATGATTATTGACATACTCTCTACCATTATCTGTTTGAAGAACTTTAATGACTTTCTCTAACTTTTTTTCGGCTAGAGCTTTGAAATCTTGAAAAGATTCAAACACTTCAGATTTTTGCCTAAGGAAGTAGACCCATGTAAAATGTGAGAACATATCTAGCCTTTGTAAAATATGGATGGGGAAAAGCCCCTGAAACATCACTATGAACAAGTTCTAAGACTTTTTTTGCCCTCCATGTTTTCTTCTTGTCAAACTTTGCTTCAGGATGTTTACCAAGTGCACAACCTTCACAAATTCCTTTAGAAAACTTAACTTTTGGTAATCCATTAACCATTTTTTGTTGACGTAGTTGTTCAAGATAGCGGTAGTTAAGGTGGCTGAACCACTCATGCCATAGTTTTCTAACTTCATTTAAATGAGTTAGTAGTGCCTTTGGAGAAATATCTGCCGAAAAATTGGAGAAGGTATATAATCTAGATTGGTGATTTGCCTCCCCTATAGCAACCAAATTGTTACTTTATAATTCTCTTATCTCAACTAAATTTGGAGAGAAATGTACTCTCATCCCCTTCCCTAAGTGTGTTATTTGATACACTAAAAGGAGATTATTTGATAGTGAAGGTACACTTAGAACATTTGAAAATGTTCCTCCTTCAATTTCAATAGACCCTCTCCCTTTCACCAATACTGGAGATCATCACCTAAGGTGATTGTAGACATTTTGGATGGCTCTAAAAATGAAAAAATAACTTGAGAAGAACCCATATGATGGGTTGCACTAGAATCAATAATCCATGATGGAGATGACGAATTAGTAGCAACTAAGGCCTTGCCTTTTAATTTCTCTTTGTCTTTTGTATTATCCTGAGTTGATGAAGAAGCTTTGAAAGAATCAGGTAGCCCAATATTATTATTTTTAAGAATCTGAGAGAGATTTTCAATTTGTTTCTTCATGCATTGATGTTCATCATGCCCTGGTTTTTTACAAAAGGCACAAGTAACTTTCTCAGTAACTAGCTTACTTTGTTGTGAAGAGTTATCCTTTTTGAAGTTGTCAATTTTATCAGCTTTCTTACTATCCTTGTCCTTTTTAGTGTTCTTTTTCTTTCCTTTTGAAGTTTGAGGCTTTTCATTCCCTACAATTAAAGGTTGCAACTTAGTAGACTTGAAAGAACCCGTCTGAATTAATTTTCTTGCTCCCTTGTGAGATCAGAAATAAAGCTATCTAGAGTGGGCATTTTCCACATTTCTCCAAGAGCACTTTTAGTAGAATAGAAAGAAGAGACAAACACAAAAAAATTAGGACCTAGTTTGGAAAGTACAGAAAGGATTAATTGATCCTCTTTTTTGTCAGTTCCACAATCTTTTAACTGCAACTTTAAATATTTAAATTTTGTGAAGAAATTTTCTAAAGTTGAGAAACTTCTAGGACTAAGACCTAAGAGTTGATTTTCCAGTTCATGACTTCTACGTTCATCAATTTTCCTAAATAATTTGTTTAAAACATCCCAAACTTCATTGGGTATAGTCAAATTCTCAACATGAAGCAACAATTTAGGAGATAGATTTAAACAAAGAAAACCAAATGATTGGTCACACTTATTGAAAAACTTTTCTTTCTCTTTAGCTGCATTAGGTTCTTTTTTCTGTTCCCATAGTTATCCTATATAAACCTTTGTTTTTTAGAACAAGACTTACTTTAATCTTCCAATTACGATAATTGAAAGGAGTTAGGGGCGGTATAGGGACAATAGACTCCATGATGCCTAGTCTTTAGATAGTAGTTGTAGAAATATGTAAAGAAAGAACTAAAGATATGCAAGTGAAGAAGTGAAAAGGAGATCTGACCCACATAAAAAGCACTTCTCTAGGAAGTGTGAAAGATGAACACACAAGACCCCCCCTTAATTATGTGTTTCCCCCAAACTTTGGCACTTTATAGGAGTACAAGAGGTCACTATAAAATAGCTTAAACATGCACTTTATAATTTTAGTGTGATTTTAGACTAGTTAGATTGGTGACAAAAAACCATGCACTTTTGCAAAATGAATCACTCGATTTCGAGTTGATTTGCAAAAGTTATAGGCCTTTCAATTTTTTGCATTTACAAAAAAAATTTCCTTCCACAAGAAAAAAAAAATTCCAATGTTTGAAAAAAAATTTGCATGCAAATTGTTTGGGAAAAAAATATACCCCCTTGGGTTGTGCACAACCAAGGGCTAAAGCCCCATGTGACCAAGGGCTTAACTTTTAAAAATTGCTCCCCCCTCCCCTTGCTTACATCACCCCCTTGGTTTCTTGCATCAGAAAAAAATGATAATTTTCAAATGAATATTGCCAGCTTTGATGGCAATAAACTTGACAACCATCATAGTTGAATGCAATGGCCAAATGTGGCCCTTTGACCACCGATCGAACAGGGAGAAGAGGCCGAATTCATGGGAAGACTGGGTGATTTCCATGTTGTTTGGTAGATGTGTTGGGGATGCCTTTGTGTGGTGTCAATGCTTCCTCCTTATAGGCCCGATGATGGGCATTATGGAGCCGCTGAAGCACTCTGCTAAGCCCTTTCTATGGGCTTTGCAGATTGAAACCAGCCCATGAAGCAAGGCACACTAAATGTGCCTAACAAAGCCATCGCTGATGTGCTTTGAGCTCCTCCATGAAGGCAAGTAATGCCTGTGAATGTCGCCTATGTCAAACCCTATAAAGGGCGTTTAGAATCCAGTGAAGTAGGTCGATGGATGGCCTCTCTATGGAGTCAAAAAATAATGCCCTCTATGGGCGATTTGAACTCCACAACAAAACACAACAAGAGCACATTTAAGAATAACAAAATCAAACACAGATGAAACCTCACAGTGAGAAAAAATGGCACGTGAAGGGGTGAATCGCACAGTAGAGCACAAATGACTTGAAGCTAACCACGATAGCTCTATTACTATGTAGAAACTGCTAAGATCGTGGAGTAGACAAACAAGCACGAGATTGCAAATGAAATCAACCAAATGTATTCACAAATGAAGAAGTATAAATAGGTGAGTGTGGGTACCTGATTCTCCACCAAATGAGGATAGGACTCCTCTCCATGAAGTGGTGGTGAGTAACCACCCACAAAGATAGTGTGAGGTGTCGATGCAAGTTGACACCTCTACAAAATGACTAACAACTTTCACAAAATCAAAATGCATGTGGATACTATGATTAACACTAGTGTAAACACCTATGATTAAGGTTTATACACCAACAAATGGGCAAGATTTGAAGTTGTATAATTGGTAACACTCCTAAGTCCTTCCTTGTACTATAGTTTCTTTCCTTGTCTTTCCTGGTTCTGTTGTTGTGTTTTTGGTGTGACTCTATCGGCCTTCTAGAATGAGGCTTTGTTTCCAAATTTTGTCTGGATTCTCTGCATCCTCTTTAGCCCTTGTCCCCAATTAGAGCCTATTGTTACCCTATGTTTGAATTTTACTAAAGCATCCATGACTTAGAAATTTTTTCATTCTTTACTTGCCACTATTTATTTTCTTTTTCCAAAGTTGAGTCTTTTCTTGGCCATTTTCACATATTGTCAGAAATTCTCTATGTTTTTGAACCGAAGTCGGTGGGTTCAAGAGTTCATGATCCGCTTGACTCCCCGACTAGTCACCAAGTCAATTGTCTAAAAGGCTCTTTCATTGTCGGTCTTGGTCACTTTGCGTCAAGTAAAGTCTTTGTTGTCAGGAGGTCATAAGTTCTTTGAACTTCTGAACTCTCAAAATTGTGGTTCAAGAGTTCATCAAATCTCTGGGTTACTGACCGAACGTGCTCGCTGCTCCTGTGGCGCCTTTTTTTGAGTTGTCATGTAGTATGATGGAATGACATTTGTCACCTCACATTTAATTTGGAATGTGTGTAAGTACATTGGCACACTTTTTAGAGAGAAACCCAAGGAGGATTTTATGATTTTCAAAGCTTGATACACCGCCAATGAAATTTATCAATGGATTTATGAGAAGTGATGTGAAATTTGAATGAATTAATCACCCTACTAGAAGTTATCATAATTCCATGAAAGAAATAGATTGCAGAGTAGAGAATAGCTAATCCACTACACACGAGGAGTTTGCAAAATTCTAGATTTATAGGTTAGCACGATTGGCCTTCTTTATTCCATTTCCCCTCTCTTGCTATAAGAACATAGTATTTCATTGGGGTGGTGGAAATATTTTATTTTCATGTATCTATATAGTGGTTCTCCTGTGAGTGTGTTGCATTTTCGTGCCATGTCTATGAATATTTTAGAGTTTCTGGTTGGTTGGGGTTTCAAATTGGTGAAAATGAAATTCAAATTTCAAGGGGCCCCTATGGTTGCTGTGATGGAAAATGGGTTGTCTGGTGTGAGAGATATAGAGATGGGTCATATTGACCTTGAAGATTTTTGGAAGAGAATGCAACCTGAGGGTCGAATTTCCCTGGCTAACAAAATTGTGAGCAGTGGCTTAGACTGAGTTAGGGGTTTTCTACTCACTGTGCGTTGTCCTGACTTGATGCTTGCTTGTGCCAATAATTATTTCCTGGAGTCTCAAGAAATAAGAGCTTCAAATGGCTTTGTTGTTGCTAAAATTGACTCAGAATCCATTGCACTTACTTTGAAATTGGATGAGGATGAGGAGAATGTTGATGTTTCCATGTCTTCTGCTTGGGGATATTATAACAAGAGAAAGGATTGGTGCTAGAATTGCATAGCTAAAACCTGGTTAGAAGCTGAGAAAAAGACGAAGTCTAGGCTCCCTGCTAATTTAAAGAGAAGTCATTTCAAGGAGGAAATTTTAGTCATGATTACTCTGCCAAATCACATAGTTGGGAGCTCTAAATCTGATTCTTTCAAGTTCTGGATGTGTAGATTTATCCTGCTCATTTGTAGAGATCACCATTTAGACTGGGCGAGGGTAATCAGTGAATGTATGCATGAACAACTAATGAATTTCCCATGGAAAGTAAAATTTCACATGTGTTCTCAGCTGATATACTTGTTAGCTCATAAACTAGTTTAAGAGCTCAAGGAGATCCCACCTAGGTGGCACACCTGTGTACCAAACTTTCCCACAATTGTAGAAGAGTGAAGGTATGAAATATTTTCGATGAATTAATGATGCCTTTTCTATGTGGCTTACAAAAAGAATTGAGGGTTCACTAGAGTGGAGGTTCTTTGTAGAGGTCACTACCTTAGTGATGAATTTTGGACGTTTTTATGTTTAGTTTGATTGCTTCTCCTATTTGAGGATTGGGGGTTTTGAAAATGCCCCATTGAAACTGCCACGGTATCCATCGGATTACCTCATATTTCTAGAGGTGTGTCATCAAATGGTGGTTGTGAATGTAAAGTATCACGCAATAAAAAACAAAGGGTATTCTTTCCCTATGACAATTTCTTTCTATTCTTGTAAAAGTAATGATAGTGCTAGAAGTGTGGATAAATTGCTAGCTGAGTTCAATCTTCATAGTTTGTCTGCTTGGGTGGCCTTTGATAGAAATAATTCTGAGAAAGGAAACATGCATGGTGGAGGTTCATACTAGCACAAACCCCAAATCAAAGATTTCTAGGAGGGATATTTAAATGAGAGGGAAGTGCAGAGGAGAAGTTGGATGAGATTGACCATTGATCAGGTTCGTGCTTTTGAACTGTCTATGCAAGTTCCTGATATGGTTGATGATAATTCAGATATTCTGGATGAAGGTGATCTTGATGCCTCGTTGCAGCCCTTGCCTCCTATAAAGTGGTTAGAAAAGGAGATCACTAATGTTAAGTTTCACTCCTTCCAAGTGATAAGAAGAACTAAGAAATGGTTGAAAGGAAAAATAAAAGAACAAGCTGGTTCAGTAGGGCCAAGGGACTCATCTGCTCAAGGGCAGAATAGATCTTAAACCACTCAATCTCAGAAGAGGTCATCTAGTTTGGACCCAACTCTTCAAAGATTTGGCTCACAATCGAGTGGAGATGGTGAGCAACCTGCTGAAGATGCCAGTAAGATGAAAATAGTGTGTGAACAAGATGGTTAACCAGTGAAGAGTAACACCAGATTGACTGCTTCTCCACCAAGAGCAGACCATGTGCCCCTTGTCAACAATCTTGTAAGTGATAGTTATTCCTTAATTTTTACTCAGTTAGGAGAGGATAATGTGTCGTAGTCCTTGTTAGGTACTCCAAATTCTCCCAATTTAAGTAATCCTCTAGAGTAGAATTCTCCACATGTGCATTCGTATGGTGTAGTGAGTGTGGTTGGAAATGCTAGTATTCCCTCTTCCTCCCCTAACTGGATAAGAAAAGAAGTTGAGAAGAAGAAAAGGTATACTCCAATGGTGGACACTAGTTTGGATACTGTAGCCAAGCTTTGGGGGGAAACACCTAAGCCTAAAAGGGCTAGAAGGATGTTGAGAATGGTAACTGATTCTGTCATAGGAAGCTAGATTTTGGAGATTGCAGATCCAATGGGAAATAAGAATGAGGATGAAGTGACTGAGGCAGATTTAAATCTAAGCAAAGTAGACATGGGACCCTCAACCATTGAGGGAGATATCTATCATGCAAAGTATTCAGTTAGCAATTTATCAAAAAGAGTAAAAAAGGAACAAGAAGAGAATACTCAGCTGCATGCACAAGTAAGTTCTCTGTCCATTTTCATTCAGTCAATTTTGAAGATAACAACACCATTAGTTGATGCCTTTCCTGATATGAGTGTTAGTGCCCCTGACCCTAATCTAATGCAACAAATTAAAAGATCACAAGCCCTGAGTAGTGTTGTTGAGTAGTGGATAGAGAAGGTGACCCTAGATGGCCTGATATTTATTGAGGAAGCCTATAAGCTATTTAACTCCATTTCTAGTAAGAGAGAGACCATGATAGTTGATTTCCAAACTGTCAAAAATGATCACAATAGCCTATCCTTAGTCTCAAAAGAAATACAAGATATGGCTGAAATAGATGTTAATATTTTGGTGGTTAAGGAAGTGTTGAGTGATCCTAGGGAAATGAACTCTGCTGCTTGGGTTGATGTGATTGAATGGAAGTTGTTTGGTATGGGGGCACTTGAAGATGAAATGAGAAGCATTCTTACCCTCTACTACAAAGAATTAAGTGATATTAAAAGTGATTTTGCCATCTTGGAGGTAGCAACTATCGGTGATGATGCTGATAAATTGCTTGATGTCAAAGAAATTAAGCAGAATTTCAAGAAAATGGTAATAGAGGAGATGGTGAGTTATGATGTAGTTACACCAAAGTTAGTTGGGAAAGTTGCAAGAATATCTACTTACGTCAAGACATTTAAAAGTGGATTGGATGATATGCATAAAAAGGTGACTCAAGCTGACAGGGCAATAAGTAAGAAAAAACTCTGAATTAGCACGACTGGAAGCCCCAGCGGTATGGCCTTATCATCAATCATCAATAAGTATAGGACTCACAAGGCAAAGCTAAGAGCACAGGCAGCTCAAGCACTGCAAGGTGACACATGTAATGAAGATGAATAGATGAAGGAGAAGGAAGCGACACAAGAAGGTGATGCTGAGGAGGAAGACATGGAAATTATCAATTGATCTTCTTTTCTTATGCATTATTATTATTTTCATATTTTCTCAAAAACTATTGGCTCTAGAGGGCCCTTATTTTAAATGATATTTAATTTAAGACTTCTTTTAATCAGTTGTCTTCAAGAAGCCGTTAGGTTTTAAAGACAGTTATTGGGTGACTTGGATATAAATTTAATTAGCCGATTGATGTATGGATCTTTTGGCAATCTTTGTGTTGATGATAGATCAATTTTTCTTTCCTATTCAATTTATTTAATATATGAAATAGAAATCAATGCAACGAAGTTCGGATGGTCGTAAACTTTGTGTTATGGTTATTTGAGTTCATATGCTTCCTACGTTGAATATATTGCTGTGGATTGGTTATCTTTCTGCATTGGAGTAGTTGGATATTTCAATTCCTGCTCACTGCTTTGAAGCCTTTATCATTTGGTGAATGGTTTATGGTAGTGACTGTATGATATATGGTGTAATTCTTGTTTATTGATTCATTATAGTTGTTGCTATGGAAGTCTTTGTGCTTCATTCATTTTAGTTGATTTTTGGAAAATATTGCCTTTAATTCTTTTTGGTTAAAAGCACCACCTTTTCATTTTCTTTATGGTTAAAAGAAATTTGAGTTTTCATTCATTGAACATTATAAGAAGGTAGTTGCACCTTGGTAAATAATTAGAGTGTCATTGTAAAATACCATTGCAACTGATTCAACTGTTGTTATATTTGTCACTTGTATGGGTGTGAGAATATAGAGTTAGGTTGCAAATATGTAAACCAACAAAACTGACCTGTGACAACTATTTGACTAACCCCATTAGGGTTATAGGAGACTTGGGATGAATACATAAGTGTTTCTCATGACTCTTCCGCTATCACAAACCACTGAAACCTAGTGATACATTCATGACATATACAACTTTTTCCTCATGAGTAATAAGACCAATTGGCCTTAAATAAAGTCTTAAAATGACTTCACAAGGATCTTAAGACTATTCATAGACCCTATACATTGGGAAAAAATCTTACAAAAATGTGCAAATTACCAAAACTTTTGACAGTCCGCTTAAAGATTTGACCACTGGCTCTAGGGTTTAGGAAGGCTAAGACATACTTCATGATGCAAGTATAGGGCTTGTAGAGTGCATATATACCTCTTCACTATTTTCATAGACTTGTCAAAGGTCTAAAAGAATCTGATTAAGATCTCTATATATCCTTATCAGACCTAGGATTTCTTGTATGACTTGTAAGAAACTCTCTACTGTCACTGCTCTTTTATACTCTGCTTCCAACTTGCATGATTGTCTCGTACATGTGTATACCCTTTGTCAAAGATCTTTGTTCACTTTTCTTTATAAATCTTTGTATATTGTCACTATTGTCCTTACATATCATTGTATCAGTCCCTTCTATGCTATGAAATGGTCCCTTCTACCCTCACTCTGCTCACTATATACTTTGTCATCATTTCAACATTTTCAGAGACCTTTGTATGGTATTTTAATCTCTATCCCTTCATGCTTGTAGTTCCATAACTAACCCTATATGGTGGGTGTAGGATTTGAAGAGAGTCCTAAAAGGGCTGAGGTCCTTGACAACGTTCCAATATCTTCTCAGTGTTTTACTATATTATATCACATTGTACTAAAACTACTCCAAAGATCATACAAGATCCACATGTTTCATCATATATAGTGTGTATTCATTTGTGTATTCATTAGTCCTTTCAAAGGTATTTACATTGTCAAGGGTCTCATTGAAGATCTCCAAACCTAAAAGCTTAGTCCTCATTCATATTTCTTGAAAATACTCATATCATACTCTGAAGTGCTTCTCTTCAAGCTCTTAAGAACCATTCCATAACCTTTAAAGACCTATTCTTACAAGACTCAGTAGATGCCTATGTTGACCCTCAAAGACCTCCTGCATGTACTGTCTATTCATCCTTTGCATGCACTATCATTTTTGAAGCTCCTCAAATGTTCCTTTATAACTCTTGTGATATCTTGACACTGTCAGGACTGTGAAGGTCTAACAGAGAGCATAAACATACATGAACTTCCTCACAGAAATACCTCTTATATTCAATAAAATCCTTATCAATGGCTACAAGACTCCCATGGTTTCTGTGTGCATGTTGAACCTTTATTATTGCCTTTAACCAACATATCATTCTTAATCTCTGTCCTTTGGTAGAGTCTCCTTTAACACAACATCCTTCATATTGTTTCTTGCATTTGAGATGCATGACAATGTCTCTTCATAGTTGGAGGCACCTCCTCCATATCAAAACCTGCAAAGCATGAGAAAACCTAAAAGACAAGACAACTCAACCCTAACCCACTCTAAACTAACCTAACCCCTGCAAGCTTGAATTTTAAACAAAAAACCATGACTAAAACTTTCAAAACTTTTCCCTCCTTCATTTGTATGTGGTCTTTTTGACAAAATCACTTGGTTTTGGACATGAAAAAAAACTTTCTCTTAACCCTTGACCTATTAACAATGCATGCAACATGGAAAATGCTATTAAATTGGATGTGGTGAAAGAACTTTGACAAGATTAAAGTGAAAGAAACATTCCAACACCTCTTTTATGAATATTTCCAATAATATTGAAACAATATGACAATCTAGGGCTCTATAAGGCCTTTTAAAACCTCCTAAAAACCATATTAACACCTAAAAGACAAACCATGACACTTTCATGCTTTGAAACACAAGACAAAACTCCTACACTCGAAGATGACAAAAAATGATAAAACTTAAATCCTTGAACATCCTAGTTGCCTATTTGAACCAAGGAGTGAAAATAAGCAACAATGACCAAAGTTATTACAAGAATAGCAATAACCATAGAAAGAATGTTGAAACCTAGTCATTTGTGCTTGCCTTGGAGGAAAGGACTTTCTGAACTTGCCCTTAATATCTTTTGGAGGGATGTAGGTCTTCTGTGGGACTTGATTTTCCTCCTTGTTGTCTTTTTTATTTATGGGACTCTTGAGAGCATGGGCATAGACTTTTGGCTTTTCTCCATTTATCTTCTTTGAGAATTGTGTAGTATTTGAGCTTTGACCTTGTTCATAGCCAATACCACTCTTATTGTAAGTTGGCCTTTGGGAATTGAGAATATTGTCTAACATTTCCGTACTTTTCTCATTCTTCAAGTCTTTGTTCAATTGAGCACTTGTTTTCTCCAATTCTTTTCTCAAGGAGACAATTTCAGACTCTAACCTTTCACAATTTTCTTCCCTTTTCTCTAATTGGATTCTCACTTCCTCCTTAATCTTGTTTCCTTCTTTGATCTAAATTTTTAGTTCAACAATTATCTTCTCATATTCTTCAAGGCTTCGTACTAACTTTACATTAGATTCATTGTCCTCTTGAAGTTGTAGCTTTAGTTTTTGGTTCTTCTTTCTCAGCCTCTTGATCTCATCTAGTGCATAAATGAGTTATGCTTCCAGATCAAATACTCCTTCATCTTCGTCACATTCCTCTTCTTCTAACTCTATCTCTTCTTTCTTTCACTCACAAAGTTGTCTCCATCTATCACGACATCATTCCTTGTTTCTAATGCCATGTGTGTTCCATTTGCCAACCCATCACTTTTGCTTGCTTCTTAGTCATCACTTGCATTTGGTTTTGTTGGTACTTGTTGATCAACGCTCTGCTTGGTATTTCCTTTTCCCTTATTTCCTTTTCTTTTTTCCATATGTGCTCTTAAGATCTTCCTTCTAGTGGTTAAACTATTCGAAGGAACCGGCTCTAATACTACTTGTTGGATGTTGAGCTGGCCATTTTTTTCCAAAAGACTGTTCACGAAACCGCTACCATCCCAGTTAAGGACCAACAGGAGGCTATTAAACCATGTCATGAATCTCGAGGGGAGACGTTGGACACGTTCCAACAACCTACATGCCACAATAGCCATCAACGATTAGACTCTGCTTGATAAGAAAGGCCCATTTGAACTCCTTTAATAAATAATAATTTGAATAGGGACAAAACTTTAAACATTTGTATTTGAACTAGAGTCTACGATTGTAATTCATGAGTTCATACTTGTTACAATGATTATAATTGACAAATGGTCGATGGTCACGACATGTTGTCACGGTAATATCAGAAAAAGTTATATTTATGAAAACTTTCTGCAGTCAGCACTTGCTTTGGCCATGAGTTGACATTTGATAGTTTGAAGGCCTCGCTATGTTCCACCTTGTCAAATATGTCGTATGGCGTGATGTTTCGCAATCACAGGAAGTATTGGAAATAATAACTATGCCGTTACCCATTCCTTTTAGGAAGCCCCACTGTTAAGTTCACACTCTAGAGATTTTTCATTTCGAAAATAGATAATTCGGGAAAATTGATTTTCCAAAGTTTCTTTTGACTAAAGAATCGTCCATCAATCAATCTCCTCCTACGTAGTCTTTACAAATTTCCCATATAACTCATTGTTGAAACTTCATGTGACTAGCTTGTTTATGTCCTTTCACTCACTTCCACGTTATCAGTCTCCCTCCTGGCAAATATTAAACACGGAAATTAAAATTGCCTGAAATCCACAATCTGAAATTTTTTTCCAGACATGAAACACATTGTTCATGTGATTGGCTTGTTCATCTTCAACTTTGCCTCCGGACAATAACCCTTGTGTAGAAAGAGAACGTTGAATATACTTGTCCTCATTGTCCCTATTTATTCTGCAGAAGGAAGGAGATCAATGAAGCAAACGAACAGCGCTCCTGGTATGCCATTAACTCAATTATTTTGGTATAAATGATTCTCTCTGCTAACACACGATGTCGCTGGAGGCGTTGGCGGGCGTTGATTACACAAAGGTTGATGTTAAATCATTTCATAGTCCACGCTACCACTGCAAAGAGGATAGGCCAAACACATGTATTCGCTGTGAAGACTCGTTAATTTCAAAAGCTTCTGATGCTGATGAAAAAATTCGGCCCAGGACTTTTGAGAAGCCAAGAAAACAGAGATTCGCAAGGCCAAAGGAAACCAAAAGAGTTGTTACACAAGTCAATGACAGTATTGTTTGTGTTGAGGATCCAGTGAATATGAAGAATTGTCTGCGAGAAGGGGCTAAAAGAGTTGCAGAACTCGCTGTTGGACAGAAGTTGAGCAGATGAAAGAATATATCATATTCATTAGTTTAAACAAGAAACATTCACAAGCCAGAGCAAGAACAGCATACCCAGAAAATGACAATGTATTCTTTGTGAACAACGAAGAGGGGAGAGATTTGTAGCGTCTTATGTCTTATCAAATCATATTCAAAAGTCTCATACCTACGTAGATAGTAATTATAGGTACAGTCACTTGTCCTAGAGAAATCATTTTAACACTCTTTAATCGTCGTAATATGTTTCTTTGTCTTGACGTAAAGGGTTGCCAATCCACGCTGAATTATTGTAGAATAATGAGGATGAGGATCACCATTCTGGGAGCAGATTACTTTAGGATTCAACTCATGCATTGGAACTAGTGAAATGTAACATCCTATTTGGTTTAATATCATATTGTATCAACAACTCATCTAGTTATAATCAGTGCAAAGCGTTTCTTAAATATTTCTGCAGATGTTAAATTCAAATTTAAAAAATCGTCTATAAGATAAAAGTTGATATCTTGTTCCTTTCCTATCTATATGACATTTATTTTGAGTTTGTTGTAAATGTGATATTTTATGTTTAAATTAACATATTTAATTTAGAATATTTAATATATAAGTTAATTAATTTTTAAAATTAATCAATCTTTAACTTATTTATGGTTTAAGTGGTTAAGTTTTTTTGTTTCAATCCTTTATCCTAGACTAGATTATGAGATCGACCTTGTTTCCTAGATAGGGATGCATCGGCAATATTGTTATCCTAATTCAAATCTCTTTTCTACTTTTCTCAAACCAAACCTTTTTCTTGTTTTGATCATTACCCCTTGGCTTGCAAGCCAAACCAATTAAACATAGTGCCTAGGTTGTCATATTCAACGATAACTCCCAAGGGATCATTTCAAAGCATTGCATCAAAATCTTGCATCACATATACTACACTTGGCATCATCTAGGTAATGTAAATATTTTATCTTTCATGTCTTCAAACCTTTACAATCAATGATAGGGGACTGATTAAAATAAAGGAATCCAACACAATTTCCATTAGCTAATATCAAGTTCCTCAAGGTGCTTCTTAGTACCATGGGGTCCTAAGATAATATATCTTCTAAACATCAAAAGGCAACCACTTAGGATTGAAATACATCTATAGCCCCATCTAAAGACCAAATAGAATTTAAAGGTAAGTATGTGATAGTAATTACAACAATGATCTAATATTAGAAAACAAAATCCAATTGTTGATCATCAACTATAAAAGTATATATTTTTCAACTACTCTAATTGGTAAATAGCTTGCTAAGCACCGTGAACCTCTTTAATTACTTTATTATCATAAGTCTCAAATCAATTATCTTAGTTTTGTTTGTGTTATTTGATTTTTCTTTAAGTAAACACTTAGATATTGCATAGTGTTATTTTTATCCTACAAATATATTAATTTATGGTCTTTAGCATTTATATATTATCACATAATTTCTTTTATTTTTACATCTCTAAAATGTTTTATTTAAATGTTATCTTTGAAAGTCGCGTTTAGCTCCCATCTCTTAGTAGCCTTTTTTAACAAAATGTCATTCAATTTACAAATCTACTCTCTCAATTATTATACCCCCTAAACTATTGGATTCTATCCCCTACACATGTTAGAAAGTTTCCATTTATTGCATTCCCTCATTACTTCATTATTCTCTCAAGTACTAGACCCCCTCAACTATCGGGCCTCTCTTACATGTGTGGAGAAGTGGAACATTAAATTTAGTCATAATTTTTTTCCATCTTGATGGTGAAGGTGCATTGAAATTATTTTATAATGTAAAAGTAATATTTAATATTTCAAATTATTAAAATTATAATTTTTTTTTTTGACAATTTTAAAGAATCAATTTCACTTGGAGTTTCATAATTTTTTATGGATTTTAGTTAAGCTAAATCTTGTTTAGAGGATTGTTTCCGTATAAAAATTATCTTCAAATTTGTTGAACGATTTTATATAAAATTTCAATAATATGTTTTTTAAATAACTTAGTTGGGGGTTCTATTGCCCCCCCACCCTTAAAAAGATAACCAATTATATAAAGAGAATGCATAGAACAACCATAATGGTTGATAAACTACCAAAGTATATTTAAAAAAAAAAAAATGAGACAAGCTAATACCATTAAGAAAACTAGACATGCCACCTAATATAGCATATCCAAACACCTTGCAAACAACCAAATGATGAGGGAACCCAAAATAGCTTCAAAAGATAGAACACCAATGGAAGTAACATAAGAAACAAATAGATTACAGCTAAACCTATGCTCAATTTAAACAAACATGCTAGTGCTCCCTACTAGCATTACCGTCATCTTCAAAATTGACCACTTATTCCACCCAACCTATCATCTCAAGAGCACCATCCATAGCTTGCCATACCTAAATATCTCTAGCCAAAGTAGGGAAGTGAACAACTCTGCACAACTCCCTTTTGTGATGTGAATAGTGAATAAATCTATGACAAAAGACATGGATTATATAGTCACTAGAAACTTTTAGATTACCTTGATTGTGAGACACAAGTAGGCTAGCCATTACTTTCCACATATCATTGCAATATATACCTAAAGCATGTTTAGCTCCTACCACACTTCATCTAGGACAATTATTTTCTCCCTTAGAGGTAGGTATACTCACTAACTCCATCACATCCTATAACTATGTACACTTTAGCTTCGAGAAACCTCCACTAGTTACATCTCTCTCTAGCAACATATCACCAAAAATGTCCAAAAGCAGGAAATAGGGTAACTAGAGCCACCGATCTACATTGAGAATGATACAACTATTTTGGTGATAAAATCACATCAAATGGTGGAGTTAGAGTGAGGTTCATTTGTTAAACCTAGTTCTAACTCACTAAACTTTCCTTTCATAAACCCTAGCATTGTGGCATTATCACAATAAAAATCACCTTGAGATGATAATCTATAACAAAATGTTTGTGCTTGGCCTCTTGACCCTTACGAGAGTTCCTATGTCTCTTAACATGTTAATAGGGTTAACTTTTGTAATATATTTTCCAGTTTAGATAGCTATGGGCAGTTAAATTGTTATTCTGCCTATATAAACAACATTGTTAAGCTCTGTGATACTGCTTTTCATGGTTGCTTAGGGTTTTCTAGGGTTTTTAGTTTTGACTGCTTTCGGTGTCAATGGGAGCGGCTGCCTTGGGCAGTTCCTCTGGGGCTGTGATGGCAGACGCTCCATCTAATGGGTGGAAACAAGCAGTAACAGGGGAACCGTTGGGGTCTTCCAAATGCATGATGGGTATGCCTATCCAGAAAGTTTCTGCTGATGGCACGGCTTTGGTTATTCTGGATGGTCTGGTTGAAGAAATTGTGGCAAACATGGATCTTTCTCTGGTAGGTAAATTTTTCTCCTTTCGTCCCAATATTGAGATGGTCGGTAAATGGGTTTCCTCTCGGTGGAGAGTTAAGGGTAGCATTTCGGTCATTGCTATGGCAAGAGGAGTATTCCTGTTTAAATTTACCAGTAGGGAGGATATGATTGCTACTCTTGCTGGGGGACCCTGGCTTTATGGGTCGCACTCGCTTGCTTTATGCCAATGGAAACCTGGGTTTGACCCTAGCTCGGATCTCAATAAATCTGCCCCTATTTGGGTTCGCTTACCTGGGTTTCCCTTAGAATTCTGGGATGAAAAGATTTTTTCTGCTATTGGTAACTCTTTTGGCCAGTTTGTTACTATGGACCATACTACCCATACTCAATCTCGCTGTGTTTTTGCTCATTTTTGTGTCAATGTGGAGATAAACCAAACCCTCCCTGTGTCCATTGCATTAAACTCCAAATATGGGGTATGGACTCAGCCCATCCTTTATGAAAACGCCACCACCTTCTGTCAAATTTGTAAGAAGAAGGGCCACATTATGACTCAATGTAAAAATAAGCCCACGGGTTGCCAGACTGAATCCCATGATGAGGTTGAGGACCACACACAAACAGTTGTTTCCCCTTACCATCAGGGAATGGGGGGTAATGCAGAAAATGCTTTCCTAGAAGACCATCCTGAACAGGCTAAGGATAAGACAAACCTGAAGGCTGTGACTCATAAGGATACTACTTTGTTGGAGGAGAATGCTGAACAACTTCTGGAAATCGGTTGTCAAAATGAGGCTTTTGACACTGTTAGGCAGACAGTCCGACAGGATTCTTCTGGATGTGAGGAGGGCGAAATACAGGATCGTTTGATCAATGAGTTGGTCGAAGATGATAAAGCCATTGATCTACAGGCTTCCTCTGCTGTTCCCTTAGATGCTAATGACCTTGAGTCAACCAGGAACCCTGTGCGGGACGTTGATGATCATATTGTTGATCCTTCCCTGATAGTAGACATTGGCCCCAGTGGTAGTGCGAATGATCCTGAAGGCTGGATTACCCCTAAGAGGAAGACTCGTAAAGGAAAGAAGACTGCTGATGTTGGCACTGACTCAAAACAAGGGAGGCCAACCCTTCGAGAAACTCGGCAATGAGAGATTGCTAAGGAAATTGCCAGTGGTAAGCAGAAAACTCTGGAGGTCTCCTCCCTCAAATCTTTAAAATGAGGATTTTATCCTGGAATCTGAGGGGTTTCAATAGCCCTTCAAAATAGTTCGAGGTCAAAAACTGTATTTTGGATAACAAGTTAAACATTTGGCTTCTTTAGGAGGTCAAGATGACTGAGGAAAACTTTAAGAAAATTGCTGATTACATATGGCCTAAGGCTGAGTTTTGTATTAGTCCTACTATTGGGGCTTCTGGCGGGATTGTTACTATGTGAAATAGTATGAAATTTCGGGGCTCCCTTGTGGCTTCTGACAAGCATTTCCTGGTTACCAATTTCTCCTTACCCTCTTTCAACTAGTATCTCATCAATATTTATGCTCCTAACACCAGAGCTCAGCGACAATCTTTATGGACTAATTTGTGTAATACCCTGACCAAGGCCCCGCATTCCAAATGGATGTTGGCTGGGGACTTTAATACTCCTTTGTACCCCTCTGAGAAATATGGTGGGAACCTTGATTACTCTGACAGCATGTTTGATTTTGCTGAGTTTATTAATGATTGGGGACTTCTTGATGTGGAGCTTCAAAATCAGAGTTTTACCTGGTCCAACAGGAGACGTGGGGAGCATTTGATCCAGGTTAAATTAGACAGGGTTCTTATTTCAAGTAATTGGGATAATCATCATAAGATGCAGTTGCAGGCTTTTCCACGAACCATATCTGATCATTGCCCTATTTTCCTCCATTGGCATGATTCTTGTCATCGGGGTCCTTTCCCTTTCAGATTTGAAGCTATGTGGATGAAGCATAAGGATTTCAGGCAATTGGTGACTCAATGGTGGCAAATTCCTATCCAGGGTACTCCTATGTTCCGATTAGTTAAGAAGCTGCTGCATATTAAACAGGTGGTTCGGGGATGGAATAGACTCAGCTTTGGTCATGTGTTCTGGCAGAAGAAATCTTTAGCTAGAAAACTTGAGGATATTTAGCAGCGGATTGCTCAAGGTGATGTGTCCGAAGATACTTCTAAGCAAGAACATGATTTGATTTCAGACTGGAAGAATCTTATGGGCCGTGAAGAGGTCTTTTGGAAGCAAAAATCCCGGGTTCAGTGGCTTAAGGAGGGAGATCGCAATACTGCCTTTTTCCATATTTCTGCCATGAAACATAGGAAGGCTAACTCCATCACGAAACTGTGTTTGGACAATGGGGATGTTATCACTGAGGACAATGAGATTGGGGAACAAGCTGTGTTATTTTTTCAGAACTTGTTGACTGAACCGGCCACTGGTGCTGATAACGACAGGGCTACTAAGCAGTTTATTGACAATATCTCCGCTCTCATAACTGAGGACGACAATATGGAAATGTTGAGGCCTATTTCTGAGGAGGAGGTTCATGCTGTTTTATTCTCTATGGGTTCTTTTAAAGCTCCGGGTCCAGATGGCTTCCCTCCTATCTTTTTTCAGGAGTACTGGAGTATTGTGGGGCCAGATCTCACTGCTGTGGTTCAGGATTTCTTTAAAACTGGTAAGCTCTTAAAGCAGCTCAACAATACCTTTATTGTCCTTGTCCCTATAAAGTTGAAACCAACTAATCTTTCTGACTTCCAACCTATCAGCTTGTGTAATACTGTCTATAAGCTTTGTACCAAAGTCCTTATCATGAGACTTCAACCTTTTCTTGACAAAATCATCTCTCCTTCTCAAAAAGGCTTTGTTCCTGGGCGACAAATTTTGGATGCTATTATCTCCACCCATGAAACTATTCATTCCATGGAGAAGAGCAGACTTCCGGGTATGGCCCTTAAGTTGGATATCTCTAAAGCCTATGATAGGGTCTCTTGGGATTTTCTGTTTCAAGTTCTTAGAAAATTTGGGTTTAAGGACAAAATTCATCTCCTCATCTGGATGGTTGTCTCTTCCGCCAAATTTTCTATTCTAGTTAATGGGATCCCTCGGGGTTTTTTCTCCTCCTTGCAAGGTCTCCAGCAAGGGGATCCCCTTTCTCCTTACTTGTTTATCATAATGGCTGAAGCTCTTGGGAGATTCATTCATTATAACGTGGTCTCTAAACACCTTGTGGGCATTAAACCTGCTTCCTCCCTTGCCCCTATTTCTGTGCAACAATTTGTTGATGATACCCTTCTTTTTGGCACCTCTTCGGTGATAGAAGCTCAGAGATGGAAGACTATCTTAAACCTCTATGCCCTTGCTTCTGGACAAAGCATTAATTTCCAAAAGAGTAATGTGTATTTTTTTAATACTCCCACTTCCCTCCATCAAAAAATCATCCATATCCTTGATTGTGCTGAAGATGTTCTCCCTGCTATCTATCTGGGTCTTCCCTTTACGGTTAAAGAAGTCTCCCCAAATTTCTGGAACAACCTTTTGGAAAGAACCCAACGAAAATTGATTGGTTGGAAGGGCAAAGTCCTCAGCAGTGCTGGCAAATTGCAGCTTCTTCGGGCTTCCTTGCAAGGTATTCCCACCTATTTCCTTTCTCTTTTCAAAATTCCTGCTTCTTTTGCTGCTAAGTTGGAATAGATTCAAAGAAAATTTTTATGGACGGGAGCTGAAGATAAACAACGGATGTCCCTGGTCAGCTGGGACAAAGTTTGTCTTCCTAAATCTCATGGAGGTCTCAATATCCGTAACATAAGGAATATGAACAAAGCCCTGCTTTCCAAAATTAATTGGCATTTGATCCATCATCAGAAAGATTGGGGAGAAATCATGCAAGCCAAATATTTGCATGTCACTGATTGGTCTAACTTCCTCCAACAAGAAGGTCTTCCTAAGGGATCGGTCATTTGGAACAAAATGCTGCAATCTAGAAATCTTCTCCTGCAAGGGATCCGTTGGAAGCTAGGAAATGGTTTGGGTATCAAGTTTTGGACTGATATTTGGCTTAAAGACAAGGCTCTCATTTCTTAGAAGGATATGGGTGCGATTGCTGGCATTGCTACACAGTTTTTTGGCCATAAGGTCAGTGATTATATATCCAACAACAATGGTCACAGGAGCTGGAGGAATTTGTTGGATTGCTGCCCCCATCGCCCTGACCTTGCTTCTAAAGCTTAGTTGGTTCAAAAGTTGATCCAGGAAGTTAGAATTCCCCTTTTCCCCCATGCAGATGAGCAATTTTGGTGGCCGGATAAGAATGGCCGATTCTCTATTAAGTCTGCCTATCACTTATTGGTTCCTGAGCTTCATAGAAAAGAGATATGGAGAAAAGTCTGGAACCACAAACTGATCCTGAAAATTAACATGTTCTGGTGGGCCTTTGTTCATAACAAAATTCTGACCCAAGATAATTTGCAGAAGAGAGGTTTCACTTTGGTCAACAGATGCTGTCTATGCTGTGAAAAGGAGGAAACAGTGTCTCATTTATTTTTTCATTGTAACTTTGCTAAGGACATTTGGAGCCTTATCCTCAGTAATTTTGGTATTCAGTGGGCTTGCAACTCTGATATCCTGGAAGTTATTAACAATTGGTATCCTCCCTTCTCCCATCCCTGGCTCGTTGAATTATGGAATCAGACTCTGCCGTGTTTGAGTTGGACTCTGTGGAAAGAGCGCAACCATTGGATCTTTAGGGATACTGCTCGAGAGGTCTCTCAGGTTTCTCATACTTTCATTAAGACTCTTGTGGAGAGTGTTACTTCGGCACATATCCGCACTGCGAAGAAACATCTCACCCCGGAGGAAGAACAAATTGTGGTAAACTAGAAGGTTCTCAACCATATTCCGGCTTATAACAATGCTAAACTGGTGCAGAGACTTAACACTAAATGGCAGCCTCCGATTTCTAATTGGCTAAAGCTCAATTTTGATGGGGCCTCTAAGCTTACTGGTACAGCTAGTGGGGGAGGGATCATCCGTGATAATAGAGGGTGTATGTTAGCTGTTTATGCTGGAGGTTTGGGTTGTCATAG